>OX493412.1:2482264-3723397 GCA_950371165.1 Lacanobia oleracea | reverse complement strand
CATGTTGCTGGCTGCATCTAGTTGTACCTGCCTTCGTCTTCGTGAACAGTTCCATATAAATCTATTCATTTGAACGCGCCGCCGCCGCCGCGCCGCTGAGTTCGTGTCCGCGAACTTAGCCGTAACATATATATTATACTATCCATCCATATTTTATTTAATTATTAAAACTAAGTATAAGGATCGTGCAGGAACTTGTGGGCGGCACAGAAGTGTCATTGTTAAGTATGTTTTACTTATTAGTTTCGAAATTGCACCGCTAGATGGCACAGTCTACTTCGTGCACGTTTTCCTAGCGGAGCATGCAGTAGCAATAGGTGGCCCTTCTGCTTTACCCAAAGCAGGAGGAGTCATTTGATGATTTCCCATCCTTAAAAAAAAGGGGACTAGGTACTCTCTAAGCCCGAAGTCCGTAGTTTAGGGCTTAGTTGCGGGCGTATTCTACTCCGTTTCACCTAACCACTAAGAATTAATGATAACTCGATTGGGCAGTTACTATCAAATCGTGATGTCATTCATTTTTAGTTCGGGTTCGGGACGGAGTAACGGAGAGAATACGCCCGCAACTAAGCCCGAAGCAACGGACTTCGGGCTTAGAGAGTTTCCCCCTAGATTCGTAATCGGTTGATGGTAACATGGTAACCATAGATATAAAAATGGCTACTCTCTCTAGTTGCGGGCGTTTTCTACTCCGTATCACCTAACCATGAAGATTGAATGACAACAGGATTTGTCAAATCGTGTTGTCATTCATTCTTCGGTTCGGGACTAATCGTAGGTCCGTAGGTAAGGCCGAAACTACAAACTCGGGCTAAGAAAGTAGCCCCCAGACACTTACGCCTCTGCCTAACCCCTCGGGAAATAACGGCTTAATATTATGTTGTAAAAATCCATTTGTTTTATCATATGTTTTCCCTGATTGCAGCAATATTGTTGAAAAGTAATATAAATGCAAATGTTTCAAAATGGTTTGTTTTACATAATTCTAGTGCAATTTCTGTACCTTTCGGTACCAGGAGCGATGCTTCAATCAATCCCAGCCATTTATTTTTGTAAATACGGTGTACCATAACATCGCTATTTTTGCACACGCAGGCCGAGGGTGGACAGATACGTATAGTTAGTAGTTTTTACTAGTACTTAGTAAAAACTAAATACTAAAAAAACCGTGCGCCGCCATCCCGAACGGTCTTGAGCTTGAGCCTGTCTTAAGCCCGTTAGATGTGACATATACTTATTCAATAAATGTAGCATGCACCTTGACGGCTACGTCAAGGCTAGGCCAGTCCTGAACTAGCCCTTCGGGCGACTAGACGGACCCTTTGAGTTGCACTTTACTTACTGATAATTGTGTGGTTTTAATCTAAACCTCCAAAGTGTAACAAGTGATTCTTGTGAACACCACATATCCAGGTCTTTCCTAATTGCTTCACTTCTGCAATGATCGTCCAGTGCTTGGGGCGACTACGTTTACGCTTTCTTTGGGGATTCCATTCTAGGGCTAGCCTCGGGTTACCTATCATAAGTTCGAAAAACATTTGAACGAATTTCATTTCACCTAAAATTTTTCAACTATTATCGTTTCGTTTATATTTACTTTATCTAAGTCACGTCTGCCACTGTATCAATTGACTTATTATCAATTCGATTTTTTTCGTCACTCCGACGTTTCATTTGGTCGAAAAACTTTTTACCGAAGTTACACTTAGCCGAAATAACAATTGTTCGAAGTATTATGTTTCCGAACATTCATTATATCACTGTTTAATTTAAGTGGAGTAATGGTGGTGTGGTAGTGGTGGTGATGGTAGGCATGCAGCGTGCAAGCAGGCATGCAGCATGCAAGCTGGCATGTTGCAGCATGCAAGCAAGCATACAGCGTGCAAACAAGCATGTTACATGCAAGCAGGCATGCAACTTGCAGCAAGCATTGTTTCTGTCACGGCTCCGGCGTTGCGGGGTTCGGGCGGCCCCACGCTAGCTTATCGTCGCAGATGGTTTTAACGCTCACCTGCTCCTCAGCTCGCGGGTCGCTCCACCCCTCCGCGCCTACGCAGGCTTAAATTACACTCTATGGGTGGGGCAGAAAAGACTGCGTGAAGTCAGTTTTGCAGCGATTCGTTTCTGTCACTAAATTAAGTAGCACAACATATTGACTTTTAATGACACTATTTTAAAAATGCTTCCCAGTAACCGGCAATATATTTGTGATAAATATTCCGTAAAATGTTGTTTCGGTGTGGTGAAAATATGGCAAATAAATAATATGACATGAAACAAGTTCAAAAGAGGCTTCGGCCAAAAGAGGGTTCCCCTTGCCTCGGTATGTGTTCAGGATCCCTTCGGAGCGTGTGGCCGATCCAGTTCCACTTGCGGTGTTTGATCTGCTGGTCGATCGGAGTCTCACCGCAGCGTTCCCACAGATCTTGGTTGGTGATTTTCTCGGGCCAGTAAACACCGAGGATACGACGAAGAAATCGGTTGATAACGACCTGGAGTTTGTGCGAGATGTCCTTAGTGACCTTCCACGTCTCACATCCGTGCAGCAACACGGTTTTTACGTTGGACCGGAATATTTTGAGTTTTACTCTTCGGGTCAATTTCCTTGATTGCTATACAGGACGGAGCTGTGCAAAGATGTGGTGCTAAGTAAAGTGGTGTTTTACTAACATAGGTTTTGAGTTTCTATCTACTAACACTATGTATTATTTATATATATACTATTTTGTAAGGTACCTATATACGAGTATCTATGGGCCAAAGTAGCCTGTAATAAAGCGATTTATTATTATTAATAAAAAAAAAGTTTTGTTGTTTCAAACTCAAATCTTTTGTGGTTATTTTAAACCAAATATGTTGTTTTTGTACGCCATAAATGGCAAAGCATGCAGATCTAACCATTATTATAAGACCTTGCACATTATATGATGTATACTCATGTTTTACAATAAAAATATATTCTATTCTATTCTAAAGGCTGCTCTTACCTTGGCAATTCTCGAAGTGATAAATTACATTATACGAAATTTAATTTGGGTGCCGCAAATGCAGCCCCGCCCTGGGCACGTGCCCCTGTTGCCCTAATGGTAACGACGGAACTGACCGTGACGGTAGGTACCCCTCGACAAGACTGATGGTGTCTGACAGTTTTTCTGGCTTTTGAATATCTGTAACGACTAACCAAGATCTAAAAAACTTTTTTACAAAAAAAATAAAACCGACTTCCAAAAACAAAACACTACAAAGTAGGTATAAAATAGCTTTAATTTCGGAAGTCAGTGTTTTTGGTATTTTGTGGTTTTAGGACACCGATTTCCGAAATTAAAGTTATTTTTTTGTTAAAAAGTTTTTTATTTTTCACTATTTAGCGGTGCCTGCGTACCACTAAAAGTGAAACCACAAACACAGCGTGCCGGCGTGATGTTATGTTATGAACTGGTGTAATAAACAATCAACAGACATGTGATTTCAGAAATCCTGATCCATTTGCTATCATTGATTGAAGAGTTCCGTTTTCTACCTCCGAAGTTCTTCATCAACACTTCACCAAATTAAAATGGGACTAGTCTGAGAAAATACTCTTCCAAACAAAAAAAATATCATTCAAATCGGTTAACAATTGGCGAAAATACCTTCCATCGTCAGCTCAGTAACATGAAATGATGATTACCAGGCACAAACATCTGAATTGCGTTAGAAATGTCATAAAAACATTGTATGTGCCTATAAAATTTGAGGGTTTCCCTTGATTATCATGGGATCTCATCATCAGATTCTGACTTGGTAACAATGGGACTTGGCTTGTATAGGCTTTGTGCGTTTTAGACGCAAAGCATGCCTTCTTGTTTTATGGGAGGCTCGTGGCTAAATAGTCACAGCCACACGTGACTATCAGTTAGAAAACACTGGCCGGTTCCATTGCATATCAATTTTTAACCGACTTCTTCAAAAAGGAGCAGGTTTTATGTATGTATGTTGTATTTTTTTTTATGTATGTTCACCGATTTCTCCGCCTACTGTGGACCGATTTGAAAAATTCTTTCAGTTTCAGTGTTAGATAGCCCATTTATCGAGGAAGGCTGTAGGCTATACATGGGGGTGCATGGGGTGTGTTACCATCTTAAGACTCAAGCCAACCTCACCTGCTAGCGGTGCACCCTGCTGTCCAACGGACGAGGCTCTGGCGAACCTGGTTTCCCTCTCGTAGGGTTGTGGGGGTCAGACGGCTGGTCGCCCCACGTAAAACCAACTTCAGTCAAATATCAAAATGGACAAGAAGTTGAAAACGGGTACTCGGGCTAGGGCGTCGCCGCATAACGACGCGCAGGCACATCGCCCTAAACCTGCGATAAGTGGGCTAGGGCTACCGTGTCGAGTACGGACACGGCTAAAGAGGAAGAAAAGAAGAAGAAGAAGAAGTTCCGCTTTGCCACCTGGAACATTGGCTCCCTAACCGGACGTTGCCGAGAACTCGCGGACGTACTTGCGAAGCGTCGGGTCCAGTGCGCCTTCCTTCAGGAGACGCGCTGGAAGGGAAATAAGTCACGTGACATCGGGCAGGGGTACCGGCTAGTGTACACCGGATCACCAACGGGCAGGGGCGGAGTGGCCGTGGTGCTGTCTAAGGACCTTCAGGATGGACTCCTTGAAGTAGACCGATGCAGCGACCGGTTGATGCGAGTTAGGGTGCTGATCGAAGGGTCGGTAACGAACCTAATCAGCGCCTATGCTCCTCAAACTGGTTGCTGTGAGTCTGAAAAGGAGGCCTTCTGGGATGAGTTCGAGGACGTACTACGCGCTATTCCGAATTCCGGTTCAACGGTCACGTAGGTCAGTTTGCTGGAGAGTACGGACGTGTTAACGGTGGTTTTGGATATGGCCCGCTAAATGCAGAGGGAGTCAGTATACTCAGCACCTGCGCTTTGTCTGACCTAGCCATCGCGAACACGTTCTTTCAGAAGAAACCCCAGCATCTTATTACGTACCGTAGTGGTGCCTACTCAACCCAAATAGATTACCTGCTGGTGCGACGGTGCCACATTGGCAAGGTTACCAACTGCAAAGTCATCCCAGGTGAAAGACTAACGGCTCAACACCGCCTCCTTGTCCTGGACTTTGCGGTTGTACCGAAAAAGAAAGTGACCGAAAAACGCAAACCCCGCACTAAGTGGTGGTTGCTTGATGGTCCTAGGCAGTCGGACTTCATCGCGGAGGTCAAGCATCTCGAGATCAGTGCTCCGCATGAGTCCGCTCAAGGGATCTGGAGTAGGATCCATTCAGCAATCACCGATGCGGGTAAGCGCGTCCTTGGCACTTCTCGTGGTGGCCGCACCATAGAAAAGGAGGCGTGGTGGTGGGATGACGGGGTGCAGGAGGCGACTCGGAAGAAGAAGGTTTTATTTAAACAGTGGCAAGGGTCCAACTCTCCGGATGACAGGGAGGCATATGGAGCGGCTAAGCGCGCTTGCAAAAAAGCTGTAGCCAGAGCCCGCAGCAAAAGTCTGGCGCCCTTGTACGACAAGCTGGAAACTGCGGAGGGGCAAAAGCTTATTTTTAAGCTGGCGCGTGCCCGGGAGAAAGCTACACGGGACATTAGCAAATGTCTCTATGTAAGGGACGCCCAGGGTAAGCTGCACTACGATGCCCCCTCTGTTAAGGAGAGATGGTGTATATACTTCGCGGAGCTGTCTAACAAACAGCATCCCCATAACCTTCCTCCCGAACCGCCTCCTAACCTTGGACTTATTTCCCCTATTTCCCCCGACGAAACCCGCATTGCTCTTCGCCACATGAAGAACCGGAAAGCGGTCGGGCCTGACAATGTGCCAATTGAAGTGTGGAAGGCGATGGGCCCACATGGCGTGGACCTTCAGACGGATCTTTTTAACCGCATCCTGATCACCAAGGAAATGCCGAACCAGTGGCGATTTAGCCTGATTATCCCTGTATACAAAGGCAAAGGTAGCGTACAGGATTGTAGTAGCTACTGCGGTATCAAGATCATGTGCCACACCATGAAGCTCTTCGAGCGCATCATTGACACACGGCTCCGTAGCGAGTGTACTATCTCTGAGTGTCAATATGGCTTCCGGGCGGGTAACAGCACCATGGACGCAGTATTCGCCTTACGGAATCTGGCTGAGGCTTACAGAGAGAGAAGGAGAGCTTTGCATATGGCCTTTTTAGACCTGCAGAAGGCCTTCGACTGTATACCTCGGCGGTCCATCTGGTGGGCACTGCGCTTCAAGGGCGTTCCCGAGGCCTATATTGGCATTATCAGAGACATGTACCGCGATTCCGTGTCCTCTGTCCAGACCGCTGTTGGCGAATCGAATGGCTTCCCAATATCAGTTGGCGTTCACCAAGGCTCGGCTCTTAGCCCGTTCTTGTTTAACGTAGTGCTCGATGTAGTTACGGCAAACATTCAAGATAAGCCCCCATGGCTAATGATGTATGCCGATGACATCGCCCTCGTTAATCAGAACAAAGCCCATCTTGAGCGCAAAGTCAACATTTGGAAGGACACGCTTGAAAACGGTGGGCTGAGACTAAATGTGGCGAAGACTGAGTACATGTCCTGTGGCGGCACGGATTCAAATAGGTTCATCCGAATAGGTTCGGACCTGATCAGAAAGTCCGATACGTTCAGGTACCTTGGATCCGTGCTGCACGAGTCTGGCAACGTGGACGACGATGTCCACGCACGTATAGGCGCGGCTTGGGCGAAGTGGCGCGAGGTAACGGGCGTTGTATGCGACCGCAAAATGCCTCCGAAGCTCAAGGGGCAGATATATAAATGCATCATACGGCCTGTCCTACTGTACGGCAGTGAATGTTGGCCAGCACTAAGCAGACACACCCAGGAGCTTCGCGTCACGGAGTTGAAGATGCTGAGGTGGATGAGTGGCGTAACGCGATCCGATCGCATACGCAACTCTTTCATCAGAGGTAGTCTTGGTGTCCGTGACGTGGGGGAAAAACTGCAAGAGTGTCGTCTGCGATGGTATGGCCACATCATGCGCCGCCCTATGGAGTACGTTGGTCGGGGATGCATGAATATGGCTGTTCTTGGGGCTAGGTCCCGTGGTCGCCCTCGCAAGCGCTGGTTGGACGTCGTTAAGTCCGACATGAGAGCCAATGGCCTAACTGAGAAGGATGTTCAAGATCGGGCAAAGTGGAGGAAGCTAAGTAGGAAGGCGGACCCTGGCAATAGCCGGGATTAACGCCAGGTAGAAGAAGAAGAAGAAGAAGCTGTAGGCTATACATATATCATTACGCTAAGACTAATAGGAGCGGAGCAGTAATGAAAATTGTGACGAAGACGGGACGAAGTTGCGCGGGTCAACTAGTACTTAATATAATACTTTCATTTAACTGTTCAAAATTATTCATTGCGTGTAGCGTTACATTGACGAGCAGACTACATCTTTGAACACATGAAGTAGGTAATTGAGGGTTGTGGAGGTCTGGCAGGCAGCCGCTCCACGTAAAACACTGGTATTCAGCTGAATCCAGTTTGACTGGAAGCCGACCCCAATGTAATTGGGAAAAGGCTAGGCAGATGATGTAGTAGGTAATTCAATAAATAATACCATTCTGTGAGTTGCGCAATAGGGGTGCCGAAGAAATCACTCAAGCACTCGCGTTTGAAACCGCTAAGTAGACAAATAACACACAACTATTTTTATCAGTTCATATCTCGTTAATCTCAATTTGATTTAGCATCATAACGCCGTATATTCACGCTAGGCCCTCTGGGTACGAGGGTGCCTGACGTATGTAGCTATCAGGTTACCTGTGACACGGTGGGCCTGTCCGTTGGTGGCAGAAGGTCGTAAGTGACGGCTTCGGAGACAAAGGATTGTGGTAGGAAAGATATGTGTGAATGTTAGTGGGAATTTAATGTCGTTTGAAACTGTAAGTGGCTGGTGGATGATTTTAAGTTCGGTCTTCGTGACCTACCATTGACTTATCGCTACGTGGAATATACTTCAATAGTATAGATAATAATAATAATCTTTATTTCAAACTATGAGTAGGTATAGGTTAACTTAAATACTACGCCATACCATGAGTGACGGATACGAATATCACAGCGGATAGCGGAGCAAACCCCAGATATAATCTATATACTAATGTATAAAGCTGAAGAGTTTGTTTGTTTGTTTACTTGAACGCACTAATCTCAGGAACTACTGAAAAATTATTTCAGTGTTAGATAGCCCATTTATCGAGGAAGGCTATAGGCTATATATCATCACGCTGAGACCAAAAGGAGCGAAGCAGTAATGAAAATTGTGACGCAGACGAAGTTAGTTATTTAGTAGGTATTTCAGATCGATATATATTATACGAGTATGTCATGGCCCCTTTTGGGTATAGGCCTCCTCCAGTTGCCCTCATTTTTTCCTGTTGTTAGCTGTTTTCATCCAGTCTCTTCCTGCCAATTGTAGTATGTCGTCTATCCAGCGAGCTTTTGGTCTGCCCCTTTGTCTTTTGTCTCCCGGACCTGTCCATTTTGTTACTCGTTTAAGCCATCTTTCTTCAGAGGAACGGGTAATGTGTCCTGCCCATTTCCACTTCAAACGCTGTGCGTAATACTATAGATACCTAAACAAATTTGAAGTGGCTGTTTGTAATATCAGAATACAGCTTTTTACTAAATTCCAATGAAAGTAGGTATATTATAGCACAAAACCAATTTTTATTGTCTATGTGTCTGTCTGTTTGTTCCGGCTAATCTCCGAAACAGCTGCACCGATTTTGACATTAGGTACTTTCAATGGCTTAAAGCTGATGTTTTAAGGTGTAACTTATTCAGAAAAAGGATTTGGGTTCCGTTCAAACAAATTAAAACTCATGAAGTTTTTAACAGACGCTGGACGATGGCTGAGTGATAAAGTATGGGTACCTACGGGTCTGAAAACGCCACTTTAGCAGAATCAGAAAGCACACCACGCTACCTGTCACTCAAATTTTCCCAATCAACCTTGAACCTAATGCGTTAGCGATAAAGATGAAAATTAAATTTGACAGATTGTTGTGTGATTAATATAATGATTCTAATATGATTCTCCTGAGGTGAGATGGGAGGTTTTTGGCTACCCTGCACCTACTAATCAGCGTCAGGTGGTATACCTTGTGTTGCCAGCTGGCATTATGCTGAGCTAAGGTCTGTTTGGCATTAATTGTTTTAATAATTTATTTTGTTTATTTTTAAGGTGTTTTTATTTGTATAATGCCAATAAACACACTTTTCTTTCTTTTCTTTTCTTTCTACTCACACTTTCATCTGCCAGCCTTTTCCCATCTATATTGGGGTCGACTTCCAGTCAAACCGGATTTAGCTGAATACCAGTGTTTTACGCGGAGCGGCTGGCTACCAGACCTCCACAACCCATTAACTGGGTAACACGGTACTTCATGGCAAGACTGGAGTCAGATTAACTGGCTTCTGACTATCTGTAACGACTGCCAAAGATCTACAAATGACAGCCGGGACCAACGGCTTAACGTGCTTTCCGAGGCACGGAGGAAACCCCACAGACCAAACTTGGCAAGCGTCGCTTAACCTTGAAGATCGACCCATTATGCGGCTTTTATTATCTAGTCACGAACTCCGCACCTACTCACATATTATATCCAGGAAAATGCGCGATTACTGTGGGAGAGGCCGTGGCAATATACAACGTTGTAGATAAGCACGCTTTTGACCACTATCTCACCTGATGGTAAGCGATGATGTGGTCGAAGACGGAGCACGCTTGCCTAGAAGTAACCTATTCACTCTTGACTTAAAGACTCCCAGGTTGTAGCTATCATGAAAAACAGCATCCGGCAAGGAATTCCACTCCTTAGCTGTGCGCACTATGAAAGTGTTCCCAAAATGTTTTGTGCGTGTGGGTGGGATGTCCACCATGTACCGGTGGCGCATCGCCGTTCGTGTTCTGGTCCGATGATGGAACAGGCTTAGCGGAATTAAATTATGCAATTCCGTCGCACACTCTCCAAAACTCAACCGGTAGAAAACCGACAAGCTAGTAACTGTGCGTCGATGCTCAAGACGAGCCTATCATTGCGATGATTCTCTAACGGTAAAGGTATTTCAATTATTCTGAACCGAGTTCATCGACATAATCATCATTTTAGCCGAAAAGTGTTGACTGCTGGACATAGGCCTCCCCAAGAGTCTTCATATCTCGCGGTCCTGTGCGTCTCACCTCCAGGGAATTTCGACGGCATTCACCAGGTTTGTTGAGGCCAACTTTGCGTCAAATGCCGCGTCTTCCGGTACGCGGTCGCCACTAAAGAACCTTTCGACCCCATCGATTAACTTTTCTGTGAGCAATGCACGTGCCGGAAAGAATGTGCCCAATGTCACAACCGAGTTCTTCTTCCTATCATGCAGTAAGGTCTAGCGACCCCACATACCCTAGTGTCAGAGTTTCTAAACCGCCTCAAGGGCCTCTGACATGGTTTATATGAAGACCGGGACCTCCGGCTTATACGTGCCTTCCAAAGCACGGAACCATCTTTTAATCAGACAATCCGGTCATTCAAGCCTGCAATGTCCTAGCCAAACTGGAAACAACTTTACAAAGTATGCTTCCCGTAGGAATCGAACCCACGACCACCGGGCCACAAGGCAAACGCCTAAACCACTCGACCACGGAGGCCGGTACAACCGAGGGGAATGGGTTTTATTTTTGCCTTTCTGGTGTTATGTGTGCGAAGCCGGGATGGGTCGCTATAAGTCTCTCAGTCAGCAGATGTCCAAAGATTCGAGACCCAGGCTCCTTTTGCCGTGAGAGGAGCTCGTGGCTAAATAATAACAGCCGCATGGGTCGATCTTTAAGGTTAAGCAACGCTTGCCAAGGTTGGTCTGTGGATGGGTGACAATCTTAACATACCAAGTTTCCTCCGTGTCTTGGAAAGAACGTTAAGCCGTTGATCCCGGCTGTCATTTGTAGATCTTTGGCAGTCGTTACGGGTTGTCAGAAGCCAGTAAAGCTGACTCCAGTCTTGCCAAGAAGTACCGTGTTACCCAGTTAATGGGTTGTGGAGGTCTGGTAGGCAGCCGCTTCACGTAAAACACTGGTATTCAGCTGAATCCGGTTTGACTGCTAGCCGACCCCAATATATAGTTGGGAAAAGGCTAGGCAGATGAGGCTCCTTTTGCCATCAGACGAACTGGTTGTTTTCCTGTCATCTAGGAGTTCACAACACAAACTTAGCATATTTTTCTTAACTACCAGTGGGTTAATCCACTCTGATAATAACTACATTTTACTAAGAGCTCTGCCTACCTCTCGTGTGTTACTTCGTATGACGTATACTGGTGTCAGGTTACCGTAAGGTGGGCTTGTCAGTCGAGTCGAGATCCATGGCACACGCAAGTACAGCCCGCTACTTTCAATGCAAAGGCAAGATGATGCAGTTTTGTCGGAATTTACTGAGAAATTACATCTGAAAAAAATAAGCAGTAATCTACATGATATGGTACGTAATTTGATTTAGCCAGAATTTATGTATCGGTATCACATATTAAGAAAAAAAAAAAACACCAAATCACCTCCAAATTGTTGAGATGAAACCATTTTACTCCTTAATTTTTTATCAAAAGACCAAAAAAAAAAAATCTACTGATTTGCAATACAAACGAAAATAATTTGGTGTTGTTACTTTTTTAAAATATGCATAAATTTATTAGGTATAATAAATTAACAACACGGGTACGTAGCGCTTCGCGTAGCGGTGTAGTTAGCTCCGTTTGTATGCACAAGGTCAATATTTTAGTCTTTGGTGACTGTAAAGGTAGGTTAGACTACAGGGTGATAGAGAAATCGATTAAAATTTTACGAAGGTCATCGGGGTTCACTTAGATGAAATGAAAACAAATTATTTATTTGCATATTTTTATTAAAATTAAACCCACATTAAACAGGGACCTGGGTGTTGATCACAGAAATATTACAAACAAGTTGACGGTATTAGACGGTAGTGGGTCCGAGGGGATCCAGTTGGTACCGGAGAGGTGGGTGTTACAGATAAATACTTACCTATTAGGTTTTAATACTTTAGGAATCAATATGACTTAGTTTCCCATAAGGAAGACTGCTTTCACAGGAGTATTTTTTTACTATCGCCAAAGTATTTTACTTTTGTAGCTATCTTCGTTTTTCCCGTGTAATGTCGTGTATACTTACTTCAGTTGTTCCAAATAAATAAACTTATAAACTTCTAAATAAACTTATCTAATTCGAAGTAGGTTCTTAGTTGAATACTGTTTCCTAATAAATTATTTATTTCCTGCTGAATTCCCCAAAAGCTTTCATCGCGGAGAGGCTTTGAAATCTGATGATATTGTGGATGTCTTTGTTTGTAACATCCGTCTGCAATAGCTAAGACCCCTTCGGCCCCTGCGATCTGCTTGTCCACTTTAGGATAATCATATTAGAATCATAATAGAATCATATTAGAATCATAATAGAATCATATTAGAATCATAATAGAATCACATTAGAATCATAATAGAATCATATTAGAATAATAATAGAATCACATTAGAATCATAATAGAATCATAATAGAATCATATTAGAATCATAATAGAATCATATTAGAATCATAATAACAATATTTCAAATTAAATTTTCATCTTTATCACTAACGCATTAGGTTCAAGGTTGATTGAGAAAATTTGAGTGACGGGTAGCGTGATGTGCTTTCTGATTCTGCTAAAGTGACCTTTTTAGACCCGCTGGTGATCATTCACCAACCGTTCGTCCTGCCAAAGTCAACTGCTAGATTTTCTGATTAATTTTGTTGTGGGATACAATACATTTGAATTGTTTCTCTGGGTATCTGGGAATTCTCGTTCTTCATAGCTTCAGCGATTTTTAGGGTTCCAAACAAAAAACGGAACCCTTGTAGGATCACTCGGATGTCAGTCTGTCACAGCCAGTTTTCTCCGGATCTACTCCGTTGAAATTTGGTACACATTTGAACTTTTGTGACCAAAACACGGACGCGTTACGTAAATTAATAAATTTGAGTATGGGGTCACTTTTGGGGCTCAAAGTAGAAAATAAAAAGAAGTGTTTTAAACTGTATCGTTCGATATATCAAAGCTCTCACAGACAGCCCTTTTAGGGCTTACTGTGAACGTTTTAATTATATTTTTTCATAATTAAAATAAGAACTTTTGAAGTTATTCAAGAAATTAGACCAAAAATGACCATTCCCGCCCACCTATTCTCCGAAGCAACTAAGCCCAAAGTTATGGAAATAAATGCAAAAAATAGTTCTTTACGTATAGGTTACAGGAAAACCTATCAGAAGTCTACAGTATTAAAATAACTGTTACAAAAATGAAATTAGTTCGAAACTATTTCGAGTCCGACTCGCACTTGGCCAGTTTTTTGACATAAGGTAGAGTTGCAGCGATGGCGAATAGTGTGTGTAGCGGACTTATCGCAAAGAAAAAACTCGTCTGTCCAAAATTAGAAAATGGTATTGGCTAAATTGTGTTGAAATAACTTAGGTTATTATTTCGTCAAACACCTGTGGATGTAGGTACAGGTAAGGTATGTATAGGTAATTTTATTTCCAAACAACCGCATTTTTGTCTGAAATCGCTGGCCAACACTTTCCTGCATCCATACCAAACCACGGGACGTTTCAGTAAGTCGTAAATTTGTCGGGACGGCATAACGCCACACCGTGTGAGAATCCCGGGAATTCGGGCCGCGACGCGCGACGCGGGACAATCAAATTATGTGTTTTATTGACATCACTATTATTTTTTGTGTTTACACTTTGTTTTATACGGGTCAGATTGTTTTTAGTGGTTTTTATTTAGGTTTGAATTTTTTGGAATGTTAAAAGAATCTTACAAGCTAATTTTGGTCTATCTAGGTAGGTATGTTTTAGAATAGTTGATAAATTTATTATTTACGGTTTACTTGGAGAATTAATTTTCGTAGGTATAAATAAAACTTCTCGTGGCTAGATAATAACAGCCGCACGGGTCGATCTTCAAGGTTAAACAACGCTTACCAATGTTGGTCTGTGGATGGGTGACCATCTTAACATACCGAGTTTCCTCCGTACCTCGGAAAGCACGTTAAACCGTTGGTTCCGGCTGTCATTTGTAGATCTTTGGCAGTCGTTACGGATAGTGAGAAGCCAGTGAATCTGACTCCAGTCTTGCCATGAAGTACCGTGTTACCCAATAAATGGGTTGTGGAGGTCTGGTAGGCAGCCGCTCCACGTAAAATACTGGTTTGACTGTCAGCAGACCCCAATATAGTTGGTAAAGGCTAGGCATATGATGATAAGTAAAACTTGCAAATAATTTTTTTTTTCAGCTAATAAGACATTTTTAGAATTCTTTGGTATGTTAATCTTACCTATCTAAATTATTCGTAAACTAACAGTTAATTACGAGATTCTTATTGGGATTTGAGAACCAATAAAAGACACAGTTATGATTTTCATATAATTATTTATTATATTTGTTAATTAGGAGAGGTGTGTGCGCGTTCTCGCTTAGCCCTGACGGAGCACAGCGGTACACTAACTTCTAAACTATAATAAAGCTATGCACAAAGTAAATACGTATGAAAGAGAAAGACTCTTAAAGTACTTAAGTGGGACCGATATATTTTGTTATATATTTTTTTTTTTTTTACTATTGATAGGCACGCGTTTGACCACTATCTCACCTGATGGTAAGCGAGGATCTGGTCGAAGATGGAGCAAGCTTGCTTAGAAATAACCTATTCACTCTTGATTTAAAGACTCCCAGGTTGTAGCTATCAGGAAACACAGACTCCGGCAGGGAGTTCCACTCCTTAGCTGTACGCACTATAAATGTGTTCCCAACAATTCTACGACACATTAGGAAGACCATTTGGAATTGGGTCCTCGAATCTCGACTCGGTTCTGTCACGATCATCCCGTCCGGTATGATAAAATTATTATCAGTATCAAGGCATGCCGTCCGCTCAGGCCAGTGCCTGCAAGGTTTCCTTAATTTGTTCGTGGTAGAAAGTATATAATGCTGATAACATCAATTTTCGCCATCATTTAAGTAACCTTTAGGTTTATCCATTTCTGCCAGGATTATCTACGGAATTGTTCGATTCACCGCGTCTCTTTTTTAAGCCTCCGCTGTCCGTCCGTCCGTTTGTCTGTCAGCGGGCTGTATCTCAAGAACTGTAATAGGTAGACAGTTGAAATTTTCACAGATTGTGTATTTCTATTGCCGCTATAACAAGAAATAATAAAAATTAAGGTTTATTGTACGGAACCCTTCGAGTGAGAGTCAGACTCGCACTTGGCCGGTTTTTTAGGATGGGAAATCAACGAATCACTCCTCCCGCCCTGGGCGGAGCAGAAGTGAGTGTTTTATTTTATGATATAACATCTTTAAAAAAAGTGTTTTTTTTTTGAGACCGCAACACCATACACTGCGATCGTCAAACCGCCTGCCAGGCGTAGCAATTATAGCAAACCCCCCTTTTGAGGGTGGCCTATGTCCAGCAGTGGAAGTCTTTCGGCTGGTGTGACGATGATGAAAAAAGTGTTTTCTTTTTCAACCCTGATTGACATCCTTCTAAAAGTTCATCATAATCAGCCTATACCTAACGTTCCCACTGCTGGGACACAAGCCTCCTCTCGGTGACAGGGAGTGGGCCGTAATCCAGCACGCGGGCCCAGTGCGGGTTGGTAGATGTCACATGTCTTCGAATTTTTGGTTCTAGGACATGCCGGTTTCCTCACGCCTTCCCCGCTTTGAGAGCAGTGGTGATGAAATAATTTACACAAATAAAGCGCCTGCCTGGTTTCGAACAACTCGTAAGTCGCAGCCATTACCACCGGGCGACCACTGCTCTCGAAAAAGTTGGAGTTTCCTAAATTTAGAGAAATCTACGATATCGTCGTCAGATTTGCTTGTTTATATCAATTTGCGTAAGCACGACAAGCAAGACACACCCGATCAAATGAAAATGAAAGACTGAAAATTACATCGAAAAGTTTTTATTTCTAAACAAACACGCGTATCTGAAACTTTTTAGATTTATTTTTCGTGTTCTCACAATAAGCCAAACCTACTCAGCCATCAACAAATTCTTTTGAACATGGTTGCTCAGAAACCATCTCAAGGGGGCTAAAAATGGGGCTCCGGACTTCGTTCGAAAGAAGCACCGTACCCTGGAACGCAAAGGGCACTAGGAGGAACACGGATGGGTTTTAGTCAGTAAGAGTCTGACACTCCCTCCTGCTTCACCCAGAACGGGAGGAGTCATTTGATGATTTCCCAGGCTTAATAAAAAGGGGGGGGGGGGGCTAAAAAGGTCACTTTAGGAGAATCCTCCTTGTTGCTATTCCACCAATTAGCACTAAGCGTTTCCAAACGTCTTTTATAATGCGCACATGGGGTGGTTTTCAAAAAAAATGTTCGTTGCGTAATGGAATTCCACCCAGAAAGAAAAGAAAAATATTGAAATTCAACAAGTTATTGGCTAACGAGTTATATTATGTTTTAAAAAATAGTAAAATTTAATATGATATGTTTCTAATTAAACGAGAAATATATATTTTAAGGAAGGATGGTAACTAAAAAGTTCCGTTACGTCACAAAGTTTAGATTGGTATTAAAACTCAATGGTAAATGAAATAAAATTACTTTTAATTATAATATATTCTAACAAGAACAGTCTTCAAAATCACAAACTTATAATTAGTTATTTAAGTAAAATCAACATTTTTTCTACGAAAACTATTCCTCTACGTTACTTTATGGCACCTTTCATTGCACAGTCAAGCCTCTACTTTGGCATTTTTCTATAAAATATGTTATATAAAATTATGTTTCATAAAACTTTTAAATAATATTATTATAAACAATTTAAATCACAGTATTAATCATATGAGAATTATTTTTAAATTAAATCTAAATATCACCATGAAAGTAGGACAAGTGACGTTAATAGAACAAATCGTCACGTTTAGGAATTATAAGGCACAGTTTACATTACTTAGAATTAATCAATTTTAAGACGTACATCTACAATCAAGAAAAGTCATTAAAAACACTCTAAAATAACATTTTGAGGAATTCTTAAGTAACGTGACATACGTATTCTTAATAACGTATGTCTTAAAATAGTAAAAAAAATATAAAACTGTCATTATTATTTTCTTAGTGTTGTCTTATTATTTTGTTGTGATTCGTTCATCAAATAATTAAATTATTTATTTTTACGAACCAATCTACACTATGAAAATTATAGCGTATCGAGAAGTCGGTTATGAGACCCATTTAAGAAAAAAAAAAATATGACATTTACTCCTCGTCACCTAAGCACACTGAACAAATATAATCAATCTCTCTCAATAAAAAATCAATCAAAAATAATAATTAATCAATCTCTCAACAATTTAAAAACATTTTTTTTATGTTAAACCTGTTTTGATTGTAAAAACTATATTGACATGTGTAAACCATGCTTTAAAATTCCACTACGTCACATTTGGTGTTCCACCAGTACAATACGTAGCGTTTTGGACGTGACGTATGATGGCTTCACAAAAACAAACTCAAGAAATCAACAGTTCGAAAGCAATTTAAGGAAATGTTCCACTTAATTCGAATTAAAGACACTTTTTTCTAATAAGCTATGAAAAGTTATAAGTCAAACAAACATTACTTACTTAATAAAATCAAGTTCGTAGTGGAAAATGCGAACAGGACTCCGTGACGGCCGACCGCTCACTCTCGCTTTTAGACAAAACTGCTGTCATTTAACAAATATGGCGGACATTTGCGTTCTAAAATGTTGTCAGCACTAAAAAAATTCTCTTAGTTTATTCAATTTTCTACTCAAAATCAATAAACTAGTGTAGCGTATATGGAATTTTCCATCAACGTTATTTTGAGGGACAAGATAAAACGTGTATTTTAAATAATTTTGTACTCTAGCATCTTATGAATTAAGTTTATTATTCAATTTAGATCATATAATCCTGCCAAATTACATAAAATTACTGAACAAAAGGTCGGATAACAGTGATATTTTACGTTCGGAACTTTACAAATCCTGCGTGGGACACGTCAAAAATCATCTTTCATCTTCCTGATAATGATTAATTTAATCAATAGGTATTACAGAGATTTTCGTACTTCTGAATATGTTAATAGTACATTTCGAACATATTTTGTCGTTTTCTTATTAAAACACTGAGTTTTAACTGCATTTGCCTGAAGAATAGAGGCTTAAAGTCGTAGGACACGCAATTTTCTGATGAACATTTTTTTTGAAAAAGACCCATCAACGGAGTGGAAGTCTCTGCCTGCGTCTGTGTTCCCAAACGCTTACAAACCCAATCTCTTCAAAGTTAGAGTGAACAGGCTCCTTCTGGGTAAGCTCGCTCCATCGTAGACTTTGTCTCTGTCATCTCTGACCTAGACTAGAGTCAAGAGCAAACCCATTACAAATAAAAAAAACATTTTAGAATCATAATATTAATCACACTATAATCTGTCAAATATCATTTTCATCTTTATCGCTAACGCATTAGGTTCAAGGTTGATTGGGAAAATTTGAGTGACGGGTAGCGTGATGTGCTTTCTGATTCTGCTCAAGTGGCCTTTTTAGACCCCCTGGTCCCTCGACTATAACCAAGGAGGCATCATATATAGGTACGAAACAATTATGAACTTTTACAGTTCTTCAAAATTAAGTAAAACCGGCTAAGTCGGACTCGCACACGAAGGGTTCCGTACCATAAACCTTATTTTTTATTATTTATTGTTGTAGCGGCAGTAGAAATACACAATCTGTCATCTCTGACATAGACTAGAGTAAAGAGCAAACCCATTACAAATAAAAAAAAATCTGTGAAAATTTCAACTGTCTACCTATTACGGTTGTTGAGATACAGCCCTCTGACAGACGGTCGGACGGACAGCGGAGGCTAAGTAATAGGGTTTCGTTGGTTACCCTTTGGGTACGGAACCCTAAAAATACCAAACCCACATCTACTCACACCACTATCATTTGAGTTCGAACAAAGTTAAAGACAAGTAAAATTTGAACGATGCAAGAGCGAGTCAGCCTGTGTGAAAGAGATAGCAAATCGAAGGCTTCGCAGGAGGGCGTGGCCTAAACCGGCGCACCCACTGCTCTAGCCATTATTTGAAATTGAAGGAAAATTATTGGAAATTGTAATTTTTTATTCCAATTTCAGGAAAATGGTAGAGAAATTAATATTGAAATTGGGATAGTAAAATGAGTTTTGCATTTTAAAAGGCTGGTTTTTAATTGTTTGTTTGAGTTTTTATAATTAAGTATTATTTCAATTCTTATCTTTCTACTTAAGTCTTATTTTATTTTATTATATTTGGAAAACTTACAGCTAATTTATAAGGCATGTTTACTTATATTCTAATACTAGTTGACCCGCGCAACTTCGTCTGCGTCACAATTTTTATTACTGCACCGCTCCTATTGGTCTTAGCTTGATAATATATAGCCTATAGCCTTCCTCGATAAATGGGCTATCTAACACTGTATGATTTTTTCAAATCGCGTTCAAGTAAACAAACATACTCTTCATCTTTATATTTTAGTATAGATAATGAAGGCCAACTACAAGTTCTCACTTAAACTCATCATCTGCCTAGCCTTTTCCCAACTATATTGGGGTCGGCTTCCAGTCAAACCGGATTCAGATGAATACCTGTGTTTTACGTGAAGCGGCTGCCTACCAGACCTCCACAACCCATTGACTGGGTAACACGGCACTTCATGGCAAGACTGGAGTCAGATTTACTGGCTTCTGACTATCCGTAACGACTGCCAAAGATCTACAAATGACAGCAGGGACCAACGGCTTAACGTGCTTTCCGAGGCACGGAGGAAACTCGGTATATTATGATGGTCACCCATCCACAGCCCAACCTTGGCAAGCGTTGCTTAACCTTCAAGATCGACCCGTGCGGCTGTTATTATTTAGCCACGAGCTCCTATGTTCTGACTTACAACTGTCACTTGGGCAGACAGAAAAAGTCATATTAATGTAAATAGTGTAAGTGAGAACTTACACTATTTACAGTAGCTTAGGGCTGAGTGATAGGTAAGTGATTATTGCCTAGATTGACTTATCTAAGGGCGCCTTCAAATTAGTCGCTAAGAGCCGCTTTGTTAATACATACAAATACCAAACGCGCGGCTGCCGCGCTGCTGTGGCGATGCAGCCGCGCGGCACTTAGCGTACCTAGTAACCTACTTAATAAAAGTAACCTACTTAAAAAAACCGGCCAAATGCGAGTCAGACTCGCGCATGATGGGTTCCGTAATATCGTATTTTTTTATTATTTGTTGTTATTGCGGCAACAGAAATACACACTCTGTGAAAATTTGAACTATCTACCTTTTAGGTAAGCGGACAGACAGACTGGCCAGACGGATGGACCAGACGGATGGACGGACGGATGGACAGCGGAGGCTTGGTAATAGGGTTCCGTTGGTTACCCTTTGGGTACGTAACCCTAAAAATTTTATTGCGAGTTTGTTCATAAATTTCGTTTAAGTGCGTTTTCTTCATTCTGGAAGCTCTTGTATTTTATCTAGAACCAAGTGGCAACGGATTCAAATTATCACGAAAACTAAATTCAAGTAAGTATACAGTGATAGATATCAGTGACAGAAACAGAGATTTTTATTACTTTTTAAATGCTCTCGGAAACGCCGAATAAACAGACTGCATCTAACATTTAAGGCTTGTATGTATGCCTATGACCTTAATTGTGCATATAAACGGAGCTAACTACCCCTCTACGCGCCAAACCGCTACCTGTATTTTTTTTTTTTAATAAAAACTATTTGACCCACGCAACTTCGTTTGCGTCACAATTTTCATTACTGCTCCGCTTAGTGTGATGATATAAAGCCTTCCTCAATAAATGGGCTATCTAACACTGAAATAGTTTTTCAAATCGGACCAGCAGTTCCTGAGATTAGCGCGTTCAAGCAAACAAACAAACTCTTCAACTGTATACTAGTACAGTGTATATTAGTATAGATAATACACGTTTTTAAAAAAACTAAGGAAACGAAATCATTTTCGTTAGTATTGCAAAGCAGTGAACATTTTTTTATACTCTTTTGATAAAAAGTGAACGAGTAAAATGGTTTCATCTCAACGATTTTCAGGTGATTTGGTGGTTCTTTTTTTCGAATTATGTGATACCGTTACATACATAAATTCTGGCTAAACCAAATTACGTATCATATCATGTAGATTATTTATTAACTATTTTTTTAGATGTAATTTCTCCGACGACAAGCTGCTTCATTGCACGTTGTTTTTAAGCTTTTTTCGAGAGAGAAGCTTTAAGTGTGATCTAAGTAATTCTCACGTATCACCTTGTTTCCCATCCATTGTGAGTACTTACTTATGTTGTAATAAAGTGCACAATATGGAGTACAATGCCACAATCACTGGGTGAGTTTCAAGTACCCTAGTGCGGTTGTTAGGGTGGGAAACGGGGATAGTTCCGTAGAATTAAATCTGTGGCAGTGGGCTTGACACAATATGATGCTAGGATTAAATAGTGAAGTTAAATGACAATTTTAGGACTCTGTATGAAAAAACGGAGCCCTTATAGGAACACTCATACGTCTGTTTGTCCGCCTGTCACATGCCAATTTACTCCGAATTTACTGTATTGACTTAACTGTCTACCACAGATGAACTTCTGTGACCCAACATGGATGCGTAACGTAATTAAATATTATAATTATGAAATAAAAAAGTCGTAATCGTTAAGTACATTTTCATTCCGAGACCAAAATGGCTAAATAGTCGAAACATTTTATTTAAGATCACAAAGGAAAACTGATTCTAGAAAGTTGTAGAATGACCACTCATTAAATAAAACTAAAACACAAACTTCACCAAAAAAAGTGCAACAGCCCAATTAAACCTACCCTAAAATTATCCCCTTAATTATTCACGCCACATTATCCATGGTTTTACAAGTTCGCCACGGGACCCCAAACCGTGGCAAACATTATGAGCTCTTATGTCGTTACTCAGCATATTGTTAGCACCCCATGACGTAATTGGGTGATGGTATACCCCATGCACCCTGTTTGTTAAAGTTTTAATAAGGGCGCGAGATATTTGGCATTTTTTTTCGTAGTTTTTGGGGGTAGTATCGTCGTACTTGACTTGTGATTTATGAGTAATGGGAACAGATTTTTGTGATAAAATTGTTATTTGGTGGTTTTGGACTAAAACCATTACCTATCCGTCTTCTGGGGTAGTTGGGTAGAAAAGTTCTAGAGGGCGACCGCGTGCCGGAAGACGCAGCGACGGGAGGCTT
Organism: Lacanobia oleracea; assembly: GCA_950371165.1. Lineage (NCBI taxonomy): Eukaryota > Metazoa > Arthropoda > Insecta > Lepidoptera > Noctuidae > Lacanobia > Lacanobia oleracea. The sequence goes on along the minus strand of OX493412.1, from coordinate 3,700,999 downwards.
CCCACAAGGTAGACCGATGACCTGCTGTACGATTTTGTAAACATATTAAAGTGAAGGCTTTTGATCATGAAGTGCGTTTGTATTCCATCGATTATTGACAGCCTTCTCTTCGACATGTTTACAGAACCGACCGGGTGAAGGCTGAGGGAGCTCACTGGATGTGTGATGCACAGGACCGGTCGATGTGGCAACGTGGGAGAAGGCCTAATATTAATATTAATTATTAGTATAATAGATAATTTATCTAGGCTCGTAGCTGAACAACGGCGTTCGGAACGATTTTTGAAAAATTTTGACATAGGTCTGCTCCCAATCAAGTCCCGCAAGATTCTGAACTGACAGAACACCAAAAATCAGGGAATTTTAGATAAAAATCCTTATAAAACCAAAATAGTTCATTAAACTGCCTATATATTGAATAGTTACAAAAAAGATGGTAGTTACCACTCAACATTTTGAGCGTTTCGCGACGAGAAATTGTAGTAAGTGTGGCTTCTTTTTTTCAATGTTCTGGACCTTGTTTGTATAATATCTTTGTTAAATGCTTTACTTTAAAAACTTGACTACACTTACACTGCACTTTTCGCTTGAAAATGTATTACCAAAACGGAGATCCCTGCGACGAAAATATTGGCATTTTTCGGTGCTCTTGGGCCCCTTATTGAATTAACGTGAAGTAGGTATCATGTTCCGATGACCTGGTGAGGGTCGCGGGTGGCCGATGGAAGCGAGACGCACAGGACCGGTTGTCGTGGCGACACGCGCGGATCGGCTTAAGTCCAGCAGTGGACGTCTTTCGGCTGATATATATGATGAAGTGTCCATGTTGTTGCCATCGCGGGTAGAACTTGGATGAGGTTGGCACAGGAGCAGAGATTGGCACAAGAAAAGAGTGGCTTATTCTCAGCAGCGGGCAAATTCGGGTTGTGGATGATGATGATGATGATCCCCATCAATGTGGAATGTGTTTCAGAAATATCAAAGAGGAAGAGCAATGCTGTGTCTCGAAGGACGTGACACTAGAACGTTCGCCGTTGTGACTCACAACGGCGAACCTTCTGGTGACTGATAAAAATACAAAAGCCAAAACGTTTCTACAAATTAATAGGGCTCATGTGATATTGACTGACGTTCTCAAGACAGTACAAATGGCAAGAGAATGAAGACGTGGACATTACGAAGGATATAAACAAAACAAAAGAATCTCGACTGGCAGTCACAAAAATTACGGAAAATAATAAGTACAATACTAGCTGATCGATCCAAAGACAATTCCGGAACGTCTCTAGCCGTCCCACACAGAAATACAGCCGCTTCACTGCACAATTAGGCTCGAATATCTCAATAATCAACATCCCTTTAGCGTTTTTTCTGCGCCATCTTTGTCGTCCCTTCGGCTTCTTTCAAGCGCATCTGGCAGAGGTAGCGTGTTATCTTGTCATCTCTATCTATTGTTGATTTTGTTGCTGTTATGGGGAGCAGTTATTGCTAGCTTAGTAGATAACCATGAAACCATGCAGGGTACTTTGGAGTACCTATTAACTATTTACAGTTAAGTAGTTGGTACTTAACTGTTCAAGAGCATTGGGGCACAAACTTGGGGACATGACATTCAAATGAGTTTAAAAGCTCATTTGAAAATGGCAAAATTATTGCGTTTTTTCAAAAGATGCTAGGTGACCTTGGTGCCATTATCTTTATGCTTTGCCTCATGTTACTTGGGCTGGCGTTACATACTTTCTTTTTTTTCATTCTCCCCCTATCGACGCTATCAATCACTCCCTTTTTTTTTTTAGAAGCTCTAGTGTAGCTAAGTAGGTAATAGGGAAGATGCAAATACAGAATTTATGAAAATGTTGTCAGTAAAATGATAAAAAAGTATAAAATAAAGGCCATTACAAAGTTTTTGTCTTGGTTAATATCGATTTTTTAACAAAAATAATGAATTAAAGTAACGTGAAACGGAACGTATTTAAAAACAACAATCAGCGTTTAGTGACGTATCTGCTGTTATGCCAACGAAAAGGCAACCTTAGGTCTTTGAGTTGGGACAGTTCTTGACCAGTGATAGACACGAGTGACGTCATCGTCCGTTTTCGCGCGAACCTTTAAACTGACGATTTAAAAACGCAATTTTGGCAATAAATTAAAGCGTTTTCATTTTTTATTTATGTGGTGGTCTATTCTAGATGGAGTTCTTTAAAATCAAAGCAAAAATGGAAAAATTGCATGTTCCCTATTAGATTATCCCAATGCTCTAAACGAGCTATCAACTAATATCCATTCATTCAGATGGGTTGATCTGTTGCGCCGTTTTGATTACCTTTAAATCCAGATGCCATTTTTATTTTTTACAAGCGTTTTTTCTATAAAATCCTTGAAAGATTCCGTTTATCTTGTAATCTTACACCATTGTAGTCGAAGTATTGATCCATTGTTGTTTGTCTATTGGTGCGTTTAAATAATTGACTACTGAAGAGCGGCTTACAAAGACGCTGACAACTAGAAGTGAAGATCGCAGGATGGATGCTGATTCTCATGGCATCTTGCAAAGTTGCTCAACTAATAATTTAATTGACTATTCCTTCAGCGATAGAGAGGGTAACAAGTTGTCCGTTCAAGAAAAACAAAATCCTCTTTATTATAAATATGTACGAACACACAGATTTGATGAAATCAACATCAAAAGACATTTATTCAAACTAGGCTGAAAATCAGCACTTTTTGAACGTCAAAATTTACATGAAGACAGTCTTCCGAAATCGCCCGCCCGTCACCAGTTCCTAGTGTTTTAGAGCTGATTCAGATGATCATTAACATTTACCAGAAAGAAATGGCGAAATTGTAATGAGTTGAGAGTATTTCGAAGATTGGACAGACATTTCACAATATGCATACCCCTTTTTTTACTATTGAAAGGCAAGCGTTTGATCAGGAAACACAGACTCCGGCAGGGTATTCCCCTCCTTAGCTGTACGCACTATGAATTTGTTCCCAAAACGGTTTGTGCGCGTGGGTGGGATATTTATGTCCACCATACCATGCGGTGGCGCATCGCCGTACGTCTTGTGGTCCGATGATGGAACGGGCTTGGCGGAATTAAATTATGCAATTCCGTCGAACATTCCTCAAAAACGTCGTTGGGCCCAGCAGAAGGATTATAATGAAGGAGCATTAGAAAAATCTCATAATTATCACGAGGTCGAGGCTAACAAGTTTGCACTTTTGACAATCGTTATCGTGGTTAAAATCTTTTCCAAGAGCTTCATGTCATTCGCCATATGATGAATGTCAACTCATTTTGTAGCAAGATACTTAACCTTTACTATCGTATATCTAAACAAACATCCTGTTTATTTTTCAAACCCCTTCTCTTGTTTTTACTTTTGTTATAAGGTTTATCATCTACTTTACGCATCGCATCGCTATCGTTTTTCGCTTTTCGCTTTTTAGGTAATTTAAGCAAGTCGCCTGGGCTCCAAGTCTTTTTATAAATTCGTCATTCCAACACGATCCCATTGTCATTTTGCTAAAAGTTCGTAGGTAATCTGCTAATTCATAATGGCCGGTCGATCATTGGTTGGTCAATGGTCTCGTAATAGAATCGTGGTAGAAAGATATTTTCGTATTGTCATTATTATAAAACCCGTTAGCAGAAATGTTTTCGAAAAACTACTACTAAATTTGAACATTAAGTTATGCCAGATTTCTTTTATACATACTTATTTTTACACATTATTTATCCATTTGTCATTATGTAGGTACGAGATTACCATTCTAAACCATTTCTTTCAATGGAGTGTCAGTGGTTGACCATTGGCAAGTCAGAATGTCGTTTTTATATTAGTAGATTACCAAACTTGTCAAAATCAACTATTATGAAATCAATGTTAGACCATTCGGACACTATTTTAATAGCAGACTTGAGACCCTGGACTGTGTTTATGTAGGTCACTGTTGTGCGATCACTCATGCCTTGTCGCAGCTGTGATCCACCGTAATTTGTTTTTTACCAGTGTTTACTAATATAGTCATAAGTTTTACTAACAGTTTTTAGGTCATGGATACTCAAATAAAAAGAAATTCTATTCTATTCTTTGCCCACACTACCATTGCTGTGCAAAATCTTGTCTTTGGGCATCCACCTCGATCTGTCAATCGCAAATTCGCAACCAGGTGTCATTCACCACATGTTTCACGTCAACCCATCTTGCACCAAGATGTTAATCCCTTAGTATATCTAAATAAACATCCTATTTATTTCCGAACCCCTTGTAATTTGGTGCTTACAGCTTTCACAATTGTATGGTTTTATCTTATAAGTGATCTTAGAGTATTGTGTTGTATGGAGCCGTACTTGACTGTTGAAGGGTCTTTTAAAAAGGTGGTCGAATTTATGTCGGTTTGAAGTGGGTTCCGGTGGTTATTTGTTATCGTGGAGCAAGTTTTGCTAGGAAATTATTATTTTTGTGTGTAGTCTAATGAGATTGACTTGTGAGAAGTAAAGATTCTTTGAATTTGAATTCTGATCCTTATTTAGCTTTATCTAATGTATTTTCTGATCTTTTCAGCAATAGATAGTGTCAATTTCTACTGGTGGCGCCAAAGTTGTAGCTCTAAGTTCTTTGCAGCTAGTCTATTCTGTAAATAAACATTTCGATATCGAGCTTCACCTGAGTAACAAACCTCACAAATGACCTTTATTGCATACAGTATAAAGGCCTTATGTTTGACGTAATTTAATACTCACCTCGGATTCTGCTGTCGAGATACGAAAATGTTGTTACAGAATAGGGGTACAGATCCAATATAGTTTGACCACCGCCACGCTAAGAAGAAGAATACACTAGTATTTTCATTATAAACGTGGTTGGTTTCTCAAATGTTTGACTTCTAATCAAAGATGTAACGTAAAACAACTGGGATGGGAGATGGAATTACAATAAAATACCATCCATAATAGCCAATATCAAATACCAGACAACTACTGGAAAAGGACATCGGTGGACTGTCCAATAGCTCGCCATTAATTCTAATTCTCAGATTTATTCGAGCAATAATTCAACCATCCCATAAAAATAAAAATAACCATAACGATCTTTCAAAACTCACCCGGGACCCCCAAAACGTCATCCGTTCCCGCCAAAAAAGATGGCTACCGCTAAACGTCAAACTACAATGGCGGACGAACACAAAAGGCAACAAAAGAACAAACAAGCGTGTAATGATCGCATTCAATGCATTATACAAATTTTAACAACAAGCGATATTTAACTGTTTTTGACAACTTTATGGCGGTAACTATAAAGTCTATTTTAGTGGTAGATTATACTTTATGTTTTTGAAACTTTTTATATGCTTTTTGCATTGAGGGTTTAATTCATGGGTTGTCTATCAATTTGTCATTATTGTGATACGAATATCTTTATTATTCTGCCAGCATCTCAATGGTCAGTCTACCTTTGCACAAAAAGTGTCTACTTTTCTTGTACCTAAATGTACCTATTTTTTCTTGTACTTGTTAATGCATAGGTAGGTACGTAGAAGTCCTTAAATTCTTAAATAGTATGAAATTCTCTGTTAATGAATTAAGATAAGTAATGGTTGAATTACAGATACCTAGTTTCCAGGTTTTGAAATAGATAGGTAGGTACTAAAGTTCCAAGTCTGTTAATTAAAAGTACTACCTCTATTTGCAAACAAGACCCGCTATAACAGGTGTAAATCAAATAATAATCAACTAAACAAAGAAAGCTTCTAATGAATGGTAGAGTACCTACGGCGCCATAATAAAAGCTCAATTGTTTTCCAAAGGTGCATTTAAATAAAGAATGGAAGCGAAATGAGCAAACGACCGCCTCCTTTGATATTTTAAGTAAAAGTTTTTTTTTTATTGAAGTGGCGTTAAGAATTGACGTGACGACCTCGATACGACTTTCGATAGAGTCATCATCAGAAAAAGTATGGCACACCTCATGATTTTATATTTCACTGATATTCAATTTGATAGATGTTACTCCCCGATATTTAAATTCCACAAATATGTAATGAAAAAGTAGCATAAACATTGCAATTCGAAACAAAATGCTCTAAGCACAAATTTGGATCCCCCAGGGAGGTATAATGTGGCCTATAATATTCCCATATGGAATTATCCACACTTTCAAAACATTTGATAAGCATATGCCACAGTAATTAATAATTGCTAATAGTGCTATTATTATACTGGCAGAGGATGTCCTAATTATAGAATCAGCTGAAGTGGCTTAGCACTGAGCACATCTGTGTCAGAATGGAAATGCTGGATCCCCAGTAATATTTTTTTTTATAACATACAAAATATGATAATTTTGCACTTAAGTACTATGTTATAGTTGTATATCAATAATGAAAAAATAAAATCAGATAGAGAGTAATTGGAGACAGTTATGTAGTTTTAAGTTCCCTGATACTTAGCATAAATGAGTAAAATTGTAAATAATCATATTGTATATCAGATTAAACTAGTGACTATGCAATAGACAAATGAAGAAAAGTAAGAAATTTTGAAAGAAAGGAAGAAAAATATTGATTTGGGACTCGCACAAAACAGACAAAAGTAAAATGATTTAAAAGTAACAGTAACTAATAATTAATGAATCCAAATGCCTAAATTCGTGTAAGATCAAAAAAACACCGGCCAAGTGCGAGTTGGACTCGCGCACGAAGGGTTCCGTACCATGAACCTTAATTTTCATTATTTTTTGTTATAGCGGCAATAGAAATATACAATCTGTGAAAATTTCAAGTGTCTACCTATTACGGTTCTTGAGGTACAGCCCGCTGACAGACAGACGGACGGACGGACGGACGGACGGACAGCGGAGGCTTAGTAATAGGGTTCCGTTGGTTATCCTTTGGGTACGGAACCCTATAAATGAAAATGTTTGTAAATAAGACTAAAAAATCCGTTTTAGACCAGACTGGCAACTTTTAGAAGAAACTTAAGAACATTTTTACGTCGCATTCCCTTGCCGTATAAACGTCCTCATACAAATTCCCCAACAAACAATGCAGTGTTAATATTAGTTCACGTGGTCATTGGTGGCTCATGAACTAATGAGCGAACGTCTTAATCAACTGCAATTGAATGGAATAGGATGACTATGCGTTCTGTTGTCTGTCTCTGGTAGTGAAAAATGTGGTTATTAAGATATGGGTAAGGAGTAAGGAGTTTCTTGGTAAAGTTTGAATTGTCTATGCTATGTGGATCAGAAAGGTCAAAAGGTTAATCCTAAAGTAGGATGACTTTCGACAATATTTATCGCTGATGACATTAACTTTAGCAAAAGTCTATGGTACCATTGATTGTAATAAAAACATATGACGAACCCATTTGTAAGAACATAACAAAAATAAAACCGGCCAAGTACGAGTCGGACTCGCACACGAAGGGTTCCGTACCATAAACCTTAATTTTTACTATTTGTTGTTATAGCAGAAATAGAAAAACACAATATGTGAAAATTTCAACTGTCTACCCATTGAAATACAGCCCTTGAGATACAGCTCGCTGACTGACAGACGGATGGACGGACGGAGGCACAGACGGACGGACAGCGGGGGCTTAATAATAGGGTTCTGTTTGTTACCCTTTGGGTACTTACTGTACCATAAAAAAGTCAGTGCAACTAAATTGTCGCGATAAAATAATCAACACTATTTTCACACTTTTTCACTTAATAAGTATCGATTTAAAAGTTAAGGTACAAATGAAAAATATGATTACTGAAATTATTTTCTTCATTTCAAAAATTATCTCAAAGTAATTAAATCGACCCCTGCTCGCACCGTCACTTAGTCAATATTAATTGACCCACAGAACAAAAAACATTCAGCTGAACTAAATGAAAACATTAACGAAAGTCCATCGACTTCTGACCCGTATCGCCCACTCCGTCTGCCACATTCAGAATTAGCAACCAACCAACTAATTGACCGAGAAAGACTTTCTTCACACCAGTTACATCGTCAACACCGGATGATTTAATCATGTCAGCTGAAAGCATTGTGGGACGAACGAAAATATCCACACTGTCTCACAAACCGCTAACCGGTGATAGCCAGGAATCCGCCTACATAACAAACCCAATTGTTTCACGAAACTGAAAAATGGCGAACCTACACACCAACCAATAGGAGGCGGTACCCTTCAATGGTTTAGCACAACCCTATTGGACGATTCCATCTCTATAATTCACGTCAGCCAATCGCAGGGCCCGGCGGAAGTTCAAGTCAAACCAGTTCCATTTTAGCGTTCGAGCGGCGCGCACGCGTTTCAAATTTGGTATTGACGGCATTTAAAAAATTTCGGATTTCGAACTCAATTCGTGTTGTATGCCAGTGTGTTTAGCTTGCCGGTGTTTCACTGTGTTCGATATATAAATCCGTAACGGTTTTGTTAGTTTTGAATAGTAAATCGTAAATAGGTTGTGTTTCGTCATTGGTGGGGGTATTATTTTTAGCATTTAGCTTGTTAAAGCTGTTGGTGTGATGTGAGACGGATCTTAATTTAGCGGTGCACATGAGTGTGAGTATGCTACGGCCTGTCTTCCTTATTTTTAAAGATCGCCTGCCGTCGGCAAGCGTGTTTGTTTAGCGCCACATTTTTAGTTTTTAAAAAGGGAGTCAGACATTTATTTGTCTATAATTTTGTACGATGAACTCCCAACTAAGTAAACTTTTACGTAAAAGCAACTCTTACAAAACATTCTAAAAGCAGATATAACAAATATGATATAAAAGCTTCATTAGAAATAAATACTTAAAGCTCATAAACTCCTGCGCATACTTCGCACGGAATGCTAGAGAACATTTTGATGTTGTAAACAGATTTATGAGTCACATAAACTGTAAAAATACTCATAATGAAGAAAATCGTTTTTAAAAAGTTTCCATTGCATACATAAGAGTTAAACATTGGATTAAATCTAGAGAATGATGAAGTAAGTGTACTGGTTGCACCACTTTTGGTTGTAGATTCATCTGATCAGAGTTATGATCAATATGATGACATACACACATAGGTAAAGTGAATAAGAAGTAAGCTGTCAATCCTTACGTATGTTGAAATGACAGTTCGCTTCAAGCTTCTTATCGGGTCGGCAGTAAGGTCTAACGACCCGACACACCCTGTCAGAGTTTCTAAACCGCCTCAAGGGCTTCTGACATGGTTTATCTGACGACCGCCATTTGGCGGCAAGCTCAATCCGCCGAACTTCTCACGGTGAAATGTTTACAAAATAGACCAGCTGTTTTCAGGAGACATGACCTATCTAAGAATCAATGCAGCTTTGTCTGAAGTGCATAAAGTAAATGCACACTTAATAAGATTCCGAAGATATTAAGTAATTTAACTAAGGTAAGGATGGCTATAATTTTTTTGGTCGACAGACGGCCACATCTGGATAGGTCTTTCAAAATATTACCAAAATGACAAATCTTTTGTTTGCTACTCGTAGCTAAGTATTTAAAGGATTTAAATTTCTTAAAACCAGCCGTGCGTTATAAAATAAATAAGTAAAAGTATATTAAATCCAGCTGGCAGAATATAAACATTTCAGAGGTTTTCCAACAAACAGAATTATATCAGAAGGCATTGATAAATATCTTGAAATGTATATCATCAGAGTACATCAAAGAATCTTGACTAAAGAGCCCAAAAGCTCGCATGTTGCACAATGCACAATCAAAGAGAATATAGACATTCCAAAAACAAAAACCAAAAACAAAAGACACGACAGAAGCATTTGAAATTAAGAACGCACATAACTTCCGCTTGAGTGATGTTAAAAACCTTTTTGGAGATCTGTATTAAACTTCATAGAGAATCTTTGTTCTTCTGTTTCCCTAATGTTTTCGTTTTAGTCATTTTATAGCTACTGTTTAAAATTGACCGTGACAGATGGACTTTAACGTCAACGCTCTATTAATTTTCGTGGATTTGGTTTGAGGGATTGGGATGCAGCTTCATTGAGGCTGATGTCATCGTTTATATGAAATTGTGTTTATGAGTAAGAAGTCAAAGCAAAATAGAAAAATTAGCTTAATAATGTTTACACTGCTGTGACTCAGGTCTCGTCTCTGTGAGAGGAAGTGGGCTGTGTCCACGTGGGCCTGTGCGGGTTGGAGGATGTCATGTCTTCAGATTTTTGGCTCTAGTTCATGCTCCTCTTTTCCTCACAAACTGTCAATAACCGTTTTGAGAGTAGTGAGGTAGACATAAGTAAGAAAGTGCCCGCTCGTCTTGATTTCGCCTTACGATCGACCTCTCGTATTTTGGTGTTGTTATCACCACTGCTTCGGCTGGAAGTGGTGATGCGAATTGAATAAACATTGTTTCCCAGCTAAAGTACATCTTGCTAGCTTGCCAAACCTGACATAAAAACACAGCCTCACAATCCCGACTAGAACATTAACAGGTTGGAGTTAAGTAGTTTGTTGTTGTGGCTTCATTAAGATATTGGAATGGTGGTACTTATAATAATTTACATAAATGGAACATAGAAGCCTGGATCTTACACACAAAATAGTGAGGAAATTATAGTGTGAGGTTTAGGAATTTAATCTATTTACATGTTGTACCTAATCTTTGAAACTAGGTATATATTCTTTATCCGCAGCTTCGTACGTGGATATCCCGTTTTTCCTCGTTCCCGTAGGAATTTCAGGAAAACCTTTCTTAGTGCTCCCCTGTACTACCCAAGGACACTACATGCCAAATTTTAGCTTTCTACGACCATTCGTTTCGGCTGTGTGTTGTCTGTCATTAAGAATAGTGTGATTAAACAAACAATCGTCATAAGTTCACTCTCGCGGGCCTGCGGACGGCGAGCATTGGGTAGCTCGCCGTCTGATCAGAACCAGGCCCGTCAGCGGCGCGCTGCGACCCCAACGCGCCTCAAGGACATGTCAGCACGGAAGACGGGGCCCACTAGGGCCAGTGCCTGCTGGGGCTGCGGACTTCGTTCGAAAGAGGCACCGTACCCTGGAACGCAAAGGGCACTAGGAGGAATACGGATGGGTTTTAGTTAGTAAGAGTCTGACACTGCCTCCTGCTGTACCCAGAGCAGGAGGAGTCATTTGATGATTTACCATCCTAAAAACAAGGGTTCTGTAAACTCTACATAACATAGCAATCTTTTTCTTCTTATCGACCCCACACGCCCTAGTGTCAGAGTTTCTAAACCACTTAAAGGGCAGCAATCTTAGGCGAAAACATTACACCGCTGTTGCAATACTGCTGACCTTATTTATACGCATAGATCGTTCCACAGAAGCACATTATCAACAATAAGCAGAAGATAAGCTGACGGAGTACATTGAAACAGCCTCCACGTGTGTTGATAGTAAATGAAACTAGTACGTCCGGTGAAAGATGCGTAACGCACATCATGTTGATTAAATATTCAACATAGCTTAATTATGTGAGTCTGCTTATTAAATTGTGCTTCTTCTTTTTTTCGTGTTGGTTAACTCATGTCAAATTTTGTCTGACCAGTGCTGAGCAACCTGTACTAAAGCTTAATCATTGATCTCGTTTAAGTCTTGGATGGTGGAGTACTCCTTGTCATCAGATGAGTGGAAGCGTATAAGCAAAGCAAATGTTAAAATATAAATATGTCAAGAAAATGATTGTGTTGATACGAGTAAGTGATATGAAGACCAATTGAGCGAAGAAAATGAGCATAAAGAACAGTGCTGGTTTGTTGAACACTCACCGAGAAAACTTCTGTGAAGTGAACATGGAGTTCGCTGCCAATCCGCCCAAGCAAGGTGGAATGATAGCAGGTCTATTCTTCAACATAATTATCATCGTGTTAAATTAGGTGGAGTGAGCTCGAAGTGAACTGCCGGTCGATTCTGTGGTCTGTGTTTCCTGATAGCTACAACCTGGGAGTCTTTAAATCAAGAGTGAATAGGTTATTTCTAGGCAAGCGTGCTCCATCTTCGACCACATCCTCGCTTACCATCAGGTGAGATAGTGGTCAAACGCGTGCCTATCAATAGTAAAAAAAAAAAAAAAAAACATGTCGAAGTGAAGGTTTTAGGCATTGTTCAGACCAAACGTACTGTCGGCCGCTGACTATGAGCACGCGTTACGCAGTTTATTGTTTTCCCATATATATTATACTTTTCGTTCACACCGAACCGAATATACGATATTACGTATAGTCGAATTAATTCACAGTCTGCGGCGGACAATACGTTTGGTGTGAACGATGCCTTATAGGCACGGTTGGCGCAGTGGTTGAGGGATCGGCTGCTGCGCCGCGTGTCGTGGGTTCGATTCCCGCACGGTACAAATATTTGTATGGCTTACAGATAGTTGTTCCGGGTCTGGCTGTGTGTGACTTTGTATATTTGTAAACGCAACCACGATACAGGAGAAATTTCTAATGTGGGGCAAGGATTTTTTTTTCTAAACATAAATAAAACAAACAGAACAAAGGCTTGGATGAAGTGATCACCAAGTGAGCTGTCATTTCATCTTGATTACTTGCTGTCAAATCATACAAACAAGAGTTTTCACTTCGATATGTTTACATAATCGCACTGCTGTCATTACGGTCGTTGATCAGCCCGCACCGACGCACCGTGGAAAAGATTGTCGTCTGTGGAAGCGCAGACAAGTCCGTAGCGGTGCATCCGATCCGCTGCGAGTCGGTAACTTCAAAGTTGCAGAGCGAGTCCTCTTTCACTTTGCATTTTGAAATGGCAAAATGGCTTCGAATCCTGACCAACACAGACCGACACGAACGAAAGCAATTGGTGCGCGATGCGTGGTGTCCGCGGTCGTCGGCTCAGCGTGATAAAATCCGCAGAAAGCCTTAGATGCACACAGAATAGACTGACTGCTCCGACTCAAGTCTCCTCTTCGTGTAAATCGGCCGTAATCGGGTGATCGTCACGTGAATGAAGGAGAAAATGAAAGATTTCAATAAACTAAAGAAGTGGCATTTAGAACACACGCGCTACGCAGGTAACAGTAGCTCAATGGTCCCTAACCTTTTCAATATTTTTACCCCCTGCCACGTATCAGGAAAACTGATTTTACCCCGATCTTAAAATGTTACAAATAATACAAGCAAATACAAAATATATTTATTAATCACAAATTATCAATTAATCAAATTTTGTGATCACAAATTGCACATACGTCTTATAAGATTTTGAATTTTTTCGGCTAAGTCGATGTTAATAATCGATGTACCTACTTATATGTTTTTCGTCAGTAGAAGCCCGACAATGTTCTCTCACCTACCCTAGGTCAAGGGTATCCATGAGGATTTCTAAACAGTAAAGCAGGTAAAGAAAGTGAAATATTTAGATGTAACACTAATAAAATAAACCGCTTCCGATGCTCATATTCTTCGGGTATCCATATTCTTTCGGATCAACATGGTCCAAATTGGAACCTAAGAGTTATATTGCACAACTTATTGCAAACGCAAAAATTAGAAATATAACATTTTGGGTGATATTGTGTCATTTTCTTGCTGTCGAACTTATTTTTTTTTTTGAGTCGATTCGATGGCTAACTCCTTATATTGTTTGGGCTTAACGTAGGCCACCTTCCTAATGGTCGTAGGACTCGTAGGCCATCGAATCCCACAAAGTACAGGTTTATGGGCACTCCAACGTGTGGCTTATGTTCTAAACAGGGGGACCGCACTCATATTGGCTATCCGACGGGTCTGCATATTTTATTTCGTCAGGTTGTGTTTGCAACGACCGACTTGATTGAAGCCTGTCGCTACAGTTATCATCATCATCATATCATGCGAAAGACCTCCACTACGGACATAGGCCTCCCCCAAGTGTCACCATAACAACCGGTCCTCTGCGTCTTGCATCTATCGGCTTCCCGCAACACCCACCAGGTCATCGGTACACCTTGTGGGAGGCCGCGGCAACGTTGCGTCGTTCGTCGTTGCAGTAGTGGTTTCCAATTCAGACTTTCTTACTCTTTAAGCGGTAAGTTTCCTAGGCCCCTCCACCAGAAAGCGTTCCTATATCTGCTTAGAGTCTGACCGACGCAGAAACGTTAGTAGCGAGGTCCGGCGGACATGGCAAGCAACTTCATGTAGCCAGAGCTCGATCTGTCCTATGTCCACTTGGAGTGTGACCATCGCCGTCGCAGAACAGAGAGACCTTTAGTAGCGAGGTCCGGCGGACATGGCAATCAACTTAATGTAGCCAGAGCTCGATCTGTCCTATGTCCACTTGGAGTGTGACCATCGCCGTCGCAGAACAGAGAGACCTTTAGTAGCGAGGTCCGGCGGACATGGCAATCAACTTAATGTAGCCAGAGCTCGATCTGTCCTATGTCCACTTGGAGTGTGACCATCGCCGTCGCAGAACAGAGAGACCTATAGTAGCGAGCTCCGGCGGACATGGCAAGCAATTTCATGTAGTCAGAGCTCGATCTATCCTATGTCTACTTGGTGTGTGAATGTCGACGTCGCAGAACAGAGAGACCTTTAGTAGCGAGGTCCGGCGGACATGGCAATCAACTTAATGTAGCCAGAGCTCGATCTGTCCTATGTCCACTTGGAGTGTGACCATCGCCGTCGCAGAACAGAGAGACCTATAGTAGCGAGGTCCGGCGGACATGGCAAGCAATTTCATGTAGCCAGAGCTCGATCTATCCTATGTCTACTTGGTGTGTGAATGTCGACGTCGCAGAACAGAGATACCTTTAGTAGCGAGGTCCGGCGGACATGGCATGCAACTTCATGTAGCCAGAGCTCGATCTGTCCTATGTCTACTTGGTGTGTGAATGTCTCCATCGCAGAACAGAGACACCTTTAGCAACGAGGTCCGGCGGACATGACTAGCAACTTCATGTAGCCAGAGCTCGATCTGTCCTATGTCTACTTGGCGTGTGATGGTCGCCGTCGCAGGACAGAGACTCCTTTAGCAACGAGGTCCGGCGGACATGGCTAGCAACTTCATGTAGCCAGAGCTCGATCTGTCCTATGTCTACTTGGCGTGTGATGGTCGCCGTCGCAGTACAGAGACTCCTTTAGCAACGAGGTCCGGCGGACAAGGCTAGCAACTTCATGTAGCCAGAGCTCCTTCTGGGTTAGCTCGCTCCATCGTAGACTTTGTCTCTGTCATCTCTGACCTAGACTAGAGTCAAAAGCAAACCCATCACAAAAAAAGGGAACTGTGTCTGTCTGTTAGTTTGTTACGTCTTCTAGTCTTCACGGCTGCACAGGCTTGGATAAAACATGGCAGACAGGAAGCCCATATGTCCTGGATTAGGACATGCAATAATTCTGCTCCTTAGATTCATCTGCCTAGCCTTTTCTCAACTATATTGGGGTCGGCTTCCAGTCAAGCCGGATTTAGCTGAATACCAGTATTTTACTAACAGCCGCACGGGTCGATCTTCAAGGTTAAGCAACGCTTGCCAAGGTTGATCTGTGGACGGGTGACCATCTTAACATACCGAGTTTCCTCCGTGCCTCGGAAAGCACGTTAAGCCGTTGGTCCCGGCTGTCATTTATGTGATCGGTTCTTAATTTTCATTGCTTGGTATTCCGGATCTTGTGGTGATCTTGCGGCCGCAAAGCGAGTGAGTAGCGACGAGCGACCGACGGATGCATTTAATTCTTAGAAAAACCGGAGAAATCATTGCACTCCGGGAGGTCGGGAGGTTAACCATTATTACCGGAGTCTCCCGGGCAATCCGGGAGGATTGGGAACCCTATGTCATAATAATTAGCACCCTGTCACAATTAAGATCATTACCCTCTCTTCGCTTTAAAAACGGTCAATACTAAGACTTGCCAAATGCTCCCAATTCAATGACTCATTCGTGTTTGGCAGACATGTTAGTTTAGAGGTAGACCTGATGTTTTAATACGGTTCTTGTGACGTCAGGTGGGTACGTGACTACGAACAATTAACCACGGGGGTTACTCTGTAAGCCCGAAGTCCGTCCGGGCTTAGCTGCGGGCGTATTATAATCCGTATCGCCTACAGACTTACGATTAGTTCCTGAATTAAGAATGAATAACAACACAATTTACCAGTAACTGTCAAATTGTTGATGGTTAGGTGATACGGAGTAGAAAACGCCCGCAACTAAGCCTGAAACTACGGACTTCGGGGTTAGAGAGTAGCCTCCCTTATTGTTTTGTGACATTTTATAATTGGTTATTTATACAATTCGACTATAGGAAAATGACAACAAATTCATTATTTAAATCCATTTTATTCCTAGTTTGTCTGACATTGTAATAATAATTTAAATTTTTTGTATGACTTATTATTTTGCGACATTTTATAATTTTGATAATTTGTAATTTGATTATATATAATTAAGACCATTTAATACAAGTTTATTTATTTATTATTTAAATTTTAATTCATAGTGTGTGTGACTATTTAATAATAATTTTAATTGAATGACTTTATAACTATATTTTGTATGCCACAACGGCCGAACATGACTGATCTTTTTGTTTATGAACAACCTGCATTCCTTTTATGTATGCTCATGTTTCTACAAATAAATGTCTTGTCTTGTCTTGTCTCCCAGCTGTCAATATGAGGTGTTCTAGTAAAAGACTGGCACACAACATTAAATATACGAATTGAAAATCCAGCACAACAAGTTGTAGTCCAAAACACCCCTATTTCTGTCCATTACTAGGCTTATGGACTTTGACACCAGTCTAGGGCTAATTTGGACATTTGCTACAAGGTATTGTAGCAAATTTCCATTGATTCTCATATAGCCAACATTACAAGCAAATGTATAATTCCATTCTTCCTCTTGATATAAACCCTCCTTCGTTTCTTTAACTCGTCGAGAAGTGATAGGGTGGCCCTTTCGAAGCGGGGACCACACGGCGAGACCAATAAATGGCTTATATGAAATTATAGAAGTGTTGCCACACGAAATAAAATGTATTTTGTAACTTAATCGTTGTAAAGGTCATGGAGAAAAAAGGTTTGGTGTCTCGGTGATAATTTTTGAGGAGCATAAACAATGTTGTATAAAGGGAAGATCAGACTGAATATAAGAGTTGAAAAGTAGAAGCCGGGATACTGAAAGTTTGACCAAGTCTCTTACAGGACCTATCAAATATCATTTTAAGATTTTTTGAACAAAAGAACCACAATTACGAATATCTATTTTAAATTAAAATGAGCATTGAAGTGCATAAATGATAGAATCTGTGATCAGAGGGGTAATACCCGTTTTTTTTAAGGAACGTTTACATCCGCACTGCTGTTGCAGTCTGTCGAAACCGTCTAATTTACTACTTACTTTTTGATTTTTTTTTGTACATTGGTTGCAGCTCAAATGATGTTGAGTATTGAAATTCAAAAGTCCAAGGAACTTTTCCGATATTTCCTTGGCACATTAAAAATACACATGATTTTTTTTGAAACTTTGTCATTCTGTTTTTGAATTCTTTTTAGTCATAAAAACTGTGACGTGTCACTTCAAAACTATTCCTCGATACATTTGAACCTCGTTCTTTTTTCAAACACAAATTCGAAGGACAAAAAAAAGAAAGGAGATCTCCGTAAAACCATCAAACCGAGTTTTATCGGGCGATTAATTAAATTTTTCAATAATATTATCCTAAAAACATATGTTACGAATGTTTCTTAGTTTATTATAAGCTCTGAGTCGTAAGTCGTGGTGTAATATGGTCTTACATGGCCATTAATTAACCTCCTGCGGGTCTGGGAACATAAAAGTACCATTTTATGGGCCCTCGATAAAATCTGGGCTCAATTGAGTTAGGCCTATTTGAGCGCAGTGTTGGGTCGTTTTCTTAATTGATAGTTTTGTCAAATGGGCAAAGGCAGTTGGAGTTTTTAAGGCTTTTTAATTTGAATTTAAAGAGGCATAGTTGGTAGGTAAATGAACGACTTTGGAAATTAAGCGTAGAAACTATTTTTTTGGTAAACACATCAAGTTTATGAATGTGAAAATGTTTGTCACGATTTCCTGGTTTAACAAGAGCCCTTTAAAAAAAGTGTAGCTAGTGGCGTCTTGTCAGTTTGGCATGTAGAAGGCAATACATAAAATCATAGCACTTATCTCGAAAAAAAAAAAAAAAACATGTACCGAGCCGCGGGTTAATTTTCGGGATTATTTTACTAACATAGGTATATGTATGTAAAGAACAGTACTTATAAAGTAGAAAACACACATTGTAAAAAAAACCGGCCAAGTGCGAGTTGGACTCTCACACGAAGGGTTCCGTACCATAAAACTTAATTTTATTAACATAAACCTTAATTTGTTGTTATTGCGGTAATAGCAATACACAATCTGAAATTTCAGCTGTCTACCTATTACGGTTCTTGAGATACAGCCCGCTGATAGACAGACGGACGGACGGACGGACGGACGGACGGACGGCGGAGGCTTAGTAATAGGGTTCCGTTGGATACCCTTTGGATACGGAACCCTAAAAAACAAATCTATTGAAGGAATGTTAAAGAATTTTATCAATCGTCGAAGAATTTATAATTTCTTCGTCGTTATCGTTAGGTACGATTGATTGACTGATTTAAAAGTTAATGACATAGAATTATTTTAACTTCTTATTTTGTGCCATAACTTGAAATGAAATCAATGGTACCACGAAAAGCGTACACGGACTGATTTTAGAAATAATTTTGAATTAAAAGAATTCTCCAGGCAGGTTAATAAAATTTCACTTATTTATGTTATTTTTATAACAGTCTGCTAAAAAGAACTAAACTTCAAACTAATAGATCGACATTCCCACTTAACGTTATCTAAAATAACCAATTAATTAATTCAGACATTTTATCAGAACGAAATCGGTCAAAACAGAATTTTATCATCGAAATAATCAGTCGACGAAACTTACAACCGAATAATTGGTATATCGAAAAATCAAATCGCTAAATAGTGCCGTGATTTGTACGGCCATCGAGGAGTGGTAAAATATCGATAAATCTTGCGTTTTACAGCTGGTGTTGCGCGATAAAGATCGCGGACACCACGTGGGGTAATAGTGATGCGGCCTGCGATGTCGATTGTCGTTATTAACGTAAAATATTGTGAAGTGGCGCCTACAAACCGGACTAAGGGAATTTTAATTGGAGAATTACAGTTTTATCGTATGTTTATGACGGAACGTCTCTAGCACTGTGTATTGCTTCTCGAAAATATTCTTCCTTGCAAAGTTACGGAATCAGAAACTCATTATGATAAAATATTCGCGTTTTATGTTCTTGTATCAGTAGCTCAAGTTTAGATCATCTTTAGAGATTGTTGTCTCATCTCTTTTGCATTTTATAAGTTAATTTTCATTTTGAATATAATGAACCTTGTTTGTGTCATTATGATAACGATCTCTATGTTTTTGATCATAGATAAAAGAGCAGGCGGAATTAAATCGAAGCTAATAACCCTGACAGGTTTCAAATACTTAAATGACAAAAAAAACAACGTTTTTTCTCTCGCTGAATATCTTTTGCGTACTATTAAGAAATATAGGAATATGAGTACTTATCTTAAAGTATTCGAGTTGACGAATAGAATCATTTGGAACGCATCCAAATACGCTACAATGTAAATACAAAACGCAACCTAAATTTCTTCAATGATTCTAAATTTAAGTCGTTTCGGATTGTCTCGAACGTTTTCTGACGTCCGATGTTTTTCTCAAAGTGACCCTATTACGGGGAATGAGCGTTTTATTTGTTTTTAGGTCTCTTATTTAGAAACTTCTAAAGCTGTTCAATTATTACTATCGACATAAAAAATATATGATCTTCTTTACAGCTGTTTTTCCGAGGAAACATTTATAGTGCTAAATAATATCAAATGATATGCCTGCTGTTATGTCTTACATCAACTTAGAAAATTGTCAACCAACAGTGTCAACGAACTCGACAACTAAAAATTGTCTCATCGTCTCTATGACACAATTCATTCGCTAAACACGAACTGGCACATAACAGCAAAAAAAAACAAGAACCATCGACAATAAATGTACATCACTGTTAACCCGTCAACTCCATATATCAAGGAGGCCTCCCTTGCGATCGTGTCGATGATAAAAATTACTTAAAACACCAAACATTTAACATCATGCCCCCTGACGACCCTCCTGCGTCTCTTTCACGCTTTATTACACCAATAACACAGAAAGAGACAGCAATAAACGTAAGCTTTGTCTTCAAAGAGTATTTTAGGCTTTGTAACACAAAATTTTGGATTGTTTTATAGAATTTTGTACTAAATCTTTCGTTGTCGCGTCAGTGAATCTTAGTAATGCTTCAAAGTACGTGATGGTATGTTTTTTTGGTGATAAAAATATGGAAAATTGATGGTGGGGCCTCTTTTCTGAAGATTTTGTGGGCGATTGCGATGAGAAATTGATTTAATGTGGTTGACACTGGGGTTTTATGAGAGGAATGAATTTGTTCTAAATTATTAGTTATGTAGTTTAACCTGTGGGTTTTTGTCGGCACACGGGTGTGCCATTGGACGTCAACGGAAATGGACGCATAATGGCACCCCCAGGCCATACCAAATTACGCGGTTTTTTTTTTAACGCAGTGTTTAATATCCTATGGCCCTCGATCGACCAAAAAACATGGTGGCCGCTGAATTTTTTACAATGAAAATATTCAATTGTTGTGGCGTCGCAAGTTCGCGACGGTGATTTCGAAACAAAGGTTTTCTTTACAGAAAATGTTATATTTAAGAATGATAATACGTTAAAAAGGTCTAAGGCTTGACCAATCTATACCTAAATCTGTAAAAGTAGATTTAACTCATAAGCAACAGTCTGTACTTATCTACTATTATACATATTTAGAGACAAATCTGAGTTAAGAACATTCAATTATTTATTATTTATCAACTTCGGATCAATGTCTTCCACCCTCGAATTCATTTTCATCAGCGTGTAACAATTTTCATTCAATTTCTGGAAAAAGGATAGGCCTATGTCAATTTGCACCTCAAATAATTCTTTCATTTTCGGTTGTTCCAGTTTATAGGTTGCAAACGGTTAGCAGGGCTGATTCAATGTCCAATTAAAATAAAAACACTTAATATAAACTCTCTAAACATCTTTTCAAATATGAACTTATCAGTGAAACTGTGGGAGTTCCCCAAGGGTCAATTTTGTGCCCTTTCCTAATTCTCATCAATATTAATGAACTACCGTATATTTTTAAAGCTTATGTTTAGATTGTGTTATTTGCTGAGGATTTATCTGTTTTCTTAAAGTTTACATGACATGTAGCCACTAACTGGCTACGAGCTTGTGGTAATTAACTAATAGGTTAGTGTAGAACAATTGTTATAATAGGGAATATGCATGAAAAACATATTTATTACACTAGCTTTTTGGCTTACCTTTTTTATTTTCTATGTTTGTTTTTGTATGCGTGTTTCATGAATGTGCTAAATTTTTATTTTATTCTATTCTATTCTATCATCGAAACAGTTTATCTGAAAATATACAAAAATGAAAACACATGAAACAGTGAAAATAGAATCAAAATTACTCGAAAAACGAAGGAGATATAATTATTCTGAACAAAAATATCGGTCCCTCTCGCGAAAACGCTGTTTTCTATGGCAGCTGTATAGGCGTCATAGACAATGACTTCAAAATTTTCATCGAACTTCTCTTTCTAATTGTAATCTTTGAAGCAATGATTGCAACTATAACTTCATCGCTGATGAAGGTATTTAAAAATTAATTTCACGATTGTTTACTAGAGCTAATAAGTATTTCATTTTGCAAATAAAAAAATCGCATGCATATTCCCTATTGTAAAAATGGGCTGTACTTACTATTCTTTAGACATAACGAAATCTTACTTATTTTATGACAACTAATATTTTAATTTGATATTCATATTTTATGTCACCCACCTGTCAGCATGCCAATTATATGTTAGACAAAAGCTAATAGCAGCATTAGGTAGTGACAGTAAGCTTAGTAGCGTGAATGAGGAGCTCGTGGCTAGATAATAACAGCTGCACGGGTCGATCTTAAAGGTTAAGCAACGCTTGCCAAGGTTTGTCCATCAAGGATGGGTGACCATCTTAACATACCGAGTTTCCTCCGTGCCTCGGAAAGCACGTTGGTCCCGGCTGTCATTTGTAGATCTTTGGCAGTCGTTACGGATTTTTAGAAGCCAATAAATCTGACTCCAGTCTTGCCAAGAAATACCGTGTTACCCAGTTAATGGGTTGTGGAGGTCTGGTAGGCAGCCGCTCTACGTAAAACACTGGTTTTCAGCTGAATCCGGTTTGACTGGAAGCTGACCCCAATATAGTTGGGAAAAGGCTAGGCAGATGATGATGATGATGACAGTAAGCTTAGTAGCTTGGTAGTTTTGATTGCCCAGGGAGCGCCGGTCGTCGACATAATTATATTCATGGTATACAGTAATATGTGCCTGGGGTAGTATTATTTTGTAACGGGATATCGCCAGCTGCTCTCTACTACAGTACAAATTTACAGGTGCAAATTATTTCATTAAAACTTATGTAGACGTTTTGTGAAAAAGACGTGATATTATTTTGAGTTTTATTTGGCTAAGAACGATGCCTAGTGTCTTACTTTTTTCTATTTGTTGCTGTAGCGGCTATTATTTTAATTTTGGTTCTTGAAATCATTAGTTATTGTGAAATGTTCCATGCGAGTTTAGTTAAAGATTATGCACCCTTCATTATGAAACTGCCTCGCTACTGTAGCGCTTCGGGTATGTTTGCGGACACAAATATTGATGGTTTTGCGGCGATTATTCGCAAAAGAGTTGTCTCCCTAATGAGCCGCATACGAGGCAGTTCCAACAGCTACCTTCAGCTGTTCGCGTGGAGGTTGGATCTGGATCTGGATTGCCCAATAATGCGGTACTGGACTAGGCTGCATGTTGAGCACTCCGGATCCAGACCTAAATATAGACTGAGATGACAAGAGTGTGTGTGTGTACACACACTCTTGTCATCTCACTCTTGTCATCACGTCATTATTATTGTTATTATACCTATTAGCATTGTATATGTTGTTGAAATGCAAAACCATTAAAATAACCTTCTGTTGTTACAGGTGAACGCAGCACCCGTCTGCAGTAATTAAAGTAAAATGAAAAAGAAGAGAAAACCAACAACGAAGTGAAATACATCAACCAAATAATAATTTTAAAAGCATTTATATTGACAAAAATAACGGATGGTGTAAACGGACTTTATCCAGACAGAGACTGGGAGTGAATTAAAAAATAAAATTAAAAAGTTGACTCTAAATACAACTCACTCGTATTCATAAACAAACTTCAGGCCATTTTCGAAATCGGAACACAAATAAGTAATCGACGTTTAAAAGGTGATCGCTTTTGTTTAAACATTTTTGGGACTGCCGCCTTTTTATGTTTATTTACCGTTTTAAGTATTTTCAAAAAACAGTGGGAGTGCAAACACTCGAGTTTTGAACGCACCGATATTCTCGTCGAAAAACAAAAACAACCATAGATTTAAAAAAAGGAATAGTGAAAGCGCGGGAAAGTGAATGATATTTTGTGATTTGTGAACTTTTGGTGGTTGACCGCCATTTTTGGTGGTTTTTCGCATAAATTGGTGTAAAACTGTGTCAAAGTGGCTGGAGACGAGCATTTGGACATGTTGGGGGGCCCCGAATGGGGTCAGCGGGAGTCGAGCCCCCCTAGAGATGCTCCCCTGCCGAGTTTCGGCTTCACACAGGAGCAAGTGGCGTGCGTTTGTGAGGTAAGCTTTATTCAATAGCAGTAAACAGTAAATAAAAGTTATGATTGCTCATTTTTTTATGGTAAACAGTAACTAAACTTATAATTGGTCAATATGGTCGTCATTAATTTTTATTAGAGGCAATTAGATTCAAAGATTATGAAAAAAATATTCAGGTTCAACGTTTTAGGTTAAAAGAGAGTTTTGTCTCTGCGGAATAAACGAGCAGGGTAGTTTCAGACTTGCATCTTTTTCCACTTCATTGTATCTTGGACCGTTGGCCGCCGCGGTGATCATAAAATAACTAAGAGCAATAGCCAAATGAATACCTATTAAAGACCAAGCTTAGTTAGTAGGTACCTTATTTAGTTAATTTATAAGTACTAAAAACAGAGCTTAATTTATAATAATTAGGTTAGCAGTTTGTGGTAACTAGTTATGAAAGATTACCTCCAGCTTGGGAGGTTGTTTTTAAGCTATTCTTAGGTCATGGTCTGCCACCAGCTTTTACTATTATCAAAATCATTCACAGCACGGCTCTTTTTAACCGACTTCAAGAAACGGAGAAGGTTCTCAATTCGGTTGTATTTTTTTTATTTGTTTAGGTAAGTAACTCTTTTTATGCGTGTTATCACAAATTCATAACTCGATTGAACCGATTTCAAAAAATCTTCTCTCCCCAAATAAAAAAAAAACACTACCTACAAAGTATAAAATAACTTTAATTTTCGGAACTTGGTGTGTGAATACGAAGAAACAACCAAAAACACCGATTTGGAAGTAGGTTGTATTTTTTCTTGTGCAAAACTCCACGCTCCTGTGCCACCCTCATTCATGTTCTATTCGCTACTGCACCAAATAATAATAGAGGTAGTTCCGTCTTATTATGACCATGCCGCGGATTAGCCTACATTGCATATAGTGCACAAAATGTGTGCGCAAACACAAATGTAATGCACTCCTTCTTCGATCACTCTCATAGTCCAATTGGACAGCAGTCAGACAGGACTGGAGAGAGATCTGGCGCAGGACCTCTGGCATAACGTGCTTTCCGAAGCACGGGGGTTTCACACCACCAAACTCCGGGCTGTCACAGAGAAATTCATCTATTATAAAAAAATCTCGTGTCACGGTGTTTGTTACCGAACTCCTCCGAAAGGGCTCGGCTCGACCAATTTTCAAGAAATGTTGTGTGTATATTCGGTAGGTATGAGAATAGGTGGTAGACTTTCTTTTTTAATATGGCAAAACAACGTTTTCCGAGTCAGCTAGTAATGTTATAAAACCCAATAACACTTTTTGCCTGGCCTGGGAATTGAACCCAGTACGCATTGCGATCGCAGGACTAACGGAGTACTACCAAATACCTAGGTACTGAAAAAAATTATTTGGCTCTTCAGAAATGTCCAATATTTAAATATTTGCAAAACATTTCACTGAACTCGGGCAATGGAATTTATTTATTTTGTTCACGTAACCGCGTGTTTTATGATGCACGCATATAACCTCGAGTATTTTCGATATTTTAGCGTTTGTGTACCGAATACGCACCGGCTGGAATTGGCCACGTTTCAACACCTATGGAGGCTATAACAGAAGGCTGGAATTACCCAATTGGGACTTTTTTAAATTTAGGAATGGGCTTGCTAGAACTAGACTAGTTTTTTCCCGCAGCATCGCTTTTGTGGAATATCCTCGGAATTCATTTTTTTCCAAACCTACTGCAGTGGAACACGCCGAGAAAACTTAGCGCAGAAAGCTTTAAGTTTTCAAGGGTGAGATTTTTACAGAATGGCAATAGTAAGTACTATTGCTGCTTTAATAAAGTCTCACTTTGACAGTTCACGGGCTGTAATCAAACAGACAGCTGACTTCATGTTCAATGTTGACAGAATAACACTGCTGTGAACTGTCAATCTATATTGACAGTTCACTTCAAGATGGAATGACAGTTGACTTTAAGCTCACTTCACCCAAGTTTTCAGAGATGTTTAGAGAAAAGTCTAACAGTAGCCTATGAAACTCAGTTATAGCACCGTAGTGTCTTTTTAATTAATTAGTTATAGAGCCTTCGATCGAGAATTTTCTCTGGAAGAACTGTCCCTATTAAAAATGTATCTGTCAGCGGAAAATTGCACACTCCGTAAGATTGTGATAAATCTGTATTAGAATATTATGATTTCTCGATATATTATGAAAATATCGTTTTGTATACAATAAATCCCACCCAAATTCAATAGTTTCCAATAACATCATCATCATCACCTGCCTAGCCTTTTCCCAACTATATTGGGGTCGGCTTCCAGTCAAGCCGGATTAAGCTGAATACCAGTATTTTACGACGAGTGGCTGCCTACCAGACCTCCACAAAACATTAACTGGGTAACACGGTACTTCATGGAAAGACTGGAGTCAGATTTACTGGCTTCTAACTATCCGTAACGACTGCCGAAGATCTATAAATGACAGCCGGGACCAATGGCTTTACGTGCTTTCCGAGGCACGGAGGAAACTCGGTATGATAAGATGGTCACCCATCCACAGATCAACCTTGGCAAGCGTTGCTTAACCTTGAAGATCGACCCGTGCGGCTGTTATTATCTAGCCACAAGCTCCTCAATAGTTTCCAATAACATGTCCGTAGCTAATTAGCAAAAAAATATTTTATAATTTCACGCGACATTTTACAATACTACGACGTTAGCAATTTTCTAGTAACATATCTTTATGAAACAAATAACTAATCAGGTATTAAGTTCATAATACTGAAGGCACGTTCCCTCATTTTTAAGAGCTACTCAAATGGCCTTGCTTCTATAAAAGAACTGCTTACTCCCCATAATCTCGTAACAATAAATCTTGCTGATGTTTACAAATAACTTAAAACAATTAGTTGCTCACAATGTTTTGAGTTCGCACTAAATAGCTGCGTGAGCATTCTGAGAAAAGTAAATTAAGTAGGTCCATTTATAGTAACGTAAGCAAAAGAGTAAAAGACTGCTATGTGAAGGACTGTGCTTTATATTTGCAACCGGTTTAGCTTGCGTTGATATTTGCAAAAAAAAAACCTTGCTTATAACCATCTTCCACCATCCATCCATTCCATTACATTTTCATTTTCCTTATTTTTTTATACTAACCATGTTTTTAAGCAAATGAATATTATTATATTCAATCTAAATTTGTACCAAAATTCATCAGAAACGCACTCACTTTCCTTGGGGGTCGGGGGTTGCTATGGGGTGCACTTGCACCTACCTGGCTTTCAATAATACATACGAAAATATGAAGAAATTAAAAATACATATTTATATGTCTTAGATAAGCGTAATGTAGCAAAATCCGGCCAATCCGGGGCGAGGTAGGTATTTCAAGCTCCCTTCGCTCGGCCTTGCACCCATCTTCTTTAGTCCTATCTATCATCATCTTCCTAGCCTTTTCCCAACTATATTGGGGTCGGCTTCCAGTCAAACCGGATTCAGCGGAATACCAGAGTTTTACGTGGAGCGGCTGCCTACCAGACCTCCGCAGCCCATTATCTGGGTAACACGGTATTTCTTGGCAAGACTGGAGTCAGATTCACTGGCTTCTGAAAAACCGTAACGACTGCCAAAGATCTACAAATGACAGCCGGGACCAACGACTTAACGTGCTTTTCGAGGCACGGAGGAAACTCGGTATGCTAAGATGGTCACCCATCCACAGACCAACATTGGCAAGCGTTGCTTAACCTTTTAGATCGACCCGTGCGGCTGTTATTATTTAGCCACGAGCTCCTCATTCCTTAGTCTCCTTCTTTAGTCCCATCTATGGGTCATGGACAAATGAAATCCTATCCTTTTCGAGGCGGGGTTGTGACGGTGCTGAGGAGAATGTTGCGCCACTTCTTCTCACCAGCTTCAACACTAGGAAGTGGTGACGGGCTCACGGGACTGGGGGACTGTCTTTTGTTAAACTTGACGTTCAAAAAGTAGGTACTGGCTCTCAGCCTAATCTGAATAAACGACTTTTGAATTTTAAATAAATTGTCCTGTCGGTGCCCTTGCACTTTCGTATTTATAATATTAGTTAGGATAAGTTTTAGCTGTGTTTAGGGTTTATAATGAACTAGGGGCGTGCCTAGGGGCGCGAGATTACAAAGGGAGCATGCAGAAGCAAAACATATAAATAAAAAAAATAGATATTTTTTTTGTTTTTTTTTTTTTATATAAAATTTATATTAATATATAAAGCTGAAGAGATTGTTTGTTTGTTTGTTTGAACGCGCTAATCTCAGGAACTTCTGGTCCGATTTGATAAATTCTTTCTGTGTTAGTAGCCCATTTATCGACGAAGGCTATGCTATACATATATCATCACCATAAAACCAACAAGACCGGAGCAGTTATGAAAATTATGACGCAGACGAAGATGCGCGGGTCAACTTAAGTTATATTACTGTTATTATTTTGTTTTAATTTATTTTATAAATGATTAAAATAAACATAAAAATCATAATTTTTATAGAGGTTCAAGTTAGACGCCCCTATTACTACTTCAGTACTCTTATATGGCCCGATCCCAAAAACCAGTCATCGGCCAACTGTTTACGGCATTCAAAGTAGCTGTCTTTTGCTTATGAGTGTCACGTTTGGGCTTGAGTTCCTGGGGCCCTGTTATGACGTGCTAATGCCATCATGATTACGCTGTGATAAGTAGGTAGGTACCCTGGTTTCGATTCCCGGTTTGGACAGTGTCATTTTGTAATACTTTGAGTAATTTCTCGGTGGCAGCCCGGAGTTTGTAAAGTTGGTGGCGTCTGGCTGCCAGTGGCGTAACTATAGGGTAGCAAGGCTGGCAAAATGCCACGGGCCTCCAGCCCGACGGGGCCCCGGTAAGAGGGCCCGATTTTAAGGGTACTTATTGTTTTTTTTTTTTAATAAAATAGTTAGATTATGTACTTGCTCAGAAGTATCTCAGCAGGCCCCGAAGGTGACGGCGGGACTATATGTAGGAGCTTTCCGTCCACACGTCGGGGCCCTAGTAGTCCGGGGGGGCCGTATATTTGATACGGCTGATACGGTAACTACGCCTCTGCTGTAACTTCTAGTAACAGCTGGTCCAAGAAATCTAATGTACAGACGCCAGCACAAAAAGCTACAACAACCTGTCAAATTTTTTCAATGAATTTTCAACTTTATCGCAAAAACATTATGTTCAAAATTTATTGGGAAAATTTGACAGTTTCGGGTACCTTCATGTGCTCTGCACCCAAGGACTGACTTTTACCTTGGACAGAGATAAGCATTGCTAGCATAGCACTTGCATCAGGATGGGATAAGCATTGCTGTCTATGGAAAAAGTAGCCAAAACACTAAATCGAGCTCGACTCGGCTTTTTTCTGATGGTTGCCACTGTTGATTCTGGCTCACAGGAGTTTCAGTCGTTGGGAACAGTCTGACCGGCTTGTTCCATAAAGAGTCAGCTAAATCTAAAGTTAGCCATCGTCACGCTTAAATACCTCACTGGTCACGACTCGACGTTATATTTTGATTTTACGATTGTTTCTGTATGAACTACGAAGTGTGTACTTGCAAATGTGTAAATACTACGATAGTCTAAATCCGTCTACGTTGCTAGCGGTCACGTCAGCCGTACGTTGCTTACCTACGCGAAGTGAAACCGCAGAGAGAGTGGTAAAACAAGCTGTGAGCTTATTAGTAGATTATGCACCGTGGGAATAAAGCTGTGTTTGTGTCACGGGCGTCATATTGAATCCCAAAATCTAATGAAGGATTTGAAAGTTAACTCCCGAGCGTAGCGAGGCAGTTTAGAGTTCAACTCACGAGTGAAGCGAGGGAGTTATAGTGGATTATGCACCGTGGGGATAAAGCAGTGTTTTTTGTCACGGGCGTCATGTTGAATCCCAATTGGTCATAATGAAGGATTCGAAAGGTAACTCCCGAGCGTAGCGAGGCAGTTTAGAGTCCAACTCACGAGTGAAGCGCGAGGGAGTTATATTAAAACAACAATTCTGAATGCAGCTAGGGATTCTAGCTAACTCAAGGCAAAGACACCTTTATCCCTGAGGAGCATACTCTACTTTTCACACCTACTGCGAAAAAATTGTTCGCAAGTCATGAAGAGAGATGGCTGGCCGCGAGCGGTTCCCCTCGGTCTCCAAGTTGAGTTCCTAATTTAAATCATATTGTTTACCTCCGGGCAATAATATTGTACTGAAGGTCAGTATAACCCAGGTCAGTATATCGCTTGGTAAAAATGTACCAAATTTACCAAGCCTAATGACGTCACGCGTGTCTTCAACTCGCTGTATCTCCTTTATTTTTTGTTTACGTGAAAAAAGAAAAAATACGCGTCGAATATTTTTTGATAATCTATCAGACGGACTAATTAGATTTTTTTAGTAAAATACCCTATTGTTTAGTTCATAGTTTCATGTCAATGGTGCTATTCTTACACCGACCGATATCTGTGTTCCCTGATAGACTACAAACAAGGGGCTTTTTTGTCAAGAGTAGATAGGTTACTTCTTGGCAAGCGTGCTGCAT
Source organism: Lacanobia oleracea (assembly GCA_950371165.1). Classification (NCBI taxonomy): domain Eukaryota; kingdom Metazoa; phylum Arthropoda; class Insecta; order Lepidoptera; family Noctuidae; genus Lacanobia; species Lacanobia oleracea. The sequence goes on along the minus strand of OX493412.1, from coordinate 3,670,669 downwards.
CGTCGACCAGATCTTCGCTTTCCATCAGCCAATATTGTGGTCAGACGCGATCCTATCAATAATAAAAAACCCGCAATGTCCTGCCTAGCCTTTTCCCAACTATATTGGGGTCGGCTTCCAGTCAAACCGGATTCAGCTGAATATCAGTATTTTACGCGGAGCGGCTGCCTACCAGACCTCCACAACCCATTAACTGGGTAACACGGTACTTCATGGCAAGACTGGAGTCAAATTAACTGGCTTCTGACTATCCGTAACGACTGCCAAAAGATCTACAAATGACAGCCGGGACCAACGGCTTAACGTGCTTTCCGAGGCACGGAGGAAACTCGCTATGTTAAGATTGTCACCCATCCACAGACCAACTTTGGCAAGCGTGGCTTAATCTTGAAGCGCGGCGTGCGGCTGTTATTATCCAGCCACGAGCTCCACCCGCAATGTCCTTGTACTTACTTCTTAAAAATGGACATATTTCTTGTGAACCCATTTCTTGTGAATTCCTAATTTTAATTATATATTACCTACTTAATCCAAATATCAACTTCGACCACAATTCATTCGAGAAGTCTTAGCCTTACTTCACCAATTTAGCTCCCAAACCCAAACTTGGTCAGACAAAACAAACAGGGTAGGTAACCTTGACGACGGGGCTTCCACCCGGATATCCGGTTACCGAGGGGCGGAGCTAAGGGCCAGAGATAGGGGTCGTAGCACCAATGGAGGGCCGAGGAGTAATTTAATTTGGGAGAGATGTTTTGGAGAACAAGTAGGTATGTCTGTGTTGAGGATTGGTGGGTCGTTTTGGTTAGTGAAGTTAGAATAGAATAGAATACTCTTTATTATGTACACCATATAAGTTGTAGACTATTTTAGCTAAATAGGCATACATTTGACCACTATCTCACCTGCGATGATGCGGTCGAAGATGGAGCACACTTGCCTAGAAGTAACCTTTTCACTCTTGTCTTAAAGACTCCCAGGTTGTAGCTATCATGAAAATAGCATCCGGCAAGGAATTCCACTCCTTAGCTGTACGCACTATGAATGTGTTCCCAAAATGTTTTGTGCGTGTGGGTGGGATGTCCACCATGTACCGGTGTCGCATCGCCGTTCGTCTTGTGGTCCGATGATGGAACAGGGTCAGTAGCGTAGCTAGCATGGGTGACAACCGGGGCGGATAATGCGGTGTCACCCCACAAATTAACCCCCCCCCCCCCCCCCAAATAAAATGAGTTGCGCCTTTGGCCTTTCGTTCTAGTGACGGCAGTCGCAAGACATTTTTCGGAAGGCCCCTCCCAACTAGCACCAAAGCGTTAAAAAAACCTATATAAGAGTCGTATATCAGTTCCATTTGAGTATAAAAGTGTTAACGCATACCCGTACAATTGAGTTAGAGCATGCTCTAACTCACTTATAACCACGAAAGAGGCCCACAGTTTTACAGGTAAGAGATATAGAAAGCCTACAGTACGGTGCTACCAAGATAATAAAGCAACTGCACAAGAGCGTTTATTCATCGTCAGGTACTACTGAATCCGGTTTGACTGGAAGCCGACCCCAATATAGTTGGGAAAAGGCTAGGCAGGACATTGCGGGTTTTTTATTATTGATAGGATCGCGTCTGACCACAATATTGGTAATATCGGGTTAGTAAACACTACAGGTGATAGGAAACTACATGATTTATCAACTGTATTACTTTTAGCGTACGTCAAGATTGAAAAAGCTTGTAACCTTAATAAAATTAGATCTGTTCGTAGTGGAAGTGTGTGTGTGTGTGGTGTGTGTTCGTGTGTGTGTGTGTGTGTGTGTGTATACCGGCGTACCATGTACCGGCGGCGCATTGCCGTTCGTTTTGTGGTCCGATGATGGAACGGGCTTGGCGGAATTAAATTATGCAATTCCGTCACACACGTCCAACTGCATCAGGCTGCTCTAAAATTAATTTGTTTCGAACTTTTTCGGTTGGCTACTATTTTTACTGAAAGCAGCTGAGTGACCGTTTCTACCAAAACGCGTGGTTCTATCTGCCCTCTAGAACCCTGTAACTATGTAACGATGCCCCCTTGACTGCTGGTGACAGTATTTTGGCTTCCGAGGAGCTTGTCAGTCTGTTTATTGTATTTTCACGCTAAAACCGCTTCGCCGATTGTGTTTAATTTTACTGCAGAGATCTTGGAGATGGACAGGATACCTACAGCTCACCACTTTTTTCGTGCTTTTAAATGCTTTTTCAGTTTTCTGTATACAGACTACCTAATCCCTTCAGGGAATTTAGAGGCGTGATGTCATAAAAAGCTTCAAAATGATCACTTAACATCCCTCAACCCAAATATATAATTCTATCATTTTATCGGCCATCACCTTTCATTTTTCATTTCATCAATAAGTCGGGTAGACATGGAGTGCTCCACAAATTGAATGGGATCAACACTATCTTATATCTTACAAAGAATCAGCATCGATTGGGGTCGGTGCAACACGTTTATTTCTTCCATTCTGTCCTACTATCAGCCGTTACGCTATCCCTTTTCTTTCATATAGCTCCTCCGGTTCCATCTATTATTTTAATGATTAGCAACATCCTTCATTGTTTTTTCCGTTCCAATTAAATGAACTTTAATTCATGTACTGTGAGGAATGAACATAGGCGTGATGTCGTAAAATTATGATCCCCTTACCTACCACATTTAATTCCATTATTTTATCAGCCATCACCTTTCATATTCCATTTCATCAATAGCTCGGTAGCCATGGCGAGCTCCACAAATTGAATGGGATCAACCCTAATGGCCACGTATCGGTTACAAGTAATTTGCGATGCGCCCCGTGTCGTAATGAGATTCAGAGGGTTGTTCCTGATAACTATGACGGGTTTTGGGGTTTTCCGGGTATTGTTGTTCGTGTTTTGTTTTATTAGATTCATTATGTTTATTTGAAGTTATAATGCGAGATAATGGCTGGCATTTTGTTCGCGATAAACTCAAAAACTACTGCACCGATTTTCATGCTGTTTACACCAATGGTTAGAGTGGTAATAATTTGTCAAGTTTCTGTATACATTGGCTTAAATATTATGATATTTGTTGGAGGTGTCGGAACGGAATCAAAATTTCATGGTTACTTTTGGTCGCGATAACCGATATTCACGCGGGCAAAGCTGCGGGCATCAGCTAGCTTCATTACGTAGTCCTCCTGACCGATTTCAACGGAGACTAGCCGTCAGCGCGGGACATATTATAGTGCAGGCGTGTGTGCGCTAACACAGCTGCACTCTCTTCCATCACACTCATATTCCGATGGGACGGCAACCCGACACGACCGGAGAGAGATCTGGCGCAGGAGCAAAGGCTTAACGTGTTTTCCGAGGCACGGGATGTCACACCACCAACTTCCTAACTCCGGGCTTTTACAGAGAAATCCCTGTTGGAAAAAACCCAATAACACTTTTGCCCGACCTGAGAAACGAACTCAGGTCTCCACGCTCGGCAGTCGCGCTTGCGATCGCGAGATCAACGGAAAGTTTTCATTATTGGATGGATGGAGAGGATGAGGAAGGCCAAAGAAAAGATAGATGGATTGTATGAGAAGCGCTATGAAAGACTACCTTTTACCCGCGACTTTGTACGCGCATATCCCGTATTTTCCCGTTCCTGTAAAAAAATAGGGAAATCCTATCTTAGTGCTTCCCTACACTTCCCAAGGAACCTACATGCCAAATTTCAGCTTCGTACGACGTATTTAATCGACTTCAAAAAAGGAGGGTTTTCTCAATTCGGTTGGTATTTTTTTATATATCTTCTTCTATGGATTATAGGATTACAGTTTTACCGTTTTCATAGAATCGATTTATTGTGTAAGAATAATCGATTTTTAAATAGATATTTAGTAGGTACTGAATGAGGAGACTGATTGAATGAGGAGCTCGTAGCTAAATAATAACATTAGCACGGGTCAATCGACCCGTATTATGTTAAAATGGTCACCCATCCTCAGACCGACGTCGGCAAGTGTAGCTTAACCCTGAAGGTCGACCCGTGCGACTGATATATTGCAAGGGACGCTGGAATCTCGGTATGTTAAAATGGTCACCCATCCATAGACCAACCTTTTAGTGTTAGGTAGCCCATTTAACGAGGAAGGCTATATGTCATCACGCTAAGGCCAATAAGAGCGGAGCAGACGAAGTCGCGTGGGTCGACTAGTGATAAAACAATACCAAAAATCCATACACCACTAATGTACCTAAGTAAAACAGTTTACCTATATTATGTAAATACAGTGTACAACTCTCCAAGTAGACTCAAAAATCAAATCGAACATGTCGACTTATCGAATAACAGTACAATTTGTAAAAATAATCGTCATGTTAATCTTCTTCTGGCTGAGTTCATATTTCTGCGGACAAACTTAACACCGCCATTCACAACGCCATCTATCGACAATATAGTTGAACTGTCAAATGTAAGTTCTAACTTAGAAGCTCACAATAGGGAATATGCATGAAAAACATATTTATCATCTGTACAGTTTATCTAAAAATATACAAAAATATAATACTAACAGTGAAAATAGAATCAAAATTACTCGAAAAACGAAGGAGATATAATTATTAAACAAATATATCTGTCCGTCTCGCGAAAACGCTGTTTTCTATGGCAGCTGTATAGGCGTCATAGACGATGACGTCAAATTTTACATCGGACTTCTCGTTCTAATTGTAATCTTTGAAGCTTTATAACTTCATCGCTGATGAAGGTATTCAAAAAATTATTTCACGATTGTTTACTAGAGCTAATAAGTATTTCATTTTACAAATAAAAGATCGCATGCATACTCCCTATTGTTACGATAAATAATGATAAGATGTTCACTTTACTTTTACTACATATCAAATGTATAACAAATAACTCAACAATATGTTTTGGTGTTCTTTTCACACATTTGTAACTACTATTTTTCTCAATAGATGGCATTGCAAGTATCAGTCTCAATGAAAATTTCCTATTTTAGCGCTCGATGAAGTTTCTTCCTAAACTTAAAAATTCAATATCTTTTGATTTTGAGGGTCGATTTTGATGAAATAAACGCTAAATGTTACTCGGGTTATCACTTAATATTATGAAGTAACTAGATTTGGAACCCAATCTGTGGTTTATGCGTGATGCTCCCACAAACGCACAGACAAAAATTTCATAAATTGCTTTTTTGTGTTTTACATCTTTTTCCTACCTTTTTTATGTAATTTTTATGCAAAAATATTCAATGTACAGACACGGTTAGTCTACGATTTTATTATATATATAGAAAATGGAGTTAGTGATAGATAGCGTGACGGCTGATAGGACACAATGGAAGAAAAAAAAAATCTTTTTACAAAAAAATATAACCAACTTCCAAATAATAAAAATCACTACCAAGTAAAAACTAACCTTAATTTCGGATGTCGGTGTTTTTGGTAGTTTTTTCGTATTTTGACAACGATTTCCGAAACTAAAGTTTTTTTTTTAATGTCCGTTGTATTTTTTGTAAAAGTTTTTTATTTTTCACTTTTTAGTGGTACCCCACACCTAACAACACCACTGGAAAATCGCTGGAAAGCAAAATACACAATTTCGTTTACTTGGATGACAAAAACCGTCATCCAAGTAAACGAATTCCAGCTAGTTTGATTTAAAAGCCAAACTTCCTAACCGATTTTGGTAAAATTTCTGTGGGATCAATCGAAAAGTATATTCTGTCAGATAAAACAAGTAATTTTCAAATCGGTTCATAAATGACGGAGTTATGAGATAAAAAATACATATAAAAATACAATCGAACTGAGAACCTCCACCTTTCTTGAAGTCGGTTAAAAAACGTGAAGCGTCGACGGTCGACCCCAAGTAACATAGAATACTCGTAAATAGAGAGATGATGACTCGTAAATCTCGCTGTGACACAAATTTTACTCATTTTTTTTATCATTAAACTGATGACAATTAAAATACAATAGAATCCGGAGCACTTGCCAAAACAAAATCCTCTAATTTTCAACCGGTCATCAGCCCGGGCAGGTCACAAACAGCCGTGTGAATAGAAGCTATTTAGAAATTATATCTTATTCTTTAGTAGGTAGGTAGGTAATCACATTGTAATTTACAGCTTCCTGTTGTTTTTTTTTACAACAAATACTTATCTTTAATTATCACTTAAACGTGCCAATTTGAAAATGCAACATCACACAAAAATTGTCGATTTTAATCCGTCAACGGCTCGGGGGTGGTTCCCAAATACAAACATGTAATTAGGAACCTCCTTTTGAAGGTTCTGTACCCAAAGTGTAACCAACGGAACGTCTGTCCGTCCGTCCGTCTGTCTGTTAGCGGGCTGTATCTCAAGAACCGTAATAGGTAGACTTGAAATTTCAGAGTGTGTGTATTTCTATTGCCGCTATAAGAACAAATAATAAAAATTAAATGAAATCAAAAATAGGGCTCCCATACAAAAAACGTGCTTTTTTTCGGTTTCTAGTAAGAAACTCTTCGTGTAAGAGTCCGACTCGCACTTGGGCGGGTTTTTTGAATTCGGTTAAAACTAAAAGTGAATATCGCTGTGACACAAAATCTAATTGCTTATCTTTCTTATCACTTTATCGTGCCAATTTAAAAAAAAATAGAGTTCTCCAAAAAAACCTGTCATTTTCAACCCGTCAACAGCCCGGGGGTGGTCACAAACAGCTATGTCGAGCTATTTGCGCAGGCGCACATGTGCAAGGCGTAAGGACATCCGGTGCCTAAACCAATACTTTGTACTCTTAATAAATATGGCGCCGGAGTCCACGGGAACTTTGCCAATTTTTTTTGCTAGTGATGGTTGTTAGCGAAGATATAGTTTGTGTCATAAATTCAGTGTTTTGTTTTTAACCGACTTCTTCAAAAAGGAAGAGGTTCTATGTTCGGCTGTATATATATATATTTTTATTTAAGTATGCATGTTCACCGATTTCTCCGCCAATTCTGGACCGATTTTAAAAATTATATTTTTTTTTTTTCGAAAGCCTATACTTACTCCTGAGGTGGTCCTACTGTCACCAAGTTAGTATCTGATGATGGGATCCCATGAAAATCGAGGAAAACCCTCAAATTTTATAAGAAAAATGTTTGTTCAGCGATATTTTAGCAAATTGTTAACCGAATTGAATGATTCTTTTTTTGTTTGGAAGAGTATTTTCTCGGACTGGTCGCATTTAAATTTGGTGAAGATCTGATGAAGAACTTCGGAGGTAGGCAACGGAACTCTTCAATAAATGATAGCAAATGGATCGGGATTTCTGAAATCGCATGTCTGTTGATTGTTTACACCAGTTCATAACATAACATCACGCCGGCACGCTGTGTTTGTGGTTTCACTTTTTAGTGGTACCGACGTACCACTAAAAAGTTAAAAATAAAAACACTGATACAAAAAAATAAAACCGACTTCGAAAAACAAAACACTTCAAAGTAAAAAAAATCTTTAATTTCGGAAGTCGGTGTTCAAAAACGAAATAACCAAAAACACCGACTTCCGAAATTAAAGAAATTGTCCAAAGCCAGTAAATCTGACTCCAGTCTTGCCAAGAAGTACCGTGTTACCCAGTTAATGGGTTGTGGAGGTCTGGTAGGCACCCCTCCTTGTTATATACTGGTATTCAACTGAATCCGGTTTGACTGGATGCCGACCCCAATATACTTAGTTGGGAAAAGGCTAGGCAGATGATAATTTTACTAAAGTGGCCTTTTTAAACCCGCAGATGCCAGAGAGAGAAACCTAGGTTTTCAACTGAATCTCAAAAAAATCAGCTCAGAATAATTACATTTAGGATTAATTGATGGTTCTGATCCGCCGGTCTGGCTTTCAACTACTTAATAGGGAGTATGCATGAAAAACTTATTAGTCATCTATACAGTTCATCTAAAAATATTTAAAAATATAATACTAACAGTGAATATAGAATCAAAATCACTGGAAAAACGAAGGAAATAATTATATCAATGTTTTCTATGGCAGCTGCATAGGCGTCATAGACGATGACGTCAAAGTTTACATTGGACTTCTCTTTCTAATTGTAATCTTTGAAGTTTTATAACTTCATCGCTGATGAAGGTATTTAAAAAAATATTTCATGATTGTTTACTACAGCTAATTAGTATTTCATTTTGGATATAAAAAAATCGCATGCATATTCCCTATTTCCTATGTATGTTATAGACTTACAGTGTACTACCATAGTCTACCACCAAGTATTGTATCACGCTTTTGCACTACTAGCGGACGTCACGCGGTTTTCCGCGTAGTTCCCGTTCCCGTGGGAGTACGGGAATAAAATATAGCCTATGTTACTCGCTGATAATTCAAATTCAAATTAAAAAAAAACGTATTTCAGGCCAAGAGATCCATATAGTGTTAGTATGAATTTAGCCTAAGTTAGTAAAAACAAAATAATAAAACCACACAAAAATAAACATTAATTGGCTACATGCACATGTGCACGCACATGCCTGCCAGCCCAGAGCCTGATAAACGATCCATCAACTTTGTCCGTCAGTGTAGCTGTCCATTACTGAAAGAATTTTTCTAATCGGTCCAGTAGTTTTTAAGTTTATTCGTAATATACAAAAATACAAATCTTTCCTCTTTATAATATTAGTACGTATAGAAGTAAAGATTAGCATAAATAAATTTGTCTGCATACTTGAATAATGTTCGTTGAGTATAAATAGAGTTGAGGTAATGTATTAAAAACTATTTTTTACAAATTCATGGCAAATTTTAACAGTTTAAAATCTAGCTAGAGAGAGAAAGCTTAGTATTAAACTTTACTATAAAGGATCTATTTCCTTACTTTAGTATTATTCGTCCGATGGCTGGCATAATCGATAACAGACAAACGCTTGGACAATCTGGGGGGCTACTCTCTAAGCCCGAAGTCGGTTTCGGGCTTAGTTGCGGGCGTATTCTACTCCGTATCACCTACGGACTTACGATTAGTCCCGAACCCGAACTAAGAATGAGAGACAACACTATTTCACAATAACTGTCAAATCGTGTTGTCATTAATTCTTAGTTGTTAGTTAATACGGAGTAAAATACGCCCGCAACTAAGCCCGAAACTACGGACTTCGGGCTTAGAGAGTAGCCTCTCTGGAAAGGGCTACTCTGTGTGGTGCTTTCTTGAACTCTCTGAATACATTACAGCGTAATCCGCTAGAAAACACTGGCCTCATCTAGTTGAAACTTACCAAAAAGACCGCCCCTAAGACGACCCACTGACCAGATGACTTGTAAAAGAGTTATTTTCAACCAATTTTCAATATCATTATCAAAAACCGGCCAAGTGCAAGTAGAGTTCCGCACCATAAACCGTAAAAATCGCACGTCCTTTAATTTCATTTTTGTTATTTGTACTGATAGCGGCAATTCAACCGTCTAATTATTATGCGGTTCTTGAGATACAGCCCGCTGATAGATAGACGGCCGGACGGATGGACGGATGGACATCGGGGGCTTAGTAATAGGTTTCCGTTGTTGACCCTTCGGGTTCGGAATCCTAACAAGTGTGTGAAAAAAAAATAACGTTGAAAATCGAGTCTTAGTTGGTCTTTCTTCTATTTTTTTGCGGAGCAGGATGTAAAGCCCACTGGGACATTCTTCCACAATTTTTCTAACCCATCCTTTTCTCCCCAGGTCCTCCAACAAGCGGGCAACATCGAACGCCTAGGCCGGTTCCTCTGGTCCCTGCCAGCGTGCGAGAGGCTCCACGCACACGAGTCGGTCCTCAAAGCGAAGGCGATGGTGGCCTTCCACAGAGGGAACTTCAAGGAGCTGTACCGACTGCTGGAGTCACACACCTTCAGTCCGCACAACCATCCCAAACTGCAGAACTTGTGGCTTAAAGGTGAGCAGAAAGTAGACTGTGGAGGAAACTTGCTGGCGTTTGAAGGCTTCATCTAGGGTGGTAGGATAACTACTGGTAATTTCGTGGTAGCGTTGGACAAACTTGTGGTATATGCTCTCTCAAGAGGCGTCTCTTTCGTCATGATAGCAATCATCTTTAATAGGATCTTGCTGAAAGTAGCTTCGTAGGTTAGAATGCAAGGATGTTGACGTTGCAAAGGCGAGAATTACTCTTCTACCGTTACTGCCACAGGCCGGATCTATAGGCCTTAAGGCTCTTTCTCAGTGAGGTCCACTGTTCCAAACATTATCAAGATGATAATAGCCACCCAACCTCATATGAGCAGCTTTATGTTACACTTCTGTACTGTCCAGCCCACTATATGGAAGCAGAGAGGCTACGAGGCAGGCCGCTGGGCGCCGTCGGCAAATACCGAGTGCGGCGCAAGTTCCCGCTCCCCCGGACCATATGGGATGGAGAGGAGACGTCGTATTGTTTTAAAGTAAGTCGTTTTGTATATTAAAAGCCACATAATTTTACAACATAAGGAGTATGAACTCCTGCCGTGGTTGCGGAATTTGTTCGAAAGAGTCACCGCGGCCCTGGTTCGCAAAGGGCACTAGGAGGAACATGGATGGGTTTTAGTCAGTAAGAGTCTGACACTTCCTTCTGCTCCGCCCAGAGCGGGAGGAGCCATATGATGTTTTCCCATCGATAGCAAAAAAAAGGAGTCTAAACTAACGGTGATGTGGCGATGTTTCTATAATTAATTACATACTAATAGGGCGAGTTTTTTTGAGAATGTTTTTTTAGCAAACAATGGTCGAAAATTATGGGTTGATAATTTAATAATTGGTCAAGCTAAAAATTGATCGAAACCCAATTTATTTGAATATTGGTTAAGATCTATGAATCACATGTCTCGTAAATGTTAACATGGAAAAATGTGTGTAACAGTTGGCTATTGGCAAGGAATTAAGTTAATACAAATGAAGAAACTAGAAGCAAAAATAGTTGTCCGTTTGTATTATATTAAAACAATAAAAAGAAAACTTCTTTTTCTCAGGAAAAGTCCCGGTCAGTACTCCGCGACTGGTACCTACACAACCCCTACCCGTCGCCCAGAGAGAAGAGGGAGCTAGCAGAGACCACGGGTCTCACTACTGTACAAGTAAGTCTTTGTACAATATTATACAAAAGTCCCGGTCAGTACTCCGCGACTGGTACCTACACAACCCCTACCCGTCGCCCAGAGAGAAGAGGGAGCTAGCAGAGACCACGGGTCTCACTACTGTACAAGTAAGTCTTAGTACAATATTATACAAAAGTCCCGGTCAGTACTCCGCGACTGGTACCTACACAACCCCTACCCGTCGCCCAGAGAGAAGAGGGAGCTAGCAGAGACCACGGGTCTCACTACTGTACAAGTAAGTCTTTGTACAATATTATACAAAAGTCTCGGTCAGTACTCCGCGACTGGTACCTACACAACCCCTACCCGTCGCCCAGAGAGAAGAGGGAGCTAGCAGAGACCACGGGTCTCACTACTGTACAAGTAAGTCTTAGTACAATATTATACAAAAGTCCCGGTCAGTACTCCGCGACTGGTACCTACACAACCCCTACCCGTCGCCCAGAGAGAAGAGGGAGCTAGCAGAGACCACGGGTCTCACTACTGTACAAGTAAGTCTTAGTACAATATTATACAAAAGTCCCGGTCAGTACTCCGCGACTGGTACCTACACAACCCCTACCCGTCGCCCAGAGAGAAGAGGGAGCTAGCAGAGACCACGGGTCTCACTACTGTACAAGTAAGTCTTTGTACAATATTATACAAAAGTCTCGGTCAGTACTCCGCGACTGGTACCTACACAACCCCTACCCGTCGCCCAGAGAGAAGAGGGAGCTAGCAGAGACCACGGGTCTCACTACTGTACAAGTAAGTCTTTGTACAATATTATACAAAAGTCTCGGTCAGTACTCCGCGACTGGTACCTACACAACCCCTACCCGTCGCCCAGAGAGAAGAGGGAGCTAGCAGAGACCACGGGTCTCACTACTGTACAAGTAAGTCTTTGTACAATATTATACAAAAGTCCCGGTCAGTACTCCGCGACTGGTACCTACACAACCCCTACCCGTCGCCCAGAGAGAAGAGGGAGCTAGCAGAGACCACGGGTCTCACTACTGTACAAGTTAGTCTTTGTACAATATTATACAAAAGTCCCGGTCAGTACTCCGCGACTGGTACCTACACAACCCCTACCCGTCGCCCAGAGAGAAGAGGGAGCTAGCAGAGACCACGGGTCTCACTACTGTACAAGTAAGTCTTTGTACAATATTATACAAAAGTCCCGGTCAGTACTCCGCGACTGGTACCTACACAACCCCTACCCGTCGCCCAGAGAGAAGAGGGAGCTAGCAGAGACCACGGGTCTCACTACTGTACAAGTAAGTCTTTGTACAATATTATACAAAAGTCTCGGTCAGTACTCCGCGACTGGTACCTACACAACCCCTACCCGTCGCCCAGAGAGAAGAGGGAGCTAGCAGAGACCACGGGTCTCACTACTGTACAAGTAAGTCTTTGTACAATATTATACAAAAGTCCCGGTCAGTACTCCGCGACTGGTACCTACACAACCCCTACCCGTCGCCCAGAGAGAAGAGGGAGCTAGCAGAGACCACGGGTCTCACTACTGTACAAGTTAGTCTTTGTACAATATTATACAAAAGTCCCGGTCAGTACTCCGCGACTGGTACCTACACAACCCCTACCCGTCGCCCAGAGAGAAGAGGGAGCTAGCAGAGACCACGGGTCTCACTACTGTACAAGTAAGTCTTAGTACAATATTATACAAAAGTCCCGGTCAGTACTCCGCGACTGGTACCTACACAACCCCTACCCGTCGCCCAGAGAGAAGAGGGAGCTAGCAGAGACCACGGGTCTCACTACTGTACAAGTAAGTCTTAGTACAATATTATACAAAAGTCCCGGTCAGTACTCCGCGACTGGTACCTACACAACCCCTACCCGTCGCCCAGAGAGAAGAGGGAGCTAGCAGAGACCACGGGTCTCACTACTGTACAAGTAAGTCTTAGTACAATATTATACAAAAGTCCCGGTCAGTACTCCGCGACTGGTACCTACACAACCCCTACCCGTCGCCCAGAGAGAAGAGGGAGCTAGCAGAGACCACGGGTCTCACTACTGTACAAGTAAGTCTTAGTACAATATTATACAAAAGTCCCGGTCAGTACTCCGCGACTGGTACCTACACAACCCCTACCCGTCGCCCAGAGAGAAGAGGGAGCTAGCAGAGACCACGGGTCTCACTACTGTACAAGTAAGTCTGCGAATTATAAATAGAACTAACTTAACGCGCGTATCCCATTTTTTACCTTTCCCCTAGGATTTCCCGAAATTCCCTTCCCACTGAGTTTCGGATGTGCGTTATCCTGACAGTCACTCACTCACTCACTCACTCACTCAGTAACGGAAGAATTTTATAAATGAGGGTAAATTATATGCTAGGCTACAAGGCCACACGGGGCCCGCTAGGGCCAGTGCCTGCTGGGGTTGCGGACTGCGTTCGAAAGAGGCACCGTACCCTGGAACGCAAAGGGCACTAGGAGGAACACGGATGGGTTTTAGTCAGTAAGAGTCTGACACTCCCTTCTGCTCCACCCAGAGCGGGAAGAGTTATTTGATGATTTCCCATACTAAAAAAAAGGGAGGCTACAAGGTCACTCAGAAAAGGGGGCCTACTCGGGGGGAAATAAAGAAATTTTCTTTTCATTTTATTTTTTAAGCCCGAAGACCGCGCCCAAGTTTCGGCCTTAGTTACGGGCGTTTACCACTCCGTATCACTGAACCACTAAGAATGAATGATTACAGGATGTTTCAGTTACTGTAATCGTGTCTCTCTAGCCTTTCCCCAAGTGTGTCTCCCTAGCCTTTCCTCAAATGTGTCTCCCTAGCTTTTCCCCAAATGTGTCTGCCTAGCCTTTCCCCAAATGTGTCCGCATAGCCTTTTCCCAACTATATTGGGGTCGGCTTCCAGTCAAACCGGATTCACCTGAATACCAGTATGTTACGTGACGCGGCTGCCTGCCAGACCTCAACAACCCATTAACTAGGTAACACGGTACTTCTTGGAGTCAGATTCACTGACTTCTGACAATCCATAACGACTGCCAAAGATCTACAAATGACAGCAGGACCAACGGCTTTACGTGTTTTCCAAGGCACGGGAGAAACTTGGTATATTAAGATGGTCACCCATCAGCAGACCAACCTTGGCAAGCGTTGCTTAACCTTGAAGATCAAACCGTGCGGCTGTTATTATTTAGCCACTAGAGCCTCAGATTATTTCCCTTACTATTATAATAGTGAACAAAAAAACGTCGCAAGCGCAAGTTAGTCATGGCAGTGCAGACGGTCACTTGTGGACGCTGTGGTCGCCGCAACCCGACACCGCTTCCTCAAACTGAACGGGTCGGGTTACTGAAGATACATGTATGATACATAAATTGTTATGTTTTTAAATATACATATATAACTAGTATTTTCGGTCCCGACGGACGTTGGATTTTCGTAAGAGAAAAAATCTAGAACACGATTGTAGCTCCCATCTCAGTGCATCTAAACCTTTCAGGGACCCACTTAAACACAAAGTCAAAACGTTTATTCCAATTAGGCCATTAAACGGCACTTTTGAACGTCATTCACATTTCATAATATAAAAATACTAAAGTGACTCTACTGTCCATTCGGAAAGGTAGATTCTTATGGAGAAGAATGGACAAGAAACTCCATAGTTACTCTTTTTACCCGACTGCGAAAGTAAAAACCCTCCCTGGTTATATTTTTAACCGATTTCTTTAAAAAAGGAGGAGGTTCCATGTTGCTGAGCTGATGATGGAAGCTTAAGTCAGGAACTGACGATGGTATCCCATGAAAAATTTTTTTTCAGCGATATTTTCGCCAATTGTTAACCGATTTGGATGATTCTTTTTTGTTTGGAAGAGTATTTTCTCGGACTGGTCCCATTTAAATTTGGTGAAGATCTGATGAAGAACTTCGGAGATAGGCAACGAAACTCTTCAATAAATTATAGCAAAAGGAACGGGATTTCTGAAATCGCATGTCTGTTGATTGTTTACACCAGTTCATAACATAACATCACGCCGGCACGCTGTGTTTGTGGTTTAAAAAACTTTTTAACAAAAAAATAAAAACGACTTCCAAAAACAAAACACTACAAGGTAAAAATAACTTTAACTTCGGAAGTCGGTGTTCAAAAACGTTTTTACTTTGTAGTGTTTTGTTTTTGGAAGACGGTTTTATTTTTTAAAATAAATCTTTGACAACATTTGGTATACAAAAATTTAGTTATTACATGTGAGGACTATGCACCTAGGGTATGCAGAGGTAGACTTATTAATTTTCTAAAAAAGCACATGATATTCACACATTTACAAATATTGTAATAGTGAGCACTATCACACAAAAACAGTTGCACTGTCTGTTACTTTAGGGCCCGTTTCACACTTCGTTTCTTAAAGGCCCGTTTCACACTCCGTTCTTTAAGGGCCCGTGTGACCACGCCCGCACGTCCGGTGATCCGGTCGTCGCCGTCTTCCATTTAAACAGACGGTTCGTCTGCGTGTAAACGAATGGGCCCTAGGTGCCCGTTGCCAATTAAAAGGACCGGTTGTTTTCCCGGTCCGTCTGAAAAGACGGATATGCCAGAGGCGGCACAATTTCATGAAACTGTTCTCATTTGGAGGGATCCGAAAAAAAAATAAACTGGCCAAGGGAGAGTCGGATTCGCGTGGAAAGGGTTCCGAACGAATTTCTTTTTTTTAACATCTTATTTTAACACTGTAGAATTCTTATAGACGTTCCTGTAATCTATAGGTAAAGAGCTATTAACTCCATTTTTTTTCAAAATTTTAGGCTCACTGGTTTCGGAGATAAAGGGATGAAGAAGAAGACCAAAAATGACCATTCCCCTGGTCATTTTTGGTCTTCTTCTTCATCTCTTGAATAACTTTATAATTATTTATTTTAAAATTATGAAAAAAATATAGTTAAAACCCTCACAGTCAGCACTTTCATTTGATATGTCACACGACACAGTTTTAACTTTTTAAAAGTTTTTATTTTGACACGGGAAAGTGACCCGCATACTAAAAAAAATAATTATTTACGTAACGCGTCCGTGTTTGGGTCACAGAAGTCCATACTTATACCAAATTTCAACAGAATCGGTCCAGTAGATCCGGAGAAAACTGGCTGTGACAGACGGACAGACAGTGATCCTATAAGGGTTACGTATTTTGTTCGGAACCCTAAAAACGGATTTTAGACGGACGTTTTGCAACTGCGAAGAGCCGTCTAAACGCGCGGATCGTATGTAGCCTAAATTAATCTGCCGATCGTCAGCCGACGTCTTCCGTTGAGTGAGAACCCGGTCCTTGGACGGACCAGGAAAACTGACGGGTCGTCTCATACATTTTTTTTTATTGAGGTATTGTCTGCTATAATGTCATTGTTTTATAATGTTCCAAATAATATGTTATTTTTGTACTTACAGGTTTCAAATTGGTTCAAAAACAGGCGGCAGAGGGACAGGCAAGCTGAACACAAAGATAGGTGAGTTATACAAAACATTATATTGTTATTTTCATACTGTTTAAATGTTTGCGTTATTAAAGAACTAGCTAAACGTTTAATTGACACTTCGCGTGACCCAAGGGCTGGCTTTTACCTCGGACAGAGGATAAGCATTACCATACAACGTGGCAATGCCGCCAGTCTTTTGGGCTCACTTCCAGTCGACAGCGATGCGGACAAATTTTTTGATACCGTAGTTTAGTTAGGAGTTTTTAGTTTTTGTATGTCACCGGATAATTAGATCAGAAGAACATTATACTTAATTAAAACACCGGCCAAGTGCGAGTCGGACTCGCACACGAAGGGTTCCGTACCATAATCCTTATTTTTATTATTTGTTGTTATAGCGGCAATAGAAATACACAATCTGTGAAAATTTCAACTCTCTACCTATTGCGGTTCTTGAGATACAGCCCGCTGACAGACAGACGGACGGACAGACAGCGGAGGCTTAGTAATAGGGTTCCGTTGATTACCCTTTTCGGTTTACGGAACCCCAAAAAAATACTAAACAAACGAAAGTATCCTAATTTTTTGTCACTGTTCTTTTTTTATTTCGCGAAATTGGAAACGTTTATTAAATACGTGACTCTATGTCGTACGTGAGTTTTCACCAACCAAGACCAATGAAGGGCCAAGTTTTCAATGTAACTATCACACCCAAAATAGACAAATTGTAGACTTGTGCTTTGATTGGTCGCCATTTTATTTGTCTACAATTTCTCGGAATGACTTCGAGAGATTATAGACTACCTATCAAATGATGCGTAAAAATGTATTTCAAATGTTCAGTTGTCAATTTATCGAGAGTTTACAATCTCTCAAGATATTTTGTAGTTTCACGTATTTCCTATTTTCCGGTGAAAGGTAGTTATAATATTAATTTGTTCACCAATGTTTCACCAATATTTGTCTCTTACTTCGGCTTGGGTCTTGTCTATTCTGTAAGTTTTGAGAAATGTAATTAAAAATCTAGGCATATAACCTGTTCGATCTCTCAAAGCCACTTTAGAATTGTTGACAAGTAGTTTTGGTTTAGACTTATCGCTGAAATCATAACACAGGGAGGATTTTTGCTTACTTTGATGTAGTTTAGTCGTCCCCTGGGTGTAAAAAAAAAACATAGTTTTTTACTTGTTGGGTGATGTCACCCCGCTTGGTTTGAAATATTAAGACGGAGTTTTTTTAACCTTTTAATAAACTAAGTCCCGTCAGGCCCCGCAAATTAAAATAAAATAGTCTCGCCCCCAAAGATACTCACCCCACATGTGGGACACCGGGGACTGACGGGTTAATTTAAAGAGCCAAGTGCGTGTCGAACTTACACACGACGGGTTCCGCACTAACCCGCATAAAAGGCTGAAAGACGGACAAACAGCGGAGGCATAGTTAAAAACTACACTATAACTATACTATAGGTAAAAACTGTTTTCTGACTACCTAATCCAAATTTCGACTCACGACATAAATATTTTTGCCAGTAAGCTGCATTTGCACCTCTCTAAAAAAGCTGATCCACAAACAATTGATTGTTACTGCAATAACCGCTGACGATCGACTGTCTGCACGTCGACTCATCATAATGTGTTGAGTTACAACATTCACTCGTCGTATCGTATCTAATGAGGTTTGGGTGTTTGTGGGTTAGTATTAAAGACACGTGTTTAATACAGCAAGGTTTGCAATTAAGAGGAAACATGGGCGGCGAGACTTTGTTTGTAAAAAGTAATAATTCGAGGTTTGGCTCTCGGCTGTTTTTTCCTTCAATATCCGATCGATTTTTCCGATTTAAAAATATTTCAAAAACTGAATAAGGAGGATGTATACTGTGTTCCTGTGTTTTCTTTTTTAACCGACTTCAAAAAAAGGACAAGGTTCTCAATTCGATTGTATTTTTTTTTATGTTTAATACCCCATAAGCATAACATACCGTCATTTATGAACTGATTTGAAAAATTCTTATTTCATCAAAGGGTATACTTCCCAATTGGTCCCATTGTCACCAAGTCAGAATCTGATGATTCCCATGAAATGCGATCCCATGATAATCGAGGGCAACCCTCAAATTTTATAGGCACATACAATGTTTTCACAAAACTTCTAACGCAATTCAGATATTTGTGCATGGTAATCATCATCTCATGTTGCTGAGTTGATGAT
Source organism: Lacanobia oleracea (assembly GCA_950371165.1). Classification (NCBI taxonomy): domain Eukaryota; kingdom Metazoa; phylum Arthropoda; class Insecta; order Lepidoptera; family Noctuidae; genus Lacanobia; species Lacanobia oleracea. The sequence continues at coordinate 3,651,908 of OX493412.1, read as the reverse complement.
GGAAGGTACAAATTAGGATTTGATGATGAGATCCCATGAAAAATGTTTGTTCAGCGATATTTTTCGCCAATTGTCAGCCGATTTGGATGTTTTTTTTTTGTTTTGAATAGTATTTTCCTAGACTGGATTTTAATTTGGTCAAGATCTGACGAAGAACTTCGGAGGTAGGCAACGGAACTCTTCAATAAATGATAGCAAATGGATCGGGATTGTTTACACCAGTTCTTAACATAACATCGCACCGGTACGCTATTAATGGGTACCAGTAAAAAGTGAAAAATATTTTTTTTTTTACAAGAAATACAACCCCCTTCAAAACCAAACCACTGCATGGTATAAAATAACTTCGGAAAAAAGAAAAGAACTTTAATTTCGGAAGTCGATTTTTTTGGTTATTTTTTCGTTTTTTTTTTATTAATAGTTGCCAAATTTGTACACTAGGGCTCTGTTGACAACGATTTATCTGACAATTTTGAGCATTTTGTGAGGGTTCTAGTGCTTATGCGGTTAATAAATCATCAAGCATTTTATCACTTAATAACAACACATTATTCCAAACTATCTGCCAACAGAACAGTTTGGTATCTATCTCAAATTGTCAAGTTATCGGTGTGTAAAATCGACTCTTATCTAAATCTGAGCGCATCTGTTGCGGACCAGTGACGCAGAAGTCCCGCGTTCGACCGCCCGGTCGCGGCCGCCCAAATATTGTTGCTTAGCGTGAACTGAGTTTTGGATGTGGAAAAGAAACTGTAGATAATAATCAGATTGTTCTATTAAACAAGGTGTAACATAAGAGAAAAAAAAACTCTTTCACAATACATTTTAAAGCATGTATCTATCAGAATGGTAATGACTTACGAATTGTAGGTCGTAGGTTCGAACCCAGGCAGGCGCTTTACTTTGTGTAAATTATTTCATCACCACTGCTCTAAAAACGGTGAAGGGAACATCGTGAGGAAACCGACATGTCCTAGAACCAAAAAATCGAAGACATGTGACATCTACCAACCCGCACTGGGTACGCGTGGTGGATTACGGCCCACTCCCTCTCACCGAGAGGAGGCCTGTGTCCCAGCAGTGGGAATATTATAGGCTGATTATGCTTATGCTATCTATCAGAATTATAACCACCCTTTACTCAAATAGGATCAAAATTTAAAATTATTTTAATTTTTTTTGGCTTCCAAAAAAAATAATCCACAACACTAGCTTTCTTTACTCTTATATATTAAGTGTGTATCAATTACATCTTTTTGGAATTTAAAAATGTAAATGTTTTTTTTCGGTTTCAACTGGAGGTGTCAACCTACCTACCTACTATAATTCGATTCTTTGGTTTTAAATTTCATTTCTATTAAATTGTATCGAAATTGGGTTATCGGTTTGAGTGACGAGAGTATAACTGATAAATCTGACGATCTGTCGTTATATATTTTGACTTCAAAAAAGGAGGAGGTTCTCAATTCGGTTGTTTTTTTTTTTTAAATTAGCTTAGTTACCCAATTTTTAAAGATCTCGAGTGTCCGTGGAGTTTCTTGCACGTTCTTCTCCATAGGATCTACCATTAAAAATACCTAACTGTAAATGGTCTTTTTGAAAAAAAGATATTTGATTTGATTATAAAATTAATAGTAGGTACTTCCTGCGCTCTAGCTAGGAGCTTGTGGCTAGATAATTACAGCCGCACGGGTCAATCTTCAAGGTTAAGCAACGCTTGCCAAGGTTGGTCTGTGGATGGGTGACCATCTTAACATACCGAGTTTCCTCCGTGCCTCGGAAAGCACGTTAAGCCGTTGGTTCCGGCTGTCATTTGTAGATCTTTGGTAGTCGTTACGGATAGTTAGAAGCCAGTAAATCTGACTCCAGTCTTGCCAAGAAGTACCGTGTTACCCAGTTAATGGGTTGTGGAGGTCTGGTAGGCAGCCGCTCCTCGTAAAATACTGGTATTCAGCTAAATCCGGCTTGACTGGAAGCCGACCCCAATATAGTTAGGAAAAGGCTAGGCAGATGATGTCTTACTGCGCTCTAAAATCAAAATCATGAACGTTACCCAAAAATCCGCTAAGTTTATATTGGATTGAGTCGGACATGTCAAACTAAAAATGGACAAAAAGAACCACCGCACCGTATCTTACGAAATCGCAGCAGACGAAGGCGAAGATGGCGGAACGAGCTCGACTCTTACCGAATAGACTGGCCAGAACTAGCAAGGGACAGATTTGTGTGGAAAAGAGAGAGGGAGACCTTTGCCCAGCAGTGGGACAAAATAAACGAAATAGATAGATACATGTATGAAACTTGCCTAATTAAAAATACCTACTCCAATGAGTTGTAAGCAAGGCAAAGCCTAGCCTTTTCCCAACTACATTGGGGTCGGCTTCCAGTTAAACCGGATTCAGCTGAATACCAGTGTTTTACGCGGAGCGGCTGCCTACCAGACCTCCACAACCCATTAACTGGGTAACACGGTACTTCTTGGCAAGACTGGAGTCAGATTTACTGGTTTCTGACTATCCGTAACGACTGCCAAAGATCTACAAATGACAGCCGGGACCAACGGCTTAACGTGCTTTGGAGGAAACTCGGTATGTTAAGATGGTCACCCATCCACAGACCAACCTTGGCAAGCGTTGAGATCGTCCCGTGCGGCTGTTATTATTTAGCCACGGGCTCCTCAAGGCAAACCAAATAATCACGCATTGCAATTCCTGAAAAGCCAGCCAAAATAGACCGTACCGTCGAAACTTTTCCAAAGCATATTTTTCCAAAGTACTCGTCGACAAAGCCAACAGTACACAAATACACATGCATAGGTACAATAACACACAAAGAGGGCCCGTACACGTTTGCCTATCCATTTGGCTGGCTTCGAAACGAAACCCGATATCCTCGGTAGTACATCCCTGGATATTGTGCCCTTTACAAGCTAAAATCAACCTAACTGCACCGAAAATAAGGTTGGAAGTTACAAGTACGAGCGAAAATAGTACAGCCAACGGTTACTTTACAATAATCTCCAATTTAGAATATTATCGTTCGAATATTTGAATTTTTGCGTTCCAAATATTAATTGAAGAGTCTGTTTATGATTCAAAATGGCAGCAGTGTCATGTCAAGTTGTGCAATTCATTTTGGCGGCAAAAAATAATGTTAGGTTTTAGTCTTGTTTTAGTTGAATTATGTGTGTCGTTTTAATCAACGGGAATAGGTTTTGAATGAGCTGTTGTAATTGCTGATCATAGATTGATTTCAAAGTACTCATTTTGCTCCTTTCAGGGAAGTTGATTGTTCTAAGCCATTCTTAGGACTTGTAGGAATTTAGATAGTCTTTTCGCATAGTTACGTATAGTTTCTCGGCATACTGGCATACTGCTGGATACCGTATTTGGAAATAATACGTTTATATGTTTAGATGATACAGACTTAATTTTCGTAAATACTAAGTACCTTATATAATGACGACAAATAAACAGCCTACAGTAGTCCACTATGGATATTGCATTGCATTTCTATTTGTCCGTCATTCTTCTCTATTCTCGACAACTGCTGTCATCGAGCTTTTGCCAATCAACCTAGTTATGGTAGGTTCTGATGGCCTGCCGTTAGAAACCAGGCCCGGGTCGACGGCGAAGGGATGTCAGCATAGTCAGCAGTAGACGGATCCCGCTAGGGCCAGCGCCAGCGCTTGCTAGGGTTGCGGAATTTGTTCGAAAGGGCATTTGGAGGAACACGGATGGGTTATAATAATAATAATAATAAACGGGTATAGTCACTAAGAGTGTGATACTCCCTTCTCTGCTCCACTCAGAGCAGATGATTACCGGAGTGTAATGTGTACCTTTGTATGTGCAGAATTAGCTCATCAGGCTAACTAAATTGCTTGAGGCAACTTTTTAACTTTTTCTGGTGTAAGATCCTTTATTACACCAGCAGATACACATTAAAACAAAGATTTAGGTCATGTTTTAACTCTGAAAAAGCTTAATTACTGCCTAAAAAATAAAACTCAACAACCATCAGACTTTGTCCAGCTGTGGGCTGCAATCTATATTGGATACCATCCGATGACGTTTCGTGTATTAGAGCGAGACAACGCTACGAGAGCGAAAGGGACAGCGGTATGTAACCCGACACCTTCACATCTGCAGTCTAAAAGCGTACAGGGAGGTACTTGGGTACCGTATTGTTGTAATATTGACGTTTTTTTGGCTTTTAATGTTTTACTTCCTGAATTGAGATGTTGGGTCAGATGGTGGAAATGAGTTTTACTAATATTGGTCTTATCAATAAATATAACACTCTTCTGTTACTGGCTGACTGGCAGACAACCAACAACCTACTGGTCGTACACAGCTGAAATTGGGCATGTAGTTTCCTTGGGGATTGAGGGCAGCACCAAAGACTATTAAACCACTCACTCTATGGGCAGCACCAAGAGAGGATTTTCCGACATTCCTACGGGAACGGGAATAAACGGGATATGCCCATACCAAGTCGCGGGCAAAAGCCAGTTAGGTATATGCACTGTAAAACAAGCAACTGATTCAATGTTTTCAAAACCTATCGACTTCCTTTTAGTCACGCGAATATCTCCTGTGCCTTTTTAAACCCCCTACCAAAAAAGAGGGGTGATATAATTATGTGGATGGGAAATCATCCAATGACTCCTCCCGCTCTGAGTGAAGCAGAAGCGAGTGTCAGACTCTTACTGACTAAAACCAATCCGTGTTCCTCCTAATGCCCTTTGCGTTCCAGGGGGGCTACTCTCTAAGCCCGAAGTCCGTAGTTTCGGATTTAGTATTCTACTCCGTATCGCCTAACCACTAAGAATTAATGACAACAGGATTTGATAGTTGAAAAATCCCAATATCCCTTTTTGCCGGACCTGGGAATCCAACAAAGGACCCCATGCTCGGTAGCCGCGCTTTCAACCTTGAGACCAACAGGGCAGTTATAAAAACCATACTGATACGATACGGGCTTACTAGATTTCAGTTTCATACAATGAAATAACTAATGAAACAATGGCCTCGTTTCTAATACTGAGCTCAATATAATTAGAATACCTATGCTCAACCAACCGCAGTCTTGGTGTCAAAATGTCAATCAATGGTGTCAAATGATATCGCAAGAACCTAATACTGTCTCTCTACAAAACTTCGACGAAAGCCGTTAGGTGCCAAGCAGTTGGCGTCAAAGATCAATCTGGAATCCAACACCTTCAGACCTTGGTCCCTGTTTGCTACACCTGTACTTTGGCGGATTTAATTAATGCCATCGATGCTACAATTAACGTACGGTGTCAGCCGGTGCCGTAAAAGAATAATAACATCCCATTATTTCCCGTGGATGTCGTAAAAATTGACTAAGGAAGGGACTCGCCAGAGAATGGGCAGCAGCGTTCTCTGTAAAACGCTACACCATAGCCATACACTGCGATCGCTAACCTGCCTGCCAAGCGTGGCGCTCGTTTAAGATATCTTTTCCATTCTCCTTACGCTCACACAGTTCACCGTGGCAACTCTTACATGATTCTTTCAGCAAAAGCATTCAACAAAATTGTAAAGGATGACCAGCTCTCAATTGATTTGTTTGCAAGCAGCTTAGCGACCATAAGTACAATTTTAACCAAACACTATATGGGTTCTAATATTTTCTCATAGTGGTTGCACATGTCGCAGGTACTTAATTCTTATGTTAAACTTAGCAGTTGTAGTAATAGTTAATTAATTTGCAACTTTACATTAATTACCCACTCTTTTATTTAACTGTGGAGGCTTGTAAATGGCTTGTTGTGAATTAGCTTACTGTTTACCCCTGTATTTATAGCTGTAAGCCACCCGAACAATAAAATTGAACCGTTTTTCATTATTAATGAACGTAAAGGATCACGACAGAAGTTGATTCAGGACAGCATTATGTTTCTATTTCTGTTTTTGATATTAGGAAAGTCAATAAATATATGTGGATCAATGACCGTTATCTGGCGCTTACCATAGCCACCTACAGGGCCCAAACAGTCTAAAGAGTTAATCATCGACTCGAAAAGAAGAAGACCTGGAATTCATTTTGACGAATCCTGACAGGATAAACCGCTCTGGTGATCTTCATCTATCTGCCTAGTCTTTTGCCAATTATGTTTGGGTCAGCTTCCAGTTCCAGTCCAAGAGAATGCAGCTGAATACCAGTATTTGAAATGGAGCGACTGCCTATGTGACTTCCATTAGTCCCAGTAACAAATGACTATTGACAAGACTGGTGTCAGATTCTGGCTTCTGACTATCCATAACGGCTGCCAAAGATGGTCAAAACAGCAGCTGCAACCAACGGCTTAACATGCATTCCGTGGCACAGAGGAAACTCGGTATCTAATGGATGGTCACCCTTCCACTGATAGACCTCGGCAAGCATAGCTTAACCTCGCAATTTTTATTCTACCACGAACTAGCCCTTACAGTAGTAAACATTTTTGCCGGACACAAACTAGCGCAAAAACAACAAAGTATTATCTTACCACAAACAAAATGAGCATTTTTCCAAGTTTCAAACAAAAAGGTCTAATACCCTAAATCCTGTTCGTATTTGATCAAGTGGAAGGCTTTCGGCTCAATGGACATGGGGCCTGGGCCCCAAGTCTGCTATTACAATAGTGTCAGAATGGTCGATCACTGATCTCATAATTGTTGATTTTGACAAGTTTGGCAATCTACTAACATAATAGTGTCATTATGACTTTCCAATGAACAATCACTGACACTCCACTGAACGAAATGGCATAAAATGGTAATCTCGTACATAATGACAGTCGTATGCGGTAATCTGCTAAAATTTTGACAGTTCCATCGATCAGTGACCTACGTAATTGTGTAGTCATTGCTTTTCCAGTCACTGCGCCATTCTACCGGCGTTTTATATCCAATATTTTTTGGACAAACTTCGCCCTTCATTGGTGCGGCTGCTGTAGCCAAGCGCCAGGTGTCAGTGGTTTTCGAGAAACTCAATGAGAGCCGAAAGGAGAAACCGTAACTCCATAAAAACTTCGGCCTGGCGTTACAGAGCTGGATTTCGCCATAAATTAGAGCGTTTAGGAAGGTTTCACGAGCCCAATTTTGACCCACTGACCAAATCAGATATTTGCCCATATTTTAGGTTATTATTTTTAAATACTAGTTAGTAGTTACTAGCTTTAGCTCGCGACTTTGTACGCGCATATATCTCGTTTTTTTCTGTTCCCGTATAGCCTAACAATATAAAAATATTTTTTCAAATCTGACTGATTCCAGAGATTAGCTCGTTCAAACGAAAAATGCATATTTGTGGCTATGTTTCCTACACTAAATATTATCAAACATTCGTCGTTATAGAGATCTAAGACTATATACTCTAGAATGCACTTGCAGCTATGCTGCAGTGCTTGCATCCTATAATGATGATTTTTTATAAAAGTGCTCAGGCTTTCAGTTTCTTTAAGCTGAAGTTTTCAGAAAACTATATTTTTAGACAAGGGCCATGTGCATCACTTCTGGCTTGCTTTTGCTTATATTGTATTTAATAGGGTGCTAACTTATATCAGGTACAGTAATAAGAAATAGTATTATATTAAAATAAAAATAAAACATAGCAGTAAGTAAATCGTTTTAATCATCTTCTTCATTAGGATTATCATAATATGTGTGTAAGTAGGTTCTTCTAAATGAGGAATGTCTTGACTGTTCCGCTCATTGACAGCTGATGAAGATGCCCCAGATGGTGAGGGGCCTGAATGGAAATACCGGGATGCTCTATTTGCTCGCACCCATCAAAAGAAGCACACTTGAAGCACCCACCTGAAAATAATTTATCCACATTACAGGAAGCCATTACACAGAGACATTGTGTATGTGTGTGCCCATTTTGAAAATGACTGAATTAATGAAATCCTGCAAATGAGAAATGTTGATGTTAAGAGCTTGACTCTACTACACTACTAATACAATATACTAATTGACCTGCGCAACTTCGTTTGCCTCACAATTTTCGTTACTGCTCCGCTCCTGTTGGTCTTAGCGTGATAATATAGCCAATAGCCTTCCTCGATAAATGGGCTATCTAACACTGATAGAATTTTTAAAATCGGACCAGTAGTTCCAGAGATTAGCACGTACAAGTAAACAAACTAACTCTTCAGCTTTATAATATTAGTACTAGTTGACCCGCAACTTCATCTGCGTCACAATTTTCATTACTGCTCCGCTCCTGTTGGTCTTAGCGTGATGATATACAGCCTACAGCCTACCTCAATAAATGGGCTATCTAACACTGAAAAAATTTTTCAAATCAGACCAGTAGTTCCTGAGATTAGCTCGTTCAAGTTAACAAACAAACAAACTCTTCAGCTTTATATATAAGTATAGATAGATAATGAAAATAACACTCTCCATGCCCTCGTTAACAAAACTAAACTAAATAATGTTTTTCATAACCCGTGAATAAAACTAGTAAACTAACCAAGCACGGCAGAATCCATTATATTACACTCTTGCACTGTACCAGTTCTGTACTGTAAAAGTTGATGAGGACAAACTTTTTTCAGAAGACAACATCCACATTGAATAACACTCATCGGTGTCCTAGTGTCTGTTCATTTCCATCTGGTCTACTTTCATCAAGAGCAAGCTTGGAAGATGAAGTCATTTTCATTTATCTGAAACAAACAATTTTCATTCGACTATTAGGTCTAGCACTAGCATTTAGAAATAAACATCTGAGTGGCTATTTTTGGTAAACATAAGTGGCCATATTACATTTCCATTGAAGGGACGCTGGCCTCCCCTCTGAGAGAGAGAATAGGTTGTAATTGACCATACAGATTTAGTCTGGATTGGTGATGTTTTGAATTTGAATTTGTTGCACATTCTGGTTAATTTTTAAAAATAAAACCATTAAAAGAAAACTTAACAGAACCTATTACACCATTTAGTTTGTTTACATTTAATATTACGTACAAAAATGTTAAATGTTTACGATATAGAAATATCAGATACTAACCCACCCATTCCTGTACAATAGGAAGAATGATCCATTTCCAATATTCACCTTCCTATTGTATTGCAGCGTTCCGTTGCTATTCCGCAATTGATGCACAGTCTCATGATGTCGTTATTGAGAAGTAAAAAGAGCAATAAACAAATCTATTAATTATTTGATTTTTTAATGACGCTCACGTTAAAATTCAATTAGCTCTTTGCAAAACACCGGTCGCTTCAAAACAAATAAAAACAGTCGTCGACGTCAGTAAAGTAAACAGTACCTAATGTCACTAATGTCACATTTGACTTTGACAGCAAAACGGATAAAATATAAATGAGTTTCATTACGTATTTGCTATTTACGACTTTGTTACTACTTCAGATTTCATAGAACACTAATAAATAATATGTAAAATTATATACAATAGCAATCTGGCATAAATTAATGTTCAAATTTAATAGCAGTTTTTCGAAAATTATTTCTCCAAGCGGGTTTTATAATAATGGCAATACGACACTGTCATTCCACTACAATTTCATTACGAGACCACTGACATGCTACTGAACGGTCAGTGAAGGATCATTATGAATTTAGCAGATTACGAACTTTTAGCAAAATGACAATGGCATCGTGTTGGAATGACGAATTTATAAAAATTAGCAGACTAGGGGCCCTGGATCTTTGCCGACTTTAAAAAAAAACAATCTTTATTATCTGTGCAGTACAAAGCCTTTGTCTTGGCGCGTTTTTTTTTGTTAAGTTTGGTTTGTTTTAATTTGTTTTTGTAGAATTGCAATAATTTCATGCAACTTTTAAAATAATGAAATAACTAACTAAATAATAAATAACTTTTAATACTTAATCGTAGATTTTCGTAGATTTCGGTTAACATATTTTTGATGGAACTGAAATAGGTAGGTCTATTTTATCTATTGCCAAATTAATTATTTATAACAAAAAATAGATGTCAGTTTTGTGAATTAATGAATAATTATGATTTGAAAGCGTTTTATTGGTTGCAAATTATATCTAAATGAAATTTTATTACTCATCACAATAAAAATGAGGTCGTAGGGTAAAAACGCCAATTATGCGCACAGAAATATTTTGATGGCGTAATAAAACAGTGCAATTCTATTTTATAATATCAAAAATAATAATTATTAACACTGATGTTAAGAAAAGCAAGTCCAATAACGAAAAGAAATACTCACTATCGATGAGTGTCATATGTGCCTATTTTGATGAAAGTTACAGAGATACACCGGCCCTAGAGACGGTCATGACGTCATGAGCTACTTTTTTTCGAAATTTATATGAAGACGAGCGAGGTTGCGAGCAAAAAATGGTAACAGCTATTTAGTTAGCTATTTGTTTGTTTTCACAGACTGTGACGTAAATACAAGCGCGCCAAAATAACGGTCGTTTAAAAAGCTGTTATCAGGCTACTAAGTATTTTAAATTTTTTTTTTAAACCAAATTTTGCTTTTATTGTACTGGTTTTTTACGTTTAAATAATGATTTAAACTTTCATCTAAAAATATAAAAAAATACATGCATATTCCCTATTTTGTAGCCCCCAACGCTGTTCACAGCTTAGTTGTGGGGTGGAACACATAAATGATTCAAGAGCCAAAAACCATATCAAGAAAACAAAAGTTGCCTACAGAAGAATCCGATGATAACGACGGCCAAGGGACCGGTGATATTACGAGTACGTCGTACTAATCTTACTGACAATTTCATAGTAGATCATGTTAAAACCAAACAAATATGAAAGAGAAAGAAAGAAAAAATTTTTATTTGGAACTCGCACAAAACAGACAGATGTAAATTTAATTAAATTAACAGAAACCTAATAATCATAATATGTAATAATAAAAAAAAATGCCTATGAATATGCCTATACGTACGTCGCTAAAAACGGTTGGTTTTTATATGCGAAGTCGTACTAAACAGAAAACACTGTATTTCTAATATAAAACAAAAAGAACACAAACATTTAACAATAACACTCCAAAGCAGTAGGAAAACAAGGCCAATAAATTTTCACAACAGAAATCCAATACACAAGATGGCGCAATTTATTTTTATTAACACTATTAGTACTTAAACGACCTTTGAGAGACAAACGGCATACTGTTTGGCTGCCAAGCGATCGGTTCCGGGTTCTATTCCCGGGTGTACCGTCCATCTGGGCTTTCATTTGTAACCAGATTGTGAGATGTCAGCCTTGTCATTTCTTGTGTCTGACTCTGAATATGGTATTGGGAAGTGAAATACTACATTTAATTATAGTTATTTTTGTTTAGTTGTTACGTTTTTAGATGGTCGTTTTGTTACTTGGCAATTTGTTTATTTTATGCAGTAGCCTGTAGATTTGGCCACAGTTTACGCGGATAAGGGAGATCTTTGTAGAAGTAAGTTTTATCGGTCGTTCGAAAAATGGTGTTTCAGCTTCTGTCGTCCGAGTTTTGATGAAGTCAACCTTCACGCTCAAAAGTTGTCAATTCCCAGTACGATCAGGCTTACTTTTTCCTGTTTTTTTATTTGAGCAAACGTCATCAGAATTCAAATAGATAGGTCTTCTTCTTCTTATCGTATGGATATTAAGGTCTAACGACCCCATACACACCCTAATGTCAGAGTTTCTAAACCGCCTCAAGGGCAAAATCCATAGATAAGTAAATCCATAGATCTAGATCTTCAAATGTCACGTTTTGACTAATCAACTCCAAGAAGTTTAGAATTAGAAACACGGAATCTATTACGTATTTAATTTCGTACCTACTTTGGTCAATAGCAATTACAATTTTGGACCAACCCAACAGCTTAATTCACAATCTTCACGCTAACCAAACTACTCAACATCTCACAAAAACAACAACAGCTTTTGGTTTGTCTAGCTGTACACAAAAAAGCGGACCCTCACGTATCAAGTTACGTTTAGTTTGGAGGGCTGCCTGTCAACGGCGATATGTCACGATGTGCTTCCCCCTCATTGGCTCTGAGAGAGTTACCGACTAGTAGACTGCATTCAATAATGAAGAGCGAGGTCATTTTTATGTGTGGTGTGTTTGGGTTATATGATGATGGGTGGGCGTTGCATTGTGTTGTAATTAACATAAGAATTTATACTACCAAAAAATAAGTCAAAATATTTGTTTTTGAGCGTATGTCACGCTCAATATCATCATCTGCCTAGCCTTTTCCCAACTATATTGGGGTCGGCTTGCAGTCAAACCGGATATACCTGAATACCAGTATTATACGCGTAGCGGCTGCCTGCCAGACCTCCACATCTCATTAACTGGGTAACACGGCACTTCATGGCAAGACTGGAGTCAGATTAACTGGCTTCTGACTATCCGTAACGACTGACAAATATCTACAAATGACAGCCGGGACCAACAGCTTAACGTTCTTTCCGAGGCACAGAGGAAACTCGCTATGTTAAGATGGTCACCCATCCACAGACCAACCTTGGGAAGCGTTGCTTAACCTTGAAGATAGACCCGTGCGGATAGCCGGATTGAGATAATAATAGTATTATCTCAATAGGTATCAAAATATTTAAAAAATCGCAATAGAATTATTGCTTAGCGATTAGCAAATAACGAAACGTTTCGAAAAGCTTTGAGAGAAGAGAGAAAAAATGCCATTTTTGGTTGGTTAAAGATATAAAGCCCTTATCTGCGATTGTGAAAAGCAGACTACGGATAGACATAATCTCACTGTTAATCGGGGATAGTTCCTATACTTGCTATCCGTAAACTTAGATAGGTTATTGAGACCGCAAGTCTCTTGACAAAACAATCGTTGGTAAATTTGATTAGGATAAAATCGACACCTTAACGCAATATGAACATTACACATTATTATGTATTTGTAAAGTTCACAACAGTTAGAGCAATCTATTTCTCAAAAATAATACAATTCACTTAATATGAGAAATACAAGTTATTCTTAAATACTAAATACGTTGACCTGAGAAATGTAGGTTCTCAAACAAATTAGTAGATACATCTACGCAAAATACTTTTCAATGTTGTCGGTAGATAACCAGACAAAAAAATACATTTTTAATGTGTAAGTACGTATCCTTTCTTGAAGGCATTAGCAATTGTTCATTGCTTTCAAGTTTCAAGAAACAAACTCCTTACATAGGATTTGTATACATTACATTACTGAGAAAAATATAATTTTTACTTACCTGTTGTGGTTTTAATTTTTATTGAATGCTGGACCTTAACTTATTAAATTGATTGCTTATTGCTACTTAGGGTGATTTGATTGTGAAAAGAGCAATTTAATCTAATTTATGTTTTTTTTTTTTATTTGCAATGGGTTTGCTCTTGACTCTAGTCTATGTCAGAGATGACAAAAACAAAGTCTACGATGGAGCGAGCTTACCCAGAAGGAGCCTGTTCACTCTAACTTTGAAGAGATTAGGGTTGTAAGCTTTTGGAAACACAGACATTAATTTAAATTAACTTTTTTTTTTATAAAGGCAACTTTATTAAAATCGTGAAAAATCTTTCAAGATGTGATGTTTTTAGGTTTTTTTGTACAACGCGTAGGATTGGATCTCTTTTATGTCATTACGGCAATTTTTTGTATATTGTGAATGATTAATCAATAATTAAAATAAATGTTTAATTAATAAAATTAATAATTAATTTATTATAAATTAATAATTAATTTATGATTACTTAATTATTATTAATATTAATAATTATTAATTATTTTTTTGTCCCTCATTGGGTCGAGTCGGACAGTTACCGTCTAGTCGACTACCTATTCGATAATGAAGAGCGAGGTTATTTTTATTTAAAATGTGTTTGGGTTAAATGATGATGGGTGGGCTTTGTTTTGTGTTGTATTTGGTGTACTTATTTTATCGAGTTTCTTGACAAAATAAGATGGTAAAATTTTGTACCTACGTTATAGATATTCGACAGCTAAATGTTTTATGGACGTGGATTGGTCTTAGTGTAAGTTTTTAAGCTAGAGACAAACTGGTCCCACGTACGCAACGTATGCAACGCATTATGATATGGACCCTTGATTTTATGGGAAAAACTATGCAATCGAAACACACTTATCGTATCAACGCAACACACGATACGGTTCAAAAGCGTTGCTTACGTTGCGTACGTAGGACCCGTGTGTTTCTCGCTTCAAACGTACTTGATTGTGTTAATGTTAACGTCCATTTGTATTGCAATTGGAGTTCTTTTTCTATAACATTGATCTAAGTGAATATTTTCATAATCGCGATCGAGTACGTTTAAAAAGTTGCATTGTGGCCTCTGTATGTCTAAATAGCAAGTAGGTCATTCCTACTTGCTAGCTATTTAAAGAAACTGAAATTTTTATAAGGTTGATCCGTAGAAGCTTGTAAGAGCAGGATGTAACTGTCAATCCGATAATTATTTACGCTTGACTTTCTTTGGCATCATAGTCCCGTAACGGCAGCCATTTTGTGGTCTATCGTTACAGGCAGCGGTATTTGACACTGTGGAGTCAGACACTGAAACCAGATTGTCCAGATTATAACTTAGCATAGGTTTCCTATGCACCCCTTTCTTATGAAATCCAAGCCATAGACCTTAATTTATATCAACACTAGTTGACCTACGCAACGTCGTCTGCATCACAATTTTCATTACTGCTCCGCTCCTATTAGTCTTAGCGTGATGATATATAGCCATTTTCAAATCGGACCAGTAGTTCCTGAGATTAGCGCGTTCAAGTAAACAAACAAACAAACTCTTCAGCTTTATATATTAGTATAGATTTTCATGATAGTAATTCATCTGCCTAGCCTTTTCCCAATTGCATTGGGGTTGGCTTCCAGTCAAACCAGATTTAGCTGAATACCAGTGTTTTACGTGGAGCGGCTGCCTACCAGACCTCCGCAACCCATTAACTGGGTACATTTCGGCAAGACTAGAGTCAAATTTTCTGGCCGTTGGTCCCGGCTGTCATTTGTAGATCTTTGGCAGTCGTTACGGATTGTCAGAAGCCAATAAATTTGACTCCAGTCTTGCCAAGAAATACCGTGTTACCAAAGTCAAAGTCAAAACGTTTATTGCGAACTAAGTGTAGGTACAATGGTGTTATAGTTAATGGTGGTGGTGGTTATTGGTGGTGGTGTGTTAATGGTGTACCCGTTTAATGGGTTGTGGAGGTCTGGTAGGCAGCCGCTTCACGTAAAATACTGCTATTCAGCTGAATCCGGTTTGACTGGAAGCCGACCCCAATATAGTTGGGAAAAGGCTTGCCAGATGATGATGATTTCGGCAAGACTGGAGTCAAATTTACTGGCTTCTGACTATCCGTAACGACTGCCAAAGATCTACAAATCACAGCCGGGACCAACGGTTTAACGTGTTTTCCGAGGCACGGAAGAACCTCGGTTTGTTAAGATGGTCACCCATCCACAGACCAACCTTGACAAGCGTTGCTAAACCTGCAAGGTCGACCCGTGCGGCTGTTATTATTTAGCCACGAGCTCCTCATAATATTCTAGTAATGAACCTTTTCTAATTAGAATTCTCTTCTTTTCCAGCGGCGGCACAGGCGACAAGCAGCTGGACTCGTCCACGGACGACGACAGCGACGCGGCCGCGCACGGCCCCCCCCCGCACGCCCTGCCCGCGCACGCGCCGCAGCCGCTGTACCCGCTGTACGAGCACCCCCTGGCGCACCTACAGTACCACCACTCGTGACCCCAAGGGGACTGAGACCATAGTCATAGGGTTCTAATCAGACGCAGCTATTGTAGAGAAAACAGAGATCAAGTGACACACAATCTTTTCTATGATAGGTACAGCTTCATAGCCTTTCTATCTGCTGTAAAATGATTGCCCGATGTAGCTGAGATCAGCACTCAGTGGAGCTACTCTCTAAGCCCGAAGTCCGTAGTTTGAACCCGAAACTACGGGCTTCGGGCTTAGAGGGTAGGGGCGTAGCTACCGCCGTATCAAAGATACGGGGCGCTCGGACTATAAGAGCCCCGACGTGTGGACGGAAAGCTCCTACACTTAGTGCCACCGTCACCTTCGTGGCCTGCCGAGACACTTCTGGGCTAGTAGGGTCTATTATGTTTAAAAAAATAATAATAAGTACCGGTAAAACAGGGCCCCAAGAATGTTAGATACAGGGCTCCTTTTGAATACTGGCAGTGGAGTAGCTAGTCAGCTATGCCACTGCCCAGTATTTCGCATGGAGTGGCTGTCTATCTGACCTCCACTTAGGTGACTATCAGTGGCAGTAAGGAACACGGACACCATCATTGGCTTTCAGTCTAACAGGATACAGCTGAATACCAGTGTTTTACAAGGACCAAATGCCTGTTACCCCTCCAAAACCCAGTTTGTAGTAGTTATAACGGGCTTGGTCAGGAGTAGAAACTCCAGAGACCATCTTACATACAATTTGGTCTGTGATGTTCAGCAAATACCTTTACACTTCATCATCATCATATCAGCCTGCAGACGTCCACTGCTGGACATAGGCCTCCCCCAAGTGTCGCCACAACGACCGGTCCTGCGCGTCTCGCATCCATCGGCTACCCGCGACCTTCACCAGGTCATCGGTCCACCTTGTGGGAGGCTTTCAAACGCTATGTCTTCCAGTATGCGGTCACCACTCCAGAACTTTTCGGCCCCATCGACCATATGTTCTGCGAGCAATGTGCCTGCCCACTGCCACTTAAGTTTGGCGATCCTTCGGGCTATGTCGGTAACCTTGTAACCTTACACTTGCCTTTTGCTCCTAACTAGGTTGAGGTCGGCCTACAGTTTGTCCAAATGCATTCAGCTGCACCCGGTTAGGTTGGGTTAGAATAGTTAAAAGTGTTTTATATATAGAGCCTGCTCTAATCTTCTCTATTACGCTTGATCTCTGAGTATTTCTTCTCCTATTTGTTAAAGTTTGTATACGTCCTGAAAAATATAGAGTACGTATCCAATCTATGTATACTATGAAAATGAGGGCCTAGCACGAATATTTTTGACGTATAGTAACGTCTTCATCATCTGCCTAGCCTTTTCCCAACTACATTGGGGTCGGCTTCCAGTCAAACCGGATTCAGCTGAATACCAGTGTTTTACGAGGAGCGGCTGCCTACCAGACCTCCACAACCCATTAACTGGGTAACACAGTACATCATGGCAAGACTGGAGTTAGATTTACTGGCTTCTGACAATCCGTAACGACTGCCAAAGATCTACAAATGACAGCCGGAACCAACGGCTTAACGTGCTTTCCGAGACACGGAGGAAACTCGGTATGTTAAGACGGTCACCCATCCACAGACCAACCTTGGCAAGCGTTGCTTAACCTTGAAGATCGACCCGTGCGGCTGTTATTATTTAGCCACGAGCTCCTCATTGACGTATTGTAACGTAACGTAAAATTTTACCATAGATACAATACTCGCTTCTCACATAATATTTATTTGAATTAGTTACTATATCCATATTTTGGAATGATATACATAGATGTCCCATAAAATTAAACCAAAATATGTTACTATACGTTACTTACGTTAACGTTACTATATGTCAAAATGTTCGTGCTAGGCCCTCTGATCTAGCTTCCCTGGCTGATTGAATGTACCTATATGTCAATGTCATACATTTGTAAATTGAACTGCATAAAAAACTAGAGGCCAAAACTTGCCCCTTAAAATATGTATTTATGATTCATTATGATAACATCATACAGATTTGTAAGCTCACCTACAATGTATGTCTAAATAACATGGCTTCATTTATCAATAAAAACTAAGAAATAACCTATAAGATTTAAACCGAATGCAGTTTGTTTAGGTATATTTATAAACCCCCATAATTTAATTTGTTTAGGACCACAAAATAATTATTTTGTATTTATAACTTGTATATTTTAGTTTGTAACAAATATTTAATTTATCTGTGTTATAAAGAAATCACATCATTTGCCAGTTAAATTAAAAGTAGGGTGGAACCACCAATTGTTGTACTTTCATATCCAGTAATTTAATTTGACTAGGCAATAAAAATAATCACCATTTTGTATATTAATGGTTTACCCTTACACTGTGAACGATAGCAGTCAACCATATAATTGGATACAGGTTTAATTTATTTTTTGTGTACTAATTTTAAGCATATCTAAATATAGATTGACAAGGATATTTTTGGCGCATGGCCAAAAATATAATTAGTTTTGCCATCTTGTTTTTTTAATAAAACTTCCACTGACAATGACATTAAGCACCAAAAATCCTTTTTATTATAATTACTGTAAATAACACTTCTCACATCGCTACCAAGGCGTCCCTGACCATCACAGATCAACATCACTGATAACCAAAAAACATGATTGATAAAACACAAATTAAACAAACAGGTCTCAAAACGACTGTCATAAATATCCGCTCACTTAATAATCGCTTGTTCTATCTTCATTATAATAATGTCTACATCGTTAATTATAATAAACATTCAATTAACGAAACATGGACGACGCACGGTAATAGCACGAATTCTTAATTATGGAAATCTGACAATTCTGCCAAACGTTCGGAACCTAATAAGCATTGGAACGTCATAACTACTTTATTTTACATAAAATTGTAACCTCAAGATATTATCGCTTTCCTTAATAAATGTATTGATTTTATCGCAACAAATTGTAGATGTAAAAATGGAAAAATCGTCAAAACGATGATTTAAAATAGCCAAAGAATCGTAATTTTAAATCATAGTTCTGACCTTATGATCTTATCGCCTTTGACAATTTAATTGCGGGCTACTGGCGTGTTTTAAGGATTAATTTAGCAATTAATAAAGGTTAATAGAAGCAGATTTTTTGAGATAATGATCAAATTGTGTTCGTTGGGAGTGTAAAACAATAAAATCTGTTTTTTTTTTTGTAATTATATGCTACACGCGCGGTTTTACAGCCTTTTTTTTAAAATTCAATAAAAAAAATTGATTTATAGAAATAGATTTTTTTTTCTCAAACACACATAATTTAAAAAAAGGTATGTCATTCGTAATCATATTACTGATTAGCGTTTTCTTTGTAAAAATTTATTAAAGCTAGATTAAACTTCTTCTACGCAGGACTCTAACAAAATAAGATTAATTAATTCATAAAATAAATAAGTCATAGCATTTATCGAAAGTTTTGCCAGTTATTCGAGTAATATTTAATAAATGTTCTAACTAGAAGCTGTAACTACATATAAAAATACTGATTATCTACTACTTGGAGCATTCAATTGTTATTACAATAAAATGGCAGCTACTTTGGCATTTCTACCATAATACACTTATTTATTTATTGTGTAAGCATTTAATTTTAAGTTTTCGGAGTAAATGTAATCTTTATGTAAATTAAAAAAAAAATAATCCTCGGTCAACAATTGGGCGCTCCACCCTAGTATGTTTTCAAAATTTGTAATTGTATAAGTACATATCACAATTGAATAAATATTTCATTAAAATATTGTTTAAGTTTTTTTAGCTTTTGTATAAATAATGCTAAGTTAATAATTTTATGTCCAAAAAATTTTAAAAATATGTTTTGAAAAATATTTGTGATTTTAACTCACGGCTTCCTATGGCGATTATATTTTAAGAAATATATGTAATTAATTTATGTAATTATTTTGTACAATAATTATAAATACCATAATTATCACTAGTTAATTTAAGTTCAAAAGTACAGTTTTTTAAATAATATCCAGAGTCAATGAACTTATTTTCCAAATAAAATAGGTGATTGAATTATACAACGTGATTTTTTAAACAGCATCCATTTTATTCCAGACGTTTTTTACTAAACAGCTGATTTATTTTTGCCCTTCTCATATAGTTCTATTTAAAAAAAATCAGATCTTTAAATAAAATTGGATGGTTATAAGAACCTACTTTGTAATTAATTCAACAAGTACTTTTCAAAATAACGTCCCTAATTGGTTAATTATAAATTAAATAAAAAAAGGATTTAAGTTTAATAAATGATCACCAAATAATACAATCGATTTTTGGTATTATTTAATTATTTTTGCAGCTTGATATTTTTTTTAATGTTTTTGCAAGTAAAAGAAATAAAAATATCAATATAAAACATTTAGTTATTTATTATATAAGTCATACACAATAATTTATTTAGTGGAGAACACACAATATGTCGTGATGTACAATATTATTTTAATTAAAGTAAGATGAGCATAAGTTTTTCTTTTTCATTTTTCGACCAAATATGTTTATGTTGCTGAATGTAGTTTTATTTTTAACCGACTTCAGAAAAAGGAGGACGTTCTCAATTCGGTTGTATTTTTTTAATGTTTGTTTCCTCATAACTCCGCCATTAATGGACCGATTTGAAAAATTCTTGTTTTATCTGAAAGGATATACTTCCCGATAGGTTCCATTGTCATCAAGTCAGAATCTGATGGTGGGTGCCTGGTAATCATCACTTCATGCTGCTGAGCTGATGATGGAAGGTATAAATTAAGATCTGATGACGAGATCCCATGAAAAATGTTTGTTCAGCGATATTTTCTCCAATTGTCAGCCGATTTGGATGATTCTTTTTTGTTTGGAAGAGTATTTTCTTGGACTGGTCCCGTTTCAATTTGGTGAAGATTTGATGAAGAACTTTGGAGATAGGCAACGGAACTCTTCAATAAATGAATGCAAATGGAACAACCAGTGGGGTTGAAGTTTGTTCCTTGAGAGAGGCCATGGTAGAGTGGACAAATTTGACCTTAAACGTTATCTCCCAGTGGGGTGATGACAATTTGGTCACTTTTAACGCCATCAAAACACAGGCGTGTCTTTTTACCGCTAAAAGGAGTCGTTTTGACCAAGCTCCTACTTTTCGGGGTGCATCTGTTCCTGTGACTGATCGGCTCGAGCTCCTAGGCATGGAGTTAACATCCAGTCTCAACTTCGGCGCCACCATCGAGTACAAAGCCCAAACTGCAGCCAAAAAGCTGGGCATCCTAAATAGGGTGAAGCGATACTTTAGGCCTGGACAGCTTTTAACACTATACAAAGCGCAAGTCCGATCCTGCATGGAGTATTGTAGCCACCTTTGGGATGGCTCAGCTAAGTATCAGCTTGCCGCGCTTGACTCGGTGGAACGCAGAGCTAAGAGGCTCATCGGCGACGTAAAACTGGTGGATGCCAAGCTACATAGCTTGGCTCATCGCCGTAAGGTTGCCTGCTTGTCGGTCTTCTACAGATTGTACTTCGGTGAGTATGCCCAAGAACTCCACGACCTCATCCCACCGGCCCCCTTCTACCATCGGACATCCAGACGCACTGCATCTTACCATCCCTACCTTGTGGGGAACGTCTTTTATAATGCGCACAGCAAAGGAGTGAACTCTCTGCCTGCGTTTCCGAAAGCTTACAACCCTAATCTCTTCAAAGTTAGAGTGAACAGGCTCCTTCTGGGTAGGCTCGCTCCATCGTAGACTTTGTCTCTGTCATCTCTGACTAGAGTCAAGAGCAAACCCATTACAAATAAAAAAAAAATCGCAGTCTTTTTATTCATTACACCAGTTCTTAACATAACATCGCGCTGGTATGCTGTTAATGGGTACGCAGGTAGGTACCACTAAAATGCGAAAAATAAAAACTTTTTACATAAAATACTACTGACTTCCAAAAACAAAACACTACAAACTAAAATACAATAACAAAACACTTTTAATAAAACAACTATAATTTCGGAAGACGGTGTCAAAAACCGAAATAATAACCAAATACTCCGAGTTCCGAAATTCAAGTTGGTTTATTTTGTAGTGTTATGTTTTTGGAAGTCTGTTGTAAAAATTTTTTCACGCCTACCGGCTTTTGGGATCTATACGTCAAAAGCTAACGTAGCGACATCTATACTGCTAGATACGAATTAAAGCCCTGACGACATACTAAATCTACATCGCGGTGTCATGGTTTTCCGTGCGGTTTGACCAGTGGCGTAGCAAGACCCAAAGGGCGCCCCTTTTACCGAACTGCGTGAAAACCCAAAAGGAGCACTATTTTTTTCAAAATAGGTGACCGTCAGGATGGCTGGATTTTCGTAAGACAATTCTTAATAATGGTTTTGCAGGTACTTTCTTAATTAACTTTAATTCATAACTTTTTGTTGCTCCTAAAAAAGATAGCAAAAAGCGCGGTTAATACAACGCTAAAACTAAGTATGAGAACTTGGAAGTGGTCAGCTAACCTGACGCGAGAATAGCTGACCACTTTATTTCTATAATATTTTTCTAACGCAAAGGTAGCAAATTGGTATTGGTATAGTGTACATTGTCTCATGTACCTACATAAATCTCGTTTGGTCCAGCCATCCTGACGGTCACAATTATCGCACTCTAGACACGCGGCAGCATATCCAGCCAATAGTTCACAGAATAAAAAAACCGGCCAAGGGCGAGTCGGACTCGCACACGAAGGGTTCCGTGCCATAAACCTTGGTTTTTATTATTTGTTGTTATAGCGGCAATAGATATACACAATCTGTGAAAATTTCAACTGTCTACCTATTACGGTTCTTGAGAAACAGCCCGCTGACAGACGGACGGACGGACAGCGGAAGCTTAGTAATAGGGTTGGTTACCCTTTGGGTACGAAACCCTAAAAAGGAACTGGCGACGCAGCAGCCGTGTGTAATATTACACGAACCATTTCGAGCTACTTTTGACCCCTTCACAACTCGAAACCTACTGCCTACATACATAAAATTTAGCACAATTAACTTGCCTAGAATCCAAAGTCAAATTTTGAAACTACGCATTTACCTTATTTCAGGATTATCCACAGAACTTGACGCCCATTTAGATTTCGGTTATAATTTCGCTGAAGTCGTCAATCACGGATATTATTAACATTGAACTTTGACTCCCTTTTTCACATTCATGTTTTTGATGGGATTATTAATTAACTAGCTGCTGCCTGCAGCTCCGCCCGCGTCAAAGATGAAAATAATCCCGAGAGAACATACTCCCGGGATAAAAAGTATCCTACGTTCTATTGTAGGACATAGTCTACCCGTGTGCTAAGTTTTATCTAAATCCGAGTAAATACATTAGGAGATAACAAACTCAATTTCACATTTATAATAGTACCGTTAGAATCTTTTGCTTCCACACGTTGGGGTCCCTCTGTTGTTGTTGTTGGCCGTGGTCACGAATTCAGCAACGCGGCGGTCGGCGGCCAGCCCAGAGGGCTTAGTGCAAGATTTTTACCGCACTCGATCGCGTTAACGTAAACGTTCGCTTATGTCAAATTGTATAGAAAAAAAAAAGGTTTTCCGTAACTATCACCAGACGGCGCTTATTCAGTTTCAATACAAATTGACGTTTACGCTAACGCGATCGAGAACGTTAAAAAACTCGCACAATGTCCACAGAGGGTTTAGTGTAGTGTGAGTTTTAGCTTTTAGCTACTTAGCCGGGGGGGGGGGGTAGCTTGTAGCTACCCCTCTGGTTTGAACATACAGGTACAACAGCCCAAATATCAGCCATTGGCTTGGGCAGATGCCCATCAGACACAACACCCGTCTAGTCGGAGATCCACCCTTTTCAATGATGGTTTGCGGGACTTTACATCCTGTACCGCATACCTTCATAGCCTTTCCAGACTATGTTGGAGACGGCTTCCGTTCTAACCGGATGCAGCTGACAGCTGAGTATATTAAATAATAATATTAATAGTAATAAGTGCTAAGTAATTTGAAGAAAGGTTAAACATTTCGTAATAACTTTAATTGCAATTGAGTAAAATATACCTTTCATAGAGTCAGCAAAAAACTAGCTGTAAACATTAATTATTACGATCAGCAAAACACTTTATAGGCAATTATAAATTACAGCGAAGAAAATGTTACCTTATTTATATATGTCTACTAATGTTACAGGGTTATTTGTAATTCGACGTATATTCGTCAGGTGAAGATAGGGGGGCAGAAATACAACAAATTGGACCCCTCAATGTATGGCCAAAATTCAATCGTTTTCGAGATATTTGAACTTTTAGGTGGTTTCGATATTTACCCAAAATTTGACATTTAACTCCAAATAAAAAGAAAACTACGTTTGGAATGGGTACCATTAGAATATGATATTGTAGCTGGCACTTCAATTAAGCTATGAACATAATTAAAAGTACTTAATTCAACAAAATTATTATTAATAATTATTATAAATGATTAAGAATAATATCTTACTAATAGGTATTTTCATTACACTCTTCAATAAATGTGGTCTCGTTCGAAAAAAATACTATGAATTTAATCGTACAAATAACTAAAATAACTTGCCTATTCTGTGAGCTTTCCAAAAAGGTATAAAAGTTAATTTAATGATACGCGATCCGTGGCATGGCATGTGTTTGAATCGGCGCGGGGACAAACAATCATCTGTGTATTTAGTTGACGATCCTCATTAAAAGAACTGATTTTACTGACAAACTCTTCGTGATGTCCGAAGGCCCCAGATTAAAAACCGGCCAAGTGAGTCGGACTCGTACATTAAATACTCGTAAATTAAGGTTGATGATACGGAATCCTTCATCCGTAGATGAAGGACTATGCTTAGTTGATATAGCGGCAAAACAAATAGGTACACAATCTGTGAAAATTTGAACTGTCTACCTATTACGGTTATTGAGATACAGCCCGCTGACTGACAGACGGACGGACAGCGGAGGCTTAGTAATAAGGTTCCGTTGGTTACCCTTTGGGTACGGAACCCTGATAATGACCACCACATAAAACTCAAGCTTACTTATTAGTAGTTTAAATTAAACTTAGTTAAAAATGGATGATCCGAAAAGGCTAATGCTTATTCATTTAACTATTTTGAAATTCAGATTTTATTGCAAAATAATAAAAGATAACAAACAGAAACAAGAATTAACAATTGTGACCGATAACGAATTATAACGAATTAACCTCCGCTGTGGCGGGGGTTACACGAATAAATTCGCCAATAAAATCGGTTGTTTTAGTGAGGATCCTTGACTAAAAACATACGATTTTCTCTCCCCACGCCGTTTCAAACACATGCCATGCCGCGAATCGCGTATCCTTAAATTAACTTTTATACCTTTTTGGAAAGCTAACAGAATAGGCAAGTTATTTTAGTTATTATTCGTACATTCTCATATAGATTTTTTGATCGTACTGTCGGCGCAGTGATTGAGCGATTGATTGCAACAGAAAGGCCCAACCTTGGAAAGCGTTGCTTAACCTTCAAGATCGACCCGTGCGGCTGTTATTATTTAGCCACGAGCTCCTCATTACATTATGCGCTTTCAGTGACAACTTCAATAACTTGATAATCCGTAACGACTGCCAAAGATATACAAATGACTGCCGGGACCAACGGCTTAACGTGCTTTCCGAGGCACGTTCCGGATTCTTTCACATTAAGAATCCCGCATTCTTTCATCGTATATAATCAGAAGTTTTTAAATATTTATCTTTGTATTGGAATTTAAATTACATTTACATGACAATAGATAGCAAAAATAGCCATTGAAAATGATTTTATAAAAATATGAGATTTAAATCAGATTTGCCCTATCCATCATCCTGACATCCTGCCCGATACATAAACATCGGGACGTCTGGCAACGCCGGTATAGGTACCTTTTTTAAAGTGGTAATCTACATCTAGTTAGCAATCAATTTGTTAGTTACTATTCATCATCATCATCATTTCAGCCAATATTCGTCCACTGCTGAACGTAAGTCTCCCCCAAAGAGCGCCAACCATCCCGGTGCTGAGCAGTCCGCATCCATCCGCTGCCAGCCATCTTCTTTAAATCATCGATCCATCGTGCCGCAGGGCGTCCCACACTACGTTTGCCCATACGCGGTCTTCAGCACAGAACACATAAAGGAGGTCTGTTCTGTGGTCTCCACAATAACACGTCGTCTTACAATTGTTGTTATGTTAATGTTCATAATTTATCGAGAGTTTATAATTTAAACATCTATATTTATCTATACCTACTAATATATAAAGCTGAAGAGTTTGTTTGTTTACTTGAACGAGCTAATCTCAGGTTCTACTGGTCCGATTTGAAAAATTCAGTGTTAGATAGCCTATTTATCGAGGAAGGCTATATATTTATAGTTATATAGTTGCGCGGGGCAACTAGTGTTTTATAAGCTTACGGAGTTTGCATTTACCGTGACATATCAACGCCACCGGGGTAACGTTTTTAGATACCCGAAGGGTAACCAACGGAACCCTATTACTAAGCCTCCTCTGTCTGTCCGTACTTCCACCCATCAGTCCGTCTGTCAGCTGGCTGTATCTCAAGAACCGTAATACGTAGACAGTTGTAATTTTTACATATTGTGTTTTGCCGCTATAACAACAAATACTACGTCAACAAATGGTACGGAACCCTTCATGTGCGAGTTCGACTCGCTGTTGGCCGGTTTTTGAATCAAGCCCTTGATCCAGCCACCTAAGCAGAGCCTGAGGTGTTTGTTGAGGCTCGTGGCTCATTGGCTGACACAACTATTGTACGGTACAATAAAATTATTGCCGAGTCCACATTACACATGTCAAATATCTCGCTAGCCCTGTCAAGTCAAGGATACTTGATTCACAACTAAAATTGATTGTTAATCTTCTCTTCTTATCGTGTGGGCAGTAAGGTCTCACGACCCCACACACCCTAGTGTCAGAGTTTCTAAACCGCCACAAGGCGGGCCTCTGACATGGTTTATTTGACGTCCGCCGTTTGTCGGCCGGGACCACCGGCTTATACGTGGCTTCCGAACCACGTAATCGTCTTTTTATCAGACAATCAGGTGATTCAAGCCTGTAATGTCCTAGCCAAACTGGAAACTTTACAAAGTGTGCTTCCTGTGGGAATCAAACCCACGACCATCGGGTCACAAGGCAAACGCCTAAACCACTCGACCACGGAGGCAGTAAGTAGTATTGTTAATAATAACCATATTTGCAGAAGGCTTGTTCCCCACCACAATCTACTTACACTTCACTTATCTTTCGCTTTTTAGGATTCGCAACATCCGTAAAAAACGAAACCTTATAGGATCACTCGGGTGTCTGTCTGTCTGTTTGTCTATCTGTCCGTCTGTCACAACCAGTTTTCTCCGGTTCTGTTGATAGGTACATAAACACGGACACGGAATATTTTTTTAGTAAGTATGGGGGTCACATTTGGGGGTCTAACTAGAGAATTTAAAAAAGGTTTTTCAAACTGTATCGTGTGACATATGAAATGAAAGGGCTTACTGTGAGGGTTTTAATTATATTTAATTCATCATTTTAAAATATGGAAATTAGACCAAAAATTACCATTACCCACTTTTCTCCGAAACTACTTAGCCTAAAATTTGGAAAAATATGCGGTTCTATACCTAAAGATTACAGGAAAACCTATAAGAAGTCTGAAGTGTTAAAAAAATTAAATTGGTTCGGAAGCATAGGTAATCTGTAAAGTTGTTTCAAGTTTGGCTAGGACATTGCGTGCTTGAATCACCTGGTTGTCTGATAAAAAGACGATTCCGTGCTTCGGAAGGCACGTATAAGCCGGTAGTCACGGCCGTCAAATGGCGGTCGTCAAATAAACCATGTCAGAGGCCCTTGAGGCGGTTTAGAAACTCTGACACTAGGCTGTATCGGGTCGTTAGACCTTAGGTACTGCCCTCACGATAAAAAGAAGAAGACTTGCTTGCGATACTTCAGGCTACGATTTAGATAAAACCAAACTTGGTTTTCCATTGGATAGGTATATTCAACTGTCATTTTGCAAAGCTGCTTGTATATGTGTGTAGAGATATTTAATAAGATACCGAGCGACCAAAAAATTCAAAATACCACATTATTTAAAAGAAAATTGTATGATTGGCTATCCACTAATAGTTTTTATAGTATAAAAGAGTTTTTTACCAAATAAATTAATGACTAATAAAGTAAGTACGAAAATATTGTACGAAACATGCGTGCTCTGTATTTTAATTTTTGTACCATCTTCTATACCATGTTTTTATGCAAATAAATTTGATTCTATTCTATTCTATACAAAACCCCGACCAGCAATTTCAGCTGTGCGTTGCCTGTCAGTCACTCAGTACCGGAAGAACCCTTACTTCCTTACTAATATTATAAATGCTGTCTGTCTGTCTGTCTGTCGCGCTTTCACGCCAAAACTACTGAACCGATTTAAAATAAATTTGGTACACATAGTCTAGAGCCTGACATAGGCTTTCACTTTTTATCCTGGGAGTATGTTCCCTAGGGACCACGCAGGAGAAGCTAGCAGAAGCTAGTTTTATGTATATTGATTGTTATAGCGGTAAAACACACTGTGAAAATTTCAACTGCCTACCTATTTCAGTTCTTGTGATACAGTCCGGTGACAGACAGCGGACGGACGGTCAGCGGAGGCTAAGTAATAAGGATCCGTTGCATACCCTTTGGATAGGTACGGAACCCTAAGAAAGTCAAGTTAACCTGGGAAAACATTGTCGTTCATTCCAAGCCTTTCTGTTATCTTGATCAAATTATTGTCGGCCAGTAAAAATTGTAAAATCAGCAGTATAATAATAAAACGAGTCTATTGCTTATATGAAGCCAAGCCAAGCATATTTTGTCTCTTGCAAAATAATCGATGCTGATGCTAAATTTGCAAATATGTTATTCTTCGTAAAGCTAAATAAACGATGCAAAATTAATAAATAATATTCTACTCATGATACAATGTTTATTTAAAGTAGGTATTTTGGCGTAAATTGAATGGTATCTTATATCTTTATAATCGTACACAATTTTATGAAATAGGAACGATTCGAAGGTGAGTAGCTCGTGGCTAAATAATACTAGCAGTACGGATCGATCTTCAAGGTTAAGCAAAGCTTGCCGAGGTCAGTGGATGGGTGACCATCTTAATATATATCAAGATTCCTTGAAGCACGTTAATTCGTTGGTCCCGGAACGGATTGTCAGAAGCCAGGAAATCTGACACCAGTCTTGCCAAGAAGTACCGTGTTACCCAGTTAATGGGTTGTGGAGGTCTGGTAGGCAGCCGCTCTACGTAAAATACTGGCATTCAGCTAAATCAGGCTTGACTGGAAGCCGACCCCAATATATATTCGGGCTAGGCAGGCAGGAATGATTCGGAGTTCTGTTTATCCGAAACCCACGAACCAGAGTTTATTCTGTAACACGTATAGAAGACTACTGTTGGGTGGATCAGGTGGATGAGACCGCCTTGACCGCTCAAGTGACGATTTAATTTTGCAGATGATTTTTTTTTTAAGATAAGTATCTACCTAAGGTCATCATCATCTGCCTAGCCTTTTCCCAACTATATTGGGGTCGGCTTCCAGTCAAGCCAGATTTTGCTGAATGCCAGTGTTTTACGTGGAACGGCTGCCTACCAGACCTCCACAACCCATTAACTGGGTAACACGGTACTTCATGGCAAGACTGGAGTCAGATTTACTGGCTTCTGACAACCCGTAACGCCTGCCAAAGATCTACAAATGACAGCCGGGACCAACGGCTTAACGTGCTTTCCGAGGCACGGAGGAAACTCGTTATGTTAAATTGGTCACCCATCCACAGTCCAACCTTGGCAAGCGTTTCTTAACGTTAAAGATCGACCCGTGCGGCTGTTATTATTTAGCCACGAGCTCCTCGATCTACCTAAGAAGGTAGCAAAAGAGTGCAAGGCACCAGAGGCGCAGTGTGGTCGGTTTCGAATATTTTAGAACGTTAGCACAAGGTGGACCGAAATTGCACGGTCATTTGTACGAGTATTATTATTATTGACATTTTACTATTTTTATTATTATTGTATTGACATTCACTTAATTCAATAATACAATTTCAATGGGATTATCTGTTTAGTTGACTGCATGACTGATCATTAATTCACTGAAATAAAGTTGCATGCCGAAATTAAAGGCAGAATAAGATAACAATTTAATACATTTTACCAACCTTCTGTACCTTATTTTGATTTTGATTTTTTGACCTGGTGAGGATGAGACCCACAGGACCGGTGTCGTAGTGGCGACACGCGCCCCCAAGCCTTTGTCCAGCAGCGGATGTCTTTCGGCTTATAGATCAGTAATCTTTCAGGCCTTAAGAATGATCTAAATCGGTTAGCAGTAGGATATTTCCCTGCATTGGTGCATCTAAGGGGGGGGGGGGGGGGGTAAGGTGCTCATGCCCCAAACCTTACAAAGTAATTGAGGAATTTACGAAAAGTAATCCGAGGAGGCTTGTTATGTGATGAGCAAAATAAAATGTTAGGTGCGTGCTTTTTTAGTGTTTACTTTGCTAATTAAAACCTATCCTCAGCGGAGTCAATTTGGCCAAACGACAATTCTGAATCCGCCCCTGTTAATCTGAGTAGAAAATTTATAAATGATTGTTAGTCCGTCACTATAGATTTAAAGAAATACTAGACACGTGATTTTTGCTTTTTCAAATGAGTAAGTTCAGGAGTAGGAGCTGGTGACGTCACGTATTAGTAGAAGTGTACCGACGCGAGACGTCACTGCACACTGGAAAATTCAACGAACTGTGTTGTGTTATTTTTTTGTTTAGGTAACAAAAGAAAAATGTTCAACTGTGTGTTTTTCTAATGTACCAGACAATGACTGATCAATTAGATTTTTTTAAGAGAATATCCTATTGGCAAAGAAATACACAACTAGCACTTCGCCCGCGACTTCATTCGCACTGCAATTTTCTTAAGGATACCTAATTTTTTTCTAGATAAATTATATACTAAAACCTTCCTCGAGAACTACTCTATCCGTTAATGAAAACAGCATGAAAATCGGTGCAGTAGTTTTTGAGTTTATCGCGAACAGACAGAGAAGCACACGCGGCGGAGGACTTTGTTTTATAATATGTAGATCCACCCAGCAAATGTGGGAACACGAAATGCATCCAGGACCTCCAGGTTTCACTCTCACACTTGCCTTTTTATATATGTGGAAATCGTCATGGATGTTCTCCGTCTTGGGGCAGACGGAAGGGTCTGCCGTGCTCCTACGGAATAAAACCACACGGTGTTCTTCCTCGTCTCTTTTTGTTGGGGTGTGGAGGGGGGGGGGGGTATTCTCTACAATAGGGTAGTGGACTGAAAAAACGTAACTAGTCCGTCAGATATTTCCAAAACATATCCGACACATATTTTTTCTTTTGTAACTTAAACCAAAATTGACGAAGATACGACGCTTTTAAAATTCTCAATACGTCACGCCGCGCGCCGTGGTATAATTTTTAGTGCGTTCTGACGTCACGAGCCCCCACTCCCGAGTTTTGATGCGTTTTATTTTTGTCAACTTTCATTGATTTTTGATTGATCTATTATTTTTCAACACTCTGACTGACGAACTAAATAGATTTGCAGTTTATTGATGGTGGAAACTTACCCCGGCAGTCTCTATTAGTCCACAAGACAACTCTCCACTTTATATTTAAATTGATAAGAGATAAGAAATTGTAACTAATAGTTCGGAACATTTGCGGTCAAACCCAATACTCTTTTAATTATAACCAATATTACTTAAGTGAGATAATATTTGTTTTCGAAGATTTATATTTAAGGTTCTTCGTCGGAAATTTTACTTGGGCATCTAGAACTGTTTAGGTAAGTACCGTTATTTTGTTCCATATATTTTAAGGGCTTGCTTCCATCATAGCTTAGGAGATTTACTGATCGGAGAATTTATTAATTGGCTATGTAATTTATCATCAACTCCCACCAACAACAGCCACCCATACGCAGAAAACGTTTTGGGAAGACTTATTTTCATTGTGCGTACAACTAAGTAATAGAATTCTCAGGACTCCGAACTCCCAGAAAACCCCCAGGAAAACACCAGGAAAGACTCCCAGGTTAACTGGAACACAGGTTCCTGATACCTACAACCTGGGAGTCTTTAAGTCAAGAGTGAATAGGTTACTTCTAGGCAAACACGCTTCATCGTCGACCACATCATCGCTTACCATCAGGTGAAAGAATGGTTGAATAAAAAAAATACTCTGATTCTGATTCTGAGTTTCATTCATTCCCAAGTAAAGTCAGGGTTTGAAGTTTGGGGGCCGAGTCACCCGCGTCCGTAGGAGAATACCCAATGTTAGACCCTACACGTGGTCCCCGGGTGGTGCTAATCAGGTGACACTAACTGGTGGTAGGCTTCGGTCGATGGCTTGTGACCTCCCACTGGGCAAAGACGTACCGCCAAGCGGCTTAGCTGTGTTCCGGTACGATGCTCAGTGTAGAGCTCAATTCAGAGCAGTTCGGTCGAAATAGTTGTTCCAATGCAGGCAGACCAATCAGGCTAGCCCTGGCATGGGTGTATCGGGAGACTAGTCGCGGAGGGTAGCGGGATCCGAGGCACGGTGCGCCGCTGGCCGACCGCAGGTAGTTGGGGACTCAAGTAGTGTGTTAGCGCCACACATGAAAGGCTGCCCCGCCAACTGACGAAAAATCCCGGAATGCACCATCGTGCTGGTTGGCGACCAGATGAAAGGGCCCGATGGACATTCCCGGGGGGGGGCTCGGGCGTCCCCGCAGTCTCCAGACTAGTCCCCCAAAGATGTCGTCCTGCCTGAAGTTTAGCAGCTTGGAACCTCATTTCACTTCCTTCTCCTCAACCTCCATCACTTTTATGAACAGGAATAAAAAGAGAAAAGCTGTACAGCGGCAGCACGTCCTTTCGCATAAAGTGCACCTCTCTAATATACGAGGTCTGCACTCAAATCTCGCCGCAGTCCATCACCACCTTGAGACCAAGAATCCAGCGCTCTTGTTCCTGTCGGAGACGCAGATCGGTTGACCGTCGGTCGTGTCATACCGGTCTTACCCAGGGTTTACCCTGGAGCACCACTTCAGACCCCGCGCGGGCGTATGCATGTACGCCCGGGACGCTGCTATCGGCGTCTCCGCTACCTTGAAGACTCCAGGTTCTCAACGCTGTGGGCTATAGTGGACACAGGTCTAGACAAAATTGTCTACGCATGCGTCTACCGTTCGCACAGCGGTGAGACAACAGGGCTTACACAGCACCTGAGTGAGGCGGCTGATGCGGCTCAGCAGCGGTACCCTTCTGCCCAATTGGTGTTACTGGGGGACTTCAATGCCCACCATCAGGAGTGGCTCTTCCCATACCAGTGCACGGACTCTGCTGGACGAGAGACGCGAAAGCTAGCGCTTGCGTTAAATCTTACCCAGCTGGTCCAGGGGGGTACCCGATGTTGATTCGCACACTGCCAATTGCTTGGACCTTTTGCTGACAACAGATCCAGACCGCTATTCGGTGTCGATTTCTGTACCACTGGGTAGTTCAGACCACTGTCTGGTGAAGTCTGTGTCCGTCTACTCTCCGCCCGATCCTAGCCCAAGAGGCACCCGGCGGGTATGGCGATACAAGTCAGCAGATTGGGATGGCATGCGATCTTTCTTCGCATGTTACCCTTGGCAGCCTACTTGCTTTTCTTCCACTGATGCTACGTCGTGCGCGGACACCCGAGCCGGATGTGTTGCGGAGGGGAATGGAGTACTACATTCCGTTCTCTAACATAGCAATATCTGGCGAAGCTCGTCCTTGGTTTGGTGCCGAGTGCAATCGCGCTGATGCGCATAAGCACGCGGCGTACCTAGCATGGGTCGACGCTCGTACGCGCAAAGCAAATGACGAGAGTCAGAAGAAGAGAGCCTTCAACAGGGCTGCCAAATCCTGCAAGAAGGTGTTGCGGAGGGCTCGGTTTGACCACATTAGCCGAATATGGAACAAACTTGCTTCATACCCAGCAGGTATTAAGGTTTTTTGGTCCCTGGCTAAGTCGGTCGAATCGAACTTCTGCCGCCCCTCACTACCACCACTGCTGAGACCTTACGGGACGCTGGCCCACTCCGCTGAGGAGAAAGCGAACTTGTTTGCTTCTTTGTTTGCGGAATCTTCACGTCTGGATCCTGGTGGCTCGACGCCATCCGCCTCTCCTGGTGAATGCGAGTCGAGTATGTTGACCATTCGCATTCATCAGAAGGACGTCCGTAGAGTACTGCGTAACCTAGACGTGAACAAGGCTAGTGGTCCCGACGGGATACGAATTGTTCTGAAAACTTGTGCGCCTGAGCTGTCTCCGATCTTGACACGCCTATTTCGCCTTTCGTTCGAGACTGGAAAAGTGCCGAAGGCTTGGAAGCAAGCTAACGAGCAGCCCGTGCCCAAGAAGGGTAGTAGAGCTGATCCGTCGAATTATAGACCCATCTCGGTAACGTCCATACTCTGTAAGACTATGGAACGCGTGCTGAATCATAAGCTCCTGGCGTACCTAGAAGCGAATGATATCCTTAGTGACCGACAATACGGGTTCCGCCGAAATCGGTCAACTGGAGATCTTCTAGCGTATGCCATTCACATCTGGAGTGAGGCCATAGAGAAGCACGGGGAGGCACTGGCGGTCTCCCTTGACATCTCGAAGGCCTTCGACAGGGTCTGGCACGATAGCCTTATTAGTAAGCTTCCTTCCTTCGGTCTGCCCGCCGGTTTGTGTGATTGTATCGCAGATTTCCTGAGGGATTGGTCTATCCGAGTGGTCATAGATGGCTGCTCGTCTGGACTGCTGAATATTAATGCCGGGGTTCCTCAGGGGACGGTGCTTTCAGCAACACTGTTTTTGCTGCATATTAATGATCTGCTTAAACCCGGTACCTTTGGGTATGCAGACGACAGCACTGTTGCTGAGAGATACGTGTCCGACGCACGAGCTGGTGGATCGCAGATCCGGTCTCTCCGGGAGGCAATGGTTGGCTGTCTCTGAATGGGACGATGCCAATCTGGTCAAGTTCAATGCTGCTAAGACCCAAGCGTGTCTATTTTCCGCCAAAAGGAGCCAATTCCGCCCAGCTCCATCTTTCCGCGGTGAAACCGTGCCGATAACCGACCATCTTGAGCTTCTTGGGGTTACATTAACATCTACTCTCAATTTTGGCCCTTACATAGAGGCAAAAGCTCAAGTGGCTGCAAAGAAGTTGGGGATTCTAGCAAAGGTGAGACGGTACTTCACGCCGGAACAGCTGCTCAAACTCTATCAAGCGCAAGTTCGATCGTTTATGGAATACTGCTCTCACTTCAGTGGCATTTTACTGTATT
The DNA here is from genome assembly GCA_950371165.1 of Lacanobia oleracea. NCBI lineage: Eukaryota > Metazoa > Arthropoda > Insecta > Lepidoptera > Noctuidae > Lacanobia > Lacanobia oleracea. The sequence continues at coordinate 3,616,709 of OX493412.1, read as the reverse complement.
ATTATTCTGTTATATTTTTGTTCCCTTGTACTATAATTATGCTAGTTGCTGTTGTGTCCTTCTTGAACAAATGTTGTCTATTCTAATTACCACTAATTGTTTCCACAGGTTTTTAAAATGATGTCCAAATACCTCCTCCTCCTCTTTGTACCAGCGATCTACGCTAACATTGGTATCAAGATAACCACAGGAGAAACTGAAGCCGAGTCTTCAATAGAATTCAATGGCCAAAGCTTAGAAATCATCAGCGACAAGGAACGAGCAACCTTCGGAATCGGTGACGAAGCACTCAAAAATGCTTGTGAAAAATTCTCAGGAAAAAGACCGGCTGATGTGTACGTCAGGAGCCCTACACCCTGGAACGATGTCTACCACAGATTCAATTGGGACCAGGTTCAGAGGAAGCTTAGACCTATAAGATCAAGAATTTTAGGTATCCATTCGAAGCCTGTCATTGTAGCGACGAGGATGTTCAAGAATAATAACTTTAGGAGTGGAGCTAAGGCGAAGTATAACGCTGCTATAGCTCATCAGATCGAGGAGACAGTTAGTAACACTTGGTCTGTGGGTGGGGAACTGACAGTGGGACAGGAGATCAGTTACAGCGTGAACTTCGCAGCTGGAAGTGTTGGAGGAAAAACAAGTCTCTCTTACGCTGCAAATTGGGGTAACGACACCAGCAAAGCTAAAGCTGTTACTCTAGGAACTTCAACGAGTGTGGAGGTCGAATTGTCTCCTGGACAAGCAGTAGTAGCGACTCTGTCAGCTTCACATGGTACCTTAGATATGGAAGTAGACTACGAAGCCGAACTGAGAGGCGTGGTCTTTGCCAACTACCCTAACAAACACGACGGTCACTATTTCTGGGCTTACCCAGTGAATGGTGTGTTGAGAGCGGCTGGTTTGCCAACCAAAGTTAAGTCGACTGAGAAGATATCTGTTGGGTTCTATACGAGTGCCACTATCGAGATTAATGATAAGGTAATGGCAGATACTGGGAATGCCACGCCTATGAAGGTTGTGCCAGCAGGAATTATTAGTACGGATTCCACGCACCAGCGTGGTCCAATCAGGCCAAAAAAGAAAAGCTTTAAACTACAAAAAAACATTGGTTTCCAGTAATTAACATCAGCGCCATCTAGTATGCATAAAACGAGTAACCACGGCTTCACGCAGCAGAACTCTTTCAATTGTTAGTTTCATCATAGGCCTCACAGATGGCCTCCAAATTATCGAATTTGTTGATTAATAACGTTACACACAAATATTATCGGTACAAAACTTAAGTATTAAACAGGCCCGCCGCTAGCTGTTTGATCGCTCGCGTGCAATACCGATTATGGCGCGGAAATCATCAAATGACTCCTCCAGCTCTGGGTGAAGCAGGAGGGAGTGTCCGACTATTACTGACTAAAACCCATCCGTGTTCCTCCTAGTGCCCATCGCGTTCCAGGGCTACGGTGACTCTTTCGAACAAAGTCCGCAACCCCAGCAGGCACTGGCCCTAGCGGGCCCCGTCTTCTATGCTGACAGCTCAGGAAATAAAATATTGTATGCAGAAAAATAATTGTTTGTTTGATTATTTATTTTTTACAGTCATTGGTAAATTATTTTGTTTTGTATGCCTCCAAATTATTGTGAAAACTACTACTTTAATTGACTATTTTAGGAACATGGCCATAATTGTGCGATAGAGATAGCACTAGAGTTTTAAACATACGGAAGGTATGGAGTAGACCAGTTGTTTAAAAATCAATTAATCATAATTGAAATACGTACCCATGTTATGAAAACGAAATGATAATATATGATAAGTAGTCAATTAGTTTCTTTTTCGCGTGGCTTTACTCACGTAGCCTTTTCCACAGAAACTGTGCATTTTCCGGAGACGGTTTTGTATCAGTGAATAAAAAATCGTACGTTCTATAAACATACATTTTGAATTCTTTATCTGAGTTCAGTTCAATACCTAGTTAACCAATATAAGAACCTAAATGTGATACAATGACCCTTTCACTAAAGTTCTATCGGAGGTATACATGAGCGCCGCTGCTATTATATGCGGTATTCCAAATCCGGGGCTGTAGGATAACCCTGGTTCCACTCTCAGATCCATATTGCTAAGTAATAGTTTCATCCTGGTTGTTGTTTCATCCACGGAACATCTTCAAGACTTATACCAAATCACGGAAAAACATTTGGAATTTTGAAAATCTTTGTACATATTTGTCTTCGTATATTATACGTACTAAAACTTTTGACAGGTTGGAAAGGGGGAAAAATGTTAACCTTATTCTGGTGCGTAGAATATTTATAGTCGTAAAAGCGAAAGAAAGTAAGCGTTTTAAACCAATTTGAACGGTAAAATTTAACAAATAATGTATTTTTTTTCGCCGACTCCATTATCGTCGTGTGTCATGAGTTCAAATGTGAGATTAACGCTGTATAAAAAGACACTCCAAAACAGAAAATAAGTTTTTACCCAATATTGCTTTGAGAGATGAAAACATTAGAGGATCCAGTACGCACATACAAGTAAAGGTGATGACTTGGAGACGTTATTTTCTTCAAGCCGTTGCTATTAATTTCGTAGGAAACGAGTCCTTTGTTGCCTACAGGTAGGAACTCACAACAACGTTGTACTTTATTTAGTTTTTCTCTTTTATTTCGTACCAATTTAGATACTTAATTCAAAAGTTAGCGCGGATAGAAAAATATTGCGTTTTATACTGTTCAGGGTCATAAGAATACACATTCTCGTTGTGCAAATCTGCAGACATTTTTAACACTAAATTTATTCTTTAAACGGATAAACATTTAGTGTTCAAAAAAAATACGAAAATCTGACAGCTCCGATTTGCAAAAAAGTGACAGACGTCCTGCCTGCAAGAGCTCCTCGGAGCATCGAAAGAACTGAACAAATGAGAGAGATGCAAATACTTTTGCGAGGCAAAAGATGAAATGAGCATAATAAGAGCGTAGCTCGAAATAAAAAAATGTAAGTGCCAAAATAATTTTTCGGATTTGATAACATAAATGTATTATTAAATCGAAATCTGTTCAGTTGAAACCTCGATAAGGTTATTGCCTTAAAGTAATTTTCATAGGATCAATCTAAAGCGTTTCGTCTTGTAGCTAAAAAAAGTAAAAAGATATTTTGAAATTTGTGATTTTTTTCTATCGCGAAAATGACTTCGTATCGTGTATTCCTTCAGTTGAATACTAGATCATATCGCACACCTAGATAAAGAGTAGCACAACTCAAAATACCTCTTTTTTCAGGAACAGCAAAAAACGTTTTACTCGTTTTCTATTTGACCGATTTAAATGATTGTTGGATGAGGTTGTATATTATTTTACTAAGATATTAATTTGATCAATTACTTACCTTCAAATACACGTATACATTTTTAATTATTTTTTTTCGTGTTATATTAGTAATCGTGACTAAATCATTGTTCAATATTTTTATCAACTCAAATTGATTTCATATTAGTGATTTTTTTTAAATTAATCCTGTCTTAATGTGAATATATTTTTTTAAAATCTTTACATAAAGAGTAGTGTATCTAAATTATTATTTGTATAATTATTATAATAATGAAGTAAAACATTATATTTAATTAAGACACATCTTTATTTTGTATTAAGGTAACAAACAAATAAAGATAATCAAAAACACATCACTTGTTCGGAAAATAGAATGAACACCTTACATTATTCTAATTTGAGATCCATTAAACTTTGAACAGGTTAGTAAAACGTTTAACAAAGTAGACATTTTTCTTATAATTTAGGTATTAAGTTCTCTTTAATCAGTACTAGACCATTAAGTCTATAAACTACAGGAAAAGTAGTATATTTTTTTATAAATAGCACAGTCTTTGGAAGATATTTTAAGAATGACTTAGTTACAAAAACACGTACTTATTACTCAACATAACAGGCATGAGAAATGTGGGTACTAGGTACCAACAATTATCTGTTTTCACTTAACTTAAATAACCAACAAAAACTACAACAAAAAGGTAACATTAATAAAGGCATCTAAAACACTTAACTATTCTATTATTATCAGTCTCATCGAGAGGATTAAACTTATTAGTTAAATCAGACTTTTATTTTCAACCTTTACCTAATATCTATTATAGGCATCTAAAACTATAATAGTATTGTTACAGGCTCACCGACAGAATTGTAAACTGTTTTACTTAATTAAATCAGACTTTTTAGTATTATCTATAGTTATCAAAAAACATAAAAACATAAGTATTCAGATTTTCTTCCAAACAATACCGACATACACCTGTGTATGTAGGTATTGTTTGGAAGAAATTTCTTCGCGTAATTTTTATTCTATAAATCTAGTGCATTTTTGTAATAAGAATTGACGTAACTCTGTGGAATAATATTCTTATCAATTAGTTCCGTAATGTCCCGCTTTTTATTGGCACCCAATGGTATTTTTTGCAAATACGCTTGTGTCAAAGTTGGAGAAAATTGGTGATCTTGTGTGCGTCTTTGATTTCTTACAAACGCTTTTTTAAAAACTGTCTCTTCATAAGAAGTTTTATAAAAAAATGACATTGGTTGTTGCTTTTCAACGCGAAGTTGTTTGATATCGTGCCATTTTATTTGTTCTCTGTCAACATTAACAGTGAAATTGTTTCCCCATTCTTCTTGAAGGGCTTTCAGATCATAGAACTTGTCATGTGTAAGTTCTTCCACATGATAAGGTTTCCCAGTCTTTTTAGCTGTTCTTATTAAAGTCGCGTATTGTTGTGGACAGTATATCGGGCCTGATTTAGTGTATCGTTTAACTTGTTTTTCGATAACGCTATGCACATTATCGCCTTCATTTTGCGAATGACCACGAATCAAAAATTTATGAGTAATTGAGTTTACTCTCATGGTTGCAACAGCAAATGCATAGGCAGACAGCAGATATTTATTTTTTTGCTGACCACAGCAGTTGTCACTATAAAATATAAGGTCCAGTTCGGTACCCGATGTACTTTTCTCAACAACCATTTGTATATATTGCAGTACACAGGATCCAATTTCCACAGCACCACGTTTGCCTTCGATTTCGTCCCAAAAGAAGCATATTACATCTTTTGCATACAAGTCACTAATCGTGAAATTTAGGCAATTAATTCTAGATTTATAAAAAAACAAGGATACTTGCCCTTTTGGCAATTGCATCACGGCTTGGAGATCGTAAACTGCAACAACTACATCTGTCCTTTTCTTGTCAGCTTCCTTTTCTGATCTGGACAACACTTTCTCTTTCAAATGTTGGTCATAAGCCTCACGCAGTTTTTGTTGTTCTTCTCCGATAGCATTTTTGAATGTTTCACAAAGATCACACGCATCTTTTTTGGGGATGTGAAACGAAATATTAAACTGTGTATTAAAAATACGATTAAAAGTTGATGACGAAGCAAATGGTAAACATTCATTTTCGCGTAGATCTTTATAATCTCGGTATAGATCCGCAAGTGATCTTTCGCTTGGAATGAATTCTCTCGTTGTTTGTGCTCGAAGGTAATGAGATTCTATTCTGGGGATAGACTTAATGAAAGTGACGACACTTTCTTTTATTTCATTATCTATGGTGGAATGCTGTCCGTGCTTACCCCTCCGGTCATCTTCTATGAAACCGCCCTCCTGTCGTTTTGAAAGAGCTGTCCTAATGCATTGGTCGCTTATGTTTAGTGTAGCTTTAAAAAAAGTCTTGCAGACTCTAATACGAGTGTCTTCAACTTCAAAAATAAATGCAGAATTTAGTGCCCTAAAATTTTGGGTACTGCTGTATCTATATTTAGGCTTAATCTCTTGTGTGTGCCTTACAATGAACTCTCTTTGCCGTTGAAGTTCGCCTAGTCCCCAAAATTTGTCGAACAAAGATTTGCGTAATACTTCACTTATTTTAGATTTGCATTTCAATTTGCAATTATCGTGGCATGGAGGCTTAACCGCTCTTTCAGGGACTCTCTTATTAGTTGAACTTACATAAGCCTTTCCGGTATTTCGACGAGATTTCTTAAGATTTGTGAGCCAACCAGCTGGTTTTCTTGTTCTTTTCCTACCCCTTTGAAGGCTGTCAGGATCAACAGACTGGTCTATGATCGGTTGAGAAGTAGAAGCTTCAACAGGTGGATTTTCGTTTAAAAGATTGGGAGAATCCGGCATGGCAGACGGCACAGAGTTACTACCTATTTCTGTATTACTGCTGCTTGAAGAGCTGCTGGAACTACTAGAGGATGAGCTAGAACTAGAGGAGGAGCTGGAGGAACGAGATCTTTTTCTTGTCTTTTTTTTACCTCTTTGTAGGCTTTCAGGATCAGCAGACTGGTCTATGATCGGTTGAGAGGTGGATGGTTCAGTAACCGGATTGTCGTTTAAAAGATTGGCAGAATCCGGCATGGTAGATGGCACGGAGTTGCAGAGTTGAGTTGGTGGTGTAGTCTTGTTGGGACTATTAGAACTGGAAGACGAGGTAGTACTGGAGGATCGATACCTCTTTCTTGGAACGACGAGTGATGGACGGTAGCTCTCTTTGGGAGGTGGGTTGAAGGGCGGATCCGCATCTGAATCGTCTAAATCGCTACATTCGCTGTTAACCGGAGAAATATAGTACGATGGTTTCACCTGGGTGCTGGCTGATGGTGGTGCTAACGTTGCTGGATTCTTTTGTGACTCCATGGTGCCATTTTCAGAGATTTCTTCCATCACCATGGTGGTATTTGAAGGTGTTGTGGAATTCTCTTGGAGTTGTTTCTCCACATGACTGCGTTCAGGCTCATTTGAACTGGTCTCCATCACCTTCTGTAGAAGTAAAAGGCCACGGCCCCTCATCATCTGTAGCAAAAAAATACGAAGTTAATAAAATTCACGAATACCAAATTAACTCAAAAAAGTTTATAAATTGCAGTATTTTATTAAAGAATTAAAATTTATTAAATCAGTTTCAAAAATACAAAGGCAACTCTAAATATTCCTATAACAAAATAAACAATAGCATTTATTGTTTTAGAATAAGAGCGAATTTAAATTTAACCAGCAATAACAGACCAACTCAAATAGTTCCAAATAATTTCACCAACACTAAACTATTATTAGTTAGTAAAACAAAAATTACTTACATTCGTCAACAATACTGGTATAAGTGGAAATAGTTTGAAGAACACCCAAGAAACAAGACCGATTCAATCACGAATACAAAATCAACTCAAAATAATTCACGCTTTATTACTGCGGTTTGCCACGAATACAAAACTAAGTCGAAATAATTTAGTCTTTGTGCGAGTTGACAGCATATTCCCCTGCGGCTGACATGTCGTAACTGGTGATGCGTTACTGTTGTTGGTGGGGGGTGACCGTGGAGCTACTCAGAAAGACTGACTTACAGCGCCATCTAGTTTTTTAGGAATGAAGTTTGTACACAGGTGTCTTTGGAGTTTATGTAGTTTTCGGCGCTGATTCCGATAATTGCAATAACTCAATTTTGGATTATTTTGAGTTGTGCTACCCTTCATCTAGGTGTGCGATATAGTCAAAAAGCATATACCGTAATTTCACATGCCTATTCCAGGAACCTAACAAGATATGCTAAACCGAAAAACGGTAAACATGTATAACAAAATACATATATAACAATCCTCCTAATTAAAACTTTCAAAAATAAAAAACGCGCGTGGATAAAATGGAAAAATCTGCGTAACTTATCAAAGAGCCCGAATATTTATTTTACCATAGCGACAATACTTGTTTCGTACCCATCATTTATTTGAATTAGATACTATGTTCATATTTTTTAATGATATAAATTGTGTATGTCCCATAAAATTAAACATAAAAATACTATGGCGTTGTAGTTTTTCACAATAAAAATTCACTTACGAGTACATTAATGTTATTTTACGTTAAAATATTCGTGCTAGGCCCTCTGATTATAAAAAGTTCTCGATTCAGCGTAAACGTTTCAAACTACTTTGTGAGCAGTGTTACAATAAGCACATGCAAACTGTTGAAGATAGCATATCTATTAATGTCGAGCACGTCTAACCGAAAAAAAAAAAACGGCCAAGTGCGAGTCGGACTCGCACACGAAGGGTTCCGTACCATAAACATTATTTTTTTATATTTGAGTTGATCGAATGGCAGGTAAATTGCGGTTTCCGATTTACTAGGTATTAAAAAAAAACTACTTATTAAACCTCGTTCAAACCAATTTTCGGTGGAAGTTTGCATGGTAATGTAAATCATTTATATTTTTTTAGTTTTATCATTCTCTTATTTTAGAAGTTAGACGTGGGGGGGACACATTTTACCACTTTGGAAGTGCCTCTCGTGCAAACTATTCAATTAAGAAAAAAATTACATGAGAAACCTCAATATCACTTTTGAAGACGTATCCATAGATACTTACCCACCACACCACACGTATGGGTTTGATGAAAAAAAAATTATGAGTTTCAGTTTTAAGTATGGGGAACCCCAAAAATTTATTGTTCTTTTTCTCTTTTTGTGTGATACTCGTAATCTTAATGCAGTTTACAGAATACATCTCCTTACCAACTTTCAACAGTATAGTTCTTATAGTTTCGGAGAAAAGTGGCTGTGACATACGGACGGACAGACAGACAGACTTGACGAATCCATTAGGGTTCCGTTTTTTGCCATTTGGCTACGGAACCCTAAAAAGGTTCTATAGTCCCAGCAAACATGCAGTCCAAAAATAATCATCTAACTGCCCCGCTGATCAGCGTTGCCAGACGTCCCGATTTTTACGTGTCGGGCGGGATGTCCCGCGCGAGACATTCTCAGTCCCGTTTTTCGGGTATAACTCGACCACAGTATAAATATCTACCGAGAAAACGCACGATGACGTACGAACGAATAACGAATACCTATTGAAGACGAAGAAGATTTCAACTATCTAATCGTGATCTAACGATAAGGTAAATCTGATTTTAACCTTTCAGCATTCGTCGAAAAATCGGGGCAAACGTTAGAATCCGTAAGTCCCTATTGGGCCAAGTGAAAACAAACGCAAGACGCCTACAAAAAACGTTTAATTCGCGCGAGCGTCGGCTTGTCCCGAAAGGGACTTACGGATTTTAAACGATTTTTTTACAGGTCCCGCCTTCGACGAAAGAATCCCGCTTTTTTCACTGAAAAAGATTCAAAGTCCCGACTTGCCAAAAAAAAAAAATCTGGCAACGCTGCCGCCGATATATGTTCAATGTTTTCTGCCTTCTTCAAGTCGGTATACGAGCCCACAACTTTTGACGCTAACACTGGTCACCCCTAGAAGCCTTTGACGAGAATTCTGTATTCCGGATAAACCTACCTCGAATATATAAGGCACTTACTTCATTAGACTTAACTAGTTGACCCGCGCAACTTCGTCTGCGTCACAATTTTCATTACTGCTTCGCTCCTATTGGTCTTATCGTGACGATATAAACTCTTCAGCTTTATATACTTATTAATATATAAAGCTGAAGAGTTTGTTTGCTTGAACGCGCTAATATCAGAAACTATTGGTTCGATTTGAAAAATTCTTTCAGTGTTAGATAGCCCATTTATCCAAGAAGGCTGTAGTAGGCTATATATATATTCCTACCAGAGACTTTACGCGGGGTCGTGTGGTCCATGGCCCTTTATGGGGCGCCGGTGTGGTGCACCTACTTTGAGGAAGCGACCTGCCCGTTACCTCAACGCGTCCCAGAGGGTCATGGTCATCCGAGTGGCCCGGGGATTTCGCACGATCTCTGGCGAGGCGGCGAGCCTCCTTGCCGGACTGCCGCTATGGGATCTAGAGGCGAGAGCCCTCGCACTCATTTACAAATGGCGCGTGGAGGCGCTTCGCCGGAGCGGGACTCCTCTGCCGCGGCTAATCGCAGCACGGCGGACGGAGTTCCGGCAGGATCTCATGGCAGTATGGAGACAACGTCTGTCGCAACGCCACAATTGCGGCGATAAGTCGGGGTCCTTGAGGAGTGACTAGAGCGGCGCCACGGCGTCCTTACCTTCAGTAATTATAGCAAAGGAGGAAGCCGAACGTGTGAGAGCGAGGGAAAACCTTACGCCCCAGCCGCCACAACAGAAGAAGACGCCCCGGGCGTCGGGAGTCGCAGGGCGATGCTCGGCCACCGTAGGTGCGGGCCTGCGGATGGCGAGCATTGGGTGGCTTACAGTCTGATCAGAACCAGGCCCGGGTCTTCGGCGCGCTGTGTTCCACGCGCGCCTCAAAGAGCTGTCAGCACAAAAGACGGGGCCCACTAGGGCCAGTGACTACTGGGGCTGCGGACTTCGTTCGAAAGAGGCACCGTACCCTGGAACGCAAAGGGCACTAGGAGGAACACGGATGGGTTTTAGTCAGTAAGAATCTGACACTCCCTTCTGCTTCATCCAGGGCGGGAGAAGCTATTTGATGATTTCCCATCCTTAAAAAAAGGCTATACCTATCTATATCATCACGCTAAGACCAGTAGGAGTGGAGCAGATGAAGTTGCGCGGGTCAGCTAGTATTCAATAAATGTCTCAGGGAAGGGATTTTCCCTAGTGTATGGAAGAGGGCTTTCATCACACCCATCCACAAAATGGTGACAAAGGTAACGTTGAGAATTATCAACCCATATCTGTCTTGACCACCTTGTCTAAGCTTTTTGAGGGTCTAGTGCACAGTAACTTATTTCCACAGTTGAATCACCTTATTATACCCGAGCAACACGTATTTGTTAAATCCAAATCCACTACTACAAACTTAATAACTTTCACTCAATTTTTGTTTGAAAACATGGACATACGCACGCAGGTAGATGCTGTATACACTGATTTTGAGAAAGCTTTTGACAAAGTCGACCACAAATTGCTTCTCGATAAAATCGCTTTCAATGGCATAAGAGGCAATTTACTCAGATAGTTTGCTTCATATATACGAGTATTTCATAGGACTCAAAAAGTTATCATCAATGGCATCAGAGGTCATCGAATCAGGTGTGCCTCAAGGATCTGTCTTGGGCCCACTGCTCTTTATCTTATTTATAAACGATATGAAATCCTACATAGTCAATTTCTCCTCTGAATTTCTAATGTACGCCGATGACATTAAAATCTAAAAGGGTTGTGCAAACTCTCAGGATTGTTTGCTACTACAAAAAGACTTATGCAGGCTTTCACAATACTGTCTGGTCAATAAACTTCATCTAAGTCTTCCAAAATGTCACTTCATCACTTTCACTAAAAATAAAAATTCTATTGATTTCCCATATTGATACGGGTTTTTTTCCAATAGATAGAGTGTTTTTCGAGGAAGGTTTTAGCATATGATTTGTCAACGTTTTGTGTAAATTGGCTGATATATGAAGATCATTACTGAAGAGGTCGGAAAAAAATTATCTAAAAAATTCTTTACATCGTGTGTGCTGCGAAAACTATTAATGATAGAACAAAACAATGTACTACAGTTTTAGATAACACATCAATATCTACGAAAAAGTTCGCAATAGTATATAATGTCTTTCTATTATCTTTTATGGTGGACTCACAATAACCATTTTTATGATATTCAAATTTGATATAAAATACTGCTTCATTTGCAGAGATTTTTTCACCAATATAGTACAAATCCTTGTCTTAATAAATATGTTACTCATCTTAAGTGTTTATTTAGAGCAAAATTGCCGCTCACACCATTTAATTTGGATCAATATCTTAGGAGACATCTCAAAATTAAAGTGAGTCGCGCAACCAAATAATGATAAATGAAAGTAGAGGCTATGTCCCGAACTGGTAGACACCAGCCAGAGAGCAGACGTCGTTGACGGTTGTCTATTGCATTTTTATTTCAGCTGAACCATAATTATTGTATCATATACTGCTGTTTGTTGTCCCTAATAAAATAAAATAGGGGGGGGGCAGGGTAAGGCTGCTCGCGTCCGCAGGTGATAACCTTTTATAACCCTGCACGTGTCCCCCCCGTGGTGCCAAATGAGTAGCAACGCCAAGCATTGGGCGGCGGTTAAGTATCTCGACATACCTGGACACACCCAGCTGTTCAGGTCAGCTCCAGTGGCCGTGAGGAATTAAATAACCTCTAAAGGACTGGTGTGGAAAGCAACGGGAAACCACCACTCAATATTCCCAAGAGAGTCGCAATGAAGGTATAATTGGCCCTGCGATCCGCTTAGTAACCGGCGCCGCTCTGCGTCCGGGGTAGACGGTGTAAAATTGGTTACCGGCCATGCTGATGTAGGAGATAAGGCGTCGCATGGAAATCGGATAACTGGAATCTCTGTAAATATTCGTCAAATCCAAAAGATAGGTACTTGGAATGTACGCGGTTTGCTTCAGAAAGCTTATAATCCGGGAAAGAGATATAACGCGCTGTGGGCTAAATATATGCGGCCTAAGTGAGACTCATTGGAAGGCCAGTGGTAATTTTCGCACTGATACGCATTCCATACATTTTTCAGGAATTGATAACTCCAGCAGGAATGGAATGGAGTTGCGTTTGTCGTATCAAAGACCATCAGTAGCTGTGTAGTGAGCGATAGAATACGAATATTTCAACATAAACATTATACAGTTATATGCGCCCACACAGTACTGCCAGCGATGCGGACATAGAAGCTTTTTACAAAAGCCTGGAAACCAAGATCCCTAAAAGAGAAGTACTCATTATCAAGGGCGCTCTAAACGCGAAGATTGGAGCTGATTCCTATCAAATAAGCCATTGTTTTGGAAAGTTTGGGTTTGGGCAGCGTAATGAAGGAGGTTCACCTTTTTCATAACTTATACAATTTGCCGTCGAAAACAATCTGGTGATATCAAATAGCTTTTTCCAAAACCACCCACGGCGACTTTATACCTGGATCTCACCTGCTGGCAAATATCGAAACCAAATCGATTACATCATGATTTGTTCGCGATGGAAAACTTCTATTAGAAATGTTCTCACACTTCCTGGAGCTGACTGTGGATCTGACCATCAACTTCTGGTAGCAAAAATTGAACTTCAACTAAGAGCGGCCAGAAAAATCAGCAAACACAAAAGGCTACATACAGCCTTTGGAAAAAACAGTTTGTTACTGCGCCAGAAAAAAAATTGAATAAATGGACTAGTATAAATGCTCAGTCTGCCACCCCAGATCACCTGTGGGAGGGCGCTAAACAACTCTTTACTACCGCAGTCAATTTATCCAGATAACCCAGTTGCATTTACAAGCGACAACATTAGATGAGCGAAGGCACAAGAGGCTGATTTAAAGAGCTACGAGAAATATTCTCGAATACAAGCTGCATGCAGACGTGACCGTAATGATCACCTTCAAAGCATATGCGCGGAAATTGAAATGCACGCTAACAGTCACGAAACAAGAGACCTACATCAAAAAGTTAAACAGATCACCAAAACTCTGTCTTCTAAAACTTGGGCCATCGAGGACTGTCAGGGTGAAACAGTGACGGAGATAGATGCGATTTCTGAAGTCTGGAAAGAATATTGCAAATCCTTATTTGAAGACTCATCATCGTACAGTTTTGTCTCAACAGCACCAGAGGATGAACAGCTAGAATCAAATATTCTTAAGGATGAAGTCCGAGCCGCAATCAAACATCTTAAAATTGGAAAAGCCACAGGACCAGACGCAAATCCAACCGAAACCATAAAGACTTCTGGTGAGTTTGGTGTCGAAGTATTTTCAGTCCTGTGTGCCATATTTTGTGTGCCTTTCTTAAGCAGGGGGACATAGATGGTATGAGCCCTCATACCATCTTTGTCCTCCTGCATAAGAAAGGTTCCACAAAAATATGCAGCAACTATCATCTTATTGCCTCATTCATTCATTAATTTATTTATTCATTAACAATTTACATTGTGTTGAACATTACATATTAAAAAAAGAAAATAACACATGCAGAAACAACTACATTAAGCAAATTAATACAATGTCAGCAAAATAATACAAAGACACAAATAAATACAATATCTGGTTCATAGCAGGTACAGTGTCTGATAAAAAGTCTAATTTATTATTATCAGGTAAAATGTCAATTACAATGTCAAATATAACACTAGTATAATGTCAAATTGAATGTCCAATTATTAGCAGGTATGTCAAATTCAATGTCAAAAAATTAAGAAATAATTTCGCTAAGGTTTTAGTAATGAGCATAGTATAATTATATATATAATTTAGAATCATTAAAATTTGTTCACTGCTATTACTATAAGTGACTACTTTTATCATTCATAAATTCCGATACCGAGTAAAAACATTTTTCCAACAAGAAGGCTTTTTGCCTTAATCTCACACGCAAGCAAAATCTTACTGCATATTCTAAATGAGCGACTTAAATCGTACTTGTCAAGGAAATCGCCCCCGAACAAGCTGGGTTTGTAAAAGGAAGAAGTTCCCGTGAGCAAATATTAACGATACGCCAAATCATTGAGAAAGCTAGAGAATTCAACAAGCCAACATACATATGCTTTGTAGACTTCTCGTAGGCGTTTGACTCAGTGAAGTGGCCAAAGCTGTGGAAGACATTTCTAGTAATGTGTACACCTAAGCATCTTGTACACCTCCTAAGATAGCCATATGAAGGTGGTACAGCATCAGTTAGAACAGATAATGTATTGTCAAGCCATTTTCACCCTAGTTCGACAAGGGTGTATTATATCGCCATTACTGTTCAACATCTACACAGAACCCATGATGAGAATCACCCTCGAGAACTGGACAAACGGAGTAACTATTAGAGGCCTCACAATCTCCAATCTACGATACGCGGAAGTTACAATCTCGATTCTCGACGAGCATCGGCCAAATGGAAGAACTCTTGAGTATGCTAGAGCGAACTAGTCTTGAATTAAATTTGGTCTGAAAATCAACCGAAGTAAGACAAAAGTTATGATAGTCGACAACGCCAATAACAACTCGCCAGAGGTCACAAAAATAGAGAACTGCGATGTCGTTAAATCTATATATCTATACTAATATAAATATAAAGCTGAAGAGTTTGTTTGTTTAATTGTTTGTTTGTTTACTTGAACGCGCTAATCTCAGGAACTACTGGTCCAATTTGAAAAATTATTTCAGTGTTAGATAGCCCATTTATCGAGGAAGGCTATTGGCTATATATCATCACGCTAAGACCAATAGGAGCGGAGCAGTAATGAAATTGTGACGCACACGAAGTTGCGCGGGTCAACTAGTCATACATATATTTGGAGGCACTGATATTAAACAATGGTGGATACGCTGACGAAATCAAGCGTCATATGGCTATAGCAAGGTCTGACATGGATAGGCTCAAAAAGATATGGGGAAACGGGAACATCACAAAAACCACGAAATTCGGTTAGTCAGAACGCTAGTAGTCTTCTTCTTCCACCTGGCGTTAATCCCGGCCATTGCCAGGGTCCGCCTTCCGACTGAGCTTCTTCCACTTTGTCAGAACGCTAGTGTTTCCCATATTTCTGTATGCTGCTGAAACCTGGACATTGAGAGAGAGTGAGAAAAAGAAGATTGCTCTCGAAATGTGGTGTTGGAGGAGAATGCTTAAGATATCTTGGACCCAGCATAGAACCAACTTGTCCATTTTACAAGATCTAGGTATCAAGCAGCGCCTATCTTCTATCGTACAAGCTCGATTTCTCACTTTCTTCGGGCACGTATCAAGACGTGGAGATGTCTCCATAGAGCGCCTTGTGGTACAAGGAAACGTTGAGGGCAAAAAAGCACGTGGTAGATCGCCTGTGCGCTGGACTGACCAAATTAAGGTCCCAATGGTCCCTTGTACGAGTGCACCAGAAAGGCTAAGGTGCGTGAAGAGTGGCGGCAGATTGTCAAGCATGCTACACAACCTTAAAGACGACCACGACCACTCTGTCAAGAGTGAAACGACGAAGAAGAAGAATAAAATAAAATGAAGAGGAAAGTTTTGTATTTTTGTATGTTACGAATAATCTTAAAAACTACTGAACCGAATTGAAAAATTCTTTCAGCAATGGATAGCTACATTATCGGGGAGTAACATAGCTATATTTTATGCCCGTAATCCCACGGGAACGGCTACGCGAGTGAAACTGCGTGACGTCCGCTAGTACTTAATATTTCCATTGATAAGAGTTTTTAAACAATTCTATTACTAGCATAGTTCTGAACATTTGCGGTTAAACTAAATACTCTTTTAATTATTATATTACTTTCCTGTGATAACACTTGTTTTCGAAGATTTATATTTAATGGTTCTTCGCCGGAAATTTTATTTGGGCATCTGGAACTGTTCAGGTAAGTACCATTATTTTGCTTCGTATCGCCTCCCTTCGCATTATTTAAAGGGCTTGCTTCCTTCATAGTTTAGGAAAATTACTGATCGGATACTAAATTACTGATTACTTATCAAAGGATAAGAATTCCCAGCCGGTGTCTGTGTTCCCGATAGCTGTAACCTGGGCAGTCTTTAAGTCAAGAGTGAATAGGTTACTTCTAGGCAAGCGTGCTCCATCTTCGACCACATCATTGCTTACCATCATGTGAAAGAGTGGTCAAACGCGCAAAAAAAATGCTCTGATGAGCCATTTCATTTGAATCAGTTCCAATGATCCATTTTTCGAAACTCTATTATTAATGTCGTCATTTCTAGTTGCTGCTTCAGCCTTGGCTAGTCCTAAGTCAGGGTTCTCCCAGGTCTTCTTTTTGAGTCGATGGTTAACTTTTTATATGGTTTTGGGACAATAAGTGGCTGCGTTAATTGCAGCATCGGAATCATTATATAAATCCTCCAAAGTACATGAGAATGGGCATTTGGGGCACTATAACATGTGGCTCATACTCTGAACATGAGCACCGCACTCACATTGGGTATCCGACGGGTCTATGAAACCCCATTTCACGATACGCCATGTAAAAGACCCTAAAACGATACCTGTCTCGAAAAACTCCCTTATAGTTTAATATTCAACTATGGAACTACGTTATTAACCCTCGACCGTTTGTCACTGCGGGGTGAAGAGCCAAAGCTGAAAACCAGCGTTGGTTGTTTGACGCCCAGCAAACACTGACATGGTAAACCTCGGTGCCATTTTACTGTGTGTACTGGTTCTCGTGACCCATAATTATGAAAGTTGCTGTTTTGTCCTTCTCGAATAAATGTTTTCTATTATATTGTAATGATCACCAATTGTTTCCACAGGTTTTCAAAATGATGTCCAAATACCTCCTCCTCCTCTTCGTACCAGCGATCTACGCTAACATTGGTATCAAGATAACCACAGGAGAAACTGAAGCCGAGTCTTCAATAGAATTCAATGGCCAAAGCTTGGAAATCATCAGTGACAAGGAACGAGCAACCTTCGGAATTGGAGATGAAGCACTCAAAAACGCTTGTGAGAAATTCGCAGGAAAAAGACCGACGGATGTGTACGTCAGGAGCCCTACACCCTGGAACGATGTCTACCACAGATTCGATTGGGACCAGGTTCAGAGGAAACTTAGACCTGTAGCATCAAGAGTTTTAGGTATCCATTCGAAGCCAGTCATCGTAGCGACGAGGTTGTTCAAGAATAATAACTTTAGGAGTGGAGCTAAGGCGAAGTATAACGCGGCTATAGCTCATCAGATCGAGGAGACAGTTAGTAACACCTGGTCTGTGGGTGGGGAACTGACAGTGGGTCAGGAGATCAGTTATAACGTGAACTTCGCAGCCGGAAGTGTTGGAGGAACAACAAGTATCTCTTACGCTGCAAATTGGGGTAACGACACCAGTAAAGCTAAAGCTGTTACTCTAGGAACTTCAACGAGTGTGGAGGTCGAATTGAATCCTGGACAAGCAGTAGTAGCGACTCTGTCAGCTTCACACGGTACCTTGGATATGGAAGTAGACTACGAAGCCGAACTCAGAGGCGTGGTCTTTGCCAACTACGCTAACAAACACGACGGTCACTATTTCTGGGCTTTCCCAGTAAATAGTGTTTTGAGAGCGGCTGGTTTGCCAACCAAAGTTAAGTCGACTGAGAAGATATCTGTTGGGTTCTATACGAGTGCCACTATCGAGATAAATGATAAGGTAATGGCAAATACAGGAAACGCCAAGCCTATGAAGGTGGTTAAAGCAGGAATTATTAGTACGGGGTCCATGCGACCCGGTAGAGTGCTACATTGAATAACGGTGAATTGTTATCATAAATGAATTGCTGTGTATTCGATAAAAGTGCTTAAACAGTTGATGTCGTGAAACTTTACTTGCTAACGAACACAGCAAAACATATAAAATTATCGCGTACAGTTATTTTATTGGAATGATACACTAATAAAATATTACAGAGCGAAACTTACTTACTTTACTTCCTTTTGCCCGCGACTTTGCTTGCGTTTTACAGATTTTCGCCTACAGACATTTTACATACCACAATTCATCAAAACTAGTTGAGCAATTTCAGCGTGAAAGCGAATCAAACAAACTTACTTTGGCATTTATAATATTTTATTACTTATTTTATTAGTTATTATGAACAGGTTCACAAACTACTGGGCTGATTCTTAAAATTCTTTCACCAGTCGTCATCATATCAGCCGCGAGATGTCCACTGCTGAACATAGGCCTTCCCAGGCGTATCGCCATAAACACCGGTCCTGTGCGCCTCGCATCCATCGGCTACCCGCGACCCTCACCAGGTCATCGGTCTACCTTGTGGGAGGCCTTCCAACGCTCTGTCGGGAGGACATACGCTGCATACGCTGGCAGAGTGTGACGCTTGGGCAGAGTGTGACGCTTGGGCAGAGTGTGACGCTTTGAGTCGCGCCATGCCCTCATCTCTGTGGTAGTCAGTTACCTTTCCCTGCCGGCCGTAGTCCGTGCATTGGTTAACGGCGAGGAGTCCTGGGACGTGGTGGTCATCTTTTACGAAAGAGTTATCGCGAAGAAGGAGACAGCGGAAAGAAAGGGGGAGATCTCGACCGCTCTCCCGGTCCGCAGCAGGCTCACCGGGTGTCGGAGGACGACAGGTTGACGGCATAAGCTGCCCTCTCGCAGCCCCCCTGCCAACTGGGTCCGGGGGCGGCGGACTTGGGGATTTCCGTCGCCCCCTATACATCCAGACCCGAGGTGGCGGCGCGTGGTGTTCCCGTGTGCCCCTGTGTAGGCGAGAGATGGGACGTCGGACGGGGTGGTTTTAGTCAGTAAGAGTCTGATAGACCCCTCCGCCTGCCTCAGGGCGGAGGACATTCATGAGGATTTCCCCCTTAAGAAAAAAGTCCTTCCAATGCTGCGTCTTCCGGTACGTGTTCGCCACTCCAGAACTTTTCAGCCCCATCGACCATCTGTTCTGCCAGCAATGTGCCCACTGCCACTTCAGTTTGGCGATCGTTCGGGCGGGCTATGTCGGTAACCTTGGTTTTCTTGCGGATATCCACATTCCTGATTCGAGCTCGCAAGGAAACTACAAGTTAACCTTTTCCATTGCCCTTTGGATGACTCACCAGTAGATTTCTTTATTAAAAAAAATCTATATTTTATTCTCAAAGTTTATTCATCGCTACGAAAATTCTAATATTGTAACCCAAGATGTAAAATAATATCAATTAAATTCCTTACACCGCGTACGCTGTGAAAACTATTGATGATATAGCAAAATAATGTACTTACTACAGTTTTAGATATAACATAAAAATTGTCCGCGATAGAAACTACCTATATTCATAATTTTTGGGTATGGTTTTGTTACCAACGACTGGTAGATTCGTAAATTATCAAAACAAATAAAAAAGGTTGACATTTGAAATTCTCACCCTGGTTGGGTATTTTTTGATTGGGTATTTTTGGGGTTGATTTTCTAATATATTTGCGTGTGGAACACAACTCACCGTCAACCTGGGCCTTGTAAAATCGACCCAAGTTTTAAAGGGAGATTTTAATATTTGCTTCAAAATTGGGATAATGAATTTATAGTTAATTCATATTAACTTTACAAATTATGTTATTCAAAATCAATCCCTATCTGGGTGTAGAAAGAAACCTTGGTTTTTACGAAAAATGTTATTTCTTCGATTTAGAGGCGTAATACCTGCAAAAAGTTTCCAGGAAAAATAATATAGATTGTAATTATCAATTTTAAAACACAACACGTGAATTTCGCAGAAATAAGTACGAAATCCATGCGGAGGAAGTCGCGGGCAAAGTTCAAGTATTATGTTATTGTGAAAGAGTGTCATGATGTCATCCTTCACACGCGATCGTACGTTTTCACGACGAATAGAATTCCAATGAGACTTGGCAAACGGGATTAGGTTTCTTTATTAATTACCGGTAGAGTAAGTCAGTCAATCTGGCTAGACTTTTCATCATCATCATCATCTGCCTAGTCTTTTCCCAACTATATTGGGGTCGGCTTCCAGTCAAGCTGGATTTAGCTGAATACCAGTATTTTACGAGGAGCGGCTGCCTACCAGACCTCTACAACCCATCAACTGGGTAACACGGTACTTCATGTCAACAAAGATCTACAAATGACAGCCGGTACCAACGACTTAACGTGCTTTCCGAGGCATGAAGGAAACTCGGTATGTTAAGATGGTCACCCATTCACATACCAACCTTGGCAAGCGTTGCTTTACATTGAAGGTCGACCCGTGTGGCTGTTATTATCTTACCACGAGCTCCTCAACATCAGAACTAAGTGTAGAAACCAAATCCCACTTGATAGACAGAACCCATCCGTGTTCCTCCTAGAGCCCTTTACGTTCCCGGGCCGCTGTGACTCTTTAGACCAAATCTCGTAACACTGGAATACGATACTCTTTGGCAAGCAAACCTGTCACTAGCTTTCTGGCTTCTCACTGCCCGTAACGACTGTGAAAGATGTTCAATTGTCAGCCGGGACCAACGGCTAACGTGCTATCCGACTCACAGAGGAAACTCGTATATAACAGATGGTCACCTATCCACAGACTAATCTCGGTAAGCATTGCTTAACCTCGAAGTTCGACCTGTGCGGCTGTTATTATTTAGCCTAGAGCTCTGTAATTAGCATACCTGGAATGTAAATTAACTATTCGCGTGGGCGGAACTGTGGTCAAAACCTAGTAGGGGTTCCACATTATAAGCTTTGATAATTATTTTCCGAAGTGTACATACAATCTATGCTTTCATGCAATAAAATTCACATAGCAATATTCCAGAAAAATTAGACACACACATTTTGTCAAATGAAAAAGGAGCGGACCGCGTTCAACCATAAAGGAGACTCCAGGCTAGCTGAGGAATTACTTATGGAAAATGCCAAAGTTAGTGGTAAAAGTCTTTGTTCGTTCGACCTGGGGATCGTACTCAGCACCCATCATCAACCATGCTCACTGAACCCAAGGCGTTCTTCTATACTCTATAATACAATGACCTACATACATAAAACGAACTGGCTGTTTGTAATATCAAAATAGCAGCGTTGTAAATGCATATCTATACTAATATATAAAGCTAAAGAGTTTGTTTGTTTGTTTACTTGAACGCGCTAATCTCAGGAACTACTGGTCCTATTTGAAAAATTATTTTAGTTTTACATAGCCCATTCATCGAGGAAGGCTATAGGTTATATATCATCACGCTAAGACCAATAGGAGCGGAGCAGTAATGAAAATTGTGACGCAGACGAAGTTGCGCGGGTCAACTAGTGAAAGTATAATATTCGATACTTGTGTAAAGATTTTTTTTGTCTGTTTGTCTATTTGTTCCGGCTGATCTTCGAAATGCACCGATTTTGACGGCACTTGGTTCGTTGGCAGATAGCTGAGAAGGCCTAGCACGAATATTTTGACATATAGTAACGTTAACGTAAGTGAATTTTGAATGTGAAAAACTACAACTCCATAGTATTTTAGTTTAATGTAATGGAATATATACCCAATTTATATAATTAAAAAATCTATATCTAGGTATACCTTCTATACCTACTAATATATAAAGCTGAAGAGTTTGTTTGTTTGCTTGAACGCGCTAATCTCAAGATCCGATTTGAAAAATTATTTCAGTGTAAGATAGCCCATTTATCGAGGAAGGCTATAGGCTATATATCATCACGTTAAGACCAATAGGAGCGGAGCAGTAATGAAAATTGTGACGCAGACGATGTTGCGCGGGTCTACTAGTATGGATATAGTATCTAATTCAAATAAATATTGTGTGAGAAACAAGTATTGTAGCTATGGTAAAATTTTACGTTACGTTACTATACGTCAAAAATATTCGTGAAAGGTCCTCTGATGTTAAAAGGAGTAATTAACCCTACTTTTATTTTAGAAAAAAAATTAGGGCTCCGTGAAAAATAAAAACCATGAAATTAAGGATGAAGTCGAGCGCAACAGCTAGTTTTAGAATTTAAAACAACGTGACATAAGCCAGTTTCTAAAGAAGTTGAATAAACAACAAATTAATTTTGTTTCTACGCTAGCAATATTTACACAAACAACTAGGGGTGAAGCGTATTTATCGTAACACATAGAAATAACATATATTTACAATAACAACTGTTCCTACCAACTTAATATTTCATCTGTTACTTAAATAACAGACCCGCAAACACTTACCGCGGCTGTTACTGTTTTTTTATTGTATCAGTCCCCACACATAGGTACATACTGTTACTACGCCTGTTATCAATTCCTCTATTTTCCTCCTTAAAGAATGACCCTAGCTAAAAAGAGAAACACCTATTATTTATTTTTAAATATATTTACTTCTCACTCTTACTAAAGCTGTTAAACTACGGTAAAAAGAGAAGTACCTAGTATTTATAAACCATAAAGTATATTTATTTATTTATTTTATTATTTATGTACACACAGAAAAATAGTGAAATTTAACATTATAAATATTAGTATAAAGGTACTGCTTATTTCTAATGAAATTTCCTCCAGCAGACCTGCGACAGGAGAAATGAAAAAGAAATGTAGACAAAAGTGTGTAAGAACAAGACAAGAAGAGTGTGTAAAGCCTTAAAATTAAATTAACAGATAAAATTAAATATACATAAAATATATACCTATACCGAACACAATATTAAAAAATAAATATATTCATATATAACTATCATAGTTGAGAGGAAAGATAGTGCTCTTTAAGACGATTCTTAAAAAGAGAAATAGATTTTAAATCTCGAATGCTAGGCGGAAGTGAGTTCCACAACCTAACTGCATGGACAGAGAAAGAGTAAGAATAGTTGCTGGATTTATGAGGGTGGGTGTTAAGGATAGATCTGAGGTGTGATCTGCACGGAGCGTCACTAGGCCGAGCGTAAGAAATACGCTCACGCAGGTAAGAGGGATAAGAAGGGTTATGAAGGATGTTGAAAAGGAGACAAAGAATCCGAGTGTTCCTGCGAAGACGGATAGGGAGCCACTTGAGTTCCTTGCGAAGGTGAGAAACATGATCATACTTGCGTAGACCAAACACAAATCGAATGCATAAATTTTGCAGTCGCTTAAGCTTGTTTAATAGCTCCTCAGAAGCATCCAGGTAGCAGGCGTCGGCAAAATCTATAATCGGCTGAATAAGAGTTTGGGCCATAGAGATTTTTGTGAAGGCATTTCAGCGAATGAAATGAAAAATACACCTTTCGGCTAACCTCATTGACCTGCGCACGCCAGGAAAGATTGAAGTCAATAATAACACCTAGATCTTTAGCAGTATCAGTGTAATCAATATAGTTGGTAGTCTTACAAGATAAATGGTTAGGAAAAAGTGACTCCTAAATTACTTCGCATTACCTGTTACACGGCCTGTTACTGACCAGTGACCATTATAAAAAAAAAAAACTTATAGGTAATTTATTTTATTCTTCTTAACGACAATTTGTGATTCAATAAAAAAAATGGGTACATATAAATGTTTTGAGCCTGCCAACTGTTTTATCAACATTAAGGAACGCAATAAAGAATTTAAATTGCTGTAAGTGAAATAGCGATCGTATCCAAATGCGTACAGTATATTTGGTTTGACGGAATTAATCGCCAAACTTTCCAGAGATTCACGATTTTTTTGACCAACCAGTATGTAAAGTCTGGTTTGTTGGTTATTGTTGACATAAATACTACTATATAAAAATAAGGTTTACTATGCAACCAAAAACAATTACAGTGATCGTGACAGAATCCTTTTATTGTCTTTGGTTTGACGTTTGACGGGATTGGTTGCAAAATGTACGACTTTATGATAATATGAATAAAGATGATATTCAATTGAGATTTAAATACGTATTTATCGTTCGTATAAAAATAACAGGCTGTTATTTAATAACAGATATTTGGATCTTTTATTATTTTGTAACAGTAATTATAATGTTAAACGAAATAAAGATTTATTTCTCACCACAATATAAGGTACATTTAACATCGATTCAAGAACAGTACATAACAGCTACAGCTTAATAATTACATATATCGTGGGAGACTGGTTCCTAAACTAGACGTAAAGCCTGTATTTCAGGACACCAGGACTCTCCCCATTTGGAGATAGTCACATTTTGTAGGTTATGTATTCACACAATTATCAAACGCCATAAGGTTTACAACAAGTCTATACTCATATATAAAGCTGAAGAGTTTGTTTGTTTGTTTACTTAAACGCGCTAATCTCAGGAACTACTGGTCCGATTTGGAAAATTCTTTTAGTGTTAGATAGCCCATTTATCGAGGAAGGCTATATATCATTACGCTAAGACCATTAAGAGCGGAGCAGTAATGAAAATTGTGACGCAAACGAAGTTGCGCGGGTCAACTAGTATTTTATAAAACAGTAACAGTGATAACAGATATCGTGTTTAACCTGTTAAACCTATCTCTACAAACAACGCATTGCGCTTACGCTGCACTTATGATTCGCCGGCGCCGACCACCGTCACTCACACACACATCCACACACGTATTCGTAAAGCAAAATCGGCAAAAAAATGCCTTTAAATACTGTACATTTTTCCACTATCGACACACATCAAACCGCCAAGATGAAGGCATCTTGTGCGTTAGTCTGCCTGGCCCTCGCCCACGGCATCACTGCCAGTATCATCAAGCAGCAAGAACGAAGAGTTGAAGGCCTTGAAGGTCTCGACGTTCAGCAGCTGGACATCTCTGATCACCGACAGTTACTTAGGGACCAGCCTACGGAAGGCCAGCTGAAGGATCAGACGCTCCAGAGCCAAAAGAACCGCAGTAAGCAGCAGAAGAACCAGAAATACCGGAGCCAGCTTGATCAGGACGAGCCAAACCAAGGGCTTGTTGAGGATGAGAGAAACCAGCTGAAGAATCAGAAATACCGGAACCAGCTTGTTGAAGACGAGAGAAACCAGTTGAAAAACCTGAAATACCGGAGCCAGCTTATTCAGGACGAGACTAACCAGCTAAAGAACCAGAAATACTGGAGCCAGCTTGGTGACGACGAAACAAATGAGCTGAAGAACAGGAAATACCGGAGCCAGCTTGTTCAAGACGAGACCAAACAGCAAAAGAACCAGAAATACCGGAGCCAGCTTGTTCAGGACGAGACAAACCAACCGCTTGTTCAAGACGAGAGAAACCAGCTGAAGAACCAGAAATACTGGAGCCAGCTTGGTGACGACGAAACAAATGAGCTGAAGAACAGGAAATACCGGAACCAGCTTGTCCAAGACGAGATCAACCAGCAAATGAACCAGAAGTACCGCAGCCAGCTTGTTGAGGACGAGACAAACCAACCACTCTATCAGGACGAGACAAACCAACCACTCTATCAGGACGAGATAAACCAGTTGAAGAACCGGAAATACCGGAGCCAGCTTGTTCAAGATGAGACAAACCAACCGCTTGTTGAGGACGAGAGAAACCAGCTGAAGAACCAGAAATACAGAAACCAGCTTGTTCAGGATGAGGCCAACCAGCAGGAGAACCAGCAACAAGAACAGTTGCCCCAGACCTTACAGTACCAACAGCGCCTGCCGACCTACCAACAATACCAGCAGTCCGTTCCTTTGAACTCTCAAGAATGGCCAGTCAACCACCAGCATTCACACCACTCGCACCACCATGACAAGCGCCACCATCAGTCGTCCTCCAGCGAAGAGTCCAGGGAGAGGAAATACTATGACCAGCAGGTTACCCGCGATGATAACCAGAAGTGGACGCCTCTCATCAAGTCAATTATGGACAAGGACAACCTGGGTAACTTGAATATCCCGCTCAATGACAAAGTCATTGAGTGGAATGGCCTGAGAGTGACTGTTGGACCGAACTCCCCCGTCCAAACCTCAGACGACATGGAGAAGATCTTCGGCGACGCCCAAAAAACTATGGAACACTTTGAAGAGGAGGAAAAAGTCAAGATCAACGACGTTATCGAAGTCACCAAGCAGGAAAACAACGAAGATGCCCATCTCAACGCCACCCAACTAGCAAAGAAATACGGATACCCCATCGAGGAACACATTGTCAAGACCGATGATGGTTACGTTCTCACCGTACTCAGAATTCCTCCCAAGAAGCAGAGCAGTGATGTTGAAAAGACATCTCCTGTAGTGTTCTTAATGCACGGCCTTCTCGGAAGCGCTGATGACTGGATGCTCATGGGCCCCGGAAAATCGCTCGCATACTTGCTGTCTGATGCTGGTTACGACGTATGGCTCGGCAACGCCCGTGGCAACAAGTACTCCAGGCGCCATATGACCAGGTGGCCCGCCATGGCTGACTTTTGGCAGTTCAGCATTGACCAAATCGCACTCCATGACTTGCCAGCCATGATCGACTTGGCCTTGGAGACGACCAAACAGGAGAAGTTGCACTACATCGGACATGCCCTGGGAACCACGGCCTTCTTCGCGCTCACCGCCACCCGTCCTGAGTACAACAACAAGATCATCATGATGTACGCTCTGTCTCCCATGGTCTACATGAAGAACGCGCGCAGCCCATTGATGCGCTTGATCTCCCCTACATTCAAATTCCATGAGCATTTTCTTCGGCAGATCGGAAACGAAGGCTTCTTACCAAGCAAGGAGCTGATTCGCACTATTGGCGGAGCTCTGTGCGAGAACGAGATCGGCAACAGGATGATCTGCTCTAACGTCAATTTCGTCGTGTCTGGTATCAACGTAGAGAACATGAACTCCAGCATTATCCCCGTGGTCGTGGGACACTTGCCAGCTGGTACATCTGCTAAGGTCATCGAGCAATACGGACAAGGTGTTGCCTCTGAGGAGTTCCGCAGATTCGACTATGGTCCCTACATCAACATGCAAGCGTATGGCACACCGATGGCTCCGAAGTACAACCTCACCGAGGTGACAGCCCCCGTCACCCTGGTCTCCAGTAACGAGGACTGGCTCGCCGACTCTATTGACGTGGTGAGACTGCAGAAGGAGCTCCCCAATGTTAAGGAAGCCTTTATGGTACCCAATGAACACTTCACCCACATGGACTTCCAGTTCTCGAGCAAGGCCCCCGAGATGGTATACCAGCACATCCTCGAATCCATGAAGAGTATGCAGACTGTTGCAGAATTAACAGTAACTAATTAGAGCTGTTTAGATAATTCTTTTACTGTTTAGAAGTATCGTTGCTTGTAATTGTAATAACTTATTTTTTTTACCTTACTGACGCATTAAATAAATCCGTCCATATTTTTATTAAAACTTTGTTTACTTTTATTTTATACCGCAACCTTCTCAGCCGCCAAGAATATAAATTGACAGGTCACTTTCATTTATTTATTTATTTTTAACTAGCTCCTACCAGCGGCTTCGCCCGCGTGGTCCCTAGGGAACATAATCCCGGGATAAAAAGTAGCCTATGTCCTTTCTCAGGCTCTAGACTATGTGCACCAAAATATAATATGTGCACCAAATTTCATTTAAATCGGTTCAGTAGTTTTGACGTGAAAGCGCGACAGACAGACAGAGTTACTTTCGCATTTATAATATTAGTTGGGAAGTTAGGATTAGAAGTAAGGATTTAACAGAACGACCCAAACCAACTACACAAATAACAATATATACAATACAGAATAGTTAAACAAAGTTTTGTAAAAAGATAAAAATAAAACAGTTATGACACACAGTGACACAATCACCTCACAAAATCTCAAAAATTATGCCAATATCGTCTTTCGTATCTCTTACCCTTATTTCATCGAAAATAAATTGAGAAAGTGTCATTTCCCAAACAATTTTCCGCACAATTTCATTTGTCAAATTATTACTTAGCAAATAATCTCTTCCCAAATAATTGTAACGCAAACCTAATGTTTGGCAAGTGAACGTTTAAACAATAACTTGCTTATTAATTTTTTGGTCAAATATTATCAGTTGATAAAACATATTTTACGCAAAATAAAATCAGCCAAATATTTAGCATCGTCGATTTCCTATTACCATTTTGATCAAGATTTGCATCGTTACCTATGTCAGTTGCACAGAATATACAAACTAAATAACAATGTATTTTGTTACCTATGTCGGATGGTAACTCACAAATGCCGCTCAATGTCAATTTGAATCATGCAAACACCATCACTGTGTTTTGTAGCGGAATTTTCTTGAAATTGTTTCGCTATGAACTTCTCTCAGGCGGTACGTAGAAACGAGTTATATGACAGCGGCCAATATTTTTTTTCTACTATTAACTTGTTTTGTGATAGTTTAGTTCACTTGTTGTGTAGTGTTTGCTTGAAATAGCAGGATAAATACGTTTTTAAGGTTCTGAACAAAAAACGGAACACTTGTAGGATCACTCGGGTGTCTGTCTGTCCGTCTGTCACAGCCAGAGTTCAGATTCTGTTGAAATTTGGTACACATATGAACTTCTGTGACCCAAACACCGAAGCGTTACGTAAATAATTATTTTTTATCCGCATGGATCACTTTTGGGGTCAAACTAGTAAACGAAAAAAAAGTTTTTTAAATAATAACATATTTTTTTTATAATTTTAAAATAAATGGTTCTGAAGTTATCCAAAAAATTAGACAAAAAATGACCATACCCCTAATCTTCGAAAGGCGAAACTACTGAACCTAAAATTTTGATAAAAATGGAGATAATAGATAATGGACGATGAGTGATGAGTTCGATGATCAAAGCATGTATTCATTTTTTTAGTTTATAAGATACATTTTATGTTGTTGGCTTACTATACGCTTTGGTGAAGACTGTAAGTATTGTAAGCAATTGTATACAAAATAAATAAATAAGAATTCTATAATGTTATAATAAATTGAGACGGACTCGCGCTTGGCCAGTTTTTTTTTTGTTGTTGTAAAATATACTCAATCTTCTTACAGGAAAATATAAAACAAGCATACACCATGCATGCAGCAAGCATGAACATGTAGCATGCGAGAGAGCATGCAACCAAGTAAGATATCAAGCATGCAGCATGCAGCCGAGCATGCAAGCGAGCATGCAAGCAAGCACGCAACATTTAGCATGCAAGCAAGCACGCAGCATGCAAGCGACCGTGCAACATGTAGCAAGCATGGTTTCTGTCACGGCTTTGGCGCTGCGGGGCTCCGGCGATCCTACGCGAGCTTATCGTCGCAGATGGTTCAACGCTCACCACTCGCGTCGTCTTGGTAGCCGACTCGGCCGGCCAGCCTCAGCCACGGCGGCGTGCGTAACAACCACCTGCTCCTCAACTCTTAGGCCATCTCGCCCCTCCGCACCTATGCCAATCTAAATTACACTCTAGGGGTAGGGCAGACAAGACTGCGTGGAGTCGGATTTACAGCGATTCCTTTCTGTTTTATAAAATATTTTTTTTAGCAAATTAGGTTTTGTCATAACAAATCATTTGACTTTTAACTAATGTTTATTGTTTAGAGATTGTTTGCAGTAAATACACAACAAACAACAATTCAACAGTTTGTAATAAATCTTATACTAATATATAAAGTTGAAGAGTTTTGTTTGTTTACTTGAACGCGCTAATCTCAGGAACTACTGGTCCGATTTGAAAAATTCTTTCAGTGTTAGATAGCCCATTTATCGAGGAAGGCTATATATCATGCTAAGACTAATAGGAGTGGAGCAGTAAGGAAAATTGTGACGCAAACGAAGTTGCGTGGGACAACTAGTCATTTGATAAAATACCAAATGGCTTAGTGATATTATCCTTATTATTATTCTGCAGAGAAAAATTTGACTAAATGAAAAAGTGCTTACTACAATCATTCGAAATATTGCATTGGTATAAATAAAGAAGGTTGATAAAATTTGTTTGGGTAATAAAATTTTGTCTTTTTTATTTTCGGCAATACGTCAGGATCCCGGTCATATAATATGCCCAGCCAACCTAGCCAGGGCTAGATGCCTATTTAACCGACATAATTTTATAGTTATCTGTTTATTGTGAACCAAGGCCATCAACGTCTTATTTATGCACGCATTTAGGCCTCCCGTCAAAGCGCCTGTTACATTCTCATAGCATATCACAGACTAGCGTTTTTTATAGCGCAATTTTGTCAGAGTAAGCCTTGGAAGAGCTGCCCCATCATCTTTAGGGTTGCGTACTCGAAGGAACCTATTATTATAAATCACACATAGGCGCTCGTAGGACTATTTTCAGTCACGCGTCGCTCGGGGCGAGTTGGGGGTCGAGTTGGGGGTCGAGTTGGGGGTCGAGTAGGGGTCGAGTTGGGGGTCGAGTTGGGGGTCTAGTTGGGGGCCGAGTTGGGGGTCGAGTTGAGGATCGAGTTGGGGGTCGAGTTGGGGGTCGATTTGGAGGTCTAGTTTTCGGTCTTTTTTCTATTTATTTTTTCTTCAAAACTCAGCCTCGAATAGAATAGGTTTCCTTCTGCCCAGTCACACAGAGTCAGAGATGGAACGAACTTTATTGACTTATGCAGAGAAGCTTCAGAATTAAAGAAGATGGGTGCAAGGCCGAACGCGAGAGAACTCGAAGTACCGATTTGCTAGTTCTATTTTAACCGCCAGGGGCGTCAACTGAAATTGACGCTTAATGACATCCCACATGCCATACCAAATCACGCAGTTCAAACGTCTTTTTTTTAAATCGCTGAGTTTAATGTCCTATGGCCCCCCGCCGTCCAAAGAACATGGCGGCCGACGATTTTTTTACAATAAAACTATTCAATTGTTGTTGCATCACGACGGCTATTTGTGACCGGGTAAGCAAACGAGCGCGATCGATAAAAACGTGACTCAATGGCAAGTGTATCATGCCTGCCAGCCCAGAGCCTGATAAACGGTCCATCAACTTTGTCCGCCAGTGTAGCTAAAATACTGTTAGGGCTGCCCCTGAATCGCCGCAACATCGATGCACACCGCTTGCACAAGACGGCATGAAAGTCATCCACTCGCGCTACCGCAAACATGCCCGATGCACTGCAAAACCGAGGCAGCCCCGACAAATATCCTCTAGCACACTCGTGTGCCCACGACAACCCACAGGTTAAACTATTCCCTAATAGGGAATATGCACGAAAAACATATTTATAATTTATTCAGTTTATCTAAAAATATAATACTAACAGTGAAAATAGAATCAAAATTACTCGAAAAACGAAGGAGATATAATTATTTTAAACAGTCCCTCTCGCGAAAACGCTGTTTTCTATGGCAGCTGTATATGCGTCATAGACGATGATGTCAAAGTTTACATCGGACTTCTCTTTGTAATAGGGCATTTTACTAAAAAAAATCTAATTAGTCCGTCTGATAGCGTTTTAAAAAATATTTGACACTTATTTTTTCTTTTTTCACGTAAAAAAAAAATGAAGGAGAGCGAGTTGAAGACACGGGTGACGTCATCTGGCTTGGTAAATTTGGTACATTTTTACCAAGTCATATGACGTCACGCGTGTATAATAATATTTTTTGAAAATCTATCAGACGGACTAATTAGGTTTTTTTTTGTAAAATTCCCTATTGTAATCTTTGAAGCTTTATAACTTCATCGCTGATGAAGGTATTTCAAAAATAATTGTTTACTAGAGCTAATAAGTATTTCATTTTGCAAATAAAAAAATTGCATGCACATTCCTTATTCCCAATATCTCCGACCTAAACGCGGCGAGCGCGCACTTATAGCGATGTCAGATCACACGGGCCCATAAAAAACGTTATCTCAACCCTTATAAATAAAGAGTCTATTCACACACTTGAAACGGTTATGGGTTCTTGAATGATGTCGGAATGAAATACAATGTTAACAAGATTCGAAATACAAACATTTCGTGTTGATATGAGAGAACTCGTGGCTAGATAATAACAGCCGCACGGGTCGATCTTCAAAGTTAAGCAACGCTTGCCAAGGTTGGTCTGTGGATGGGTGACCATTTTAACATTCCAAGTTTCCTCCGTGCCTCCGAAAGCACCTTAAGCCGTTGGTCCCGGCTGTCATTTGTAGATCTTTATTGGCAGTCGTTACGGATAGTCAGTTAATCTGACTCCAGTCTTGCCATGAAGTACCGTGTTACCCAGTTAATGGGTTGTGGAGGTCTGGTAGGCAGCCGCTCCTCGTAAAATAATGGTATTCAGTTAAATCCGGCTTGACAGGAAGCTGACCCCAATATAGTTGGGAAAAGGCTAGGCAGATGATGAGATGATGAGAGAACTCGCTGAAAGCAGTTATGTTGTTCTTGTTGTATTATGTTGATTCCTAATAAAACTGTTGGACTAATTTGGTACGTTGATAGGACATAACTCCTTATCCTGCCTGATCTTCGCAAAGATAAGATGAATCCACAGTCCAGCTGCATTACATTACCTGATTACCTACTTTTCCCGATAATGTAATCTTTTTTTTTATTTTATTTTTTCAAACTAGGAATTTCTCCTGTATCGTATCGAAACATACAAACTCACATACACAAACAGCCAGATCCGGAACAATTATCAGTAGGTCATGTCATACAAATATTTGTTCCGTGCGGGAATTGAACCCGCGACCCGCAGCGCAGCAGCCGATCGCTCAGCCACTGCACCAACCGTGTCGTCTAATTTCATTACAAAGTAAACTTACATCAGACCAATTTTCATAGAAAATGACGAAGCTCTTACAATCAAAGTCCCTCGACAACCATAGAAGTGCTTATGACTAATAATAATATCATTTATTGAAAACTGTGTTTCTAATGTGTGTTTTCCTGTTTATATGGGCTTATTTTGTTTCAGCTTATCCTCGTTAAATTACACATAGAGAAGTAGTATTTATGATGGCGAGAATATGTGATCATCATTACATCAGCCGAAACACGTTCACTGCCGGACAGCGGCCTCCCGCAAGTGTCGCCACCACAACCGGTCCTGGGGCCTACTCTCTAAGTCCGAAGTCCGTAGTTCCTGCCTTAGATTTTTTTATTTTTTTACTAATGTTAGGCACGCGTTTGACCACTATCTCACCTGATGGTAAGCGATGATGTGGTCAAAGATGGAGCAGGCTTGCCTAAAAGTAACCTATTCACTCTTGACTTAAAGACTCTCAGGTTTTAGCTATCAGGAAACACAGACTCCGGCAGGGAATTCCACTCCTTAGCTGTACGCATTATGAATGTGTTCCCAAAACGTTTTGTGCGTGTGGGTGGGATGTCCACCATGTACCGGTGGTGCATCGCCGTTCGCCTTGTGGTCCGATGATGGAACGGACTTGGCCGAATTAAATTATGCAATTCCGTCGCACATTCCCCAAAATGCAACCGGTAGAAAATCGACAGGCTAGCAACTCGTCGTCGATGCTCAAGACTTTAGAGCTTCGTCGCGTCGAGCTTCTCATTGCCGATGGTCCTCTTGGCTCGTTTCTCAATTGACTCAAGATACGGGCGTTTTCTACTCCGTATTACCTTACGATTAGTCCCGAACCCCAACTAAGAATGAATGACAACACTATTTGACAGACAAATCGTGTCGTCATTCATTCATCGGCTACCCGCGACCCAAGCCAGGTCATCGGTCCATCTCGTGGCCTTCCAACGTTATATAGCGTTCGCGGTTGCCCCTCCAGAACTTCTAGCAGTTTTAGCGTTTGGAAACACAGACGCAGGCACAGAGTTCCACTCCTTTGCTGTGCGTATTATAAAAGACGTTTGGAAACGCTTAGTGGGAATTGGTGGAATAGTAACAAGGTAGGGATGGTAAGATGCAGTGGGTCTGGATGTCCGATGGTCGAAGGGGGCCGGTGGGATGAGGTCGTGGAGTTCTTGGGCACACTCGCCGAAGTACAATCTGTAGAAGACCGACAAGCAGGCAACCTTACGGCGATGAGCCAAGCTATGTATCGGCGACGTAAAACTGGTGGCATCCACCAGTTTTACGTCGCCGATGATTCTCTTAGCTCTGCGTTCCACCGAGTGAAGAGAAGCTGATACTCGTACTTAGCTGAGCCATCCCAAAGGTGTCTACAAACAAGGATCGGTCTTGTGCTTTGTAAAGGGTTAAAAGCTGTCCAGGCCTGAAGTATCGCTTCACCCTATTTAGGATGCCCAACTTTTTGGCCGCAGTTTGGGCTGTTTGGCTTTGTATTCGATGGTGCCGCGGATGGTGGCATTACGTCCTTTAACCGAACACCTTCTACGCTATCATAAAATACACGAAATCCGCATTGTATATAAATCACACATTACTATTATTATAAATTAATAAATATTATAAAAAAAAATTAACTTATCAAGAAATTAAACTTTTTTTTTTCAGTTTATGTAAATTTTTGGTTTTATCAGATAGGCGTTTAAATCGATGTATACATCGACGGCAAACGATGTATACATCGATTTAAACAATAATAATACAACAACAACAACAATATTAATATACATATTCTTCTTTCAAAGAGGGATTCGTTGTTTGTTAAATGAAAACAGCTCGATCTTTGAGCTTAAACCTCACAGGCTGAGGTAGTGCGGCTGTGCGGTCCATCGACAAACCATATTTTAATTATATCTATTCCTTATTTTCATTTGTGTCTCGGAAAGCACGTCAATGCATAAGTAATAGGGGGAAAACATATTGCCATCAGCAGGTTAAATCCCGACTCCGCGTTTCGACTTACAAATTCCAGATGGAAATGAATCACCTGACCGAAAATCAAACCCAGGACCTCTTGCTCAGTAGGTGCGTTTAACACAATGTATCTACTATCAAAACGAACATTTTCAAAAACTCAAATCTGTGTGGTATTTTCCTCAAAAGACCACTTCAGACATTAACCTAGATGGTTCTCATATGGTTTGACCAGTGCGCATTGTATGGACTTCAAAAGAGACTTTGACCTCTGAATTTGTTTCGGTG
Source organism: Lacanobia oleracea (assembly GCA_950371165.1). Lineage (NCBI taxonomy): Eukaryota > Metazoa > Arthropoda > Insecta > Lepidoptera > Noctuidae > Lacanobia > Lacanobia oleracea. Next base: position 3,581,439 of record OX493412.1, on the reverse strand, counting down.
TTTCTTCTCAGGGTAGTCAACTAGGAAACACGCATCATGTGGCTTAAAATCGAAGGGTACGCACACGAAGGGTTCCGTACCATAAACCTTAATTTTTATTATTTATTGTTATAGCGGCAATAGAAATACACAATCTGTGAAAATTTCAATTGTCTACCTATTACGGTTCTTGAGATACAGCCCGCTGACAGACAGACGGACGGACGGACGAACTGCGGAGGCTTAGTACTAGGGTTCCGTTGGTCACCCTTTGGGTACGGAACCCTAAAAAGATAGACGTGTAATGTTTAACCTATTTACTCGTATTAAAAGACAATTATATCATTTAACGAGATACCTAGTCGGCAAAAAAAATGGAAACAATTTGTATAGATACCTAATACCTCTAACCTTGATGTAGTTTCACCATTATTATTTAAAACGCAGTTACTTATTTAAACTTGTAAATTGCTGATAGCCCATTTTTGATTGACGCATGAATCGTCTAAGCAACTTGCGTTTGTTGTGTGATAGTTGTGTGGAATATTATTATTATATTATTATTATTATTATTATTATTAAAACAAAAATATTATTCTTGCTGTCATTATTGCACAATATTGGTACCGACGTGTTAGGTAGGTTTTTAGTAGGTCACCTAAAACATAATACCTACGGTAAAAACCTTATTTTTACCGTGATTATAATAACTTAATCAAAAGCTTCCCATCTGAGACATTATTATCGTTTATTTATATTTATTAACAGTTTATGTAACTATACACATTTAACAAATAAATACGAAGAAGGAAACAGAAAAATAGCTAAGTACAGAGGTGATGCTTATTTCTATTTCTAAATAAATCTCTACCAGCATACCTGCGAAAGGAGAGTCGAATAAAAGAGATGTAGGTCCTAGATGTAGGTATGTACTTTTAGTTCGATTAATTACCAAAGCCAATAGGTACCTACTCCATTCAATTAAAAATCACCTTAGATTGTATGGTCATGTGAAGAGGGATGAAACGCATATAACTAGAAGAGTTATGAACATAAATGTGGATGGATGGAAAGGGAGAGGAAGGCCAAAGAAAAGATGGATGGATTGTGTGAGGAGCAATATGAAAGAAAAGAGAGTTTGTGATAGAGTGACGACTGATAGAACAGAATGGAAGAATAAAACGTGTTGCGCCGACCCCAAGTAACATGGGATAAGGGCAGGAAGATGATGATGACCTTAGATTGCGTTATACGGTACGAACGTAGCTTCGTCCGCGTGGAAATAGTTCTTCCCCCCGTTATAAATTAAAGCTAACGTATTATTCTGATGTAGCCGACGGCGCTGTTAAATCAGCCTAAATGACATCCACCCAATACGTCTAATACAACATCTAATGAACGGGCTGGCAGACGCTTAGGCCTTGCATAGGTAACCGTGTGACGAAAATATGAACCTATAATATAAAAATACTACATAGCTGAACCTGCACAACTTCGTCTGCGTGCCATTTTCATTAATGCTCCGCTCCTATTGGTCGCAGCATAATGTTATATAGCCTGTAACCTTCCACTATAAACGGGTTCTCCAACATTAAAACAATTTTTCAATTCGCAACAGTAGTTCCTGAGATTAGCGCGTTCAACCAAAAAACTTTTCAGTTTTATAATATTAGTACCTATAGATTAAATTTCGGAAAATCTATATTTGGAAACATAATTATATCCTTCTATTTCTGTCTGCACTCTGCAGAGTACAGGTTTTAAAGGAACCTTAAATGAATGGCATGACGAAGCGAGACATCTCGTCATGCCATTCGAACCTGACCAACCGTGTCGGGGTACCCTAAGCTCCTTGTGCGCTTTGTTCCGCTACTTGGCTAGGCAAGTTATTAATCGAAATGAACCAAGTCACTTGCCTGTTCAATTAAATGCCAGGATGTCACTTTGAGCTTGATGGCCGCGAAATATACATAATAATGCATACCACATATTGTAAACTTATGTAATAATCTACCTACACTGTATCTACACATAATTCTTAACATAGCATGTCAGTTTTTAACCGACTTCCAAAAAAGGAGGAGGTTCTCAATTCGGCGGGTATTTTTTTTTATGTACCTATGTACACTGATTACTCCGAGGTTTCTGATCCGATTGGTGTAATTCTTTTTAGTTCGATGCGGTATGCTTGCCGTCAGGTCCCATAAAAATTGATTCAGTTTGGTCCAGTAGTTTTTATATTATGAGTATTTTTGCTAATTTCAATTTTTGCATACATAGAGATGTCCAAGTATCACCACTTAAAAGTGAACAATAAAAAACTTTTTTACAAATAAATAAATAAATAAATACTCATTACCTATCGCTGATTTGAAATCATGAAATGAAATAAATATAAACCAATAATAAAATAAAATATTACAGTATGGTGGCTTACGGTAAATTATGATAATAATAATAAAAAACGAAAAATTGAATTGAAATGAAATGAAAATGAAATTGAAATGAATTCCATTTGAAATGTCTAAAGAGGTCTCTGCGAGTTGGCATCGGCCCCTCGTACGCCTACCAAAGGACCGGGTCTCTAGGGACCCGAGAATGTCAAAAAAAACGAGAAAAACCGACTTCCGAAATTAAAGTTATTTTATACTTTGTAGTGTTTTTTTTTAGCCGCATTGATCGATCTTCAAGGTTAAGCAAAGCTTGCCAAGGTTGGTCTGTGGATGGGTGACCATCTTAACATACCGAGTCTTCTCCGTGCCTCGGAAAGCACGTTAAGCCGCTGGTCCCGGCTGTCATTTGGGGCCGAGTCACCCGCGTCCGTAGGAGAATACCCAAATTTTAGACCCTACGCCGATGGCTTGTGACCACCCACTGGGCAAAGACGTACCGCCAAGCGGCTTAGCTGCGTTCCGGTACGATACTCAGTGTAGCCAATCCAGAGGAGTTGGGTCGAAATAGTTGTTCCAATGCAGGCAGACCAACCAGGCTTGCCCTGGCGTGGGCGTATCGGGAGACTAGTCGCGGAGGGTAGCGGGATCCGAGGCACGGTGCGCCGCTGGCCGACCGCCAGGTAGTTGGGGGCCTAAGTAATGTGCTAGCCACACATGAAAGGCTGCCCCGCCAACTGGCGAAAAATCCCGGAATGCACCATCGTGCTGGTTGGCGACCAGATGAAAGGGCCCGATGGCCATTTCCGGGGGGGCTCGGGCGTCCCCGCAGTCTCCAGACTAGTCCCCCAAAGATGTCGTCCTGCCAGGGCGTGCCTGAGGGTTAGCAGCATGGAACCTCATTTCACTTCCTTCTCCTCAACCTCACTCACTTTTACAATGAACAAGGGAAAAAAGAGAAAAGCTGTACAGCGGCAGCACGCCCTTTCGCATAAAGTGCACCTTTCTAACATACGAGGTCTGCACTCAAATCTCGCTGCAGTCCATCACCACCTTGAGACCGAGAAACCAGCGCTCTTGTTCCTGTCGGAGACGCAGATCGGATGTCCGTCGGACGTGTCATACCTGTCTTACCCAGGGTTTACCCTGGAGCACCACTTCAGACCACGTGCGGGCGTATGCATGTACGCCCGGGACGACATCTGCTATCGGCGTCTCCGTTACCTTGAAGACTCCAGGTTCTCGACGCTGTGGGCTATAGTGGACACAGGCCTAGACAAAATTGTCTACGCCTGCGTCTACCGTTCGCACAGCGGTGATTTGGAGACAACTGGGCTTACACAGCACCTGAGTGAGGCGGCGGATGCGGCTCAGCAGCGGTACCCTTCTGCCCAATTGGTGTTACTTCAATGCGCACCATCAGGAGTGGCTCTTCCCATACCAGTGCACAGACCATGCTGGGCGAGAGACGCGAAAGCTAGCGCTTGCGTTAAATCTTACCCAGCTGGTCCAGGGAGCAACGAGGGTACCCGATGTTGATTCGCACACTGCCAATTGCTTGGACCTTTTGCTGACAACAGATCCAGACCGATATTCGGTGTCGATTTCTTCACCACTGGGTAGTTCCGACCACTGTCTGGTGAAGTCTGTATCCGTCTACTTCCCGCCCGATCCTAGCCCAAGAGGTACCCGGCGGGTATGGCGATACAGGTCAGCAGATTGGGATGGCATGCGATCTTTTTTCGCATGTTACCCTTGGCAGCCTACTTGCTTTCTTCCACTGATGCTTCGTCGTGCGCGGACGCCGTGTCGGATGTGTTGCGGAGGGGAATGGAGTACTACATTCCGTTCTCTGACATAGCGAAATCTGGCGAAGCTCGTCCTTGGTTTGGTGCCGAGTGCAATCGCGCTGATGCGCTTAAGCACGCGGCGTACCTGGCATGGGTCGACGCTCGTAAGCGCAAAGCAAATGACGTGAGTCGGAGGAAGAGAGCCTTCAACAGGGCTGCCAAGTCCTGCAAGAAAGTGTTGCGGAGGGCTCGGTTTGACCAAATTAGCCGAATAGGGAACAAACTTGCTTCATACCCAGCAGGTAGTAAGGCTTTTTGGTCCCTGGCTAAGTCGGTCGAATCGAACTTCTGCCGCCCCTCACTACCACCACTGCTGAGACCCGACGGGACGCCGGCCCACTCCGCTGAGGAGAGTTTGCTTCTTTGTTTGCGGAATCTTCACGTCTGGATCCTGGTGGCGCGACGCCCCCTGCTTCTCCTGGTGGATGCGAGTCGAGTATGGCAAACATTCGCATTCATCAGAAGGACGTCCGTAGGGTACTGCGTAACCTAGACGTGAACAAGGCTAGTGGTCCCGACGGGATACCGGCAATTGTTCTGAAGACTTGTGCGCCTGAGTTGTCTCCGATATTGACACGCCTATTTCGCCTTTCGTTTGAGACTGGAAAAGTGCCGGGCTTGGAAGCAAGCTAACGTGCAGCCAGTGCCCAAGAAGGGTAGTCGAGCTGACCCGTCGAATTATAGACCCATCTCGGTAACGTCCATACTCTGTAAGACTATGGAACGCGTGCTGAATCATAAGCTCCTGGCGTACCTAGAAGCGAATGATATTCTTAGTGACCGTCAATACGGGTTCCGCCGAAATCGGTCAACTGGGGATCTTCTAGCGTATGCCATCCACATCTGGAGTGAGGCCATAGAGAAGCACGGGGAGGCACTAGCGGTCTCCCTTGACATCTCGAAGGCCTTCGACAGGGTCTGGCACGATAGCCTTATAAGTAAGCTTCCTTCCTTCGGTCTGCTTGCCGGTTTGTGTGATTGGATCGCGGATTTCCTGAGGGATCGGTCTATCCGAGTGGTCATTGATGGCTGCTCGTCTGGACTGCAGGATATTAATGCCGGGGTTCCTCAGGGTTCGGTGCTTTCGGCAACACTGTTCTTGCTGCATATTAATGATCTGCTTAAACCCGGTACCTTTGGGTATGCAAACGACAGCACTGTTGCTGAGAGATACGTGTCCGACGCACGAGCTGGTGGGTCGCAGATCCGGTCTCTCCGGGAGGCAATGGTTGACCGCTTGAACGTGTCCTTACAGGCAGTCTCTGAATGGGGCGATGCCAATCTGGTCAAGTTCAATGCTGCTAAGACCCAAGCGTGTCTATTTTCCGCCAAAAGGAGCCAATTCCACCCAGCTCCATCTTTCCGAGGTGCTACCGTGCCGATAACCGACCAACTTGAGCTTCTTGGGGTTACATTAACATCTACTCTCAATTTTGGCCCTTACATAGAGGCAAAAGCCCAAGTGGCTGCAAAGAAGTTGGGGATTCTGGCAAAGGTGAGACGATACTTCACGCCGGAACAGCTGCTTAAACTCTATCAAGCGCAAGTTCGATCGTGTATGGAGTACTGCTCTCATCTTTGGGATGGATCTGCCAGATACCAACTTGATGCCCTTGAGTCAATTGAGAAACGAGCCAAGAGGATCATCGGCAATGAGAGGCTTGTCGCGACGAAGCTCCAAAGTCTGGAACATCGACGACGAGTTGCTAGCCTGTCGGTTTTCTACCGGTTGCATTTTGGGGAATGTGCGTCGGAATTGCATAATTTAATTCCGCCAAGCCCGTTCCATCATCGGACCACAAGACGAACGGCGATGCGCCACCGGTACACGGTGGATATCCCACCCATACGCACAAAACGTTTTGGTAACACATTCATAATGCGTACAGCTAAGGAGTGGAATTCCCTGCCGGAGTCTGTGTTTCCTGATAGCTACAACCTGGGAGTCTTTAAATCAAGAGTGAATAGGTTATTTCTAGGTAAGCGTGCTCTATCTTCGACCTCATCATCACTTACCATCAGGTGAGATAGTGGTCAAACGCGTGCCTATGTTTAGTAAAAAAAAAAAAAATTGTAGATCTTTGACAGTCGTTACGGATATTCAGAAGCCAGTTAATCTGACTCCAGGCTTGCCATGAAATACCGTGTTACCCAGTTAATGGGTTGTGGAGTTCTGGTAGGCAGCTGCTCCGCGTAAAATACTGGTATTCAGCTAAATCCGGTTTGACTGGAAGCTGACCCCAATATAGTTGGGAAAAGGCTAGGCAGATGAGATGAGTGTTTTTTTGGAAAGTCGGTTATATTTTTACATAATATAACCGACGATTTTTGATGATTTATTAAACACTAGAACTCTCACAAAATGCTCAAAATTGTCCGATACCTAAATCGCTGTCAACAGTTGTCAACAATTTGGCAATTATTAATCAAAAAAGGAAAACATAGAGACACAGTTTACATCCTTCTTATTCAGTTTGTGAAATATCTAGTACATCGGTCCAATATTGGAGGAGAAAACTGCTATTATTGGACTGTTCCTGTAATTTTTTGGACTAGGTACTTTTACGATCAACAAAAATCTTTGGGCATCTCACCTAGGTCGAAACTAGTTCGCAATAGGGTATTTTACTAAAAAAATCTAATTAGTCCGTCTGATAGATTTTCAAAAAATATTCGACACATATTTTTTTTTTTCACGTAAACAAATAATAAAGAGGATACCTACAGCGAGTTGAAGACACGCGTGACGTCATCTGGCTTGGTAAATTTGGTACATTTTTACCAAGCCAGATGACGTCACGCGTGTCTTCAACTTTCTGTATCCTCTTTACTTTTTGACAGACTAATTCGATTTTTTTAGTAAAATACCCTATTATTCATTTAAAATATCCTATTATTCATTTAAAATATCCTATTATTCATTTAAAATACCCTATTATTCATTTAAAATATCCTATTATTCATTTAAATTACCCTATTATTCATTTAAAATACCCTATTATTCATTTAAAAAGCTCCAAAAACATGAAAAATTACAACAGATTCTGAAGTAAAATACTTGGAATAGAAGCTAAGAAATTACATAAGACTTTACTGTATCCATCCCAGACCCACTGTGTGACAAAATATTTTGATTAAATTAATTCTCTTTCTGAATCATTTTCCTGGATTTGTTAGTAAAATATGGTATTTAGTTGCATCATGTTCGTTACCCTTATATTATGTTATCAACATGAAGCTAATTTAAAGGGTACTGTGACCATATTGATATAGACTTAGTAATTCAGGATAATTTTCAATTCCTTTTAATTTTTTTTTATACTAAAACTAGTTGACCCGCGCAACTTCGTCTGCGAAACAGTTTTCATTACTGCTCCGCTCCTATTGGTCTTAGCGTGATGATATATAGCCTATAGCCTTCCTCGATAAATGGGCTATCTAACACTGAAACAGTTTTTTAAATCGGACCAGTAGTTCCTGAGATTAGCGCGTTCAAGCAAACCAACAAACAAACAAACTCTTCAGCTTTATATATTAGTATAGATGCACAAAATGTTAACGCAAATTTTAAACCTTTGACACTGCGATATCATTTTTGTGATGCTTTTTCCCGACTTTCAAGGAAGGGTTATGTTTTTCGCGCGCATCTTGTATGTATGTTTGTTTGTAAATGTTAGTTCATGTAGTTCGAAAGAATGATTATTTCTGAAATATTCTTTCTTTCGAACTACATGAACTTAGAGGGCTATATTGATGATTAAAATGGTTATAATTCTTTAGATAAATACGCGTTACGGTCGCAGATCGCATTTGGTCCACATACAGCTTCACACTGACCGGCAAATTGCAAAAAACATAAAAATATTTGAATTTCGCGGGCTACCCTGGAGCATTCACCTTAAAGATCGACCCATGCGGCTGTTATAAAGGTAAAAAAAAAAAAGAAATAAAGAAAAAAAAAACAAACTGGCAGATTTTGTGCACTAGATTGTAAGTCATTCATATTGTTTTTAACCAAACCTGTCGAGTTGGGTATAATGATGAAGGAAATTAACTGGAGATTAAAAAAAAATAAGCTGTTTGTTTAAATTCAATTAGGAAACAGTTTTCGTTCTTTCATTTCGGGTTTTTATTAATATTTTAGTTTAGTTTTTTAATTGTTTTTTTTCTAATTTGCGACTTGTTGAGATAACCGAAACCCTTCCGGTACCTACCGTTTGTTTTATAGAACATGAAATCATTGTACACAATGAGACATAATCTATTTGTTCGATGACGTCATTTTCCATGGAACAAATGGGAACTACCGAACCCATGTAGTGTTGGATGATTACAACTTATTTATATTACCGTGATAGCCTTATCAGAGACAAGTAAACCCCCGATCCTGGATAAAAACAAACTGAATTGGATGCTCCTCATATCTCAACTTTGACACGAAACTTAAACGCGTTCGTTTGGTTTTACTTTTCAATGTTTAGAACTATCACGTTTTTCAGTAAACTTTTACATAAACTGCTTTAATGTTAGACTTTAAAAAAAGTGCAAAGATAAAAAAAAAAAAGTCGACTTGTAAGAAATGCACTAAAAAGTTATTTTGATTTTTTTCCTATCTAAGGATACTGGTTTTTGAAATAAATCTAACGACACCTTAATAGACGAAATCCATCCAGCCGTTTGGAAGATACGAGGTACCTAATCAAGGAAATATAAAATTAAAAACTGATCTATGGAGGTAATAAATAAATTTACAAACAAACATAAGTACAATAAGCGCGCGAAAAACATAACACTTCCATGGCAGTTGGGTAAAAAGGTCATAGCATATTTTAAGCTTCAAAAGGGTGATTGAGTGTTTGGCCTCGCACAGACTAAAATGTTTTTAGACTAAGTAATTCTGTTAATTTAATTAAATTTACATCTGTCTGTTGTGTGCGAGTCCCAAATAAACATTTTTTCTTTTCTTTCTTTTTTTCTTTCTTTCTTGTTACTGTTTGCATATTGGAAACTATTCTCCGTCCTGCCGCTGCTGCTGCGAAATTCCTAATAATAAAACGCACTAACAGTTATTTCCGACCTGGCAAATCGATTTTATGTTTTGCTATTCGTGCGATTAAAAAAAACCTGCCAAGTGCGAGTCGGACTCGCACACGAAGGGTTCCGTACCTCAAACCTTAATTTTTTATTATTTGCTGTTCTAGCGACAATAGAAATACACAATCTGTGAAAGTTTCTACTTTCTACCTATTACGGTTCCTGAGATACAGCCCGCTGACAGACAGACGAATGGACGGACGGACGGACAGCGGAGGCTTAGTAATAGGGTTCCGTTGGTTACCCTTTGGGTACGGAACCCTAAAAACGCTGCCTCACGCAAGGAATTCCTCCTGTATCGTGGGTGCGTTCACAAACATATACAAACCGCCAGACCCGGAACAAATATCTGTAGGCCATACAAATTTTTGTTCCGTGTGGGAAACGAACCCGCGACACGCAGCGCAGCAGTCAATCACTCAACTGCGCCAACCGTGTCGTCACCATTTAATTCACTCCTATGGATTTCCTGAATTTCAACATCGTGGACGCCAATTGTGACTCAAGCTGCTAACTTCAGGATATTTCAACTGTATATAAAAGGAAACCAACTCTCGGTCAGCCATTCAGTTCTCTATCGGAACTTCAACAGTCAACAGTGAATACTGTTGTTCAATTCGAAGTTTTATAAAAGTGCTTTGCGAGTAAAATCTTTTAAGCAGAAGTTTTTTAGTGAAAAGTGTTTGAAAACAGTGCTATGATAATATCTTGTGTAAGTATATTTCTTTGTTTACTAATTCATTCGTTATTTTGTTTTATTACAAAACTTTGCTACCAGCTAGTCTATTCTGTAAGTAACCATTTCGATTTCGAGCTTCACTTGAGAGAGATAGCTCACAAAGTGAACTTTATTCCACACAACATAAAGGTCTCATGTTTATACTCATCTCTGATTCCGCTGTCGAGACACGAGAATGTTGTAACAGAATAGCACCACAGGAAAAATTTGACTAAGAACAAAAATAGCTTAACTGGAGCTAGTAAGAAGTCATCGTTTGCGTTCGCTTTTAAAGGCTCGGGTCCTATCACGCCTGATTGCTCCGAGGGATTAGGCAAGGTATTTAAATTTAGTATCTAAGTCTAACGTATTTCGCTGTGAGCCTATCAAGGGGTTCAACCAGACACAAAACCAGATCTTTTTTGTTTTTATTTATTTTGGTTTTGCTCTTGAACCTTGTCTAAGTCAGAGATGACAGAGACAAAGTCTACGATGGAGCGAGCTTACCCAGAAGGAGCCTTCACTTTGTTCACTCTGACTTTGAGAGATTAGGGTTATACTGGGTCTTCTCTTCGTTACAAATGATTCCCCTCTGCATTCTCTCCACTTGCTATTAGTCTATGAATCTTCACACTCTCCCCCCTCTCTCTCTCTGTCTTTTACGTACAATTTTAACTAAAATAGCCTTTCAATTTTTACAGTTCAATCACTATTCAACCTTGCTGCCATACGAAACTGCAATTTCGTCAAAATGGACGCTTTAGGTATATCCTGTGTCTGTTCTCATGAAGCCGGAGAGTCTACCCGTGAAGACCTAAACACCTTTTTAATGACAAAACAAGATACTTCTGAGGACATAGCAAAACATGGCATGTCAATTGACGATCCTGAAGCCACCAGCGATTTTGGAACCCGTGATGAAAGGACTCTAACTAAACCTAGTCAAAGATCTGATTATGTTGGCGACTTCTTCGACAGTGGAAATAAGACCTGTAGTTGGAAAGATCCTGCTTGATTTCGAAGACCAGATTATGATGGTTGTTGCAGCCAGACTAACAAAACTCCTGATAGTGAAGGAACTACACGAAGACGAAGACCAAATAATTATGGCTGAGAGGCTGAAAAAAACAGGAACTTCAAACTATTTGCATGACCAATTGAATTGGAGGATCATGACATGCGATTTTGATCTATTACCAGACTAGGAATATTATATTTCCAGCTGGAGACTCTGGACCAGTTGTTTTGAGATCATTTGGACTTATTTTTAAGTCAAGAACTGTTAAGGAACCAAAAAGCATCTAAATAAAGAAAGAAAGAATAAAGTTAGCCATAGCTTTAAAGAAGACAGTCCTATCTTTGAAGAAATTAGCCCTACCTTTGGAGAATATAGCCCTACCTTTGGGGAATATAGCCCTATCTTTGAAAAAATATCCCTATTTTTGGAGAACGAACGAAGATAGCCCTATCTTTACAGAAGATCGGTTATATTCGATGTAAATAACGAAGAAAAAGGTGTTGTGCCGAAGTTATGGGACGGCATATCAAGTAACTATTGTTGATTGCAACATAGTAGCAATTTAAGAGTTAGATGGTGACAAACATTTTGAATACTTCTTAAAAGTTTGTGAAGTGTTAAAATCGTTAAATCATTGTGTTTGACGACAGAATGAGTAAAGCTAGAGACAAACTGGTCCTACGTATGCAACGCATTATGATATCTGGACTCTTAATTTTATATGAAAAACTATGCAGTAGAAACACACTCATCGTATCAACGCGACATACGATACGATACAAAAGCGTTGCATACGTTGCGTACGTAGGACCAGTGTGTTTCTCGCTTTAGTTCTTTATTTTGTAGGATTTCAAGATGCCGTCGTATTTGTAAATTTTATTAATTTTAAAAGATTCAAGGACAATATTTCAATCGTCAAATAACATTTACGTGAAGAATAGGAATGGGGGTTTGACAACTTTATAAAAACGTCATATTTATTCTTCAGTTGAAAACTTTCCGAAAAATCAACCCTCGGACGATTTTGATGATGGATAGCCTGTTAAAATAAATGAAATAATTTTCAAAGTGGTACCGTTCATAGTGGAATCTATGGTATAACTTGTTAAATTGCCTGCAGTCATTGCATTTGTCGGGCAAACAAGTTTATTCTTGCAAATGAAGTGTTAAGTACCTATTTGGTTATTTTTTTTTAAGAAATAATGAAAAAATGTCGAACAAAAAGTTATGATTTCTGAGTTATAAAGATGAAACTAATCGAAATTACTTGAATCCTTGCAGAGGCTTAAACGTTCTCGAGAATATTCACAACTTCAACTATTTTATTATCGCGTCCTAACAATATATTTCTGTATTAACTAGATAATATTTATATTTGGGTTTACCTAATAGTTCAACTTGTTCATATTTCTGAGAGCCAATAGGTAGGTATAGACCAGTTCACTCCGGCCTCTTAAAGATACCAATTATTTTGATTAGGTACAACTTGAGGTACAAACACTAATCAGGCAAGCAAATTACTCTGTGTAAATAACGGTGTAATTTACATGCCTGCTAAATGAAATTAATTGAAGCTATTTTGAAAGTTACAATTTCAAAAGTGCTATGGTACAATTTTTATAATAGCTCACAACCATTGCGTTCGTCTGGCAATCAAATTGCTTTTTTAAACTCAATAATTTTGCGATTTTTTAAATAAAATTATTTGAGACTAAAATTAAACTTGTACCATTAAATCTAGATAACTGTACTCTCCTTGGCTTATTTAACAAAATGTTCGCATATATTCAGTAATAATGTACTTTATTCAAATAAGCAATAGGGCGTAATTTCTATTAGCCATATAGTGCAAACATTTTGTGAAAATACGCCAAGTGTGTGCCTATTGATGATTGTTTAACTTTTAATATTGCTTACAATTATTGCACTCAACAAGTAATTAAATTACTTCGTGCATAAGTAAAAACTGGCCAAGAGCGAGTCGGACTAGCGTGCAAAGGGTTCTGAACGAATTTTTGTTTTTTTAACATGTTATTTTTACACTATAGACTTCTTATAGTATATTTATATTTTTCTGTAGTGTTTTATATTTTTCTGTTATCTTTAGGTAAGGATCTATTATCTTCATTGTTTTCAAAATTTTAGGCTCAGTAGTTTCGGAGATAAGGAATAGTCATTTTTCGCCTAATTTCTCCTCACAGTAAGCTCTTTCATTTGATATGTCCCACGATATTGTTCAAAAACTTATTTTATTAATTTTCTTGTTTGACCCCCAAAAGTGACCCCCATAATAAAAATTTAATAATTTAAGTAACACGTCCGTGTTTGGGTCACAAAAATTCATATGTGTACCAAATTTCAACAGAATCGGTCTAGTGGATCTGGAGAAAACTGGCTGTGACAGACGGACAGACAGACACCTGAGTGATCCTATAAGGGTTCCGTGTTTTGTTCGGAACCCTAAAAAGTCATAAGATTTAAATTATTAAGTATTACAGCACATGAAAAATGTCTGCGATATAGCTTTTTTCAAATATTTTGTTTTTAGAGTTTTAGAGAGACAATAAGAGGAGCTCGTGGCTAGATAATAACAGCCGCACGGGTCGATCTTCAATGTTAAGCAACGCTTGCCAAGGTTGGGCTGTGGATGGGTGACCATCGTAACAGACCGAGTTTCCTCCGTGTCTCGGAAAGCACGTTAAGCCGTTGGTCCCGACTGTCATTTGTAGATCTTTTGCAGTTGTTACGGATAGTCAGAAGCCAGTAAATCTGACTCCAGTCTTGCCATGAAGTACCGTGTTACCCAGTTAATGGGTTGTGGAGGTCTGGTAGGCAGCCGCTCCACGTAAAACACTGGTATTCAGCTGAATCCGGTTTGACTGGAAGCTGACCCCAATATATTTGGGAAAAGGCTAGGCAGATAGTTAGAGAGACAATAAGAATTTTAAAAAGTACTTGGAGAAACGTGGCAAACAAATTTCAGAGTTATAAAGATGAACCTAATTGAAATAATTTGTATCCTTGTTGAGGCTTAAACGTTCTCATGAATATTCACACCTTTAACTAAAGGACCACTCAGAAATATAAAAAAAAACTCCTTTTTCATACAAAAATATCGCGTCAATTAAAATACTTAGGTATGTACGAAACACATAATTTCTTTTTTCGATGTTTTTAAATGGGTTTAATAGTTAAATTGTTCATATTCCTGAGAGCCTATAGGTATAGACCAGTTCACTCCGGCCTCTTAAAGATGCCAATTATTTTGATTAGGTACAACTTGAGGTACAAACACTAATCAGGCAAGCAAATTACTCTGTGTAAATAACGGTGTAATTTACATGCCTGCTAAATGAAATTTATTGAAGCTATTTTGAAAGTTGTAGGTACCATTTTAAAAGTGCTATGGTACAATTTTTATAATAGCTCACAACCACTGCGTTCGTCTGTCAATCAAATTGCTTCTTGTATGATGCTTTAATCCGAGTATATTAATGGGACATAATGAAAGATATACCATTTGTTGCAGACATTGTGAATATTTTGCTCATTTAGCGAAATATTCACATTTGTTCACTAATTGATAATGTAATTTATTCAAATACGCAATAGGCTAGACGAATGCAATGGTTGTCATTGCATTCGTCTGGCAATCAAATTGCTTCTTGTATGATGTTCTAAACTGAATAATTTTGCGATTTTTTAAATACAATAAATTGAGACTAAAATTAAAATTGTACCATTCAATCCAGATAACTGTACTCTACTTGGCTTATTTAGCAAAATATTCGCATATATTCAATAATAGAGAGAATGTACTTTATTCAAATACGCAATAGGGGTGTATTTTCTATTAGCCTAATTATACAAATACTTGAGCAAACACGCTAAGTCAAGTGTGTGAGAAAAGTTTCGCAATAGTTTAACTTTTAATATTGTTCCCAATTATTGCATTAAACATGTAATTAAATTGATCCAACCATAAGTAGTAAGATTTAAACAATTTTGAAACGAGTTATTGCATGACCGACAAGAGATTGGAATTCAAAGCTAAAACAAGAATTCTTAAGAAATGGAGAAAAAATGGCCTAATAATGTAAGATTTTAGTTATAATGATGCACCTAATCGAAATCATTTGAATCATTGTAGGGGCTTAAACGTTCCCATGAATATTCTCAACTTTAACTACGGGGCCACTAAAGAATTGTCCAAAAAAACATGTTTCACACAAAAATATCGCTACAACCAAAATATTCTTGTATGAGACAAATAAGTTTTCTTTTCGAAGTTTTCAAATGGGTTTATGGTTAAATTTGTTCACATTTCTGAGAGCCTATAGGTATAGACCAGTTCACTCCGGCCTCTTAAAGATACCAATGATTTTGATTAGGTACAACTTGAGGTACAAACACTAATCAGGCAAGCAAATAACTGTGTAAATAACGGAGTAATTTGCATGCTTGCTAAATTAAATGTATGGAAGTTTAAACTTGTATAGCCTATGACCAATATTATCTGACCCACTTGACTATTATTCACTAATATCAAGTGGGTTAGATAATATTGGTCACAGACTAGGGTCTGTGTCCATTCATAGTGGTATGTTATTCTACAACTTTTAAAATTGCTTACAATCATTGCATTTGTCGAGCAGCCAGATTGATTCTTGAATAATATTTTTATGAAGTCACCATTGCTCCGTAAGTTTATAATAAATCGCGTGACATTGTAAACTTTTCTTTTCGATAAGATACAGACATATTGTAAACTACCCAATATGAATGGGATTGAGCGTATTTGAAATTATTTTTTTCGCAAAATATTTATTATATGTACCTATACAAGATTGACTACAAACACTGCTGTTTGCAAATGATAAGTTGTAAAAAGGATAATTGAAACCTATTTATGCGATACCCTTTATGTCTGTGTTAATAAATGTTTAATATTGATGAACATATTATATTTTTTTAAATACCTCTCATCATCATCTGCCTAGCCTTTTCCCAACTATATTGGGGTCGGCTTCCAGTCGATCAGGATTTAACTGAATACCAGTATTTTACGCGGAGCGGTTGTCTTCCAGACCTCCACAACCCATTAACTTGATAACACGGTACTTGTTGGCAAGACTGGAGTCAGATTTACTGGCTTCTGACAATACGTAACAACTGCCAAAGATCTACAAATTGCAGCCGGGACCAACGGCTTAACGTGCTTTTCCGAGGCAAGAAGAAAACTCGGTATGTTAGGATGGTCATCCACAGACCAACCTTGGCAAGCGTTGCTTAACCTTGAAGATCGATCCGTGCGGCTGTTATTTTCCTTTTAAATGCCTCTATTATTTTTTATCCCTTGGCTGTTTGTGAACTGTCTACCTTCAAGAAAACAATATATGTGAATAGGAGATATAATTAAAACAAGTAATAGCTTTATCAAATTTTATTCAAGCCTTTGAGCTTTCTCATTTACAATGAATTAAGTATAACCATTATCAATTTGTTCATAGTCAAATAAATAAAAGTTCTATTACAACGGTAAAAATTAATACGAACTCGTCGTATTGCAAGGAACTGTCCACTACGCCAATTCGGAATACGCCGTTCCGTTCGTAGTTTATAGAAGAAAATTAAACAAAGAGCTTAAAAGTTGTGTGAACAAGTAAAAAATTAGTACTATGTTTAAAATTGCGGATCGGCGTATTCCGTATTGGCGTAGTTTTAACAAGGTATGAAAACTATTTTTCCTATTGGATATTATTCTAATTTAGGGGCAAATTACACGCTTACGAATAAAACCGACATTATAATTATTCGAGAACTACATAATATATTTAGTTCAATTTCCGTATTTTTTGCAGCATGGCGTATCAGTAATAATAATTAAGTCTAATCTTCAAACGAGCCCTTACTTTTTTATCATTTATTTAAATACATTTTTCTTACATTTTTATTGCTTTTGCAACTTGAATTTTAATGATATACAGTAAAAAGGAATACTAAAACACTGTTTTTTAATTAGAACGCTGGACTTATTCATACACACCATAGACACTTGCTCAGAGGTTAACTAAATTGGATGTGACTGAATAAGCACACACTCATTGACAGAGAAGTGTTCCATTAGCACATCTAGTAAACATATATCTGCAAATCCGAAATGGCGGATTTTTTATACGTCATCCCAGCGTTCTGACAACAAACAGGAGCGATAATAAATAAGTTATAACAGCTACTTATAATAATTAAGGCTAACAGGCATCCGCCGTATTGGAGGTAATTAATTATTTTATATCCTAAGTCTATGAGTACAATACGCGGTGAATACGACACATCAGGTTTTAGAAAGGGACACGCGTATATGAGTGATAGAGACCTTATAGGCAAACTGTTTTTAAAACTCGATGTGGTCGTATGGGTACTGTGTTATGGAGGAGTAGCAAATGGAATGCGAACTCTTGGTATCTCTCTTCTAAACGACGTTGTTTCGTTACCCTACCGCAGACTAAAATATATTTATAAGGTCTAGAGGAGATAAAATGACATTCTATAAACAAAAACACTTGTTAAGGTGGATACAGACATTGCGACGCATACGCCGCGCACGCCTCGTAACGCACACGTAAATTTGCCTAGGTAGCCATGCCTCACCACGAATATGAACGTCCACACATTGCGAAGTATGCGATGAGCGTCCGTGCGCTGCGCATGCCTCGCAATGTCTTTATCTACTTTAGAGTCTAAGGCTTCGGCCTAATAATAAAATGATTGATTGATTGAACAGAAGTGACCTATGTGCCACCAACGATGCTGTGGAAGTGGCAATGTTTTGGGCCAATCAAATTTAAAATACTGTCGAGCCAGCGAGGCGAAGAACAAGAAGAATCATATGGTGTACATAATAAAGAGTATTACTATTCTATTGTACGATCGCGTTCATTTGTATGGCAAAACCCGACGGTGTCTTGGCACCAAAAGAGGGAGCTCGCCGGTTTTACCGAACAAATGAACGCGACGACCGCTAGGACGGCGACGCCTAAATGTTTAGGATTGTCAACGAGGCATATAGACAGCGCATGTTGGGAAAAACAGGTTGGCTTAAATAGGAATGGAGCTCCTCCGGAAAGGTGGACAACAACAACAACAACACTCACTGGACGCCTGAGGAAGGACGTCACCGTCGAGGTCGACCGCGATTAAGGTAGTGTGCAGAACTGATCACGTTTGACGGTCAAAGTCGGCCAGAGGTTGTGTAAGATAAGAGATTTGGAAGGAGAAAGGGGAAAGCCTTTGTCCATCAGGGACACACAAAAAGGCTGGTAAAAATATGACAATCCCATACGTTTCGAACATTATCACAAAGATTATCGTTGATAGAATGACATTTGCCTACCTATAGCCTTCGAGCAGATGATCGCAAAATTAATGCCACGCGTTTTAAACTCAACAGAACTTCGTCTATAACATTGTATATTGAACTAGTGCGACAAACTGTAATTAAAAAGCGCGTTATACTACAATCATCTGAATTCAGCCTTACAAATATATCTCGAAAAGGTCGGATATCAGAGAAAGTATCCAGTGCCTGCAGTCTCGACATAGACAACGATCGCGTAGCGTCTCTTAATTTGGTCGTTAAGTCCCAAGACCGCTCGTACACAGTACATTTCGAACGCGATCCACGGATCATACCATTGGTTTTGACAGTGGAATGCGTTCGAGATTGACTGTACGGTTAAGTACCTGACTTTGCTTCAAAACTACCGTCTGAACACTCCATTTGCTACTAACCCGTGTTACAAAATATAGAGTGTAAAACTTTGTACGACTTTCTCCCAAAGGGTTTGGGCAGAGGTATATCTGACTGATGACCTGGTGAAGGTCGCGGTTAGTCGATGGACGCGAGACGCGCAGGACCGGTCGTTGTGGCGACGCTTGGGGCCTGTCCAGCACTGGACGTCTTTCGGTTGATATGATATCTGTAGTACAGTCATCACCTATGGACTTACGATTAGTCCAGAAACCGAATTAAGAATGAATGACAACATGATTTGTCAGTACCTGACAATTCCTGTTGAAATTTGAAAATTGGTTAGGTGATACGGAGTAGAAATCGCCCGTAACTAAACCGCTTATTACACTACACGGTATTCAGGGCCCTTAGGGTGGTGTAATATGATTTAGAGAGTTAGGGACCCTAATTAGGGGGACCGTAGCGGCCCGATCTAGATAGTTCCCTAACACTTTTACTACCGGGCAGTGTAATAGCGTTTAGGGAGTGAGTTAGGGAGCAGTGTTGCCAACACCAATTTACCAAATTCCCCGAAGATGCAATTCAAATTCCCCAATTTGGGACAAAAATCTACTGATTCCTCCATTTCCGATATTTAATATCAGAAGAATAAAATTGATATTTAGAAACCCCGCATTACCCCACATCTTTCCAACCCTCAATAAATCCCCAATCAACTTGAGATTCCCCGCAGTTTGGCAACGTTGGTCACTATTACACTTCTGGTCGATTCAGCCCTAACTCAGTAGTTAGGGACCACGCCCACCCTTGCCACCGGGCCCTGAATACCGTGTAGTGTTATAAGCACTTAAGGTCGTACGGACTTCGGGCTTAGAGAGTAAGAGACCCTCTGCACGCCCCGCATCTGGTGAAATAAAACTCCTTGTGAGATGAATGGGGAAGTCTATCCATAAGGTATACCCCCAGGACCAGTGTATGTGTATGTGTGTGTGTGTGTGTGTGTGTGTGTGTGTGTCGACACTTGGGGGTAGCCAATGTCCAGCAGTGTTTGTAATTTTGTCTCGAAAGCCGTCCTTTTATTTTACACTCTATATTTATTTTAGGTACTTTCTATACGCAAAACTTAATCTACCCGATTATAGAGTCAAATTACTTTATTATTGCAGCTGTTTTTAATTACAGGGAGACCTAGCGCTTGTCTACTGATTGAAGGGAAATGTAAGGCAATGTTTTGCAGAAAAACAACACTAATTCTTTAGACAGAACTGGGCCGTAACTTGAAAGCCATAAGGTCGAAAATGCACCGGCAGGCGTGTCGCCGTAGCAAGTTGCCTATCAATGCGTTTTGTCTTAATTGTTCCTGCGGGAAAGAGATGGTGCTATCTTTTATAGCTTAATCTCTTTCTCACATTGATTTGATGATTACTAAGTGTCTTCACATTGACAGTGGAGTCTGTGTTCGAAATCTACGCTGCGTTAACATCGCGATAAAGCTGCGTTAACGTCGCGATTGCGCTGCGTGCACGCTCACGCTCGAACAACCTCAGGAATGAACCCGTTTTGTATAATACGGGTTTAAAAAAAAGAGTAAATAAACTATATATTTATAACATTGACTGTACTTTCTGGGTAAAATTAAGAACAGCGTAACTTGTTGTATATTAAAAAACTGTATTAATTATACATTAATTATTATTAATTAATATTTCGTCCGGTAGTATTGGCATCACATTGTTTTACTATTGAAACATTTTGATTATTAAACTATTCGAGTTGTGGCAACATTTCCAATTGCTTTTATTACTCGGTCACACTTATTTTAATACTAACAACAGAACCGAGGTGCTAAATGACACATCAAGCTTGACAAACAGCCAGCGGGTCTAATAAGACCACTTTAGGAGAATCAGAAAGCACATCACGCTATCACTATCAAATTATCGCAATCAACCTTGAACCTAATGCTTTAGTGAAAAAGATGAAAAAGAAATTTGACAGATTGTTGCGTGGTTAATATTATGATTCTGCTAAATTGAAATTTTTAGACCCGCAGGGGTCTGTTTAATAGAACTGACTGGTGACAAGTGACAAACTGACGATTCTACAATTTTGTATGTTTATTTCATACATGCTCTGCTTAATTAGACAACACCTGTCGCTTCAGTTATATTAAACAGGGCCCGGGCACTGTATTTAAACGTGCGTGAGTCATCAAAATCACATTATAATGAAAAAATGCAAACAAATACTTATTTTAATTTTGACCTTAATAATTTAGCTACATTGTTTTATTATTAAAATTACAGCATAATCATCATCATCATTGTAAAGCAAACATCTTAAATATTGCTCAAAATATTGATTTCGGTTCATTTACCATAGTCATTTGTCTAACACATTATACAGAGTAATTTTGTGAAAAAATCTGATTTTAGTACAATTTCAACATTTTTACACTAATCAAATAGAAATTACAAATGTCAAGCTTTACCAATTTTGCTATACATTTTTAAATTATGTTTATTTTGGGCTCAGAGCTGTGTTCACGCTTATGATTAGAGAGTATGCTCTGTGATCATCGCGCTATAAGCGATCGTCGCCTTGACAATAATATACGCGATCGCGATAGTCGCTATGTAATAAGACGCCAAACACACGAAATGTGTCATAGGATGAAATCACATTTACATGATCAACATCATTCAAGTATCTCTCTTTTTTTATTTACTAGCTGAACCGCGCGACTTCGTTTGCGTCCATTTTTCATTAATGCTTCGCCTCTATTTTGATCGTAGCGTGATGTTATATAGCCTTCCTCTATAAATGGGCTATACAACGTTAAAATAATTTCAATATGAACCCCTAGGTTCCAGATATTAGCATGTTCAACAAAAAAACTCTTCAGCTTTATACTAATAAGTTTAGGTTTAAATAAACAAATGCAACAAGGCATTATCTACCAGTCAACCATTGGGTTAAAAACTGTAGTACTTCTACAAAAGAGAAATTCACTCGGGCTTAAACTCGATCTATATAAACATGATTTCATCCATCACAAGAAGTTCCAAATTTTGTAAACAAAGAACCTTTACTATGTTACATAGCGACAACAAATAATTCCAAATTCAGTCAACTCAAAGTAACATTGTGTCATACGATACTAACAAGCAATTTCACTTGTGCAATGCACAATGCACTCATCAAATAAACATTTGAAACGACAAAATTTAGCTTTTCGTAGCGTGGACACATATTCACATATTAAAAGTGTGCAAAATATACCAAAAACACATACCAAACACAGTTTTCTCGAACAAATCACATAATAAACACATATTTTCACTTGACAACACTGTGACACCAATACTCCGGGCACTAGATCACAAGCACCGAGCCAGTCTGTGCGTAAACAACACTCATATGAGTCCATGTCGTTTCTTGTACTCATCCAAGTTGAGCGAGCGCTTGGGGCCCGTCTCTTTCACTTTAGTCGTCACTTGCTTCGGCTGCGATGAAACTGATTCTGGAAATAAATGTAGGTTTACTAATATTGCGGGTATCACATGGGGAAATTAATAAGGGAGCTGTTAAAATGTGAAAATCAGTGTAGCCTAAACATTTTGAGCATATGTGGCACCAATCCACCCCGGAACCACATTGTGGATTACAGCCCACTCCCTCTCAAAGAGCCTGTGCCTCAAACTAAGTTCTATAATGGGTTGGCAAACCTTTAAATGATATTTATTTGTAGGTAAGTAGCCGTAAGAGGCCATTCAAATATTAAATAAGAAGAATTTTTAACCCCCCTCCTACCAGTAACCAAAGATGCTAACGTAAACACTGGTATAGTCTTTACTCGCGCGGGATCTATTTCCCCCACTTCTGTTATTTCTTACTCAACTATGAAACATCGCGTGAGAGTAAAACCAATTAACGAGCTATAATTATGTCAAATCAAAGAAAAAAAGTAAGTAAATATTGCTGACGTAATAACCATTTAACAAGGAAAAGTACTTAGTGTTGCCATAAACTGCTTAGTAAAAATGTAAGGGAAAAATACTTACTAGCAATAGGCAGATCCAACTCGATGTTGATATCGAAGTCGTGTAGAGAGTACAAACTAGTGTCATTTGCAGCCGGCTTATCTCTCTTCGCTTTCTCAGCATCTTGGATTTGTTGCTGTAAAAGATATAGATATATAGAATATTTATTTGGAACAAGGAAAGAAACAACACACAAAAATACAGTTACATCTATACTCGATATCTATACTAATATATAAAGCTGAAGAGTTTGTTTGTTTGCTTGAACGCGCTAATCTCAGAAACTACTGGTCCGATTTGAAAAATTCTTTCAATGTTAGATAGCCCAATTATCGAGGAAGGCTATAGGCTATATATCATCGCGCTAAGATTAATAGGAGCCGAGCAGACGAAGTTGCGCAGGTCAATTAGTTTTTTATAAGATATTTGGTACGGGCACTGTAGAATTTCACACACAATTTTACTGCATCATTGTTGTGTTATATTTTTGTTCTCTTTTTTTTGTCAAATAGCTTTTTTATCTATTCAATTTATTCTACGAACGTCTATTGGATGACAATTCGACAAGGCAAGGAATACTTACAAGTCTTTCCCTTTCTTTTTGTTCTTTAGCTGCTTTTTCCTCTTCTTCTCTTAATTTCACCATTTCCGCTATTTCTTCTTCTGTTCTTACTATTTCCTAAAAATGACGAATAACTTTGGTAAACTCTTTTTAATGCAATACATGTTCTATTTAAACTTTATGGCCTAAAAAGAATTAGCATATTTACTTTAGATTATATTAAAGATTGTTTGTTGATGTGTACATACTTAGGCCTTTTTGTGAAAATCATGAACTTACCGAAGCTTTACTTCCTCCGGATTTGAAGTTCATCACAGGTTTGGTATGCCGCCTCGTGAAAGGGTCATCTGTCTTCTTGCCTTTCATTGCTTTTACCTTGAAACATAAGATATTACACAGTTAAAAAGGTGTTCAAAGAAGGACAACAACTTGACATCACGCTTGTACTTTTAAAAGGATATACAGAGGTATTGTGTTCCTAAGTCCAGTAGGTATAAGTATAAGGAATGAATAAATAGTAAATCATCATGCAAGTCCTAGAGATTGATCAAAGAACAGAAAATCAAACAAGCACTCAAGTTTTAAAGCTAAGAGTATGAAGGATGAACCAGCGAGTGAAGCAAGCTCGATCATTTTCCACTGAAAACGATCATTAATTTTTTGTACAATAATATTCAGTCTAGCCAGTTACAATAAGACCGTATGGTGCCATATTATGCGTACAAGGAGTGGAGTACCCTGCATGAGTCTGTTTCCTGATAGCAACAATCTGGAGATCTTTAAGTCAAGATAGCAACAACCTGAGAGAGTGTGTGTGTGGTGTGTGTTTAGTGTGTGTGTATGAGTGTGTGTGTACGAGTGTGTGAGTGTGTGTGTGAGTGGGTTTGTGGACATGGATGAGTGGGTATGGTACCTCTTCCATGATAGCCTTCTCCGCAGTCTCCACATTAAGTTTCCGGTTCCGGTTGTTGATGTAGGAGATGCTCTGGATAGATGAGGTCCGCGTCTTGTCCAGCTGACTGGCTCTCTCTTCCAGTTCTTGGATCTTAGCGTTCAATTCTACTACTGTTTCGTCGTCGCCTCTGCAAAATATTTAATTGATTGAATATGACTGTGTCGGCAAAAAGTTCTTGTATAGGATTATTAAGTCAACATGTCCTGTCAGGAGTTTATGGCTACATAGGATCAAAGTTAAAAAACGACCAGGAGTCTGATAAGACAGGGGCGTCAATGTCAAGTATTCTGAACATTAAAGTTTCGAAAATGCAACATAAATGGCATTGTCAATGCGTTGTTTTAGCAACAGGAGTAGTAGTTACCGCAGCTGCGCGACGTCCCGCTCCTTCATGAGCTGCGTCTTCTTCATGGCGTAGTTGGTGGGATGCGAGCGGAAGCGATCCTTCTCCGCCACGATCACTGCGATGTCTTCTTCCTGCAACAACAATGCTCGTATCACATACACGTTCACATGCTGATTTCAATGTTATTTCAGAATTACAGGTGCTAAATAAAGGCCAATCTATTCCGGTTACACTGATATACGTACGACAATTCATAAGCACCTATACACAGAGATAAAAGCAGGAAGATATTAATTTAGCAGTATTCACTCACCTTAAACTCGTACATAAGCGCTTCTTTGACTTCTTGTATCTTATTCCTAACAAACTCCATGGTGGGTGGTTTCTTGTTTGCGTCCTTTATTGCTTTGTTCCACTTCTGGAATTCGCTTTCAGTGAATTCCTGTGTAATAAAACCTTGATCAAATGATGATACAAGTAATGGAATTAAATTTAATTACTTTGTGAGTTTATTTGTAACTAGCAGTCCCGAAAGATGTAGGTACTGTCCATACTTAGTGGTTTGGAGGTGGTATAGCTAAGTATTTTTTGTTCTTACGAAATGCCTCTAAATCTCTTGTTGGACGAAAATGATCACCACACATGGACTTTAGATCCTAAAACTTATTTTCTCACTAACAAAATGTGTGGGATTGAGTCAGATTTTCCACCACTGTCACCATTAGGTTCAAAATTGATTGGGAAAATGAGTGACAGCATGGTTTGGCCTTTTTAGACCCTCAGGAACATTAAAGGCTGTTGAAGAGAACGCTAAATTATTCAGAACTCACCTGATTACTAACAAACTCCAGCCGGAACACCCTGTCTTGTGTCCCATGCCTTAACTTAAGTCCCTTATTCGTTCTAGTGTTTCCTAAATTATATACTTTTGCTGTCTCATATACGTCTATGATTTCTGCTACCTGCAAGTACACAAATCATTTTATTATTGAGTCTTTATTTTGATGGGAGCATTCTGAGTTTCTAAAAGGTGGGTTCGAACATATGGGTACAGAACACTTAAAAAAATGCTAGCAACATGGTGCCCTAAAGTATATATGATAGTAGTTCGCGCATTGATTAATTTATATAAAATAAACTATTATTTTGGGAAGTTTTTCTTTTTTTCAATAAATTATTAAATCAAGCTGGGAACTAGTACTTTAATTTAATCTAGTGCACATAAGTAATTTTTAATGATAGCCGAGATAATTTTTTTACAGTTAATTCTTTGTGATATTGTTGGGAACTTAAAACGGGGCAAAGACTATAGAAATTATTACAGAATGTACTTAATCTTTATTTCAGATTGTTAAGTTCTAAATCTATGTATATTCCATAGAATGGTAAGTTCATAAATTAACCACAGTACTGCCATACAAATATACATTTCAACTCACCCTATAAACTGGATTCCCGTTATTGTTCCCAATTCCGATTCTGACGAAGCAGCCGTTGACGACGCGCGCGAAGAACGGAAGGTGCACCAGACGTTCCAGTTTAAACCTGGGACAAATATTTATTTACAGACATTGCAGTTAATGGACCACTATGGAGAATAATAACGAGAAACTCCACAATCTTTACTAACATTATAAATGGGAAAGTAACTGTCTGTCTGTCACGCCTTCATGCCAAAACTTCTGAACCGATTTAAATAAAATTTAGTACACAAATAGTCTAGAGCCTGAGAAAGGACATAGGCAACTTTTTATCAAGGCAGTATGTTCCCTAGGGAGTAGGGACCACTTGCTGTCTTATCTACCTGCTGAGTCTAAGTTTGTTGATCTGATCCTTGGAGTCAGCGTATTTGATCTCCACCTCCTCACGCTCTCGTTTCTTTACTTCTTCTTCCCCGTCTGATGATGAGGAACTTGAGGAACTACGGCGTCCTGCAAAAGTATTACGTTATGAGAGAAGGAACGAAATTTGAGTAAGATAAAAAATACTTTCACTGCAGGGACAAGCTTCCTCTCTGTAAGCAAGTCATAATTTACTTATCTGGGAATGTTTGCTTCTAGGACAGAGGATTGCAACCAGTAGGGCGCGCCATACTTGGAGGGGTAGAGAGACATACTTGGAAGGTAGATAAACACATGAGGGGGTAGAGACACACACTTAGGAGGCAGGTAGACACACTTGGTGGGTAGATAAACACACTAGGGGGTAGATAAACACACTAGGGGGTAAAGAAACACACTAGGGGTAGAAAGGATTACCATAAAAATCTTAATATTCCAAGTATTATGAGTTTTATGGTAAGGGTAGGGGGGGGGGTGTTTTATGGGGGGTGGGGTATGGTATGGGGGGGAGTGTCCACTCACCTTGAGACTTGTTATCATCAGAATCCGAGCCCGAATCATCAGAGTAGATATCCGAAGCCTTCAGTTTGACGCTCTGTTTGCTAGTGCCGCCCATGATCTCCGCGTCCGCATCCTGAGAAAAAGTGGTGACCTTGACCTTGACCTTCGAGGTTACAACAAGGGGAGAATATAGTTTACTAAGTGTTTGTAAGAGTGATTTTGATGATGTAATGATGGTATACTATATTGCCGAGTGGTTCAACTGAGTATGTGTATTTTATAAGTAGATCAGACAGGCATCTGGCCTTTTCTGCGGGTCTAAAAGGTCACTTTAGCAGAATCAGAAAGCACATCACGCTACCTATCACTGTCATTTTTTTTTCAATCAATCTTGAACCTTGAGTTCTAGCAATAAAGATGAAAATGAAATTCGACATTATTGTATGATTCTACTAACGTGGCCTCCACCTGACGCCTATGATTGAAACGAATATAAACCATAAGAAAAAATTAAAGTTTTAAATCAGTGGCGTCGGGTGGAAGCAATGGTTCCACCCGACGATAGAGGTTAAAGACTCAACAAAAAAACAACTATGTTTCACGCTGCTACTTGCTAAGACTGGCTGACGGACTTTCGTGTTTCTGACTATCCGTAATTACTGTAAAATATCAACAACTGGACGGTAAAGATCAGCGGTTGAAGCTTTTATTGAAAATTATGCTTCCGAATCATCAGACGCTCTGTTTGCTAGTGCCGCCGTGATCTCAGTGTCCAAAGCACAGGCGGTGACCTTGACCTTCGAGGTCAAGATCAGAAGGTTAGAAAATACTAAGTGTATGTGTGTGTGGGTACTAAAATTTTGTATGGGGTGATATTTGTGATATATGATTCCAATAGGTAGAACCTTTAATCATCATTACCTGCCCAGCCTTCTCCAAAACGTATTGGAATAGGCTTCCAGGCCAGATGGCCTCTGAGTATTGAGAGACTTTGGCATTTCTGATTACCCGTAACGACTGTTCAAGATTAAGAAATGACAGCCGGGACCCCGGTTAACGTGTTCTCAAAGCGCGAAGGATGCAATGAACGGTCACTCATCCGCAGATCGACCTCGGCAAGCGTTGATAAACCTTGAAGATCGACTCCTTTGAGCCTAAACTACTTACATCATCATCATCCTTGTCTTTAGTCTCCTCTTCCAACCGTCTCTTCTGCTTATGCTGTTCCACTCTGCTAGCTTTAGCGTCACGCTGAGCTCGAAGTGCGGCCATCGCGTTCTGTCTCTTATCGTCTACATTGCGTTTGCGTTCTGTTTTAGCGCCGAAGAGCGGTGAGGCTGAGCGTTCCGAGGGATCTAGAGAGGAATATTAATGAATAGGCTAGTTTCCACCAACAATAAATTGCAAATCTATTTAGGCCGTCAGTTAGAGGATTGAAAAATAATGGACACGTATTTTTTTATTTTGTAAATCAATGGCTATTGACAAAGATAAAACAAACAACTAATGTTTTGCTGGTAAAATTAATAATGTCAGTCGTGTGGTTTCCTGCACATGCCCTATATACTGGGACTGTGTCGGAGGGCAGACGCGCCGCGTTCTGGTTAATGGTAATATTGTAATTGTTGTTGTTTCCATTTCTTTTACATATCTTATTATTACTATTTTATTTTTTCTTGTTGTTGTTTGCCATGTTGTGCGATTACGCTTTGGGTCACAATCAGGTCAACACCTATGATGTGTATTTCTTACTATATTTTTTATGATTGTAACCTGTTGTAATTGCCTTGTTAATAAATAAATAAACGCATCAAAACTCGGGAGTGGGGGCTCGTGACGTCAGAACGCACTAAAAATTATACCACGGGCGTGACGTATTGAGCATTTTACAAGCGTCGTATCTTCGTAAATTTTGATTTACGTAACAAAAGAAAAAAATACGTGTCGGATATTTTTTGGAAATCTATCAGATGGAATTATTAGATTTTTTTAGTCCATTACCCTATTCCAGACGAGAAAAAAAAATCTTTATTAATTTAATCTGCACACACAATTAACAAGAAGCAGACTCAATGCATAGAAATCTTGCCAGTCAACAGTGAAAAGGGACTTGGTTAGAACTTTTTAGCCGGATAGTTTGGTTGCAGCGCTGTTGCACTTGTTGTTTTTTTTGTTGAAATGTGTTTTAGTGTTGGTCCAAATCACGACTTACTGAGATAATACACACTCATTAAAAAAAATTCGTGCGGCTCGCCGCAAATTGTTTCGCCAGTGCCTATAAACAAGATAGCGGCCAGCCGCGTCTGTCCATTCAACTGCCGCGGTTGAAATTGTATGGCGGTAAGTGCGTATAATCACAAGTGGTGCATAGCGGCTATCCGCTAGCGCGTAGAAGCACAAACAGAAAATAAAAATTCAATAATAAAAATATAAAAGCAAAAATAAAATAAAAGGGACCGCTACTATACCTCCATCCTCACCTGCATCCTTGGGGTCATCAAGGATCTCCCCAGGACTTGGAGGTGTCTGTTCCTTCTCCTTTTCGGGCTCTTTGGGTTCAGGTCTTTCTGCTTCCGCTTCTGATGGAGAGAAAAGAGCAAAGTTTGGTTTAGTTTAACCCCTCCGGCTCTGCGAGCTTAAAACGGCCACATAAACTACTGGTCCGATTTGAAAAAAATATTTCAGTGTTAGATAGCCTATTTCTCGAGGAAGGCTATATATCACCACGCTAATACCAATAGGATCGGAGCAGTAATGATATATGTGACGCAGACGAAGTTACGCGGGTCAACTAGTTACTAATAAAGTCAATAAATGTATGTGGGTCAATGACCGTTATTGCGCATTTAACTGCGCCTACCATCGTTAAGGATCGCAGCAAGTGGCGTTATTTAACTGCCTACCTCCCTGGCAAAAACGTGAGTTATACGTATGTCCTCACGATTTTTCCTTCGTCGATGTCTAAGACAAACTAAGTACAAATTAATTCAAAAAGTCACCAACTAACTTCAACTTATTACGTACATACACAATACTATGGTAGGCGTCAGATAAATGTGCAATAACGGTCATTGATCCACATTTATTGACCTTAATATAAAACCGGCCAAGTGCGAGTCGGACTCGCACACGAAGGGTTCCGTACCATAAACCTTAATTTTTATGAATTATTTGCTGTTATAGCAGCAATAGAAATACACAATCTGTGAAAATCTCAGCTTTCTACCTATTACGGTTCTTGAGATAAAGTCCGCTGACAGACAGACGGACGGACAGACGGACGGACGGACAGCGGAGGCTTAGTAATAGGGTTCCGTTGGTTACCCTTCGGGTACGGAACCCTAAAAACCGAAATAAAAACAACGCTGTCCTGAATCGTCGTCAATCGTGATCCTTTACGTTCCTTAGTAATGAAAAACGGGTATAAATATTGTTCGGGTATATTAGGGAAAGGTCAATGTACTTTATTGAAAGCTTATCTGGCGCCTACACTACTATATTTATCAACTAGATTACAACCCATTCAGTTTGTTTACCTCTGTAAGCAGCCTAAGCAGCAACCCAGTAGCAACCTTATTGCAAAAACAATAAAGACCACTGTTGTTTTGACACTAGGTGCTTAAGCACCAAAGTAGTAGCAACCTTATTGCAACGGAGATAAAGATCACAGCGATTTTACATTGATGCGAAATAACGCAAACACGAACAACATTAACCGCTGAATTTTCATCAAGTAATGTTTTCTTACAACAGTAATCAACTGTTCGTGACACCTCGACTTTTGAATTTCGCGTTCCGATTTTGATTGGTGTCACTTTTTGACGTTTCTTTTTCAAAAAGTTGCGTTTCAAAATATCTTGTTTATGCTAAAATTAAAACAAATAATGTAACTGACAAATGCCTCGAGGTCTTATATCCAGAGACATGTTTTGGAGGCCAGAAATTGGTAAAGGTGCTAGAGCAAGCGAAGTGAGCTCGCTTATTTGAACTTATCAAACAGAAATAGGAAATACTTTGTAAGTACTGTACTGGACACTGATGACTCTGCATGACGGACGCAAGAGCGAGCGAAGCAAGCTCAAAAATGTTTGCAATCTATCTCAGACGGGATTACTATTGGTTGGACTAAATTAAAAATGAAAAGCATGTAAGATGCAAGAGCGAGCGGAGCGAACTCGAATATTTTATAGCCCCGTCTCGGAAAGGCTATTTCTTCGTGTTTAGAAACTTTAAGGTTCAAGAGAATGTAAGAGTGAAGAAGGGGAAGAACAAGCGGAGCGAGCTCGAATATTTTATCACTCCGTCTTCGTTAGTGAACAGGCTTTTTCGGGGTAAGCTCGCCCAGATAGGATTACTATGACCAATAGTAATCCTATCTGGGCGAGCTATCTGGGCGACTAAATTGAAAATAAATAGCATGTAAGATGCAAGAGCGAGCGGAGCGAGCTCGTATATTTTAAGTCCCCGTCACGGAGGCTTTTTTTAAGGATGGGATGTCATCAAATGTATGTCTCCTCCCGCTCTGGGTGAAGCAGGAGGGAGTGTCAGACTCTTACTGACTAAAACCCTTCCGTGTTCCTCCTAGTGCTTTCTTTCTTTCCAAAAGGAAAAAACGGTACCGGTTAGGGTTCCGCACTACAAAAGTAGTACGGAACCCTAAAAAGGCTATTTCTTCGAGTTAAGATTCAAGAGAATTTAGGAGTGAACAAGGAGAACATGACCAATTTTCAATGTTGCAACCGCATAACCAAATAATGTCAGCACCAATCACCCTTGAAATTCGTTTCAAATTTGAAGACAAATGTTCTCAGACAAAAGTTTAAAAATGTTAACCGGTTAGGTGCATATCGGACCCCCCATACGAAGGGTTCCGTACCAATCCGCAAAACATTTGCTCGTTTTGTAAAAATAAAACCGATCAAAGCGAATCGGACTCGCATACGAAGGGTTCCTAACGATTCAATAAAACATTTGCTTGTTTGTAGAAATATAATAAACCCGGTCAAGTGCGAGATTGTTTCGCATATGAAGGGTTCCGGTACCATACAGCAAAATATTTTGGATTTTTTTTTATTTTTCGGTCAAGTGTGAGTTGGACTCGCATATGAAGGGTGCCCGTACTATACAGCAAAATATTAGCTTTTTTTAAAAAATAAACGGGTCAAGAGCGAGTCGGTCTCACATACGAAGGGTTACGTAACATTTCGGAAAATATAACTCGATTTTGACCAGCTTCTGACAACCCTTAACGACTGTCAAAGATCTGCAATTGACAACCGCTTGGCAAGCTTTCTTCTATGGAGTCTTCGGTATGTATGGACGGTCAACCATCAATCAACCAATATTCTTTATTTGTAAACATAGGTTACAGTAGTGTGTAACATGTTACAATGGTTATTTTATAGTTTGTCTATGTTTTGTCATTTGGCGTACAAATACATAAACATTTATATGGGAGGCCAATTATGTACCTCTTAATTAAATTATCACAATTCAGTATTATCAATGTCAATTTAAAATTAAAATAAAATGTAATTTAAGAAAATGCAATAGGTAATGTCAATAATAAACGAAATGTAGATAGTAATGTCGATAGTAATGTCAAAAAAGATAATTATAATGTCAATAAGTTACTCAGAATTGCTATTAAGTCATCATCATCATCATCTGCCTAGCCTTTTGGTCGGCATCCAGTCAAACCGGATTCAGCTGAATACCAGTATTTTACGTGAAGCGGCTGCCTACCAGACCTCCACAACCCATTAAATGGGTAACACGGTATTTCTTGGCAAGGCTGGAGTCAGATTTACTGGCTTCTGACAATCCGTAACGACTGCCAAAGTTCTACAAATGACAGCCGGGACCAACAGCTTAACGTGCTTTCCGAGGCACGGAGGAAACTCGGTATGTTAAGATGGTCACCCATCCACAGACCAACCTTGGCAAGCGTTGCTTAACCTTGAAGATCGATCTGTGCGGCTGTTATACCTACTTTAGCCACGAGCTCCTCAAAAAAAATCTCAGAATTGCTATTAAGTCATCATGCATACATAAATAGTCATGTCACAAGTATACAAATACCATTAAGTCAACGAACTGTCATCAAAATACTCACTGAGACTATAATAGTAACATTCCTGTATTAATATAGTACATAATTTTCGCTTGGATTATACTAAATTTAAACTTTTAATTGAGCAAGGTAACTTATTAAATATTCTTTGGGCCATTAAAAAAAAATTTTTCCTCATTAAAGCCGTGCCAGCATGTGGTACTTTAAGTTCTAAATTATCTTTGTCACATAGTTTCCTATATTGGCTTTTAAAAGCAATTTCAAACAGGTTAATGTTTGTTTCAACAAAAATATTTACGTCATAAATAAACAGAGAAGGCAAAGTAAGGATGTTCAGGTTTTTAAATAGAGTTTGACAGCTGTCAGTACTTTGTAATCCACACATAGCTCTGATGCATCTTTTTTAGGCTTTGAAAACCTACTCTTTATCCACTGAGTTTCCCCAATATATTATACCATATCTTAGAGTGGATGCAACATAACCATGATATGCCATTAAAAGAGATTCTAGGCTTACAACTTTAGCTAGTTTATAAAGGGCATATGTAAATTTATTAACTTTTTTACAAATGTCGTCCGTTTGCGGTTTCCAGGAGAAGTTATTATCTATAATAACACCCAAGAATCTAGTAATGGTTGCTGTCTCTATTTTAGTCCCCAAATAATTAATGTCAACGTTTACATTAGGAATCCTTTGATAAAAGTGTATTACTTTAGTCTTTTCTACATTTATAACAAGATTATTATTATTTAGCCAATTAATTATTTTGTTTTATGTTAAGTTTATCTCTGCTTCGTATGTATAAGGATCGTCACATTTATTACTACCGTACTGTCGTCAGCAAATAGTACCATAGGTTGCTTAGATCATTAATATAAGTTAAGAATAGTGGAGGTCCTAACACACTGCCTTGTGGGACTCCATCATCACTCCATCCGAAGACTAACCTCAAACAAGTGTTGCTTTACCATCGAGTATCCAAGCGGCTGTACTTAGCCACAAGCTGCTCCACTGGTTACCAAAACATTCAGCGAAAAAAACTTGTAGGAAAACAAAGATTTAGTTCTACTAACCTCTCTTCTCCTGTCGTTCCCTCTCCCTCTCTCTCTGCCTCTGTTCCCTCAACGCCCTCCGTCTCCGCCTGGCTTCTCTTCTCCTTTGTATTTCTCCCGGAGACGCCGATCGTTCGGCCGCTGAGCGTCGTGCTAAGCGGAGCTTGCGTTCTATTTCCCATCTGTTGAAGATTGTTGGATCAGTAACTTCATGGTCACAATCTGCCTAGCCTTTTCCCTACTATATTGGGTCGGCTTCTAACCCAACCGGATGCTGCTGAGTGACCACCAAGACCACCCCCCTTGGCAAGACTGGTGTCAGATTTTATGGCGATGAACCATAATGTAATAAACTTTTTTTAGGGTTCCGAACATCCGTAAAAAACCGAAACCTTATAGGATCACTCGGATGTCTGTCTGTCTGTCCGTCTGTCACAGTCAGTTTTCTCCAGATCTACTGGGTCGATTCTGGTGAAATTTGGTATACATATGGACTTTTGTAACTCAAACACGGACGCGTTACATAAATAATTGTATGTTATGAGGTGTCACATTTGGAGTCGAACTAGAAAATAAAAAAAAAGTTTTTCATACGGTATTGTGACATATCAAATGAAATGGCTTACTGTGAGAGTTTTAATTATATATTTTTCATAGTCTAAAATTAAAAAAAAATGCAGACCTAAAGATTATAGGAAAACCTATAAGAAGTCTGCAGTGTTAAAATAACATGTTAAAGACAAAATGTGAAAGTCTAACTCGCTCTTGTCCAGATTTTTTTTAACAAATGTCTGATTCAGTCCTGTCCACGACATGCATAACAGCAGCTTTGAACATAAGTCTTGTACTATAAACAATTGGGAAATGATTCTACCTTGTACAAATAGTGGGGTGAGAGTGACCACATTGCAATATGACAACTCGGGACATAATTTGTTTTAATGTCTATTCTTCATACCAAGTACAGAATAATTAGAGATTTCATTCTTGGAAGGATATGGGGGAGGCCTATGCCCAGCAGTGGGACACAGTAAGCTAAAAAAAAAAATACTAACCTGGTCTTCATGAGATCCCTCCTCTCGATACGTTTGAAGATCTCTTGTTCCCTCTCCTTCTCGGACATGGCGGCCAGGCGAGCCCTGTCCTCCTCATCGCCCATGAGGTTTTCATCGTATCTGTTAAGAATAACTATTTTGAAAAGAGGTGTGTGTGTGTGGCATTGCAGTCGAGGCGGGTAATAAAGACACGATATTATAACTTTATTATCAGTGTATCAAACCTTTTTCAACACTCTTGAGAAGAATGTATAAATAAAACTTAATGAACATAATAATTTGCTAGTAAATATAATAAAATAAAAATCAGGGGCCAGCCACGCACTTTTCCGCACAAGTGCGAACATGGAAAAGAAACGCACCGCGCATAAATAATATCAGCAGTATTCGAATATTGGCAGACGATTTGTCTGAGAAGTGGTAACCTCCCGTTCATAATATATTTTGTAATGGTGTTTTCCTATTACTGGATATCCTAAATAAATGTTCAACACTGCTATAGGTCATCATCTGCCTAGCCTTTTCCCAACTATATTGGGGTCGGCTTGCAGTCAAACCGGATTCAGCTAAATACCAGTATTTTACGTAGAGCGGCTGCCTACCAGACCTCCACAACCCATTAACTGGGTAACACGGTATTTCTTGGCAAGATTGGAGTCAGATTTACTGGCTTCACGGAGGCAACTCGGTATGTTAAGATGGTCACCCATCCACGGACCAACCTTGGCAAGCGTTGCTTAACCTTGAAGATCGATCCGTACAGCTGTTATTTTTTAGCCACGAGCTCCTCAACTCCTTCAACACTGCTAAAGGTAACTGGCGATAGCGTACTCACCCATCGTCAAACTCCTCTTCAGAATCAATGGAATCATTGTCTGATGAATGTGATGATACCTCGCCTGAAAAAAAAAGTAAATTAATATTGAGCCCCAGGCCATTTCAATTATCAGCAGTATAGTAGTTTGTAAAATAATAATTATTCCAAACTACGCTGGAGTTGGCTCCCAGTCTAACCAAGAGGGCTACGTCTCTAAGCCCGAAGTCCGTAGTTTCGGATTTAGTTCACCTAACAACTAAGAATTAATGACAACACGAGCAGACGCAACAACACAAGTTCAGGGTCGGGACTAATTGTAAGTCCATAGGTTACGGAGTAGAATACGCCTGAAGCTAAGCTTGAAACTACGGACTTTGGGCTTAGAGAGTGACCCCCCCAGATATGAATATCTGGTATATTTAATGGAGCAACTGCCTATTTGTAGTCGACAAGTTTACTCCTTCGGGCACTTGTCTCACTGCCGACGATCAGCGAGAAGGGAGTAAAAAGTCCTCGTAAGCTATTTTCAGATTTGTGTACTAGACAGAAAATACAGACGATTGAAGAACATCATCAGCAAGACATTGACGAACTAGCTTACGCTACAGTACAGTACAGCAAGCTAAAGAAAGATGGCAAAGAAAATTTACTTGAAGTTTTAATTTGATTTTTTTATGAAAATCCTGAAAATGTAGCAAAATTTTCGCAACTAATTTAAACTCAGAACCACAAGTGTACTTTTACTCCGGAGAAACACGCTTGGATCACAGATCATTCCATCACACTCGTTATTAAAAAAATAACAAAAAAATATTCTTATTGTTCGAAAAAACTATGTAGGAAGGGTGGTAGTTAATAAGATCTAATTATCTCAGTAATGGGACTGTAAATCTCATATGATAGATAATGACCAATAGATCATAAGATCTCATTACTTAATCATCCTCTTTATTAAAATACAAAAAAAACATTCTAATGGTTCGAAAAAACTATGTAGGAAAAGGGGTAGTTAGTTAATGAGATCTAATTATCTAAGTAATCTGACTGTAAATCTTATTATGATATATAATGGCCAATAGATCATAAGATCTCATTACTTAATCATCCTCGTTATTAAAATACAAAAAAAACATCCTTATGGTTCGAAAAAACTATTTAGGAAAAGGGGTAGTTAGTTAATGAGATCTAATTATCTCAGTATTGGGACTGTAAATCTCATTATGATATATAATGGCCAGATCATAAAAACTCATTATTTAGTCATCCTCGTTATTAAATTACAAAAAAATCAAATTAATTTCCAAATAATTGTTATGTTTTACTGGTAGCTATTAAACTTCTGTTCATATAATTAATTAATGGATGATTAAGTACCCATTATCAATTATAAACATTTTTGTGTTCTAAAAACACATTTTATGTTTTTTCCCGAAATCTAACGAATATGAAATAAAGGATAAGACGAATGAAAGAAGTTAGGATATAGGATTTAACAGACATTCTTCAGTTTCATTGTAAGTCTTCCCTCATAGGAAGAAAATAATCCCACACTACCAGTAAAAGCAGTAGTGTTCAAACATTGTCACTGAGGCATGATTGACTATCTCAAACGTAACAATTTTAGGATTTAAAAAATGAAAGAAGTTACTATAGGATTTAACATACCTTCTTCAGGTTCACTATAAGTCTCCTTCTTTTTCCCAGAGCCCGCACTGTCCGTACTTCTTCTAGTTTCAGTCTTTTTGGGCTCCGGTCTCTTTCGGTTATCATCTGAATGGTCCGTTGATGGCTTTCTGCTCGTCCGAGCCGGTGGTTCTTCCATTTTTGAAGTATCGCTTCTGGCATCGCTTTCAGAATCTGACCCTGACGATGATGAGGATTTTGCTGGAAGAAGAGGAATTTCTTGAGTATTTAGTTAACGACGTTTGTATATAGATCTTCGTATTTTCTGTTTATCTCCTAATCTTTCTTCATGTTTTTTCGTTTACTGAATCAACTCAAAAAAAAAAAACACTTTAAACTTACAGTTATTCTTCTTATTATCGTCGTCATCCCAATCAGATTCACTGTCAGATCCTGAGCCAGATCTCTTAGATTTTGATGGAGGAGGAGGAGAGTCTCCGGACTTCTTCTTTTTCTTAGCTAAGTTCAGGAATTGCTGTAATAAA
The DNA here is from genome assembly GCA_950371165.1 of Lacanobia oleracea. Taxonomy (NCBI): domain Eukaryota; kingdom Metazoa; phylum Arthropoda; class Insecta; order Lepidoptera; family Noctuidae; genus Lacanobia; species Lacanobia oleracea. The sequence goes on along the minus strand of OX493412.1, from coordinate 3,543,223 downwards.
GAATATATTTAGCATGACTGTTTACAGAGGTTACTGGAAGAAAATACTAGACAAGTGCGAGTCAGATTCTTACAAGATGGGTTCAGTACCATAAACAGAAAAAAAATAAAAGCAATAGAAATACTGATAGATGGATGGACAGACAGACAAAGGAGGCAATGTTACATAGATTCCAACAATAACTTCATCATTCCCTTATCCCAATAAGGGAATGATGATGACGAATTAAATTACGTACAATGATTTTGTATCCATTGACTATTCAGCTTCTCGATGCCTCATAACAGATCAACTACAACGTCTCCTGACTAAGTCCTATGCGACTTCTTTAGGAGCAGCAATTAGGAACAGGGAGTGTCAGACTCTTACTGACTAAAACCTATCAGTATTCCTTCCTAATGCCCTTTGCGTTTCAGTGCTGCGGTGACTCTTTCAAACAAATTCAATAACCCTGGCATGTACTGGCCCAAACCAGCCCCATCTACTATACTGACATCTCTTTGAGGCGTGCATGGAACATAAAGCACCGTCAACCCAGGCTGGATCTGATTGGACAGAGAGCCACCCAACGAACTGGTTGCAGCTAGGGCATCATAACATAGAGTTACTACCTATCTGACCTCCACAGTTCGGTTACTGGTTATCAGAATGCCCTTTGTGATTGGGTCACATTATTAACCTCTACTATTTCCATGACTCATACCCTGATAACAAACACCAAAATATTTTTATTTCCACACAAAATATTGTTTATTTTAAGGTTTATTAGTCATTCAGTTTTCGGAATAGAGGAGTACTTAGTTAATGGTCTATTAAGAAAATATTAAAAAAGTATCTAATTCGCTTAAGACAAATATTTTATTGATCACGTTTTATATGGAAAATAACATGTTATTTTTCTTATTTTTCTATTAATAATACACATGTGATATTTTTCTATGAAATAGTAATAGTATGCAAAATTATTGAAGATGTGTTATTTTTCCATGAAACATAATAGAGGAGTACTTATATAGGTCAATGGTCTATTAAGAAAATATTAAAAAGTATCTAATTCCCTTAAGACAAATATTTTATTGATCACATGTTTTAAATGGAAAATAATATGTGTTATTTCTCTAAGAATAATAAACATGTGTTATTTTTCTAAGAATAATAAACATGTGTTATTTTTCTATGAATAATAAACATGGGTTATTTTTCTATGAAATAGTAATAGTATGCAAAATTATTGAAGAATAAACCTTAAAATTGAATAATACCTCTGTGATATGATCAAAAGAGAAAGTCTAGACCAAAATTATATAACCATTGGACATTTCTTGGCTGAATAACTTAGCTAAAGTGCCATGACGAGACCTAAAGTTTTTGTTTTGCCTGATCTTTGAATTATGTTCTAAAACATCTGTTTGAGTCTATTTCAATTTGATTAAAGTTTCCTAGCGTTCTTTTGCAAAAATAAAAGCGGGAACGTAGACTTTCATTCATTTTTACATGACTCACGCAACAGAAGCCATTTAATAAAGCTGTAACATAAACAACGACGTTTTCTTAGAAAAAGATAAGGGACAATTTTAAAGATATATTTTGGATACTAAAACATGCTACATACACTTATTTAACAAGTAATGCGCAAAAGATCAATTTAGAACGAAGGAACATTGATCTTGGCCTATTTACGCAGTCAAATTAATGAAGAATGCCGTCAAAATCGTTACGTACGGACGTGAACTTATAACCTAAGGTTTTTAAAGAAAATTAACTCACCGAGTCCAAATCTGAGCAGTCGCTGCTGGAGTCAGAGTCTATCAACGGTTTATTCTTCCTTTTAGCCATTTTGCACTGATATAAAACTGGAAAACGATTATTAAAAGCGTCTGCTTGCCACTGCTTGCTTTTTCCTTCTTCACGAACATAGAGTAACTGTTCACGAAGTCGTCAATCAACCACAGACTAAAAAAAAATTTTTTTTTTTACTTTTGAGGACAGGATACACAAAGCAAAATGCAAATTATAAAAGTTCTAGAATGTGAATTGTTTTATCTAGAATATCACAAAACTGAATTTATCTAATAATCAATCCATTACAAACGTTTTAATTCATTTCACAACTCTATTCACTGTGAAGCACGTGTTGTTTTAGCAACAAAACTGCAATAGTGCTGCAAATAGTGGGAAATAAAATACGTGACAACAAACTAACGCAGAGGCCATCACTATTGTAATATTTTTCTGCGAAACAGGATTTGTGCCATTGTTTATTTTTTATTGTAAATATTCCAGAAAAAATACAAATACTGTACCTATCCTGTTGTTGTACCTGTAATATTATCAGCATTGCGTCAGAAGTTACTGCAATCCAGGGTGAAAGTGCAAATCATTGTAGAAACTAGGCTGTAACGGAGTCTCCCGTTATTCTAACAATTACACCAAAAACTTACTATGCCACATGATCTAAAGGAGTTGGGTGGAAGGAAACCAGTAGTTATGGTGAGTTAAAGTCAGTAATTATTATGTAAATAAATAGCTTTTTAAGTTATCAATGTACATAACCTATGATTTGTGATTACGTCGTTATCTGAGTTAGATTTGTCCTTGGCCTTCGCTTTTCCCAAGTTGTACAAGAGGTTTACTATGTCCTATGCTACATATGCTTTAATTTAACATTTACAGGGATAGGGAGCTTTCGCGCGTTTTCCAAAATAGGACAAGGCAATTTACAAACAACACAGCATCACAAAACACACACACGACTTCTAACAAAACAGTCACGAAAATTTTAGTTTGTGAAGCTCTCAGCTAGACGATTTTGTACTACAGGACTATCTTGGACTCTCGGTTTTATTCAGAAAATTTGCCACATGACAAGGGACATATTTACTTAGTAAAATCTACTTTTTGCCATCAACCTACCAGAGAGTTATCATTTTATCAACATGCACTAAGGATGTTATAGGTTTATAGAAGTCAATAGTAAAAGTACCAAGCAAGAAAGCTCATTCAGAGTTCTTTCCTCAGGCTGGGTTTTGTAGTGAGCTTGTTAATTGCCAGAATTCATGCTATGATCACGACCAAGCAAACTGCATTTAATAAATATATTTTTCAACGCAGAAACTATTCCGAGTTCTTTCCACACTCTGGGTTTTGTAGTGAGCTTCTTAATTGCCAGCATTTGTGCTATCAGGACCAAACAAATACCAACAAAAAAAAATTTTTTTCATGGCGGAAACTAATAAGTTAGTTCCTCCTTACCATATTGATTCAAATATTTATTTACCAATCATTTTAATCATTGCGCTTACCATTTCGTGTAGTAGTCTATCAAACACAGTCTATCAAGAATCAATAAAGTTTATCTTTAATGAAATTTACATCATGACATCACAATAATGATTCAGATAGAAATAAATCTTATCATGTTAAAGAAGCAAAACCAAGTGATGATTAAAGGAAGTCATAATGACAATCCATAAATAGTCATTCATTAGTTAATTGGCTAATTATCCAAGTTATCAACAAAAAAATTGGATAGAATTGTAAAGTAGTGGAGAGATTAATTTACACCAACACTTGAATACTACAGTACTTACTAAGGTTCCGTGAGTCTAAAAACGCCACTTTAGCAGAATTTTATTAGAATAATAATATTAAGGTGGATGCTCCAGGGTGGCCCGCGAAATTCAAATATTTTTATGTTTTTTGCAATTTGCCGGTCAGTGTGAAGCTGTATGTGGACCAAATGCGATCTGCGACCGTAACGTGTATTTATCTAAAGAATTATAACCATTTTAATCATCAATATAGCCCTCTAAGTTCATGTAGTTCGAAAGAATGAATATTTCAGAAATAATCATTATTTCGAACTACCTAATATATACTGCAAAAAACATAAAAGTATTTGAATTTCGCGGGCCACCCTGGAGCATCCACCTTAACCAAATTTAATTTTCATCTTTATCGCTAACGCATTAGGTTCAAGGTTGATTGGGAAAAATTGACAATGACGGGTAGCGTGATGTGCTTTCTGATTATGCTAAAGTGACATTTTAGACCCCCTGATCCTAATACAGTTGGTTAAGGCTAGGCTGATTGAATTTTTGATGAGATTGAGTAAAAAGCGTAACAGATTCTCCACAAAAATTATTTTTCCATTTGGCTTTGTAACAGACTTTAATCTTGAATTATATACTAGCTTCTTCCTATTTTGCGGAATTTGTACCATAGCCCTGGAACGCAAAGGGCATAAGAGAGTCTGACTGAGTCATATTTTGATGATATCCCATCGTAGAAAAAGAGCTGCTATTTAGGGTTCCGTAGCCAAATGACAAAAAACGGAACCCTTATGGATTTGTCATGTCTGTCGGTCTGTCTGTCCGACGTTTCTCCGAAACTGTAAGAACTATGCTGTTGAAAATTGGTAAGTAGATGAATTCTGTGAACCGTGAAGATTTTCACACAAAAAGAGAAAAAAAAAACAATAAATGTTTGGGGTTCCCCATACTTAGATGAAAAAAAAAAATTGAGTTTCAGTTAGAACTGAAACTCAATTTTTTTTTATCATCAAACCCATACGTGTGGGGTATCTATAGATAGGTCTTTAAAAATGATATTGAGGTTTCTAATATCATTTTTTTCTAAGATGAATAGTTTGCGAGAGAGACACTTCCAAAGTGGTAAAATGAGTCCCCCCTGTAGCTTCCGAAATAAGAGAATGATAAAACTAAAAAAATATATGATGTACGTTAACCATGCAAACTTCCACCGAAAATTGGTTTGAACGAGATCTAGTAAGTAGTGTTTTTGAGTAAGTCATAAATCGGAAATCGCAATTTACCTTTCATTCAATCAACTCAAATATAAAAAAATAAGGTTTATGGTACGGAACCCTTCGTGTGCGAGTCCGACTCGCACTTGGCCGTTTTTTTAGAGCTTCACATGCATGGCTCATCTCACAGGCATTGTGCATTCGTTTGGGATAATGTAGATTCCTATCAGTGAATTAAATTATTAATTAAAATAAAAAAATAAGCCTAGTTATTTATTTATAAAATATAATATTTTCTTTTAATATTAATAAAAAAAATATTTTAAGAACTTAATTATAAAAAAAAAACATACATAATAAATATAATAATGTATCAGATGTAAAATGTTAAATCAATCTCATGCATTTTATTTTATTTTACAATCGGCCGCGAATCGTATTTTGTTCAACATACAGCTTCACACTGACCGGCAAATTGCAAAACACATAAAAATATTTGAATTTCGTGGGCTACCCTGACGCATCCAGCTTAAGTTATTTTCTTAATGTCGGAAATAGGTTACGGCAGAACTGTATGAAACAGACTCTCTTTGACCTGGGTACTTGAGTTGTCCCAACAAACATTTACCTATTGCCTCTAATCATCATCACCTTCCTGCCTTTATCCCATGTGACTTGGGGTCGGGTCACGTTTTTTTCTTCCATTCTGTACTGTCAGCCGTCATGCTATAACTAACTCCCTTTTCTTTCACATCTCTCCTCACACAAGCCATCCATCATTTCTTTGACCTCCCTCTCCCTCTCCATCCATTAACATTAATTTATATTCATAACTCCTTTAGTTATAATTACTGAAGATTTTTCATAGAGGAGAAATTTCACACATGTAAAAATGTATGAAATTGCGTGCATACATGCAATTTTATTCATCTCTCCACTTCCTGTGACCATTCTTCACTCTTCATATGACCATAGTACCAAAAGTTTTTGACTACCTACTGTAGACTATTCTGCTCACTCAGAAAACTTAGGATAAGGGAATGTTTGACTGCCGATTTCAAGAGCTGCTTAACATTCCAACAGGTGCAAGCTCATTCCAAGTTCTAAGTCCTTACAGAGAGGTTTTTTAGACAATAAACTAGCAGATAGGTTCTAGGTGTGATTCTTTTGTTTTTATGTGTCATTTGTCACTTAATCTGCCTAGCCTCTTGCCAACTATGTTTGGGTATGATTCCAGTCTACCTGGAATCAACTGAATACCAGTATTTTACATGGAGCAATTTAGTATTAAACTCACCCATGTAGAAGGAGCTTTCCAAGAGTATTTCTGGTCACTAGGAGCCTTCTAAAAATCTTTGTACCCACAAGAAAAGTTATGGTAAAAAAAGGGTTTGTCACCATCAAAGTCTGTGTTCTGATTGGTCCGTTCAAGATATAATTTACTTTACAGCCTAAGATTTGTCTATTCCATTCCATTTTTGTAAATGTCACAGAATGACAGTTGCCATTTACGAACGTAGCATTGACAATTAGAAGAAAATAGATTTGTTTGTGGCCAGTTTGTTAAATAAGCTCTCACGACTTAATAAAGTCGTAAACGTTTTTTTAATGCTTTTCTCCATCTAATGGCAACCCCAGCTCGTAGACATGCGATCTTTGGCGAGAGAAGCTTTATGATCATTTGATAGAGGCATCGGAGAGCCTTCCTCCTGGGCACGCATTACCTCTAAACAGTCTCCTAACTAGAGTCGGTAGCAAAGTTAGACATTAGTTGAAGGTTTATTCTTTTTAGAGTCCTGAACATCCTTAAAAAACGTAAAGATCTTGCCTGTACAAACTGTTATCAAATGTTCTCTCTTTCCACGTAGTCCAGACAAGTTGCAAGTATTTCTTAAAACTAGTTTGAATCCATGAGACCGTTTTAAATCAGTCTTTAGTAGGTACCATCTTCCCAATGAGGGCTACCGCTTTTGTACTCACCACTTGGCGCCACTTTCGAGTAAGGTTTTAATCATTAAAGTTGTTATTATGCGCATGTGAACAAAGTTAGAAGTAAAATAAAAATGAAAATCAGAACAAATAAGTAAATAAACTCGCGATAATAGCCAACCAACAGTGAAATTTGACATTTAAACCTCACGCTATGACGCTACACAAGCACCTCTAGCGGCAAAGTTGTGCTAGATGAGGCTGTATTTGCCGTATGGTGCCGTAAGAGAATAATACCATCCCGTCACTTCCCGTGGGTGTCGTAAGAGGCGACTAATGGACTCAACAGAGAATGGGCAGCAGCGTTCTCTGTAAAATGCAACACCATACACTGCGATCGCCAACCCGACTACCAAACGTGGCGATTACGGCAAACCCCCCCTTTGGGGAGGCCTGTGTTCAGCAGTAGACATCTTTCGGCTGTTATGATGATGATGATGAGATGAGGCTGTGACAGGGTCCAGGTGTGACGGATTCGGGGTCATCTGACGCCTCTCATCAAACAGACCCTTGATGGAAGCGCCTAGTGTTCCACACGCACCTCTCATAGACGTAACGGGGGAGTTAACACCTCACTCACTCTACAGGAGGAAAACTAGTAGTTCGGGGCAGCGAAAGTCACATACGCACCCGCAGCCCCCGAGGAAATGTTCAAGGATGGGTGGTTTTAGTCAGTAAAGAGACTAACAGAATCCTCTGCTAACCTCAGAACGGGTGACATTCACAAGGATTTACACCCTGAAAAAATGGGGTTGTTGATGAGATTGCAATGTCGTGGACTGAATTTCTGTCTGGCTGATATTCCCTTAAAGACTGACGGCCCAAAGGCAAAATACTGGCCGAAAATAGGTTTCTTTTTCGCTTCCTATCATCGGTAACGCCTCAACAAAAAATCGCACATCCGTTTATCTTTATAAAGCTTGTGCCTCAGTGGCTATGCAGTTGTAGGTAGGCCCCATAGGGTTGTACCCCGTAGGGGTAACTACAAGGGTTGTCGAACTTGTTTGAAAGATTCACCGCGGCTCTGGAATGCCAAGGGCATTAGGAGGAACTCGGATGGGTTTTAGTCAATAAGAGTCTGGACACTCCCGCTCCGCTTAGAGCGAGTAATTTGATCCCAACCTTAAAAAATAGGCCCCATAAGTGGATTTTGTGGATTAATGTCCTGGCTCTCGCGCCGCAATTACAGACTTGCAAAAATCTTGTGTATAGGTACAGCAGGCCTCTCTCTCAGATCGCAATGTCGCATAGCGTTTGTCTGCACGAGCCTTTAAAGATAAAAATAGCCCCTTTCCCTATTTATCTTCTGGTTTACAAATCAATGATAATTTGATTCAATCGTCGCCTTTCGGAGTACACTTGGACACGCCAACAAGATAATTTTAAAACGCACTAGATTTTTTTCATATATCATGATGACTTGCAAGATTCTTGCTATGATGCTTCGCAAATGATATTTTGGCTCATAGCTCCGTTGTTATTTGAGGCAGACAGTGTGGTTTTAATGGAATATTACCTCTTAATTTAATTGTAATATTAATTTTTTGGTTGGTAAACAGGGAAGAGCCATGGATATAAATTGGGATGATGAGGTGAGCATTTAGTTTTTAATTGCTTTTGTAAGTTATAAATCTATCTTGTTGTGTCTTTAGGTGTCTTCGTCTTCAAGACTGTTTTCAAGATTTTGGCTTTCTTAGAACAGTTCATCCTACCCACACGCACAAAACGTTTTGGGAACACGCATTCATAGTGCGTATGCGTACAGCTAAGGAGTGGAATTCCTTGCCGGAGTCTGTGTTTCCTGATAGCTTTGTAGCTAGATTCCAAGGTTATCCTGGGTCTTTAAGTCAAGAGTGAATAGGTTACTTCAGGGCAAGCGTGCTCCATCTTCGACCACATCATCGCTTAACATCAGGTGAGATAGTGGTCAAACGAGTACCTATAAATAGTAAAAAAAAGATATACTGGTTATCTCGTGTTTATATCTACGATATCACTTTTTAGCTAGGGTATAGTCGTACATGTGTTAGAGTGGTGACCGCGTATGGGCAAACGAGTGTGGGATGCCCTGCGGCACGATGGATCGATGATTTAAAGTGGTTGCGCCAGGGTAGCCCGCGAAATTCAAATTTTCTTACGTTTTTTGCAATTTGCAAAGTATTAGGTTATATGTTGATTGAGGAGCTCGTGGCTAAATAATAACAGCCGCGCGGGTCGATCTTTAAGGTTAAGCAACGCTTGCCTAGTTTGGTCTGTGGATGAGTGACCATCTTAATATACCGAGTTTCCTCCGTGCTTCGGAAAGCACGTTAAGCCGTTGGTCCCGGCTGTCATTTGTAGATCTTTGGCAGTCGTTACGGATAGTCAGAAGCCAGTAAATCTGACTCCAGTCTTGCCAAGAAGTACCGTGTTACCCATTTAATGGGTTGTGGAGGTCTGGTAGGCAGCCGCTCCACGTAAAACACTGGTATTCAGCTGAATCTGGTTTGCCTGGAAGCCGACCCCAATATAGTTGGGAAAAAGGCTAGGCAGATGATGATGAGGTTATATGTTGATTAAAGTATGATTCGCGGGCGTAAAAATTATGCATTTTCAGAATTATAATCATTAAAATCTGTAAAATAACTCCAGTCGGTATAATCCTAAAATATCAAGATTTCATGAAATAGTCATTCTTTCGAGGTAACCCGAAAGAATGACTATTTCATGAAATCTTATGGCCCTATATAGGCCCTATGGAGTTTTATTGCTGACTTAAATGGTTATCATTCTGAAAACTAATCTACTAAATCTCACACAACTGTACACATATTACACCTGCATTCTAATAAAAAAAAATCACCACGAATTCTGTACAATCAAACATCAAACTACATAAAAAGACACCTACATACAACACAAGAAGTAAAAACAAGTTTCAACTAATGACCACACGTGCACGAACTAACTACGGCAAGAAAACCATATTGTCTGAGGGAGCAAAACTATTTAATGATTTACCAGAAGATTTAAAGAAGTGTAATAATATAAACATATTTAAAGCAAGGCTTAAAATACATATTGTGTACCCTGTAACGTTGCCAACACCCTAGAGGCAAATATATATTTTTAGATGTAAGCACTATTTGTATCTCATTTTAAGTGAACTGTTATTTAAGTTGTTATGAGAATAAAAATTCTTTAAACCTAAAACACATAATTCTTGCGCCCGCGAATCACACTTCAATCAACATAAAACCTAATACTGATTTGCAAAATACATAAGAAAATTTGAATATCGCGGACTACCTTGGCGCATCTACCTTAAAAAGGTGACTGGCAGCGGTTCGATGCGGATAGCTCAAGACCGGGATGGTTGGCGCTCTTTTGGGGAGGCTAAAGTTCTGCAGTGGACGGCGATTGGCTAAAATGATGATATAGTCTGTCTATTGGAAACATGTTACCGTGGGAACTGTGGTGGAGTAAGCTTGAAGTGACCTTTCCGCGCTAATTTTAATGGTTAGGAATAAACACAAACAATCTTTGCCTTGGCTTTGGCATCAAATAAAAAAGACCGGCCAAGTGCGAGTCGGACTCTCTTATTATTTGTTGGTATAGCGGCAGTAGAAATACACAATCTGGAAAAAGTTCAATTGAATACCTATTACGGTTCTTGAGATACAGCTCGCTGACAGACAGACAGGCGGACGGACGGACGAACAGCGGGGGCTTAGTAATAGGATTCCGTTGGTTACGCTAGATTTTCGAAAACTAGGACACATTTTATTCTAAACAAACGACCAGCTTATTACAAAAAGGCACTATTGCTAGAATCATACTTGTGGCTCGAAACACTGCGCGAGTCGCTGCGCAGTATCAAATTCATGTGCCAGCGGGGGTGAGGGGTGGGGTACTGCGCAGTGAAAAGCATTTACAAACGTCATTATGTTTGAATCGACCTGTTCTTCAATTTGCGTGTGTGTGTTAGTCTCTGATTTTTCGGTGTATCTGACTTATTCATGGTTTAAGTTACCACTTCGTCTTAACGCCGTGTTTCCACCTGCAGCCAGCTCGCTTACAAGATGCTTTATCTTATTTTGTATGGTTTGGCTTCCGTTTGACCACAATCTGACCTGATGGTAAGCCGTGATGTGGTCGACGTTGAAGCACGCTTGCCTAGAAGTAACCTATTCACTCTTGACTTAATGACCCTGAAGTTGTAGCTAACAGGAAAAACAGACGAGGGCAAGGAATCTGGGATTCTGGGGACATTGTGGGCTACCGAGGTATAATGAGATTAATCGCTCGATCGTGTCCCGCAAGGTAATCAAACTTTCATGCGAGTTGCTTGCAGGCGAAAACACGGCCTTAGAATGAGAGACTTGTTTTATTTCACGGAGTTTGTTCGAAAGAGTCACCGCGGCCCTGTAACGCAAAGGGCGTTAGGAGGAACAGGATGGGTTTTAGACAGTAAGAGTCCTGACACTCTCTCCCGCTCCGCACAGAGCGGAAGGAGTCATTTGGTGATTTCCTATCCTCAATGACAGACGTTGATTGCAAATTATGTCGTTGCCGTCAGTCAAGATCACCCCATTTCTAAAAGACAGGTATGGCCGTGTGCCTATACAACTTCTCATTCGCATCACACGCAGGCATTCCCTACATATTCCCTGACAGTACAATAACGTCATACAAAGTCACTCCGTCGCGAGCGTCTGTGTCTCTGTACGCGGTTATCTCAAATACCACCGAACGGATTTCAAACCTTTTTCATACCGACCAGACGAGTGTTGTCTGGTGGGCAACTACCGATGGTTGATATTCGGACTGTTGTACGAATATCAATCGGACTGTTGTCATTATCAATCAAATCGCATGGAAAACTTAAATAACGCGATGCAGGATATCTCTTAGTTCGTTGCTGACGGTCTAGATGTCGCTGTTCTTGTGGCGGTATAGATTTCGCTACGTTACTTTTATTGTGGCAGTATCGATGCTGCTTAGTACCTAAACTCATCATCATCTGCCTAGCCTTTTCCCAACTATATTGGGGTCGGCTTCCAGTCAAACCGGATTCAGCTGAATACCAGAATTTTACGTGAAGCGACCGCCTACCAGACCTCCACATTCCATTAAATGGGTAACAACACGGTATTTCTTGGCAAGACTGGAGTCAGATTTACTGGCTTCTGACAATCCGTAACGACTGCCAAAGTTCTACAAATGACAGCCGGGACCAACAGGTTAACGTGCTTTTCGAGGCACGGAGGAAACTCGGTATGTTAAGATGGTCACCCATCCACAGACCAACCTTGGCAAGCGTTGCTTAACCTTGAAGATCGACCTGTACGGCTGTTATTCTTTAGCCACGAGCTCCTCAAGAGCCGCTTAGTACTTAAACTATGTTATTATAAACTAGGTATGCTATAAATAATTTAATTGACATAGTTCCTCGTGTTTGTTCCAGGCTCCCTTGTCGCCGACCCCTTGCGCGGAGATCAGCGATGACGAGCTGGTCTCCATCTCTGTTCGGGACCTCAACAGGCAGCTGAAGATGAGGGGCCTGACCAGGGATCAGATTGTACGGTGAGTTCACTTTGCCGGATCTACTAGCGACCCTTCCCGGCTTCACACGTGTAATTTTTTTTTATTGAGGAATGGGCTTGCCCTGATGGAAAGCGATCGATGAGGTCTATGATGGAGCGAGTGAGCCCAAAAGATGCCTGTTCACTCTAGCTTTGAGGCAGACGGGTTATATGTGGAAGGAAACAAGACGCTGGCAGAAAGTACCACATTTCGGTTGTGCACATAATAAATGTAGAGGAGTAGCGCTGAGTACGACTAGTCGGGAACTCAGGATATCGACGCTGGGATCGCAGCGCGCCGGAAGTACAACCCCTACGGCTTCTAAGTAGCGAAATGTGAAATAAAAGAGCGAAAAAATAGCTCGCAACGCATGAGTTTCCAAATGGCTTCGCCGCGTATTAAAAAAAACTTCCAGGCGTGAAAATCCCTTCAAAGATTGCCAATGGGGTACCACCCTGTATTGCAAACTACTACATGGATACAGAGATAGTCGTCGTTTGGTACCCCATTCCATTACAAAATGTCTAACGGGGCGTCTGCGAGTTGTTTTCGACCTACCAAAGGGCCATAAGGTCCCGAGATTGTCAAAGATAGACTAAGAAAATAATTATATTTTTTTGATTCCAGGATGAAACAACGTCGTCGGACTCTGAAGAACCGTGGTTACGCCGCCTCGTGCCGCATCAAGCGAATAGAGCAAAAAGATGAACTGGAGACTGAGAAGAGTCAGGTATGCACTAAATACTAATATTTATTAACCATATCAGCACTAGAACCCTCGCAAAATGTCCGATAAATCGCTGTCAACAGAGCCCTAATGTCTGTTTTTTAATCTCGGAGCCTAAGTTGACAACTGCAAATGTCAAAACTGACTTATATGCTATTGAAATCTATGTCAGTTTGCCATTTGCACTTGTCAATTTAGTCTCCGAGATTAAAAAACAGACTATAGTTTACATTAATCAAAGAAGGTTTGTGAAATATCTCTTAAATCGGTCGAATATTGGAGGAGAAAACAGTCGAGAGCCAAACCTCGAATTATGACTTTTTACATACAAAGGCTCGCCGCCAGCATTTCCTCTTAATTCTTACTCCTCACAGTGATTCATATAAACTTTCAAGTCTTTATTCTTGGATTTTCTTTAAGGATTCAGATGGATACAGTGATTTTTCACTTTCTATGGAAAATCTAAATTCCTCTAATTTAACATTCAAATCAATACTGTCATCGTTGAGATATAGCTGGCTTTGTTCAATTAAAAAGCAAAAAGAATAAATCTACTTCAAGAAAAAAAAAATTCTAATTCAAGAAAAATTCAATGTTCTTCTCCTTCATTCCCATTCTACCTCACTTTAAAAAAATCTTTCTTGTCTACTCATTATTAAAGTTAGCAAATAATGCTAAAAGCTTCTCTAATTTCAGCCTGAATACTCAATACTTGAGTTATAAGGCTCAATGATCATAATCTCGCTAAAGACTCCCGTAGTCCATTTATTGAAGACTGTTCAGACACATTGCTTACAAAAAATGAAAACATTTTAAACTAAAATAAATCTACAACGGACCTTTTTGCTAACAACTACAGCGCCATCTATCATCACATACTAGCAACAACACAACTAGCGTCATCTCTTATCGAATTCCTCAACTTTCAGGAGTGGCACGACATGGAACTCATGCAAGACGAGAATAACAGGATCCGGGACGAAGTAGAAGCTTTGAGAGGAAAATATGACGCTTTAAAACGATTCGCCATCATGAAGAACATTCCACTGCCGCCCGAATTGGAGATACAGCCTTAGGTGTATAGTAATAAGGTGTAGAATAATCTAGAGTAAGTTTAATGGATATTATTGTGGCGGATTAGATCTGTAGGGCAGAAAAATTGGCTATTCGGAATACATCTAACTAACTTATATGTAAACTGGCTGATCGAGCGGTTGGCTGGGGGGAATGGCCATATAAATAAAAAATAGCCTACAACCTATTCTCAGACCTATCAAATATACACAAAAAACAAACATAACAATCGGTCATGCCGTTTCGCATGAGTTGTTAGCAAACACCGTGACACGATATTTAGATTAGATGTTTCGTTGTAGCGTTACAGTAGTTGTTTGAGTTCCTACTTGAGATATTAAAGAAAGGGCAATGAACGCTATTGTCTTACTAAAAAGAAATTAGAGCATTATGAAATGGTCTAGTAGATAGGCGGAAAACCATCATGTCCACAAATTATGCTGATGCAGTTTATGCAATGGTCTAAATGATCACATTTTATGTTTTTTTTTACTGCAGTATTCTGGATAAGTATTCAGGTAATCTGAAGGATACCTAAATGGTCCAGTCAAATAAGCATAAAAAACGGCTCAACCTCGAAGATAATAAGCTGGAAACTGGTATACACCTTCATTTTGGCGTTCTAAATGTTGTTTCAAGTCTCATAATATCTCGTGTCTGCGTTGTAAAGTCATTGAAGGTAAAAAGTCACAAAACTCGTTTCTATAGCTCCATTGATGTTAACACATATGATCAAAATTGTAGAGCGTAAAATTTGCAACAATTTTTGTAACAAACATTTTTTTTATGCTCTCAACTGTTTTCGAGATAGAGGGCGGAGAGCGCGTAACTCGTGAAACGCTTATTTGACTGGACTATAAAATCTACTATAGAATCGGGGCCAGTTTTTGTTTTACAACTTTAAAATTCGACTACAATTATATCCAGCCTTTTACATATTAAGTTACCTACAAGAAAATGCCTGAAAATGATAAACAATGATAATAATATAGACAGAAGTATATTATTTAATTTTAGTTTTAAGAGTACCTAAGCTATACTATTATACAAGAAAAATATTTATTTATACCTCAATAAAAATAGTTTAAGGAATATTGTTTTTTATTTTGATTTACCTACTTATTCACCTTAGTTTCTCGTAAGACGCCCTGCGGCACGATGGATTGATGATCCATGATAAAGAACGTGGCTGGCAGCGCAGATCACTGGAACAACTTGTGACCCTCGGATGCCCCTCAAGTTGAAAGGGAAAATCTATAAGTCCGTGATAAGACCTGTCGTAATGTATGGATCAGAATGTTGGGCTGCAAAAAAGACGGATGAAAATAGATTGCATGTAGCGGAGATCATGTTGAGATGGATGTGTGGAGTAACGAGAATGGATAAAGTGAGAAATTAGTACATTCGAGGTAGTTTAAAAGTGGCGCCAGTGACGGAAAAGTTAAAAGCGAATCGCTTGTCTTGGTATGGTCATGTGAAGAGGAGGGAGAAGAGTCTGTTATGATTTTCAACTGTCTACCTATTACGGGTCATGAGATATAGCCCGCTGACAGACAGGCGGACGGACGGACGGACAGCGGAGGCTTAGTAATAGGATTCCGTTGGTTACCCTTAGGGTACGGAACCCTAAATCCCGACCTCAATCCACGACGCACTCAATATACGTACTCAATACACATAAATGAAAAAAAAAATGGCTGAAATAATAATGATGCTTGTGATACTCACTATCATATTATCATCATCATCATCAGCCAAAATACGCTTACAGATAGAAGGTGTTCGCGGCTAAGTAATAATAACAGCCGCACGGATCGATCTTCGAGGTAAACCAACGCATGCCGAGGTCGATCCGTGGATGGGTGACCAACCACTCTATTCCGAGACTCCATCGTGCTTCCGCAAGCACGTTAAGGTGACAGATGTACAGAAGTCAAAAAATCTGAAACCAGTCTTGCCAAGGGATACCGTATTCAACATACTAAGGTGAATCATAATCATTTCACCCAAAATTGGCGCTCTTTGGGTGAGGCTTACGTTCAGCAGTGCGTGGGCACTCTGAACGTAAGCCATCCCCAAAGAGCGCCAACCATCCCGGTCTTGAGCAGTCCGCATCCATTCGCTGCCAGCCATATCGTCTTCCTGCCCTTATCCCATTTTACTTGGGGTCGGCGCAACACGTTTTTTATTAACCAACTTCTTCAAAAAGGAGGAAGTTCTATGTTCAGCTGTAAAATAAAAAAAGCCATAGACATAGTAATAGAACCCCCATAGACAGAACCCCTATGTTCACCAATTTCTCAACCAATTGTGGACCAATTTTAAAAACTCATTTTATTCGAATGCCTGTCCTCCTGAGGTGGTCCCATGGTCACCAAGTCAGAATCTGATGATGGGATCCCATAAAAAATGTTTGTTCAGCGATATTTAAGCCAATTTTTAACCGATTTGGATGATTCCTTTTTTGTTTGGACGAGTATTTTCCTGGACTGGTCCTATTTTAATTTGGTAAAGATCTGATGAAGATCTTTGGACGTAGGCAACGGAACTCTTCAATCAATGATAGCAAATGGATCGGGATTTCTGAAATCGCATGTCTGTCGATTGTTTACACTAACAGACATGCGTTCATAACATAACATCACGCCGGTACGCTGTGAAAACTAAAAATAAATAAATAAAAAAAAAACTTTTTTACAAAAAAATAAAACCCGACTTCCAAAACACAAAACACTACATAGTAAAAAATAACTTTAATTTCGGAAGTCGGTGTCAAAAAACCAAAAAAAGCAGGCAACAGGAAGGCGATGGCTGGCAGCGGATGGATGCGGACTGCTCAAGACCGGGATGATTGGCGTTCTTTGGGGGAGGCTTACGTTCAGCAGTGGACGGATATTGGCTGAAATGATGATGATTCACCTTGTATAGAATACGGTATCCCTTGGCTAGACTGGTTTCAGATGTTCTGACTTCTGATCATCTGTCACCTTAACATGCTTGCCGAAGCACGAAGGAGTCTCGAAATAGAATGGTTGGTCACCCATCCACGGATCGACCTCGGCATGCGTTGGTTTACCTCGAAGATCGATCCGTGCGGCTGTTATTATTACTTAGCCGCGAACACCTTCTATCTGTAAGTCGTATTATGGCTGATGATGATGATAGTGAGCATCACAAGCATCACTATTATTTCAGCCAACATTTTTTTCAATGATGTGTATTGAGTACTTACGTATATTGAGTGCATCGTAGATTGAGGTCTGTTTTTAGGGTTCCGTACCCAAAGGGTAACCAACGGAACCCTATTACTAAGCCTCCGCTGTCCGTCCGTCCGTCCGCCTGTCTGTCAGCGGGCTATATCTTATGATCCGTAATAGGTAGACAGTTGAAATTTTCACATAGGTAGTGTTTATTTCTGTTGCCGCTATAACAACAAATAATAAAAATAAGATGGTACGGAACCGCGCGAGCGCGAGTCCGAATCGCTGTTGCCCGTTTTTTTTTAATATTTTTTTCATTTTGTTGCTGAATCTTTGTTGTATAGCAGATACAGAACGCCACCCTTTGATATGAAGACGCACTTCTGGAACATCCTGTATAGGTATTGCAAAAACTTTTTACAAAAAAATACCTACAACCGACTTCCAAATAAAATAAACAACACCTACTAAGTATAAAATAACTTTAATTCCGGAAGTCGGTTTTTTTGGTTGTTTCTTCGTATTTTTACACCGACTTGATTATGTTTTTTGTCATTTTACACTTTTTAGTGGTACCCCGCACCTAACAACACCATGCACCACTAGAAAGTAGCAGGAAAGCAAAAGACGCAATTCGTTTACTTGGATGACAAACCAAATACGTCATCTAAGTAAACGAATTCCAGCTAAAACCGATTTTAAATGCCTCAATTTAAATAGGACCAATCGAGGAGTATATCCTTTCACATTAAAGAATTTTTCTAATCGGTTTATAAATGACGGAGTTATGTTATGAGGTAACAAACATAAAAAAATACAACTGAATTCAGAACCTCTTTTTTAGAAGTCGGTTAAAAAGGTGGGTAGGTAAGTATTTGAATCCCCACAATAATCAATCACTACCTACTGACCTTCTTTCAAGTAAATCTGTACTAACTGGCTCCTTACATAATAAGGGACCTCTAATTTGCCCGAGGACGCCATATTTAATTCCAATAAATATTTTATTGAGGCACTCAGGTACCGTACCTACTTTAAGAGGGGACCCTAGTAGATGAACATACGGAAAATGGAACAGAAATTCCAATAACGGTTTTCTATAATAGTAGCGTCACTAGTTGGCGCCACAAGATTAAAAATAGCCTACGAAACGACAGAGTTGGAAAAGGCAAGAAAAAATCCTAAAGCACTATGGACTACAATTAAACAAATAACTAATACGCAAAAGACCCATGTTAGCCCTTTAGAGCTATTAAAATTAAGTGACGATCCTCAAATTTCATTAAACAAGGTGAATCACTTCTTTAGTAATGTAGGTAAAAACTTGGCTGCACAAATTGTATCACCTGCATCCAGACGGACAACAGCAGCAAATGATCAATGTGCGAATAGTACCCATGACCCGATTGTTAGTTCCCTCGCCTTGCTGGAGGTAGATGAAACCGAAGTAGAATCTCTCATCTTACAATTACGACATGACTGTTCCGTTGGATGGGACGGTATCTCTTCCACACTGATAAAAGCATGCCGACATGTATTGGTTCCACCTATTACCTTTCTCTGTAATCGCAGTCTTCAAACTGGTATATTTCCGGATGCTTTTAAAAAGGCAATAATACACACAATTCACAAGGGAGGGGACAGAAGCTGTGTTAGTAACTATAGACCAATATCTGTTTTATCAGCACTTTCCAAACTGCTGGAGAGGATCCTCGCAAATTCTCTAAGTAACTTCCTGGACAAACACTGCATCATTGCTGAAAACCAATACGGCTTTCGTAAAGGAGTGTCGACGGAAGATGCAGTTTTGGACTTTATGCAACAGGTTGCCAGGAAGCTAGACAGTAAAATAAAGTGCCTGGGAATTTGTCTGGACCTTTCGAAAGCCTTTGACACAGTTTCTGTTCCCAAACTTATTGACAAGCTGGAACGAATTGGTGTGCGTGGAATACCACTTGAAATCTTCAAAAGTTACCTTAATAATCGTACGCAACGTGTCAAAGTTGATGCGTACTGTAGTGATGAGGAACCAATAACATACGGAATTCCCCAAGGTAGTATACTTGGCCCCATTCTCTTCCAAATTTACGTAAACGAGCTTTGCAAATTGAACCAGCCTAACTGTGACATTTACGCGTACGCAGATGATACCGCGATCCTCGTCTACGGGCCTACTTGGGACATGGTTAAGACTACTGCAGAAGAAGCCCTGTCCAAAATAATGAAATGGTTGAACTCTAACCTTCTCACACTCAACTTAACCAAAACTACTTACATCCCATTCGCAATCCGGCGTAACATGAGGCCATCACATACCTTTAGTATTACAGCTCACTCATGCTCAAATCCAATACCAACTTGTGCCTGTCCAACTCTTACTAGATCGGACAATATCAAATATCTCGGAGTTCAGATTGATGACGGACTAAGATGGGACAAACAGATTGACGCCCTTACCACAAGAACGATGCGTCTTATACACGTCTTCAAGTCACTGAGAGATTCGGCTAAACCTGACACTCTGAAGATGGTTTATTACGCTCTCTGCCAATCTGTTATTGGATATTGTATCGCAGCACGGGGAGGAGCAGCAAAAACGAAAATGTTGAAAGTAGAGAGAGCACAAAGAGCCATTCTTAAGGTAATGACTAGGAAACCCTATAGATTCCCAACATCTGAACTATACTGTAACTGCAAAGTCCTTACGGTACGTCAGCTCTTTGTGCTCCGATCGATTTTAAAAACTCACGCTAAGCTGCCGCCGCCAAATCTAAATAAGCGACAGCAACTCATCACAGGATCTCAACACAAAACAACTTTTGCTAAGCACCAATTTTACACACTTGGGAAACATATCTACAATAAAATTAACAAAGAGTTACAGATCCTAAAACTAAACGCACACGCGGTTAAAACAAAAGTAATGGAATGGCTACTAGAAAGGGACTATGCCTACACGGAGTCTCTGCTTACGTAAGTACATCACCTAATCTTTCTCACGTACCCGATTTCAATAACATTCACTCACTCAAACATTCGCGCACGCACCCCTCGCACACTCCACCTATCTACATGCGCACTATCCCACACAATACTCACCTTCCAATACACGCACACCACGAACACCACACACACCCTCACATATACAACAAACTTCACAACTAAAGCAGAACACATAAATTATTGCAGCGGTAGGACGACACCGTTCATCAATTGTTTGTAAAAATAATAGTGTATAAGAGTTTTGAGGCTGTTCACTGTTTCTCAAAATACAGGTTATAACCTAGTTTGAGAAGCAGGGTTTGGAAATTTTGTACAGATTTTACAACATACCTATGTATACTCTCAACCTACTATTTGTTGCTGTAAGCATCTGTAAATTTTTGATGAATAAACATTATTATTATTATTATTACTAGGCAAGTGACTTACGTTGACGTTGACATCAACTTGGGTCCGCAAAATCTATAAGCTTTAACAGGTGCCTGGACTTGACGTCCCAGTGCTGCCACCTGGTGCATATTTGACGTTATAGAAAACACTCATTCAAACTTCTCCTTAGAAAGCATTGAGGCATTTTGAAGGCAAGTTAGGGCGGGGTTGGGTAAGGTCCAGCTTTCCATTCTTCATTTTAATTTCCCATTTTGCCTCCTTGTATCTGCCAAAGCTATTTTCCAATGCCAAGCAGATAAGTGCCCAGTGGCTTTAGGTGGTGGGAGAAAAAAAATGGCTAGGCTCTGTCTGAACTCATGACAACTTGTAAATCAGCCTAGCCTTGACATGACAACTTGTCTTAATAAAGTCAGCAAATCTGTATGGAGTGGACCTTCTCACCCGTGTCTCTACAGCGACTGAACCCCAACCACTCAGAGTCAATAATTACGTTTACGATAGAGTTTTTGGAGGAAAAAACGTTTGAAAGATACATACCTAGGTACCTACTATTTGTTCGGCTAAGTTATTAAAGGAGAGTTTTCCTTTACCTAATGATTTGTAGTGTTGGGTTATATTTACCTTTGATAGAAACGTTTCATCTTTTTGTGAAGGTATGTCATGGGGCGTTAGAAATTTTCTTTGCGGGGTTTTCCTGCTGAAAAACATTAAAGTATGTTCCATTTGTTTACCGGAAAGCGTGCTTGTAAACCCAACGTGAAGATGAAGAAAATTGTTTTATTTTTTTTCAAAATTTTAAGCTCAGTAGATTCGGAGATACGATGGGGTAATGGTTATTTTTGATCCTACATCTTGAATAACTTCAAAACTGTGTAAGTTGCACTGTGTAGATTAGCGCGTTCATGCAAACAAACAAACAAACTCTTCAGCTTTATATGTTAGTGTAGATATAAGCCACACCACTGCCTTACACTCAAGTACTTAGGTACTGGACATTAGTAAACACAATACAATCAGCAATCCTGATTGATTGACTCAGCCTTCCCATAAACAAGCAGGCCAACATATTGATCCAAAGCTATCTAAGCCCTAAACTCGTATAATTAACCCTCGGCTACTGCGGTGGAACTCGTTAGCACAATCAAGTGCCCTAAACTTCGCAGTTTAGCAGCGAGCGGTGGAGGGTTGACAGTTGCTAGCGCGGCAATTAGATGGATGATAGATTGAGGATGAAGGGAGCGAGCTCATGTTTTGACGCAAGTAGTTCTTCTTTTTATCGTGTGGATAGTAAGGTCTAGCGACACAAACCCTAGTGTCAGATTTTCTGAATGGCCTCAAGGGCCTCTGACATGGTTTATTTGACGACTGCCATTTGGCGGCCGGGGACCACCGGCTTATACGTGCCTTCCGAAGCACGGAATCAACTTTTGATCAGACAATTAAGTGATTCAAGCCTGCAATGTCTTAACCAAACTGGGAACCACTTTACAAAGTATGCTTCCGTAGGAATCGAAGCTACGAACACCGGGTCACAAGGCAAACGCCTACACCACTCGACCACGAAGGCACTTAAAGACGTAAGTAGTGAGAAATAGTTACATTTTTATGATAAAATGGATAGAACCTTATTGGCATAGCTAGTGGCCTTGACTTTTTCAAAATCGCAAAACAAAAACAGAGGAAAACAAAGAGCAAAACAGAGGACAATTAAAAAAAACAAAAAAATGTTTGCTACATGGTGCCCCAAAGTGTCACGTTATCGAAGTTTTTGGAGGTAAAGTCACAATGTGAGAACAACTAAAAATAGTATCTCCTTGATGTCGCCCGCGGTTCCGCTCGCGTGAATGACGAAAAAAAATATCCTACGCATTCCAATAATGTGTGTCAAATTCCATGAAGAACCTTTCAGGCGTTCTGACGTGGAAAGTAACAACTTTCGCATTTATAATATTAGTAGGATAGGCAATAGGATAGGATTATAATATTAAGTAGTAGGAAGTAGGATTTTGCGAATTAACTAAAACTGGTTCTAAAATACTTCATCATCATCGTAACAGCCGAAAGACGTCCACTGTTGGACATAGGCCTCCTCCAAAAGCGGGGTTGCCATAATCGCCACGCTTGGGTTGCCAAACGCCAAGGTTGGCGATCGCAGTGTATGGTTTTACATAGAACGCTGTTGCCCATTCTCTGGTGAGTCCCTTAGTCGCCTCTTACGACGCCCACGGGAAGTGACGGGATGGTATTACTCTTTTTTTTTTTTTTTTTTTAAAAAAAAAAAAACGTTGCGTGTGCAATGTGTCGTCAAACGACACGGTTCGAACGACTCTTTTACGGCACCATACGGCACCGGCCGACACCATGTGGCATGTATACTTATTTAACTTGAATTCTCGGCTACAAACTCGCTACAAACACCAGAACAAAGCGACATTAATCAATTGTGTATTATAATTGAGTTAATTCGCGACAGATGACGGGATATGATCGTTTGGCCCGCTCTGCTTCTGCGACTGAGTTTTGTATTTTTGTCTCGACGAATTAATTAATAATTTCACAATGGATGGAATCATTTGTTACCGGTGTCGGCGGAGACAAGGACTTTGGAGCTGGCACACTTTTTCTTGTTATTCTGGTCTTTGCCAGTTGTTACGGATTGTCAGATGCCAGTAAATCTGACTTCAGTCTTGCTAAGAACAAACAGTTAATGGTTATGGTGGAGGTTGTAGGCGGTCGTTCCACGTAAAAATACTGGTATTCAGCTAAATCCAGTCTGACTGGTAGCCGACCCCTATGTAGTTGGGAAAAGGCTAGGCAGATGATATTTTTTCTGACTGTTTTATCAAACTGCACAGTTTTTTTTTAAAGATGGGTAATCGTCAAGTGACTCCTCCCGCTCTGGGCGGAGCAGAAGGGAGTGTGAGACTCTTCCTGCCTAAAACCCATCCTTGTTCCTCCTAATGCTCTTTGCGTTCCAGAGCCGCGGTGACTCTTTCAAACAAATTCTGCAACTGCATGGTAAGGACCTTATCCCACCGGTGCCCTTCTACCATCTTGTTGCTTATACCACCAATTTGTACTAAGCGTTTCCAATCGTCTTTTATAATGCGCACTGTGCGCACAGCAAAGGAATGGATACCTGAGTCTGTGTTTCCGAACGCATTCAACCTTAATCTCTAAGTGAACAGACTTCTGGGTAAGCTCACTCTATATTCGTCTTTGTCACCTAGACTAGAGTCAAGAGAAAACCCATCTCAAGTAAAAAAAAAAAATGTTAGGACGTTTTAAGCTTTTTTCCCCCAAGTCCACAGTCACCTCAGCCGCGCAAGTGGGGCCGGCAAAGACAAATTACTTTATTCCCCCACCTATTTATTTGTCGAGCTTCCCCTGGCTTTCATTATTTTTTTGTTTATAACTGTCCTCCCCTATTTCCGAATCTACTCCGCTGAAAATGCTGAAATACTCGTCAAGTTTCATTATTGTTTGTTTTTTTTTGGAGAATTAAGGCGTTACTATCCGATCCTACTTATCACATAAGTCATCATCCTTTTCGAAACTATGATGGGGTCGGCTTCCAGTAAATCTCACACCAGTCTTGCCAATAACCAGCGTGTTACCCAGTTAATGGGTTGTGGAGGTGTGGAGGTCTGGTAGGCAGCCGCTCCGCGTAAAATACTGGTATTCAGCTGAGTCCGGTTTGACTGGAATCCGACCCCAATATAGTTTGGAAAAGGCTAGGATAATATAGCAGATAACGTAGAGTGACTGGTTTGCTGATCTAGACCACCTTCTTACACGATAGGTGTAGCCCTTTTTTAAAAGATTTTATTTAACTTGCAATGTCTGTATGTATGTATGTTTGATCGGGTGGAATCTTACTACTAAATTTTGAAGCAGATAGCTTCAACCGATTGACGAGTTGATACCCATATTAGAAGTGCATAAAAAATAACTAATCCGCCATCTTGGATGTTCCACCATATTGAATTTAGAAAGACGTCACATTATTTTTCGAGTTACTCTCAACAAGTCTTTTCATTTGATACCCATATTGTAGAAATGAATTAAAACTGAATATTCCGCCATCTTGGATGGTCCGCCATATTGGATTTAGAATGACGTCACACAGCTTATCGTATATTGTCATCCAAACTAATCGTGTATACAAAATTTCAGCTCAATCGGTTGAAGATATCTGCTTCAAAATTGAGTAGCAAGATTCCACCCGAACAAACATTTACATACATACAAACATACAGACATACATACATTGCAAGTTAAATAAAAGCTTTTAAAAATGGCGTATTTTCCCGCGTTTTCATTTTCGGAATGCAGGTGTAACAACTTTTAAACTTTCGACATTCTTGTAACTTGAATAACTTTCTTTTAATATTTTTCGCGTTTCTCTTTCCTCGAAGTTAAAAGTTGTAAATATTTGGAATTGTATCTTAACAAGAGCATAGTACTTTTCTTTAGCTATGATATTTCACGGTGGGATAGGAAAATTGTTCTCAATTAATATCTAAATAAAGTAAGATAATAATATGACCGTCCTGTGTTCTATGTTTAATGCATGCCGTGACAGCCTGAAATTAAGGCTACACTATAAAATGTACAAATATGTGTACCTACCTCAATTCTGATGTTTGCTTTGTTAGTTGTCTTTAAATAAAATAAATAAACTTCTCTCAATAGTTTTTCCTGTGAAAACTATCTAAGTACTTATTTATAAACTAAGATAAAGCCACCACATAGCCTTAATATTCTATGAAATATGGATGGTTACGTACGAATTAGATTGAGATTAGGAATACATCTTACTTTCTGACAGATGCAGCGACATTAAAAGTCGAGCGAAACCGCTGGTTTCCACCAGCTAGTCTACAATAATCGAAAGGTCCTCATGTTATAAGGAACTAACTTTAAATACGATGACCGTGCTGCTTAACAACTGTTACTAAGACTTTCTCAAAGACACTGGGGATCGAATAAACAAGCATTCGCGCTTGCGACGACTATACAAACGCGGCAGTCCATCTTTATCATCGTCATTATGTTGGTACAAGTTACAGTACTGTCCACCAACATAACGAAGGCAATAAAAATGCAAAATAAAACATGAATCCCCAACTTGTGCTTGCTAACAAGCGCTAATACACTACATTTTTCTTTTATCCCGATTCGTGAATCTCTTTTGTAAAAAAACTGTTTATCATACTTAAATATGATCGCCGCTTAAACAAAGCAAAGGACTTTTTTCGCGGGTTTTTTCCCGCTTTTTTTTTTAACTTTTGTACACAGTTTCAATTCAACAGACGTTACGCATGTATAATTCGAGACTCATTTCGGACTTGCCGCCATTTTGCCTGACTTGTTGTCCAACAATCAAGAGGCAGAAGTTGCGATGCCTTTGCCACACTGTTTTGTTTTTTCCTTCTTTTTTAAGTTCGTTAAAGTGAAGGCACAGGCAATCAACTAGGCAGCCTCGTTCGTTGATTGTTAAGTCTTTGAAAGTTCTTTTTTTTTACTGTTTTGTTTGTGGAGTTTTATCAAAAGGTAAAGTATTACCTGGTTGTCTCTAGTGTATTTTTTGTCGTGCGACTAAGGATTGTAATTAGAGCTTTTTGTTAGTTCCTTTTGTGTTAATAGTTTGCTTAGTGACTGGCGCTAGTGTGCTTTGTAGTAAAAGTTCGTTTTAATGGGGCTAAGTGAAATGGTGTAGTTAAATTTTATTTTCTGGTAAAGAAAAGGAAAGCCTGAGGTAGTTGTTTTGCTACTTTTAAGTTTGGAATCTAAAAGGGGTCGTGCTTTGTTGATGTACTAATGTATCTAAATATTGACGATTAAAATTGATTTGATTTTTAACCGACTTCTTCAAAAAGGAGGAGGTTCTATGTTCGGCTGTATGTATCTTCTTTTTTTTATGTATGTTCACCAATTTCTCCGCCAATTCCGGACCGATTAAAAAAAAACTTTTTTCATTCGAAAGCCTATACTCCTGAGGTGGTCTCATTGTCACCAAGTTAGAATCTGAGGATAGGATCCCATGAAAATCGAGGGAAACCCTCAAAGCACATACACGGTTTTTCATAAATTTTCTAACGCAATTCAGATATTTGTGCCTAGTAATCATCATCTCATGTTGCTGAGCTGATAATGAAAGGTATAAGTCAGGATCTGATGATGGGATCCCATGAAAATGTTTGTTTAGCGATACTTTCACCAATTGTTAACCGATTTGGATGATTATTTTATATTAAGAAGAAAACTGTGAGGTCTGAAAATACAAAAAAAAAAAAATACAAATTATATCATTTAGCTACCTAATGAAGGTCCCATTCATATTCCTCTTTTATTTTATTTTTTTAATTAACACCTCCAGGAACAACGTTGTTCATGTAGGTATTAAGGGTTTTCAGGAAAATTCACGCCACCAGTGAGCGCTACTGAGGTGAGAAGTCCTCTTCTCAGAAAACGATAAATTGACCCATAAGTGACGTTAACGTCAATTTAAAATATAGGATTTAGACAGGTCCCTTGACCTAACACCTCAGTCTTCCACCTGGTGCAAATCATTTCAGAAAATCGTCTTTTGATGTTGAGCGAGCCTAAAAAGGCCACTTTGGTAGAGTCAAATAAGAAACATAATATTATAAACCACACAACAAACCGTGAAATTACATTTTTATCTTTATCGCTAACGCATTAGGATCAAGATTGATTGGGAAAATTTGACAGTGACGGGTAGCGTGATGTGCTTTCTGATTTTTCTAAAGTGGCCTTTCTTAGACCCCCAGTAGGTTGGATATGACGCCTCAGTGCTGCCATCTGGTGCACCTATCTCATTTTAGAAAACCCTCATTGGCATAGTGATTGCCACACTGCAATTCCCCATTCGCACTCTACTCTATCTGAAAAGACAAATATACATCAAAATACTTAGTACCTATACTTTTCTAAAAAAAAAACTAGCTAAGTATATTAATAGATCTTTATGAAAATCTGCAACCATTTCTGCAACTGTCAAATTCATCTGCCCCATTTTTCTTTCCAACCAGTTATTCAACAGGAAGTCTGAATGAACGTGCCATAGAGAATACTCTTTTGTTTTCCCCACAAAAGAGCAGAGCATTCCATCTGAGGTCAAGTGCCTCGCTTCCTTGTGTTACCTACCCCAGCCTTTTGGCGGGCGAAAAATAGGTTAAGTATTATCCAAGTATATTGCCATAATTAGCTCTCGTTTGAAGCACAGCATTCACATTTTTAATCTCGACAAAAATCCAGAGAGCACGGTATTAATACTTTATTAAAAATAATCTCATAACTCTATGGGCTGTTTATTTTTTTCCGCGTAATAGGCGCACTTTTCACATCGCTTTCATTCGGCGGGTCGCCATTTTTTCTGGGTATTTCGCTCTCTGACAAATGTGTAGTATTACGGGTGCACAGTGTGTCCACGCAAGCGGTTATGTGGAAAAAAAATTAGATATTTTTAGTAGTAAAAGTTTTTAGAATTTACTTTTACACATTTAAGGAAAAATAGGCTTACTTTGTAAAGACAGTCTGTCTTAAAAATCACCCAGTTCATATTTATCCTTTTAAACTTATTATTACTCGAACAAAAAACGACCAAGTCAAAGTAGGCAACTAATAAGTTTTGTTTTGTATTGATAGTAGAAAAAATAGTTTTATGCGATATTGTAAGTGACTACGTGGCCACGATAGAGCAAGCTGACGTATACTTATGTAACTTGCGGGTCTAAAAAGGCCACTTTAGAATAGAATACTCTTTATTATGTACACCATATGATTTACAGAAAAGATAGATAAAGAAAACATTACACATTGGGCGGCCTTATTAGGCCTAGAAGCGGTCTTCTCAAGACAATCTTTGGATGGATTGTAAAGATAATGAAAAGGCAGGCTGTAAGTAGTCTTAGGTGTACGTTCTATATAAATAAACTAGTTGACCCGCGCAACTTCGTCTGCATCACAATTTTCATTACTGCTCCGCTCCTATTGATCTTAGCGTGATGATATATAGCCTATAGCCTTCCTCGATAAATGGGCTATCTAACACTGAAATAATTTTTCAAATCGGACCAGAAGTTCCTGAGATTAGCGCGTTCAAGTTAACAAACAAACAAAAAAACTCTTCAGCTTTATATATTAGTATAGATACAATAATAATGATAATATAATAATGATCTATCAAATAAAAAGCAAAGGATCCAAGTGAAAACGATCAAAGAGATAGTGATTTTTAACCATTTTCAGAATCAGAAAGCAGATCACGCTACTCGTCACTCAAATTTTCCCAATCAAGCTTGAACCTCATTCGTTAGCGATAAAGATGAAAATAAGTTTTTGACAGATTTTTGTGTGGTTATTATTATGATTGTAATACAGTTCTAATATCACTCTCCTAAAGTGGCCTTTTTAGCCCCCCAGATTCCCCTAGACTCTTGACTTAAAATTTAAAACCTCCTCTCTTTCAGAAAACAGAGACTTCGGCAGGGAATCAAGTCGTTAGCTGTAAAAATGAAAGACAATATGGTGAAATGTCCACCATGTTGTATAAAGGAGTTCAGTCTCGGATACCATAAGTAGCTGATCTATACTAATATTATAAATTACTAGTTAACCCGCGCAACTTCATCTGCGTCACAATTTTCATTACTGCTCCGCTCCTATTGATCTTAGCGTGATGATATATAGCCTATAGGCTTCCTCGATAAATGGGATATTTAACACTGAAAGAATTTTTCAAATCGGATCAGTAGTTCCTGACATTAGCGCGTTCAAGCAAACAAAGAAATAAACTCTGCAGCTTTATATATTAGTATAGATATAGATAATTCTATACTAATATTTTAAGCTGAAGAGTTTGTTTAGTTGAACGCGCTAATCTCAGGAACTACTGGTTTAAATGCTTTTAGTGTTGGATATCCTTTTGGAGGTATGTGTAGGCGAGAGTAAAGTCCCGCATACCGAGATTGAATAGGGAGGAACCTCCGACCGGGCTGTTGTGCCTGGCGGGCTACTGCCCGATAGTTGATATTCGGGCTGATGTATACGTTCAAATCACACGACACAACTTCGTTTGCGCGATGCAGGATTTTAGTTCGCTGCTAGTTGGATAGATGGTTGCGGTTCTTTTTGCTGCGATGTAGATTTGCTCCGTTGGTTTTACTTGTGGCGGCATTGATGCCGCTACAGCCCCTTTATTGAGGAAGGCTATGGGCTATAATTATAACATCAGCTCGGGTCAGCTAGTATGATATAGGACAAAAATCATCTCCTTGCTATCTTTCAGTAATCTAATCAATTATATTTTGATCTTTTTCATGATCACAATTTAGTGAATCCTATGTTTCTCTCTCTCTTCCGTCAGTTTCCGTCAACCAGTTGTCTCCCTCGGTCATGTTCTGAAGCTTGGTGGAGTGCGTCGCTGACAGGTATTTTCAACTCCTCCGCTGTTTGGTCCGACCATCGCCTGGGACTTCGACCCCTAGGCCTTTTTACCTATTTTAATATTTTCATATTCATTCATATTCATATTCATTTATTGCATTTCATGTTGTTTACAGATTGTTACATTATGATAGTTCCAAACAATGAACCCTGCTAGGGCACAGTAATGTATAGGCGACAGGTTTTAATTAATTTAACATGCTATCAATATTCATTATTCACATAATTTGTTGATATAGAATAATTAAAAAAAATAATAATTATTTTTTACTCTACTCTCCTTTCGCAGGTATGCTGGAAAAGATTTCTTTTGAAATAAGCATCACCTTTGTACTTATTTTTCTGTTTCTTTCTTCTTATCCTATTAAATGTGTGTACATAAATTGTTAAATAAAATAAATAAATAAATAAATTATTATTATACATTATGTCATTCTTATAAACTAAATAAGTAAATTATCATTTTCATATTACAATCTCATACTACAATAGAGATTCTAAAATGTCTTTATTATCTCAGTTAATTTAATGTCAATAGATTAGTTTTACATATAATATGTCACTTTTTCAGATAAAATAAAAAAAGAAATAGAAAGTAATCACTAAAAATACAGGAGTGAGGCAGTAGCGGACTGATGTCTTATAGAGTACCTAGTTATGTATATGTAATGTGTTCAAGTCGATATTAATTTATTTATTTCTCAGTAAAAAATTATTTTAGGCTATAATATGATTTTAATTTTAAGTAGTTTTGTAGGTCATTTTTGAATTTGTTGTCGTACTCTGTATCCTTAACTGACTTTTATTTTACTATTGATAGGCACGCGTTTGACCACTATCTCACCTGATG
Source organism: Lacanobia oleracea (assembly GCA_950371165.1). NCBI lineage: Eukaryota > Metazoa > Arthropoda > Insecta > Lepidoptera > Noctuidae > Lacanobia > Lacanobia oleracea. The sequence continues at coordinate 3,512,186 of OX493412.1, read as the reverse complement.
GTAAGCGAGGATGTGGTCGAAGATGGAGCACGCTTGCCTAGAAATAACCTATTCACTCTTGATTTAAAGACTCCCAGGTTGTAGCTATCAGGAAACACAGACTCCGGCAGGGAGTTCCACTCCTTAGCTGTACGCACTATGAATGTGTTCCCAAAACGTTTTGTGCGTATGGGTGGGATTTCCACCATGTACCGGTGGCGCATCGCCGTTCGTCTTGTGGTCCGATGATGGAACGGGCTTGGCGGAATTAAATTATGCAATTCCGTCGCACATTCCCCAAAATGCAACCGGTAAAAAACCAACAGGCTAGCAACTCGTCGTCGATGTTCAAGACTTTGGAGCTTCGACGCGACGAGCCTCTCATTGCCGATGATCCTCTTGGCTCGTTTCTCAATTGACTCAAGGGCATCAAGCTGGTATCTGGCAGATCCATCCCAAAGATGAGAGCAGTATTCCATACACGACAGCTTGAGCAGCTGTTCCGCCGTGAAGTACCGTCTCACCTTAGCCAGAATCCCCAACTTCTTTGCAGCCACTTGAGCTTTTGCCTCTATGTAAGGGCCAAAATTGAGAGTAGATGTTAATGTGACCCCAAGAAGCTCAAGTTGGTCGGTTATCGGCACGGTTTCACCGCGGAAAGATGGAGTTGGGCGGAATTGGCTCCTTTTGGCGAAAAATAGACACGCTTGGGTCTTAACAGCATTGAACTTGACCAGATTGGCATCGCCCCATTCAGAGACCGCCTGTAAGGACACGTTCAAGCGCTCAACCATTGCCTCCCAGAGAGACCGGATCTGCGACCCACCAGCTCGTGCGTCGGACACGTATCTCTCAGCAACAGTGCTGTCGTCTGCATACCCAAAGGTACCGGGTTTAAGCAGATCATTAATATGCAGCAACAACAGTGTTACCGAAAGCACCGACCCCTGAGGAACCCCGGCATTAATATCCAGCAGTCCAGACGAGCAGCCATCTATGACCACTCGGATAGACCGCTCCCTCAGGAAATCTGCGATCCAATCACACAAACCGGCGGGCAGACCGAAGGAAGGAAGCTTAATAATAAGGCTATCGTGCCAGACCCTGTCGAAGGCCTTCGAGATGTCAAGGGAGACCGCCAGTGCCTCCCCGTGCTTCTCTACGGCCTCACTCCAGATGTGAATGGCATACGCTAGTAGATCCCCAGTTGACCGATTTCGGCGAAACCCGTATTGTCGGTCACTAAGGATATCATTCGCTTCTTGGTACGCCAGGAGCTTATGATTCAGAACGCGTTCCATAGTCTAACAGAGTATGGACGTTGCCGAGATGGGTCTATAATTCGACGGGTCAGCTCGACTACCCTTCTTGGGCACGGGCTGCACGTTAGCTTGCTTCCAAGCCTTTGGCACTTTTCCAGTCTCGAACGAAAGGCGAAATAGGCGTGTCAAGATCGGAGACAGCTCAGGCGCACAAGTCTTCAGAACAATTGCCGGTATCCCGTCGGGACCACTAGCCTTGTTCACGTCTAGGTTACGCAGTACCCTACGGACAGCCTTCTGATGAATGCGAATGTTCGACATACTCGATTCGACCGACTTAGCCAGGGACCAAAAAGCCTTACTACCTGCTGGGTATGAAGCAAGTTTGTTCCCTATAAGAATAAGAATATTTTTATTTGTATAAAACATGGTACATTTTATTTGGTATTCGGCTAATGTGGTCAAACCGAGCCCTCCGCAACACCTTCTTGCAGGACTTAGCAGCCCTGTTAAAGGCTCTCTTCTTCTGACTCACGTTATTTGCTTTGCGCGTACGAGCGTCGACCCATGCTAGGTACGCCGTGTGCTTATGCGCATCAGCGCGATTGCACTCGGCACCAAACCAAGGACGAGCTTTGCCAGATATTGCTATGTCAGAGAACGGAATGTAGTACTCCATTCCCCTCCGCAACACATCCGTCACGGCATCCGCGCACGACGTAGCATCAGTGGAAGAAAAGCAAGTAGGCTGCCAAGGGTAACATGCGAAGAAAGATCGCATGCCATCCCAATCTGCTGACTTGTATTGCCATACCCGCCGGGTGCCTCTTGGGCTAGGATCGGGCGGAGAGTAGACAGACACAGACTTCACCAGACAGTGGTCGGAACTACCCAGTGGTGATGAAATCGACACCGAATAGCGGTCTGGATCTGTTGTCAGCAAAAGGTCCAAGCAATTGGCAGTGTGCGAATCAACATCCGGCACCCTCGTTGCCTCCTGGACCAGCTGGCTTTAAGATTTAACGCAAGCGCTAGCTTTCGCGTCTCTCGTCCAGCATGGTCTGTGCACTGGTATGGGAAGAGCCACTCCTGATGGTGGGCATTGAAGTCCCCCAGTAACACTAATTGGGCAGAAGGGTACCGCTGCTAAGCCGCATCCGCCGCCTCACTCAGGTGCTGTGTAAGCCCAGTTGTCTCCAAATCACCGCCGTGCGAACGGTAGACTTATGCGTAGATAATTTTGTCTAGACCTGTGTCCACTATAGCCCACAGCGTTGAGAACCTGGAGTCTTCAAGGTAGCGGAGACACCGATAGCAGATGTCGTCCCGGGCGTACATGCATACGCCCGCGCGGGGTCTGAAGTGGTGCTCCAGGGAAATCCCTGGGTAAGACAGGTATGACACGCCCGACGGACATCCGATGTGCGTCTCCGACAGGAACAAGAGCGCTGGTTTCTCGGTCTCGAGGTGGTGATGGACTGCGGCGAGATTTGAGTGCAGACCTCGTATATTAGAGAGGTGCACTTTATGCGAAAGGACGTGCTGCCGCTGTACAGCTTTTCTCTTTTTATTCCTGTTCATTCAAGTGATGGAGGTTGAGGAGAAGGAAGTGAAATGAGGTTCCAAGCTGCTAATCTTCAGGCACGCCCTGACAGGACGATATCTTTGGAGGACTAGTCTGGAGACTGCGGGGACGCCCGAGCCCCCCCGGGAATGTCCATCGGGCCCTTTCATCTGGTCGCCAACCAGCACGATGGTGCATTCCGGGATTTTTCGTCAGTTGGCGGGGCAGCCTTTCATGTGTGGCTAGCACACTACTTGGGCCCCCAACTATCTGCGGTCGGCCAGCGGCGCACCGTGCCTCGGATCCCGCTACCCTCCAAGACTAGTCTCCCGATACGCCCAAGCCAGGGCTAGCCTGGCTGGTCTGCCTGCATTGGAACAACTATTTCGACCCAACTCCTCTGAATTGGCTACACTGAGCATCGTACCGGAACACAGCTAAGCCGCTTGGCGGTACGTCTTTGCCCAGTGGGTGGTCACAAGCCATCGGCCGAAGCCTACCACCAGTTAGTGTCACCTGATTAGCACCACTCGGGGACCACGTGTAGGGCCTAACATTGGGTATTCTCCTACGGACGCGGGTGACTCGGCCCCCAACCTCGATTTTTCCGGTCACTATAAGGCGTTCCAAATTATCGGTACCGGCGTGCAACATGGCCAAAATACCGCAGAATTCGTTGTAGGTAGGTTGTGGATAGCCATTGAGTCTTTTCTGTCTTCAGCTGTTTGAGATATAATTATATTGGTACGGTAGGCCGTACATGGTATTCTTAGCATACGTCGCCAGCACCACATCTCAAAAGCGTCGATTCTCTGCCTATCTGCTGCTTTGAATGTCTACATCTCTGCACTGTAGAGCATTGGAGAAGACAAGGGTGCGGAACAGGTGTATTTTGGTTCGGTGGTTGACGTTTAACGTCCACGAATCAAACCATTGAAAACTTAAAAAAAAAAACTGAACATTTTGTCCTCAATCACATTGCCGCGTACCACTGTCCAAGCAAGCGTATAACAGCAATTTAGCAAGCGATGCTCGTGCGATATAAATCCCTACCTGTAACGCGATTTACTTGATTTAATATACAACGCAATGTTTTTTGTCGGGGTACATATTGGGCGCTCGCTGTGGCGGGTGACGCGTGACAGATGACAGATGTCACATTTGCATGTTATGTTCCTCATATGTGGTGATGTATTGGGTTTTTTGGTGTCTGGTTTTTAGGAAGTAGTGTTATGGTAGTGGGGTTTTTGGGCTATTATGTTGAGTATGGTAGGTGCTCAGTATCGTAGATGAGATAGCGGGCGTTCGTAGGGGACTCTATTTGGAATGCGCTTGAGGTTTGTGTTAAGTATGGTTGAATAATTTTCGGGAAAATACATGCCACTAGACATTAGGGCGATTAGAGGAGCTCGTGGCTAGATAATAACTGCCACGGGTCGATCTTCAAGGTTAAGCAACGCTTGCGAAGGTTGGTCTGTGGATGGGTGACCATCTTAACATACCGAGTTTCCTCCGTGCCTCGGAAAACACGTTAAGCCGTTGGTCCCGGCTGTCATTTGTAGATCTTTGGCAGTCGTTATGGATAGTCAGAAGCCAGTAAATCTGACTCCAGTCTTGCCGTGAAGTACCGTGTTACCCAGCGGTCACAATCAGGAACTAAAGCTACATTGTAGCCACACAACACGACACTCCATCATAGTTGTAAAATTGGCAATAAATTCTCCATCTCTGTTCATCCCATACAGAGTCAGCGGACCACTTCGAAAAAAGCAAGAGGCTGAGTTCGCCTCTTCATGTTCCATTCATGTATTCTTTTGTATCGTATTATACAGAATGATCATGTATACAATACACCGTCCGATTATACAAATTTTGTATCCTAATATACAATCTGGCAGCCCTGCTCGTCACTGTCAAATTTTCCCAATCAACCTTGAACCTACTGCGTTATCTTTTTTTACTAAACATAGGCACGCGTTTGACCACTATCTCACCTGATGGTAAGTGATGATGTGGTCGAAGATAGAGCACGCTTGCCTAGAAATAACCTATTCACTCTTGATTTAAAGACTCCCAGGTTATCGGTAAAAATTAAATATGACAGATTGTTTGGTGATTTATGTAATGATTCTATTATGATTTTTTTTAAGTGGTCTTTTTAGACCCACTGTACGTTAAAACTGTTTCGGTTTTAAGGTTCCGAACAAAAAACGAAACCCTTATATTGTCACAGCCAGTTTTCTCCGGATTCTCTAAACCGATTCTGTTATGGATTTGAATTATGGTTACACATGGATTTTTGTGACTCAGACACGGACGCGTTATGCAAATTAAGTATATTTTTTTTTAGTATGGGGGTCACATTTGGGGGTCAAACTGGAATTAAAAAAAATATTTTTGAACAATATCGTGTGACTTCAAATAAAAGAGCTAACTGTGAAGGTTTTAATTAGATTTTCTTCAAATTCGGAATATAAAACCGTATAGGTACCTACTGGCCAGTGCTCATGACGTCATGAATCGACGCCATACTGTTGAGTCGTTCCGAAATATACTTGCAACAAGTACGCTGACGTCATAAATTGACGCCATATTGAAAAAGTCAGATGCACACAGGCCTGTTTATCGTTTGATATACTATTAATACGTCACCTTTGACATTTGTCTCACCAGTACACTATGGTGGCACACTAGTACAATATGTATACGTCGGATTCATGAAGTCATGAGCACTGGCCAGTTTACTGGATTGTATTTCGGAACACACTCGTTTACTATAATGCGAAGGCGCCAACGGCAAGAAATAACTTACGACACGATAAAACAATATGACAACTTTGAAAAAGAAAAACTCCACAGACTACCAAACGAAACCTCAACCCACTTAAACGGTCACAATCAGGAACTAAAGCCACATTGAGCCACATTGTAGCCACACAACACAACACGACACTCCATCATAGCTGTGGTAAAATTAGCAATATCTTATCTCCATCTCTGTTCATCCTATACAGAATCAGCGGACTACTTCGAAAAAGCAAGAGGCGAACTCACGTTCCATTTCATGTCGTATTCTTTTGTATCGTATTATACAGAATGATCATGGATACAATACACCGTCCGATTATACAAATTTTGTATCCAAATATACAATCTGGCAGCCCTGGTTCTAATGGTAGGTCACTGATCGATGGAACTGTCAAAATTTTAGCAGATTACCGCATACGACTGTCATTATGTACGAGATTACCATTTTATGCCATTTCGTTCAGTGGAGTGTCAGTGATTGTTCATTGGAAAGTCATAATGACACTATTATGTTAGTAGATTACCAAACTTGTCAAAATCAACAATTATGAGATCAGTGATCGACCATTCTGACACTATTGTAATAGCAGACTTGGGGCCCTGGTCGATTGATGTCACAAAATATCAAGAAATTCAATTTTGCGATTTTTTTACAATGGCAACAATAATTGCTCAAGAAATTGCCCGTATAAACGCACCATAAGAGATTTGACAGGTGCTTGGTCCTTATTATGGGGTTGACACGGCCTAGCACTTACTCTTGACTTATAGACACCCAAGATGTAGCTAAAAAAACTGACCAAGTACGAGTCGGACTTTGCCCACCGAGGGTTCTGTACTTTGTAGGCACATATTACTTTAAATAAAGACATTTTTTTTTTAAGATTTAATTAGAAATGTAGAGTTTTCAGACTTTCCTTGTACTTGTAGTTTAAGACGGTATTACTTGCCGAACTTCGTAGTTCTAGATCAACGACAAATACCCTACCTATACATTTTGATTCCCTTAAGAGTGTTGCATAAACGACCGTATCTTTGTTTTACGTTAACGTAGAATTTTTTCTCAGCTGCAAGGGGCCGTAGACTTGAGTACATGGTTTTAATTTCAACTCGACACCTCCACGCGTTTCCGAGATAAACGGTCTTGAAAAACAGACGGACGGACAACAAAGTAATCCTATAAAGGTTCCATTTTTTTCTTTTTGAGGTACGGAACCCTAAAAAAGATAAAACAGGTTCCGACAAGTAATACATACTTAGCTACTTAGCTGTACGCGCATTATTTCATGAGCTATTTGGAAATCGCTGAATTAAAACTCAGGAAGAATTGGCTCATTAATTTTGGAAATGAAAGACATGAGTCTTTTCATGTCGTTTGGTAAAGCGGTAACGTAGCGAGCGCGTTTCTTTTATTTATTTCCCATCATATTTATGTGATCATTTCAAATCCGGAAAATACCTGCATAATTGCATGCCACCGCTATTTGGTGGCCCGGACCACCGGCGTATACGTGCCTTCCGAAGCACGGAATCAACTTTTTATCAGACAATCAAGTAATTCAAGCCTGCAATGTCTTAGCCAAACTGGAAACCACTGTACAAAGTATGCTTCCCGTGGGAATTGAACCCACGACCACCGGGTGGGTCACAAGGCAAACGCGTAAACCACTCGACCACGGAGGCAGTTCGCAGCACGATTTGAGTGGCATGACGTTATTATTTGTAGTATTAGTACTAGTGGTTGCTAACATTGCAATTTCTTGTTAATTTAATTTTTCCGGTATAAACGAACAAACAATAAAATTATGTTTTGTTATGTCGCATAAATGCCCGTATTTTGACCCGACTGCGAAAGAAGGAGGGTTGTTTTTCGAGTGTATGTTTTTTTCAAAACCTATCGAGTGGGGTATCAAGATAAAGGGCTCGAGGAGACGATTCCAAAACAGTAACTCACTAAAATGGAGGAAATAATAATATTTACTTGGTCAAAAAACCCGACCGCTAAAAACGACTAAAAAGTTCGAAACAAGTCGCTTTTCAAGCAGTCTGATGCAGTTGGTGGCATCAGATCAGTGATTTAATTTTTCATTGAGTTGACTTTGAACCTTATTTTTTAGAGCTCCAAATAACCGTAGACGTACCGTATTTGTATTTTCATTTGAACTTAATGCCTCCATGTATTCCTGTAACAATGAGTTAATTACTAAATGACTGTTTATCTGGCCTCCAAAACGCAATTAGTAAAAAATACAACCGAATTGAGAAACTCCGCCTTTTATTGAAGTCAGTTAAAAAAGGGTTGTAGCGGCAATAGAAATATACAATCTGTGAAAATTTGAACTGCCTACCTATTACGGTTCTTGAGATACAGGCTTCTGACAGACAGACGGACGGACAGCGGAGGCTTAACAGGTTCGCTGTCCAGGCTCCAGAGTGGGAATGGTCCATAAGTCCAGTTATGTTTTTATAAAAAATCGGTGTCCTGCCAAGTCCGCATTAAATATGTCACTTTCTTCTCAAGTCCACAGTATCAGATGGTTTAGAAATTGTACGGGCGAACATACCACATAATCGACGATGAAGTGACAAGAACCTTTATCTACCAAAACATGATTTTACAGGAAACGAAAAAAAACATTTCATTTTTTTTAAACACAAGGTATGAAAAAAACTATTATGGTTTATATATTATGTAAGAAGCGGGTATCGGGGGACGTGTGAGACTAGTATGTATACAATCAACTTTCGGATTTAGGCGTAGATAGGCGATATTAGCAACCAAAGCTTTAAATATATACAGAATAAAAGCCGAGATAGAAGATCTTTCTAGTTAGGAAATGCTATAATATTTTAAATAAAATGCGTGATTTTATGGAAATTTTAACTTTTTATCTTTTGATGAACTTTAACAATATGTCAAATGTTTAGAAAATAATATTGTCGTATTTATTATTACAATAAAGTAGGTGATAAAACATAAACATGGCTACATTGCTTTCGAGATGTAATTAAAGGTCAAGAGAACAATTACTTTTTATCTAATTACGTTTTATTATGAAAAAAAGAAAGATTTTTAACAAATGTTAAAGTGAAGATAGGAGGTTGTGACAGTAATAATTACTCTAACGTTATTTAGTTGTTATTGTCACTAGTTAATTAGGTGATACTGCCAGCAAATGTAACGCACAGTTGCTTCATAGTTATTGTCAGTTATCAGTAACTCGTTAAAACTAAGATATACAGTTAGCTGATTTTGCCAGCTCACGCAAACGATTATTTAAAGACTATCTACGTAAAAAAACTAAAATCGCCAAAATGTCAGTTAGGAGTTCATGTAACTTCGTCGTCGCTATGGTCTGTGGACTGATATGGAAGTCTCTCTACAGACCGTATGAGGTCTGTGGACAGTGAACCTGTTAATAAGTAATAGGGTTCCGTTAGTTACCGTTTGGGTACGGTACCCTAAAAAGGTATTAAATCAATCGACTCCAACACACATGAAAACAGTATTAGGTACAAATCTTTAAATCCAGGAACACAGTCGTTGTATGCAAAACTTCTCAGTTTGATCGAAAAGTATAATATCATCGGAGATATCGTCCGATTACGTCAAAATAAATCGATTCGACATCGAGTTAAAAGTGGGGAAAATTTCACAATCAGGTTTTGATGTTACTATTTGTTTTCGAGAAGAAGTAGAGAGTGATTCACTGTCTTCTTTTTCTTATCGTGTCGTGCCCAATAGGTGGTCAACAAGAGGTAATGGAAAGGTCAATGCTTGGAGTTTCCATGCGTGATCGAATCAGGAATGATGACATCCGCAAGAGAACCAAGGATGTGGCAGTAGGCAGGGCACATTGCTCGCAGAAGAGATCGTCGATGGGGCCGAAATGTTCTGGAGTGGCGACCGCGTACCGGAAGACGCAGCGTTGGAAGGCCTCACACAATTTAACCCACCAAATCACCCACTATCCCAGAAGCTATACTGTTGGTACAACAAAAAAATATAACCGACTTCCAAACAAAACACTACAAAGTTTATAATAAATAACTTTAATTTCGGAAGTTGGTGTTAAAGAACAAAGAAACAAAACAAAAAACACCGACTTCTGAAATTAAGGTAATTTTTACTTTGTAGTGTTTGTTTTTGGAAGTCGGTTTTATTTTTTTGTTGTACCAATAGTGTTGGTTCGGGGTAGTCGGTATTTTTTTTTTATTGTAAAAAGTTTTTTATTTTTACTTTTAGGTGTGTCATTTAACTAAAAAAGAATCACGAAAATCGGACCAGAAACCTCGGAGCAATCAGTGTACATACATGAAAAAAATACCCACCGAATTGAGAACCTCCTCCTGTTTTTGAAAGTCATATAAAAATACTCTGTTCGGATAGGTCACCAGAGCGAACTAGCGAAAATTTCAATAGCCGTACCCCCGAAAACCAATAGTAGAATCCCCTCACAATATAAATGGCGCGATGCGAACTCTCGCCAGCGACTATAACTCACCGCTGCACTGGCACGGTACAACTAGCGCCAGTAGCTCGCCTCGACGCTCGCCTCCGATCACATCGTTTGTTACTAAGATCGCTTGCTATTGTTTTCAATTTTTGATTAATAGAGGTAGCAACGTCTGCTAAGCAGGGTTTCTGGTTTTAAATCCATAAGTTTTCGGAGCTAAATAATTACAGCTGCATGTGTTGGTTTTGCAAGGGCTGCGGAATTCGTTCGAAAGATCACTGCGGCCCTCTCTAAGCCCGAAGTCCGTAGTTTCGGGCTTAGACAACTCACCTAATAGAGTTTATGCCAACAAAATTTGACAGTTACTACACGTTTTGAACGTGTTGTCATTCATTCTTTATTCGGGTTCGGGACTAATCGTCAGTGATACGGAGTAGAATACGCCTACAACTAAGCTCAAAGCTGACTTCAAGCTTAGAGAGTAGCCCTCCTGGAACGGATAGGGCATTAGGAGGAACACGGATGGGTTTAAGTCAGTCTTCTTCTTCTCATCATGTTGTAGGCAGTAAGGTCTATCGACCCCACACACCCTAATGTCAGAGTTTCTCAACCACCTCAAGGGCCTCTAACATGGTTTATTTGACATGGTTGGTTTTGTCATGGTTTTTTGGTTTTTAGTCAGTAAGAGTCAAATGATTTCCCATCTTTCAAAAAAATGTGTTGAACTTCGAGGTTGAAAGACGCTTCCCGAGGTCGATACTTGGATGGGTCCATCAGTTACCTACCCTCCGTGCGTGACTCGTAAAGCACGTTAGGTCGTTGGTTAAGGCTAACATTTAAACAAACAACAAAAACATAAAAAAAAAATAAAAACAAAAAGTAGTTGCCCACCAGACATCATCCAGCCGGAGATTCAGACCTAGTTCCGCATACCTCTTTGAAAACACACTAGGACTTTTTTGATTCCTTTGTCAGAAACAAAACAAAAAACCGCACATTTTTTTTGACTCCAACGTAGAAAAGATGTAATACATTCTTCATTTCTTATTTCAGGTACCGCAAAGAACTCAACATTCTTTAATTAAACTAAAACAACATTGTAAATCTCTCCAACTCAGTTTTGTAAGAATATTTTCCGTTATTCAAAAACTAATTAAAGTATCTGTAAGATGCAAATTCGGACAAAGCGCAAACAAACTGTGTTGCACTTGCAGTCAAACAGATCGTAAATGTGCGCACATAGCACTTCCACCTATTACGATTTGTGTTGCTGTGCAAGTGTGGAACAATAATTTTAAGTGAATGTCCAGATTTGATGAAAATGATAAATATGTTTTTTTTTTTAATAAGTGGCCCTCGCAGGTCAACTTAGGAGGTTGTCGGCTGCTTAACCGGACTTGCCTGTGCCAGTCTTCACCTTCATCATCATCATCATATCAGCTGAAAGACGTCCACTGTTGGACATAAGCCTCACTCAAGCATCGCCACAACGACCGGTACAGCGCGTCTCGCATCCATTGGCTACCCGCGACCTTCAGCCTTATTACAGTTTAATATAAATACTAAAGCCTCCAGCCAGGGCTTATAAAACTTACAAACTAGGCGACTGCACCCCTGGGTCGGGTACGGACCTCGGACGAGGCCTTTACTGGGGAAGGACAGCTAGGAACGGGCTATTTAGGGACGAATTTATGTCTACAGCTGAGCCTGTTAGGGTCTGGTCGGACATTAACGGAGACTTCGCGACGGGCCTCGACGGCGAGGACGGAAGGAGGTCGGAAGGCGGTCGTAGTTTGGGCAGTGCACAGCGATAAGGGGGTTACGATGTTTGACAGCAGTGTCGAGGAAATGCTTGGTAATGCGTTTCATGAACTACTGTATGTTTGGCAATTTGAGTTCCACGAGTACTCTCATTGCGGACATAGTCATGTTTTGGTAATTAGAAGTAGGCTTATAAGCTAGAATTCGTGTTTTTTTTTATCCTGGAAAACATAGAATAGGTGCCCAACACACAATATGATGTGCGGCGTCGACAAAAACCGATTAACAATAGTACTTCTACCCATCATCGAAAATGACCCAAAATGATTCGATAAGTACTTTGACCATTTCATATGATAGCTAAGACTTAATATTCTCCATATTTTACTTTTTTTTCCGATTTAAATTACTTTTTCTGAACAATAAATGATTTCCGCAACAGAACCAAGGTTACCGACATAGTAGAAGTGGCAGTGGGCAGGGCACATTGCTCGCAGAACAAATGGTCGATGGGGCCGAAAAGTTATGGAGTGGCGGCCGCGTACCGGAACACGTAACTTTGGAAGGTCTCCAACAAGGTGGACCGATGACCAGGGCCTCAAGTCTGATTACAATAGTGTCAGAATGGTCTATCATTGATTTCATAATTGTTGATTTTGACAAGTTTGGTAACCTACTAATATAAAAGCGTCATTATGACTTTACAATGGTCAACCACTGATACTCCATTGAAAGAAATGGCATAGAATGGTAATCTCGTAAATAATGACAAATGAATAAATAATATGTAAAAATATATAAAAGAAATCCGGCGTAACTTAATGTTCAAATTTAATAGTACTAGCTCATCTCTACTAACGGGTTTTATAATAATGGCAATACGAAAATGTCTTCCTACCACGATTCTATTACGAGACCATTGTCCGACCAATGATCGACCATTATGAATTAGCAGATTACGAACTTTTAGCAAAATGACAATGGGATAGTGTTGGAATGACGAATTTATAAAAATAGCAGACTTGGGACCCTGGTGAAAGTTGCGGGTAGCCGATGGATGCGAGACGCACAAGACGGGAAATTGTGGCGACACTGGTTGAGGCCTATGTCCAGCAGTGGAGGTCTTTCGGCTGATATGATGATGATGAACAATAAATACGATTTAAAAATTCAAAGTGGTCGTCGACAAATTTTGAAGACTGAAAACATCACATGAATAGTCGACCGCTGTGATCATCCATTCCATTCCTTTTACTGGGTATCTAATAGCATTAAATGAAATAAAACAAAATAAAACCTTTTAATACCACCCGACGGTATTTTCCTATGTTACTCTGAAAGGTATTTCCGCGAAATCCTCACCTTTATAACATGTGTAAAATTAAATAGAAATAATCCCTTTCTCGGTAACGTTTCCCATTTCAGTCACATTAACGTGAGTTTCAGCACATTTCACGTGAAGGTACAATATTTGTCTTTGTATTCATGCGTTTGCTGTTCTAAGAACTCCAATATTTTATATATTTTCTGGTTTCCATTTAGGTATCTGGTGGAAATAAAAAATAATTTATTCCTTTTCTGCTCTAGGTGAGGCCTGTGCCTAGCCTAGTGTAATAAAAATGTCTAAATCTGTTTATGTTGTTTTAACTTTGACCACAAACTTGGACAAGCTCTGCTAAAACTAGTTTTCTTAGCACTTATAATTTAATAAGTTATTTAATCTCGAAGACTTTACATTATGGTTACAAATAACACTGGACCTCACACTAGGATACCCTGTGTCGTGAGGTCCAGTCTCTTTCAGTTTCATCACAAGGTTTGTATCTGAAGAGTTTGTTTGTTTGTTAACTTGAACGCGCTAATCTCAGGAACTCCTGGTCCGATTTGAAAAACTCTTTCAGTGTTAGATAGCCCATTTATCGAAGAAGGCTATAGGCTATATATCATCACGCTAAGACCAATAGTAGTGGAGCAGTAATGAAAATTGTGACGCAGACGAAGTTACGCGGGTCAACTAGTTAAATATATAAACAGATTGGTACATAGGTAAGTTATGCTAAAAATTGCACAGAATTGTACAAATAGAAATTTGATTCAAGCGTTTATTACACTACATGGTATTCAGGGCCCTAAGTCCCGATTTAGGGTGGTGAAAAAAGACTTAGGGAGTTAGGGACCCTAATTTGGGTGCCCGGAGCGGCCCGGCCTAGTTAACTCCCAATAACATCAATTTAACAAATTCCCCAGTTTGGGGACAAAAAATTTATTGATTCCTCACAAACTCGATATTTAGAATAATATCAGAAGAATAAAATCGATATTTAGAATGCCCGCATTTTCCCCACATCTTGTCAACCCTAACAAATCCCTAATAAACTTGAGATTCCCCGCAGTTTTGGGAATTCCCCACACGTTGGCAACCCTGGTCACTTAAAATTTGAGTTAGGGTTGAATCGACCGGCTAGTGTAATAAGCGGCTTCCTAGTTAGGGGCCACGCCCACCCTTGCCACCGGGCCCTGAATACCGTGTAGTGTAATAAGTGCTTTGGCAGTGTAACAGTCTTTTACGTGAAACGCCTGCCGGTCTGACCTCCGCAACCCAGTAGTTACTGGATTGTGGAGGGCAGATACCGAGTTGGGAAACACGGTACTACTTGGCAACACTGGTGTCAGATTTTCTGGCTTCTTAAAATCCGTAAAGACTACCAAAGGTCTACAAATGATAGCTCGGACCACCGGAGTAGTCTTCGTAGGTATGGTAAGATGGGCTCGCCTGCACAGACTGACCTCGGCAAGCTTTGCTTAACCTTGAAGATCGACCCTGAGTGGCTGTTATCATTTAGCTCATCATGTGGAACTCTCTGCCAGTAGCAGGCAGACGGGTTATATGTAACTCGTTTGCTTGGAGGCACGCTGGTCTGGCTGGGTTGGGTCTTCTGGGCACGTTCGCTTCATCATAGACCACATCCATAGCTTTCCATCAGACGTGATCGAGGTCAAGAGCAAGCCCATTCTTCAATAAAAAAGGCCCGTGACAATTCAATAAAATATTACTCGTATTTTATTAAAAAAAAAAAAAAATTCTTACGCCAAAAAGTTCAGGGTGTCGTCCGTGACACTTGTAGGTAAATTATATACCTAACAAGACGTGACGTCTTGCGAAATCCACCCACTGCATCACTGTTGCGTCTCCATTTAGGGTTGCGTATCCGAAGGGTAACCAACGGAACCTTCCTTACTAAGCCTCCGCTGTCTGTGCATCCGTCTATCTGTCAGCAGACTGATCTTGTGCACCGTAATAGGTAGACGGTTGATATTTTCGCAGAGTGTGTATCTGTATATGCCGATATAAAAACAATAATAAACACAAACCGAAAAAAAATGGTTTACATAATATCACGGAACCCTTTGTGTGAGAGTACGAGTCGCACATGGCAGTGACGGCGCTAGTAGTTTTTTTTAGAAAATACCCTATAAGCAATACTGTATTGATAATTACTGGTCATTTTCCAAAACCGCCTGTTTCCCAACTTGCACAGCAACGTTATAAATCACCCGCTCATTGTGCAGTCCGCGTTTCGACTCATTAGCTCGGCAACCATTGTCTAGTTCTGCTGTAAGTAATTGACGATCGTCGGGAATCAGCTTATAGGTGAGTGATTAATATCATCATCAGCCGTTTTGGTGGAGAATCTTCATCAGTATGAAAAAGGAGATGAACAGTAGTAGGTCGTTTTTCCTACTCCTCCGCTGTACTTTTCTGATTAATTTCGTTGCAGGACCAAGACAGTTGAATCGTTTCTCCGGGACTCGTCGGGTTTCATTGGCTCGGCGTTTTTCTGGTGGTCGCCACTGTTGATTCTGGCTTTCAGGAGTTGCAGTGGTTGGGAATGTGTGGCGGGCTTGTCCCAAAAAAAAAAAAAGGTCGTAATATAGGTTTTAGGGATCAATTTCTCTTGCATTCTATAATTTCATGCATAAATCAATTTAACTACAACGAATCTAACTACATTTTGACTACACTGATTTAAAAGAGTGTAAACTGATGGAATTTCTTGCACGTTTATCTTTTTGAAACGTGTAACTGCCGCGCTGGAGATAGGGTCGGGGAGTGCATGTTTTGCTGCAGAAAAACTTGCTGCTGTTGTCGCTAGCGCGGCAGAACTAGATTTATCTATTTGACTGACAGGCCTTGACAATTCAAAAGTTCCTGTAGGTAACTAGTATATATGTATCAAAGGATTTTGTATTTGCTCAAACAATTACGAAATACTTCCACTCACTAAGAGATCACAGGTAGTGGTATTATAAGAAATATAATTAGAACCCTCAAAGTGCGCTCTTTCATTTGATAAATCACACAAAACAGTTAAAACTTTTTTATATTTTTCTAGTTTGACCCCCAAAAGTTAACCCCATATTCAAAATTATTAATTTACGTAACGCGTTCGTATTTGGGTCACAAAAGTCCATATTTGTGTACCAAATTTCAACAGAATGGGTCTAGTAAATACGGAGAATACTGGCTGTGACAGACAGACAGACAGACACCCGAGTGATTCTGTTTCTTGCGGACGTTCGGAACCCTAAAAATAGTCGTAGTTATGACAAAAAATATATGTGTAAATGCATCCTATATCTTCTTACCTGTACACTACCCACGCATGTCCCTAGAACTTTTTCCTCTAATGGCGGACACGTGACCAGCCAGCTACGCGTTCTATATAATATTTACTGTGGCAATACCTTTAATGTAAGGCCAGATATATTACGATGGGCAGCACCAATAAACTTTGTGCGAAGGAATTAAAAGAGGTTTAAAAGAATTTATGGCTAAAGTTTAGGGGGAGGCGATTTATATTTTTAGTAGATTCTGCCTGGGGCTTCGCTCAAGTGTTAATCATCATCATCATATGCTTAGCCTTTTCCCAACTATATTGGGGTCGGCTTCCAGTCAAACCGGATTCAGCTGAATACCAGTATTTTACGTGAAGCGGCTGCCTATCAGACTTCCACAACACAATAAATGGGTAACACCGTATTTCTTGCCAAGACAGCTTCTGACAATCCGTAACGACTGCCAAAGTTCTACAAATGACAGCCGGGACCAAGAGCTTAACGTGCTTTTCGAGGCACGGAGGAACTCGGTATGTTAAGATGGTCCATCCATAGACCAACATTGGCAAGCGTTGCTTAACCTTGAAGATCGACCTGTGTGACTGTTATTCTTTAGCCACGAGCTTCTCGATTCGCTCGCGTGTTAAGTGTTTGATTGTAACAAGAAATAGGTCCACCATTGTTGCATTTTTATATGAATCTGGTCATCCTTGAAGGCGCGAATAGGTTTCAGACAGAAAAAGCGGCAACGCCTGCTTATAATGTTATGATCCACTTCAGGACCTAGGCTATATCTATTTTAAATGTAATTAAGATCAATTCAGCGGTTTCGGTATGAAAGCGTTACAAACAGACATAGATACATAACTTTCGCGTTAATATTGTTAGTATAAGAAAGAAAAGAAAAGAAGAAAGAAAGAAAAGACGTTTATTTTCCCAAAAGCGACGCACAAAACACAAAATAATAAGGGAATAAATAAAAACTTAACTAAAAACTAAACTAAATAACCTATTGTCACTAGGGTTAACTACGAGTATATCGCCATTAAACCAGCTTACTATAATGTTGTTTTTTTTTTACTATTGATCCACCATTACCATCTCATCTGATGGTACGAGTACGATGATGTGGTCGAAGATGGAGCACGCTTGCCTAGAAGTAACCTATTCACTCTTGACTTAAAGACTCCCAAGTTGTAGCTATCGGGAAACACAGACTCCGGCTGGGAATTCCACTCCTTGGCTGTACGCATTATGAATGTGTTCTGTGTTATGTGTTGGATGTCCACCATGTACCGGTGGCGCATCGCCGTTCGTCTTGTGGTCCGATGATGGAACGGGCTTGGCGGAATTAAATTATGCAATTCCGTCGCACATTCCCCAAAATGCAACCGGTAGAAAACCGACAGGCTAGCAACTCGTCGTCGATGCTCAAGACTTTGGAGCTTCGTCGCGACGAGCCTCTCATTGCCAATGATCCTTTTGGCTCGTTTCTCAATTGACTCAAGGGCATCAAGCTGGTATCTGCTAGTATAAATTCGTATTATGTTCACAGTCGCTCCATATACCTATTTTTTTTACTACAGCTAGGCATGCGTTTGATCACAATCTCACCTGATGGTAAGCGGTGATGAGGTCTACGAAGGAGCACGCTTGCCTAGAAATATTCTATTCACTCTTGACTTAAAAACCCCCAGGTTGTAGCTGGTAACACGGACTCCGGCAGGGAATTCCACTCCTTAGCTGTACGCACTATGAATGTGTTCCCAAAACGTTTTGTGCGTGTGGGTGGGATGTCCACTATGTGCCGGTGGCGCATCACCGTTAATACTTATAAGTATAGGTATATATTGGAAAAATGAGTAGTACTTAAAAAGGCTTCGTTACAAAGATATTTGTAATTTAATTATACGACATAAAAAAAAACTTTTTGTTAAAAAGTTTTTTTATTTTTCACTTTTTAGTGGAACGCAGGTACTACTAAAAAGTGAAACCACAAACACAGCATGCCGGCGTGATGTTATGTTATGAACTGGTGTAAACAATCAACAGACATGCGATTTCAGAAATCCCGACCTATCCATTTGCTATCATTTATTGAAGAGTTCCGTTGTCTACCTCCAAAGTTCTTCATCAGATCTTCACCAAATTAAAATGGGACCAGTCCGAGAAATTACTCTTCCAAACAAAAAAAGAATGATCCTAATCGGTTAACAATTGGCGAAAATATCGCTGAACAAACATTTTTCATGGGATACCATTATCAGATCCTGACTTATACCTTCCATCATCAGCTCAGCAACATGAGATAATGATTACCGGGCACAAATATCTGAATTGCGTTAGAAAGTTTATGAAAAACAGTGTAAGTATGTGCTTATAAAGTTTGAGGGTTTCCCTCGATTTTCATGGGATCCCATCATCAGATTCTAACTTGGTGACAATGGGACCACCTCAGGAGTATAGGCTTTCGAATAAAAAAATATATTTTTGAAATCGGTTCAGAATTGGCGGAGAAATCGGTGAACATACATAAAAAAAAGATACATACACCTCCTCCTTTTTGAAGAAGTTGGTTAAAGAAGGAGGAGGTTCTCAATTCGGTATATATAGTATATTTTTTTATGTTTGTTACCTCCTAACTCCGTCATTTATGAACCGATTTGAAAACTTAGTGTTCTATCTTTGTTTCTTGATTGATCCCATTGTCACCAAGTCAGAATCTGATGATGGGATTCCATGAAAATCGACGGAAACCCTCAAGTTTTATAGGCACATACAATGTTTTTCATAAACTTTCTAACGCAATTCAGATACTTATGCCTAGTAATCATCATCTCATGTTGCTGATCTGATGGAAGATATAATTAGGATCTGATGATGAGTTCCCATGAAAAATGTTTGTTCAGCGATATTTTCGCCAATAGTCAGCCGATTTAGATGATTCTTTTTTTGTTTGGAAGAGTATTTTCCTGGACAGGTTACATTTCAATTTGGTGAAGATCTGACGAAAAACTTTGGAGGCAACGAAACCCTACAATAAATGGTAGCAAATAGATCGGGATTGCTGAAATCGCATGTCTTTTTATGGTTTACACCAGTTCTTAACATAACATCACGCCGGTATGCTGTTAATCGGTACGCAGGTAGGTACCACTAAAAAGTGAAAAATAAAAACTATTAAAAAATACAACCGACTTCAAAAAAAAAAACACTACAAAGTACAAAATAACTTTGGAAGACAGAAAAGAACTTTAATTTCGGAAATCGGTGTCAAAAAACGAAAAAATAACCAAAAAAACCGACTTCCGAAATTAAAGTTTTTCGTTGCCAATTCTGATTAAGAAGCACGCATATCGGATGATTTACGTCAAGATATTTAGTTTGTATGAATATTAACAAAAAGTAAGAATTGTTTAATGCGTCCATAACAGAAAATGCTTATTTCTATGTTCTACACATCAGGTCGAAGTTTATGTGTATCGCCCGGAACACGGTGTATAGCTACGCTCAACTAGATTGTCGCGGATCAACAGTTAAGTGTCCCCGCACAACCACAAAACGTGATGCAGAGAAAAATAGTGGTAGGTGCGATGTGGATTCAAAGAAAAACCAGAAACGCGATTAAAATTATTAATACAAACTATTTTAGTATTTAGACTTTTTTTATGCGGATCTCCATTGGTTTCCATTATCATCTGCCTAGCCTTTTCCCAACTATATTGGGGTCGGCTTCCAGTCAAGCCGGATTTAGCTGAATACCAGTATTTTACTAGTAGCGGCTGCCTACCAGACCTCCACAACCCATTAACTGGGTAACACGGTACGTCATGGAAAGACTGGAGTCAGATTTACTGGCTTCTGACTATCCGTAACGACTGCCAAAGATCTACAAATGACAGCCGGGACCAACGGCTTAATGTGCTTTCCGAGGCACGGAGGAAACTTGCTATGTTAAGATGGTCACCCATCCACAGTCCAACCTTGGCAAGAATCAGAATCAGAATCATTATTTATTTGTCAAACATAGGTTATTACATTATAAGATCTTATGGTAAATAGTGTTAAGTGCTCTATGTTTTGTCAGTTAAGACATACAAATATTTGTGTTACAAGGGTAGGGTGTTGCTTAACCTTGAAGATCGACCCGTGCGGCTGTTATTATCTAGCCATGAGCTCCTCCTCCATTGGTTTCCATATACTTTTGATATATAACTAAACAGTATATTATTTGCGGCTGGCCTAAGGGTCGTTTATTTTGTGTTCTGTAGTTACTGCCTCCTCCTATAGTACGAAAAGTCGCATGTTCTAAAAAACCCTTAAATAAAATATTCCGAAACAGATACTTTCCAACCTTGGTCGTAAAAGGAAAGGTCGTATTTTTAAGATCACGGATAGATTTCAAGATAACGTAATTACCACTTATAAGCCCAGATAAGAAATTAAATTCCGGCCTATCGGGATTCGGGATTCGGGGATCTGGAGTAGAAAGGCAAATACAGAAGTCCAACTTCGTTTAAACACCGTTTTATTTTAACATCGTTTTTTTATTTTTTGTTTACTCTTGATTCTAGTCTAGGTCAGAGATGACAGAGACAAGTCTATCGTGATTTTATTTTCTAAGAGAACAAAGTAAAGTCATGGAGGATGGATTGAGGAGCTCGTGGCTAAATTATAACAGCTGCACCGGTCGATTTACAAGGTAAAGCAACGCTTGCTCAGGTCAGCTTTCCGATGGCTGACCATGTTATTAAACTGTGATTCCTCCGTACATCGGACAGTACGTTATTGTACGGATTGTCAGAACCCTGGAAATCTGATACCAGTCTGGTCCCATTCACGGCCAGCATACTCCAAAAGCCAATTGCGTTCGAACCTTCTGCCAACAATTCCCTTATCCCAAAGTACTTAAGTAATTAGGACAGGCTCAGAATCTAGATTATCGGACGTTGAGGCGCGATTGGAAGGCAATTAGGCTAACTAGGCTCCGCTGTATTAACTATGTATTAGTTATCTGGCGGATCACGCTCCATTGAGTACCGGTTACTGGTAATAAGAACATAATACCTACCAATGTAGACTTGAGAAACAGGAACGGTCAATCTGTAGACTATCAACACGATACACAATAAGCTAGTTTCCACCATCAATAAATTGCAGATCTATTTAGTCCGGAAGTTAGAGTATTGACAAAAAAAACTTTTTAACAAAAAAAAAAAAAAATAGACTTCCAAAAAACAAAACACTACTTTTTTTTTGCTCTTACCTCTAGTCTATGTCAGAGGTGACAGAGACAAAGTCTACGATGGAGCGAGCTTACCCAGAAAGAGCCTGTTCACTCTAACTTTGAAGAGATTAGGGTTGTAAGCGTTTGGAAACACAGACGCAGGCAGCAAATTCCACAAGTGTGTAGGCTTTCAAATTAAAAAATAATTTTTAAAATCGCTCCAGAATTGACGGAGAAATCGGTGTATATACATAAAAAAAAATACATACAGCCGAACATAAAACCTCCTCCTTATTGAAAAAGTCGGTTAAAAAATAATAGACTTGTATTTTTTGGTTTTTTAAATCAGTGAATATTGACAAAGATAAAACGCATCAAAACTCGGGAGTGGGGCTCGTGACGTCAGAACGCACTAAAATTGTACCACGGTGTGACGTAATGAGAATTTTAAAAGCGTCGTATCTTCGTTAATTTTGGTTTACGTAACAAAAGTAATAGAGAAAGTAGAGAGAGAGAGTAGTAGTGTAAATGTTTTAGAATTAAGGTCCTTTTTTATTTGTACCTACATTGTGTGTGTTTGTTTGTGCCAAGTTAACTTGTTTTCTTTCTTTCTTTCAAAAGAAAATATCCGGTTCGGATATTTTTTGAAAATCTATCTGGCGGACTAATTCGATTTTTTTAGTTCACTACCCTACTGACAGCCGGCATCAACGGCTTAACGTGCTTGTCGAGGTACGGAGCTGGCTCGGTATGATAAAATGATCACCCATCCACAGACCGACCGCTGCTTAACCTTGAAGATCGACTCTTGTGGCTGTTATAAAATAGCTACGAGTACCTCTGAGTGTTGTGTGAATAATATTTATGACAACAATCTGTCAAATTCATTTTCATCTTTATCGCTAACGCATTAGGTTCAAGGTTGATTGGGAAAATTTGACAGTGACGGGTAGCGTGATGTGCTTTCTGATTCTGCTAAAGTGGCCTTTACAGACCAGCTGTTTGAATTTATTTGTTTAATAGTTGACCCGCGCAACTTCGTCTGCGTCACAATTTTCATTACTGCTCCGCTCCTATTGATCTTAGCGTGATGATATATAGCCTATAGCCTTACTCGATAAATGGGCTATCTAACACTGAAGGAATTTTTCAAATCGGACCAGTACTTCCTGAGATTAGCGCGATCAGGTAGACAAACTCTTCAGCTTTATATATCTATATATATAAAAGAAAGTCGTGTTAGTTACTTCACTTATAACTCAAGAACGGCTGAACCGATTTAGCTGAAAATTGGCAGGGAGGTAGTTTAGAGCCAGGAGAAGGACATAGGATACTTTTTATCCCGTAGGGTAGGTAGGGTAGGTAGGGTAGGTAGGGTAGGTAGGGTAGGTAGGGTAGGTAGGGTAGGTAGGGTAGGTAGGGTAGGTAGGGTAGGTAGGGTAGGTAGGGTAGGTAGGGTAGGTAGGGTAGGTAGGGTAGGTAGGGTAGGTAGGGTAGGTAGGGTAGGTAGGGTAGGTAGGGTAGGTAGGGTAGGTAGGGTAGGTAGGGTAGGTAGGGTAGGTAGGGTAGGTAGGGTAGGTAGGGTAGGTAGGGTAGGTAGGGTAGGTAGGGTAGGTAGGGTAGGTAGGGTAGGTAGGGTAGGTAGGGTAGGTAGGGTAGGTAGGGTAGGTAGGGTAGGTAGGGTAGGTAGGGTAGGTAGGGTAGGTAGGGTAGGTAGGGTAGGTAGGGTAGGTAGGGTAGGTAGGGTAGGTAGGGTAGGTAGGGTAGGTAGGGTAGGTAGGGTAGGTAGGGTAGGTAGGGTAGGTAGGGTAGGTAGGGTAGGTAGGGTAGGTAGGGTAGGTAGGGTAGGTAGGGTAGGTAGGGTAGGTAGGGTAGGTAGGGTAGGTAGGGTAGGTAGGGTAGGTAGGGTAGGTAGGGTAGGTAGGGTAGGTAGGGTAGGTAGGGTAGGTAGGGTAGGTAGGGTAGGTAGGGTAGGTAGGGTAGGTAGGGTAGGTAGGGTAGGTAGGGTAGGTAGGGTAGGTAGGGTAGGTAGGGTAGGTAGGGTAGGTAGGGTAGGTAGGGTAGGTAGGGTAGGTAGGGTAGGTAGGGTAGGTAGGGTAGGTAGGGTAGGTAGGGTAGGTAGGGTAGGTAGGGTAGGTAGGGTAGGTAGGGTAGGTAGGGTAGGTAGGGTAGGTAGGGTAGGTAGGGTAGGTAGGGTAGGTAGGGTAGGTAGGGTAGGTAGGGTAGGTAGGGTAGGTAGGGTAGGTAGGGTAGGTAGGGTAGGTAGGGTAGGTAGGGTAGGTAGGGTAGGTAGGGTAGGTAGGGTAGGTAGGGTAGGTTGATGGACGGGAGCGAAGCCGCGCGGGTCAGCTAGTTCGTATATAGATTCTTCCAAGATGGAATGCCAAGGACGCGAGACACTTGGTCCCGGCTTATGCCCAACAGTGGACTTCTTTCTGTGAATATGATTATGCTTTAGCTATTTTTATACAACCTGTTACAGAAAAAACGCAATACCTCTTAAGGGGTCATTGTACTCATCGTCATGAACATTTTTTTTGGGACCAACACTGAAAACGCGAAAAAAAAATCAACTCTCCTATACATTTATGTGCGCAAAACTCCACAAAATGTACTGAACAGCTGATTCTTTTTTGGCGATTTCGAGATTTGTCCCATAGTAATAGTTGTTCATAATGGTGAGTACAATGATCCCTTAAGAGGTCATCATCTGCCTAGCCTTTTCCCAACTACATGGCTTCCAGTCAAACCGGATTCAGCTGAATACCAGTGTTTTACGTGGAGCGGCTGCCTACCAGACCTCCACAACCCATTAACTAGATAACACGGTACTTCTTGGCAAGACTGGAGTCAGATTTACTGGCTTCTGACAATCCGTAACGACTGCCAAAGATCTACAAATGACAGCCGGGACCAACGGCTTAACGTGCTTTCCGAGGCACGGAGGAAACTCGTTATGTTAAGACGGTCACCCATCCACAGACCAACCTTGGCAAGCGTTGCTTAACCTTCAAGATCGACCCGTGCGGCTGTTATTATTTGGCCACGAGCTCCTCCACAATGATCCCTTAAGAGGTCTTGCGTGTATTCTGTTACACGTTGTATAGCCATAAAAACCAGTTCTTTTTAACACAACAGTGGCAAAGGTCGTCTAAAAGGTGGAAATTTCCGTACGATATCGGTCTATACAGCGTAATATTTTCCTAGTAAACAGTGTACTCCGAATGATATTAACTACGGTTGTATTCAAAGCTTGTAAATAGTCAAACGGAGGTGAAGAAAGACGTAGGTATTGTCGGTGTCGGTGTTCCGATGCAAGATAGATGTCTTTGTTACTGGATGAGTCTTTAAGAGGAAACGTGGGCGGTGAGACTTTGTATAGGGTATAATTTAGACGGTCACCAAAAATAATATTTTTAAGACTCTAAGCCTAGGCACCAAAATGGATCAACGGTCACCAAATTCTATCCAACTCAACTGTGATTGCCATAAAATGTAGGCTTGGGGTTACAAACTGGATAAAATAGGTTAGGTTAGGTTAGAATTGCGACCAACAGCGCGCGAGCCGAGCGAGCGAAGCGAGCGGTGCCGCGGCAGCGATCGGCGAGCGCTACTTCTCGAATATTATTTGGTGACCATTTATCTGTTTTGGTAACCGTTTAGAACTTTTTTGGTAGTAAAATAGGTACTTTTTTGGGCGGTGTTTAAACACAAGCCCTTTGTATATAACATACATAATCAGCCTATATTGTTCCCACTGCTGGGACACACGCCTCCTCTCTTTCGAGCGGGAGTTGGCTATAATCCACCACGCGGGCCCAGTGCGGGTTGGTAGATGTCACATGTCTTCGAATTTTTGTTTCTAGGACATGCCGGTTTCCTCAGGATGTTTTCCTTCACCGCTTTGAGAAGAGCAGTGGTGATGAAATAATTTACACAAATCAAAGCGCCTAACTGGGTTCGAACCAACGACCTACAACTCGTAAGTCGCAGCCATTACCAGCGGGCCACCACTGCACTCTACTTTGAATGTAAAAAGTCAGGTTTGGCTCTCGAATGTTTTCTCCTCCAATATTGGACCGATTTAAAAGATATTTCACAAACTGAATAAGAAGGATATATACTGTGTCCTTATGTTTTCCTTTTGTGATTATTATTTGCCAAATTTGTACACCAGGGCTCTCGGCGGGTTGTCAGCAAAGAAGACGGGGCCCGCTAGTGCCAATGCCTGCTGGGGCTGCAGACTTTGTTCGAAAGAGGTACCGTAGCCCTGGAACGCAAAGAGCACTAGGAGGAACACGGATGGGTTTTAGTCAGTAAGAGTCTGACACTCCCTCCTGCTTCACCCAGAGCGGGAGGAGTCATTTGATGATTTCCCATCCTTAAAAAAGGGCTCTGTTGACAGCGATTTATCGGTCAATTTTGAACATTTTGTGAGGGTTCTAGTGCTTATGCGGTTAATAAATCATTATATCCTTCTTATTCAGTTTGTGAAATATCTCTTAGATCGGTCCAACATTGGACGAGAAAACAGGCGAGAGCCAAACCTCGAATTATGTCTTTTTACATGCAAAGTCTCGCCGGCCGTAGATCGTGTGCTTTCATGACTGTAGGCACTTGCTGCTTAAAGTTGAACTCAAATGACTCTTCTTGCTCTGTGCGGAGTGGGGGGGAGTGTCAGACTCTTACTGACTAAAACCCATCCGTGTTCATTCCTCTTTAGGGCTCCGTACCCGAAGGTAACCAACGGAACCCTATTGCTAAGCCTCCACTGCTCTGACCGTCGTCTGTCTGTCAGCGAGCTGAATTCGAAGAACTGTAATAGGTAGACAGTTGAAATTTTCACAGAGTGTGTATTTCTATTGCCGTTATAACAACAAATAATAAAAGTAAAGTAAAAATTGAAGGGGCTCGCATACAAGAAATGCGTTTTTTTTGGTTAATGGGACTCTCGTCCGACTCGACTCGCACTTGGCCGTTTTTTATTTTTTTGCCTGTCTGTCTGTTTGTTCCGTCATATCTCCGAGCCCGAAACCGAGCTTAGAAAAGGATTAGGGTTCCTTGCAAAAAAAAAAAACACATGTAAATACTTTAACTCGTGGCTAGATAATAACAGCCGCACGGGTCGATCTTCAAGATTAAGCAACGCTTGCCAAGGTTGGTCGGTGGATGGGTGATCATCTTAACGTACCGAGTTTCCTCCGTGCCTCGGAAAGCACGTTAAGCCTTTGGTCCCGGCTGTCATTTGTAGATCTTTGGCAGTCGTTACGGATAGTCAGAAGCCAGTTAATCTGACTCCAGTCTCGCCATGAAGTACCGTTTTACCCAGTTAATGGGTTGTAGAGTTCTGGTAAGCAGCCGCTCCGCGTAAAATACTGGTATTCAGTTAAATCTGGTTTGAATGGAAGCCGACCCCAATATCATTGGGAAAAGGCTAGGCAGAGGTTTGTCTTCTAACTATGGAGTTTTTTGTCCGTTCTTCTCCAAAAGAATCTACCCTTCCGAATGGACAGTAGAGTCACTATTTTATTTTAAAAATACGAGTTAATGATGACGTTCAAAAGTGTCGTTTAATGGCCTAATTGAAATAAACGTTTTAACTTTGACTAAATAATTACACCTTTATATCTCTGCTCTCATATCTATTTTAGTACCTACCTTCAAGACGAAAACTTAAATCCCAATTACAGAATCTAAACCTTAATTTGTCTACAACAGGATCTCATCCAGTAATCCTGTATCTGGTCCCGTCTTTACATTAAAAGGTGTCTGTGTCAGAGGTAGGGTGTGCAAAAACGTCGCCTGCAGTGCCACGTTTCAGTGAAGTGAGCTCTGACTCGGTAGCGTCAGCAGCGCAGGGGTGAATTAATTTTTAAATTTTATTGAGTGGTGTCTGAGCTCTGTTTTGAATTTTCCGAGTGCTTGGTTAAAGTTTTAGGTGTTGTTGTTCGGTTTACTTGCAATAATTTTATTGTGTTCCTTTTTTAGGGTTCCGTACCCAAAGAGTATCCAACGGAACCCTATTACTAAGCCTCCGCTGTCCGTCCGTCTGTCTGTCAATGGGCTGTATCTCAATAACCGTAATAGGTAGACAGTTGAAAGTTTCACAGATTGTGTATTTATATTGCCGCTATAGCAACAAATAATAAAAACAAAGTTTTATGGTACGGAACCCTTCGTGTGCGAGTCCGACTCGCACTTGGCTGTTTTTTTTTATTTTTGTGATGGATTTGCTCTTGAATCTAGTCTAGGTCAGAGATGACAGAGACAAAGTCTAAAATGGAGCGAGATTATCCAGAAGGAGCCTGTTCACTCTACCTTTGAAGAGATTAGGGTTGTAAGCGTTCGGAAACACAGACGCAAGCAGAGAGTTCCACTCCTTTGCTGTGCGCAATTGCGCATTATAATAGACGTTTGGAAACGCCTAGTTCCTAATGAAGATCTGCAATTTACTCGTAAATATAAGGATTTTGTGTGTTGTAAATTACATTTACTAGAGGTTTTTTATTATTAGAAGGGAACATAATGTAAATAAATTAACAAATACTTAATTATCATACACTAATTACATTTAAAAAGAAATCTCGCGGCTGTGTTCTCTGTAAAACGTCTTGCGTTTTGCAGAAAACGCAACCGCAAGATTTCTCCACACACTGCAATCGCCATCCCGTCTGCCAAGCGTGGCGATTATGGCACTCCTCCCTTTTGGGGGAAGCCTATGTCCAGCAGTGGTCGTCTTTTGGGGGAAGCCTATGTCCAGCAGTGGTCGATTTTGGGGGAAGCCTATGTCCAGCAGTGGTCGTCTTTTGGGGGAAGCCTATGTCCAGCAGTGGTCGTCTTTTGGGGGAAGCCTATGTCCAGCAGTGGTCGTCTTTTGGGGGAAGCCTATGTCCAGCAGTGGTCGTCTTTTGGGGGAAGCCTATGTCC
Organism: Lacanobia oleracea; assembly: GCA_950371165.1. Lineage (NCBI taxonomy): Eukaryota > Metazoa > Arthropoda > Insecta > Lepidoptera > Noctuidae > Lacanobia > Lacanobia oleracea. The sequence continues at coordinate 3,483,584 of OX493412.1, read as the reverse complement.
AGCAGTGGTCGTCTTTTGGGGGAAGCCTATGTCCAGCAGTGGTCGTCTTTTGGGGGAAGCCTATGTCCAGCAATGGTCGTCTTTCGGCTGTTGTGATGATGATGATGATAAAAGAAATCTCGTCGTGTTTTGTCTAGTCGTAAAAAAACACGCGAAACAGAGACAGATCGCGAGTACGGTATAAATGAATTACTTAACAATACCTCACAAATTACGCATAAAACAGCTGCAAATGGTCTAATCAAAATTATACAGCAACTATAGGGTTGTTTAACAAAACGTATTAGTTCAAATTAGTCCCTTCACATTACAGACTACCGACAACCCTCTTTTTGTTCCCCCAGAAAACAAAACTACCAACATAATAATATGATAGCACTAGTTGCTGCCCGCGGCTCCACCTGTTTTTAAACTTGAAAATTATGCCAAAGCAACATTCGTATCGGGATATCGGGTTCGTTTCCAAAGGATAACCAACAGAACCCTACTACTAAGCCTCCATTGTCCGTACGTCCGTCCGTCTGTCTGTAAGCGGGCTGTATCTCAAGAAACATAACAAATAATAAAAAATATTTAAGTTTATGGTACGGAACCTTTCGTGTGAGAGTCCAACCCGCACTTGGCCAGTTTTTTTTTCTTATGACGGCAGTATTATAAATGCGAAAGTTTAGATGGATGTTTGTTACTCAATCACGCCAGAACGGCTGAAAGGATCTAAATGAAATGCTCAGGGTAAGACAAACAGTCTGGAATACCACATAGACTTTTTATCCCGGGAATTTGTTCCCCTGGGATAATTTTCGTCATCCACGCGGGCGAAGGCGCTGTCAGAAGCTAGTTCGATAATATTTACAACAGCCGTTTTTGCTGACCCTACGTCTAATAATTTGCGCCAAGCGAAGCGTCACTTTTAATCTCAATATTGAGATGAGGACAATATGAAACTACGAGGTCTTCTCGCTCTTTCCGTCCTGCTACATTTTCTGTTTTACTGTCTCTCTCACTCTTCTGTGATATGTAGTTAGGGGGTAGACGAATAATTGTATCTAGTTTGTATGTATGTGTGTTGCTGTATTTAAAATATCTGGACGGTTCCAAAGGGCGGTTTTATTTTGTCCGTTGAATATAGTTTCCAGCTAGTCTATTCTGTAAGTAACCATTTCGATATCGAGCTTCACCTGAGTGAGATAGCTCACAAAGTGAACTTTATAACACACAACATAAAGGTGTTACGTTTGTATTCACCTCGGGTTCCGCTGTCGAGACACGAAAATGTTGTTGCAGAATAGCACTACTGTTTGTTAATTTTAGCAATGGGGAAATTACTTTAATTTCAGTGACTACATGGTTGGCGCAGTGGTTCAGCGATCGGATGCTGCGCTGCGTGTCGCGGTTTCGATTCCCGCACGGAACAAACATTTGTATAGTTGCTCCGGGTCTGGCTGCTTGTGTATGTGAGTTTGTATGTTTGTGAACGCACCCACGATACAGGAGAAATTCCTAGTTGGGCCAACGTTTTTTTTTTTTTTTTTTTATTTGTTATGGGTTTGTTTGGGTTTTTTCTTTCTTCTCTTTTCTTTCTTAAAGCTTGATCCACAGTACTCGGGGCGTGGCAGTCCACGTTTTGGTGGACACGTCTCAGTCACGACCCTATGACTCCGATATATGGAGATAGATTTGGCACAGGAGTAGATTAAACATAGAATAAAAATAAAAAAAATCTTTATTGATACAAAAACCTTTGAGACTTAAGACTAGGATACATTGCTTGGTTAACTTAAGGTCATACGGATAAGGTAAACCTTGGCTCCTAAACTAGGTGATCATGTGACTTAGGAGTCAGTGTTCTGCGGTCACTGGGATACTAATAACCTTTTGTGTTGTGTTCTGACATTACTAAAGCAGTCATTGACATTGTAGGTTACAAAGTATTATTTAGAAATATTGGAAACGACTTTAAGTGATTTTTTTTTGTGAGAGTGTATATGCGAGTGTGTGTGTGTTAGACTGAGGGTGTGTTGAGGTGTTTGAGATTGTGTTGTATGTGTATATAAGTGCTGCTGATATGTTCCAAGTAAAGTTAACAAATTGGAAACAATTGAATACATTTATATATTTTAAAGGATACTTTTTATCCCGCGAGAATGTTACCCTGGGATAAATTTCAACATTCACGCGGGCGGTTTTGACCATTGCCCAAGCTTAACAATTGAACGAAAAACTTAACCAAACAACCACATTTTTAGCGTTCCGTAACTCAAAAGGAAAAAGGGAACCCTTACAGGATCACTTTGTTTCCGTCCATCCGTTCGTCTGTTTGTCAAGACCTTTTATCTCGGGAACGCGTCGAGGTATTGAGTTCAAATTAAAACCATATATTTAGGTTTTTACAATCCCTTGAAGCTGCGAAAAAATCAAACTTCTATAACGTAAAAAGATACGGCCGTTTATGCCGCAAAAAACGTATATTTTGACACTCTCAAGGGAATCATAATTTATAAGATATTTTCCGTTAACCTAGAACGATGACCTCTGGCAAGTAATACCGTCTTATAATACAAGTACTTATAGGAAAAAATCTGTTAATTATACATTTGTAATTAAATCATAAAAATAGTCTTTTTTTAAAGTACTTAAACGTAAAAATTTGTAGGGAACCCTCGGAGGGCGAGTTCGACTCGCACTTGGCCGGTTTTTTTTACTATTGTTTGAGTTAACTATAGACCAAAATACTCGTAAGTTAATGTCTTAAAGTAAAAGCAAAAAAAAGAAAATAAATTAAAATCTAAACAACACAATTCCACTGAGTTAATGATATCCATCATTTAATTACGTTCCTCTGACAGTTTCAATATTTGTTGAAACAAACTTAAGTTATTAATCAACATCTCTTGATCATTCTGTTTTGGGTTTTAAAGAAAAATGGCCGAATCCAGACTAATTTAGTTTCTGTGATTGATTTGAAATTGTAACTTTGATGAAATATAGCATTTACATTTAAAACTGAGTTATTTTATAGATTGACTTGCTAACTCAGCAAATGTATTACCATATATATAAAAATAAAATAAAAAATAAACAGCCTACGACCTATTCTCAGACCGAACATATTGTTATGCGCCAGAATTAATGCTGGGTACATAACGTATATTACTAGCGCCATCTAGTATTAAGTAGCAGAATTACTGAGGTCTGAGGTACTGTTGTAAATTAAAGTGTTATTTTTGGTGGTATAATCGGCTGTTTTTATTGTAACGAACCCTAAGCTCGTAACAATATTCATAAAAATCGGTCAAGCCGTTTCGGAGGAGCTCGATAACAAACAATGTGACACAAGATTTTTATTAAACTAGTGTTTACCAATGTTTTCTTCCGTGTGAAAGTCGAAAATTATCTAAAAGAAATGTACTCCCGGTACTATATTTTATACTCATCTCTTGCCGTATGGTGTCGGCCAGTGCCGTATGGTGCTGTCAATTAATAATAGGTACCATCCCATCACTTCCGATTGAGCGTTCTTTGTTTTTAAGTCCAAGTTCGTTCAAATCAAATGTGAACAAACCTGGCACATGGATAGTAGTCCATGCCCAGGATTTACAGCACAGAATCTTTTTATCTCGGAAGTTTCTCTACCGCTGTTCCCTTGGAATAACTTCCTGCTGACACGCGGCCGTCACTGCTGGAGAATCTAGTTAATAAGCCGTTTCCACTAAAATATATAGGTTTATTTAAAAAAAAAAACACACACAATAAAACATGTCTGGAACAGTTAAATGCGGAGTTTACTGCGCGCTGAATTATTGCGCGCAAACTTTGAGGGCATTAAAAAGTTTTCGTTTTAGGGTTCCCTAACTAGTGGAGACTTTGTTTTGGTATGCGTGTTTGATATGTGAGTTTTTTACGTGAATATTTCCTTTTGGCAATAAATTGAAATGTATAAAGGTTTAGTCACACATATCCGGGCCTTGCCTGGGACGTGGCTGGGCTTTGGTCCGATGCGAGGCTCGGACACGGACGTGTGTGATCGAGTTCATATTTATCTATTTTGTAAATCGGTCCAGAATTGGAGGAGAAATCGGTGAACATACACAAAAAAAAGAAAAAGATACTTACCCTCCTCCTTTTTGAAGAAGTCGGTTAAAAGCCCTCAGACTAAAAGTTGTATTGTTTGTGTTGTGGCAAGGCTGCGTCTTTCCTGTTTAAGAGATTTTTTCGAGCGGCTATGTTCTGTTACTTAAAAAAAAAAAAACAGTTTTCCAAGTATTACACGCATTTTATTCCAAACAAGAGCTATGTTATAAAGTAGACTGTACAAGCCCAAGCCCACACCGTTGAACGCATCAACGGCCACTTCCAGTATGGTCGAATGTCTGGTTCCCTATTCTTCGATATTGCGAAAGCATTCGACAAAGTTTGGCACAACGGCTTGATTTACAAGCTGTATAAACTTGGCGTGCCAGACCGTCTCGTGCTCATCTTACGAGACTATCTGTCGAATCGTACCTTTCGTTATCGTATCGAAGGGGCGCTTTCTAGCCCCCGTCCCATCCGTGCCGGCGTACCGCAAGGCGGTGTGCTCTCCCCCCTAATATTCACGCTATTCACTAGCGATGTCCCCAAAAACCCCAAGACGCAGTTGGCATTATTTGCCGATGACACGGCCATCTACTGCTCCGGCACGAGCACCAAGGCCATCACCCTCAACCTCCAACGATCCGCCAACGCCCTAGGCGAATGGTTTCGGAGATGGAGGATTGAGGTAAATCCGGAGAAGAGCCAGGCGGTCTTGTTTCGCAAGCCGCGTACTAGAGCTCTACCCCCCCTTAGTCCGATCACCATGTTTGACAAGCCGATCCCTTGGGAGAAGCAAGCCAAATATCTAGGAGTGATCCTTGACCAAAACCTCACCTTTGGCGAGCACATAAAAGCGGTACGTTCGCGTGCCGCTTTCGCTCTCGGTAGGCTTCATCCCATGCTGAATGCACGCAGCAAGCTATCCCTTAAATGCAAACTGCGCATCTATACCACGTGCATACGACCGATAATGACCTATGCGTGTGCCGTCTTTGCACACACAAAGGATCGACATATCCATAGGATGCAGACCATCCAAAATCGTTTTCTCCGAAAGGCCACGGGCGCTCCGTGGTTCGTTAGGAATGACCGACTACATGTCGACCTCAAAGTCCCAACCATCAAGCAATTCATGAAGCGTCTTACTAAGCACTTCATCGAATCTGCAGAAAAGCACCAGAATCCCTTAATCGTATCGGCTACCCGATACGCTCCCTCCAAGATTAGTAAGATTCGCCGTCCTCGGCATACCCTCGTCGACCCTGACGACCCAATCTCCGTCCTTCAAGAAAGCTGTAGGGAAACCAGCACTCTCATGAAACACAAATACAGACCGCGATCCGTATTCCGACCTCGCCGCCGAGGTCCGTCGCGACGTCCCAGTAACGTTCCCCCCCGTCTTTTGCCAAACGAGCCAGCCCGCGAAGCTGAGCCAGTAGTGACAAATATCTCCCTAAATAATGACATGACCCAGCCAGTCTCTTGCTGCCGCCCCCTAAACGACGCCGCTGAGCCGAGGTCCGTACCCCACAGGGGGTGCCCTCAGCGAGCGGAGTTCTAATAAATATAAATTTGTAGCCTCGGCTGGGGGCCTTAAATTCTAGAGGCCCACACAGGCAAGTCCGGTTTAGTAGTTGACAACCCTCTAGGGTTGATAACTGCGAGTGGCCATCGACAAAAAAAAAAAAAAAAAAAACAAAGCCCACACCTTTGAACTTTATCAATTTGACAAGGAAAGTACCTTCCCAATTATTATTAAGAGGAAACACGAGCGGATAGACTTTGTATGTAAAAAGTCATAAATTCGAGGTTTGGCTCTCGCCTGTTTCCTGCTCCAATAATGGACCGTTTTTTTTTTATTGTTTTTTTTTTGAAACGCTTTTTCTTTCTTTCTTTCGATTTATATGATATTTATAATACAGGCTTGGCCTAGCTCAGGCGCAGTCGCTCATTTTTATTGTTGTGCAAATAACAATATTTCAATTATAATACTGTACAACTTGTAACAATTTCTTAAACAAATAAATTATTATTATTATTTCGTTTATTTATTCTTATTTACATACAAAGTATATTTTTAAATATATCTCTAAAAAAACCATAAAAAAACACATTTAAAAATATAAAAAGTAGTAGTCCGCCGGTGTCGGGAGCAGGGTCCAAGCTACCGGTGGGTAGGGCTCCAGAGAAAGGAACCTCCTCACAATACTTATTATTATTATTTGTCAAACTGAATAAGAAGGATGCTTTCTGTGTCCCTGTTTTGCTTTTTTCATTAATAGTTGCCTTTGTACTCTATGGCTCTATTAACAGCGATTTATCGGACATTTTTGAGTATTTTTTTAGGGTCTTAGTGCTTATACGGTTTGTTCAGGGTTATTTGTAAAACACACAAAAAATCTGCTGTTTCATAAAAAATACAATATTTACCCAATGAAAATGTATGAAACAGCTGATATTTTTCTCGAGATTTCAGGGTTTTCTCAAATCAAAAGTTGATTATAATCATATGTACTTTCGCTGCCTAAGAGGTTGCTCGTGTTTTACTAATAACATCAAAAAGAAAAACATAGGGACACAGTACATACCCTTCTTTTTCAGTTTATGAATTTATATCTTTTAAATCAGTCCAATATTGGAGGAGGAAAGAGGCGAGAGCAAAAACTCTAATTATGACTTTTTACATACAAAGTACATACTATACTACAATATACATACTTTTACAATAAATCAATCAGTAAGTTTGGTTTTCAAGATTATGTTTGCAGTATCTAAGGGCCCCGTAAAGCAAGTCGTGGGCGAAGTGCTACAACAATAAACCTTATTCCATTCTCGATCGCAACTCGCTCCAACTATCACTAGTAGGGCCCCCCACATTATACCCCAACCGCGGGTGTTATGAGCCCCCAATATGGTTTTCACAAATCGCTCCCTGTCTGTCTACACAACAAGTTAATCCCTGTTTAAGGACGAGCTTCACGACAAGTTTTTCACAATGTTGTTTTGATAAATTGACGAATTCGCTGTCGCGTCGGGTGTTTGGGAGCAGTAACGAGTCGGGGGTGAAGTGATTGGTCGGGATTGACAAGAAACGTGGTAGTATTTTTGGTTTGTGGTATTTCTTGTTTGAAGAGCTCGTGGCTAAGGAATAATAGCCGCACGGGTCGATCTTTGCGTGTTTTGATTGTTTTGTAATTTTAATGATATTATATATTTTCAGATTGTTTTATTGTTACTCAAACATAGCGTTATTTTACTTTGACATTTTTAGAGGGTATGCGGTACAGAGAGTAAAGTCCCGCATACCCCCATTGAAAAGGAAGGATCCTCCAACCAGGCGGATGTTTTGCCTGGCAGGCTACTGCCCGATAGTTGATATTCAGCCTGATGTATATGTTCAGATCTCACGGTAAACTCTGCTTGCGCGATGCAGGATTTCAACGTTGTAGTTCGCTTCTAGTTGGATAGATGGCGTCGCGGTTCTTTTTGCTGCGATGTAGATTTGCTCCGTTGGTTTTTCTTGTGGCGGCATTGATGCCGCTACACATTTATAATTTTCATGATTTTTTTTATTCTTATTGCATTTTTTTAACATTGATTTTAAATTTAGAATTTAATATTATTGTCATGCCATACCGCGGTAGAATATGGAGAATTTCACTATTTATAAAAGAACATCTAAGTATGTACCAATTACTCATGTTTGCAAATAAATAAATGATTGATCGATTCAAGGTCGCAACGATTGTCAAGGAGGGTCTGTGGATCGATGACCATCTTAACATACCGAGTTTCCTACGTGCCTCGGAAAACACGCTAAGCCGTTGGTCAGTCATTTATTTATTTATTTAAGCATTACCAACAAGTAAGAAAAGTACAAAAACTTCTGTAAAATACAAATAGATTCGTCCTGATACCCTACGTTGCATAAGATCCCTACCTATATGTTTTTCTTTGTAAAAAATTAAAAAAAACCGGCCAAGTGCGAGTCAGACTCGCACACGAAGGGTTCCGTACCATAAACCTTAATTTGTATTATTTGTTATAATAGCGGCAATAGAAATACACAACCTGTGAAAACAGCTATTGAGATACAGCCTGCTGATAGACAGACGGACGGACGGACAGCGGAGGCTTAGTAATATGGTTTCGTTTCTTACCCTTTGGGTACGGAACCCTAAAAAGGCGGCCACCATTACTAGAGTGTAGTCGTATTTTATCCGAATACCCCAAAAAGAGGGCAAAGTTTTTGTGACATAGTCATGTGTGCTTTATCTTATACTAAACAAACAAAATTTCACATTTATAATGGACTAAATGACCGTTACCCGCGCAATTTCGTCGGCTCCGCTCCTATTGGTCTTAGCGTGATGATATATAGCCTATAACCTTCCTCAATAAAGCTATCTAACACTGAAAGATTTTTTGTAATCGGACCAGTAGTTCCTGAGATTACCACATTCAAACAAAAAAACAAATACTTCAGCCTTAAATATTAGTATAGATATAATTTATAGGATTACGTAACACGATTCCTATTCGATTGTCTTCGTCATAATGTATTAATTTAATGCATCAACAACACACCTGCGTTGACACCTTACCATAGACACCATACCATGACATCTAATATATTCCTGCCATTGATATTAATTCTGCAATCTCAAACATCGACAAATCAGTATCAGAGGTATCGATTAATGACAGCTCATAAATCGATATGAGCACCGCTCTACGATGTATCGATACTTACAAATTACTGCTCGTTTGTCACCTCTATTGGATATTGTTTAGCTGTGGTATGAATAGTTATTGTGGTAATAATGTTGTTGAAATTAATTTACGTTACTATTAATTATTATTATTGAATTAATGGTAGTCGTCAGATACCCGTGTAATAACGGTCATTGACCCACGTACATTTATTGGATTTCTTATCAAAATCAGAAATAATGACATATTCAGAAAAAATCAAAAAATCAAAATGGTTTATTACTTTACAAAGATTATATAAACATAAGTTTGTGATTGGATCCTTTTTTTTTAAGCAAACAATGCCTGTATTAAAACACTCCGCTCTTTCATAACAGAAATTGGCATAAGTATAGTTTGTGTGTGTGAGGAGGGTGCGTGTGAATTTGTGTTGTGTGTGTGTTTGTGTGCCTGTGTGAGAGTATAGGTCATGTCGTAGGTTTCAAGAGGTCTTCCGTTTCCTCATAGGTTAGTTGTTTGATCCATTTCAGTATTTTTTTTTTGCAATCGTAATATTGGTTTTTATATATATATATATATACACATATAGTTGTCCTGAATCGACTTCTATATCGTGATCCTTTACATTTTCAAGTAATGAAAACCACGAGTTTCTAACTCGCAAAACAAATAATGTACCGAAGGGATATTAGGGAAAGGTTAATGTAATTTACTGCACGTTTATCTGGCGCCTACTATAGTATAAGAATTGTCTCTGTCATCTCTGACCAAGACTAGAGTCAAAAGAAAACCCATCTCCAATAATCTATACTAATGTTAAAGCTGAAGAGTTTGTTTGTTTGCTTGAACGCGCTAATCTCAGGAACTACTGGTCCGATTTGAATAATTATTTCAGTGCTAGATAGCCCATTTATCGAGGTAGGCTACAAGCTACATATATTATCACGCTAAGACCATTAGGAGCGGAGCAATAATGAAATTTGTGACGCAGACGAAGTTCCGCCGGTCAACTAGTACAAAAATAAACAGGATGGGTTACAAACGAGCAGAGTATCGTTATTGTTGTTTATTTCACAAGGAAATTACTTAAAATTACAACACATGTTTTATACTATTTTTTATCTAAACACTGCAGATATGTGGCGTGCCGATCATCTTTCAGTACAGCTTCAAATATTTTATTTACCAAGTTTGCAACCGACTTCCTTTTAGAAAACATGCGATATTAAATCAGTGGCCAATGTTGCCATAACAATAAAATAATTAAAAGCAACCTCTACAAAAGCTAGGAGGCTCTCGTTTACTGTAATCAGTGCAGAATGAAATGTGTTAATGTACCTACCTAGATAATAAGTGCGTGCTGTGGTCGCCTATAATTTGAGGCGCACTCTTGTATTTGTCCTTGTCAGTATTATAGTGTATGTGATTGTATAGCCTCTGTTGGCGATCCTATATATGAATAAACTAGTTGTCCCACGCAACTTCGCCTGCGTCACAATTTTCATTACTGCTCCGCTCCTATTGGCCTTAGCGTGATGATATATAGCCTATAGCCTTGATTTCTCGATAAATGGACCATCTAACGCTGAAATAATTTTTCAAATCGGACCAGTATCTAGTTCCTGAGATTAGCGCGTTCAAGTAAACAGACAAACAAACAAACAAACTCTGAAGTTTAGTTTCAGCTTTATATATTAGTATAGATAAATAAATAAACTCTGAAGTGTACTGAAGTGTTTACAGTTTAGAAGGTGGTGTGGAGTGCAATGCGGGCGGAGGCACCCCCGCGCCTATCGCCCGCCCATCACCACCATGAGGAGGGAGAAGACGGTGTCCTCTCCGACCTCTTCTTCGCCTACGGAGCGGCACAGCGAGAGGATCGTCCTCCCGCGCGCGCTCCGCCGCTTCCTTTTGCGAGATGACATCCTCGCAAAAAGAGGCGACAGCTGCCGAGGACCCCTCACTCTCTAGCATGGCGTTGACCACGCCGGGAAGTGAGAGGTCCTGTCCGATCTCCGCTGTTAGACTGCGGCGCGGCTCAGACCAAGCCGGGCACACCTCGAGGGTGTGCTGAGCTGTGTCCTCCGCCGCGCCGCAGTCGTGGCTCGCCGGGGTCTCCTCCCTCCCGATCCGGTGCAGGTGCTTGCCGAAACAGCCGTGGCCTGACCACACCTGCACCAGACGGAATGAGAGGAACCCGTAGGAGCGCTCGAGCCAGTCTCGCAGGTCCGGACCGAGCGCGTCCAAGGTACGGCGGCCAAAGGTGGCGGAGGCGAGGTCCTCCGTCCAATGGACGACGATAGCGTCCCTCGCCTCCCGCCGCACGGCCTCCCGCTCCTCAGCGACGGGGCGCTCGCCGAGGGCCTTTCGCCGCGCCGTCCACTCGTACACTCTGGCGAGCACCCACGCCTCCAACTCCCAAGGCGGGGTGCCCGCCAGAGCGCACGCCGCCGAGAAGCTCACCGAGCGGTAGGCCCTCGCCACCCGCAGTGACCTCCCTACCTACCTACCCTAACTACCTAACTACTAACTGGTTTTTTTTTTAATGTCAATACTTATTATGCTATCCCGGACAAAGACTAATCCAAAAACACAAACATCATGCAAATCGGTCCAGCCGTTCTTGAGTTATAAGTGTTCGAACAAACCCGACTTTGTTTTATATATTAAGAAGATGTATAATGTACTATATTATGTAATGATCTCAAGGGTATTAAGTAAAAAGAAAATATCTTAGAAATGCACCATATCAGATTTGGCAAGCGCATCGACGAAATGTGGGATAGTTATTATATATGAAATACTTTTAACAAACGCATACCTGCTAGCTTGGGCCGAGGGCTAGTATTTTTTTATGATGTATCAAAGGTATTTCAGTAGTCAAGGAGGTATAGTTTTGCATCCTCCCAAATCCAGACAGACTTTAGCTTTCGTTATTTGCACCTACTAAATGAACTATGTATGTCCAAATTTCAGCTTTGTGAATAGAATCTCAATCGAGGTTGCTACCAGCTTTTTAACCGACTTCAAAAAAAGGAGGAGGTGACAATTCGGATGTATGTATATTTCTTTGGCACGCCCTAGAGCCTAAACGGCTCGATGGGTTTTAGCTTGAGAGGTGTCGCTAGATTCGTATTTACTGTGAGAGTGACACTGGTTATAAAAAAGAAAATGGCGGATTTTTGGCGCCAAATTATGCCTTCAAAAAAACAATTTTTTTTTTCGAAACCTATCGAGTGGCGTCTCAAGATAAAGGGCTCGAGGAGATGATTCCAAAAAAGTTACTCTGGAAATATATATATTTTGTATGGTAAGGTAACAAACCTCATAACTCCGTTTGTGAACCGATTTAAAAAAATCTTGTTTTTTCTGAAAGGGTAAATAAACTTCCCAATTGGTCTCATTATCACAAAATCAGAATTTAATTATGGGATCCCATGAAACTCAACGGAAACCCTTAAATTGTATAGGCACATACAATGTTTTTCATAAACTTTCTAATACAATTCAGATATTTGTGCCTGGTAATCATCATGTTGCTGAGCTGATGATGGAAGGTATAAATTAGGATCTGATGATGAGATCCCGCGGGTCATGTTTTCACCAATTGTCAGCCGATTTGGATTATTCTTATTTATTTGGAAGAATATTTTCCTGGACTGGTCCCACTTCGATTTGGTAAAGATCTGACGAAGAACTTCGGAGGTAAACAACGGAACTCTTCAATAAATGATAGCAAATAGATCGGGTGTGCTGTAATCGCATGTCTTTTTGTTGTTTACACCAGTTCTTAACATAACGTGACGCTGGTACGCTGTTAATGGGTACGCAACTTTTTTTTTTATAAATAATACAACCGATTTCTAAAAACAAAACGAAGTTGGTGTTTTTAGTTATATTTTCGTTTTTTGACACCGACTTCCGAAATTAGAGTTCTTTCTTTCTTCCGAAGTTATTTTATACTTTGTAGTGTCTTTTGACTATTACAATGACTAATTAGTTAAGCAAGTGTGGTCAAAAAATTACATGGGAATGCAAAAGAAAATAAGAATTATTATGTAACAAATATTGATGGGGGGGTCTGTATGTATGTTTTTACGGTTGCACAACGACACGCTTTGCTTTGCTTTGCTTGGTAGTATAGATGCAGGCCTACCTTGCTGTCTCCTTCAGAGACGGGAAGGTGGCGTGGTCTTGAGGGGGAGCGCAACGGTCGTGTAGATCCTCAAGGCAAGTCCGGTGGATATACCTTCTCGAGGTTGCCACCCCGTTTTTGGTCTAGTTCCTTACGAAATAGACGTAACTGAAACCACCGGGCGACCCGCAGAGTGGAGGGCTTTCCACTCAGTCCCATCCCATATCCCACTAAACCCCTTTTCCCCTCTATAACCCCTCCCAACTCCCCTCCTAACTGTGACCCTTCTGTGACGAAGTGGTTGCGGGCTCGGCCGTCACTAAACTCAGCTGACGGCGGGTAGGAGAATTTTTGTCACCTGCGCTAGGACCTGCGCAGTCGAGCGCCGTAAGCGGGGATGAAGGAGTCCTGGGGGGTTGAGCCGATCGGCACTGGCGGTAATGTGTCCGTGAGGCAACACGCCCCCTTTGGTCTGGATTTCAAGCAAAACGGTGGCCCTATCTTCTAGCCAAGGGTAGGGAAATGGCCAAAGTGTCCCGTCAGAGGGCCACAGGCGAGGTGCGTGGGGTCCGCTAAGGTCGTCCTTGGGCGGCCGAAGCGGTAGGTAAAGGCCATGCTGACGGTGTAAGTGAGGGTTGATTAGTTGCCAACCCGATCGAGCACCCGATGTCGCGCTGTAAACCAGCCTTGCGCACCTATATCTTCCTGGTAGTCCTAACGTTCGCACTCACAGTAGTGCGACGTTCCCAGGTGCGGGCTCCATGGTGGGTGGGAGCCAGGAAGATGAAGTTCAAAAATTTTTAGTATGGACGGATTGAAGCCAACTGAAAATACCGCAGGAGTGGAGTCGGCGAAAGCTGGCAAAGCTCCTAAGCGAGGTACTTCTGGTGCCTCGCTCGCCCCTGGATGCCCTGCGGCTCACGCCGTGGGCGCCAGCGCGGGCGCTGGTCCGGCTGTGGCGAAAACCGCAGCTAAGACCAAAGTCCCACTCCAAGCAAAGGAGAACGGCGCTGCATGGGACCAGTACCGATCCTTTTCACACAAAGGCGAAAACGGAGACGGCTAACACCTCTGCCGGAAGTAGCCTTCCCAAACACCCTCCCGCTCCTCCTGTGGCTCCTCAAGCCGCTTCCCAAGTCGCGGCCGCCTCCGGTCACACGGAGGCGATCAGCAACACCGAGGACGTTTTTACCAGCGCCTGGCAGGTGCCTACCCGTAAGGGTAAAGGTAAAGGCAAGGGCAAGGGTAAAAAATCCATTCCACAAGCCCATTGCTCTTGTTCGGGCCCCTCAGGTCCTACAGCTCCTACAAGCCAGGGTAAGAGGAGGGAAAGACTGACGCGCAAGGAGCGGCGTCACGAACGCAGGCGGGGACGCAAAGCCCCCCAAAACAAGCAGGTTGCTGCCACCAGCTCGGTTAAACCGACCAAGCAAGGTAAGCTGAACTTCTCTGAGGGGAAGCGGTCGCAGGCTGAGGCCGGCACTAGCCGACCAACGCCTAGCACACTGCAATCTAAATCCGCAGGAGGTCCGGCCGAGGAGGCAACCACAACGCAGCGATCCGATGGAAGTGAGCAGGCTGCGGCCAAGCGGGCTCTCAACGAGACGATTTCGCCCCGTGGAGAGCACAAGCGGCCGCGGCTTGACCAATCCCAGAGGATTGCTAACAGAAGCTACGCCCAAGCTGCCGGTGCGTCCCTAAACGTCGCAATAACCTGCGACCGGAGGGGCATCATAAGCTAGGGAGTATCGGACCAGGTCTTGGCTGCTATCCACAAGCGGATCATCAGCGAGGCCTGCTCTGCTATGCAGGATACACCGGGACCAACCTTCAACGCGAAGCCGCTGTTCACCGGTGGAGTCCTCAAGCTGTGGTGCGGTAACGACTTCACCTTAGCCTGGCTGAAAAAAACAGTCTCCAGCCAGGCTCTCCCGGCTGGCACCTCGCTAGTCGTCAAGAGCCAGGCGGAGATCCAGAAGCGGGTGCGCTGCGGCATCGCCATCCCCGACGACCAGGGAGTCTACGAGGACTCAACCTTTATTGGACGAGCCCTCTGGTACCAGAATCGCTGGATCGACGTAAGGAGGTGGGTAGTGCTGCACGCCGAGAAGCAGAAGGCTTGCTGGTTCGTGGTGCTGGGTATCCCCGAGGACCAAGTTCCGACCCTGATGAGCGCCGAGCGCCGTCTCTCAATTGGTTTGGGAGCGGTGTACGTCAAGTTCCAGGGTCCGAACGGCAGGTTCGTCGACGTCCCTCGGGGTTGGGACCCGATCACGAAACAGCCGCTGGAAGACGCAGAGGACACCGATTCTCCGCCAAACAACCCGGAAGCAACTGCGGCCGAACCTGCTGTAGCAGCAGACTCAGCCGCCCCTGCCGCCACCGTGGGTGCCGTCCCTTCATCGGGGGGGGAGCCGGACGACGTAATGTTGTCCCCGGCTTCAGACCCGGGAGGGGACGGTTTCGACGAGGGCGACCTGTTTGCCGGGCTGCGACTTGAGCGCGACGAGGAGGGTCTTGCCGGCGATGGCGTCCCTTTTGTCGGCCTGTAAAGTCGTGCAGGCTAACCTCCACCACAGCCAGACCGCGACGGCTCAACTCCGCAAGTGGCTGGAGGTTCAACATACGGCCATTGCCCTGATCCAAGAGCCGTGGGTTAGGGGTGGCCACATACGAGGACTCTCCAATCTTGGTGGTAAGCTCCTTGTTACTGCGGACCATGATCACCCTAGATCGTGCATCTATGTCACAGGTAACCTTAAAGCACAGCTATTAAACGACTTCTGTTGCAGAGATGTCTCTGCTGCTAGGCTGAACATACAGCGGGGAGCCACTAAGTTGGCTATCGTCTTCGCCTCGGTATATATGCCTGAGGCGGAGGAACCGCCCCCACACGACCTGGTCCGCCTCATCACGCACTGTGAAAACAGCAGGGATGAGATTGTCATTGGGACCGACGCAAACGCACACCATCCACTGTGGGGGATGGAGACGCAAAACGCAAGGGGTAAGACATTAGTTGATTATCTGTTCACTACTAACCTATCCCTACTAAACACGGGTTCGGAACCAACCTTCGTGACCAGACGCAGTCGTACTATCATAGACCTGACTCTGGCTACGGAGGGAGCAGCGGAACTAATCACTGGGTGGCAAGTCTCGAATGAGGCTCCTGCTCAGACCACAGGTGGATCCGCTTCGACATCCAGGTCTGTCTACCACCCAAACAACCTAGGCGTAATCCTCGCAACACGGATATATCGGTGTACACACGCAACCTTACCTCAAGGCTTGTACCATCATGCGATTCGGAGTTGCTTGCGGACACGGCACAGATCGATGCGCAAGTAACACTACTCACCGAATCGCTGATAAACAGCTACCGAATCGCCTGCCCAGAAACGATTCCGCGCGACACACCGGGTAAACAACCTTGGTGGGGTGCAGACCTGGAGCGCAAACGCGGTAAGGTAAGAAAGGCTCTTAACAGAGCCATGAACACATGTAGTGATGAGGACTGGGACGCTTATTACGCGGCCAAATCGAGCTACAAGAGATGCATCAGATTCAGAAGAACTACAGGGTGGCGTAAATTCTGTGGTAACATTGAATCATGCCAACAAGCAAACAGGGTAAGGAAAATACTGGCGCAACAGAACACACCTGAGATCGCCACACTCCGGAAACCCGATAACACGTTGACCACGACACCTGAAGAAGCGCAACGTCTCCTAGTAGAAACTCACTTCCCAGGCAGCGTATTCGCGCAGGTAAATGAATGGCTTGACGTTATCCAAACACCATCAGATGATGACTGGCTTTATGCAGAAAAGATGATTACGCTGGAAAAACTTCAGTGGGCCATCAAAAGCTTCCAACCTTTCAAGGCACCAGTTCCCGACGGTGTGTTTCCTGCCTTACTACAGTGGGGAGGTACCGCTGTTGCAACAAAACTGGTGCTCTTAATGCGAGCGTGTCTGGCCTTTAGATACGTTCCTAAAGGATGGAGGGAAGTGAAAGTCATATTCATTCCGAAGCCAGGTAAAAGTGACTACACAAACGCTAAATCCTATCGACCTATTAGTCTGACCTCGTTTTTACTAAAGACAATGGAAAGACTGTGTGAAAGGGAACTACGTGATGGCGTTTTAAAAACAATACCACTGCATGGTAACCAACACGCATACAGCTCGGGTAAGTCGACAGAGTCCGCTCTTCATCTGGTGGTGAACCAGATTGAGGAAGCGATTCACCAGAAAGGGTCCTGCCTGGGCACATTCATAGACATCGAAGGAGCCTTCGACAAGACAAACTTTTCCAGCATTAGTGCCGCTCTCTCCAAACACGGCGTGGAACAGGTACTGACTGGATAACTAATATGTTAAGCAAACGAGTGGTTCGCCTTGAGGAAGAGCAGCAGTTGGCTCTGATAGCCAGAGGCTGCCCGCAGGGGGGTGTGCTCTCCCCTCTTCTGTGGAATCTGGTAATTGATGACCTGATCACCAAACTCAACGCACATCGTTACTACACAATATGCTGACGACCTCGCAATCCTAGTGTCAGGGAAAGTGACTGGAACGATCTGCAACCTTACTCAACAAGCACTACGCATCGTGGAAAGATGGTGCGACGAATATGATCTGTCGGTAAACCCCACGAAAACTGAATTAGTCATGTTCACTCAAAAGCGAGCACTAGGCCACTACCGGCTACCTATGCTCTTCAATACAGAGCTCCAGCTGTCTAACGAGGTAAAGGATCTAGGCGTCATCCTAGACAGTAAGTTAAGCTGGAGTAATCACCTAGACTACAAATTAAACAGGGCCTGCATTACCTTCTGGCAATGCAGGAAAATGATAGGGAAGAAGTGGGGCCTATCTCCCAAAATAATACTATGGCTGTACAGCGTAGTAATTCGGCCCATGCTAACCTACGGGGCCGTGGTGTGGTGGCCACGCTCAAAGCTAGCTACAGCCGTAAACAAGTTACAACACATGCAAAGGCTGGCCTGCATGGCAACGACGGGCTGCATGAGGACTACTCCAACTGCGGCGCTGGAAGCCATGCTGGGGCTCCCTCCGCTACACTTGTTTATACAACAGGAAGCGACGATGGCAGCAGTACGCCTTAAAACATTAGGTCTCTGGAGTAAGAGAGACACACGACACACCGCTCTGCTCGAGGAGCTCAACAATGAACTCCCCATAACAAAAGCAATCAATGACCGGGTACCCAAGCAATTTATCTTCGATAAAAAATACAAAATCCAATTGCATGAGGATCATCGGTGCGAGGGGCTCTGCCCCGCCGAGCTGCGGATCTTCACCGATGGATCAAAAACAGGTACAGGTACTGGTGCGGGAATCTTCTCAGAGGATCTCAATATCCACATAGCCACACCATTGGGGGTCCACAACACAGTGTTCCAGGCTGAATGCATGGGCATTTCTCTGGCGGCATCAGCCATCCTAACCAGGGAAGTTAAGGACCACTCAATACGCATACTCTCGGACAGCATGGCTGTCCTGCAAGCTCTGAACAGCCACACAGTGAACTCTGGGTTGATTCTCGAGTGTCACCAACGTCTCAACCAGGTTGGTAGACACAACAAAGTAACCATTCAATGGATCAAGGGACACAGTGAATCTCGAGGCAACGACGCTGCGGATGAACTCGCCCGAAGGGGGTCGAGTTTGTCAGCAATGGGACCTGAGCCCATCGTGCCGCTGCCTTTCGGGTACTTACGCAATCTGGTAAGGAAACGCACCGGAGATAAACATCACAAGCTATGGGTTGACCATAGTGAGTGTAGGCAGGCCAAAGAGGCACTTCCCTCTAGAAATGGCCGTTTCACAAAACAAGCCCTAAGACTGACTAAACAACAGTTGCGTTCAGTCACAGCCGTAACAACTGGCCATGGGTCTTTTAATAAACACCTCTATGCTATAGGAGTCACTGACAGCCCGCTATGCAGAGCCTGCATGGAGGAGAATGAGACAGCAGCACACCTGCTTCTAAGCTGCCCGGTGGTTGCGGATTACAGGGCAAAGTACTTCGGAAGCCCAGGTACCCTCTGCGAGATAGTTAGTAACACCAAGGCGTTGCTGGCCTTCCTTGGGGAGCTGGGGTGGATCGAATGACGCATTTGTCCCACCTACACGCAAAATACGCGCTTAGTCGTGGAGTTGCGGAAACCAGCCCGATTTACATACATACATACATACATACATACAACAAATATTGATGAGCAAACACACTATTCGTTTTAGAACTATAGTAATTGTAGCTCCATCAGCTGTTGCTTATTAAGTGGTCATAACAAGAAAATCATAACAATGTAGCGGCATCAATGCCGCCACAAGAAAAACCTACGGAGCAAATCTACATCGCAGCAAAAAGAACCGCGACGCCATCTATCCAACTAGCAGCGAACTACTTCGTCGAAATCCTGCATCGCGCAAGCAGTTTACCGTGCGATTTGAACATATACATCAGCCCGAATATCAACTATCGGGCAGTAGCCCGCCAGGCACAACATCCGCCTGGTTGGAGGATCCTCCTTTTAAATTCAGGTGTCCTCCTTTTATTGAAGTCAGTTAAAAAAGCCGCCCAAGTGCGAGTTGGACTCGCACACGAAGGGTTGTAGCGGCAATAGAAATATACAATCTGTGAAAACTTGAACTGCCTACCTATAACGGTTCTTGAGATACAGGCTTTTGACAGACAGACGGACGGACGGACAGCGGAGGCTTAACAGGTTGTTAAGCCTCCGCTGTCCAGGCTCCAGAGTGGGAATGGTCCATAAGTCCAGTTATGTTTTTATAAAAAGTCGGTGTCCTGCCAAGTCCACATTAATTAAATCTGTAACTTTCTTCTCAAGTCCACAGTATCAGATGGTTTAGAAATTGTACGGGTGAACATACCACATATGGTCTGTGGACTGATATGGAAGTCTCTCTACAGACCGTATGAGGTCTGTGGACAGTGAACCTGTTAATAAGTAATAGGGTTCCGTTAGTTACCGTTTGGGTATGGAACCCTAAAAAGGTATGTATGTATGTATGTAAATCGGGCTGGTTTCCGCAACTCCACGACTAAGCGCCTATTTTGCGTGTAGGTGGGACAAATGCGTCATTCGATCCACCCCAGCTCCCCAAGGAAGGCCAGCAACGCCTTAGTGTTACTAACTATCTCGCAGAGGGTACCTGGGTTTTCGAAGTACTTTGCCCTGTAATCCGCAACTACCGGGCAGCTTAGAAGCAGGTGTGCTGCTGTCTCATTCTCCTCCATGCAGGCTCTGCATAGCGGGCTGTCAGTGACTCCTATAGCATAGAGGTGTTTATTAAAAGACCCATGGCCAGTTGTTACAGCTGTGACTGAACGCAACTGTTGTTTAGTCAGTCTTAGGGCTTGTTTTGTGAAACGGCCATTTCTAGAGGGAAGTGCCTCTTTGGCCTGCCTACACTCACTATGGTCAACCCATAGCTTGTGATGTTTATCTCCGGTGCGTTTCCTTACCAGATTGCGTAAGTACCCGAAAGGCAGCGGCACGATGGGCTCAGGTCCCATTGCTGACAAACTCGACCCCCTTCGGGCGAGTTCATCCGCAGCGTCGTTGCCTCGAGATTCACTGTGTCCCTTGATCCATTGAATGGTTACTTTGTTGTGTCTACCAACCTGGTTGAGACGTTGGTGACACTCGAGAATCAACCCAGAGTTCACTGTGTGGCTGTTCAGAGCTTGCAGGACAGCCATGCTGTCCGAGAGTATGCGTATTGAGTGGTCCTTAACTTCCCTGGTTAGGATGGCTGATGCCGCCAGAGAAATGCCCATGCATTCAGCCTGGAACACTGTGTTGTGGACCCCCAATGGTGTGGCTATGTGGATATTGAGATCCTCTGAGAAGATTCCCGCACCAGTACCTGTACCTGTTTTTGATCCATCGGTGAAGATCCGCAGCTCGGCGGGGCAGAGCCCCTCGCACCGATGATCCTCATGCAATTGGATTTTGTATTTTTTATCGAAGATAAATTGCTTGGGTACCCGGTCATTGATTGCTTTTGTTATGGGGAGTTCATTGTTGAGCTCCTCGAGCAGAGCGGTGTGTCGTGTGTCTCTCTTACTCCAGAGACCTAATGTTTTAAGGCGTACTGCTGCCATCGTCGCTTCCTGTTGTATAAACAAGTGTAGCGGAGGGAGCCCCAGCATGGCTTCCAGCGCCGCAGTTGGAGTAGTCCTCATGCAGCCCGTCGTTGCCATGCAGGCCAGCCTTTGCATGTGTTGTAACTTGTTTACGGCTGTAGCTAGCTTTAAGCGTGGCCACTACACCACGGCCCCGTAGGTTAGCATGGGCCGAATTACTACGCTGTACAGCCATAGTATTATTTTGGGAGATAGGCCCCACTTCTTCCCTATCATTTTCCTGCATTGCCAGAAGGTAATGCAGGCCCTGTTTAATTTGTAGTCTAGGTGATTACTCCAGCTTAACTTACTGTCTAGGATGACGCCTAGATCCTTTACCTCGTTAGACAGCTGGAGCTCTGTATTGAAGAGCATAGGTAGCCGGTAGTGGCCTAGTGCTCGCTTTTGAGTGAACATGACTAATTCAGTTTTCGTGGGGTTTACCGACAGATCATATTCGTCGCACCATCTTTCCACGATGCGTAGTGCTTGTTGAGTAAGGTTGCAGATCGTTCCAGTCACTTTCCCTGACACTAGGATTGCGAGGTCGTCAGCATATTGTGTAGTAACGATGTGCGTTGAGTTTGGTGATCAGGTCATCAATTACCAGATTCCACAGAAGAGGGGAGAGCACACCCCCCTGCGGGCAGCCTCTGGCTATCAGAGCCAACTGCTGCTCTTCCTCAAGGCGAACCACTCGTTTGCTTAACATATTAGTTATCCAGTCAGTACCTGTTCCACGCCGTGTTTGGAGAGAGCGGCACTAATGCTGGAAAAGTTTGTCTTGTCGAAGGCTCCTTCGATGTCTATGAATGTGCCCAGGCAGGACCCTTTCTGGTGAATCGCTTCCTCAATCTGGTTCACCACCAGATGAAGAGCGGACTCTGTCGACTTACCCGAGCTGTATGCGTGTTGGTTACCATGCAGAGGTATTGTTTTTAAAACGCCATCACGTAGTTCCCTTTCACACAGTCTTTCCATTGTCTTTAGTAAAAACGAGGTCAGACTAATAGGTCGATAGGATTTAGCGTTTGTGTAGTCACTTTTACCTGGCTTCGGAATGAATATGACTTTCACTTCCCTCCATCCTTTAGGAACGTATCTAAAGGCCAGACACGCTCGCATTAAGAGCACCAGTTTTGTTGCAACAGCGGTACCTCCCCACTGTAGTAAGGCAGGAAACACACCGTCGGGAACTGGTGCCTTGAAAGGTTGGAAGCTTTTGATGGCCCACTGAAGTTTTTCCAGCGTAATCATCTTTTCTGCATAAAGCCAGTCATCATCTGATGGTGTTTGGATAACGTCAAGCCATTCATTTACCTGCGCGAATACGCTGCCTGGGAAGTGAGTTTCTACTAGGAGACGTTGCGCTTCTTCAGGTGTCGTGGTCAACGTGTTATCGGGTTTCCGGAGTGTGGCGATCTCAGGTGTGTTCTGTTGCGCCAGTATTTTCCTTACCCTGTTTGCTTGTTGGCATGATTCAATGTTACCACAGAATTTACGCCACCCTGTAGTTCTTCTGAATCTGATGCATCTCTTGTAGCTCGATTTGGCCGCGTAATAAGCGTCCCAGTCCTCATCACTACATGTGTTCATGGCTCTGTTAAGAGCCTTTCTTACCTTACCGCGTTTGCGCTCCAGGTCTGCACCCCACCAAGGTTGTTTACCCGGTGTGTCGCGCGGAATCGTTTCTGGGCAGGCGATTCGGTAGCTGTTTATCAGCGATTCGGTGAGTAGTGTTACTTGCGCATCGATCTGTGCCGTGTCCGCAAGCAACTCCGAATCGCATGATGGTACAAGCCTTGAGGTAAGGTTGCGTGTGTACACCGATATATCCGTGTTGCGAGGATTACGCCTAGGTTGTTTGGGTGGTATACAGACCTGGATGTCGAAGCGGATCCACCTGTGGTCTGAGCAGGAGCCTCATTCGAGACTTGCCACCCAGTGATTAGTTCCGCTGCTCCCTCCGTAGCCAGAGTCAGGTCTATGATAGTACGACTGCGTCTGGTCACGAAGGTTGGTTCCGAACCCGTGTTTAGTAGGGATAGGTTAGTAGTGAACAGATAATCAACTAATGTCTTACCCCTTGCGTTTTGCGTCTCCATCCCCCACAGTGGATGGTGTGCGTTTGCGTCGGTCCCAATGACAATCTCATCCCTGCTGTTTTCACAGTGCGTGATGAGGCGGACCAGGTCGTGTGGGGGCGGTTCCTCCGCCTCAGGCATATATACCGAGGCGAAGACGATAGCCAACTTAGTGGCTCCCCGCTGTATGTTCAGCCTAGCAGCAGAGACATCTCTGCAACAGAAGTCGTTTAATAGCTGTGCTTTAAGGTTACCTGTGACATAGATGCACGATCTAGGGTGATCATGGTCCGCAGTAACAAGGAGCTTACCACCAAGATTGGAGAGTCCTCGTATGTGGCCACCCCTAACCCACGGCTCTTGGATCAGGGCAATGGCCGTATGTTGAACCTCCAGCCACTTGCGGAGTTGAGCCGTCGCGGTCTGGCTGTGGTGGAGGTTAGCCTGCACGACTTTACAGGCCGACAAAAGGGACGCCATCGCCGGCAAGACCCTCCTCGTCGCGCTCAAGTCGCAGCCCGGCAAACAGGTCGCCCTCGTCGAAACCGTCCCCTCCCGGGTCTGAAGCCGGGGACAACATTACGTCGTCCGGCTCCCCCCCCGATGAAGGGACGGCACCCACGGTGGCGGCAGGGGCGGCTGAGTCTGCTGCTACAGCAGGTTCGGCCGCAGTTGCTTCCGGGTTGTTTGGCGGAGAATCGGTGTCCTCTGCGTCTTCCAGCGGCTGTTTCGTGATCGGGTCCCAACCCCGAGGGACGTCGACGAACCTGCCGTTCGGACCCTGGAACTTGACGTACACCGCTCCCAAACCAATTGAGAGACGGCGCTCGGCGCTCATCAGGGTCGGAACTTGGTCCTCGGGGATACCCAGCACCACGAACCAGCAAGCCTTCTGCTTCTCGGCGTGCACCACTACCCACCTCCTTACGTCGATCCAGCGATTCTGGTACCAGAGGGCTCGTCCAATAAAGGTTGAGTCCTCGTAGACTCCCTGGTCGTCGGGGATGGCGATGCCGCAGCGCACCCGCTTCTGGATCTCCGCCTGGCTCTTGACGACTAGCGAGGTGCCAGCCGGGAGAGCCTGGCTGGAGACTGTTTTTTTCAGCCAGGCTAAGGTGAAGTCGTTACCGCACCACAGCTTGAGGACTCCACCGGTGAACAGCGGCTTCGCGTTGAAGGTTGGTCCCGGTGTATCCTGCATAGCAGAGCAGGCCTCGCTGATGATCCGCTTGTGGATAGCAGCCAAGACCTGGTCCGATACTCCCTAGCTTATGATGCCCCTCCGGTCGCAGGTTATTGCGACGTTTAGGGACGCACCGGCAGCTTGGGCGTAGCTTCTGTTAGCAATCCTCTGGGATTGGTCAAGCCGCGGCCGCTTGTGCTCTCCACGGGGCGAAATCGTCTCGTTGAGAGCCCGCTTGGCCGCAGCCTGCTCACTTCCATCGGATCGCTGCGTTGTGGTTGCCTCCTCGGCCGGACCTCCTGCGGATTTAGATTGCAGTGTGCTAGGCGTTGGTCGGCTAGTGCCGGCCTCAGCCTGCGACCGCTTCCCCTCAGAGAAGTTCAGCTTACCTTGCTTGGTCGGTTTAACCGAGCTGGTGGCAGCAACCTGCTTGTTTTGGGGGGCTTTGCGTCCCCGCCTGCGTTCGTGACGCCGCTCCTTGCGCGTCAGTCTTTCCCTCCTCTTACCCTGGCTTGTAGGAGCTGTAGGACCCGAGGGGCCCGAACAAGAGCAATGGGCTTGTGGAATGGATTTTTTACCCTTGCCCTTGCCTTTACCTTTACCCTTACGGGTAGGCACCTGCCAGGCGCTGGTAAAAACGTCCTCGGTGTTGCTGATCGCCTCCGTGTGACCGGAGGCGGCCGCGACTTGGGAAGCGGCTTGAGGAGCCACAGGAGGAGCGGGAGGGTGTTTGGGAAGGCTACTTCCGGCAGAGGTGTTAGCCGTCTCCGTTTTCGCCTTTGTGTGAAAAGGATCGGTACTGGTCCCATGCAGCGCCGTTCTCCTTTGCTTGGAGTGGGACTTTGGTCTTAGCTGCGGTTTTCGCCACAGCCGGACCAGCGCCCGCGCTGGCGCCCACGGCGTGAGCCGCAGGGCATCCAGGGGCGAGCGAGGCACCAGAAGTACCTCGCTTAGGAGCTTTGCCAGCTTTCGCCGACTCCACTCCTGCGGTATTTTCAGTTGGCTTCAATCCGTCCATACTAAAAATTTTTGAACTTCATCTTCCTGGCTCCCACCCACCATGGAGCCCGCACCTGGGAACGTCGCACTACTGTGAGTGCGAACGTTAGGACTACCAGGAAGATATAGGTGCGCAAGGCTGGTTTACAGCGCGACATCGGGTGCTCGATCGGGTTGGCAACTAATCAACCCTCACTTACACCGTCAGCATGGCCTTTACCTACCGCTTCGGCCGCCCAAGGACGACCTTAGCGGACCCCACGCACCTCGCCTGTGGCCCTCTGACGGGACACTTTGGCCATTTCCCTACCCTTGGCTAGAAGATAGGGCCACCGTTTTGCTTGAAATCCAGACCAAAGGGGGCGTGTTGCCTCACGGACACATTACCGCCAGTGCCGATCGGCTCAACCCCCCAGGACTCCTTCATCCCCGCTTACGGCGCTCGACTGCGCAGGTCCTAGCGCAGGTGACAAAAATTCTCCTACCCGCCGTCAGCTGAGTTTAGTGACGGCCGAGCCCGCAACCACTTCGTCACAGAAGGGTCACAGTTAGGAGGGGAGTTGGGAGGGGTTATAGAGGGGAAAAGGGGTTTAGTGGGATATGGGATGGGACTGAGTGGAAAGCCCTCCACTCTGCGGGTCGCCCGGTGGTTTCAGTTACGTCTATTTCGTAAGGAACTAGACCAAAAACGGGGTGGCAACCTCGAGAAGGTATATCCACCGGACTTGCCTTGAGGATCTACACGACCGTTGCGCTCCCCCTCAAGACCACGCCACCTTCCCGTCTCTGAAGGAGACAGCAAGGTAGGCCTGCATCTATACTACCAAGCAAAGCAAAGCAAAGCGTGTCGTTGTGCAACCGTAAAAACATACATACAGACCCCCCCCATCAATATTTGTTACATAATAATTCTTATTTTCTTTTGCATTCCCATGTAATTTTTTGACCACACTTGCTTAACTAATTAGTCATTGTAATAGTCAAAAGACACTACAAAGTATATAATAACTTCGGAAGAAAGAAAGAACTCTAATTTCGGAAGTCGGTGTCAAAAAACGAAAATATAACTAAAAACACCAACTTCGTTTTGTTTTTAGAAATCGGTTGTATTATTTATAAAAAAAAAAGTTGCGTACCCATTAACAGCGTACCAGCGTCACGTTATGTTAAGAACTGGTGTAAACAACAAAAAGACATGCGATTACAGCACACCCGATCTATTTGCTATCATTTATTGAAGAGTTCCGTTGTCTACCTCCGAAGTTCTTCGTCAGATCTTTACCAAATCGAAGTGGGACCAGTCCAGGAAAATATTCTTCCAAATAAATAAGAATAATCCAAATCAGCTGACAATTGGTGAAAACATGACCCGCGGGATCTCATCATCAGATCCTAATTTATACCTTCCATCATCAGCTCAGCAACATGATGATTACCAGGCACAAATATCTGAATTGTATTAGAAAGTTTATGAAAAACATTGTATGTGCCTATACAATTTAAGGGTTTCCGTTGAGTTTCATGGGATCCCATAATTAAATTCTGATTTTGTGATAATGAGACCAATTGGGAAGTTATTACCCTTTCAGAAAAAACAAGATTTTTTTAAATCGGTTCACAAATGACGGAGTTACTTATGAGGTTTGTTACCTTACCATAAAAAATATATATGTCGCAGAATCAGCAAAGAGGCACAAATATTTTCGATTCACTATTGATTACTGTTCATTTAGAATAACGCCATCTATTATCGTTTGTCGGAAACGTCAAGCAGTGTGCTTGGGTGAGGTCGGTACGGGGCGTGGCTTGTTTGACAGCTGTCGGCTGTCATTCGTTTTGACATTGAATGGATTTGATTGAGGGAGGACACTTTTGAGTTGGACACGAGGGCGAGAGGTTGTTCTGCCAGCCCGTACCGAACTTACCGCGTTTCTGTAGTCTTAATCTATTTCCATCGCCTTAATCTTTAGAGATTTCTTTATTTTGTTATCGAGAGTGATCAAATAGACAATTGTAACCCGTGTTGAGACTATTATTTCGTGCCTACGCCATGTCGAACTTGGATTCCGATGACGAGGTACCCCACGTGGGTGAACTTGCTCCGTTATCAGAAGTGAGATGCAACTCAAACGCCCCACGTGTTGTAAGTGACAGTGCTAATCAAGAAAAGTGCAAAGACAATGCGCACGTGTTTAAAGGTGACACAGAGATGGAAAAATGGCGTTTTCTGTTGGAGCAGCAAAACAAAAACTTTATGGCCATCGTGCAGACAATGAAAACACCTTCTGCAGTGGTTGATGTTCGCCTACCTGATTTTGACCCTGAAAAACGGAATGTAGACCCGCGTGCTTGGCTGGCAACAGCGGATATGTGTGTGATCGATCCGAATAGTCAAGGTGCATCGTTGATGATCGCTTTGAGCCGCGCACTCAAGGGAGAAGCTTCATCATGGCTGTCGTCCATATCTTACCCTGGGATGAAGTGGAGCGATTTTAAGGAACTGTTTATAGCCAGGTATGATTGTCCAGAGACTACCGCTTCCTTTCTAATCAATCTGCATGGAAATAAACCTAAGGAGAATGAGTGTTTGGCCGCATATGCAGCTACACTCATGACGACCATCATGTCAAAATGGAACGGCCTCACGACAGAACAGATTGCTATCGCGACGGTGCTAGCTCATATTGCAAAGAACGACACACGAGTCCAGCGATTGTCCTTCACCTCAGACATCAAAACCCGCAACGATCTGCACCGGGAACTGAAGGCCGTTTCGTTTTTGAAAAGGAGCGCCCCATCTGGTGGTGATGACGGTCCTGACGTGAAGAGAAACCGCCCGAATTGGCCCAACGCTGGGCCCAAATGTTTCAACTGTGGGAAACCAGGACACAGATCAGTGCAATGTCGCCTGAAGAGAGACCCAAGGACACGTGAAGAGCAATCGAGATCGACGGCGTCTAGCAGTGGCAAGAGTAACCAGGCATCAGGGAAAGCCGACTGGATCACTTGCTTCAATTGTCGCGAACAAGGACACTACGCATCTAACTGCCCTAAGAAGAACGCCAGGGAGACGTGCAGCAGCACGGCGGTTGATCCCGCCAGGGAGAAGCGAGTTGATGTGTGCCTTGTGGATGCACCTGCTGGATCTTTACGACATTCTGGTGAGCAATTTGATTTTTATTATGACTCTGGTGCGGAATGTTCACTTGTTAAAGAATCTGTATCCTGTAAATTTAGTGGTAAACGAATTTATGGAAATGTAACATTGACTGGTATTGGACAGACTTCTGTAAGGTCGACTGTACAAATTTTGACTACCGTTGAGATCGATGGAATTATTTTTGAAATACTTTTTCATGTTTTATCTGACAATTTTTTGCGACATGAAGTCATGATTGGCCGCGAAGTTTTATCAATTGGTCTAGCAGTTCATATGACGTCAGATAAGATACGATTTGAGAAGGTACGAACAGTTCAGTCATGTGACATGGGTGTTGACAGTGAATTTGACCTTGACACGATAGACACTGACATCCCCCTGAAAGGAAAACTGAACTGTTAGATATTTTGCTATCTTTCAAAAACAGTTTCATTTCCGGTGTGCCTACATCCCCTGCAGACACTGAACCCATGCAAATACGCCTTATAGACCCTCATAAGACTGTTAATCGACGCCCTTATAGGTTGAGTCCTGAGGAACGACAGGTTGTGCGAAGTAAAATTGATGAACTACTTAAGGCCAATATAATTCGCTGTAGTTCATCACCGTTTGCAAGTCCTATTCTTCTTGTTAAAAAAAAGGATGGTACAGATAGAATGTGTGTGGACTACCGCGAATTGAATGACAATACAGTACCTGACCGTTTTCCATTACCGCTTATCTCTGACCAAATAGCTAGGTTGTATGGAGGCCATTTCTTTACGATTTTAGATTTGGCCTCAGGATTTCACCAAGTCCGCATTTCAACTGAATCTATAGAGCGGACGGCTTTTGTGACGCCCGACGGGCAATTTGAGTATTTGACCATGCCATTCGGACTTCGGAACGCCCCCTCGGTGTTCCAGCGAGCTCTCATTCATGCGCTTGGGGATTTAGTAAACACCTACGTTGTAGTCTACATGGATGATGTGCTCATCGTCGCTGAAAACGCTGACGAGGCGCTTGAACGACTTCAGATTGTACTTAGGGTCCTTTCAGAGAAAGGATTCTCTCTTAACCATAAAAAGTGTGCTTTCCTAAAACAGAAAGTAGAGTACCTTGGATTTGAAGTCAGTCAAGGGCAAATACGGCCTAATTCTTGCAAGGTTAGTTGTTTGACTTTGTTACCACCACCCCAGACCGTAACGCAATTGCGCCAATTTATTGGATTGGCGTCGTATTTTCGTCAGTTCATAGCAAAGTTTTCTCAGATTATGGCCCCGCTATATGCCTTGACCTCCGGTAATGGTCGGATCGAATGGAAATCCGAGTACGAGACCATAAGACAACGGGTAATTTCTATTTTAACTAGTCAGCCAGTGCTATCGATTTACGACCCAGCACTAAAGACGGAGTTGCATACGGATGCGAGTGCTATTGGATATGGAGCTGTTCTCATTCAGCTAAGTGAAGGTAAGTCACATGCTATTGCTTATTTCAGCAAGCGCACAACTGCTGCAGAGTCTAAGTATCACTCGTACGAGTTGGAGACTCTCGCTGTCGTCAACGCAGTAAAACATTTCCGACATTATCTGCATGGTCGCAAATTCGACGTAGTTACGGATTGCAGTTCATTGCAGTCCACTCGTAAGAAAACAGACTTAACTCCACGTGTTCACCGATGGTGGGCCTTCTTGCAAGCCTTCGACTTCGACATTGTTCATCGTAGCGGTAAGCGAATGTCTCATGCAGATTTCTTTTCAAGAAATCCATTACCAGACGACGGAGAGAACGCTACTTTTGAGAAGGTAAGCTGTAAAGAAATTAATTTAGCTAACCTGAATGACAACTGGCTGATTGCAGAACAACAAAAGGATGGGGAGCTTTCAAAACTCGTATCTGACTTGAAGGATGGAAAACTTCCTCTTGATGTGGCCAAGACTTATGAGCTTCGGTCGAGTGTTTTGCATCGGAAAATTCAGCGACGTGGTAAGACTTTATGTCTGCCGATTATTCCTAGAACGTTCCGGTGGTCTATTGTCAACAATGTACACGAAGGTTTGCTGCATTTGGGATGGGAGAAGACTTTAGAAAAGGTTTACGAACTTTATTGGTTCGACAAAATGACAAGGTTTGTACGAAAGTTCGTGGACAGCTGTGCCACGTGTAAAATTTCTAAGTCACACTCTGGCAAAGTACAGGCAGAAATGCATCCTATTTCTAAGGTAGCTGTACCCTGGCACACCATACACATCGACGCTACGGGAAAACTAAGCGGCAAGAATGACCGGAAGGAATATGTGTTTGTGCTTATAGATGCCTTCACCAAGTACGTATTACTTCACCATACGCTTAACATTGACACAGCTAGCAGCATCAAGGCATTGAAATCAAGTGTTTCACTATTTGGTGCGCCCAACCGTATAATCGCTGACCAAGGTAGGTGTTTCGCCAGTAAAGACTTCAAGGACTATTGCGAGTCTGTTAACATTAAGCTTCACCTGATAGCGACAGGTAGTTCGAGGGCCAACGGCCAGGTGGAGCGCGTCATGAGCACATTGAAAAACATGCTTACCGCAATAGAAACAAGTAGTCGCTCGTGGCAGGATGCTTTGCCTGACGTGCAGCTGGCTCTCAACTGCACGATGAATCGAGTCACGCAAGCTAGCCCATTGGAACTTCTCATTGGTAAGGTTGCGAGACCTTTAGATGTCTTATCAATAGTTGATGACGACCCCGAAATTGACATTGAGCAAGTAAGGTTACAGGCTGTGGAGAATATGGAGAAGGGCTCAGCCTACGACAAGGTACGTTTTGACTCTACCAAGGCTAAATTAAAACCATTTACCATTGGAGACTTTGTACTGCTGCAGAACGAAGAACGAAACCAAACAAAGCTCGATCCTAAGTACAAAGGGCCTTTCAAAGTTATAGAGGTAATAGAAGGAGACCGGTATGTGCTTAAAGCTCTCAATTCGAATCGGACATACAAATATGCCCACGACCGTCTGCGAAAAATGCCTGACAGCGACAATTTTGACGACAAAGACTCTGATACCGACTCTGACCACGACACTAGCAAAACCGACGAAACAAGACCGGCTGACGTTGAAGGTGTTTGACCATATGTGAAGGAATAGAGGATGCAAATGTAGTATGCAAGTGACTCAGATTGCGTACATTCCAATGTTGTTCGTAGCGGCACGCCTAAGTGTTTACTTGAGGTTGGTGACAAACGTCAGCATGGCAATGTAGGTGATTGCCGAAGGTACAAAGTAAAGGCGATGTGATGTGTTGAGGTCGGGTACCGGATGGAGGTCCCGTTGGATTGTCGGATGGAGGCAATGTGATGTGTTGAGTTTGGGTACCGGATGGAGGTCCCGTTGGGTTGCCGGATGGAGGCAATGTGATGTGTTGAGGTCGGGTACCGGATGGAGGTCCCGTTGGATTGCCGGATGGAGGTCCCGTTGGATTGCCGGATGGAGGCAATATGTTGTGTTTGCTGGGTACCGAATAGAGCATTGCATACTAGATTTGGTCGGAATGTTTCATGACTTGGTTTGAAAATTGATGGTCATTATTATGGAGTGGTGATTATTTTCAATATTGAGATTCCCCTTATAAGATTTGATGAAAATATGTGAATCAGAATAAAATTGAGTTGATTGAATCCTGTGATTTCATTTTTTTACATCTTGGTCAGGAAGGCCGAGCAAAAGGACGTTTTACTTTCCGTAAATTCTTGTTTCAGATGCTTCACACGAGGACGTGTGAATTGTCAAGATGGCCGTGTCGCAGAATCAGCAAAGAGGCACAAATATTTTCGATTCACTATTGATTACTGTTCATTTAGAATAACGCCATCTATTATCGTTTGTCGGGAACGTCAAGCAGTGTGCTTGGGTGAGGTCGGTACGGGGCGTGGCTTGTTTGACAGCTGTCGGCTGTCATTCGTTTTGACATTGAATGGATTTGATTGAGGGAGGACACTTTTGAGTTGGACACGAGGGCGAGAGGTTGTTCTGCCAGCCCGTACCGAACTTACCGCGTTTCTGTAGTCTTAATCTATTTCCATCGCCTTAATCTTTAGAGATTTCTTTATTTTGTTATCGAGAGTGATCAAATAGACAATTGTAACCCGTGTTGAGACTATTATTTCGTGCCTACGCCATGTCGAACTTGGATTCCGATGACGAGGTACCCCACGTGGGTGAACTTGCTCCGTTATATATATTTCCAGAGTTACTTTTTTGGAATCGTCTCCTCGAGCCCTTTATCTTGAGACCCCACTCGATAGGTTTCGAAAAAAAATTGTTTTTTTGAAGGCATAATTTGGCGCCAAAAATCCGCCATTTTCTTTTTTTATAACCAGTGTCACTCTCACAGTAAATACGAATCTAACGACACCTCTCAAGCTAAAACCCATCGAGCCGTTTAGGCTCTAGGGCGTGCCAAAGAAATATACATACATCCGAATTGTCACCTCCTCCTTTTTTTGAAGTCGGTTAAAAAGCTGGTAGCAACCTCGATTGAGATTCTATTCACAAAGCTGAAATTTGGACATACATAGTTCATTTAGTAGGTGCAAATAACGAAAGCTAAAGTCTGTCTGGATTTGGGAGGATGCAAAACTATACCTCCTTGACTACTGAAATACCTTTGATACATCATAAAAAAATACTAGCCCTCGGCCCAAGCTAGCAGGTATGCGTTTGTTAAAAGTATTTAATATGTATGTAATATGTATTTAATAACTATCCCACATTTCGTCGATGCGCTTGCCAAATCTGATATGGTGCATTTCTATGATATTTTCTTTTTACTTAATACCCTTGAGATCATTACATATAGTACATTATACATCTTAATCTTAATATATCTATATATATAAAACAAAGACGGGTTTGTTACAACACTTATAACTCGAGATCTGCTGGACCGATTTTCATGATTTTAGTGTTTTTGGATTAGGGTGCATGGGGTCTGTTACCATCTTAAGACCCAAGCCAACCTCACCTGCTAGCGGTGCACCCTGCTGTCCAACGGACGAGGCTCTGGCGAACCTGGTTTCCCTCTCGTAGGGTTGTGGGGGTCAGACGGCTGGTCGCCCCACGTAAAACCAACTTCAGCCAAATATTAAAATGGACAAGAAGTTGAAAACGGGTACTCGGGCTAGGGCGTCGCCGCATAACGACGCGCAGGCACATCGCCCTAAACCTGCGATAAGTGGGCTAGGGCTACCGTGTCGAGTACGGACACGGCTAAAGAGGAAGAAAAGAAGAAGAAGAAGAAGTTCCGCTTTGCCACCTGGAACATTGGCTCCCTAACCGGACGTTGCCGAGAACTCGCGGACGTACTTGCGAAGCGTCGGGTCCAGTGCGCCTTCCTTCAGGAGACGCGCTGGAAGGGAAATAAGTCACGTGACATCGGGCAGGGGTACCGGCTAGTGTACGCCGGATCACCGACGGGCAGGGGCGGAGTGGCCGTGGTGCTGTCTAAGGACCTTCAGGATGGACTCCTTGAAGTAGACCGATGCAGCGACCGGTTGATGCGAGTTAGGGTGCTGATCGAAGGGTCGGTAACGAACCTAATCAGCGCCCATGCTCCTCAAACTGGTTGCTGTGAGTCTGAAAAGGAGGCCTTCTGGGATGAGTTCGAGGACGTACTACGCGCTATTCCGAATTCCGAAGGTGTTTTGGTTGAGGGGGATTTCAACGGTCATGTAGGTCAGTTTGCTGGAGAGTACGGACGTGTTCACGGTGGTTTTGGATATGGCCAGCTAAATGCAGAGGGAGTCAGTATACTCAGCAGCAGCGCTTTGTCTGACCTAGCCATCGCGAACACGTTCTTTCAGAAGAAGCCCCAGCATCTTATTACGTACCGTGGTGGTGCCTACTCAACCCAAATAGATTACCTGCTGGTGCGATGGTGCCACATTGGCAAGGTTACCAACTGCAAAGTCATCCCAGGTGAAAGCCTAACGGCTCAACACCGCCTCCTTGTCCTGGACTTTGCGGTTGTACCGAAAAAGAAAGTGACCGAAAAACGCAAACCCCGCACAAAGTGGTGGTTGCTTGATGGTCCTAGGCAGTCGGACTTCATCGCGGAGGTCGAGCATCTCGAGATCAGTGCTCCGCATGAGTCCGCTCAAGAGATCTGGAGTAGGATCCATTCAGCAATCACCGATGCGGGTAAGCGCGTCCTTGGCACTTCTCGTGGTGGCCGCACCATAGAAAAGGAGACGTGGTGGTGAGATGACGGGGTGCAGGAGGCAACTCGGAAGAAGAAGGTTTTATTTAAACAGTGGCAAGGGTCCAACTCTCCGGATGACAGAGAGGCATATGGAGCGGCTAAGCGCGCTTGCAAAAAAGCTGTAGCCAGAGCCCGCAGCAAAAGTCTGGCGCCCTTGTACGACAAGCTGGAAACTGCGGAGGGGCAAAAGCTTATTTTTAAGCTGGCGCGGGCCCGGGAGAAAGCTACACGGGACATTAGCAAATGTCTCTGTGTAAGGGACGCCCAGGGTAAGCTGCTCTACGATGCCCCCTCTGTTAAGGAGAGATGGTGTACATACTTCGCGGAGCTGTCTAACAAACAGCATCCCCATAACCTTCCTCCCGAACCGCCTCCTAACCTTGGACTTATTTCCCCCGACGAAACCCGCATTGCTCTTCGCCACATGAAGAACCAGAAAGCGGTCGGACCTGACAATGTGCCAATTGAAGTGTGGCAGGCGATGGGCCCACATGGTGTGGACCTTCTGACAGATCTTTTTAACCGCATCCTGATCACCAAGGAAATGCCGAACCAGTGGCGATTTAGCCTGATTATCCCTGTATACAAAGGCAAAGGTAGCGTACAGGATTGTAGTAGCTACCGCGGTATCAAGATCATGTGCCACACCATGAAGCTCTTCAAGCGCATCATTGACACACGGCTCCGTAGCGAGTGTACTGTCTCTGAGTGTCAATATGGCTTCCGGGCGGGTAACAGCACCATGGACGCAGTATTCGCCTTACGGAATCTGGCTGAGGCTTACAGAGAGAGAAGGAGAGCTTTGCATATGGCCTTTTTAGACCTGCAGAAGGCCTTCGACTGTATACCTCGGCAGTCCATCTGGTGGGCACTGCGCTTCAAGGGCATTCCCGAGGCCTATATTGACATTATCAGAGACATGTACCGCGATTCCGTGTCCTCTGTCCAGACCGCTGTTGGCGAATCGATTGGCTTCCCAATATCTGTTGGCGTTCACCAAGGCTCGGCTCTTAGCCCGTTCTTGTTTAACGTAGTGCTCGATGTAGTTACGGCAAACATCCAAGATAAGCCCCCATGGCTAATGATGTATGCCGATGACATCGCCCTCGTTAATCAGAACAAAGCCCATCTTGAGCGCAAAGTCAACATTTGGAAGGACACGCTAGAAAACGGTGGTCTGAGACTAAATGTGGCGAAGACTGAGTACATGTCCTGTGGCGGCACGGATTCAAATAGGTTCATCCGAATAGGTTCGGACCTGATCAGAAAGTCCGATACGTTCAGGTACCTTGGATCCGTGCTGCACGAGTCTTGCAACGTGGACGACGATGTCCAAGCACGTATAGGCGCGGCTTGGGCGAAGTGGCGCGAGGTAACGGGCGTTGTATGCGACCGCAAAATGCCTCCGAAGCTCAAGGGGCAGATATATAAATGCATCATACGGCCTGTCCTACTGTACGGCGGTGAATGTTGGCCAGCACTAAGCAGACACACCTAGGAGCTTCGCGTCACGGAGATGAAGATGCTGAGGTGGATGAGTGGCGTAACGCGATCCGATCGCATACGCAACTCTTTCATCAGAGGTAGTCTTGGTGTCCGTGACGTGGGGGAAAAACTGCAAGAGTGTCGTCTGCGATGGTATGGCCACATCATGCGCCGCCCTATGGAGTACGTTGGTCGGGGATGCATGAATATGGCTGTTCTTGGGGCTAGGTCCCGTGGTCGCCCTCGCAAGCGCTGGTTGGACGTCGTTAAGTCCGACATGAGAGCCAATGGCCTAACTGAGAAGGATGTTCAAGATCGGGCAAAGTGGAGGAAGCTAAGTAGGAAGGCGGACCCTGGCAATAGTCAGGATTAACGCCAGGTAGAAGAAGAGTGTTTTTGGATTAGTCTTTATCCGGAATAGAATAATAAGTATTGAAATATTAAAAAAAAAAGTGGGTAGGGTAGGTAGGGTAGGTAGGGTAGGTACTATGGCTCCGCCACCTGCGGTGCCTGATGCGGACTACACCGCTGACGACGATGACGATGCTCCTGAGGTGACTGAGGTAGACCTGAGAGTGGCGGTTAATAGGCTGAAGACCAAAAATACCGCCCCAGGACCCGACGGCTTACCTGGGAAAGCCTGGGTCCTGGCCTTGGAGGCTCTTGGGCCTCGACTAAGAGGGTTCCTAAGTGCATGCTTGGAGAGGGGCCAGTTCCCACTTCGTTGGAAGACGGGGAAACTGGTTCTCATCAAAAAGCCGGGGCGCCCTGCGGACTCTCCGTCCGCATACCGGCCCATCGTGTTGCTCGATGAGGTGGGCAAGCTCTTTGAAAGAGTAATTGCAAACCGCCTCGTCGAGCACCTAGTGCGGGTGGGGCCAGATCTGGCAGAAAACCAGTTCGGTTTCCGCACGGGCCGCTCGACGGTGGATGCCATCATGCGCGTGAGAGCCCTCTCGACGGGGGACGCGGTTTCCCGGGGTGGGGTCGTCTTGGCGGTGTCTCTAGACATCGCTAATGCCTTCAACACCCTGCCCTGGAGTTGCATCAGAGAGGCACTTCGGTATCCGTCGCGTAGTCGAGGCTTACTTGACGGACAGAGCCGTCATCTACCCCAGTCACCTGGGAGAGTGGAACCGGCGAGAGATGTCGTGCGGTGTTCCACAGGGTTCGGTTCTGGGGCCGCTCCTGTGGGACATCGGCTATGACTGGGTGCTGCGAGCCGTCCTCCCTAGTGGCGTCAGTGTGGTTTGTTACGCTGACGACACGCTGGTCCTGGCGTACGGGAGATCGCACCAGGCGGCGGCCGACGCTATGACACGCGGGGTTGCGACAATAATTGAGCGAATCCAGCAGTTGGGTCTCGAGGTGGCCTTACACAAGTCCGAAGCCATGTGCTTCCATGGTCCTCGGAACAGGCCACCATCGGGATCCCAAATAATGGTAGGAGGAGTTCACATCGAGGTCGGGTCGACGATGACATACCTGGGTCTCGTCCTCGATAGCCGGTGGAACTTCGTCGAGCATTTCCGACGTTTGGCTCCCAGACTGGGGCGGGCCGGAGCTGCCTTCAAGCGGCTTCTGCCCAATCTAGGGGGACCAAACGGCTCCTGCCGGAGGCTTTACGCGGGGGTTGTGCGGTCCATGGCCCTTTATGGGGCGCCTGTTTGGGCGCCTACTTTGAGGAAGCGACCTGCCCGTTACCTCAACGCGTCCCAGAGGGTCATGGCCATCCGGCTGGCCCGGGGATACCGCACGGTCTCTGGCGAGGCGGCGAGCCTTCTTGCTGGACTGCCACCATGGGATCTGGAGGCGAGAGCCCTCGCGCTCATTTACGAGTGGCGCGTGGAGGCGCAACGCCAAGGCGAGACTCCTCTGCCGCGGCAAATTGCAGCAAGGCGGACGGAGCTCCGGCAGGATCTCATGGCGGTATGGAGACAGCGACTGTCGCAACCCAGCGCTGGGCATGCCACAATCCAGGCAATTGGTCCCCTCTTTGAGGTGTGGCTGGAGCGGCGCCACGGCGTCCTCACTTTCCGCCTGACGCAGATACTCACCGGACACGGTTGTTTCGGGAGCTACCTGTTTCGGATTCGGCGGGAGGATACGCCCGGGTGTCAACACTGCGAGGATCGCCCGGAGGACACGGTGGAGCATACGGTGGAGGTCTGCCCTGCTTGGGCGGAGAATCGCCGGGTCCTTGTTGAGGCGATCGGCGGCGGCGACCTCTCGCGACCGGCCCTAGTACAATCTATGGTCCAGAGCGAAGAGGCATGGGAAGCGGTCACCTCCTTCTGCGAAACAGTAATGCTAGCGAAGGAGGATGCCGAACGTGTGAGAGAGAGGGAAACCTCACGACCCAGCCGCCGCAACAGAAGAAGACGCCCCAGGCGTCGGGAGTCGCAAGGCGATTTCCGGCCACCGTAGGCGCGGGCCTGCGGACGGCGAGCATTGGGTGGCTCGCCGTCCGATCAGAACCAGGCCCGGGTCGGCGGCGCGCTGTGTTCCACGCGCGCCTCAAGGAGATGTCAGCATGGGAGACGGGGCCCGCTAGGGCCAGTGCCTGCCGGGGTGCGGAATCCGTTCGAAAGAGACGCCGCAGCCCTGGAACGCAAAGGGCATTGGGAGGAGCACGGATGGGTTTTAGTCAGTAAGAGTCTGACACTCCCTTCCGCCTCGCCCAGAGCGGAAGGAGTCATTTGATGATTTCCCATCCTTAAAAAAAAAAAAAAAAAAGGTAGGGTAGGTAGGGTAGGTAGGGTAGGTAGGGTAGGTAGGGTAGGTAGGGTAGGTAGGGTAGGTAGGGTAGGTAGGGTAGGTAGGGTAGGTAGGGTAGGTAGGGTAGGTAGGGTAGGTAGGGTAGGTAGGGTAGGTAGGGTAGGTAGGGTAGATAGGGTAGGTAGGGTAGGTAGGGTAGCCAGTTGACGGGAGCGAAGCCGCGCAGGTTAGCTAGTATAGTATATTAACAATAAATTTTATCGTTTTCACTTGTATCTCAGTTCATACGGCATTTAGAAACTATGAATTAGTCAATTAATCATAAATTAATTATTCTGGTTATTGTCTCCCATGTCAATTTGATCAAAAACACATATCAGATTTGGAAAGTGCAACGATATTTCGTTAGTGAGAAAATATGAGAGGTCTGAGAGCTCCGCGATCTCAGTCTGATATGTTTTTCATAAAAAATGGTGACAGTATCAAGGCTAAAAGTGACATTCTATCAGTATGTTACTTTGTATCGGTCTTAAAATTAAAAATATTGTCTATTTTGATATTTCTCTCTATTGAAAAGACTATTTCAAAACCTTATAAATAATTGACGGTAAAATCCTAACATTCTCATAATCACATTCAAGTCTTCACAAAATACGTTTTGTTTGTACTCTCCTCGTTATTACAACGCCATATGCACTCAATAATCAGATAACATTGTACTGTAGAACAGTTGAGAATCGTTACTACAATCTCCTTGAAACTCACATGTTAACCTTAATTCGGGTTGGAATACAATGGGCTTTCCTCCTTCCTTATTTTAACTGTTCGTCTTGGTAGTCATTTGTACATTAGGCTGGTTAGATTGATTGATACAATGTGCTTTCAAAAAAGGCTTAAAAAGCCACTCAAAGGGGAGAGGGCAATGATCGGAGTTTCGATGCGTGATTGAATCAGAAATGAAGAAATTCGCAGGAGAATCAAGGTGGCCCAAAGAATCGCCAAACTTAAGTGGCAGTGAGCAGACCACATTGATTGCAGAAGTAATGTTCTGGAGCCGTAATATTGTAATCAATAACATCATCTGCCTAGCCTTTTCCCAAGTATATTGTCAGTAACAGTCAAGCCGGATTTAGCTGAATACCAGTATTTTACATGGAGCGGCTGCCTACCAGACCTCCACAACCCATTAACTGGGTAACACGGTAATTCATCGCAAGACATAGAGTCAGATTTACTGGCTTCTGACTATACGTAATGACCAATTATTCTAAAAATGACAGCCGGGACCAACGGCTTAACGTGCTTTCCGAGGCAGGTGAAGATGGTCACCTATCCACAGACCACCTTGCCAAGGTTGCTTAACCTTGAAGATCGACCCGTGCGGTTGTTATTATCTAGCCGCGAGCTCCCCAATATTGTAATCAATATAAATTAATTAAATGGACAGTTTTACAAGTCCAAATGGCAATGTCAATCAGTTAAGTGCGGCTTTCTAGCAGGCAAGGAATATTTGGAATTTGATCAATGAAACGATCTATTAATTGTACCTTCCCACAAAATTACCTACTGTTGATTTTCCTCCTTAAGGCAGAACTCGCATTTAACGAGCCAACTCATGGATTCTCACTTCATTTGAAGCAAAAACTATTCACACATTTCCGAAACGCTTGCACAAATCCGTAAGCAATCAGACACATCCCAGACACTTCTTTGTCTAACACCCCTCACTTGAAACAACACACACAAACATACAGACACAAAACCATAACACCCCCTCCGCACAGTCGGCTAATAACAAAAACTTTTCCTTCACTGTATCACTATCTTTAACATTCAACCACCATTCTTTATTGTAGTACGGTTTTCCTTTTTAATCCTGTATCCTCTGCCTCTAGCTAGCTAGGGAGGGGACGGTGTCGATAAATATATATTTATTTTTGTTTTTTAAACAAATATAAAATATTTAATTTAAACATGAAGAATCTATAAACTTACGCCCTACCTTGTTGCTATTCCACCAATTCGCACTAAGCGTTTTCAAACGTCTTTTATAATGCGCACAGCAAAGGAGTGGAACTCTCTGCCTGCGTCTGTGTTTCCGAAAGCTTACAAACCTAATCTCTTCAAAGTTAGAGTGAACAGGCTCCTTCTGGGTAGGCTCGCTCCATCGTAGACTTTGTCTCTGTCGTCTCTGACATAGACTAGAGTCAAGAGCAAACCCATTGCAAATAAAATAAACTTACTGTCTAAAAAATAAGTAAAACAATTGATTGTCTGTGAAGTCGGTTTACGGACTATAATTTTACGTGATACCGTCAAGAAAACAATTGAATTATTAACAAACAATGCCCCTCTATCACTTATATCGCTCTCTCGCTTGCAAAATGTGACACTTTTTCTTGCGCGCAGCCGTCGTTCATCGTATTATAAGACGTTTTTACGTCAAAAAACTCTTAACTAAGTAACAGTAAAAATAATCTCAAATATGTCGTAGATAAATTCGTCCGCATTGCTGGCCACTGGTAATGTGCCCAAAAGGCTGTCAGCTTGGCCACGTTGTATTGCAGCGCATTGTATGGCAGTGCTTATCCTTTGTCCGAGGCAAAAGCCAGCCTTTTCTCTTTGTCACGCAAAATGTCAACTAATCCTTTTGACAGATCTTTAAACAAGTTATGATCACTTGGGAGTTTTGTTCCGGATTCAGACCCGGAAAACTATCTGTAGGCCATACAAATATATTTTCCGAGCGGGACTCGAACCCGCGACACGCAGCGCAGCAGCCAATCGGTTAATCACTGCGCCAACCGTGTCATCAAAGTTTCAACCTCAAACGGCTCAAAAATATAACTTCTATAATGAGAAAATGAAATGAAGATAATAAGTTGATTTGAATTGAAGTATCGATAAAATTAAGAACTAGGTAGAGTTAGAGTGAAAATATGAACTTAAACGTAACTTATATTGTGATGTTTATGTTTTACTGGGACAAAACTCAATGAATTAAGCGTGCCTTAACGAAGAATTGATTTAAATTACGCTCTCTCTCTTTTATCAAGCCTTCATAATTCAGTTCAGACTTATCTAGTCATGATGATAATTCGATAACGCGGGGTATATATAGAAGGTTTCGGATTTTGTTCGATCAAAAGAGTCACCGCGTACCTGGGGGGCTACTCTCTAAGCCCGAAGTCCGTAGTTTCGGGCTATTGTCGTATCACCTACGGACTTACGATTAATTCCAAACACGAACTAAGAATGAATGACAACATGATTTGACAGTAACTGTCAAAACTTGTTGTCATTAATTCTTAATAGTTAGGTGATCCAGAGTAGAATACGCCCGCAACTAAGCCCGAAACTACGGACTTCGGGCTTAGAGAGTAGCCCTCCTGGAACGCAAATGGCATTAGGGGGAACTCGGATGGGTTTTAGTCAGTAAGAGTCTGACACTCCCTTCCGCTCTGGGCGAAGCGTCATTTTATGATTTCTCATCCTTACAAAAAGGTAAAATAGAGAAGAGTCTCTAGACACCACATTCTACCAGCAACACTGATTATAAAAAAAAATACGTGTGCTATCAAAATGTGACGTCATCAGTCCCAAACATTTTTAACTTTTTGACAATCATCAACCATGAGCCCAAGGAACTCGTAATCTAACTTTATTTATTTATTCATGACCGACCTATATCAACGGTTTACACTACACATAACGTTATAGGTATTCTATGGCATACTTACATTCAAATAGAATGACATAAAATTGCTAAAAAAAACTGGCTAGGTATGAGTCGGACTCCCCGCGCGTCGGGAGTCGCAGGGTGATTCTCGGCCACCGTAAGCACGGGCATGTGGACGGCGAGCATTTTGTGGCTTGCCGTCTGATCAGAACCAGGCCCGGATCGACGGCGCGCTGTGTTCCACGCGCGCCTCAAAGAGCTGTCAGCATAAAAGACGGGGCCCGATAGGCCCAGTGCCTGCTTGAGCTGCGGAATCTACTGCTACTACTACTTACAATAGTGAATAACATATAAATTAAATTTACACAAAATTAATTTGAATAAATACATTATTTAAAACTGATGACGATACAAATACTTGACATTTAATTTATTATACAAAGACATTACATACATAAATTAATTTAAATAATAACATAATTTCATAATAATGATGACAAATGAAATAACTGATATAATTTAATAATAATGATGACAGAAACAAATTGAAATATCTGACATCATTTATCAAGACTACACACAGACATAATTATAATATTTATACATAATTAATTTAAATATATACATAATTTAATAATGGTGACGATAAAAATAACTCAATATTAAAAAAAATTAAAATAACGATGACTAAAATAAATTAAAGTATGGAACATAATTCACCACACAATAATATACATATAAATCTATTAACATTTTAACCATCCAATTACCTGTAATAATAATTAATGAATTCCATGAATTGTTACTTAGTCTTCGTCCTCTCTCCTAACTTTGCTGTGCCCGACAGGGTCCATATTGATCTTGACAATATTTATACCACCTATATGTACATAATATGGAATGCAATAAAATATTGAGTATTGAGTATTGAGTAATCTGTTCGAAAGAGGCACCGTACCCTGGAACGCAAGGGCACTAAGAGGAACACGGATGGGTTTTAGTCAGTAAGAGTCTGCACTCCCTTCTGCTTCACCCAAAGCGGGAGGAGTCGTCTTTTGATGATTTCCCATCCTTAAAAAAAAAGGTATGAGTCGGACTCGCACACGAAGAGTTCGTATCGTAAACAAAAAAAAAACACGTTTC
The DNA here is from genome assembly GCA_950371165.1 of Lacanobia oleracea. Classification (NCBI taxonomy): domain Eukaryota; kingdom Metazoa; phylum Arthropoda; class Insecta; order Lepidoptera; family Noctuidae; genus Lacanobia; species Lacanobia oleracea. Next base: position 3,439,799 of record OX493412.1, on the reverse strand, counting down.
TTACCAAGTGTTTTCAACTGTATATCAAATGAAAGATAGATAGAGGATAGAAATTTAAAATTCTGCGTCAGTGGAACATTTTAAAATTAAACACGTGTCGCATCCCTAGTTATTATAACCAATACAAAGCGACTGTCTATATTGTGTTCTCGAGAAATCTTCGTATTATTGAGAAAACAAGAATTGGTTCCGTGAAAAACGGATGATTGCAGATATATTAAGGGGATTACAAATGTGAATTGTATTAAGCTTTTTAGGGTTCCGTGCCCAAAGGGTAACCAACGGAACTTTATTACTAACCCTCTGCTGTCCGTCCGTCCGTCCGTTCGTCCGTCCGTTCGTCCGTCCGTCTGGCTGTCAGCGCGCTGTATTTCAAGAACCGTAATAGGTAGACAGTTGAAATTTTCACAGATTGTGTATTTCTATTGCCGCTATAACAGCAAATAATAAAAATTAAGGTTTATGGTACGGAACCCTTCGTGTGCGAGTCCGACTCGTACTTGGCCGGTTTTTGACTAGCTTCTGCCCGCAACTTCGTACGCGTATATTCCGTTTTTTCCCATTTATTTTGCATATAGTATTTAAATAGCTATTTAACTTTTCCATCTTTACTGCTCAATTAAACTTTATGAGGCTAATTTTACCTAACTGACTACCCTGAGAAAAAACACCGAAATAAACTCAGAGGTCAAAGCCTCTTTTAAGGGCCATTAAAATAAATGTAACGGTCGAAACTATGTCTCTCTTCTACGTCAGTTGTAGAGCTTTGACAGTCGTTACGGATTTTCAGAAGCCAGAAAATCTGACGCCAGTCTTACCAAGAGGTACCGTGTTACCCAGTAACTGGGTTTTCGAGATCAGATCAGTCGCTCCACTGGTATAATTCAGCTGTATTCAGTTTGACTAGAAGCCAAGGCCAAAATACCGGTAAAATTTTAGGCAGAATATTTTTATTTTTTTATTTGTAATTGGTTTGCTCTTGACTCTAGTCTATGTCAGAGATGACAGAGACAAAGTCTACGATGGAGCGAGCTTACCCAGAAGGAGCCTGTTCACTTGAAGAGATTAGGGTTGTAAGCTTTTGGAAACACAGACGCAGGCAGAGAGTTCCACTCTTTTGCTATGCGCATTATAAAAATCTTTTGAAAACGCTAAGTGCGAATTGGTGGAATAGCCTCAAGGTAGGGATGGTAAGATGCAGTGCGTCTGGATGTCCGATGGTAGAAGAGGGACGGTGGGATGAGGTCGTGGAGTTCTTGGGCACGCTCACCGAAGTACAATCTGTAGAAGACCGACAAGCAGGCAACCTTACGGCGATGAACCAAGCTATGTAGCTTGGCATCCACCAGTTTTACGTCGCCGATGAGCCTCTTAGCTCTGCGTTCCACCGAGTTAAGCGCGGCAAGCTGATACTTAGCTGAGCCATCTCAAAGGTGGCTACAATACTCCATGCAGGATCGGACTTAGGCTTTGTAAAGGGTTAAAAGCTGTCCAGGCCTAAAGTATCGCTTCACCCTATTTATTAGGATGCCCAGCTTCTTGGCCGCAGTTTGGGCTTTGTACTCGATGGTGGCGCCAAAATTGAGTCTGGATGTCAACTCCATGCCTAGGAGCTCGAGCCAATCAGTCACAGGGACAGAAGCACCCGGAAAAGTAGGAGCATGGTCAAAACGACTCCTTTTTACGGTAAAAAGACACGCCTGTGTCTAAAACTCATGTCATCGATCTCGTACTACTCGTGTTGACACGAGAAAGAGAAAGTAAATAAAGGCACATAATAGTAGTAACAATATAAAGTATCGCAGGTGATGTGTTAGACTCAATATCTCACGGCGGGCGCCGTACGTAGCTCTCACGCCTACTGGAATAGAGAGGTCAGTTGAGTCGCTGTGTCGGAAGTTTTGTAAAAACTTTTAAGATGTTTTAACCCACTGTCTAGGAAAGGTTATGTTTTTCGTGCATATCTTGTATGTATGTTTGTTTGTAAATTTGATGGATTTCGACTATTGAGGTGTCGTTAGATTCATTTAAAAAACCCAAGTTTTTTAAAGAAAAAAAAAGCAATAAGTCGTTAATATCTTTTTTTAAACAAACCTATCGAGTAGGGTATCAAAATGAAGGAGATTAAATGGAGGTTACAAAATATATAAAATTTAAATTCAATTAGGAAATGTTTTCGTTCATAAAAGTGTTCCGGTTTCGGTCTTTTTAGTGTATTGCTTATAAGTTGACTGTTTTGCAGTCGGGTTTTTTGATTTTTCTAATTTGCGTCTTGTTAATAAGGCCTAGTTTTCACTTACTACCTTCCTAACAGAGTACTTTGTAAAACGTCAGTAGCTCTCACGGGAATAGAGAGCTTGATGGAGCTGCTGTGCAGTTTAGTTTTGTGAAAATATCAAGTACAGTTTTTAGCTTAAAAACTCCGGTTAGATTAGTATATTATTTTATCTTACTTCTTCCTATAGATCGAAAGTTTGAGAGGATGCATTTTTGTTACTCAATCGCGCCAGAACGGTTGAACGGATCTGAATTCAATGTGGCCCAAATAAAATGAAAAAATTCTGCGCTCAGACTCCATACATATTTTCAAACAATGTTTTTTACTGACTGTTGAAAAGACAACACTTCAGTTTTTGAGAAATATAATTAAAAATCCTGTTAAATATTCTTTGTTCTCAGTTATTTTAATGTATTTTAAATGAAGGCTTAAAGTGTAAATTGCTTTCAGTTTAAAAATACTCTCGTATATTCATATATGTATATGAGTGTATTTTTAAACTAAAAGCATTTTACACATTTAACACCAGTCTTTGAAGTCACTATACTTCACTACAAATTGTAAAACAAAGTCCTCCACTGCGTCTGTCTGCCTGCCTGTTCGCGATACACTCAAAAACTGCTGCACCGATTTTCATACTGTTTTTACCAATGGATAGAGTGGTTCTCAAAAAAGGATTTAGGATATAATTTGTAGGAAAAAATTAGGGATCCTTAAGAAAATTACAGCGCGGAAGAAGTCGCGGGTGAAGTGCTAATTAGAATTAAAATAAAAAATCATCCGGTCCACAATGTAATAAAATGGCAGTAATTAATTTGAAACTTTAAAAAATTGACCTGAGACGAATAAATATGTACCTATGATCAAGCGACTCCACGCCCCTCTGTAACCCACAACCTGGCACGTAGTGGACACCAATAAAACGGACATTAGGCCCCGTCTGACTAACTGCCTTCGTACATCGATTTAACTTCAAGACGAGCAATATTGCTGTCACTAAATTACTGGCGGATTGTGGGATAGGCTAGTGGGTACAGGTACGAATGGAATGGAATGGAAAACAGGTCTCGCAAATAAAGGGTCAATAAACCGACTAATAGATCATCATCTGCCTAGCCTTTTCCCAACTATATTGGGGTTGGCTTCCAGTCAAACCGGATTTTAGCTGAATATCAGTATTTTACGTGGAGCGGCTCCCTATTAGACCTCCACAACCCATTAACTGGGCAATCCGGTACTTCATGGCAAGACTGGAGTCAGATTAACTGGCTTCTGACTATCCGTAACGACTGCCAAATATCTACAAATGACAGCCGGGACCAACGCACGGAGGCACGGAGGAAACTCGGTATGTTAAGATGGTCACCCATCCTCACACCAACCTTGGCTAGCGTTGCTTAACCTTGAAGATCGACCCGTGACCCGGCTGTTGTTATCTAGCCACGAGCTCCTAATAAACCGACTGATAGATGTATACCTATAATGTTCGGCAAATAGCTTGATAGGTATATTATCATCTGCCTAGTATTCTTAACCGACTTCTTCAAAAAGGAGGAGGATCTATGTTCGGCTGTATGTTTTGTTTTTTTTTTCATGCATGTTCACCGATTTCTTTCGCCAATTCTGGAACGATTTAAAAAAATATTTTTTTATTCGATAGCCTATTCCCAGTGTCACCAAATTAGAATCCCAAGGAAATCGAGGGCAACCCTCAAATTTTATAAGCACATACAATGTTTTTCATAAAATTTCTTACGCAATTCTGTGCCTTGTAATCATCATCTCATGTTGCTGAGCTGATGATGGAAGGCATAAGTCAGGATTTGATGATAGGATGATGAGAAAATGTTTGTTCAGTGATATGTTCGCCAATTGTTAACATGTAATATATTCCAAAATAACTAATAAAAATAACTATATAGGTACATTATGAATATACAAAACCAAATACGATCAGACGTCGAAAAATTCCTCCGCATCGCTGTGATCCGGAAACGTGCCCAGAAGACTGGCAGCATTGCCACGTTGAATGGCAATGCTAACTCTTTGAGCAAAGAACGAGCCAGCCCTCTGGTCACGCAAAGTGTCGACCAGTCGGCGAGAAATGTCCTTAAAAAGGAGACGCGCACTAACCGATTTGGATGATTCTTTTTTTGTTTGGAAGAGTATTTTTTCGGACTGGTCCCATTTAAATTTGGTGAAGATCTGATGAAGATCAGAATAGGTAGGCAACGGAATTCTTAAATAAATGATAGCAATGGATCGAGATTTTTGAAATCGCATGTCTGTTGATTGTTTACACCAGTTCATAACATAAAATCACGCCGGCACGCTGTGTTTGTGGTTTCACTTTTTAGTAATATGCAGGTACCACTAAAAAGTAAAATAAAAAATCTTTTTTGTTCAACAACGAAATAACCAAAAACACCGACTTCCGAAATTAACATTATTTTATACTTTATAGTGTTTTAAGATATGCCATGTCTCATTTAAAGTCAAAAAGAAAAAAAAACCAACATGTCATAATTAACCTATTTACAAAAAAAAAAAACATTTATCATTTAGCTGTGGCTGAAGAGGAGTGTGGTCGCTTCGTGTTCTGTGGACTTAACGTTGTTCCACAAAAACTGTAGCCACGTGAGCTCTCTATAGATTTGACTAAAACCGACTAATACCTGCACTTTGCTCTTCGATGTGTGTTTTGGGTAAGTGTTCCAGAGTTAGACATGTGCTATGCTGTAATTTTTCATAATATTTTTGAAGCGACGAAATAATGTTCTTATTTTAGATATTAAGCGTGCATTTTCATCATAAAAATAAAATTTGCAAAGTGACTCTAGCGAGCAAGCCTTAGAAAAAAAAATCTATAAAAGAGATGTAGATATCGTTGTCGCACTCCTAAAGATGCCTTCATATATTGCACAACAGTTATTAACTACTTCAAAAAAATATGATTAATGTATATGATGACGACATTGAGCATGCGTGGAGGGCCTTGTCGGTTAGAGCGAACACGCTGGCGCGCAGGTTTGCTCGTTGTTCAGTAAAGGTTAAAATTACTCTTTTCAGAGCGTACTGCACTGCGTTTTACACGAGCAGTCTGTGTGGCTCAGATATACTCAAAAATCGTACAATGCCCTCCGCGTGCAATACAACAACGTGTTCAGGGTGCTGTTGAGGCTGCCCCGCTACTGCAGCGCATCGGGGATGTTTCTTTGCAATAATGCGTAAGCGCTGTCCGTCCCTGGTGCGTGGAGTGTGGTGCAGCAACCACAGTATCCTGTCTCTGATTTCTAGCAGGCTGGATTGTCCGTACGTAAATCGCTGTTGCGCTATTTCCCATGGAATGGTGCAGCCGCGGTGAAGTGACGGGCAGTGCTGTGGCTGTGTATGTTGTGTTGTATATGTTTGTTGTTATGGTGTGTGCTGTGTTAATTGTTGTGAATAGAATTATCTTCATTACTAACATAGTATAAGTTAGTTACTAACAAATGAGTCATATTTACTTGATAAATAAATAAATTGATTGATTGATTGATGGAATAACACCGGTCAAATGCAAGTCGGACTCTCACACGAAGGGTTCCGTACTATGAACTTTCTTGTTTCTTGCATGGAAGCACCCGTTAAAACATATTCTGAAAACTTTCTACCTATGACGGTTCTTGAGATACAACCCGTTGACAGACAGCGAAGGCTTGGTATAGGGTTTCGTTCCATTGCGGTACGGAACCTAAAAAATAATTTGATCATTAGATATTGTTTTTTATCGAATGTAACTCTAGTAGCTTCGATCACCAGATTCAAGATATCAGGTAGACAATCCCGCCAGATTATTCCCAAACTGCAACTCCTTAGAACCAAAATTAACAGTAGCGACCACCAAAAAAGCACCGAGTTAACGAAGCTCGATTATTCCCGCGGAAATGATTCAACTGATTTTGGTTTCGCAATTTTAAAATTTTTTTTTTTGACATTTTAAAAATTCATTTATTAACATTATAAATTTAATTTATTGGTATATTCAAATTTAATGAATTGATAGAAATTTTATTTGTTGGTTTTAATTTAATTTGTGTAATATTGTTTTGTGCTATTTCATGTTTAATTAATTGATTTTATGATTTTTATGCAATGGTTATAATTACCTACCTACTTGAAATAATGTTTTTTTTTTTTAATGCAGTTAATCACAGCAGAGGAGTAAAACAAACATAGTTTGCAAAATCGGCATCAGTAAATACTGATGCCGATTTTACTATCGCACAAACATCGCCATGTCAACGCTATAGCATAGCTCCCGCAGTACACCAACCTTTACCCCCACTACACTGCAGAGGTCCACAGTCCTAATTTACGGCGCCCCCATCCATTACAGTCATGAAATTCACATGTAAACTCTAGCCTACGAACGAACATGAATTAGAATGGGAATTTCTTGCTTCTTCTGTCACTTTGGGTTATCCTTAGTTGGGTTTGCTTTGAACACCACCCTGACCTACTGCATGGCTTCTTCTCATAAAGAGAAGGCACTGATTCTGGCATTTTTTATTTTATAAACTTAGGGTCGTGAGCATAGCTTGCTTCTGTAGATATTCAAATAAATGAACGTATTAGAGAATTCTCAGGGTCAGCACTGAGTTTCTTTTTGCAATTAATAAACTAATTATAATTTAGAGAAATAAATATAATTTAGAGTTTTACCAGATTTTCCATAGGTACATAAACTGGTGCCCGATTTAAATTCCACGACAAAATTTATTAAACAGATATCTATACTAATATATAAAGCTGAAGAGTTTGTTTGTTTGTTTACCTGATCGCGCTAATCTCAGGAACTGGTCCGATTGGAAAAATTCTATCAGTGTTAGATAGCCCATTTATCGTGGCTATATATCATTACTTTAAGACCAATAGGAGTGGAGCAGTAATGAAAATTGTGACGCAGACGAAGTTGCGCGGGTCAACTAGTCAGACATACAGAGGTACGAAAATGTCGGTTTTCACTGAACAAGAAACTACCCTTTATTGGAGAAACCCGCCACTCATTCCCAACCACTGCAACTTCTGAAAGCCAGTAACAGTGGCGACCACAAGAAAAACCCTGAGTCAAAGAAGGTCGACTAGTCCCGGAGAAACGATACAATTGTCTTGGATCCCGCAACGAAATCCCCTCGAAAGAAACCATCTCTATCGCTAGTATTAATGGCGGATTGGATGAAACTTGGCGCACGGGTAGACCATGGTTATAAGACACTAGTTGACCCACGCAACTTCGTTTGCGTCACAATTTTCATGACTGCTCCGCTCCTATTGATCTTAGCGTGATGATATATAGTATGTAGCCTTCCTCGATAAATGAGCTATCTAACACTGAAAGATTATTTTAAATCGGACTAGTAGTTCCTGAGATTAGCGCGTTCAAGTAAACAAACAAACAAACAAACAAACTCTTCAGCTTTATATGTTAGTATAGATAGGGATAATTTTCGAGTTTCCCAAGCAGCTGGTCAGCATATACTTAAACTAGTTGACGCGCGCAACTTCGTTTGCGTCACAATTTTCATGACTGCTCCGCTCCTATTGATCTTAGCGTGATGATATATAGCATATAGCCTTCCTCGATAAATGAGCTATCTAACATTGAAAGATTTTTTTAAATCGGACTAGTAGTTCCTGAGATTAGCGCGTTCAAGTAAACAAACAAACAAACAAACTCTTCAGCTTTATATGTTAGTATAGATAGGGATAATTTTCGAGTTTCCCAAGCAGCTGGTCAGCATATACTTAAACTAGTTGACGCGCGCAACTTCGTTTGCGTCACAGTTTTCATGACTGCTCCGCTCCTATTAGTCTTAGCGTGATGATATATAGCCTATAGCCTTCCTCGATAAATGGGCTATCTAACACTGAAATAATTATTCAAATCGGACCAGTAGTTCCTGAGATTATCGCGTTCAAGTAAACAAACAAACTCTTCAGCTGTATATATTAGTATAGATAGGGATAATTTTCGAGTTTCACAAGCATCTGGTCAGCATATACTTAAATAAAACATTTCCCACATAAAACCTGTTGTCTAAGTCAAAAATGTATGCTTTCAGGTACTAATGCATTATTCCACAAGACATTCTAACATTACCTTTTACAACACGTTTTTAACAATAAACTTTTTATATAGGTGTTATGTGATTGTCCAAATTGAGTCCTTATCTTTTTATCCCTGAACTCCCAAGTCCCAGATCGCTGAACAAAACTGCAAGTATGTTAAAATGTAAAAGACAAAAGGACTGACATCACCGGGTTTTATTACAAAAGGTATTACGGCCGCTGTGGGTGATCATCAAATTTTCATGTTCTTATGTTCTTTGGTCATAGTCCCTTGGGATACAGTAGGACAATAATAATACTGATTCAGACTTTTGTATCTGACGGACGGACGGACAGCGGAGGCTTAGTAATAGGGTTCCGTTGGCTACCCTTTAGGTACAAAACCCTAAAAATGAAGACGATACAGTGCGTACTTTTACCTAAACATGACGTCACAAGCGGGACTCTTGATCTTTGATGCTTTTTATTTTTGTAATTTTTTATTCATTTGATAAAGCAAAAAATAAGTGCCCCATATTTTTCGACTAGTTGACCCACGCAACTTCGTCTGCGTCACAATTAATTTTCATTACTGCTTCGCTCTTATTGGTCTTAGCGTGATGATATTTGCAATTAATAAACTAATTATAATTTAGAGTTTTAACAGATTTTCCCTAGGTACATAAATTGGTGCCTGATTCAAATTCCACGACAATATTTATTCAACAGATATCAGATATACGAAGGTAAGAAAAACTCGGTTTTCACTGAACAAGAAACTACCCTTTATTGGAGAAACCCGCCACTCATTCCCAACCACTGCCACTTCTGAAAGCCAGTAACAGTGGCGACCACAACAAAAACCCTGAGTCAAAGAAGCTCGACTAGTCCCGGAGAAACGAAACAACTGTCTTGGATCCCACAACGAAATCCCCTCGAAAGAAACCGTCTCTATCGCTAGTATTAATGGCGGATTGGATGAAACTTGGCGCACGGGTAGACCATGGTTATAAGACATTAGTTGACCCGCGCAACTTCGTTTGCGTCACAATTTCTAACACTGAAAGAATTTTTCAAATCGGACTAGTAGTTCCTGAGATTAGCGCGTTCAAGTAAACAAACAAACAAACAAACTCTTCAGCTTTATATATTAGTATAGATAGGGATAATTTTCGAGTTTCACAAGCAGCTGGTCAGCATATATTTAAATAAAACATTTCCCACATAAAACCTATTGTCTAAGTCAAAAATGTATGCTTTCAGGTACTAATGCATTATTCCACAAGACATTCTAACATTACCTTTTACAACACGTTTTTAACAGTAAACTTTTTATATACTTAGATGTTATGTGATTGTCCAAATTGAGTCCTTACCTTTTTATCCCTGAACTCCCAAGTCCCAGATCGCTGAACAAAACTGCAAGTATGTTAAAATGTAAAAGACAAAAGGGACTGTCATCACCGGGTTTTATTACAAAAGGTATTACGGCCGCTGTGGGTGATCATCAAATTTTCATGTTCTTATGTTCTTTGGTCATAGTCCCTTGGGATACAGTAGGACAATAATAATACTGATACATTCAGAATTTTGTATCGGACGGACGGAAAGCGGAGGCTTAGTAATAGGGTTCCGTTGGTTACCCTTTAGGTTCAAAACCCTAAAAATGAAGACGATACAGTGCGTACTTTTACTTAAACATGACGTCACAAGCGGGACTCTTGATCTTTGATGCTTTTTATTTTTGTAATTTTTTAGTCATTTGTTAAAGCAAAAAATAAGTGCCCCATATTTTTCGACTAGTTGACCCACGCGTCTGCGTCACAATTCATTTTCATTACTGCTTCGCTCTTATTGGTCTTAGCGTGATGATATATAGCCTATAGCCTTCCTCGATAAATGGGCTATCTAACACTGAAATAATTTTTGAAATCGGACCAGTAGTTCCTGAGATTAGCGCGTTCAAGTAAACAAACAAACAAACAAACTCATCAGTTTTATATATTAAGTATAGATAATCTAACTTACATACTTTTTAGGAATTATTCATAATGCATCCGCAAGAATGACACTTTCTTATGATAGCTTGAGTTGTTAAATGAAGATATTATACCAGTTGCACTACTGCCTATCCTCCACAGTGCCCCGCACTTTATCGACGATCGTCAGTCGCGTCTTTACGAGTATGGCCAGTGTAAACGCAAACGCATCTCAAACTGATCTTATGGCCAAGAAACTATTCTTTTAACTTTAAATCTTTCCTTCTTAAAAGACATTGTGTTGTTTGTCTTGGTCAAATCAAATGAAAATCAAATCAGAAAGTCGACTATTCAAATTAGGCTGAGAGCCAGCACTTTTTGAACGTCAAGTTTTACAAAAGGCAGTCCCCCAAAACGCCCGCCCGTCACCACTTCCTAGTGTTTTAGCTGTGGAGAAGAAGTGGCCAACAAACTCCCCAGCAACACGTCTGTCTGTTACGGTTTAAGAATTTGAATTGATATAATAGTACGCAAAGTACATGACACGAAAAAAAAAATCTTGCTATGATACTGATACAAAAGTAAAAAAGACGTGTGGCACTCGGAGACTGCCGCGGTAAAGCTATTGCATAGCATTTTTTATCAACTTATGCAATTATAATTATATATTTATTTTATTTAAACAGTATTTTTTTTTCTTTGTTTTTTTTCATTGATATTAATTCAAGTTACACTTTGAGCTAAAAAAAGTAAAAAGTAAAAGTAAAAAGTAAAAAGTAAAAAGTAAAAAGTAAAAAGTAAAAAGTAAAAAGTAAAAAGTAAAAAGTAAAAAGTAAAAAGTAAAAAGTAAAAAGTAAAAAGTAAAAAGTAAAAAGTAAAAAGTAAAAAGTAAAAAGTAAAAAGTAAAAAGTAAAAAGTAAAAAGTAAAAAGTAAAAAGTAAAAAGTAAAAAGTAAAAAGTAAAAAGTAAAAAGTAAAGTAAAAAGTAAAAAGTAAAAAGTAAAAAGTAAAAGTAAAAAGTATCACCGCTGTGCCGGTCGGAGTGGGGAGTGTTAGGTTTTTTTCGTTACGGAATTTCTGGATTCGGTCTCCACGCTCAAGGCCCGCGATAGAAGCTATGCAATAGCTTAATAAAAAAATATAAATGGTGAATTTGATGAAACTAAACGCCAAAGTTAAGTAGCAGTGAGCGGAGCACATCGCATAGAAGATGACGCGTTGAAAGGCCTCCCACAAATTAAAGCGAAGATCTGGTAAATGCAGCAGGAACCCGCAGTATGCGGCCGCACAGGACTGTTCGTTGCGGCGACACTTGGCGAGACCTGTAACGGCATTGATACTGCCACAAAAAAACTCATTATCATCTTCCTGCCCTTATCCCATATTATTTGGAGTCGGCGCAACACGTTTTTATCTTCCATCCTGTCTTATCAGGCGTCACGCTATCACTAACTCCCTTTTCTTTCTATCGCTCCTCACAAAATCGATGCATCTTTTCTTCGGCCTTCCTTTCCCTGTCCATCCATCCACATATGTATTCATATAACTCTTCTAGTTACATGCGTTTCATCCCTCCTCTTCACATGACCATACCAACCCTTTTAACATTTCCGTCACTGGCGCCACTTTTAAACTACCTCTAATATACTCATTTAAAAAACTAACGTACTATACCGCAACAAAAACTATCTCAGCGACATCTATACCACCAGCAACGAACTCCATCAAAGATATCCTACATCGCGGTATCAGAGCTTTCCGTGCGATTTGGACGTATATAACAGTCCGAATATCAGCCATTGGGCAGTTGCCCATCGGACACAACAACCGTCTGCTCGGAGGATCCTCCTTAGTTGAAGGAGGTTTGCGGGACTTTACATCCTGTTCCGTCTGTGCCTTTGTCCAGCAGTGGACGTCTTTCAGCTGAGATGATGATGAAATTTTCTCGAAGATTTTCTTTCTCTTCAGAAGTTGTCTCTATTGCTCCTCCACTATTATTTTTATATACCATTGAACATCGTCCGTCGTTGCGTCTTTACGAGTATGGCCAGTATAAATGCGAACGCCTCTGAAGCTGATCACATAGCTAAGGAAACTATTATTTTAACTTGTTAAGTTTAAGCTTCGTTAAAAATAGTATTGTTTGTGTTGGTGAACTTGATGAAACTGACACGCTTGAATAAGTCGTAGAGACAGAGTTCAAGAGATAAGGTCTGGTTTTATAATTATTATAATAACAATACTGGTACTGACATTCATAGATAAGTAGAACATCGAGCGAGTCTCTCAACCCATCTTCTAAAAAATACTGGACAAGTGCGAGTCGGACTCGCGTGCAAAGAGATCTGAACCAATTTAATTTTTTTATCATTTGGTTTAACACCACAGACTTTCTATAGGTTTTCCTGTCATTTTTAGGAATAGGCCTATTATAAGCATTAAAAAAAAAAATTGGTTTAGTCGTTTCGAAGATAATGGTCATTTATGTTCTAATTTCTTGAATAACTTCAAAAATATTTATTATAAAAATATGAAAAAAAAAACAATTATAACCCTCACAGTAAGCCCTTTCATTTGATATTTTTAAATTTTCTAGTTTGACCCCCAAAAATTATCCCCTTACTAAAAATTTATTTATTTACGTAATGCGTCCGTATTTGGGTCACAGAAGATCATATACCTACGTGTACTAAATTTCAACAGAATCGGTCATGTAGATCCAGAGAAAACTGGCTGTGACTGACGGACAGACAGACTGTCAGACCGACAGACACAGACATCCTATAAGGGTTCGGTTTTTTAAGGATGTTCGGAACCCTAAAAATCAGTACTCATCCTATCCCAATCTTCACAAAATCGAACACTTTAAATATTTGATCGCAAGCGATTTTAAGCAAAATAACAAAAGCGTAGGTAGTTCAATAAGCTCAATATTGGGTGCCGTACACTCTGGTGATCAGGGTACTATTATCTCGATGCTTCGCGCTTATTTCCTTGGGGGTTAACAGAGCTGTCAGCAATATTCGCTGTAGGCGTTTAAAGGTAGATTTTGCAATCTATTTTAGCGTGATATTTGAATTCGTTTTATGATAATAATATTGGGTTAAACAGTCAGAAAACAAACAGACGGTATACATACCTACATACAGTATAGTAGTTTTGTGAAATGCATGCCTGTAGAAGTCTTAAGTTTGCTAAATTTATTAGAGCTGGCTCATTACGTGTAGTCGGTATTTTGATTCAGTTTAACAGGATCAGTTTAACATACCAACTACCCTCCTTTTTTAAGGTTGGGAAGTCCTCAAATGACTCCGCTCTGGACGGAGCAGAAGGGAGTGTCAGACTCTTACTGACTAAAACCCATCCTTGTTTCTCCTAAATCCCTTTGCGTTCTAGGGCCGCGGTGAATCTTTCGAACAAACACCTACTACCCGCCTCCTTACTCATGATTTTTTAACAAGAATAGTGTCATTCTAACTTCACGAATTAACGGCTGAACGAATTCAGATTGGCACACGGCTAGACCACGCCTGCTACTGCCTCAATAGAGCTAGTGTCAGTGAGTGTGTTTTGCTGCAGTACAACTTGCTGCTCTTGTCGCTAGCTCGGCAGAATTAGCTTCACCTATTTGACTGGTAGACCTTGACAATTCAAAAGTGCCTGTAACTGGTCTATTTGAAATAAAGGAGTTTGTATTTAATAGGATATAGGATACCCTGCCCCTGCCTGTGCGATAAGACCGCCCATTGTACACTAGTTTTAATAAGCGTTTTTACTGTGCTTCTCATAACAAGCACAGTAACAGTAAGGATACTTTGTGTACAATAAAGTATACAATAAATAAATAATAATACGTTTCATGTCGGGAGTATGTTCTTGTTACCTTGGAATAATTTTTACTGTGATGCGGGTGGAGCCGCGGGCAGCAGCTAGTTAAATAATATTATGTTTTTAGCAAAACAGACGCATTTTTTACACTTTATTAATAATAATAACTTAGCCAATAACTCTATATTAAACAACTAATGACGCCTAAAAATATCAAATTAAGGGTCCGTTAAATATACTCGTAGGAACAGCAAACTACCCTCCAAAGTCATCAGTCACCCTGTCAGTGTTGTTCCATTTAAAACAATTATAAATCCATCGAAATAATAAACTCGCGATTAAAAATCTTTCCAAAAATGTTTAACTCGTTAAGGGGGAAATGGGGGAAGTTCATCCTACTAATGTTGTAAGTGTGAATGTGTGTCTGTTTGAGAGGCAATAAAAGAAAGAAATATACTTACACATAAATCACACATTAGAATATGAAACAAAAGTCTAGTATAAGAATATTAAAAACAAGTGGTGACTGGCGGCGTTCTGGGGGCGTACTTCATGAAATATTGACGTTCAAAATGTGATGGAACTCAGCCTTATTTGAATAACTGTTAGGGTTCCATACCCGAAGGAACGGAACCCTATTACTAAGCCTCCGCTGTCCGTCCATCCGTCCTTCTGTCTGTCAGCGGGCTGTATCTCAAGAACCGTAATATAATATTCCACATAATATAATAATATAATATATATATTCCACACAACTATCACACAACGCCATCTAGTCCCAAGCTAAGCAGAGCTTGTGTTATGGGTACTAGACAACTGATAAACATACATATATATTTCTAAATACATACATATTATAGATAAACTACACCCAGACACAGAACAAATGATCATGCTCATCACACAAACATTTGTCCTGGGTGGGAATCGAACCCACAACCTCTGGCATAGCAGTCAGGGTCACTAACCACTAGACCAACAGGCCAGTCAATACCTAATAGGTAGAGAGCTGAAATTTTCACAGATTGTGTATTTCTATTGCCGCTATAACAATAAATAATCAAAATTAAGGTTTATGGTACGGAACCCTTCGTGAGTGAGTCCGACTCGCACTTGGCTGGTTTTTAATTTGATTTGGATTTTGTTGATAGCTGTCCTAGGTTATTATTATTATCTATTTATTTATTTATTAGACAACAAAAGGTCCAAACTGACAAAACACAAAACACTCTTTAGTTTTGAATCAAAGTACAATCAAACAACATCACCAAAACAGCCGAAAAACGTCCACTGCTGGACATAGGCCTCCCCGAAAGGGTGGGTTTGCCATAATCGTCACGCTTGGCAGGCGGGTTGGTAATCTGCTACATTCTTCCACCTGGCGTTAATCCCGGCCATTGCCAGGGTCCGCCTTCCGACTGAGCTTCCTCCACTTTGCCCGATCTTGAACATCCTTCTCAGTCACGCCATTGGCTCTCCTGTCAGACTTGACAACGTCCAGCCAGCGCTTGCGAGGGTAACCACGGGACCTAGCCCCAAGTACAGCCATATCATGCATCTCCGACGAACGTACTCCATAGGGCGGCGCATGATGTGGCCATTCCATCGCAGACGACACTCTTGCAGTTTTTTCCCCACATCACGGACACCTAGACTACCTCGGATAAAAGAGTTGCGTATGCAATCGGATCGCGTTACGCCGCTCATCCACTTCAGCATCTTCATCTCCGTGACGCGAAGCTCCTGGGTGTGTCTGCTTAGTGCTGGCCAACACTCGCCGCCGTACAGGAGGACAGGCCGTATGATGCATTTACATATCTGCCCCTTGAGCTTCGAAAGCATTTTGCGGTCTGATAATCTGCTACATTACTACGAACTAATTAAGCTTCAAACAAGATTATTTTATCCCTTACTTATTCCGGTTAAACTTTCCCTCAGTATAATTCCCGACTTCCGTCCAGGCAAAACCGCAGGCTGAAGCAAGCAAATTCATATTTTCTCAACAACACCCCTCTTTTCTTATTGAAGATTAATGACACGAAGGAGAGGGAAGTTTTTAAATTTTTCTTAATTACGAAGCTAATTTATCAAAAAGAGTTCCTGTTGGGCGATAGTGGCGCAACTTTTCCTTGTTTTGTCTGGTTAAGTGTCGTTTTGCTGTGGTAAGAAAATAGTTTATCGTCTGCGTGGTTGTTAGGAATCCGTACCCGAAGGGTAACCAACGGAACCCTTTTAATAATCCGCCGCTGCCGTCTGTCCGATTGTCTGTCAGCGATCTGGATCTAATGAACCATAAAAGGTAGACAGTTGAAATTTTTAGTTAAAGTGTGTTCCTGTTGGGCGATAGTGGCGCAACTTGTAATGGTTTTTTTTTTCTATTTGTAATGAGTTTGCTCTTGACTCTAGTCTATGTCAGAAATGACAGAGACAAAGTCTACGATGGAGCTAGTTTACCCAGAAGGATCCTGTTCACTCTGATTTTGAAGAGATTAGAGTTGTAAGTGTTTGGACACACAGACGCAGGCAGAGAGTTCCACTCCTTTGCTATTATAAAGGACGTTTGCAAACGCCTGTCTTCCTGTCTGGTTAAAATATGTCGTTTTTTAATGATAGAAACAGTTTATCGTCTGAGTAGATTTTCCCAACTTTGTTGGGCTCGACTTCCAGTCTAAACGGTTACAGTTGAATACCTGTCTGTCTAACTGACGTCCACAACCCAGTTACTGGGTGACAGTTTTGAATTACGGCGGCGTCTTGAACTGGATACCAGGCGTGACCAGTTGAAAGCCCGACCACCTGCGGCAAAGGATTGCCGCAGGTGGTCGGGCTTTCAGCTCCACGATTCGCGAAGTAAGCATACTTTGTTATTATTATTTTGATATATTTATTGTCCTTACTCCTTACTTAATTTTATAAATACGAAAGTAACTCTGTCTGTCTATCTGTTTTCACGTCACAACTACAAAACCTAAGAAAGGACATAGGCTACTTTCTGTCCCGGGAGTATGTTTCATATGGACCACGCGGGCGAAGTCGCTGGTAGAAGCTTCATAGATGGTGTGCTCACGTGCCCGCAATGTGCGCGGATCTTCACAAAGAAGGTCGGTTACATAAACCACATGCGAGCTCACGAACGACAACTACAGCGGGGTTTATTTATTTATTACTAGTTGACTCGCCAACTTCGTCTGCGTCACAATTTTCATTACTGCTCCACTCCTATTGATCTTAGCGTGATGAAATATAGCTTATAGCTTCCTCGATAAATGGGCTATCTAACACTGAAATAATTTTTCAAATCGGACCAGTAGTTTCTGAGATTAGAGCGTTCAAGTAAACAAACCAACAAACAAACTCTTCAGCTTTATATATTAGTATAGATTTGGTACACCAACAGCAGTACATACACAACTATATGCGAGATTCAAAAATTAAAATATTAATTCTGGTATGTATGCCAATTATAGGAGTTGAAACAGTCGCCTTGGCCGAAAGCGGTCGGATCACATCATCATCATCACTGGGTGACATGTTTACGTGTGTTGTATGTATATGTTCATGTTTGTATTTTTTGTTTTTTTTTTTTTTTTTTTTTGTTGTGAAGAATCTGTCGTCTATTTGATGTGGTCTTAGTTTTTCTAGCTAGCTCAGTTTATGGGTGCGTGTACACCAAAGATTTGAGAGGAGGACTTACTTATGACTTATCTTCGGTGGAAACGCTACCTGATGCTCGTACTTAAAACTTTATAGCCTTCAGATTTTCCATGTCTACATAAGATCGTAGCAATAGTTGCTACGCCGTAGCACCAACGTCAACGGCGTAGCACCGACGTCAACGGCGTAGCACCGTTTTCTACGGCGTAGCACAAACGAGTACTGCCGCGGCGTTAGGTAATCAAGTTTATAATTTTATGAAGTTTCTTTATTAAGTTTATCAATATTTACTTTGATTTGTATTGCAACAGAGATGGCGGAGCTTGTGGCTAAATAATAACAGTCGCACGCTTTGAACTTCGAGGTTAAGTAACGCTTGCCGAGGACCGATGCCTACGAATGGTCATGGCTGCCATAAGTAGAACTTTGACAGTCGTTAAGGGCAGTCAATAGCTATGACATCAGAGTGTCAATTCAGCAAATTTTTAACCGAATTCCAAAAAAAAGGAGGAGGTTTTCAATTCGGTTGTATTTTTTTTAATGTTTGTCACCTCATAACTCCGTCATTTATAAACCGATTTGAAAAATTCTTGTTTCATCTGAAAGGGTAACTTCTCGATTGGTCCCATTGTCACCAAGTCAGAATCTGATGATAGGATCTCATGAAAATTATTCCTGAGTAACATAGGCTATATTTATTACAAGAAAATAATAGGGAGGAGGTTTAGAAAATTGCAGCGCGAGCGAAGTCATGGGAGAAGTGCTAGCTATTCACGTAAAAAACTTTTGTCATCATAAGCCAATGGCCCAAACCACCATAACAAATGGGTCCACCGACTTCTTGACCACGCAATCTATCAAAACGTACCAAAGATCATGGGGTCAATAATAAAATCAAACACACTTGCCGCTGCCCGGGGCTTGGGGTGGGATAACCCCAGCCAACAGGGGTGGAGTAAAACTTACATAAAACTGCCGCAGAGACCTTTTATTTTCATGAGATTCGCTTTCTTCGAGGCTGGGGTGGTTTCCATTGTTTGTACTACATTTTTTTAAATCATACTCATACTATTATAAGCGTTTATTAGCTATTAAAACCGAAACGTTATTATTGAAAGTTGAAATTCTTTTTATTTATTTTTTTGTTTGGTAATGGGCTTGCTCTTGATCACAATCATGGCTGATGGAAAGCGATAGATGAGGTCTATGATGGAGCGAGCGTGCCCAGAAGATGCCTGTTTACTCTTGCTTTGAAGGCAGATGGGTTATATGTGGATGGGGACACAGACGCCAGCAGAGAGTTCCACACCTTAGCTGTGCGCATAATAAATGTGGAAGAGAAGCGCTGGGTACGACTAGACGGGATATCGACCAAGTACGGATCATACACCGCAGTACGTCTGGTATTTCGGTAGTAAAAGGGCGATGGTGGGATCAGGTCGTTTAGTTCTTGCGCACACTCTCCAAAGTACAGTCTATAAAAGATCGACAGGCAAGCAACACTCGCTGGTGAGCTAGGCTGTGAAGCTGAGCCACCAACGTCTCGTCACCTATAAGCCTTGCTCTGCGTTCCACCAAGTCCAATGCAGCAAGCTGGTATTTTGCTGAGCCATCCCATAAGTGGCTGCAATACTTCATACAGGAGCGGACTTGTGTTTTGTACAGACTCAGAAGCTGTTCAGAATAAAAATAATGATTCCAAAACTTTTTAAAGGAGCGGCGCTATTAATTTAGTTGCGTTTGCGTTAATGTAGCCTACATTAAAGCGAAAAGAGATGGGTTGGGGTAAGAAATAAATAGTAGTTGAGACCAGTGCGATTAAAAATACGGTTTCGTTGATTGTCCTTCGGAACCCGAACCCTTAAAAGGATGAACTATTGTCTAATTTTTAAGGTTCTGTACCCAAAAGACAACGATCAACGGAACCCTATTACTAAGCCTCCACTGTTCGTCCGTACGTCCGCTGTCCGTCCGACCGTCCATCTGTCTGTCAGCAGGTTGTATCTAATGGATAGACAGTTGAGACTTTCCTAGAGTGTGTCGCTATAACAACAAATAAATAAAATAAAAATCTTATCTTGTACTAATATAGTATATAAAGCTGAAGAGTTTGTTTGCTTGAACGCGCTAATCTCAGGGACTACTGGTCCAATCTGAAAAATTCTTTCAGTGTTAGATAGCTCATTTATCGAGGAAGGCTATAGGCTATATATCATCACGCTCAGGCCAGTAGGAGCGGAGCAGTAATGAAAATTGTGACGCAGACGAAGTTGCGCGGGTCAGCTAATACTAATACTAATATATAAGGCAGAAGAGTTTGTTTGTTTACTTGAACGCGCTAATCTCAGGAACCACTTGTCCGATTTGAAAAATTATTTCAGTGTTAGATAGCCCATTTATCGAGGAAGGCTATAAGTTATATATCATCACGCTAAAATTAATGGGAGCGGAGCAGTAATGAAAATTGTGACGCAGACGAAGTTGCGCGGGTCAACTAGTAAATAATAAATGAAATGCTGCTCCCATACAAGAAACGTATTTTGTTCGGTTTATGGTACTCCCTTCGTGAGAGAGTCCGACTCGCACTTGACCGGTTTGGTCAACATGATGCTATTTCCACCAGTGGCAGAACGGGCATCACCATTGCAGCCAAAACACGTTTACTGCTGGACATAGATGAAGTGTTGCCACATCGACTGTGCGTCTCGCAGAATTACCGGCAAAACAATGGACACAGTGCCACAACTGACAGCATTTGACATGTGCAGGATGTTTCGTCCGTTTACGAGCGACTATTTGACGGCCGCGACCCGCCGAATGAAATACTCCAACTTTCACCCCTCCAACTAAAACCGTTACATGTTGGTTACAATGTTTTGGTCAAGCGAAAATTGTCGAAACAATGTAACGTGATACTTAGCTTTTGCACGCGCCCTTATTTGCACTTGCAACCTTTTCACGCCCATAAGGGTAATTTCAAAATATCCTAATTCCTTGAAAGAAACCTATCTGTGTAAAATTTTAGTAGTCTCGGTCGGCGGGATGATTAGTAAGTCAGTGCTTTTCTTTTTGAACACATATTGTAACAAATATCACGCAAAATCTCTACCTTAGCGCTTAGAGGGTTACAGGAGTGATGATATTATCCAAAAAGTGAGTTTAGCAGAAATAACGAAAGACTTGCAAAGCGCAAATTGTGTCAAATCAAGGCTACGGATGAAATTATACTGTTGCGAATCAATGTTAAAGAAGAATGCTAATGTGTTGTTTAAAAGAAGAACAATAAATCCAACTAAGCCAAGACCTCATTCCTAAAAGAAAAACAATCTAACTCTGAGATTTATACAGCCGACTCATTACGAAAGCAAACAGTACATAATTTTAAATACAAGAACATGGATTAAAAGAAAAACCGTTAAAACTGTTTGCGATTCGCTGCAAATTCGAATTACAAATTTGAACACGGCTAAAGCGAGTGTTGCCGTATAAAAATAAAATTTAAAAATGGTATACTGTGATTTAAAACTACTCGCCTTCGCAGGGTTGCCAGATGGCATATTCTTTTATTCATGTTTATGTTTAAGGAGGTTTAATATTTATAGTTTGCGTTTTATGACGAATTATATCGTTTTTCGGTTGTAAATAGTTGAATTAATGTTTCATTTAACGAGCTTGTTACTTGCATCGATTAAGTACTTATTTTCGTTATTGTTTAACTGTCCAAACTATTAATGTTCACATTATTTTAAAACAAGTGCTAGGTTTCTGAACTGACTTTTTGGAGTAAAGAAAATGTCCAAACCTTTTTGACGACTAAAGACAAGTTTTCAGATTACAGTTGACTCAACTTCTAATTTTTAATTTAGTTATCGGGGGTAGCATATTCTAGAAGGAATTGCAAAAATTTTTCGTTCCAAATCTATCAATCGTTTGAAGATGGTGAGACTGAATGTCGTCATGTGTTTAGCGTTACATGTAAATACATTCACTTTTTCCACAAAACTAACTAAATGTTAGTTTTGTGGAAAAAGTGAGCTTTTGATATTTTACAGCGATAACCAATTCAAAATTTGTACTTTACAGTATTTTGAAGCTGTAGACATAACTCCGTAGACATCTGCTACGCCGTAGCGATTCGCTACGCGGCCGGCTACGAAACTGTTACCTGAGTGCCATTTCTACCAATTTTAAGCAATGGTTGCATTAGATGTTGTGTTTGTTTGTTTGTAGTAGATTGGCCATCTGAGGGCCTAGCACAAATATTTTTAAAATATAGTAACGTAACGTAAAATTTTACCAGTTTCGCACATATTTATTTGAATTTGATATTTTATTCATATTTTTGAATTACATAAATTGTGTTTGACCCATAAATCTAAACCAAAATACTATGGGTTTGTAGTTTTCCACATTCAAAATTCACTTACCATAACGTCAAAATGTTCGTGCTAGGCCCTCTGAAAGTTAATATTTATATTTCCAGAACTATAAAATTACTTTCAATGATAGAAACTATTGCTTAACACCTAAAGCTTTTTTGAGCTACTAAATGTGGGGTTTCCAAAGAAAATAATTTAACTTATTTCTTCCAATAAAAACTTTTTACTTAAAAAAAAACCGACCTAGTGCGAGTCAGACTCTCACACGAAGGGTCCCGTACCATAAACCGTAATTTTTACTATTTATTGTTATAGCGGCTATAGAAATACGAGTAAACAATCTGTGAAAATTTGAAGGGTCTACCTATTACGGTTTTTGAGATACAGCCCTCTGACAGACAGACGGATGGACGGACGAATGGACAACAAAGGCTTAGTAATTGGGTTCCGTTTGTACTTTGGTTGGTTGGTCCTTTGTGTGCGGAACCCTAAAAAAGTAAGAAACAGATTAGAAAATAATCCTCATATATTTCAACAAATAACTAATGTACTACAGCCACACAACACATATATATATATCAGTCTTATTGTACGGTTCGGATCGATAGTGAAAAGCAATTACTTATATTAGAAGCGGCAACATGAGCTATCGGCAAATCCGCTTATGTCGCACAAAATTGTTCGGAAACTATGATCGGGGATACGGGACGGGAATTCGGGCAGGGCCGTAAATTATTCTCGGTTTCTGTAAGTTACACAAACGAATCACCTACCTAGTCTTTTCCTAACTATATCGAGGTCAGCTTCCAGTCAAACCGGATTCAGCTGAATACCAGTATTTTACGTGGAGCGGCAACAACCCATCCATACTAATATTATAAATGAGAAAGTAACTGTTTGTCTGTCTGTCGCGCTTTCTCGCCAAAACTACTGAACCGATTTAAATGAAATTAGGTACAGAGATAGTTTATGTCCTGAGAAAGGACATTAGCTACTTTTTATCCCGGGAATATGTTCCCTAGGGAACACGCGGGCGAAGCCGCTGGCAGAAGCTAGTTAACTATATCTCGACCAACGATATCGTTGGTGCTTTTACAAACATATAAACTCACATTCACATCAGCTATACCCGGATCAAATATCTGTAGGCCGTACAAATATTTGTTCTGTGCGGGAATCGAACCCGCGACACGCGTTGCAGCAGCCAATCACGCAACCACTGCGCCAACCATACCGTCAATTAGCTCTAGATTACCCTATTTTTTTTTTTTTTTATAATTAATTTACTTGATTGTTTTATTATTTTGTGGTTGCACATTGTGACATTATTAATCTTTTTTTATATTTTATTATTAAACTTTATTTTTGACATTTAATTTTTATTTGACTGGAATAATTTTAAAATGGAATTTAGATTATTATTTGTATGACATTATGATTTGTTTCCAAATTCCTATTGTTTTTCTTCAAATTTTAACTTTTGACATTGATATTATTAGTTTTTTTTTTCCTTGTTTTGACTTGAATGATTTAAATTACTACAATTATTTAATGAATTTGTGCACATGTGATATTATTGATTTTTATAAGTATTTTATATTTATTATTGAAATTTATTTTTGTCATTGATCATTTTTTCTTATTTTGATTTAATGATTGGAATTTGTATTATTATTATTGTATATGTGACATAATTGATCTTTTTACATTTGTTTTTGAAACTTTTTTTTTTTAATGAACATTTTTGTTTTATAATTATTATTTTTATATATTATTAGTAGTTATATTAGGTCTTTACCTATGAAATTGCCGTTCTGCAGTACTGGCCATTTCAAATCAAAATAATTTTTGTTTGGCTAAGAATTCTAATTTCAAATTAATTTTATTTTAAAAACATGATTTTTTTTTTCCAAAAGTAGTCATTTGTTTATTGATTAGTGTTACATTTTCATCGCATTTCAATCTTTTTCGTCATCATGGATACGTTAAAAATTCGAGTAATTATGGAATATGAAAACCGTCGTGGCAGCAACGCGGCACAAGCGGCACGCAACATCAACGACGTTTACGGAGCTAACACTACAAACCAACGCACCACCTGTTATTGGTTTGCTCGCTTCCGTTCTGGAAATTTCGACCTGAAAAATGAACCTCGCGGTCGTCCGAAGACTTTGGTCGACAATGACGAATTAAAGGCGATTGTGGAAGCTGATGATACACAATCTACGGCTGAATTAGCAGCAGCTTTCGACGTTAGCGTCAAAACAATATTGGTCCATTTGCGTCAAATTGGCAAGGTAAAAAAGCTTGACAAATGGGTGCCCCACGAACTCAATGATCGCCAGCGCGAAGTACGCGTCGAGACGTGCCTTGCACTGCTCAACAGACACACAAATGAAGGAATTTTGAACCGCATTGTTACCTGCGATGAAAAATGGATTCTGTTTGATAACCGCAAGCGCTCAGCAAGTTGGTTGGATCCTGGTTCAGCACCTAAACAATGCCCTAAACGAAAACTTACCCCTAGAAAAGTGATGGTCACTGTTTGATGGTCTAGCGCCGGTGTGATTCATCACAGCTTCTTACCAAACGGGGTGAGCATTACTGCAGATGTGTACTGTGAAGAACTAAACACAATGATGGAGAAGCTGGCACATCTCTAACCAGCATTGGTCAATCGCTCGTCTCCGCTGCTCCTGCACGACAACGCGCGACCTCATACTGCACAGCAGACAGTCTCCAAGTTGCAAGAACTGGGGTTGGAAGCTCTCCGTCATCCGCCCTACTCACCAGACCTTGCGCCTACAGACTACTACTTTTTCCAGAATTTAGATAACTTCTTGGCGGGAAAAAAATTCAATACCCGAGAGGCAGTACAAAATGCCTTTGAAGAATTTGTTGCCTCCCGTCCAGCTGATTTCTTTAAGAAAAGCATCAATAAACTGCTACTGCGTTGGCAAAGATGCATTGATTGCATGGGTGATTACTTCGATTAATACAAATAAAAAATACATGAAAAAAAATCGTTTAAATTTTTTCATACAAAAGGGCAATTTTATAGGTAAAGACCTATTATATTGTTAAGAAATAAATTACCTATGACTTATGACTTATTTGAAAGAACGTACTTAGTACCAGTTACCCTGTATACCTACATGAGAGAGAGGAGCTCGTGGCTAGATAATAACAGCCGCACGGGTCGATCTTCAAGGTTAAGCAACGCTTGCCAAAGTTGGTCTGTGGATGGGTGACCATCTTAACATACCGAGTTTCCTCCGTGTCTCAGAAAGCACGTTAAGCCGTTGGTCCCGGCTGTCATTTGTAGATCTTTGGCAGTCGTTACGGATTGTCAGAAGCCAGTAAATCCGAGTCCAGTCTTGCCATGAATTACCGTGTTACCCAGTTACTGGGTTGTGGAGGTCTGGTAGGCAGCCGCTCCACGTAAAACACTGGTATTCAGCTGAATCCGGTTTGACTGGAAGCCGACCCCAATATAGTTGGGAAAAGGCTAGGCAGATGACCTAGTACCAGTTACCCTGTATACCTACATACTTTATTTTAAAGCGTTCCCGTCCACAATCTCCTCCCGTATCCTCCCACACAAAATGACGAACAGGTTACTTCGCAACCCGTAAATTTCGGCGTCGCCCGAATGAATCGTAACCGATAATTTAGTGGCGCCACGTCATCGGGTCGATGACTGCGTCGCCTGTAGTTTAGAATACAGGTATCTCTGTACACGCAGGCTTGTGGTAGGTTTGATTTATATTAGTGACGTGTAAAACACATTTTTTACTTTCTCTACGAACTGACGTTCTTATCTCAAATATTTATTGCTATCCAAAATGTACACATCATCATCTGCCTAGCCTTTTCCCAACTGTATTGGGGTCGGCTTCCAGTCAAACCGGAATCAGCTGAACACCAGTATTTTACGTGGAGCGGCCTACCAGACCTCCACAACCCATGAACTGGGTAATACGGTAGTTCTTGGCAAGACTGGTGTCAGATTTTCTGGCATCTGACTATCCGTAATGACTGCCAAATCTACAAATGACAGCCGGGACTAACAGCTTAGCGAGAGCAATGGCACGGTTGGCGCAGTGGTTGAGAGATCGGCTGCTGCGCTACGTGTCGCGGGTTCGATTCCCGCACGGAACAAATATTCGTAAGGCCTACAGGTAGTTCCGGGTGTGGCTGTTTGTGTATGTGATTTTGTATGGTTGTGAACGCTCCCACGATACAGGAGAAATTCCTAGTGTGGGGGCAACGTTTACAAAAAAAAAAAAAACAAAAAAAAAAAAATTAACACATACATGTGGTAAATAAATGAGAATAATTATGGATGCAGTCGGGCACACCAAAATTGTGATGAAAATATGTTCGTATTCTGATGTCAATCTCAATATGTTATAAAAGGTCTCATTAACATGCCTAGGTATAATTTTAGGGTTCCGTAGAAAACAACTGTGCCACTTGTAGATTCTTACACGTTCAAAACAATCCGAAACGATTGATGCTGCGAAGCTGTAAACATGGTTCGTGGATGTTAAACTTTTTAAATTGTAAAACAAAATTAAAATACTTTAATTTGGTGTCGATGTAACATGTATTTCATAATTTTCTATAAAAGTTTTCATTTTGAATTTAGCTTATTTTGAATCTTTGTAGAATGTTAACCACATTGACGATAAGAAAAGGCGTGAATTTGACGCACCCAGATAATTCAAATACAAAAACCGCCCAAGTGCGAGTCGGACTCGCACACGAAGGGTTACGTACCATAAACGTTAGTTTTTAGGGTTCCGTACCCGAGGAGTAACCAACGGAACCCTGTTACTAAGCCTCCGCTATCCGTCCGTCCGTCCGTCTGTCTGTCAACGGACTGTATCTCAAGCGGCAATAGATATACACAATCTGTGAAAATTTCAACTGTCTACCTATTACGGTTCTTGAGATACAGCCCGCTGACAGACAGACGGACGGACGGACGGACGGACGGACGGACGGACAGCGAAGGCTTAGTAATAGGGTTCCGTTGGATACCCTTTTGGTACGGAACCCTAAAAATACCCTCACAATAGCGCAAAAAAAAGGAACGCTAAAAACACCCTCCCCTTTTACACATGTACCTATACCCAAATAGATTTCATATTCAAGCCTTTCGCTTGAAAACTTCCACATTTACATACACGCGACAATTACCAGCACACAGAAATACAGGCAATAAACAATTATACCCAGGACTCACTGCTGCACAGAAAACAATGTTGTATACACGTACTGTCAGTTGTTAGGGCGGGGTTACACGACTCCACTTTGAAGTTTTGAACATTCCTGTTTTGATGTTAATGGGGAATGTGAATAAGTGGGATTGCGGTTTAATACTACACCAGTTAACCCGCGCAACTTCGTCTGAGCGGAGCATTGGTCGTAGCGTGATGATATACTACTCTGTCAAGAAAGTACCGGGAAAAGATCAATAATACACAAAATGTCTGTTATTCATCCAAATTTATTTTATCACTTTCAAAGTATGCTCCTTTAGAAACGATACACTTGCGCCAACGAATAATCCATTCATCAAAACATTTTTTAAACGCTGCTTCCGGAATTGAGTTCAGTTCTCGCCGCGAATTCTCCTTTATGTCTTCTATCGA
This sequence comes from Lacanobia oleracea, assembly GCA_950371165.1. Classification (NCBI taxonomy): domain Eukaryota; kingdom Metazoa; phylum Arthropoda; class Insecta; order Lepidoptera; family Noctuidae; genus Lacanobia; species Lacanobia oleracea. Next base: position 3,411,932 of record OX493412.1, on the reverse strand, counting down.
TTGAAAACGGGTGCCACGAAGTGGTAATTTGAGTTTAGGAAAAAGAAAAAAGTCAGCAGGAGCCATATCTGGTGAATATGGTGGTTGCTGGATGGTATTTGTTGAGTGTTTGGTTAAAAATTCGTTCACAATGATAGCCTTGTGCGAAGGCGCATTGTCGTGGTGCAAAATCCAAGAATTTTCTTTCCACAAATCTGGCCTTTTTCGTCGAATTTGCTTTCTTAAACGCCGCATAACGCTCAAATAATATTCTTTATTTACCGTTAGACCTTCCGGTAAGAATTCAGAGTGCACAACACCGCGATAGTCAAAGAAAACAGTCAACATGACTTTGACTTTTGATCGACTTTGGCGTGGTTTTTTCGGTTTCGGTTCAGTTGGAAGGCGCAACTCCGAAGCTTGTTGACTAGTTTGCATGTCAAACTCGTAAACCCACGTCTCGTCACCAGTAACAATGCGTTTCATGAATGTTGGGTCCGAACTGACTCGTTCTAGCATGTCCTCAGCGACTTTCATGCGATTGAGTTTTTGGAGAGAATTCAGATCTTTTGGGACTAGCCGAGCAGCAACATGTTTCATACCCAAATGATTAGTTAAAATGGTACGGATCGACTCGTGAGATACAGAAAGTTCGGCGGCTATATCTCTCAGAGTTGAATGGGGATTTTCAGTCACTATTTCCTTCAATTTTGCGATGTTAACTTCAGTTGCAGACGTTGACGGCCTACCAGAGCGAGACAAATCTTCCATCACATCTCGACCGCTTTTGAACGCTTTGAACCACTCATAAGCACGAGTTTTTGATAAAGTCGATTCACCGTAAGCCTTCTGTAACATTTTCAGTGACTCCGAACACGAAAACCCATTGGCGCTGCAAAATTTAAGACAAACTCTTTGTTCGATATTTTTGTCCATTATGAAATTCGCAATACACACTATATATGACACTACTAAAACCAGCACTGTATTTAATATAAATAACAGATGCAACTCAAACTCCGCGCCAAAATGGAAAACAGTTGTGCCAATCTAACAACTACACAAAAACAAAAATTTGAATTTGGAACCATAAACAAATCATCCATTCCCGATACTTTTTTGACTGAATGTATAGCCTATAGCCGTCCTCGGCTATCCAAAACTGAAATAATTCTAATTTCGAACCAGTAGTTTCTGAGATTAGCGAGTTCAATCAAACAGACCCGATGAGTAGCTCGTGGCTAGATAATAAAGCCGCACGGGTCGATCTTCAAGGTTAAGCAACGCTTGCCAAGGTTGGTCTGTGGATGGGTGACCATCTTAACATACCGAGTTTCCTCCGTGCCTCGGAAAGCACGTTAAGCCGTTGGTCCCGGCTGTCATTTGTAGATCTTTGGCAGTAGTTATTGATAGTCAGAAGCCAGTTAATCTGACTCCAGTCCTGCCATGAAGTACTGTGTTACCCAGTTAATGGGTTGTGGAGGTCTGGTAGGCAGCCACTCCGCGTAAAGTACTGGTATTCAGCTAAATCCAGCTTGACTGGAAACCGACCCCAATATAGTTGGGAAAAGGCTAGGCAGATGACTAGCTGACCCGCGCAACTTCGTCTGCGTCACATTTCTCATGAATGCTCCGCTTCTATTGGTCGTAGCGTGATGTTGTATAACCTCTAGCCTTCCTCGATAAATGGGCTATCGAACACTAAAAGAATTTTTAAATTCAAACCAGTAGTGAAATTACCGCCTTCAACCAAACAAACAAAATCTTCAGGTTAATAAATTAAGTATTGATAGATACTGGTAAAGATAATACAGATATTTTTAGGGTTCCGTACCTTAATGGTAAAAAAGGAACCAACGTACACTAATCAAAAAATAAAAACTACTGCTAATAATTAAATACTGGTATTCAGCTAAATCTGGCTTGACCGGAAGCCGACCCAAATATAGTTGACCAAAATGCTAGGCAGATGATGAAATAATCAAAATTGAGACACGACAGGTCGAGATGTTACGATTATAACAATATAAAATAAAAATAACTTAAATGAAGCGCTATTTGTGAGTGTAGTGAGACGACCATGTAGATGAGAGAACTTCTTCGAGCTTCGGACTGGCAATAATATCTACCTTAGTTGGTGTACCGATCTACTCAGTCTAAAAATGTTTTCTACGTTTGACGGGAATGGGAAGACGTGTTAGTTAAGTGTAAGCACTTGGTGATACTTTCGACTCTTAGGTATCTTTGACGTAGTTAAAAATTTGAAATCAACTTATTTACACTAATAAAATTGATTAAGCTAACAATGTATTTAAAAAATGTACAAATAAATAAATTACCTACTTAGTTACCCGGAGGTATTGTTCAAAGTGGCCACTATCACACTCACACTCTTCGCACAATCGAGCACGACGTAGCTGGTTTTCCTTCAGCTTACGTAACACTAACACATTCGTTTTAAAGTGTCGAAAGCGCTAATGATCCTTACACATGTCACTTCCTCCACGTAAACTAACCTTTTAACGTCTCTCCACAAATAAAAGTCTAGAGGCGTCAGGTCCGGAGAACGCAGAGGCCAGGCCGCAGGTCCTCCGCGACCGATCCAGTGGTCACCAAAACTTTCGGTTTTCAGTAGGCGAAACACACACAACACTCAAAAGTGTTGACCAGCCTCCCGCGTGCTTGCCCGTGGGTCTCGCTGGAAGTATTCCAGGATGTCTTCCTTCAAGGCATGCGAGGCCAGGCCTGCCTGTCGGCCTGGCTAGGCTGCCGCGAGCTTGAGCATGCCGGGCAACGTCAAACTGCCAATGATCCCGCAGTCTTTGCGTAGCAGCCAGCATGACGCTCTGTGATGGGGATTTCCGATCGGGAAACATTTCCGTGAACATCTGGATGGCTCCACGCAAGCTGTCTCCACTGATGGCATACAGGCGGACTATCTCTACGAACTCGACATTTGAATAATTGTCCGTCATCTTGCACTTTGTGCCTCCGTCTCAACGATGTACCGAGAAGCGGAATTCGCAAAGCGCACGCGCGCTTCGGCGACAGTGGGAGCGGGGCTAGGAGCTTGAGCGGTAGAGTACCCGCACCGTGATTGAGGTGGAATTGATTACCTACGAATTTATCGAATGATCGTTTACGTTTGCGTTGTGTATGTATTGTTTACGTTTGTTTGTGTGTGAAAGCGCGGTTTTAGGGCTAGCAACAGACGGGCCGCGTTTAAATATGGCTGGTTCACACTTACGGATTTCTGTAAATAAGAAAAACAAATAAAAAAAATACCTACCCATTTTATTGTTGATTTGGGTTGAGAATCATTAGCATAATAATTACGTCCTTGAATTTGACTAGGATGCAAATCAACATCTTGTATTACAACCATATTCTGATATCAACATCACATAACCGCTACGATAGACATATATAGCTCGTCTCATACCTGCGAGCTTCGGAGAGCACATCAAACCTCAGCTGTGGTTATTGACAGCCAGTATCCGGAGCCTGGCGACAGGCTTACCTAAGGTTATCGGTATTCCCCTTTAATTGGATTATTGAAGCAGCACGACAGTTGCTGCATGTGAGATATTGATATTTATTCGGTTTTAGTTAGATTTAATATTAACTATGATACTACCTATCGCTAAATGCAGGTAAGTTAAATTAGAAAAAAACAGAAATTTAATTTCGGAAGTCGGTGTTCTTTCTTCTGAAGTTATTTTATATCTTGTAGTGTTTTGTTTTTGGAAGTCAGTTGTATTTTCTGTAAAAAACGTTTTTATATTTCACTTTTTAGTGGTACCTACCTGCGTACCCATTAACAGTGTACCGATGCGATGTTATGTTAAGTTAGTGTAAACACTAAGAAAACATGCAATTTCAGCAATCCCGATCCATTTGCTATCATTTATTGAAGAGTTCCGTCCGTTGCCTACCTCGTTCTTCGTCAGATCTTCACCAAATTGAAAATACTCATAAATACTTCTAAACAAAAAAAAAGAATCATCCAAATCGGCTTACAATTGGCGAAAATATCGTCGAACAAACATATTTCATGGGATCTCATCATCAGATCCTAATTAATATCTTCCATTATCAGCTCAGCAACATGAGATGATGATTACCAGGCACAAATATCTGAATTTCGTTAGAAAGATAATGAAAAACATTGTATGTGTGCCTATAAAATTTGAGGGTAGCCTTCAATTTTCATGGGATTCCATCATCAGATTCTGACTGGGTGACAATGGGACCAATCGGGAAGTATACCCTTTCAGATGAAACAATAATTTTTCAAATCGGTTCATAAATGACGGAGTTATGAGGTAAAACATATAAAAAAAACATACAACCGAATTGAGAACCTCCTCCTTTTTAAGTCTGTTAAAAATGGTGTCTCAGGGACTAATTTGAATGAATTTGATTGATAGGGAAGCCTAAACGTCTGGATAGATATTAACAAAATTATTTTGTCCGCGACTTCGTTTACGCATATCCCGTTAGTCCCCTTTCCCGAAGGAATTACGGGAATTCCTCTCTTAGTGCTCCTATACTCCCCACATTGTAACTTTCTACAATCAGTGGGTCTAAAATGGCCACTTCAGTATAATCAAATCATATTATTAATCATAAAAAAATCTGTCACATTTAATTTTCATGTTCAAGATTGATTGAGAAAATTTGACAGTGACGTGACGGGTAACGTGACGTGCTTTCTGATTCTACTGGTGGCCTTTTTCGACCCGCTGTAGTTTCGGCTGTGCGTTCTTTGCCAATCATTTACTCAGTCAGTCATCAGTAACGGATCATCTTGATATTGATGAGGTTTCTTAGATTCGTCTTATGTGCCGAAATGATATATTATAGGTTAATGAATAAAAAGAAACCAGACAGTTGACATCGATTCCGTAAAAAAAGTTATACAATAGGCTAGCCTGGGTGGTGGAACTGTTCGAAAAAGTTACCGCGGCTCAGGAACGCAAAAAGTATTGGAAGGTTTTAGTCAGTAAGAGTCTGACAATCCCGCGCGCAGCGCCCAGAGCGGTGCAGTCGTTTAATGATTTCTCATCCATGAAATACATAACCTCTTTTGTCGCCAGCAAGTCGGTTAACCAGCAGTGTGTATGAGTCCTACCTCGTCCATACAGCGGCCATACAACAGCGGTGACGCGCGAGAAATAATTGTTTCGCTTGTTCATTCGACCGTGATGGGCATGCGTGATGATCGGGAATATTCACGTTATATTTAATGCTAGCTCCTGCCGTATAGTTATAGACGCGTCATGCACCAATATTACAGTTCTAAATAACAGCGCAAGCACTATCAGTGCCTGTCAGGGTTGCGGAATTTTTAAAAAGATTAAGCGCTCCTACGCAATAGCGGTTGGCCGCGGGGGCGGCTGAACGCGCGGCTGTCTGCTTACCCAGTTTAATATGCAACCGCTTGTCATTTTAAGTACGTATAATCACAAGCGGTTGCGTGTTAAACTGGAAAATCGCGGCCGCGGCCAACCGCTAGTGCGTAGGAGCGCTTACCGCGGCCTTTGATTGCGACGCGAACGGGTGGATTTTAAACTGGAAGAGTCTGGCAATCGTAATTTATTGCAATAGGACGATAATGGTCCTCGTGACCGATATTGGCCGTGACGGCCAATTTCAATGGATACTAGCCATCGGTATGGGACAAATTCCATCACTCTCATAGTCCGCCGGGACGGCCATCCGACATGACCAGATAGAGATCTGGCGCAGGACCAACGGCTCAACGTGCTTCCGCACGCTCATAAGATCGAAAAATATTTAACCGAATTTCATTTCACCACCCATCTACTGACCAACCCTGGAAGTCATTGCTTAACTTTGAAGATCAATCCGTGCGGCAGTTATTCCTTAGCAGGAGTAAATAAAATTTATACTCACATTGTTGAATATTTCCTAAAAACTATAATCCAGCGTACATTTCAAGTGGTCTGTTTGTCTAGATATAACATTGTTGTATACCTCTTCAATTACATTCCGCATGTGAAACCGGACAACAACCGACGCCGAGTGTAATGACATGTGTTTTGAATTGAGGGCAATGTTTCAACTTGTTGAGTGGGTATGTTTTTGATTGATATTCGTTGTTATGAGTATTTTAACATTGGTTTAGTGGACTGAAAGAAGGAAAACCCTAATTTTAATGGTTCTGTATACGATGGGTAACCAATGGGGTTCCTTCTATTTGGCAGAATCTTGATACTCCGATTTTTATTTGGCAGAATCTTGATACTCCGATTTTTATTTGGCATAACTCACATGGCATAATCTTATTTAATCGAATATTTTTAAGGCATAAAAATTATTTAGCATAACTTTTGTTTGGCAGAATATTTACGTGTCCGAATTTACAATGGCATACTTTTATCTTGGCAGAATTTTGTTTCGCATAATTACCTTTGCCATAATTAATATTATGCATAATTTTGTTTAGCATAACATTTATTTAGAGATACGATTATTTGGTATGGGTGCATATTTGAACATCAAAAATTAAAATAGATGTATCTTCTTGTAAAAATTAGTGTTCAAAACATCAAAAACTTATAATATATGGAATAAAACTGATAATTTAAATAAAGTAAATTTATGCTGTCGAATGGTTAGATAACCTACGTGCAATGTATTTAAAATCGAATGGTCTGCAAAAGTTACATAGAATGTTCTAAATATAGCATGTATTGGTAGCATTTTCAATATTAAATTAAATTTGTGTCATAAAAAGTCAATACGTTGTGCTGCAAAATTTTGTGACAGAAACGAATCGCTGCGAAACCGACTTTACGCAGTCTTGTCTGCCCTACCCCTAGAGTGTAATTTAAACTCGCGTAGGCGCGGAGGGGTAGGGCGGCTCGCGAGCTGAAGAGCAGGTGGTTTGAAGGCCCGCCACCGCGGCTGAGGCTGGCCGGCGAAGCCGGCCAGCAAGCCGAAGCTGCGGTGGTGAGCGTTAAAACCATCTGTGACGATAAGCTCGCGTGGCGCCGCCCAAACCCCGCAGCGCCGGAGCCGTGACAGAAACAATGCTTGCTGCATGTTGCATGCCTGCTTGCATGCTGCATGCCTGCTGCATGTTGCATGCCTGCTTGCATGCTGCATGCATGCTGCATGTTGCATGCCTGCTTGCATGCTGCATGCATGCTGCATGTTGCATGCCTGCTTGCATGCTACATGCATGCTGCATGCATGATGCATGTTGCATGCCTGCTTGCATGTTGTATGCCTGTTTGCATGCTACATGCATCCAAGCCGACAATATTTTTGTAATTAGCATTTAGGTTAGGTGGTGGTTATGTGTGTGGCGAAAAAAAACAGTTCTGCCTTTTAATGACTATCGATATAAAATGTATGCCAAAAGACGATTCTGACTGTGAATTTTCTGCGATATGATGGTTCTGCTTTTTAATTATTATGGATATAAACATTATGCCTAAAGATGATTCTGACTAACAAAATTATGAGTTTTGAATGTATGACAACTGAGTGTATGCGAAATGATTTTCTGCGAAATGAAGTTTATGCTATCCGTTGTTATGCAAAACAATATTATGACGTAAAAAGTTCTGCTATAAAAGGTAGACCCAACCAATGAAATCCTATGCTTAAGCCTCCACTGTTCGTCTGTCTGTCAGTGGGCTGTATCTCAAGAACCGTAATCGGTAGACAGTTAAAATTGTCCAATGCCACTAAAAAATTATCATCATCATATCAGCCGAACGACGTCCATTGCTGGACATAGGCCTTCCCCAAGTGTTGCCATAACAACCGTCCCTTTGCGTCTCGCATCCATCGGCTACCCGCGACCCTCAGCACGTCCACCTTGTGGGAGGCCTTCCAACGTTGGCCGAATGCCAGTTCGGGTTTCGGCATGGGCGCTTCACTATCACGGCGATATCGCGAGTGAGAGTCCTGGCGGAGAAAGCGGTGTCCCGGGGCGGGGTGATGTTGGCGGTGTCCTTAGACATCTCCAAGGCCTTCAACACCCTGCCCTGGAGTTGTATTCGGGAGGCACTGCGCTATCGTCGAGTGCCTCCCTACCTCCGCCGCGTCATTGGGGCTTATTTGACGGACCGGTGTGTCACCTATCTGGGACGTGATGGCAGACATCAGCACCCCATGTCGTGCGGCGTTCCGCAGGGCTCGGTCTTGGGCCCTCCCCTGTGGAACATCGGTTACGACTGGGTACTGAGGGGCGAGTTCCCGCCGGGAGTGGACCTGACGTGTTACGCTGACGACACGCTGGTCTCTGCCCGGGGGAGCTCGTACAGGGAGGTAGCGACGGCCGCGGTCTCACAAGTGGTGAGCCGAATAAGGCGCCTTGGCCTGGAGGTGGCCCTCAACAAGTCGGAGGCCATAGCCTTTCATGGCCCCCGGCGGGCGCCGCCAGCGGGATCGCACATAGTTGTTGGGGGGGCCCCGTATCGCTGTCGAGTCCACCATGAAGTACCTGGGATTGGTGCTCGACAGCCGGTGGGATTTCGGCCCCCATTTCCGGCGGCTGGCGCCCAAGTTGTTGGGCGCGGCTGGGCGCTGTCATCGCTGCTTCCCAATCTGGGGGACCCGAGCACCGCCTGCAGGCGGTTGTATGGCCCCGATCTGGGCGGCTGACCTGACGGCCGGCACCATCGCTGTTCTGCGGAAACCGCAGAGGGTGATGGCCGTCAGAGTCATCAGGGGTTATCGCACGATCTCCTTCGAGGCAGCTTGCGTACTGGCCGGATCTCCGCCCTGGGACCTGGAGGCAAAAGTCTTCGCGTCACTGCACCGGTGGCGTGAGGACGTGCGGGCGCGCGGCGAGCGACTGATGCAGCGGCACATTAAGCTGCGTCAGTCGCAGCTGCGCGAGGTTCTGGTGGCGGAATGGCAGAACAGGCTCTCACGCCCTTCCGCCGGCCTCGTCACTATCGAGGCCATCCAGCCAGTGCTCGACCTGTGGCTCGGGAGAAGGCACGGCTCCTTGAAATTTCGTGTGACGCAGGTCCTCTCGGGGCATGGCTGCTTCGGGAGGTTCTTGTGTTGCATAGGCAGGGAGCCGGACGCTCGGTGTCACCACTGCGTCGACTGTCGAGAGGACACGGCGCGGCATACGCTGGCAGAGTGTGCCGCTTGGGAGGAGCCACGCCGTGCCCTCATCTCTGTGGTAGGCAATGATCTCTCGCTGTCGGCCATAGTTCGTGCTATGGTCGACGGCGAGGAGTCCTGGGACGCAGTGGTCTCCTTCTGCGAAACAGTTATCGCGCAGAAGGAAGCTGCAGAAAGGGAGAGCGAGATCTCGACCTCTCTCCCAGCCCGCAGCAGGCGCACCGGGCGTCGGAGGAGGGCATACGCTGCCCTCTTCCGGCCCCCCTAACTGGGTCCAGGGGCGACGGACTTGGGGATGTCCGTCGCCCTTCATTCATTCGGTCCCGAGGTGGCGGCGCGTGGTATTCCCGTGCGCCCCTCTTTGACGTCGTGGGGGGAGTCAATCACCTCACCTCCCCCCGCTGACCCGAGGTGGCCCGTAGAGACGGGCCCGGCACCAGCCGGGGATTACGGAAGTCGCATTAGTTCTCGCGATCTCCGGTTGGTGAGAGATGGAGCACCGGGGTGGTTTTAGTCAGTAAGAGTCTGACAGACCCCTCCGCCCGCCCCAGGGCGGAGAACATCCATGAGGATTTCCCCCCGTTACAAAAAAATAAGAAAAAAAGGCCTTCCAACGTTGAGTCTTCCGGTACGCGGTCGCCACTCCAGAACTTTTCAACCCCATCAACCATCTATTTTGCGAGCAATGTGCCTTGCCCACTGCCACTATAGTTTGTCGATCCTTCGGGCTATGTTGGTAACCTTGGTTCTCTTGCGGATATCATAATTCCTGATTCGATCACGCAAGGAATTGCCCTCTCCATCGCCCTTTGAGTGACTTTGAGCCTTCTGATGAGTTTTGTCCATGTTCGTTTTGAGACCCACTCTTTCGGAAGATCTACTGAGGTCATCGAGTATTTTACTGAGGTACTTCATAGTCTCAGCCATGACGACTATATCGTAAAATTATATTAAACTAGTTGACCCGCGCAACTTCGTCTGCGTCACAATTTTCATTACTGACATTACATTATCTATAGTCTATAAGCCTTCCTCGATAAAGGGGCTATCTAACACTGAAAAATTTTTCAAATCAAACTAGTTGTTCCTGAGATTACCGCGTTCGAGCAAACAAACTCTTCAGCTTTATATATTAGTATAGATAAACAATTAAAGGATCTCATACAAGAAACTTTGTTTTTCGGTTTGTGGTACGGAATCCTTCGTGTGAGAGTTTACTTGCACTTGCCGGTTTTAAACTACTGCCCTAGAAGAAGGAATGTTTTTAAATAGAACAAAGTAAGCTATCTCTTGTTTAGCATTTAATGAAATCTTCAAATGCTCAATTCACATTTCTGTTAAGAAAACTTCGACCGCGAAGAAACGACTAAAAACTATAAAGATCCAGATATTTTAGGTTAGAAAACAAGAAACCCCGGAGCAGAAATATACATCCGCCAATATTTAGACACAAGTATCTTAACAACATCTTTTCCCGCCAATTGACACCATAACCTAAACCATAGTCTACGAGACACTTGAACCCGACCCCATAACTCAACCCACTCGACCCCATAGATGATAAATAAATTGCCTTCACCATAAACAATATACATCGTGTAATACATACTCTATGGCGTGACCGGTCATTTCCGGTCACCGATAACCGGCCGGGTGTGACGTCAGTTGTCTGCAATATTGTAGGGGAGACTCGTCCCCCCTTTTGATGTTGCTATGTCTATACATAGGTATGGCTGTAGGTAATTCGTATTAGGGATACTGTTTGATATTTCTGTATGATATACTGTCTGATATTTATTATTATTTATTTATTTATTATTTATTTTGTTTTTATATTGTTTTTTTATTTAAACTACTAGCTGATGACTACGGCTTCGCCCGCGTGGATGTCGGTTATGGAGACCAAAAGTAATCATCTCCTAGACGTTTATTTCCGACACCTCCAACAAAAATAAAATAAGCAAAATTCCTATAATTATATTTGAGCCATTGTATGCAAAAACTTGACAAATTATATACTAAAACCATTCCTCGAAAACCACTCTATCCATTGGTTAAAACACCATGAAAATCGGTGCAGTAGTTTTTGAGTTTATCACGAACAGACAGACATGGCAGAGGACTTTGTTTTATAATATGTAGTGATAATGTTGTAGAGAAGTTCCACCATGCCACCACACCACCATGCCATCACACCACCACCACCATGTCTCGGAAAGAATGTTAGGAAGTTGGTTCCTGCAGTAATTTGTTAGACGGTCTTTGGCAGTCGTTACGGATTGTCAGGAACCAGAAAATCTGACACCAGTCTTGCCAAGGAGTACCGTGTCACCCAGTTAATCGGTTGTGGAGGTCTGGTAGGCAGCCGCTCCTAGTAAAATACTAGTATTCAGCTAAATCCGGCTTGACTGGTAGCCGACGCCAATAGGGTATTTTACTGAAAAATAATAATTAGTCCGTCTGATAGATTTAAAATAAATATTGGACACGTAATTTTTTCTTCTTTAAGGTGGAAGCGCCAGAGTAGCCCGCGAAATTCAAATATTTTATGTTTTTTTGCAATTTGCCGGTCAGTGTGAAGTGTTTGTTGAATAAAATAAGATTCGCGACCGTAACGCGTATTTGTGTAAAGAATTATAACTATTTTAATCATCAATATAGCCCTCTAAGTTCATGAAGCCCTATTGAAAGGTTATTTCATGAAAAAGTCATTTCACACAGTATATTTCTACTGCTGCTGTAACAACAAATCACTACATAGTATAAAACAAAGTCGCTTCCGCTGTCTGTCTGTCCCTAAGTATACTTAGATCTTTAAAACTACTCAACGTATTATGATGCGGGTTTTTTTATAGATAGAGTGGTTCTCGAGGAAGGTTTTAGTGAATAATTTGCACCCGTGCGAAGCCGGGGCGGGTCGCTAGTAATAAAAATTTATAAAATTAAAATTAAAGGGGGCTCCAAGGAATGTGTTTTTCGGGTCATGATACTGAACCATATCCTCCCAAATCCTAACCTTAAAACAGGTCGAAAGTTTTTAACCGCCTGAGAAACAGATTTCATTAAACCACATGAAAGTTTAAAATGTACTCGGAACTCTTGTATTTACCAAACCTGACTTTCAAATATTATTTCCGAATAAAAATTAATGAATTTCATGATTCCTTTACGATCATTCTATTTTCTTATCTTGAAATGAGAGCGAGAGAGATAAGCGTCTCATCGAATGCTTAGATTTTAGGTTTATATTTAACTAGTTTTCCAGCAAGGTTCCTTATCAAGATTCAAGGCATTTTATTGCATATAAACCATTTACAGGCACTTTTGTAACGTCAAGGTCGGTCAGTCAAAAACATGGAAGCTATTTGCACGTTTCAAAGCGTAGATATCTATGGAGAAGAACGTGCAAGAAACTCCACGGACACTCATAAAATCATGTACTGTTTTACAAAAATCTAAGTTACATATACTTGTTGCTTCTGCATGTGAGGACAATGCAAAGTAAAAAAAAAACTTATTATAAGAATTTAGAATATAAAGATTAAAATAAGCCAATGCCAGTTAAGAGATGACCAGTCTCAACTGACGGCGCCCGTTCACGAGCATGACGCGTGTATCGGCACCATTCAGCTCAACCATTTCGAAGGGAACCGAATGATCCAACCCACGCGCCGCCATCAGCGAGACATTTGAGTGAGCATGACATGCTCTCAACCACCATTCTCGTTCATGTCCAAAAATTAAAACTATAACTATTCACATAATATGTAAATGGCTTCATGATACTCACATTTACAAAATTTTAAATATATGCTACTTTACACAAAACTATGGTTGTCAATAACCAAACAATGAAATTTTTTTTTAATGAAAACAACTATTAAGTTTTTACACCAAAAACAATAAATAAATGATTATAATAATTATGTAAGTAAAAAAAGAGGATGAGCATCTCTTGCAAATATAAAAACCTAACAAGTGGACCCAAGCAGCTGTGTGTGCAGGACCGGCATTTAGCCAAGCGTTTTTATCGAGGATATAATCTTCCAGTTTATAATACGCTTGTCTACATAGTGTGCGTTTTATGCATGCTTTAAATTTTCTCTCATTCAGTTCGAGAATATCAACTGGTATTTTATTATAAAATTTAACACAGTACCCCATAAAAGAAGTGTGTACTTTGGCCAATCTGAATCGGGGTTGATCTAATTTGTTCCTATTTCATGTATTAAAATTATGCCTGTCACTAATCTTGCTAAAAAGATGAAGGTTTTTCCGAACAAACTTAATATTTTCGTAAATGTATTGACAAGGTACCGTCATGATGTTGATATCCTTAAACAGTTCTCTTAGGGAATCACGCCGACGGAGATTGTAAATGGCTCTGATGGCTCTTTTCTGCAGGATAAATATAGACTCGATGTCTGCAGCACGTCCCCATAATAAGATACCGTAAGACATGATACAATGAAAGTAACTAAAATAGATCAGCCTCGCGGTATCTATATCGGTAAATTGACGGATTTTTCTGACAGCGTATGCTGCTGAACTTAGCCGTCCCGCAAGAGATGTTAAATGAGGACCCCATTGTAGCCTTGAGTCAAGCGTAATCCCCAGGAAAACCGTGTTTTCGACGAATTCAAGTTTCTCCTTGTTCAATACTATGTCGCAATCATTTCTTTTAACCAAATTTAAAAGCCAAATTACTAAACCGATTTTGATGAAATTTAATTGGGACCAATCGAGGAGTCCTTTCACATAAAAAAGGTTTTTTCAAATTGGTTCATACATTACGGAGTCATGAGGTATCAAACATATCAAAAAATACTTCCGAATTAAGAACCTGATCCTTTTTTGGAAGTCGGTTAAAAATAATTTTCAGAGATTAACGCTTTCAAACAAACTCTTCAGCTTTATAATATTTTTTTTCAAGCATTTTACTTTTTCAATAAATTAAGCTTTTAATATTAGTATAGATATAGATTGAACCTACAATTGGGTTCTCTTACTGCAAATCCTAAATGCGTTCGAAGAGATATGAGATAATATTAGTTTTCATTCTAAAAGGCCACTTTAGGAGACTCAAAATATAAATCTGCCAAATGTAATTTTCATCTTTATCGCTAACGCATTAGGTTCAAGGTTGATTGGGAAAATTTGACAGTGACGGGTAGTGTGATGTGCTTTCTAATTCTGCTAAAATGGCCTTTTTAGGCCACCTGAGTGCAAATTTAGAACTTTGACGCTTTTTGAACAGTTTGCGACTGACATTTGAATGCGAACTTTGTTTAAAAATTAGTAGAATTGGCGCTACGTTTTGGCCTTTGGCCATTTGTCTATTGGTATTTTGTTCACTCACTCGCCACAAGGATTCTTCAATACCTTACGAAGAACACTTTAGTTTACTTAAATCTCAGTGTAAAACACGTACGTACGTACATTCACAATCCATGTTTTCCTTTCACAGTTTTATCCATGCACCTTTTAAAATAATCCCGCCTATTGTACCTCAAATAGAAGCGTACAGAACCCATGTTTTAGCGATCCGTAAAGGGTATGAAAACGCATTCCAACTATGTCGCGGCACGACCCACTACCGAAAGGATTTTATCAAAAAGTGATTTGCCTGGCATCTATTCAAGAACATGCACGCTCTATAAAGGTCGCGAATGGAAGAACGAATGAATTTGAATGAACTTTGAATGGCATTGAACTAAATCGTTTGAATTTCGGCGGAAATATGATTTTGAATCAGGACTTGGGCCTGCTTGCAGTAGCTAGAGTATTACTATCATTGGCTTATTTTAATCTTTATATTTTAAATTCTTATAATAAGCTTTTTTTTCCTTTGCATTGTCCTCACAAGCAGAAGCAACAAGTATATGTAACTTAGAATTTTGTAAAACAGAACATGATTTAAAACAGTGTCCGTGGAGTTTCTTGCACGTTCTTCTCCATAGAGATCTACGCTTTGGAACGTGCAAATAGCTTCCATGTTTTTGACTGACCAACCTTGAAGTTTCAATAGTGCCTGTGAATGGTTTATTTGAAATAAAATGCTTTGAATCTTGAATAGGAGCTCGTGGCTAAGTGGAAAATGGGTGGACCCATCCACAGATAAACCTTGGCAAGCGTTGCTTAGCCTTAAAGTTCGATCCGTGGGCTAGTATTCTTTAGCCACGAGCTTCTCCAAGGTAGGTGGGTTCCTTGGGGTGTGTCTATAGAAATACACATGTGTGATGTCAACTGTCTACCTATTACGATTCTTGAGATACAGCCCGCTAGCACAGACGGACGGACGGACAGACAGCGGAGGCTTAGCAATAGGGTTCCGTTGGTTACCCTTTGGGCACGGAACCATAAAAAACCTTACGAAAAGAAAATATATTCCACCGTAACCTCATAGAAAGGTAAGCATATCAAATAATAAGTTCAGAAAACTAATTCTACGAAAAACTTTGATTATATTTCATAGGAATCCTTTTCCTCTTCCCTATCGCTGAGTCGTCGAGTTGTGTTGCAGATAGCGCGCCGAATCGGGAAACTTGGCAAATTACTACTTATTTTATCCGCTTTCGTTGTTTTTCTTTTCTGGGTGTTGAAGGCGTTCTTGTGAAAGGGAATCTTTCGACATTTTAGGCGTTTTCCTACTCCAAATAAATGAGTTATTTGATTTTTCTATTTTCCTTGTAGAACTGTTTAAATATGAGTTTTTTTTCGTACTTTTCTGATGCAATTTGCCTTTTAATTGAGGTTCTGCATCTTTTATGTGATAGAATTTGGTTATGATTGGTACAAAAATTTGCCACACGATGGGCGCATGCACTGGACTATTCTCTGGACCTATAAAAAAAATTTCAGAGGACTTAGGTTGGTTTTTCAAGGCACTCGATCCCGTTAGAGTAAAGCCACGAACGCACGGAGAGGCTACGCACGTGTGTGAGGCTTCGCTTTGCAAGAAAATGTATGAGATTGTTTCCACTGCTACCCACGGACACGCTACGCATCAAGTGACGTCATCGGCACAGGCGTGGCTAGCTCAAATCTGGCGCCCATGTAGCTCGACTATGTCATAACCATATTCTTACAAAAAAACGTGCAAAGCCGTCGCGTAGCGTGTAGCGTCTACTTCAGTGGAAACGTGGTCCACGTTGTCAAACAAATAAACCCATGCAGCTAAATGCGCGGTGTGGTCGTGGATAGCGTGCATCGCGGTCGGTTCACGGCTTAAAGTTTCGCTTATGTCAAATTGTATGGAAAAAATTTGCTGTCGGTAAAATCGGTTTACGGACGATAATTACACGTGATAACGTTATAAAAATACAGTTAAATTCTTAACAAACAAGCCGAACGTTAGGGCCGATCGTGCCTCTCTATCACTTGTATCGTGCTCTAGCTTACGGAACGTCACTTTTTCGTGAGTGCAGCCGGCGTTCATCAATTTATGAGTCGTTATCACGTCAAAAAAGTTTTTCCGTTATTATCACTAAATGGAGCGATCGAGAACGTTAGTGCGTGTGGTGCGAGTTTTACTCGCACCACAGAGTGATTTAGTCTATAGTACCTACGAAATTTGTTTGGGTTTAAATGATCTCGTTTTCACATTTATATAGCTTACTTTGCATAGTGTAATAATATTTGTGTTCTGGACGTTATTATTAAATGTTAGTTTATTCGAGAAAACTAAACTAACTCAGCCTGTGGGATAACAGCTTGTATAGGTATCAGACGACTGTTCCAAGGAGCAGGGTACCGAGTTCTTGGAATACCGACGACAAAGTGATCTTGTAAAAGTTTTGTCTTTCTTTGTTTGAATACGGAATGTTAATTAACCCTGCTCATACCCGTCTTTCTTACAATTATCACGAACACACAGTTTGTGCCTATGTGTAAAAAATTGATCTCTGAGTAATTTTCGAAGTGAAAACTTCTTTAGCGGCGATGAGCACTTTTATTGAAATGGGTAAAAAAAATTAAACTCGCGTCAGGACACGTGACCTGATCGAAAATTCGTAAGACGGTGGGAGAGAAGCACGCAGTATTCAAGTTTTCACATCTGCCGGCACTCCCGGAGTGCAACCCGTTGTTTTTTTTCCGAATCTGAAGAATCATCAGCGCAATCCTAATAAGCCTCTTTTGTCCGTTTGTCCGCCAGTCGTCAGTCCGTATGTCCGTCTATCCGTCCATAGTTTCTATAATTGTTATGCCTAACATTATTAACTGTAACAATTTAAAAACTTATAGCCTAACACACACAATTTTTGGTTAAACAATATAATAAATCATAACATAGAATTAAAATAATAAAAAATACCTTGATTGTTACGAATTGCATAATTATTAATAACAACATGTTCATAAAAATAGTATGAAATTAAAATTATATTTTAATGATTAAAATTGCAATTAACGGAACGAAAAAACATTTTAACAAATTAAAATCAAAGCAATAAAATTAATAAATTAAATTATTAATTAGTCTTAATAGTCTTATTTATATCGCTGTCATCCGGAAACAAGTCCAAAAGCTGCTGGCAGCATTACCACGCGGTTTCAATGAAATTAAATATTTTCCTAAACCAAACAATTCAAAAACTCAAACTCCAACCCTCAAACTCTAATCTACCCCTTCACTAAAAACCTTGAAGAAAAATAATTAAGCCAATCTCAAACGCCTTTGAAATCGAAATGCAATGGCCGAACTTAAGATGAGAAAGTTTCCACAAAAACTCAGTCCTCTCTTATCTCTTAGCCTCGGGCCAGTAATTTTACAAATAGTCCGATTTCGAACTTGGATCAGAACTTTGTCCTCATTGGTCGAAATGAGTTCTGTGTTATTCTGATTGAGTCGTGCAGTTTTGCCATAGAGTAACAGGAGATGTCTCGGAGCCTTAAAGGATCACTGCGTTATTCGTCCATTTTTAGGTTAGCCAAATGTTAACCAACGGTAAAAAGGGTAATAGGTAATAAGTTTGAAAAACATTTGACCGAATTTCATTTCACCTACAACTTTTGAACTATTTTACCTATCATTTCGTTTTTTTTTTACTTCATCAAAGTCTCGTCTGCCACTGTTTCTGTTGACCTATTATCAACTCGATTTTTTTCGTCACTCCGACGTTTCATTTTGTCGAAAAACTTTTTACCGAAGTCACACTTAGACGAAATAAAATTTGTCCGAAGTATTATGTTTCCGAACATTCATTATACCACTGTTTTAATTTAAGTGGTGTAATGGTGGTATGGTTTTAAGTGGACCTAGTAAGAGCATGCAAACAAGGATGGTTGTACGTTGTTTTATAGAAGACAGTTTTACAGAATTTCGTTTCACATAATTTTTTTCTCGTAATATCATTTCATAGAATAATCAATACGCAGAATACTTTCTATGAATAAATTTAAATCATAGTAATTGTTACAAATTAACTTTTATTCGATAATCATCATATAATTAATCCTCATATTGAGTCATCTGCCTAGCTTTTTCCCAACTATATTGGGGTCGGCTTCCAGTCAAGCCGTATTTAGCTGAAGACCAGTATTTTACATGGAGCGGCTGCCTACCAGACCTCCACAACGCATTAACTGGGTAACACGGTACTTCATGGCAAGACGAGTCAGATTAACTGGCTTCTGAGAATCCGTAACGACTGCCAACGATCTACAAATGACAGCTAGGACCAACGGCTTAACGTGCTTTCCGAGGCACGGAGGAAACTCGTTATGTTAAGATGGTCTCCCATCCACAGACCAACCTCGGCAAGCGTTGCTTAACCTTGAAGATCGACCCGTGCGGCTGTTATTATCTAGCCACGAACTCCTCCTTAATCCTCATATTGAGTAGTTAACATAAAACTTGTTACCAAGAAAAACAGTTTATCGAGTGAAAGTTTTAAACTTTTGACATAATGCATCCCTCCTATAAAATTACAACATGGCGTTCACAAAAACAATGCGGGTAAATTCTAGTCAAGCAAAACTTTTCATTCAGACTCGGTCGACGGAACCCCACGAAGCGGCAATGTGGCAAATGGTGATGGGAATAAAAGACCAAAATATGCAAACAAGCATACACCATGAATGCAGCAAGCACACAGCAAGCATTCAGCAAGCGTACAGCAAGCATGCAGCAAGGATACAACAAGCATGCAGCAATCATGCGGCATTCAACATGCAGCATGCAAGCAAGCAAACATGCAGCACGTAAACGAGCATGCAGAATGCAGGCAAGCATACAGCACGCAAACGAGCAAGCAACATGCAGAATGCAAGCAAGCATGGTTTCTGTCGCAAGCATGCAGCTTAGTTATAACAAGCACGCAAAATGCAAGCAGGCATGCAACATGCAGCAAGCATTGTATCTATCATGGCTCCGGCGCTGCAGGGTTTGGACGGCCCCACGCGAGCTTATCGTCGCAGATGGTTTTAATCCTCACCGCCGCGGCTGCTTGCTGCGTTGCTAACGTTGATTAAAAATAAGCAGAATTGACTCTCTGTGTAGTGCTGTTTTGTATAACTCAAAATGAAGTTTTAGGTGAAGTGGGTTGACCTAGCAATAATGGGGTTGTTGAATAAAAAACCCGACCGCTAAAAACAACTACAAAGTTCGAAACAAGTCGCTTTTCAAGCAGTCTGATGCAGTTCAATCACAGCTGATACTACCAACTGTTTTTTGACTAAGTAATTTTTTTTATTTCCTACATTTTAGCAACTTAAATTTTTGGTATTGTCTCCTCGAGCCCTTTATTTTGATACCCCAGTCGATTAGTTTTGAAAATTATAAATTTTTTGAAGGCATTATATGGCGCCAAATATCGGCTATTTTGTGTTTTTTTTTTATATTTTGATGTACCCAGTGTCACTCTCACGACTTGGAAGAATCTATTGACATCACTCACATAAAAATACGATAAGCCGTTTAGGCTCTAGGGCGTGCCAAAGAAATATACATACATACATACATACATACACTCGAAAAACATAACCCTCCTTCTTTCGCAGTCCGGTAAAAATTTAGTTAATCCGTCAGAAAGATTAAAAAAATATTGGACACGATTTTTTCTTTTTTCACGTAAAAAAAAACACTAAGACGGTCAGTGTGTTGGACACTCGTGTGACGTCACTTTGCGATACACTTTTTATCGGATAGTGACGTCACAAGCGTCTTCTGATCTTTGGCGCGTTTTATCTTCGTAAATTTTGATCTATACTTAATATATAAAGCTGAAGAGTTTGTTTGTTCGTTTGAACGCGCTACTCTCAGAAAATACTGGTCCGATTTGAAAAATTCTTTCAGTGTTAGATAGCCCATTTATTGAGGAGCATTTAATAGGAGCTGAGCAGACGAAGTTGCGCGGGTCAACTATTTGTTTTGATAGGTAAAACAAAAAATACGTATTCAATATTATTCGACAATCTAAATGACGGGCTAATATCATATGTTTTTACTCAGGAAACTTTCTCTTCCTTTCTTCACGGTAAGGCTCATAGAATTGACTGTCTATTCATTCCGTGCTCTGTAAGTTCAACCTACTTTGTAAAGGTTTATGTTCGGTGGAGTTAGTTTCCTTTGTAACGTGTCGATGTTTCTTTTTTCTTTGTCTGTTCTAGTCTGAAGTCACACTAGTACTATTTGTCCGTTTGTTTGGAGTTTGTAACTGAACTGTGGAGTTAATTTTGATTAGACGATAGAACTAAAAAAACCGATTAAGTGCGAGTCCGTCTCGCACACGAAGGGTTCCGTACCATAAACCTTAACTTTTATTATTTGTTGTTATAGCGGCAATAGAAATACACAATCTGTGAAAATTTCAACTCTCTATCTATTACGGTTCTTGAGATACAGCCCGCTGACAGGCAAACGGACGGACGGACGGATTAACGGACGGACGGACGGATGGACGGACGGACGGACGGACGGACAGCGGAGGCTTAGTAATAGGGTTCCTGCACCGGTCGGGCGTGATCGACTGGAACAGGGTTGTGATGGGGTAGGTCTATCCTTTTTCTTCTCCTCCGAAGTGAACTGTGACCGACCGACGGCGTCCAGCCGCGCTGACGTCCTGTACCGGAAACTGAGGCTCTTCCGCACCTAACGTACAACGTTCTTCTATCTTGCCAAGTACTTGCCGTCTTCGGGGTAGATTGGGGTGCAGGGTGAATGCTTACCAGGGTTAAATAATAGGCAGGAATTTGACAACACTGCAGCTAATGGTTTAAGGGCAAATTCGCGAGTACTGTGATTCTATTTATAGATTCTAGGGTTTCTTCTGCCGGTGACTACGAGTTTGCTATTTTTTGGCAATTTACTAAGGTACGAGGTTACCTTACCGTAACGAGGCCCAAAAACCACTAACTGCTTCAGTTTATTTTAACTGCAAAATTTAACTAAGGTTCTACAACATTTTCGGCTATATCTAGGTCTATTCTAGGTCTGGATAGGGGTTGACGCACCTCTATGCAAATCCCCCGAAATTCCCCGTCGAACGAGGTGGAAACCAACCCTCCAACCCTGCCCACTAGTGGGCTTGTTGCATTTAACTGTCGAAACTGTTTCAAGTTTTGAACTTGTTTACTATTTAGGGTTGATTTCCCGGAAAACTGTGCCCCAAGGGCTATGAAACTATCTATATTCGGGTAGGTGCATCATCCCTCTATCCAGCTACACAACTTAGCAAGCCACCCCTCCAAGGGTGGAGGTACTATGGGTCAGGAACCCGGAAGAGGATAAAAATCTGTGTTTACCTTTTAATCTATTTTGCGGCTTTATGCCTTGCCTGACCATGAAGATGTGCACATATCTGGATAGGGCTGAGTGCCAGGTTTCCAGTGCCTATGGTTTAAGACCCAAATTCCTAGATGCCCTAAAGGCTTAGCACTGAAGGTGCGTGTACATGGTGGTTTTCTTCAACCACCCTACTATCTTTGAATGTGAAATGACTATTCTGTATGTACCTTCGATTTGGTTGATTTCCATCAGCCAATCAGAACACGCCCTCTGGGTGCTATCGGGAATGTGTAGGGGAAATGTGTAGCCCTACCTATTTGTTATAATTTTCTACGAAAATAAGTTTTCCCCAGAACATTTGGGGAAAAACGACAAACATACGATTTTTAATCGATTACATAGCTTACAAACTATCACTATGCAAGTACATAAGCTTCTGAGTTCAGTACATAGGCCTACGACTATAGGTACATGGGTACTATCTATGCGAGTTACACAATGCTAAATGCGTCTCCGCGAACATTTCTATGACTATTTGATTATATAAGCTCCTAACTTTAAAATATATAAGCTTACGACTATAGGTACATAAGGCTGTTTATGCGAGTTATACAAAGCAAAATGCTCCGTCGCGAACAGTTCCGTTGGTTACCTTTTGGGTACGGAACCCTAAAAACGTGTTGTCTTACAATGGAAACTGAACTTTATGTTCTCGATCACAAAGGCATGAAGGGCTAGTTTCCACCATCAATAAATTGCAAATCTATTTAGTCCGTCAGTTAGAGGATTGAAAAATAACAGACATGATTTTTTTTGATTTTTAAATCAAGATAATACGCATCAATACTCGGGAGTGGGGGCTCGTGACGTCAGTACGCTCTAAAAATTAGACCCGGCGTGACGTGTGGAGAATAGGGAAGATGCAAATACAGAATTTATGAGAATTTTGTCAGTAAAATGATAAAAAAGTATAAAACAAAGGCCACTGCAACGTTTTTATTTTGGTTAATATCGATTTTTAACAAAAATAATGAATTAAAGTAACGTGAAACGGAACGTATTTAAAAGCAACAATCAGCGTTTAGTGACGTATCTGCTGTTATGCCAACGAAAAGGCAACCTTATGTCTTTGAGTTAGGACAGTTCTTGACCAGTGATAGACACGAGTGACGTCTCCGTCCGTTTTCGCGCGAACCTTTAAACTGTCGGTTTCAAAACGCAATTTTGGCAATAAATTAAAGCGATTTCATTTCTTATTATGTGGTGGTCTATTCTAGATGGAGTTCTTTAAAATTAAAGCAAAAATGGCAATATTGCATGTTCCCTATTTTAAGCGTCGTATCTTCGTCGATTTTGGTTTACGTAACAAAGGAATATAAAATGAACAAATATTTTTTGAAAATCTAACTGACGGACCAATTAATTTTTTTCAGTGGACAAGCCTATTGTATGATAACGAGAAAAAGTTGGTATCGTGTTCATAGGTTAGGTACCTTCTGTCTAGTCTTTTTCTAACTATATTGGGGTCGTCTTCCAGTCAAACCGTATTCAGCTGAACACCAGTATTTTACGTGGACCGGCTGCCTGTCTGACCTTCGAAACTCAGAAACAGGGCAACAAACAGTATTGTCAAAGGGTCTCGCCTTTGACAATACTAGTGTCTAATTTCTTGCCTTCAACATACCCGTAACGACTGCAAAAGACCTACAAATGACAGCCCGGTTCAAAGGCTTAACGTGGTTCTCGGTATTTTAACATGGCCTCCCATCCACGGACTGACCTTGGCAAGCGTTGCTTAACCTTGAAGATCATACCTTGCTGCAGTTATTATTTAGCCACGAATCGACTTCAAAAACCGAACGCCTTAAAGGAGAACTGCGTAAAAAATTAAATTAAATGTTCAAGAAGGTTTTAATTTGAAGTTTCATTCCCATTATTCGTGCTAACAGTTTCACTTAGTAACAATAAAGTTTTCCAGCGGAGCGAGGAAGTAATGTTTTCTTTCTATACGTTCTCGAATGAAAGATAAACGTAGCCTTTACAGCCAGAATGTTACTAGTATTTGTCTTAATTAGGCTGCGAACAGATAAAGAATAAGTTTATCATCCTCATCATTAAGATAATTATCAGCCAATTGCCGTTCACGAATAAGTTAAATCTGTCTAAATAAAGTCTATGACCAGTGCGTGTTGCCAGTGATGACATATGGAACTGAAACGTGGTCGCTCACAATGGGCCTCATCAGAAGGCTCAAAGTCACTCAAAGGGCAATGGAGAGGGCAATGCTTGGAGTTTCCTTGCGTGATCGAATCAGGAATGATGATATCCGCAAGAGAACCGAGGTTACCGACATAGCCCGAAGGATCGCCAAACTAAAGTGGCAGTGGGCAGGCACATTGCTCGCAGAACAGATGTTTGATGGGGTCGAAAAGTTCTGGAGTGGCGACCGCGTACCGGTAGACGTAACGTTGGAAGGCCACAAGGTGGACCGATGACCTGGTGAAGGTCGCGGGTAGCCGATGGATGCGAGACGCACAGGACCGGTCGTTGTGGCGACGTTTGGGGGAGGCCTATGTCCAGCAGTGGACGTCTTTCGGCTGATATGATGATGATGATGATCTAAATAAATAGCTATTAGGTACATCTATCTTAACTTATTAAATATTATATTATTATGTAAGTTAATAAAAATATTTCAATCATCAATCATCATTAATCCATCCTATTCCCGTCCTTCGGATGCGCCTTGCAGGTCGTATCTTAGAAATCTCCTTAACTCCCCTCCCCACTCTACCGATTTTTACTCCTACTCCTTTACTGCACATGCGGTACGGTCGTGGAATTCACTACCGCCTGACATTAGGGATTGTCAAACTCTTGCAGTTTTTAAAAGAAGAGTGAAAGAACACTATCTTTCCTTCTCGTCATAGTAGCAAATAGGTATGTATTATTATTTATCTGTTATATCATATAGAATGTATTAGTATGTTATTTATGTTTTGTATGTTATATTTAATATGTATAGTTTTTATTTTAGCTACTGTTACACACTATGTCTACATCTCTTTTTACTCTACTCTCCTTTCGCAGGTATGCTGGAAGAGATTTCTATAGAAATTAGCATCACCTTTGTACCTATTTTTAACCGACTTCAAAAAAAGGAGGAGGTTCTCAATTTGGGATGTATTTTTTTTTATGTTTGTTACCTCATAACTCCGTCATATATGAACCGATTTGAAAAAAAATTGTTTTATCTGAAAGGGTATACTTCTCGATTGGTCCCATTGTCACCATGTTAGAATCTGATGATGGAATTAAAGTTTTTTTCTTTCTTCCGAAGTTATTTTGTACCTTGTAGTGTTTTGTTTTTGGAAGTCGGTTGTATTTTTTTCTGTTTCTTTCTTCTTATCTTCTTATTAAATGTGTGTACATAAATTGTTAAATAAATAAATTAATTTATGTATATAAAACTCTTGCGTTACTGACTGACAGACAAACTATTGGTCGTACAACGCTGAAATTTGGCATGTAGCTTCTCCACACTACATAGGGGAGCACTAAGAGAGGATTTCCAAAATTCCTACGGGAACGGGAAAAAAACGATATGCGCATACGAAGTTGCTAGTGTAAAAATAAAAATACAAGCGGGATAAAAGTGGAGGGGAAGAACTCATAGGCTATGGAAAAATTCGGCCACATGGAAAGTCAACGGGAAAAGTCACTGGCAACACTGCCGCGATGAATGGTAACACTGACCTATATACTAGTATACTTATAAATATGTTAGCTGAAGAGTTTGTTTGTTGGAATGCGCTAATCTCAGGAACTACTAGTTTGATCTGAAAAATATTTTGATGTTGGATATCCCATTTGTCAAGGCTTTCCTATGAAATTGCCGTTTTATATGAAACTAGTTGACTCGCGCAACTTCGTTTGCGTCACAATTTTCATTACTGCTCCGCTCCTATTGATCTAAGCGTGATGATATATAGCCTATAGCCTTCCTCGATAAATGAGCTATCTAACACTGAAAGAATTTTTCAAATCGGACCAGTAGTTCCTGAGATTAGCGTGTTCTAGTAAACAAACAAACAAACATACAAACAAACAAACAAACAAACTTTTTTGCTTTATATATTAAGTATAGATATAGATAGATAAGTTTACGTATTTTTTTTCTATATTTTTTATTTCTATTAATCAAAGAAATCAATCACCAATGGAATCGATGCATCTTTGCCAAGGCAATGGCAGATAAATTATTGTTTGGCCTTCTTGAAGAAATCAGCTGGACGGGAGGCAACAAATTCTTCAAAGGCATTTTGTGCTGCCTCTTGGATATTATTTTTATCCCGCCATTTTTTTATTTGTGATGGGTTTGCTCTTGAATCTAGTCTATGTCAGAGACATAGTCTACGATGGAGTGAGCCTACCCAGAAGGAGCCTGTTCACTCTAACTTTGAAGAGATTAGGGTTGTAAGCGTTTGGAAACACAGACGCAGGCAGAGTTCCAATCCTTTGTATTGCGCATTATAAAAGACGTTTGGAAACGCTTAGTGCGAATTGGTGGAATAGCAATAAGGTAGGGATGGTAAGATGCAGTGCGTCTGGATGTCCGATGGCAAAAGGGAGCCGTGATGTTGTTTAAGTTCTGGAAAAGGTAGAAGTCTATAGGCGCATGTTCTGGTGAGTACGGAGAGCTTTCAACCCCAGCTCTTGTAGCTTGGAGACCGACTGCTGTTTGGTTTGAGGTAGCGCGTTGTCGTGCAGGAACAGCGGTGACGAGCGATTGACCAAAGCTGGTTGGAGACGTGCGAGCTTTTCCATCATTGTCATTCTTATCAAAGGTAGAGTTAAAAGAATAGAAGTTGCGCATAAGTCATGCAGATATATAAATAACTGTTGACCCGCGCAACTTCGTTTGCGTCACAATTTTTGTTACTACTCCGCTCCTATTGGTCTTAGCGTGATGATATATAGCCTAAAGCCTTCCTCGATAAATGGGCTATGTAATACTGAAATAATTTAATTCAAATCGGACCAGTAGTTCCTGAGATTAGCGCGTTCAAGTAAACAAACAAACAAACTCTTCAGCTTTATATATTAGTATAGACTAGTATACATAAGTAGGGAACATACTCCCGGGATAAAAATAGCCTATGTCCTTGTTCAGGCTCTAGACTATCTGTGTACCAAATTTCATTTAAACCGGTTCAGTGGTTTTGACGTGAAAGCGCGACAGACAGACAGACAGAGTTACTTTCGCATTTATAATTTTTCATTCATCTGCCTAGCCTTTTCCCAACTATATTGGGGTCGGCTTCCAGCCAAACCGGATTCAGCTGAATACCAGTATTTTACGTGAAGCGGCTGCCTACCAGACCTCCACAACCCATTAAATGGGTAACACGGTATTTCTTGGCAAGACTGGAGTCAGATTTACTGGCTTCTGACAATCCGTAACGACTGCCAAAGTTCTACAAATGACAGCCGGGACCAACAGCTTAACGTGCTTTCCGAGGCACGGAGGAAACTCGGTATGTTAAGATGGTCACCCATCCACAGACCAACCTTGGCAAGCGTTGCTTAACCTTGAAGATCAATCTGTGCGGCTGTTATTTTTTAGCCACGAGCTCCTCGCACTTATAATATTAGTGAGGATGGTTTGATTATTACAAACTGCAGCTAAAAACAACGCCACAACCTTCATGCTTTTCACACAAAATCAACGACCTCACACCACAACATGTATCCCAAGACAAAACTTAAGATTAAAGAAACAGCATCCATCAAGCCAAAAGCAGTGTTTTAAGACAAAAGGAAACTGAACAGAGGCGTCTATTAACTAAGAACATAAATAACTTAGTCGCACAACAATAGGGAGAAATTACGCGATTGTGAACCTTATTGTGTTTGGCATAGGGACGGCTGCGAATGACGGCCGGAATTGTGCCGGATCTTTTGGGGAAGTTGGGGGAAGATGGTGTAAGGGGTTGATGTGGTAATTTATGGATAATTTTTAGAAATCATTTGCCTCTTTGATTTACATGCGCCTGAAAAAAATCCCCGGGACAATAATTACGAAGTTCAATATACGAGGCTTGCAAAGGTCGGTCTGTAGATGGGTGACCTAAGATGGTCACATACGTGACTCCTTCGTGCCTTGAAGTACGTTAAAGTGTTGGTGTCGGTTGTCATTTGTAGATCTTTGGCAGTCGATACGGGTAGTCAAAACTAGACTACAAACATCATCTGCCTAGCCTTTTCCCAACTATATTGGGGTCGGCTTCCAGTCAAACTGGATTTAGCTGAACACCAGTATTTTTCGCGGAGCAGCTGCCTACCAGACCTCCACACCCATTGATTGGGTAACACGGTACTTCATGGCAAGACTGGAGTCAGATTAACTGGCTTCTGGCTATCCGTAACGACTGCCAAAGATCTACAAATGACAGCTGGGACCAACGGCTTAACGTGCTTTCCGAGGCACGGAGGAAACTCGGTATGTTAAGATGGTCACCCATCCACAGACCAACCTCGGCAAGCGTTGCTCAACCTTGAATATCGTCCCGTGCGGCTGTTATTATCTAGCCGCGAGCTCCTCGACCTCCTCGATGACTAGATTACAATAGAAAATAATTATTATTTTACACCCAGAAGATTTATCCAACTTTTAATTAATTTTACCACATCCACACCTTCCGACCTCCGCCTATTATGAAATCAGTTGTCTTGAAGGAGTATTAATCTTGGCCATTGCTGTGTAATTGCATATTGTTTCGCCTCTTTTCAGCCGGTGTCCTCAAATGAACACCCAGGTCCTGTGGGGGACTAAGATAAACTAGAAAGTTGTTATTGATTTAATAGCTTGCGTGAATTTTAGGATAGTTTATGGTGACTTTTGTGAGCTTAAAAAGCTGTTTTTTGTTCGCGTTTGAATACCTTTATCTCTCTCCTGATGGTAAGTGATGATGTGTGTGTTTGTTTTGGTACTTTTCAGCCGGAGTCCTCAAATGAACATCCAGGTCCTGTGGGGGACTAAACTAGAAATGTCAGGTATTGAGACAATTTGTTATCGATTATCGAACTCATACAAAACATATTGTTCGTTTTTAATTATTTTTTCATGTATACAACCTTTAACAGAATATACGCAATAACTATTAAGGGGTAATTGTACTCATCATTATGAACAACTTTCACTACGGGACCAACACTGAAATCGCGAATAAAAAATCTGGCTTACGTGAATTTTAGGATAATTTATGGTGACTTTTGAAAGCTTAAAAAGCTGTTTTTTTGCTCGCGTTTGTCTCTCTCCTGATGGTAAGCGATGATGTGTGTGTTTGTTACGGCACTTTTCATCCAGAGTCCTCAGATGAACACCCAGGTCCTGTGGAGGACTATTATGAACTAAAGTTAGGTATTGAGACTATTATTTTGATGTTGATTTTGTGGCTTACGTGAATTTTGGGATAATTTATGGTGAAGA
The DNA here is from genome assembly GCA_950371165.1 of Lacanobia oleracea. Classification (NCBI taxonomy): domain Eukaryota; kingdom Metazoa; phylum Arthropoda; class Insecta; order Lepidoptera; family Noctuidae; genus Lacanobia; species Lacanobia oleracea. Next base: position 3,382,617 of record OX493412.1, on the reverse strand, counting down.
GAGAGAGTGAAGAGCTTAAAAAGCTGTTTTTTTGCTCACGTTTGAATGCCATCTGTTTCTCTCCTGATGGTAAGCAATGACATGGTCGACGATAGAGCTCGCTTGCCTAGAAGGAATCTATTTACTCTTCACTTAAAGGTTTCCAGGTTAAAGCTGCTTAAGGTACAATGAAAGTATTTTAAAACGTTTTTCCGTATGGATAGGATGTTCACCATGTACTAGTGGCGCCGTACGTCTTGTAGTCCGATGTAAGAACTCATTTTATGGTTCCGTACCTCAAAAACTCGTCCATCATTTCGTCCTATAAGTAAGATCATTTTGTTGTCCGTCTGTCTGTCTGTCAAAGCCCTTTATTTCGGGAACGCTTGAAGGTATCGAGTTGAAATTAAAACCCTAGACTCAGGTCTATAGTCTCTCGTTCATGATGGCAATGCTGATTCTGTGGCTAAAGAAAATGGTCACGTGAAGACTCGACTAAGGACTTGCTGATTTCACAAAAAACTCAATGAGAACTGTGGATTAGTCGACCTATTTAAACCCTAATCAACTCCAACCCCACCCCAAACCATAATTCCAAAGATAATAGAATAATAGACCACACAAAACTTTAAATCCATATAAGTTTTCAGCGTTCGCAATCAATGGGCTATAGATTGTTTGAAATCTCATTATGGGCTACAAAAGCCCAGATCCTGGCCTATTAGTAGCTTGGCTGAAGGCCAACGGCTCTGAGTTTTATTGGCTTCGGTGAATTTTCAGCTCGAATTATAGCCGGGATCCGATAGACATTCGGTGGTTGAACAGAGCTGTGGAGTCGCATTGGGAAATAGTTTTTTAATTATGTCTTTTTCAGCAATGACTTTTAAAGATGTAATGAACATCCACAATACTGTAAGCGTGGGGTTCAATACTGGCCCCTAACAGGGCTGATAGGGTTGGTTGGTCCAAAAAATGAAGACTGGCTTCTCTCTTTTGTTTCTTGATCGAAACGCACAACGCAGTGGTATGAGGTGCCTGACACATAATCCTTCCCACCATTGACTAACACTGTGAGAGAAGAAAATATCACTATAACGTTTGTCATACCGTGTGACCCAGTACATGGGTTGTGGAGGTCTGGTAGGCTGCCGCTCCACGTAAAATATTATATAACTAAATCCAGTTTGACTGGAAGCCGAACCCAATACAGTTGGGAAAACGCTAGGCAGACAATGATAAGCGTCTGTCATAAAGCCAGAAAATCTAACACCAGTCTTGTCAAGGGTTATGAGATTACCCATCGGGAGGTTGTGTCAGAAAGGCAGTCACTCCCTGTAAAATACTGGTATATTCGGCTGTCTAACCGGATTAGGCTGAAAGCTGACGTAGTTGGGAAAAATCTAGGCACCGAATATCCGCTGTGTCCGGCACTGCATACAATGTGCGATCCACCGTTCGATCACAATGCCTCAGCTGTAACTCATCATCTGCCTAGCTTTTTCCCAACTATATTGGGGTCGGCTTCCAATCAAGCCAGATTTAGCTGAATACCAGTATTTTACGTGGAGCGGCTGCCTACCAGACCTCCACAACCCATTAACTGGGTTACAAGTTTCTTCATGGCAAGACTGGAGTCAGATTTACTGGCTTCTGACTATCCGTAACGGCTGCCAAAGATCTACAAATGACAGCCGGGACCAACGGCTTATGGTGCTTTCCGAGGCACGGAGGAAACTCGGTATGTTAAGATGGTCACCCATCCACAGACCAACCTTGGCAAGCGTTGCTTAACCTTGAAGATCGACCCGTGCGGCTGTTATTATCTAGCCACGAGCTCCTCATGCCTCAGCTGTAACTATAAATTAAAAAATATACTAAAAATTAGTGAAGAACTGGAAGTCTCCACCCCCTTCTCAGTTCCATTGTTTGAAGTGTGCGTAATTAAAATTGGCGCGATATTAGTTCCCACCTGGGGTGGCGGAGCGCGCTCTATTACGTGTCATGGCGATAGCAAGAGATTATGGGGGTGAATCTCTTTCATGAAATTTGTTACTTTTGTGGTTTGGGAGATTTCATACCGACAAAGCAATCTGTATTATATGTGATTTGTGGTAATAAGTGAACCAGAAAAGTATTTTTGATGAACTTTATTATACTGACGTGGAAATTTTGGTTTAGGTTATTGGGTTTTGGAATTTCTCAGCAGCACCCTGGAGTAACGCAAGGAAACACGACGTTTAAACGACTTCCGAGACAAGAAACGCTGATCTCGTGAAGGCCGCGTAAATCTACTGGATGCAAGATGCAAGACAAGACAAGGCTCTAGACAATAGGGAATATGCAAGCGATTTTTTTATTTGCAAAATGAAATACTTTTTAGCTCTAGTAAACAATCATGAAAATATTTTTTAAATACCTTTATCAGCGAAGAAGTTATAAAGCTTCAAAGATTACAATTAAAGAGAAGTCCGATATAAAATTTGACGTCATCGTCTATGACGCCAATACAGCTGCCATAGAAAACAGCGTTTTTGCGAGAGGGACCGATATATTTGTTTAAAATAATTATATCTCCTTCGTTTTTCGAGTAATTTTGATTCTATTTTCACTGTTAGTATTATATTTTTAACCGACTTCTTCAAAAAGGAAGAGGTTCTATGTTCGGTTGTATGTATCTTTTTTATTTTTTAATGTATGTTCACCTATTTCTCCACCAATTCTGGACCGATTTAAAAAAATCTTTTTTTATTCGAAAGCCTTATACTCCTGAGGTGGTCCCATTGTTAGAATCTGATGATGGGATCCTATGAAAAATGTTTGTTTAGCGATATTTTCGCCAATTGTTAACCGATTTGGATGATAATTTTTTTGTTTGGAAGAGTATTTTTTCGGACTGGTCCCATTTAAATTTTGTGAAAATCTGATGAAGAACTTCGGAGGTAGGCAACGGAATTCTTCAATAAATGATAGCAAATGAATCGGGATTTTTGTAATCGCATGTCTGTTGATTGTTTACACCAGCTCATAACATAACATCACGCCGGCACGCTGTGTTTGTGTTTTAAAAATAACAAAAAAATAAAACCGACTTCCAAAAACAAAACACTACAAAGTAAAGTGTTTTTAGTTATTTCTATGATAGCATTATATTGGTTTTATTCTTTTGTTAAAAAGTTTTTCTGTATTTTAAGATAAGCTGTATAGATTATAAATATGTTTTTAATATTCCCTTGACATTCTGTCAGTGGTAGCGTGGCGGAAGCGATTGTCAAAACGTCAAAAATTTATGGGATTGACAAAAGCTGTGGCATTTGACAGAATGTCACGTAATCAATACCTTACATTTTGGTATTTCGACAATAATATTCAGGTATTTTGTCTAGGGCCTTAGAACCGGTCGAAGTTGCGACACTTGGAGGGTCTATGTCCTGCAGTGGACGTCTTTCGGCTAAAATGATGATGATGATGAAGGTGATACTAAGGTACTTTTGTACTGGTAAAGGGAGTTTGTTGCGCTACTTCTTCTTCACAGCTAATACACTAAGAATTAGTGACGGGCGGACGTTTTGGGGACTGTCTGTTTTATAAACGTTGACATTCAAAAAGGTACTGGCACTCAACCTCTAATTTAAATAAATGACTTTTGGTTTCGAAAATCTTGATAGTAAGTTAAGCAAGAAAAAGATTTTTACACTTAGAAATTTTGTACCCTTTTAATCACAAGGACATGCGACGCTCAGCTTAATTTATTATGATAACTTTGTAGTTTTAGGTTTAATTAAATTAAGTTTATTTGTTGTTTTTTGGTTTGTTTTGTTTGTGTCAGGAACTGTGTCCGGATTGACATCTATCACTGACAGTCGCCGTCGCGGCCACACATATCAGTCTTTTTTATTTTGTTGTCTATGATATGATCGCGACAGTAATGACTTTTTATTGAAGAGCTCGTGGCTAAATAATAACAGCCGCCTGGGTCGATCTTTAAGGTTAAGCAACGCTTGCTAAGGTTGGTCTGTGGATAGGTTACCATCTTAACATACCGAGTTTCCTCCGTGCTCGGAAAGCACGTTAAGCCGTTGGTCCCGGCTGTCATTTGTAGATCTTTGGCAGTCGCTACGGATTGTCAGAAGCCAGTAAATCTGACTCCAGTCTTGCCAAGAAGTACCGTGTTACCGAGTTAATGGGTTGTGGAGGTCTGGTAGGCAGCCGCTCCACGTAAAACACTGGTATTCAGCTGAATCCGGTTTGACTGGAAGCCGACCCCAATATAGTTGGGAAAAGGCTAGGCAGATGATGATCTCTATGAAAGTTTGTCATTTTTGCTGATGTAAAACCCAATCAGGACATGGTTTTTCTAATATAAAATTTTACATGCAAAACTGGCATAACCATCATAAATCTCTGCCAATTTATCGAGAGTTTACAATCTCTCAAGTTATTTTACAATCTTATAGAGTTTACAATTATCCGGAGACATAAACTAAACAATTATAGGTAACTAGCAGACCCGCGCAACTTCGTCTGTGTCACATTTTTCGTTAATGCTCCGCTCCTATTGGTCGTAGCGTGATGTTATATAGCATGCTAGCTATTGCCCATGACTTCGTACGCGTATATCCTGGTTTTTCCCGTTCCCGTAAGAATTTCGGGAAATCATCCATGCCAAAAGAACTTTTTTTTTTTAGAATGGGAAATCATCAATTGACTCCTCCCGCTCTGGGTGAAGCAGATGGGAGTGTCAGACTCTTACTGAATTAAGAGAAGAGAACCTATCCGTGTTCCTCCTAATGCCCTTTGCGTTCCAAGGGCCGCGGTGACTCTTTCGAATAAATTCTGCAGCCCCAGCAGGCACATACCCTAGCGGCCCCGTCTCCTTTACTGACAGCTCTTTGTGGCTCCGTGGAAAACAGCGCGCCAGCAACCCGTAAAGATCCTGCATGCTAAATTTCAGCTTTCTGCGACCAGTAGATGCGACTGTGCAATATCAATTTATATGTTTTTTATTTTTACTTTATTTGGGTAGCCTTTCTCGGTAAATAGGCTATGTAACACTAAAAGAGTTGTTCAATTTGAACCTGTAGTTCCAGAAATAAGCGCGTTCATTCCAACAAACAAACAGACAAACAAACTCTTCAGCTATATAATATCAGTATAGATTCAACAAACAAAATAAAACAGGATATAAAACATCAGCGGTCACGCAGAACGGAATGTTGTATGTATTCGCGCGGTTGACCCTTTGATGTGCGGCAAACGCGCTTTGTCAAATACCTATTGTGAAATGTGGATTTGAAAATATTTTCTAGCGTTTGCACGTTTTTGTGCCGTTCTATTTGGGATTATTTTGTTTACAAACTGTACATTTTGGACATATTGGGCGAATTCATAATTTGGACATCTTTCCAGTCAAACTGGATTTATCTGGATACCAGTATTTTATGTGGAGTGGCTGCCTACCAGACCTATACAACCCATTAACATAAACACGGTAGCTCTAGACAAGACTAATCATACTTCTGACAAATCATAAATTCTGCCAAAGATCTACAAATGACAGCCCGGACCAACAGCTTACCGTGCTTCCGGTCACCTTATCCACAGACCAACCTTGGCCAGCTTGCTAAACCTTGAAGATCCAATACGTGCGGCTGTTATTCTTTAGCCACGAGCTTCTTCGGGTAAACGTTTCTAAAAGAATACTCTTAGTTCCAAATTGGTTAATTGCAAGTCATTAAATACAAGGTGACATAATTGTCAGAATAAGACAACAAGACAGTGGAGAAGGAAAGGCTGGCCCGGAATGGTAAAGGACAAACCTGTGTGAATAACGGAGACAAAAAAGAATCACTCAATGGTGTATTTAATCATCATCTGCCTAGCCTTTTCCTAACCATATTGGGGTTGGCTTCCAGTCAAGCCGGATTTAGCTGAATACCAGTATTTTACGAGGAGCGGCTGCCTACCAGACCTCCATAACCCATTGACTGGGTAACACGGTACTTCATGACAAGACTGGAGTCAGATTTACTGGCTTCTGACTATCCGTAACGACTGCCAAAGATCTACAAATGACAGCCGGGCTTAAAGTGCTTTCCGAGGCAAGGAGGAAGCTCGGTAAGTTAAGATGTTCACCCATCCACAGACCAACCTTGGCAAGCGTTGCTTAACCTTGAAGATCGACCCATGCGGCTGTTATTACTAGCCACGAGCTCCTCGGAATGGTAAAGGACAACCCTGTGTGGATAATGGAGAGAAAAAAGAATTGCTCAATGGTATATTTAATGCGGTACATTATTTAACCTGTATTGTCCCATTGCAAGGCAAAGTTATACCTAATTCTTTGCATTCCTCCCAGTCCTGTATATGTAAGTGTCGTGGTCAGCTCACATCATCTCCGGACATTCGGGACCCATACAGTGGAATGTGGTAGATTTAGCTCATGACTCGACTTCGAAACGTGACAGTTTGGCGGATTTTTAAGTCATCATCAGCCGAAAGACGTCCAACGCTGGAAATAGGCCTCCTCGCGCGTATCGCTATAACAGGTTCTCAGGTCGCGCATCCATCGGCTACACGCGACCTTCACCAGATCATCTGTCCACCTTGTGGGAGGCCTTCCAGCGCTGCGTCTTTCGTTATGCGGTCGTCAAACCAGAACTTTTCGGCCCCATCGACCATTTGTTCAGAAAGCTATGTGATATTAATAAAATAATAATATTAATAAAAAATATTCTATGAAAAGGAACTGATAGCATCTAATTACCGACACGTAATACTGTCAACAAAAGATTTTCATTTCAGAAGTGCCGACCGGATTCCATATGCTTAGCAATTGAATAGAGATCACGGTAACGAAATTATTTGAATATTTAGAGGTCTTCCTGCAGTGTTTTATGGTGCAATCAGCGGTTTTTTAAACGATTTATTAATGTGAAATGATGGGCTGTGATATAAACGTCACGGATTGTCAGTAGCCAGTAAATCTGACTCCAGTCTTGCCATGTAGTACCGTGTTACCCAGTTAATGGGTTGTGGAGGTCTACCAGACCTCCACGGTACTTCGTGGTAAGACTGGAGTCAGATTTTCTGGCTTCTGATTATCCGTAACGACTACCAAAGATCTAAAAATGACACCGGACTTAACTTTACCTTGCCAAGCGTTGCTTAACCTTGATGATCGACCCGTGCGAGCAGCCGCTCCTCGTAAAATATTGGTATTCAGCTAAATCCGGCTTGACTGGAAGCCGACCCCAATATAGTTGGGAAAAAGATAGGCAGATGATAATGATGGGCTGTGATATAAAAGTGATGATAACAGTGCTGATAAGGGCGTACCCGCCCTTTAGTAATTTGCCAGGGCGTGGAGTTTCACGTAACATAACGGCTGTTTGTATTTCGTTACTACTAAATACATTCTAAATCCTTTTACTGAACTAGACACGACCAAAATCCTTTGATCTCATAGTTTCTACATAAATATTATAAAGAGGAAAGATTTTTTGTATGTTTGTTTGTACCGAATATGTTTTGAAATTACTGGACCATTTTTTTAATTTTTTTTTACAAATAGCAATATTAATAATCAGTAACATATGCTTTAATTTATTTTCGAAAACATACAGAGATCCCAACGAAAATTGCAACCCACGCGATCGAAGTCGCGGGCGAGGTGCAAGTTTAATATAAAGAGCAAGTGTTACGGGCAAACTGTCAACAGCCCGAATGTCTCTCAACAACTAAATAAAAACCAGCCAAGTGCGAGTCGGACTCGCACACGAAGGGTACCGTACCATAAACCAATATTATTATGATTTAATTTTGTTGTTATAGCGGCAATAGACATACACAATCTGTGTAAATTTCAACTCTCTACCTATTACAGTTCAGAGGAGCTCGTGGCTAGATAATAACAGCCGCACGGGTCGATCTTCAAGGTTAAGCAACACTTGCCAAGGTTGGCCTGTGGATGGGTGACCATATTAACATAGCGAGGTTCCTCCGTGCCTCGGAAAGCACGTTAAGCCGTTGGTCCCGGCTGTCATTTGTAGATCTTTGGCAGTCGTCACGGATAGTCAGAAGCCAGTAAATCTGACTCCAGTATTGCCATGAAGTACCGTGTTATCCAGTTACTGGGTTGTGCAGGTCTGGTAGGCAGCCACTCCGCGTAAAATATTGGTATTCAGCTAAATCTGGTTTGACTGGAAGCCGACCCCAATATAGTTGGGAAAAAGGCTGAAGATGCAGCGGAGGCTTAGTAATAGGGTTCCGTTGGTTACCCTTCGGATACGTAACCTTGTAAACCACGGGGTGTCGTGTTACTCAATTGCTAGGTTTTTGGGGTCATGTCAGATAGGCAGTCGCTCTATGAAATAATCTCGTATCTAGCTGCATGGACTGTCTACTAACACCAACAAAGTTCTTTTACAACTTTTGTTAGGCTTGTCGGTCTTTTGCAGCACACAAAAATGCAGTGTCCGCTCGCAATAGCCTGGCTGACACTGGCGAACTAACTTCTGCTGAACGCGTCCGAACGACACGAGTGACGGCCGAGCGGCTGCTATATGCGAGTTACTGTAAGACGAGCCAGCAGTCGGAATTACTCGGGTGCAAGCTACTATCCAACTCGCATGTGACAGTAACTCGTAAGAAACGTCCATACGATGCAAGTTACTGCAATGCAGGTACATGGCAAGCTAAACTAGCCATGAACGTGATTTTTTTTTGCAGAATCTACCGGCATTTGTTTTTTTCCTCATCACCATTAAAATATAATCCTGTCACAAAAATCCAATCACAAAGAGATCCCTTCGATCCATCGGGCTCACGTGACGATCAGCTAGTTAACGTTTGATATATTAATCAGTCGGTTATCCGCTGTAAGTGATTGGGCGGCTGCACTACAAAAGCATTAAACTTTCATATCCAATCACTCCCGGTGCGGTTGGCTTGGGGTCTAAGTGGTACGCGGGAGCGGGGCAGTCGGAAAAAAGTTTCATTCTAACCTACCAGGTAGTTTTCTGGACAGAAAAATAACAATGCTTTAATAGTTGGTCTGTTAGTTAAGTGGTCAAAAAATATCGGTCACGTAAATTTATTGCCTTTTCAAACCACCATCATCATCATCATCATCATCATTCATCTGCCTAGCCTTTTCCCAACTATATTGGGGTCGGCTTCCAGTCAAACCAGATTTAGCTGAATACCAGTGTTTTACGTGGAGCGGCTGCCTACCAGACCTCCACAACCCAGTAACTGGGTAACACGGTACTTCATGGCAAGACTGGAGTCAGATTTACTGGCTTCTGACAACCCGTAACGACTGCTAAAGATCTACAAATGACAGCCGGGACCAACGGCTTAACGTGCTTTCCGAGGCACGGAGGAAACTCGTTATGTTAAGATGGTCACCCATCCACAGACCAACCTTGGCAGGCGTTGCTTAACCTTGAAGATCGATCCGTACGGCTGTTATTATTTAGCCACGAGCTCCTCAAACCATCATCATCATCATATCAGTCAAAAGACATCAACTGCTGGACATAAGCCAAGCGTCGCCACAACGATCGCTCTTGCGCGTTTTTCAAATCAACAAAAAGATTAATGGTATGAAACTTGGAGGGGGGCTGGTGACGACACTAGTTGGTAAAATGTGTGCCTAGCTGTGATGAAACGTGAAATTTCATCGCACGGTTTCGCCTTCAGGCTTGTATATTTGCCAATGACCTTGTGCATACAAACGGAGCTAACTACACCTCGGCGCGCCACTCCGCTACGCTTTTAATTTTTTATAATTAATCAAATACATATTTAAAAAAAGTAACAAAACCAAGTTATTTTCGTTTGTATTGCACAACAGTAAATATTATTTTTTTAGTCTTTTGTTAAAAAATGAAGGAGTAAAATGGTTTCATCTCAACGATTTGGAGTTGATTTGGTGATTTTTTTTCCTATTATGTGATACCAATACATAAATTCTGGCTAAACCAAGTTACGTGCAATATCATATAGATTACTACCTATTTTTTTTAGATGTAATTTCTCAGTAAATGCCGAAGAAAAACTGCTTCATCTGCACGCTATTTTTAAGCCTTTTCGAGAGAACACCCTTCAGTTTCATGACTACGGCGAGCAAAAGTAGGGTTATTTGTCTATGCGATAACAGAAAATTACGTGTTGGGTATTTCTACTTTATCTAACATGTCGGTGAAGGTCGATCTTCAAGATTAAGTAACGTTTACACATTCTTCAAATGGTTAAAACCACGACGTCCCTGACATTGTAGCGACATCAATGCCGGCACAAAAAAATCAACGGTGCAAATCTATATCGCACCCAAAAAAAAGAACCGCAACACTATCCTGCATCGCGCAAGCAGAGTTAACGTGCGATTTGAGCATGTATATACATCAGCCCGAATATCTTTCAACTATCGGGCAATTGCCCGCACCAGATCCAACAACCGCCTAGTTGGAGGATCATCCCTTTTCAATGGAGTTTTGCGGGACTTTACTCTCTGTAACGTATAACTCCATACTGGTGACACTCGAACCCCCATTCCCTTCAAATCAACCAAGCGACTCACAAACGAAGACATTTTTTGGACGCAAATTCTTGAACATTATTATTTTAACAATTCCGCTTTCTGCCTTGCCTTGTCCCACCTGCGGTATCCGTGAAACCGGATGTAACCAGTTTATTGGTTTAACAGCACCAGTTCAAATTGACTTGACCTCTGAAAGGGAATTTTATAAACTCCGCCATTACGTGCTGAGAGCGCGCATATGGGATGCTGTGGGTTTATCCCCAGCTCTGTGGGGAGGGGATGTCGATGTATTTGGTTTCGATACTTTGGAGGTTGCTGCGACCACAGATGTATGTTTACTTTTTAAAGAGGTTTTAGATGTTTTCAGGAGTCGTTTTTGAAATGAATAGTCATGAAAGAAAGAATTAAACATTTATTTAGCTGCTAGGTGTTTGCATCTAAAACAAAAATTAAACTCCAATGTTAAAAAAATGCATGCCATTTTTTAATGGGAAATCATAAAAAAAAAATGATGCGTGTTTTTAGGGTTCCGTACCCAAAGGGTAACCAAGGGAACCCTATTACTAAGCCTCCACTGTCCGTCCGTCCGTCTGTCTGTCAGCGGGCTGTATCTCAAGAACCGTAATAGGTAGAGAGTTGAAATTTTCACAGATTGTGTATTTCTATTGCCGCTATAACAACAAATAATAAAAGTTAAGGTTTATCCTACGGAACCCTTCGTGTGCGAGTCCGACTCGCGCTTGGCCAGTTCTTATTATGGGAAATCTCGCTCTTGGTGGAGCAGAATCCCTTCCGCTCTACCAAGAGCGAGAGACTTACTGACTAAAACCCATTCGCGAGTGCAACTCTTTCGAAAAATTCTGCACCACTAGACAATGTGTGCCTTACGGCTAATGTCTGATGCTGGTCTTCCTATGAACCTTGAGCGACGAGTGTCAGAGCAGACGGATATAATCTCATGCTTGTTGCCAAAGGTTGCTGGTGGTTGGACATCAGAAGAAGGAGGAGTCTATGAGGTGACGTTTGGGTGTGGCCTATGTGGACGTCTTTCTGCTGACAATAATATGATGATTATTATAAACTAGCTTCTGCCAGCGGCTGCGCCCGCGTGTTCTTTAGGAAACATACTCCCGGGATATACAGGGTTATTTGTAAAACACGAGCCCTCACGAAACCTCGAGATTTCGGGGTTTTCCCAAAGTAAAAGTTGCTTATAATCATGTGTACTTTCACTGCCTTAGAGGTTGCTGTAAACCCTGTCTATGCGTTATTCTAGACTATAATCTTATTTTGTTGGCCTATGTGTTATTCCAGACTATAATCTACCTCTGTGCATGAAGATCCTTCCAGGCTTTCTGACGTAGATGAGTAACAGACATCCATCCATCCATAGATCTTCACAAACTTTCGCATTTTTTATATATGTCGGATGGGAAAATTTGGCTGAGCGTTTGTTACTCAATCATGCCAGCGCGGCTGAACGGATCTAGATGAAAGTTGTGCAATAATACTAGTATTTACTTCCCCGGAAAAGCTTCTTCACAAAGAAAACCAAGAAAACAATCTTTACCTATCCTTCAACAACAATATCTAAAGCACCCAATCCCAGCAACCGAACCAATCGAATTACAGAAGCTTAATGACGAACAACTCCAATAAATAATTCATATCCCGCCATCTTGGATGTGTATCTGATGGGGCAGCATACCAGTAGCTATTGTGAACCGCTTTTGTTTCAGGAATTACGGTTTTAAGTCGGTTGGGCACCTTTGTGGGCGAATTAGTTGGGGTTTACGACCTAACACTATTGTCTTTGGATTTCGCAGGTCTTTGGTCGTTTAACTTCTCTTTGAGTGAGGAAACTATTTGAATTAATAGCGGCCTGTCATTGAACTAGGCCGAAAGCTTCTTTTCATACCAACTTCGAGTTCAACAATCGTTCGATCTTTGAGGTTTAATTGCGCTTGAAAATACAGAAGGAAGAAATCAAGACAGGTACACAAAACCAACCAGGTGCGAGTCGGAATCGCACACGATGGATTCCGTACAATACGAGTAAACCTCAATTTTTATTATTGATTGTTAGGTATAGCGGCAGTAGAAATGCACAATCTATGATAATTTGAACTGTCTAGTTAATACGGATCTTGAGATACAGCCCGCTGACAGAAGGACGGACGTACAGCAGAGGAATAGTAATAGGGTTCCGTTGGTTATTCCTGTATGTTTATCATGTGGGTGCTAGGCACACCTACAAAATTATTCTTTCTTCCTTTTGGATTTTCCGTAGTCGAGTAAAAATCTGGTAAAAACATAAACTTGGTCATCACGTTAACCTTGGTTGTCGCATAGTAACCCACACATACAATAGAGAACAATCAGGAGGCGCGTATCTGTAGCGCCGATTGCGCGCCACTCGGCGAAGGGCGCGACTTACGCGCAATCTTTACTAATACTTCAGCGAACGATGTACGGTCAGCAGAGCAAGCTTGGGGTTGTTGTTTTAAGGGACAATATTTATATTTTGCTCGTAATATGGAGAATGATTAGAGCAGATCATACCACTGTATTTACACAACTGTACACATTTTAAAAGCTTTTATTTAACTTGCAATGTATGTATGTATGTATGTTTGTTCGGGTGGAATCTTGTTACTCAATTTTGAAGCAGATATCTTCAACCTATTAAGCTGATTTTTTTGAACACATTTAGTTTGGATACACGATAAGCTGTGTGACGTCATTCTAAATTCAATATGGCGGAACATCCAAGATGCGTCACATTTTTCTTTACTGCTGCGCTCCTATTGGTTTTAGCATAATGATATATAGCCTATAGCCTTCCTCAATAAATGAGCTATCTAACACTGAAAGAATTTTCAAATTGGACCAGGACTTCCTAAGATTAGCGCGTTTTTAACAGCTTAACGTTACTTATACAAACAACAAACAGCTAGTTTCTTTATTTCTCGTACAAGAACCTACTCACCATCCTAGCCTTTTTCGCACATAAATATTTTGGTCAGCTTCCAGTCAAACCAGATTCAGCTGAATACGTATAGATTTTTGTACTTTACGTACAAAAACATACTATAAGCATTAAATAAAAAAACTTTGTATACTTTTTCTGCCGACCCTCCTATCTTCGAATTATCTGGGCTCAAGATATTTAGCCCATTAAAGCTTCGGAAAGTCGACAACCTCGCCCCCTGGCGGAATTTCACTAATACGTCTACCCCACCCAACCCCTATGGCATTCGTGCAAGCTTCCACTTTCACCCCCCATTGGGGGTTAAATGTTTTATTAAGTTAAATTAGATTTTGTTATTTTTAAACCCATCTGTGTTTTTTCTAAATAGACTTTTAACTTCCTCTTTTCTAGAATAAAGGGCGGTCCATTATAAAGGTGGCCTACTTAATGTACCCGACATAAACTACACACAGTTAATAATGTTGAAGTATCAAAACAATCATCTGCCTAGCCTTTTCACAACTATATTGGGGTCGGCTTCCAGTCAAACCGGATTTAGCTGAATACAAGTATTTTACGCGGAGCAGCTGCCTACCAGGCCTCCACAACCCAGTAACTGGGTTACATGGACTACATGGTACTTCATGGCAAGACTGGAGTCAGATTAACTGGCTTCTGACTATCCGTAACGACTGCCAAAGATCTACAAATGACAACCGGGACCAACGGCTTAACGTGCTTTCCGAGGCACGGAGGAAACTCGCTATGTTAAGATGGTCACCTATCGACAGACCAACCTTGGCAAGCGTTGCTTAACCTTGAAGAACGACCCGTGCGGCTGTTATTATCTAGCCACGAGCTCCTCAAAGTGAAAAAACAATGTCACCGTTCCATTCCACGCCGTCCTTGGAACACAAGGCTAGGACTGCGCTCGCTCCTGGATGGTACAAACTACGTCATGGCAATGAGTTATACATTGTATTTGATTACAGTAGTTTTTAACCGACGTCCAAAAAAGGAGGAGGTCCTCTCGGTGGGTATTTTTGAAGTAAAAACTTCTTTAGCGGCGTTATGCACTTTTTTTGTTACGGGTAAAAAATGTTAAACTCGCGTCAGGACACGTGACCTGATCGAAAATTCTTAAGACGGAGGGAGAGAAGCACTTCTGCCGGCACTTCCGGAGTGCAACCCGTTGTTTTTTTTATGTATGTAGGTACACCAATTACTCCGAGGTTACTGATCCGTTTTCTGTGATCCTTTTTTAGTTCGATGCAGTCAGGGCCATTTGGTCCCGTAAACAATTGATTCACTTTGTCTCTGTCATCTCATCTCTGACAGAGACTAGAGTCAAGAGCAAACCCATTACAAATAATAAAAGAAAAAAAAAAAACAGGTTGGTTCATTCGTTTTTATTTTATGAGTATATTTGCTTATTTAAATTTCTGCGTAGACGAAGACGTCGTCCGTGTATCACCACTTAGAAGTGAGAAATAAACAAAACCAAAAACACCGACTTCCGAAATTAAGGTTATTTTATTCTTTGTAGTGTTCATAAATATCATTAGTTTTTAGAAAATGTATAGTAGTCATTGGATAGATGAAGTGAGCTGTCGTTGTGAGACCACTAAAATGCTAATCGCGACTGCTGAGCGTGAGGTTTTGGTTTCGATTCTCGGGTCAAGCAAAATGTTATTACGACCCAGCCGCCGCAACAAGAGAAGACGTCCCGGGCGTCGCCGTAGGCGTGGACCTGCGGTGGCGAGCATTGGGTGGCTCGCCGTCTGATCAGAACCAGGGGGGCTATTCTCTAAGCCCGAAGAAACACGAACTAAGAATGAAAGACAACACGATTTTACAGAAACTGTCAAATCGTGTTGTCATTAATTCTTAGTGGTTAGGTGAGACGGAGTAGAATACGCCCACAACTAGGCCAGAAACTACGGACTTCGGGCTTAGAGAGTAGCCCCCTTGGCCCGGGTTGACGACGCGCTGTGTTCCATGCGTGCCTCAAAGAGCTGTCAGCATGGGAGACGGGGCCCGCTAGGGCCAGTGCCTGCCGGGGTGCAGAATTTGTTTGAAAGAGCCACCGTGGTCCTGAAACGCAAAGGGCATTAGGAGGAACACTGATGGGTTTTAGTCTGTAAGAGTCTGACACTCCCTTCTGCTTCACTAAGAGCGGGAGGAGTAATTTGATGATTTCCCATCCTTAAAAAAAGGCTAAATGTTATTGCCAATTTTTCAGTAGTGTCCTGGAGTATGGAGGTCGGTAGTGCCACGTGCCTTGGAAAGCACTTAAAGCCGTTGGTTCTGTGCATGATCTCTCACCGGCACTGAAAGTTTTAGTGTAATGTGCTGTGTTTAAAGATTCAGAGATAGTATTAAAATGTTCTTACTTTGTCTTAAGAAGGATGTAAAATAATAGTTAACTCACATTGTAGTGTTTAATAGTCTGCGAAGAGTTTATTTTTACGTCGACTCACCTATTTAAAGTCAACTGCGTTACTTTGTGGCTTCTTTTTTGAACAAAATGGCTGGTATTTTTAACCGACTTCAAAAAAAGGAGGAGGTTCTCAATTTGGTTGGAATTTTTTTTTTATGTTTGTTACCTCATAACTCCGTCATTTATGAACCGATTTGAAAAAATTTTGTTTCATCTGAAAGGGTATACTTCTCGATTGGTACCATTGTCACCATGTTAGAATCTGATGATGGGATCCCACGAAGATCGAGGGCAACCCTCAAATTTTATAGGCACATACAATGTTTTTCATGAACTTTCTAACGCAATTCAGATATTTGTGCCTGGTAATCATCATCTCATATTGCTGAGCTGATGATGAAAGGTATAAATTAGGATCTGATGATGAGGTCCCATGAAAAATGTTTGTTCAGCGATACTTTGGCCAATTGTCAGCCGATTTGGATGATTCCTTTTTTTGTTTGAAAGAGTATTTTCCTAGACTGGTCCCGTTCCAATTTGGTGATGATTTGACGAAGAACTTCGGAGGTAGGCAACGGAACTCTTCAATAAATGATAGCAAAGGGATCGGAATTGCTGAAATCGCATGTTTTTTTAGTGTTTACACCAGTTCTTAACATAACATTGCGCCAGTACGATGTTAATGGGTACGCAGGTATCTAGGTACCACTAAAAAGTGAAAAATAAAAATCTTTTTTACAAAAAATACAACCGACTTCGACCGAGTCGGTGTTTTTGGTTATTTTTTAATTTTTTGACACCGACTTCAGAAATTATAGTGTTTCCTTTCTTCCGAAGTTATTTTGTACCTTGTAGTGTTTTGTTTTTGGAAGTCGGTTGTATTTTTTGTAAAAAAGTTTTTTTGGCTTTTCCGATTACATTTTTACCCAAAACTACCGTTTTGGGTAAAAATGTACGTTCTTGAATATTAAAATGAGACTTACACTATTACTAATACTTACTTAGTCTATTCGATTCCTGCCAGCAAAAATATAAAATAACTAGGTAGTTCTTTCTTCGGACTTCGTAAGTGCCGCATTTCCCGCTTTTTCCCGTTTGATCGGGAAATACTATCTTATAGTGCTTCCCTACACTCCCCAAGGAACCTACATGCCAAATTTCAGCTTGTTACGACCAGTAGTTTCGGCTGAGCGTTGTTTGTCAGTCAGTCAGTCACGTAAGAGTTCTTTATGCCTCGCGTATAAAAAAACATTAGACGTTTGATATGATGGTACGGAACCCTCGATGCGCGAGTCCGACTCACTTTTGACCAGTTTGAAGGATTCCGTACCCAAACGGTAACCAACGGAACCCTATTACTAAGCCTCCGCTGTCCGTTCGTCCGTCAGTCCGTCCGTCTGTCTGTCTGTCACAGGGCTGTATCTCAGACCAGGTTTTCACAGATTATATATTTATATTGCCGCTTTAAGGTGAATGCTCCAGGGTAGCCCGCGAAATTCAAATATTTTTATGTTTTTTGCAATTTGCCGGTCAGTGTGAAGTTGTATGTGGACCAAATACGATCCGCGACCGTAACGCGTATTTATCTAAAGAATTATAACCATTTTAATCATCAATATAGCCCTCTAAGTTCATGTAGCTCGACAGAATGATTATTTCTGAAATATTATTATTCTGTCGAACTACATGAACTGGAACTGGAGCATCCACCTTAACAACAAATAATAAAAATTAAAAGGGGTTTAAAGTTCGGAACACTTGGCTGTTTTCTTTTTAAATTTCATCATGTTTATATTAGATAGACAACTTACTTCACGTTCACTCACTTAAGCTTTTATGTTGAAAGGTTATCAGAATCGTACTGCTGTTTTTTCCTCGAAAGTGCTCTCACAAAGATCTTTACTAGTACTAAAAATAAAAATAATATAGTATCTTAAAAGTAACAGTTACAGCACACAGGGTTCAGTACTCGTAAATAAATAATTTCTATCGCCCTCCACCTTGCAAAGAGATCTCATATGAATTTTTTACATTTTAATTTACTGCCTTGCAAGTGAAAGTGTTTGGTATACGATTTCGTTTGTTTTATGCGGAAACCTATGTTGATTGTTGGTGGATTTTACTTTCATATTAACTACTTTGCAAAATGTACGGCGATGCGCCATGAGTACATAGTGGACATCCCAACATGGGCGCACCCAGCTTCTGGCCTGGGGAGGGCAAGTCAGTCGATTTATGACGTCATTCGTGAAAGAATCGCCCATACTGTTTACAAGTTTTTTACGTACACTGAGCATACAAACTCCATATTAACTATTTTTAACCTGTCTTCGATCATGCATTTTGCCAGTCTACTGGGCGGTTTATTCAAAAGTTAGCGCATAAGGCCCAGTTTACACTTTGATTAGTGATTAGTGCGAGTTCGTACATTTTCTGCGAGATTTCCAGGGGGGCAACTGAACTCCCCTGTCCCCCTTGGGACAACGTACGCACAAAACGTTTTAGGAATACTATCGTTGTGCGTCCAGCTAAGGAGTGGAATTCTCTGCCGGACTCTATGTTTCCTGATAGCTACAACCTGGGAGTCTTTAAGTCAAGAGTGAATAGGTTACTTCTAGGTAAGCGTGCTCCGTCAGGAGTCACAGGACGATTCCCGGTCGCCGTAGGCCCGGGCCTGCGGCCGGCGAGCAGTGGGTGGCTCGCCGTCTGATCAGAACTAAGCCCGGGTCGGCGGCGCGCTGCGATCCCAGCGCGCATCAAAGAGATGTCAGTGTGGAAGACGGGGCCCGCTAGGGCAAGTGTCTGCTGGGGTAGCGGAATCTGTTCGAAAGAGGTACCGTAGCCCTGGCACGCAAAGGGCACTAGTTAGTTTTAGTCAGTAAGAGTCTGACACTCCCTCTTGCTTCACCCAGAGCGGGAGGAGTCATTTGATGATTTCCGTAAAAAAAAAAAAAAAAAAAGGCATGCGTGCTCCATCGTCGGCCGCATCCTCGCTTACCATCAGGTGAGATTGTGGTCAAACGCGAGGCCATCGATAAGAAAAAAACTTACGTGCCTGTAAAAACACAGTAATTTTGGCGGCATGTATAGGTATTAATGATGGCAGTAAGGCCCTACTGGAAGGTACGATGAACTCTAATTAGCCATACAGATCGATCATCAAGGTGCTAGATCATAACATTTCATGACAAGATTCCTCCGTGCCAGAAAAGCACGTTAAGCTGTTGGTCCTAGCTGTCATTTGTAGAAGTTGGTATTAGAGAGCTTGCATTCGAGGAGCTCGTGGCTAGATAACAACAGCCGCACGGGTCGATCTTCAAGGTTAAGCAACGCTTGCCAAGGTTGGTCTGTGGATGGGTGACCATCTTAACATACCGAGTTTCCTCCGTGCCTCGGAAAGCACGTTAAGCCGTTGGTCCCGGCTGTCATTTGTAGATCTTTGGCAGTCGTTACGGATAATCAGAAGCCAGTTAATCTGACTCCAGTCTTGCCATGAAGTACCGTGTTACCCAGTTAATGGGTTGTGGAGGTCTGGTAGGCAACCGCTCCGCGTAAAATACTGGTATTCAGCTAAATCCGGTTTGACTGGAAGTCGACCCCAATATAGTTGGGAAAAGGCTGGGCAGATGATGATGATGATGGTAATAGAGAGCATGCAGAAACTATAAGGGACAGCACAGAAGTGTCAATGTTAAGTATTTATAAGGAAAACGTTCCGAATTCCCAACACTAGATGGCACAGTCTACTATGTGAACGTTTCCCTAAAGGGACCATGTAGGAGCTTTGGGTTGCAGAACGGATGCGTCAAATTTAAGTTTTTATAAGGAAAAAGTTCCGAATTCTTAACACTAGATGGCAGTCTTCGCCTTGCACGTTCCATATACTGGAGTCAATTTTCTGTCTTTTGATTATCCGCAACAGCTGTTACGGGAAGTACCGTGTTACCCAGATAGTGGAGGTTGGGTAGGCAGCCGCTACACGTAAAATACTGGGACAACGTAGTTGGGAAAAGGTTAGGCAGATGATGATTAACAAGGAACAGCGTGTTACTCAGTTACTGGAGTGAGGAAATAGGCCTCGCTCCATGAAAAATACTGGTGGTCAGCTGCATCCATGAAACGCAGAGCTAAGAGGCTAATCGGCGACGTAAAACTGGTGGATGCCAAGCTACACAGCTTGGCTCGTCGCCGTAAGGTTACCTGCTTGTCGTTCTTCTACAGATTTTACTTCGGTGAAAGTGTCCAAGAATTCCACGACCTCATCCCACCGGTCCCCTTCTACCATTGGACATGCAGACGCACTGCATCTTACCATCCCTACCTTGTTGCTATTCTACCAATTCACACTAAGCGTTTCTAAATGTCTTTTATAATGCGTACAGCAAAGGAGTGGATCTCTCTGTCTCCATCTGTGTTTCCAAACGCTTACAACCCTAATCTCTTCAAAGTTAGAGTGAACAGGCTCCTTCTGGGTAAGCTCGCTCCTTCGTAGACTTTGTCTCTGTCATTTCTGACCTAGACTAGAGTCACGAGCAAACACATTTTAAATAAAAAAAAAATATCCAGCTACTCAGATTGTAGTTTTTAATACTATGAACTTACACGGACAGTAAAATTCCCTTCACGAAAACCTCATGTACTCAAATTAATATGACGAAACACAAACAAAATATTTCTCCAGCTTTGTATTTCAAAATGAAACCCGTATTTTTCCAATTACAAAATCGGAAAAAAAGAACTAAAGTTACCAAGATAATTGGTGCCGAAAATACATTTTGATTGCATTTTCATCGATACGGCAAAAAAAAACCGGTAACATTGTTACTTTAGAGCAGGGACTATTGTTTTCACGAAATTATTTGAATTCCCAATAGTGGGGACATGGCAGAATAATGTGGATGAGATAGGAAGATTTATTTTTTTAATTATTGGCCGGATAGTGTTTGAACACTATCTCAACTGATGGTAAACGATGGCTACCAAGAGATGATCCCTTTTGTGACATCATCTTCCAATTAATCGGCACAGCCGGGCGGTAAAATCGAATATATGTGAATTGCCACTCGGTTTTCGCTTGTCCGTCGAATCGAATGATTGGCACAAGCCGATTGAAACCGAATAAGTGCAATAATTGCTTCGGGTCGGCTTTGCTGTTCGGCAACTACTGCCGAATCGACAATGCTGGCCCGCTTATTTGTGTAGCAACCCTTAGACTGGAACAACCAACATATAGTTGGGACAACCCAGCTATATTGGTTGTTTCACTCTAACTGGATGTAGCTGAGTATTATTTTATAAGTAGCAACTGCTTATATGGCCTCCAGAACTCTGTAACTGCTTGGCAGAATGGTGTCAGATTTGGCGGCTTCTGACTAACCGTAACAACTGTCAAAAATTAACAAATGACGATGAGTCTTGGTTGTATTTTATAAATATATGGTCTCCTATCCACTAATCAACTTCGACAAGCGTTGGCCTTTTTTTTGTTTACCTTCTAGCAGACTGCATCAACAACTTGTCAAAAATACCAACAAATTCAGAAAAGATCAAACAACAACGCTCCCTCAATAAAAAAGAAACAAAAATCGCAAATTTTACCCCAACCGCCTCTCACTTCACTTCCCCAATTCCACAGACCTCACACAGCATACCCCAAAACCATAAACAACCACATATTCACACATTCCTCTCTAAAAAGGCCGGTTGACCATAAATTCGTCAGGTCCACACTAGCCGAGCGCTGACGTCACGCGTCGGGACAAATTAAACGCTCGCGATCGCTGCAAACTGGGAAAATAAACGAATGCTGTACCGTGACGTCATCTCACGAATAGCTGGTTAGTGTTTGGTACTGGCTAGGTTTATTTTGATACACATATGTGTGTATAGGTATGTGAAAAATTTACTATTTGGATACCCGGGGGGCTTAAAAGGCCACTCATAATGTCAAGCAACAATCTGTCAAATTTAATTTTTATCTTTATCGCTAAGGCATTAGGTTCAAGGTTGATTGGGAAAATTTGACCTTTTTAGACCCGCTGGTTTGTTTCAATCTCATTTGTCAGTCTTTTTTCACTATTTTATTCGTTTTAATGAGTTACCTTTTCGGAATTGCCTCCCCGATTCTTTATTTTAATATTTCACGAAAACATGACTTCACTAGCCGACGTCACGCGGTTTTACCCGCGTAGTTTCCGTTTCCGTGAGAGTACGGGGATACGTCCTATGTTACTCGCTGATAGTGTAGCTATCCATTGCTGAAATAATTTTTCAAATCGGTCCAGTAGTTTTTAAGTTAATTCGTTACATAAAAAAAATACAAATCTTTCCTCTTTATAATATTAGTATAGATTTACCTGTCGTCGGCAACCATCTGGTGTGTCTTTTAATTAATATTGACCAAATATGTCACATAATGGTGTCACGACGTTGCGGAGTTTGTCCGAAAGAGGCAACGTATCCTGGGCACTAGGAGGAACACGGATGGATTTTAGTCAGTAAGAGTCTGACACTTCAGGAGAAGTCATTGTTGATTTTCCATCCATAAAAAACTTTTTATCAGAAAAATTAAACCTCCGAAAAAATTTTAAACAAAAAGTAATAAACCTTTTTACCTATACCAACATGGATAGGCCCACAAAAATGCTACACAACTCAGCATTTAAATCTGTGAGTGAACAATGAATCATCCCTATTTACCCACTCTTAGGGATTTTTTTCCAAATTTATATGGGACCAACTTCGAGGTATACCCGAAGCTACATCGAAACATTTCACTCGCTACTCGCTGATCGTCAACTGTTTCGAGTTTGAAGCTTTACTCGCTACTCGGTGATCGCCGGCGGTGAGACAAGTGCCTTAGGATTGGATATTTTTTCAAATTTATATGGGACCAATTTCGAGGTATACTCTTTCCAAGAAAAAAAAAAGACGCGTGGCACTCGGAGACTGCCGCGGTAAAGCTATTGCATAGCATTTTTTATCAACTTATGCAATTATAATAATATATTTATTTTATTTATGCAGTATTTTTTTTTCTTTGTTTTTTTTTTCTTTGATATTAATTCAAGTTACACTTTCAGCTAAAAAAAAGTAAAAAATAAAACTAAAAAGTATCACCGCTGTGCCGGTCGGAGTGGGGGGTGTTAGGTTTTTTTCGTTACGGAATTTCTGGATTCGGTCTCCACGCTCAAGGCCCGCGATAGAAGCTATGCAATAGCTTAAAAAGAATTATCGAAATTTGACTTCTCTGTAAAAAGTTATTTGTGTTAATACATGAAATATATATATATATATATACGCGTCGACTTGAGAACCTCCTCCTTGTTTTCGTCGGTTAAAAAAACACGAATTGTATCAAAACTCAAACTCAAGCTCAAAAATATTTATTTCACATACCAGCAGCATAAACCAACCAGGCACTTTTGAGTTGTCAAGGTCGGTCGGTCAAAAAAAGTTGAAGCTATTTGCACGTTCCAAAGCGTAGATCTCTATGGAGCAGAACGTGCAAGATACTCCACGGACACTCTTTTAAAAATAATAAATTGTTAAAAAGTTTTGTTAACATCAAATTGAAATAATACATACATGTGAGAACGATGTAAAGGAACAATTATTCAAAGAAGTAATTAAAATAAGCCATGGCAGCTGAGAAATGACCAGTCCCAACTGACGGCGCCCGTTCACGAACGTGACGCATGCGCTAGCACCATTCGGCTAAACCATTTTGAAGGGAGCCAAATGATCCAACGCTAGACTTTTGAGTGCGCATGACACTGCCAACCGCCAGGAAACAATCAAGTCAAAAACAAAACTAAATCTGATAACTTAAGTTTAAATTATTATTAAGGTACACAGTACTTCACACATGTGCCGTTAAAATGGATGAAATTATACAATGCTAAATAAATTGAGTCTATACAATGCAAATATTGGTTTCTTACAATCTTCAGCCGGTCCAACAATGCACTGTATATACTAACAGATTATGTATACAGTAATATACCAACAGATTATTTTGTGCGCCCTAGTGGCTGTGGAGCAGGACTAGCATCCAGCCAAGCATTTTTATCTTCGATATAATCCCCCAACTTATAATCCCCCAACTTATAATCCCCCAACTTATAATCCCACAACTTAATATCAGATTTAAATGTTGTCTCATTTAGTTCTAATATATGGGGAGGTATCTTATTATAACATTTTAAACAGTACCCCATGAAAGATGAGGCTACTTTAGCCAGTTTGAAACCTGGATGAACTAAATGGTCCCTATTTCTAGTAACATAATAATGTCTGTCGCCTCTTTTACTAAAAAGATGTAAATTATTTTTGACATACATGATGTTTTCATAAATGTGTTGACAAGGTACCGTCATGATGTTAATATTCTTAAACAGTTCCCTTAGAGTATCTCGCCGGCGGAGATTGTATATAGCTTTGAAGGCTCTTTTCTGCAGAATAAAAATAGACTCAATGCCTGCAGCCCGTCCCCATAGTACAATACCGTAAGACATGATCCGTTAATGACATCCGTTAATTGGCGGATTTTCCTAACAGCATGACGCGAGGAATCTAATGATACCTCACAATCTAGCTAACCGTTTAGGCAACTAGCAGAGTGAAACTACTTAATAGACACAAAGTCATGCAAATACATATACTATTAAAAAAACAATTCATTATTATGTTTTTGGTCGATGTGGAATATATCCATATATCCCTGGGAAAATATCCAGGTCACTAGTTGACCCGCGCAACTTCGTCTGCTCCGCTCCTATTGGTCTTAGAGAGATGATATGTAGCCTATAGCCTTCCTTGATAAATGGACTATCTAACGGTGAAATATTTTTTCAAATCGAACCAGTAGTTCCTGAGATTAGCGCGTTCAAGAAAACAAACAAACTTCAGCTTTAAATATTAGTATAGATTGCTTCTCTCGGCTTTGGGAATATAGTGTAATAGGCATCAATTAACTAATCTGCCTAGCGTTTTATTTCCAACTATGCTACTCGATTCGGAAGACCATGTACAAAGCTAATTTGTATAGAGGCTAAAATATTTATTTTTCCTCTGGAAATGCCAATATTTATTTCTAATGTGTGCATTATAACTTTTTAAGCTTATATGTCTCACGAGTGTGGTGCACAATAATTGTCAAAAGTAGTTGCAAGTTAGCTGCCTGCATACCGAATAGCTTTGTTGATTGTACAAGATTTTTGAAACAAATAAAGTTCTGCTCAAAAAAATTGCATTTTTTTTTAAACAATGTACTGAAAAAAGAAAGAGGGGTTTGGTTTGTTTTGTTTCATTAAATAGAGTTAGAACCCCTTTCTTGATTTTATTGTTTCGGTATATTGAACTCTTTAAAACACTTCCAAGCCTTCCAATTTCACTCACTGCAGGTTTTGGCACCTTTGTTATAAGTTTATCCAGGCACCCTATAGACAGTCTAGGCTATCGGTTGAGTGGCTGAGGCATCCTATAGTTGGAGAGGCGTTCAGAGCGCCCGATATTAAGTTTGTCCATTCGTGGTTTCGTGAAAGGGCTGGCCGTTTTGTGCTGTGAAATGGCGCAACAGGAACGGTGTCTCATTGAAAGACAGACAAAATAGTTTGTGTTGTGGCACGGGTTAATCTTCAAGGTTAAGCGACGCTTGCCGAGGTGGTCTGTGGATGGGTGACCAACATAAGATACCAAGATATCTCCGTGCCTCGAAAAACATGTTAAGCCGTTGGTCCCGGCCGTTGCGTGGTGTAGCTAGGGACTGTCACTATATAGAACTTTGACGTTCAAAAACTTTTTACAATAAAATACAACCGACTTCCAAAAACAAAACACTACAAAATATAAAATAAATTGAATTTCGGAATTCGGTGTTTTTGGTTATTTTTCTTTGTTTTTTAATACCGACTCCCGGAATTAAAGTTATTTTTTACTTCGTAGTGTTTTGTTTGGAAGTCGGTTTTTTCTTTTTTTTTTTTATTTGTTATGGGTTTGTTCTTGACTCTAGTCTATGTCAGATCATCATCATCATCTGCCTAGTCTTTTCCCAACTATATTGGGGTCGGCTTCCAGTCAATCCAGTCGGTAATAATTTTTTGTAAATAGTTTTTTTTATTCTTTTCTATTTTACGTCTTCGTTTTTTACGCAGAAATTGAAATAAGCAAGAATGCTCATAAAACTAAAAAAGAATCACAGAAATCGGATCATATTCCAACTCCTCCAAGCAAGCAGCCAAAGAGCCAAATAGGCCGAGTTAGGTATTCAGTTTTGGATAAGGCTCCATATCTATATACTAATATATAAAGCTGAAGTGTTTGTTTGTTTGTTTGTTTGTATGTTTGTTTACTTGAACGCGCTAATCTCAGAAACTACTGGTCCGATTTGAAAAATTCTTTCAGTGTTAGATAGTTCATTTATCGAGGAAGGCTATAGGCTATATATCATCACGCTAAAATCAAAAGGAGCGGAGCAGTAATAAAAATTGTGACGCAAACGAAGTCGCGCGAATCAACTAGTTTAGTATATTATGTTTCTCGCATAGAAACCCAAAAAAATGCAGGCACCACACTACACCCGGTTAATTTTGGAAAACTTCTGTTTACTAACAATGTTGCAAATGGATACCTCGAAGTAATCGGTGTACCTACTAGTACATACGAAAAAAAATAACCCACCGAATTGAGAACCTCCTCCTTTTTTGGAAGTCGATTAAAAACTGTTGCCACTCAGCCTAATTTGTATACCGATGTTTTTTTTGTCATTTGTAGATGTTTGACAGTCGTTAGAAGCCAGAAAATTTGGCTCCAGTACTCTTGCCAAGCGTGTCACCCTGTTAATGGGTTTTAGAGGTCTGGTAGGCAAGCGCTCCAAATAAATTACTGGTATCTAGCTGAATCCGATTTGACTGGAAGCCGACCCCAATCTATACTAATACTAGTATATAAAGCTGAAGAGTTTGTTTGTTTGTTTACTTGAACGCGCTAATCTCAGGAACTTTTGGTCCGATTTGTAATTCTTTCAGTGTTAGATAGCCCATTTATCGAGGAAGGCTATAGGCTATATATCATCACGCTAAGACTAATAGGAGCGGAACAGAAATGAAAATTGTGACGCAAACAAAGTTGCGAGGATCAACTAGTATCAATACCTATATTATTAAGACACATGATGATTTGGTCATACCAAATGAAAAAGGAAAAAATAAAACGATAGTTTCTCAATTACCTACGCTTAAAATAATACAAGTATGGTACTAATACGACGTAAAACTTAGCAGAACAACCACTCCGGAAGCGGAAACTTTTCGCTTCCCTTCCAATTTCGCTCAATACGTACAGGTTTTGGCACCTTTGTCATAAGTTTATCTAGGCACCCTCTAGTCTATCGATAAGCGGCTAAGGCGACCTTTTGTACTTGTACTTTGGGGGGGGCACTTTAGGAGAATCATATTAGAATCATAATATTAATCACGCAGCAGTCTGTCAAATTACATTTTCATCTTTATCGCTAACGAATTTGGTTCAAGATTCATCATCTGCCTAGCCTTTTCCCAACTATATTGGGGTCGGCTTCCAGTCAAACCGAATGCAGCTGAATACCAGTGTTTTATGTGGAGCAGCTGCCTACCAGACCTCCACAACCCATTAACTGGGTAACACGGTACTTCTTGGCAAGACTGGAGTCAGATTTTACTGGCTTCTGACAATCCGTAACGACTGCCAAAGATCTACAAATGACAGCCGGGACCAACGGCTTAGCGTGCTTTCCGAGGCACGGAGGAAACTCGGTATGTTAAGATGGTCACCCATCCACAGACCAACCTTGGCAAGCGTTGCTTAACCTTAAAGATCGACCCGTGCGGCTATTATTGTTTAGCCACGAGCTCTTCAAGGTTGATTGCGGAAATTTGACAGTGACGGGTAGCGTGATGTGCTTTCTGATTCTGCTAAAGCGGGATTTTTAGACCCGCTGAGCTCCCGATATTAAGTTTTTCCAATCGTGGTTTCATGAAAGGGCTGGGCGTTTTGTGATGCTGTGAAATGATAGCTATAGATAAATAAATAAGTAAATTAAACACCCTATTTACCTATTTATACACTGTAGAGTCTTATCAGTTCATACACAAGTTAATTTTTTATGATTAAAAGACCAATTTTTCAACTACGCACAGCAAAGGAGTGGGACTCTATGCCTGCGTCTTTGTTTCCAAAAGCTTACAACCTGAATCTCTTCAAAGTTAGAGTGAATAGGCTCCTTCTGGGTAAGCTCGCTCCATCGTGCACTTTGTCTCTGTCATCTCTGATATAAAGTCAAAGCAAACCCACCGTTAATAAAAATAAAAAATAGATATATATATATATTTTTTTTTTAAGAAACAAAATCAAACATCCTATACGCACGCGGGCAATTTCTGAGAAAAGGCTTCATACGCAGCGCGCCAACAATACGTATGGCGAGCGAACTACTGGTTATATTGTGCCGAGACTTATTAACAGTCTACCCTCGGAAATAAATAATTGTGTAACAGATAAGAATATTGTACGAACTGCTAGAGTGTGGAGATCTGGTGACCTGAAACACAGGCCCTTAAAGCCTAGCTTAGGCACCAGTCTTCCACAGTAAACTATACAAAGCATGTACCTTAATTGAAACAATATTATTATGTAATGTTTATTGTGGAGAGAAATAAATAAATAAATAAATAAATAAATAAATAAATAAATAAATAAATAAATAAATAAATAAATAAATAAATAAATAAATAAATAAATAAATAAATATCAAATTTAAGCTTAAAGAATATTATTTAAGTATTATTTAGCGTATAATATTACCAAAACCACCAAGGTCTCCCGTCGCACCTTGGTGGTTTTTGTTTGCTATTTGATACAAATAATTCTGTATTTTGTTTTGTTTAATTTATAAATAAAGGAAATTTTGGTTGAAATTCAGGATCTTGATACAAAACGGATAAAAAATTATTTCGAATTTTCCGTTACTTTTGGTTACGGGTATTATATTTTATGAAAATGTTAAAGTAAGTAGGTACGTATGTCACACACTTGCGTTTTACTTCCAAAACTGCACAGGCGCTTTTTAAAATCGATAAATAGGAACAAAATAATGATTAGTCATTAGAAAAAAAGAATGCGTGAAATTAAAATAGCATTTTTAAATGAGATTGTAAAGTTATAAAATAAATGTTATTGTTTGCCATTCGATTTTTCAAAGCTTCCAAAGATAAAACTAGATGGCGTTGACGTCGAATTAGAAGTCGCTATGGTTTCGTTACCGCCGATTGTATAAGTAGGCGTGTGGAAATCATCATTGGTACTCAGCTGTAAAAATCCGGAGTCTGGATAATTACCTACATATTATTTTTGATAGCGATGTTGCCACTTGTCGTGGCCTAGTCGCTTAATAATGTCAAATTATAAGGAATTACCTATGTCATGAACACGAACAAAAAAAAAATCCACTATATTCTTTAGTAAGTACTTCATTTATTTAGAAATCCTGCTTACAATTTTACTAGCGTGCAACTTCGCCCGCGACTTCGTTCGCGCGGATTTACTAGGTAATCCACGAACTTCATCTCCATAAGTCCTCCCTCAATAAAGGGTAACGTGTAAATTACTTTTTTATAGACTCCCCTTCTTATCGTGTGGGCAGTAAGGTCTAACGACCACACACACTCTAGTGTCAGAGTTTCTAAAACCGCCTCAATTGAGTATTTTTATACCCGTCATAACTTTTAAACGAAAGGTCCTATTTGCATAATTTAAATTTGTAACTTACGTACACATACCCAACGTACCTAAATCACTAAACCATTTAAATGGATAAAAATTAATATCATGATACCAAAATCACCACAATTCCATTCCACCCGGGCACAAGCAGTTATTGTGACTTCACCATAATAATTAGATATATACCTTTGCGGACTTATTTGTGGATATTGATGTCTTCAATAAAACTGTAGTACATTACTTTGCTCTATTGTCAATAGTTTACGCAGCGTACGCGATATAAGGACTTTTTATGGTATTTTTTTCACATCTTGGGTTACATTATCGAAGTTTTCATACGGATCCCTAACTTTTTTGAAAAATATGCTATAGCCCATGTTCATCAGGAGGGAGTGGGCAGGGCACATTGCTCGCAGAACAGATTGTCGATGGGGCCGAAAAGTTCTGGAGTGGCGACCGTATACCGGAAGACGTAATGTTGGAAGGCCTCCCACAAGGTGAACTGACGAAGGTGACCTGGTGAAGGTCGCGGGTAGTCGATGGATACGAGACGCACAGGGCCGGTCGTTGTGGCGACGTTTGGGAGAGGCCTATGTCCAGCAGTGGACGTCTTTCGGCTGATATGACGATGATGTGATGATAATGACTACCAGTAACCATTGATTACCGTTCGAATATTTCAAAGAATGACTGTTTCCTCACGATGTCAGATTCCACGACTTCGTACGAAGTATTATTTCCATATATATTAAACAGTAAAGATAAGGTCGAACAAACGTTTGCTACGCGCTCACCATACAAGGAAAGCGGCATTTTTAATGGCTCGCGCGCCCGACTTCTCGCGGAGATTGCCGAACGAATAGCATATTCGCTTCGGCCTTGACGAGCCATAAATATACAATTTGTCGTCAATTTGTAGTGTCGAGAAAACTAGGTATTAGTAGAAATAAATACAATTGTGTGGAAAGTGTCTCTAGAAATACAAAAAAAAAATACTGGTATTCAGCTAAATCGGGCTTGACTCGAAGCCGACCCCAATCATCATCATCATCTGCCTAGCCATTTCCCAACTAAATTGGGGTCAGCGGCTTCCAGTCAAACCGGATTCAGCTGAATAGCAGTATTTTACGAGGGGCGGCTGCCTACCAGACCTCCACAACCCATTAACTGGGTAACACGGTACTTCATGGCAAGACTGGAGTCAGATTTAGTGGCTTCTGACTATCCGTAACGACTGCCAAAGATCTACAAATGAGAGCCGGGACCAATGGCTTAACGTGCTTTACGAGGCACGGAGGAAACTCGGTACGTTAAGATGGTCACCCATTCACAGACCAACCTTGGCAAGCGTTACTTAACCTTGAAGATGGACCCGTGCGGCTGTTATTATCTAGCCACGAGCTCCTCAATACAGTTAGCCCGAAGCCGACCCCAATACAGTTGGGAAAAAGGCTAGGCAGATGATGATGTGTATTACGAAGTGTCTGTCTGAAATATCAAAGTAAAGATAAGTTTATAAAAACACACATGTTTTTTGGTTTTTCTCCGTTTTTCTGTTTTTGCCTGTCAATCTCCAAAATAAATATAAAGAGTAACTTACGATTTTATTGAAAGAAAAGTATAATGATGAGGGTTCCGTGTGAAAAAAAAGAATGATAAGGTTAATAGACACGGACGATGTCGCAGGCAAAAGCTATGCTATACAACGTAACGTAACGTAACGATACATGCCATTGTACCCATCATTATAATCGACTTGTTGTATTTGATCAAAACTGGAATCGCGGAAAAAAATCAGCTGCCCCATACATTTGTTTATTTTTACTATTGATAGGCATACGTTTGACCACTATCTCACCTGTTGGTAAGTGATGATGCGGTCGAAGATGGAGCACGCTTGCTTAGAAGTAACCTATTCTCTCCTGACTTAAAGACTCTCAGGTCGTAGCTATCAGGAAATACAGACTCCGGCAGGGAATTCCACACCTTAGCTGTACGCATTATGAATCTGTTCCCAAAACGTTTGGTGCGTGTAGGTGGGATGTCCACCATGTACCGGTGGCGCATCGCCGTTCGTCTTGTGGTCCGATGATGGAGCGGGTTTGGCGGAATTACATTATGCAATTCCGCCACACACGCCCCAAAATGCAACCGATAGAAAACCGACAGACCAGCAACTCGGCGTTGACGCTCAAGACTTTGGAGCTTCGACTTGACGAGCCTATCATTACCAATGATCTTCTTGGCTCGTTTCTCAATCGTCTCAAGGGCATCAAGCAGATATCTGGCAGATCCGTCCCTAAAAGATTGATGTGTGCATAACAATAAAATGTACTGGACAGGGTACTAATATCGGGATAGTAAAAACATGATTATTTCTTTATCTTTCTTCCCACACAGTTGTCATTGTCGCCAAGCCAACTGAATACAAGCTCAAGCCTCAAGGCTGTGGCGATCGAGTTACATCAAACACGATGCTGAGCCTTATATAGGGGAACGCCCTTTATTCGGCCTTCAGGACACATCCCAAGGAGATAATAAATTAATATTTTGTAATATTATATTTACTGGGTGTTCTACGAGGAAACTATTATTAATTTTAGGATTCCGTTGGAAGACAACGTGGACCGATGAACTGTTGAGGTTTGCGGATAGCCGATGGATGCGAGACGCGCAGGACCGGTTGTTGTGGCGACACGCGCGGGGAGGCTTATGTCTAACAGTGGAGGTCTTTTGAGCTGTTATGATGATGAGTATCTTTTAGCTTGTTTTAATTGGTAAACGCCAAAATCGAATGAAAAGAGATCTTGACTCAGCCTCGGAAAATCTGCAAACTCTGGCGTATCTGCTATCATTAGGATAACAGATGCAGAACAGACGGTCGACGGGGCCGAAATATTCTGGAGTGGCGACCGCGTACCGGAAGATGCAACGTTGGAAGGCCTCGCACAAGGTGGAATGATGACCAGGTGGAGTTCGCGAGTAGCCGATGGATGCGAGGCGCACAGGACCGGTCGTAGTGGCGACGTTTGCGGAAGGCCTATGTCCAGCAGTGGACATCTTTTGGCTGATTTGATGATGATGATTATGATGAGGGTGAACTGAGGTCGTCTGATGGCGATTAACCAGCTCCATGATGAATTTGATGTTTACTGAGTGTGCTGTGAGAAATTAGCTATTAATTTTAGGGTACGGGCGTGAAAAACGGAGACCTTGTACGGTTTCCGTTTTCTATCTGTCACAGCCAACTTGGTTCGAATCTACTGAAACGATTCGGGGGATATGTGGTACACATAATTATGGGTTATGTGACCCAATCAAGGATGCGTAGATAATGTAAAAAATATGATTTTGATTACGGAGTCACTTCTGAAAGTCAATAAAAACGTTTCAAAACAAAGTTTTTTCCCACAAAACTAAAATAAAAGATAAATATATTTTTCGTAATTTCAAAAATCTAACAAATAATGGTGAAATACATTTTTCTGTCCATCCATCCTGACATGCTTTCGTATTAATATTATTATGTATTGTTAAATTTCATCAAATCCGGTAATTTTTAGTCGACTTCCAAAAAAGGAGGAGGTTCTCGATTCGGTGGTTTTTTTACCCGACTGCGAAAGAAGGAGGTTTATGTTTTTCGAGTGTATGTATGTTTATGTATTTATTTGGCACGCCTTAGAGCCTAAACGGATCGATGGATTTTAGCTTGAGAGGTGTCGTTAGATTCGTATTTACTGTGAGAGTGACACTGGGTATATCAAAATGAAAAAGAAAACTAAATGGCGGATTTTTGGAGCCAAATTATGCCTTAAAAAGAATCGAAACCTGTCGAACGGGGTATCAAGATAAAGGCCTCGAGGAGACGATTCCAAAAAAGTAACTCACTAAAATGTAGGAAATAAAAAAAATCGACTTTGTCAAAAAACCCGACCGCTAAAAACGACTAAAGAGTTCGAAACAAGTCGCTTTTCAAGCAGTCTGATGCAGTTCATTCACTGATCCAATGCCACCAACTGCATCAGACTGCTTGAAACTTACTTGAACTTTTCAGTCGTCTGTCTGTCAGCGGGCTGTATCTCAAAAACCGTAATAGGTAGACAGTTAAAATGTTCGAGTTTGTATTCCTATTGCCGTTATAACAGCCATTATCTGCCTAGCCTTTTCCCAACTATATTGGAGTCGGCTTCCAGTCAAGCCGGATTTAGCTGAATACCAGTAATTTACGAGGGGCGGCTGCCTAGCAGACCACCATTACCAACTTAACTGGGTAGCACGGTACTTCATGGCAAGACTGGAGTCAGATTTGATGGCTTCTGACTATCCATAACGACTGACAAATGACAGCTGGACCAACGGCTTAACGTGCTTTCCGAGGCACGGAGGAAACTCGGTATGTTACCCATCCCACCCAACGACGCTTGCCAAGGATGGTCTGTGGATGTGGTGACCATCCACATACCAACCTTGGTAAGCACGAGCTCCTCGTGCGTTATAACAACCAATAAACAAAATATAGGTTCTTGCTACGGATGCCTTCGTGTGCAAGTCCGACTCGCCCTTGGCCGGTTTGTAATAGTAGAATGATAGAACAGGATAAACCATACATCTACTTGTATAAACAAACACACATACCCTAAAAAGCCTACACAGGAAAATTCCTTGATAATTGAAAGCAGCCTTATTCCCGGGACTCGTGCGACGGCACATTCATAAAAACACAACAAATTCTAATAATAATATTTGGGGAACGTCTCCATGCTGGAATTGTTGCAATATGGCTGCCGAATCTTTGTAGGGCTGGCGAAACGGCGCGGCGAATGAATTGTGAGAAACTAATAAATAACAGGTATCGGTAAGCGGCATTTTTTTTTTTATTTGTTATGGAGGAGCTCGTGGCTAGATAATAACAGCCGTATGGGACGATCTTCAAGGATAAGCAACGCTTGCCAAGGTTGGTCTGTGGATGGGTGACCATCTTAACTTGCCGAGTTTCCTCCATGTCTCAGAAAGCACTTTAATCCGTTGGTCCCGGCTGTCATTTGTAGATCTTTGGCAGTCGTTACGGATAATCAGAAGCCAGTAAATCTGACTTCAGTCTTGCCATGAAGTGTTATCGTGCTACCTAGTCATTGGGTTGTGGAGGTCTGGTAGGCAGCCGCTCCTCGTAAATTACTGGTATTCAGCTAAATCCGGTTTGACTAGAAGCCGACCCCAAAATAGTTGAGAAAAGGCTAGGCAGATGAGTGTGGTTGCCTTTCAATTGTTTTATCTCAAAAGTACAGTATTCTGCCTAAATCTATAATGGATTCGGATTCCAGTATAACCGGATTTAACTGAGTAGACCACTATTTTTTTTACATGGACTGTCTGGACCCTCACAACGAAGTAACTGGTCAAGAGTAAAAATTCCATAAGTATGATCGAAATTGCGTTTGATCAAGTCTTAGCAGCTGTTCCAGAAATACCGTCTCAATGCAAGATGAGAAGGTATTTCCGAAATTTAAAGAATATTCTTAGTTTTTTATGACGGCAAGCGGGGAGACTGATAATAAAGCTAATTTTGATGGACTGATAATATAGTTTATCAATATTAGCTTTTTATTGATAGGCTAGATGAGACCGACGATAGAGCATGCTTGCCTATCAGTAACACATTCACTCTTGATGATAATAATAATCACACGAGGTTGTAGACATGTGGAATGTAGACTCAGCTGTCATTGTACCGATAGTCGTCACGGCCAATGGCCTGATGGCCAAAAGCTTCGACGACCGTCTGTCGAAGCTGGCGTTACGCGGTTGGGTAAAGGGCCTGATACAGAGGCAGTGATCCTCGATACGGCTCGTATTGTGAGGAGATTCCTTTCTCTGGAGCCCTAACCACCGGTAGCTTGGACCCTGCTCCCGACACCGGTGGACTACTGCTTTTTATATTAAATGTTTTTTTTTTATATATTTCATTTATTCATTTAT
Organism: Lacanobia oleracea; assembly: GCA_950371165.1. Lineage (NCBI taxonomy): Eukaryota > Metazoa > Arthropoda > Insecta > Lepidoptera > Noctuidae > Lacanobia > Lacanobia oleracea. The sequence continues at coordinate 3,346,950 of OX493412.1, read as the reverse complement.
ATACATATTCAATACATTTTTAAATATTTCTTTAAAAATAAAAAAAAACATTTAAAAATATAAAAAATAGTAGCCCACCGGTATCGGGAACAGGGTCCAAGCTACCGGTGGGCAGGGCTCCTGAGAGAGGAACCTCCTAACGATGCGCGCCGTGTCCAGGAGTACTGCTTTCTGGATCAAGCCCTTGATCCAGCTGCCCAACGAGAGCCTCTTGAGATGTTGGTCGAGGCTCTTGGCAATAATGCCATTGGCCGTCACGACTATCGGCACAATGACTGCTGTGTTCACATCCCACATGTCGACAACCTCGCGAGCCAAGTCAAGATACTTCGTTTGTTTATCATTTTCTGACTTCACGAGGTTCTCGTCATGAGGGACTGCTATATCAACAATCATTGCGCGACGCTCTAGTCGGTCTATCACCACTATATATATACTTATTTATAACACTATATTTTATTGTTAAGAAATATTTAAAATGTAAGCAAGTATGTACAGAAAAATAAATAAAGAGAATAATCTCTTGAAGTTAGAGTGAACAGGCTCCTTCTGGGTAGGCTCGCACCATCGTAGACTTTGTCTCTGTCATCTCTGACCTAGACTAGAGTGAAGAGCAAACCCATCACAAATAAAGTCTCCATGCTCACTTAACCTTACTATGAGAGCTCAAAATAAGTGCCTGATGCCAAGTCTTTTTTATATATAAACATTGCTTCAGAGCCAACAGAGTAAACAGCCAGACCAGAAACAACTATTTGTAGACCATACAATTATTTGTTCCGTGCGGGAATCGAACCCACGACGCGCGGTGCAGCGATTGACTAATCGCTCAACCACTGCGCCAACCGTGCTGTCTTTTTCACTTTCTATCAGGTGAGATTGTGGTGAATCTCAAGCTTATCAAAATTAACTAAAAAGTACAAAATTACAAACACTAAAAACAACCAACCAATATCCTGCCAGCCCTACCCAACACGATGTAATATCAGAAATGAATCCGTTTTCGTACTTTGATTAGGTGTCCGTATACGAATGTGCGTTTATCGGCTCCATCGATGTTCCGGAAGCCTGTTATCTGCCTTACGGCTCGTGTCACGACTTGTGACGTCATTGCATATGCTGATCTGAGCAAAAAAATGAGGATCGACTTTATTCTTCTGTTGTGGTATGGAATTTGGATTAAACTGTCAAATGATTCTATTAAAGTGGCCTTTTTAGTGATGAATGTGAACATTGATTCAGGATTATTCACAAACCAAATCATTGTTTACATTCATTGCTTAATAACTTCTTATTCGCTGCACACTCAAAATCTCACCCACACTCCAAACATACACACACACACACACACACGCACACACACACACGCTCACATTTGGGTTGCTCCACCTTTTCTTCTTTCCGGTCCTAAACTCTGCTATATAAATAGTTAGTTATATAAATATACATTTCTTTCTTATAATTTATCATCGATGGTTGACCGACACACTTCACAAGTTTTATTTTGTAATAATAGCAGCTCACTGTCTCTTGAGATACAGGGGTTTCCCTAGTTTAAGAGGCAGGGCTCATCATTTTGCGTACAGCTGTTTTTCATATAACACCTGAATAGTTCTCTTTTACCAAAGAGTCCATTTATTTATGTAATTTTAAATTTTTACTATAAGTTCTATACTACTATAAACTTTGTAATCTGTAAGTTTCTTGGTACATTTTTTTTAAATTATTATTGTTTTAGTTCCGCTGGTCCTACGCCATTTCTATCTAAGGATGTGTCGGAATGCCGTCCCATCGATGAGAAATGTATTTTTATATTGATCTAGTTAATATAGGTACTCGTATATTACTGTCCCATTTAAATTGCGATGAAGTGATGGCCTGAAACTCAGGTTTGAATAAACTTAGGTCGGTCAGTTCGCTACATGTAAGTAGTTTAAATTCCTAGTTAAATATTTTGTACTTGTTATTCATATAATTTAGCCAAACACTAGTTTTAATTATGAGGCCCTCAAGCGGCGCAAATACTGTAACCTTATTGGTAATTACAGTTTTGAGCCGTTTGGGATCGAAACGCTAGGGTCATGGGGTCCGAGCGGGCGTCTCCTTTTTATGGACATTTCTCGCCGACTGGTCGACACTATGCGTGACCAGAGGGCTGGCTCGTTCTTTGCTCAAAGAATTAGCATTACCATTCAACGTGGTAATAAAATAAAATAAAAATAAAATAAAAATTGATTTATTATGCCAAAACACAGTACAGACAACATTTTAAGCCCTAGACCCCACACTAGGATTCCCTGTGTTGTGGAGTCTAGTCTCTTTCAGTCCAGAAGATACATTCGACACAATAAAAGCAGAATTTAAACAACGAGAAAAAAAGTAATAAATTAAAATTAAACTTATAGATAATAGCTAGATTATACGTAGCCAAAAATAATTTCAAAATTGTGTGTGAGAATGTGAATTGTGAGTGTTTTTAACAGATGTGTGACAGTGACTGAGTGTACGTATCCATGTGTAGGGTTTGTTTAAATCAATGTGTTTGAGGTTAGTGTAGGTGTGTAAATGTATGTGTGGGGTGAGTGAAAGTGTATGTGTGTATGCGTGTGGTGAGTGTGTGTGTGTCTGTGATGTGTGTTTTGTGAGTGTGTCTTTTTATATAAGTTGAGTTTATATGGCAAGTCCTATTTGGGTGTTTGTAGAATTGCCTCAGTCTGCGTATAGTCAAGGCTCAGTAACCACTTATTAACAGTCCTCCTACAGGCCTTTTTTAGTAGGGTGACAATTTTCAGCTTGCAGTTAATTTTCTCATAAATAAATGGTCCCATGAATTGAGTAGACTTTTGGCCTATCTTTTTGCAGCATTGGATGGGATTCCATTTCAGAAATCTTTGAGATCGTATTGTTTGGACTGTTTTCATGAGACTGCATCTATGAAAGCGCAAAGTTAGTGATAGTATGTACAATTGCCTTACCCTAAGCACTTGTGTCTCCTGGTACAGAAGGTCAGTAGGGTACTTGTATGGTCGACTGAAAGCACATTTCAAGAGCGCACGCTGGGCCAACTCAACTCTGAGTAGGTGGGTCTTTGCAGCCGCTCCCCAAGACACAATGCAGTACTCTAAGATGGATCGGCACAGTGCGAAATAAATAGTCTTCTTTAATTTGTCATTAGCAATTTTAGCCAGACGTTTAAATATATATTTAAGTTTCCTAACCCTTATACGCAATGCATCAATATGTTTGGACCATGTCAGACAGCTATCAAGGATGACCCCCAAATATCTGATACTATTCGTGTTTTCAATCGTAGGGCAGCCACAGGAATTACGATCCGAGCATTTATGTATCTTTATGGTAACAGGTGCTTTAGGAGCGGTTCGAGAGGAGACGCTAAAGCATAGGGCCTTAGTTTTAGTGACGTTAAGGGTAAGGAGATTCACATCCAGCCATTTGGCAACAGTTATAAGACCAGATTCTGCTTTGTCGCAAGCTTCTGTCCAGGATTCGCCGTGGAAAACAATTGCAGTGTCATCAGCGTATGTGTATACTTTAGCTGCGGGCAGTGTTAGCGAGCACAGATCATTAATGTATATAATAAAGAGGGTAGGCCCGATAACGCTGCCCTGTGGTACACCAAAATCAACCGAGGAAACGCCTGCCAGTCTTCTGGGCACGTTTCCGGATGACGGCGATGCGGAGGAATTTTTCGACGCCTGATTGTATTTGGTTTTGTATATAGTGTAGATTAAACGAGGAGCTCATGGCTAGATAATAACAGCCGCACGGGTCAATCTTCAAGGTTAAGCAACCCTTGCCAAGGTTGGTCTGTGGATGGGTGACCATCTTAACGGACCGAGTTTCCTCCGTGCCTCGGAAAGCACGTTAAGCCGTTGGTCCCGGCTGTCATTTGTAGATCTTTGGCAGTCGTTACGGATAGTCAGAAGCCAGGTAATCTAACTCCAGTCTTGCCATGATGTACCGTAGCCGCTCCGCATAAAATACTGGTATTCAGTTTGACTGGAAGCTGACCCGAATATAGTTGGGAAAAGGCTAGGCAGATCTATGTGGGCCTAATAAAAGCCTTTGTAATTTTAATTTAGACACTATTTTAAAACCATTATGATTATACACACGCAAATAAACGCTTTTTCTCTCTTCTTCTTTTTTCTTCTTATAAGACATTACCATCCAAAAGTGCTACACTTTCGAACGAGGATCAAATTCTGGAATGTAATAACACACACGGAGATTTTCACGGAATAGCACCAAAAGAGAGGCACAATTTTGTAAGAACCTCACTGTGAATCAAGGTGGGATGACAATTCACGTCAATCTCAATTCACCTTAGGTTTTAGGGTTCCGTACCCAAAAGGTAACCAGCAGAACCCTATTACTAAACCTCCGCTTTCCGTCCGTCCGTCCGTCTGTCTGTCAGCCGGCTGTATCTCAATAACCGTAATAGGTAGACAGTTGAAACTTTCACAGATTGTGTACTTCTATTGCCGCAATAACAACAAATAATAAAAAAATAAGGTTCGTGTGCGAGTCCGACTCACCCTTGGCCGGTTTTTTTCGGTGAAATGTTTACAGCGACTAAACTTCTCACCGTGTAAGATCACGAAGTGACTCAGTTCACACAAACAAAATGGAATAACAGTTAAGCGTTGCTTAACCTTGAAGATCGACCCGTGCGGCTGTTATTATCTAGCCACTAGCTTCTTCCGAGTGTCGAATGAAAGAAGCAAGTGTTCAGTGCGCCTATCAAATGTGACTGAGCAAAGCGCTTATACACCGTGTGAATGCGACATAAGGATCTTTTTTTCTTTTTCTTTTTTACTATTGATAGGCACGCGCTTGACCACCATCTCACCTGATGGTAAGCGATGATGTGGTCGAAGATGGAGCTGTCTCAGTCGGGCGCTAACTAGCTTATGTTATTAAAATTATTGTTAACTAGCTTGGGCTCGTGGCTTCACTCGCATTTAAGTAGCCTTTAAAAATCTATAGGACCCCATCCTCTGTACCAAAATTCATCAAATTGCACAGCTGAAGCAACTGGTATTAGCAACTATTATTAATGATGTAGGCGAGCACTAAGAATTGTATTTTAGAAATTCCACCTTTAAGAGGGTAAAAAGCCGGAAAATCGAATCGAAATGCTTTTGCGTTCCCGTAGGAATCAAGCTCAAGCTTCAACTCAAGCTGAAGAGTTTGTTTGCTTGAACGCATCATTCTCAGTAACTACTGGTCCGATTTGAAAAATTCTTTCATTGTTAGATAGCCCATTTATCGAGGAAGGCCATAGGATATATATCATCACGCTAAGACCAATAGGAGCGGAGCAGTAATGAAAATTGTGACGCAGACGAAGTTGCGCGGGTCAACTAGTTTTATATATTAGGATGGATTAGAGCACAGGGATTACCTACAAACTTTACACTAAACTATTGTACCCAAAAACAGATAAACTAATACACATATTTTCGCCCCCCTTACTATTTCAAAAAGACGGAAAATTGATGATAATGGGATTGGAAACAGAATGTTTATTATGCGCATAATAGTGAGTTCAAATCGAATACATTACTAGTTATCGTTGCAACGACTAAACAGAGATATTATGTCGTTACTGCTTGCATAATTTCATACACTAGGGAAGGATTAAAAAACGATTTCGAGTTGGCAATCATTGTGTTTCTAGAAGCTCGTGGAAAAGCTGAAGAGTTTGTTTGTTTGTTTACTTGAACGCGCTAATCTCAGGAACTCCTGGTCTGATTTGAAAAATTCTTTCAGTGTTAGATAGCCCATTTATCGAGGAAGGCTATAGGTTATATATCATCACGCTAAGACCAACAGGAGCGGAGCAGTAATGAAAATTGGGACGCAGACGAAGTTGCGCGGGTCAACTAGTATTAAATAAAGGAATATTTTCATGCCTTATCACCTGTACAAATACTAGGTTTACCTAACCCAGACGGGTATTAATGAAAGCCTACTATTATTATTTTTTAGGGTTTCGAACATCCGTAAGAAACGGAACCCTTATAGGATCACTCGGGTGTCTGTCTGTCTGCCGGTCTGTCTGTTTTACTGTCTGTCCGTCTGTTACAGCCAGTTTTCTCCGAATCGACTGGACCAATTCTGTTGAAATTTGGTATACATATCGTCTTCTGTGACATAAATACATTTTTAGTATTGGGGGTTAAAGTAGAAAATTAAAAAAATATTTTCATACTGTATCGTTTGAAATATCAAATGAAAGGGCTTACTGTGAGGGTCTTAATTATATTTTTTTCATAGTTAAAAAAAATACTTTTGAAGTTATTCAAGAAATTAGACCAAAAATGACCATTTCCTCCCCCTTATCTCCGCAACTACTGAGCCTAAAATTTTGACGACAAAAAATGCAGATAATAGTTCTATACCAAAATTATATAATGCATTAAGTCCGTCTCTGTACATTTTTGTGATGAAAGTGTTTAAAATAAATAAAAATAGCCGTGGTAATTTAAAGGTAATGGTGACATAGCGTTAAAACGTTTAAACTGCACCTAGCGAGGATTGGCCTTGGGTATACTCTCATGTGCATAACAGGGATAATCGTTGGTTGGTGCCTCATTCCATTTGCAATGTCTAACGGGGCCTCTGCGAGTTGATTTTGGCCACTCGTACACCAACGGACCGGGACCCCAGGTTCCCGAGATTATAATAATAATTGGGCCAATAGTTCTTCCATAGTAAACGGTTATCAGTCCATTAAACCACCCAGCGTTTCATCTTTTGTTTCCATTCATTCTGCAATAGTCCTGCTCCAACCGGGGATTCACATGCATACAGGGATAATCGTCGGTTGGTGTCCCATTCCATTTGAAATGTCTAACGGGGCCTCTGCGAGTTGGCTCCGGCCCCTCGTACGCCTATCAAAAGACCGGGTCTCTAGGGATCCGAGAAAATAAAAAACAAAAAAAGATAATAATAATAATAGTTAATATACCGCGAAAGTGTGGAGGTCGAGGCTTTTTAAATGCTAAGACTCTCCACAATCGCGAGATATGCAGTCTTAGGGAATATTTCCTAGCTGTCGACGTGGGTATGCATCGAGTTGTAGTGGCGGTGGACAAGGGACTCACCCCGCTCTCCTTGGCAAATGAGAACTAGCGCAAACCTGCGGTGCTTGACACTAACGATCGCAGGGCGGTATGGCAGAGTAAGAAGCTTCACGGACGCTTTTTCCGGGCCCTACATGGGCCCGACGTAGACCAACTAGCGTCCGTAGCCTGGCTGCGTTTCGGTGATCTTTTTGGAGAAACCGAAGGTTTTGTTTGTGCAATCATGGACGAAGTTATCATGACGAATAACTACCGGAGATTTATTGTGAAAGACGGCACGGTCGACATACATTCAGTCAAAAAAGTATCGGGAATGGATGATTTGTTTATGGTTCCAAATTCAAATTTTTGTTTTTTTTGTAGTTGTTAGATTGGCACAACTGTTTTCCATTTGGCGCGGAGTTTGAGTTGCATCTGTTATTTATATTAAATACAGTGCTGGTTTTAGTAATATCATATATAGTGTGTATTGCGAATTTCATAATGGACAAAAATATCGAACAAAGAGTTTGTCTTAAATTTTGCATCGCCAATGGAATTTCGTGTTCGGAGTCACTGAAAATGTTACAGAAGACTTACGGTGAATCGACCTTATCAAAAACTCGTGCTTATGAGTGGTTCAAAGCGTTCAAAAGCGGTCGAGATGTGATGGAAGATTTGCCTCGCTCTGGTAGGCCGTCAACGTCTGCAACTGAAGTTAACATCGCAAAAGTGAAGGAAATAGTGACTGAAAATCCCCATTCAACTCTGAGAGAGATAGCCGCCGAACTTTCTGTATCTCACGAGTCGATCCGTACCATTTTCACTAATCATTTGGGTATGATTCATGTTGCTGCTCGGCTAGTCCCAAAAGATCTGAATTTTCTCCAAAAACTCAATCGCATGAAAGTCGCTGAGGACATGCTAGAACGAGTCAGTTCGGACCCAACATTCATGAAACGCATGGTTACTGGTGACGAGACGTGGGTTTACGAGTTTGACATGCAAACTAGTCAACAAGCTTCGGAGTGGCGCCTTCCAACTGAACCGAAACCGAAAAAACCACGCCAAAGTCGATCAAAAGTCATGTTGACTGTTTTCTTTGACTATCGCAGTGTTGTGCACTCTGAATTCTTACCGGAAGGTCTAACAGTAAATAAAGAATATTATTTGGGCGTTATGCGGCGTTTAAGAGAGCAAATTCGACGAAAAAGGCCAGATTTGTGGAAAGAAAATTCTTGGATTTTGCACCACGACAATGCGCCTTCGCACAAGGCTATCATTGTGAACGAATTTTTAACCAAACACTCAACAAATACCATCCAACAACCACCATATTCACCAGATATGGCTCCTGCTGACTTTTTTCTTTTTCCTAAACTCAAATTACCACTTCGTGGCACCCGTTTTCAATCGATAGAAGACATAAAGGAGAATTCGCGGCAAGAACTGAACTCAATTCCGGAAGCAGCGTTTAAAAAATGTTTTGATGAATGGATTATTCGTTGGCGCAAGTGTATCGTTTCTAAAGGAGCATACTTTGAAGGTGATAAAATAAATTTGGATGAATAACAGACATTTTGTGTATTATTGATCTTTTCCCGGTACTTTCTTGACAGAGTAGTATGTCGGGCATGTCACCGTTCGGGAGAATAAATTCGCCACATTGTCTCTGGTTGTTCTCGTCTAGCTAACGGAGAATACTTGCATAGGCACAACCTTGTAGCCAGGATTGTCCATCAGCAACTTGCTCTGAAATACTCTCTTGTGGAGTCGGAGGTGCCATACTATAGATATTCGCCCGACCCAGTTCTCGATAATGCCAATACCTATCACATTGTACTGGGATCGGTCCATCATCACTGACAGGACTATTATTGCCAATAAGCCTGATATAGTGGTGGTGGACCGAATTTTGAGACGTGCAATGATTGTAGACATAACTGTCCCGCATGACGAGAACCTCGTGAAAGCCGAGAAAGACAAACAAATCAAGTAATCAATCAAGCTCGCGAGGTTGTCGACATGTGGGAAGTGGACTCCGCAATCATTGTACCGATAGTCGTGTCGCCAATGGCTTAATAGCCACGAGCCTCGACCAACACCTTAGGAGGCTCTCGTTGGGCAGCTGGATCAAGGGCTTGATTCAGAAAGCGGTACTTCTGGACACGGCTCGCATTGTCAGGAGGTTCCTTTCTCTGGAGCCCTGACCACCGGTAGCTTGGACCCTGTTCCCGATATCGGTGGGCTACTATTTTTATATTTTTAAATGTTTTTTTAATTATTTTATTCAAATATTTAAAAATATAATATATTATGTTTAGTAAATGAATAAAGGAGATAATAGTTAATAATTAATTGTTGCCAATAAGCCTGATGTAGTGGTGGTGGACCGATTAGTGAGGCGTGCAATGATTGTAGACATAACCGTCCCACATGACGAGAACCTCGTGAAAGCCGAGAAAGATAAACAAATCAAGTATATTGACTTGCCTCGCGAGGTTGTCGACATGTGGTATGTGGATTCCGCAATCATTGTACCGATAGTCTTATCAGCCAATGGCTTAATAGTCACGAGCCTCGACCAACACCTTAGGAGGCTCTCGTTAAGCAGCTGGATCAAGGGCTTGATTCAGAAAGCGGTACTTCTGGACACGGCTCGTATTGTTAGGAGGTTTCTCTCTCTGGAGCTCTGACCGCCAGTAGCTTGGACCCTGTTCCCGATACGGGTGGGCTACTATTACCTATATATATTTCTTTTTATATACTTTTATTGAAACATTTAAAAATATAATTATATGTTAAGAAAATTAAAAAACTAAATAGTAATAATAGTTAATATAATAATAGTTAATTATCAGAAAGGTGGGATTGTCAAAGACACACAATGGGGTTTGCAAGTGAAAGCTGATCTCAGGTGGCGCCGCCACTACATGAACCCTTGTTAAAGTGAGAAAAACACTATTGCAGTCTGTGATTGTAGTCTTTGAGATTCATTTGTTCGTTTTGACGATCTAATCAAACTGAAAGTCGGCCCCATTGAATTAAAAATAATGACTTCAGACAGAAAAAAATGTAGAAAGGTATTATCAGTGAAATTAAATATTCAATCTCATCGCTCAAATGCAAAGGAATTAGCAACCTATAAACCTTTCCACTGGAAATGCCATTTGCTAATTGAAATTAAATTGCCGGATTGTATACTGATTTTTTTTCGCCCATTCTCTACTTTCCAATGTCCTTTAGACTACGCACAGGCTGTTAGTATGACAAGCCTTTTTGAACAAGCATTTTGTATATGATGCTTGATCATTTTTAACCGACTTCAAAAAGGTTTTCAATTGGTCGGAATCTTTTTTTTTATGTATACTCTGTCAAGAAAGTACCGGGAAAAGATCAATAATACACAAAATGTCTGTTATTCATCCAAATTTATTTTATCACCTTCAAAGTATGCTCCTTTACAAACGATACACTTGCGCCAACGAATAATCCATTCATCAAAACATTTTTTAAACGCTGCTTCCGGAATTGAGTTCAGTTCTCGCCGCGAATTCTCCTTTATGTCTTCTATCGATTGAAAACGGGTGCCACGAAGTGGTAATTTGAGTTTAGGAAAAAGAAAAAGTCAGCAGGAGCCATATCTGGTGAATATGGTGGTTGTTGGATGGTATTTGTTGAGTGTTTGGTTAAAAATTCGTTCACAATGATAGCCTTGTGCGAAGGCGCATTGTCGTGGTGCAAAATCCAAGAATTTCCTTTCCACAAATCTGGCCTTTTTCGTCGAATTTGCTCTCTTAAACGCCGCATAACGCTCAAATAATATTCTTTATTTATCGTTAGACCTTCCGGTAAGAATTCAGAGTGCACAACACCGCGATAGTCAAAGAAAACAGTCAACATGACTTTGACTTTTGATCGACTTTGGCGTGGTTTTTTCGGTTTCGGTTCAGTTGGAAGGCGCCACTCCGAAGCTTGTTGATTAATTTGCATGTCAAACTCGTAAATCCACGTCTCGTCACCAGTAACAATGCGTTTCATGAATGTTGGGTCCGAACTGACTCGTTCTAGCATGTCCTCAGCGACTTTCATGCGATTGAGTTTTTGGAGAAAATTCAGCTCTTTTGGGACTAGCCGAGCAGCAACATGTTTCATACCCAAATGATTAGTTAAAATGGTACGGATCGACTCGTGAGATACAGAAAGTTCGGCGGCTATCTCTCTCAGAGTTGAATGGGGATTTTCAGTCACTATTTCCTTCACTTTTGCGAAGTTAACTTCAGTTGCAGACGTTGACGGCCTACCAGAGCGAGGCAAATCTTCCATCACATCTCGACCGCTTTTGAACGCTTTGAACCACTCATAAGCACGAGTTTTTGATAAAGTCGATTCACCGTAAGCCTTCTGTAACATTTTCAGTGACTCCGAACACGAAATTCCATTGGCGATGCAAAATTTAAGACAAACTCTTTGTTCGATATTTTTGTCCATTATGAAATTCGCAATACACACTATATATGATATTACTAAAACCAGCACTGTATTTAATATAAATAACAGATGCAACTCAAACTCCGCGCCAAAATGAAAAACAGTTGTGCCAATCTAACAACTACAAAAAAACAAAAATTTGAATTTGGAACCATAAACAAATCATCCATTCCCGATACTTTTTTGACTGATTGTATGTCTGCCTTCAAGTAATCGGGGACGATTACTTGAAGGCGCTTGGACCGATTTAGAATTTTATTTTTTTGTCTAAAAAGGTAGACTTTCCAGGTGGTCTCATGGTCATCAGGTCAAACTCTGATGATGGGATCCTCGATAAATAGTGGGAATTCAAAGCGATTTGGGTATTTTTTAGAGAGTATTTTCTCGAAGTGGGGTACCTAGTACCACTAAATACTGATAATTAAAAACTACTTTCATTTTGAAAGTCGGTGTTTATTATTATTTTATACTTTATAGTGTTTTTTTATTTAGAAGTCTTTGGTTTTTTTTAAAGATTTTTTCCCATTCATGTTGGTCTAGTGCGGGTAAAGATTGGGTTCGTTTCCCAGACTTGACCAAGTTTTATTGGCTTTTGAAGTACCTAATCCATCTGCTTTAAATTCTAAATTATTTTAAGCATTCTGTAACATTAGTTCAGTTACAGATTTTATACATAGGTACCACTAAAATTGATTAAATTTGTTGTTTTTTGCAGTGTCCCTTTTATACAAACACTAGCTGACCCGCGCAACTTCGTCTGCGTCACAATTTTCATTACTGTTTCGCTCCTATCAGTCTTAGCGTGATGATATATAGCCGTATCAGACCAGTAGTTCCCGAGTTTAGCGCGTTCAAGCTGACAAACAAAAAAACTCTTCAGCTTTATATATTAGTATAGATTTATATTTTATTAACCAAGTTATCTTATTGCAATTGTTTAGTAGAGGCATTTATGTTAATACCTCACATAACTATGACACAATAAAATATTTTATACTCGTATATCTTGGTTCTTTTCAACCGATTAAATTTGGCAAGGCCTGACAAAAATATAGAAAACGTACAATAAATGTTCACAATTTAAAAAAATAACCCAAGTTTTGGAGAAACGGGCTAAAAATACCCGAGTTTAGATACATTTTAAGCCAAACGCAACTATCACTAAGATTGAGTGGAATAAAATAAATGACTTGTAACATGCTTGTAACGTAACTTTTCGTACCGTATGCAGCCAACTTCAGCTGAATGTATTAGCGATTGATGAGGGCGCGTTAGAAGCGAATGATTGGATTGTTGTGAGCTGGCGACGAGCCAACCGTTGAAGCTGATGTAAGATGGAGAATTTTAATGGCTAGGTTTGTTTAAAATTATATTAAGTATGTTTTTAGGATGCCGTACCTCAAAAGGGAAAAACGGAACTCTTATTATTTTCCTGTCATTTTCCTGTTCATTTGTCTGTCAGGACCCTTTATCTCGGGAACGCGTGGAGATATTGAGTTAAAATTAAAACCATAGACTACGACGAACGCTACGATGGAGACGGTCGCTACTTCGTCGTTGGTTGCCATGTTCTGTGAACGTCGGGGTCACCACTTTACCAGTTGTCAGGAGATGGATAAATGAAAGAGTATTCGGATCGAATGCATTATATTTTAGGAGCTGGCATTTATATACAGTTTGGTTTTACTTGTTACATATCTGTAGGGTAGGACAACTACATAATAATAAATGTTACCCACTAGTAAAGATAGCGGTCGTATTTGCTCGAACTAAATGCTTTGCGTAAAGTACACTACGTTAGTTGTATGACCGCACGCGCAGCGCGTGGATGTTGATGCCAGCTGCCACAACCTACTATTTACGTGCAGAAGGCCTAATTCTCAAAATGGCAACAGAGTCGCAAAAAGACTAGTTCTCAAAATGGCAAATTCCAATCCAATTCTCTAAAAGCCTAATTCTCTGAATGACCAATTCTCTTAATGGCTAATTATCAAAATGGCACATTTTCTACAATTGAGAGTATTCTTTTAATAAAAAAATCTTAATATTATTAGTATTTGTTTAACCTTCAAGCGGTCGCGCGGCGTCGAATCGACCGCGCTCGATAAGTTTTCGCTGATTACATCGAGATTTCTCGCCACAAGTATTTCTCTTTACCAGTAGCTTTTCATTAATTCACTATGCATGAAATTGAATGCATACCACTCTTCTCCGAGCCTTTGTAGTTGAATAGAATGCATTTGTTTAGGTCGCGGCGCAGGCGTCGAAACGACTACACGCGCCTGGCTCTTTCTTTTACCTTGGCGAGATGACTTATTTCGAAGTAAAATACCTGAGTTGATAAAATAAACACTTTGATAGTAATTACTCGATTGCATGGAACTAATAAAAAATAAAAACATCTAAATAAAAATGAGAACACAAATCATTCTCCCAAGAGAACAAAACTTTGGTTTGGCGGGTCTGGCGTGCATAGCTGGTTTGTAATCGAACCATAGTGGGTTGTGGTTAATTTTAATTCCAAAAAATTGTTGCCTAGGTAAAAATTGATAATGTCTGAATATAGAACATAAATAATTATTATTTTACCAGTATTCTAAATTCCTGAAATCTCACATAGGTCTTTTAGGTTACGCGCGACCGCTGTCGCTACAAATACCCACGCGCCCGCTTGAAGGTTAATCAGTGACTTGAAATTGTAAGGTTATATAATGCATAAGAAAGAATAAAACTACTGCTACTAATAGTGTCGATTCAGACAAAATCAAAACAATTTTAAGTGATACCTGTCACTTTTGTTTATTTTTTTAAATTATGGAATTGGTGACTTATTGAAACTATTTTAAAGATTTAAAATTAATTGAACGATCGAAAGTATGACCAACGCTTATACTCCTTGAACTAAATAAATTCAAAATAATGTAATCATACATAGTGACAGGTAAACATTTATCATCATTATCCCCGTGCATTAAAAGAAATATAGGTATGAACGGACGTACTGAACGTACGTAGGTATGAACGTACTGTAGACGAATTATGTATATTTTTTTTTAATAGAATCCGGTAATAAGTTATTTTCGTCAAATATGCACTAACTGTAATATCACCATTTTTCAGATTTGAAAACAATTTTTATATATTTTGTCAAATTAATGTCGTAAGAACTACTACGTGCAAGTCTTGACTACGTGCAAAGAGCGACTTTACTCAGCTGTTTGTTCTTCTGTTTTTTTTTCAGCTGTTTCCTCCCGAATGAAAATAGGATCAGATTATAAGCCAAATCCAATATCTTGCTGAAAACAAAACGTCAGCTGGCGGTATCTCGGTGGGAATTGCGAAGATTTAAATTAATGAATTTAAAGCTTTAAAACGGTTTTAACAAGTTTTCAATTCTTTAATTTTAAAAATAATTTAAAGTGACAGGAATAACTTAAAATTGGCTTGATTTTGTCTGAATCAACACTATTAGGTACCTAGTAGCAGTAGATTTATTTATTCTTAAGCATTGTATAATCTTACAATTTCCACTCACTGATTAAACAAATACGAATAATATCAAGATATTTTTATTAAAAGAATACTCCCAATTGTAGAAAATGTGCCATTTTGATTAAGAAAATTGGCCATTCAGAGAATTAGGCTTTTAGAGAATTTGCCATTTTGAGAACTAGTCCTTTTGCAACTCTGTTGCCATTTTGAGAATTAGGCCTTCTGCGCCTAAACCCCTAATAGTAGACGTAGTAGTATAAGTCGGTATGTCTTATACAACAAGTATAGGAAAAAATCATTTGTAATTAAATCATAAAAAATATAGTCATCATTTAAAGTAGGTACGTAATCAATCATCGAGGTTAAGAAAAGGTTTTTTTTTCGGTTCATGATACGGAACCCTTCGTGTGAGAGTCCGACTCGCACTTGGCCGGCTTATTTATATTGTGATAGGCTCGCCTTTGGCCACTACTTGAAAAACTATGAAATTTGGCAAATAATACCGTCTTTTACAACAAGTATAGGAAAAAATCTGAAAAATATACATTTGTAATCTAGGTATTCTAATATATAAAGCTGAAGAGTTTGTTTGTTTGTTTGTTTGCTTGAACGCGCTAATCTCAAGAACTACTGGTCCGATTTGAAAAATTATTTCATCACGCTATATATCATCACGCTAAGACCAATAGGAGCGGAGCAGTAATGAAAATTGCGACGCAGACGAAGTTGCGTGAGTCAACTAGTTAAATCATAAAAATATAGTCTTCAATTAAAGTAGGTACGTAATCAATCATCGAGTTTAAGCAAAGGTTTTTTTTTTCGGTTCTTGATACGGAACCCTTCGTGTGAGAGTCCGAATCGCGATTTTTTTAAATTTCGCAGCCTATAACTAGATACAGATTTTTGGCCTCGCACAGACTAAAATGATATAGACTAAGAAATACTGTTAGTTATAATTAAATTTAAATCTGTCTGTTTTGTGCGAGTCCCAAAAAACATTTTTCTTTCTTTCTTTGTTTTTAATCGCAATTGGCCGGCTTATTTAAATTGTGATAGGCTCGCCTTTGGCCACTACTTCACGCGGTAAAAAGTTCTGGTCGACGATGCAGCACTCCTGTCTCATCATCATGGTATTAGTCTGAAGAAGTCCACTGCTGGACATAGATCTCCTCCAAGAGTCGCCACATCTACCGATCCAGTGCTTCTCGCATCTAGCAGATACCCGGAATCTTCACGAGGTCATCGTTCCACCTTATAGGGGCCTTCCGACGCTGCGTTTTCCAGTACGTGGAATACGGCACGCTTGCCTAGAAGTTAATCATCATCATATCAGCCGAAGGACGTCCACTGCTGGACATAGGCCTCCCCCAAAGGGTTTGCCATAATCGCCACGCTTGGCAGGCGGGTTGGCGATCGCAGTGTATGGTGTTGAGTTTTTTCACCATACACATGGTGTATGGAGTACGTTGCTGCCCATTCTCTGGCGAGTCCCTTAGTCGCCTCTTACGACACCCGCGGGAAGTGATCGGATGGTATTATTCTTTTACGGCACCATACGGCACCGGCCGACACCATACGGCTACACGGCTGCCTAGAAGTTAAATGATATTTATTTGTAAGTAGGTTAAACTACTAGACGTCCATTTTTTTGGTAATTTTAAGCTCGATGAGGCCGGTGTATTCTAGCTGACTACCCTGAGAAGAAACACCAAAACAAATTCAGAGGTCAAAGTCTATTTAAGGTGATTAACACATGGCACCACGAACCGCCGCGGTAGGCGGTAGCTGGTGAAGCGGATCTCATGTCGCTTTGGCCTCTAATAAATCTGATGATGCCTAACACACGTAAACCGTCTTACAGCGCGGGGCACCGCTACTAGATCCGTGCCGTGTGATGATGAACGCGTCCAATGCAGAGATGTTTAATGTAACTGCCCGCGCCGCCCGCCGCGCCGCTGAGTTCGTGTCCGTGGCCTTAAAGTCCATACAACGCATACTGGTCAAATCATATGAGAACCATGTAGGTTGATGTCTGCGGCGGCGTATTGAGGAAAGTACCACACAGATTCGAATGGATCTGTCCAGACAGTTCAAGCATTTGTCAGTATCGTTTAGCTCCTCAAACTTGGAGTTTTAGGGGAGTTCAAGTCACCTAATATTCGCAACGTTGGTAGGCCTCCCACCAGGTGGACCGATGACCTGGTGAAAGTCGCGGGTAGCCGATGGATGCGAGACGCGCCGTACCTGTCGTTGTGGCGACGCTTGGGGGAGGCCTATGTGCAGCAGTGGACGTCTTTCGGCTGATGTGATTATGATGATGAATATTCTCTCTTGACTTAAAGCTATCAGAAAAATTCCAGCTAGAAGCCAGCCAATCACAAAGGTTAAGTAACTCTTTACATTTTCTTAGTCTGTGAGTGAGACTATACCTAAAGATCTTTTTTTTTAACTTTATCATCGGTCATTACCAAATCCTGCCACAAATTAAAATTAATTTTGTGCTCAAGAACAATAGTTTTTTTTTTTACTATTGATAGGAATGCGTTTGACCACTATCTCACCTGATGGTAAGCGATGATGTGGTCGAAAATGGAGCACGCTTGTCTAGAAGTAACCTATTTACTCTTGACTTAAAGACTCAGTTCATTCCACTCAAACAAAACGGACGTTAAAAATGTAGATAAAAGCCAAAAAAGCTAAAAGCCCTGTATTTGATACAAATATTAAAAGGAAAAAGTCACCACATACTTTATAGACAGAAAGAAAAATAATAAAGAAGGATTGCCCTTGAAAGGTACCCAGCAAGTGGCCGCTTTTGTCAAGTTCAAAAACCGTTCAAAAGCACATACTCGTAGCTCATACTATTTTCCATACCAATGACCGACTACCCTCCAGGGCGCAATGACTAACCACGAAAACTTTTTCAAATCTACCCACTTTTGGCTCAATTTTTTTTATTTACGATCTGAGTTCTATCATAAAGTTATCTCATAACTTCAGATTATTGACTCTGATTCTACAATTTATATCGAATTTGATTTAAGGGCGCGTAGGGCGGCCATTTTTTTTTCAAACCTTATTTTTTAGTGGGAGTTGATTCATTCTTTATGAGTTTTTATGGAGCGATAATGGTAGTCAAGTGTGGGGGAAGATTGATGTTTGCGTCCGCTATCTTGTTTTAGGGTTCCGTAGCGATGTTAATAAGGCTTGGCATGAAAAAATAATCAAAAACAAATCTGACAATTGATCGCATTTTCTTGGCAAAAATATTTTTCTGTAATAGTAGTCATATTTCGCCAATTATGTATTATTTCCATGTACCTAATAGGGGCGACCCTATAAATCCAGACTTCGAGAAATTCCAGATATGAAAAAACACAGTAACACTCCAAAATCTGGGAATCGAACCCCTAAAAGGCTGTGTCAATCAGCTGCATCATGCTTTCATTTTGACATTGCAACCATATTCGTTGCGAGCTTACCGTTGTAGTTGTGTTGTTGTATTCTATAAACATTGTCTGTTTATAGAATAGTCTGTTTGACAACAGTAAGCTCGCTCTGCAGCTGCATATATCGCCTGCAGCTGCTCCCGCGTAAATGAGGACAAAAAAAAATATCCTATGTGTTATTTAAGACTATAATCGACCTCTATGCCAAATTTCATGAAGGTCCTTTCACGTGTTCTGACGTGAAAGGATAACAAACATCCATCCATCACACAAACTTTCGGATTTATATTATTATCAGTTGACCCACGCAACTTCGTTTGCGTCCCAATTTTCATTACTGCTCAGCTCCTGTTGGTCTTAGCGTGATGATATATAACCTATAGCCTTCCTCGATAAATGGGCTATCTAACACTGAAAGATTTTTTCAAATCGGACAAGTAGTTCCTGAGATTAGCGCGTTCAAGTAAACAAACAAACAAACAAACTCTTCAGCTTTATATATTAAGTATAGAGTATATATATAGAAGAAAGAATTAGGATGCGAATGGAGCAATGGATGTGGAGTTCGATTAACATAATATGCGATTTTATGTCAGGACTCAAGCTCAACAATAAATAAGAAGTATGTCCACGGAGTATTTTGAAATTTAAGTTCTTCTTCGTAGAATCCACTTTTGAAACGTACAGCTGCCACCCTGGAGATAAGGTCAGTGAGTGAGTCCAGCTGCTCGTTTCTTCAGAACTATCATCATCTATTTGACAGTCCTCGCCAATACAATTTAAATAAAAATAATGTTTTTATTTAAATAGCTTTAGTTAAATAGCGAAGAGCTCGTGGCTAAACAAAAACAGCCCCATAGGTCGATCTTCAAGGTTAAGCAATGCTTGCTAAGGTTGGTGTGTGGATGGGTGACTATCTTGACATCCCGAGTTTCCTCCGTGTCTTGAAAAGCACTTTAAGCTGTTGGTCCCGGCTGTCATTCAGTCAGAGATCTTTGGCACTCGTATCAGATACTCAGAAGCCAGAAAATGTGACACCAGTCTTGCCAAGGAGTACTTACCATGTTACCCAGTTGATGGGTAGTGGAGGTCTGGTAGGCAGCCGCTCCTCGTAAAATACTGGAATTCAGCTTTAGTTGGGAAGAGGCTGGGCAGATGATGATGATGTTTTTATTTAAATAGTACTTGCATAGAGTTTCAACCCAACACAAAAACAGTTCACTTCACCAACGACATCTAACGATTAACTCTAAAACCAACTCCTGCCCACTGATATCCTGCTTAAAGCGCCATCTAGTGACTCATAATGTAACTAATATCGATCGGACTTCCACTCTCGTTAATAGATGGCGTTACTATTCAGTTTAACAGTTTCATAAAAATAAAACGCGGGAAAAGTCTGTCAGGATTCGTCAGCCCTCGAGGGGGCAAAATCGTTACCAACCGTTAGAACCCGTACAAAGAACGTTTAAATAGCGCGAGCGTCGGTTTGTCCCGAAAGGGACTAACGGATTAAATATTCATATACATTTATTTGCGTTTCATAAGTAAAAATAATGTTGTTTCAAAACGTTTAGAGCTAAGAGCCCTTGTAGTATATTAGGACACAAACATAGGTAGCGTAAACGTCAATTTATATTGAAACTGTTTAAGCGCCGTCTGGTGACAATAACGGAAAACTTTTTTTTCTCCATACAATTTGACATAAGCGAACGTTTCCCTTGACGCGATCGAGTGCTTTAAAAAACTTAGACTAAGCTCTCAGTTGATCCTCCAGGCATTTTCGACTCGACAGTCGATTTCTTTCTCCTGCCTGTTCTGGATGGAAACTAGCTGACCTAGATAAGTGTACTTGATTGACGTGTTACATATCCTGTCCATGAACCTTAAAAATAACCATAAAGTAGATTATGCTTTTAATAGCAACCGTGATAGAAACTGTGTTTCGATACGTAATTCAATTTATTTAATAAGCGAGTAACCATGACTCATTTGTTAGTAAAAAACTTATCCTATGTTAGTAATTTAAAAACAACTGTATTCACAAATATAACATACACTCAAAAACAACTAACATATACAATAAAAAATACACAATACAACATACACAGCGGCAGTGTACTGCCCGACACTTCACCGCCGCTGCGCCATTCCATGAGAAATGGCGCAACAGCGATTCACGTACGGACAGTCCAGCCTACTGGAAATCACACCTCATGCACCAGGGACGCACAGCGCTTACGCATTGTCGCAAAGAAACAATCCACACGTGCGTCCGCGAACATCCTCGACGCGCTGCAGTAGCGTGGCAGCCTCAACAGTATCCTGAACGCGTTATTGTATTGCACGCGGAGGGTATTGTACGATTTCTGAGTATATCTAACCCACAGGCTGCTCGTGTAAAACGCAGTGCAGTAAGCTCTGAAAAGAACTCAAGTCATAAGGACTCGAGTCTTGATATTTTTATTTTTTCTTGCAGATAACATAAAGTAAAAATATGACAAAAAACAAAAAATATCTTCAAAACTCGATCTCTTTTGGCATAGTCTTAATTACTAACATAGGGATAAGTTAGTGACTAACAGTATTGTACTTTTAAATATAAAAATACCGTTCCGATCCTCGTTCTAAGGAACGTTTATGTAATGTAACCAGTGTTTCTCATTCATCATCATAGCCTTTTCCGAACTATATTGGGCTCGGCTTCCAGTCGAACCGGGTTCAGCTGAATACCAGTGTTTTACGTGGAGCGGCTGCCTACCAGACCTCCACAACCTATTAACTGGGTAACACGGTACTTCTTGGCAAGACTGGAGTCAGATTTACTGGCTTCTGACAATCCGTAACGACTGCCAATGACAGCCGGGACCAACGGCTTAACGTGCTTTCCGAGGCACGGAGGAAACTAGGTATGTTAAGATGGTCACCCATCCACAGACCAACCTTGGCAAGCGTTGCTTAACCTTGAAGATCGACCCGTGCGGATGTTATTATTTAGCCACGAGCTCCTCCAGTGTTTCTCATTATAAGTGAATAATTGTATTCTTTTTTTGAGAAATAAATGTCTTAAACCATAAACTGAATTATTTTGGTCTTTTATCCCTGGAAAAATTATTTGATAACAATTGCTTCACTACAATGTAAATAATGTATGTTTTTCACAAAATCATTACAGAACAGATGTTCGCTAACTAAATAATATTCAATGTCTCATTTTTATTTAAATACCTAAAGTATCGAGAGACATTAACATAACAATTATTTGCATACTTGATGAATATTCTTCCAACATTGGTAGCTGTCCTTGGTTAAGTAAGTAGGTATATGAAAATCATGAGGATACAGTTAGAAAGATGTGTTTTTTTCTTGAGCGTTTTTTTAGCTGTTACTCTTTCAAAAAAGTTTAAAACGACAGTGTGAGCATATTTTTTAGTTTTCTACAGAAAATTTAAAATAGGAACTAATTATCTCAAAAGTCTTTTTCGAAAATATCCAAAGTATTTTTTAAGATCTGCCTACATAGGTATCTTGCGTATGAGTATCAAGTTTAATTAAAGTGGGTGATAGACGTACGAACTTAAATTCAAATTAAAGGCATTTTATTTCAAATAAACCATTCACAGGCACTTTAGAAACGTCAGTCAAAAACATGGAAGCTATTTGCACGTTCCAAAGCGTCGATCTCTATGGAGAAGAATGTGCAAGAAACTCCACGATATAATCGTTCACAAAGTTTAGGTTACATCATGTTGAAATTATACATGTAAAAGACGTAAAGGAAAAAAACGTCCCGAGTAAATAAGAAACAATTCAAAGAAATAATTAAATAAAACATGGCAGCTGAGAAATGACCAGTCCCAACTGCCGGCGCCTGTTCACGAACACGACGCATACCCTTACACCATTCGGCTCAACCATTTTGAAGGGAGCCGAGTGATCCAACGCATACGCCACCATCAGCTAGACTTTTGAATGAGCATGACACTCCCAACCGCCAGGTTTTTTTTAAGTATGGGAAATCATCAAATGAGTCCTCCCGCTTTGGGTCAAGCAGAAGAGAGTGTCAGACTCTTACTGAGATTTACGCTTTGGAACGTTTGGAGCGTCATTTATTTGAACGACCGAAATTGACAATTCAAAAGTGCCTGTAAATGGTTTAATAGAAATAAATGCTTTAGTTTCAGTTTTAAAATACAAAAAAGCATAGAATCAATCCCTAATGCTACTGTGTATTTAAATAAACTGATTCAAACGTGATAGATACACGCGTTATCTATAGTCTTAACACACTAACAGTTTAAAATGTGTAATAGGCAGTTTCTATTACTTTGTGATACACTAAATAGTGTAAGGTGCTGTTTATTTTAAAGTAAAACAAAATCATTGTTTTTTATTTTGGATGTGTTTGCTCTAGACTCTAGTCTAGGTCAGAGGTGTCAGACACAAAACCGACATTGGAGTGAGCTGACTCAGAAGAAGCCAGTTCACTCTAACTTTGAAGAGATTAAGGTTGAATGCGTTTGGAAACACAGACGCAGGCAGAGAGTTCCACTCCTTTGCTGTGTGCATTATAAAAGACGTTTAAGTTTCCCAACATCTTAGTGCTGTGGAATAGTATCAAGGTAGGGATGGATGTGATTTTCTTATTTTATCTTCCAAATGCCCATACATGCCCGTGGTGGAAGCAAAAGGATGTGTGTACGAAATTTCACTGCTGCAGTAGATTCGGAGCAAACTGGCTGTTGCAGACATATATGCAAATAATCCTATAAGGCTGCGTTTTCACGTGCCGTCGACCCGGGCCTGGTCCTGATCGGATGGCGAGCCACCCAATGCTCGCCATCCGCAGGCCCGCGCCTGCGGTGGCTAGGAATCGCTTTCCGACTCCCGACAACCGGGGCGTCTTCTTCTGTTGCGGCGACTGGGGCGAGAGGTTTCCCTCTCTCTCACGCGTTTGGCGTCCTCCTGCGCTAGCATTACTGCTTCGCAGAAGGAGGTGACCGCTTCCCATGCCTCCTCGCTCCGGACCATGGATTGAACCAGGGCCGGACGCAATAGGTCGCCGCTGCCGATCGCCTCGACTAGGACACGTTGGTGCTCTGCTAAAGCAGGGCAGACCTCCACCGTATGCTCCACCGTGTACTGTTGGCAACCTTAACGGCCCGTTCCCTCTAGTCGGCGGTCGGTCCTGGATTTTAATCGGCTGTTGCAGTGGAAGAGAATTTTATTTGAAGCTATTCATAGTTACCTTTACTAATAAGCCACATTCCATCGTCTGCACAACAGTGTGTTGCCATCTCCTCACCGTCTTATTTATTATATTTTACCCTTATGTATTTATTTTTTCTGTTTACTTATCACGTTTTAAACGCTTTTTCTTTTCTTTCTTTCGTTCTTATCTGACACCGATTTGATAGAGGCGCCGAGCGACGCCCAATTATAATCCAGGCCCGACATTCCCGACCACTGAAAATTAGGGACGGGCCCTTAAGGCTTTCCGTTGTCGCGAGGCGAGGCAGTGGAGCGGAAAAACTGAAAATTTAAATTTAACTTGAATTGGAATTGTATTTAATCTCAGTGACTCACGTGGTGCGAAGATTTTATGCGATTCCATTGGTTATAATTTCTGCGTTTTTCCGCTCCGCTACCCGGCTCCGCGACAATGGACAGGCAGCCTAATATCACCTAACCTATGCCACTTAATTTCGCCAAATCTTCAGCCTGTGACAGTTCTATATAAAAATAAATGGTATCCATAATAAGTTAGTCCGTATGTCTCACCGTACCTCGGAAACACAAATCTCTAACAATCCAACACCTTTCCTTCTAAAGGCGTCCCGGATCCGGAAGTCACCCGTTTCCCGCCAAAAAACGCGCGTAATTTTTTCCACCGTCGCTTAAGCCTTTATGACGTAACTTCCGGTTGGATTTCCGGTGACGTCACGTGTCGGGTGACGCACTTCCGCTGGGTTTATGTTATGAATTTACGATGCGGCTTTATTATTATTGGGCTTTTAAATTAATTGAATAACCTGGTTTTTGTTAAGTGTATGCGTTTTATTTATAAAGTCAATTTTATAGGGTTCTGTACACAAAGGGGTAATCAACGGTACCCTATTACTAAGCCTCCACTGTCCGTCGGTCCGTCCGCCTCACTGTCAGCGGGCCGTATCGCATGAACCGTTATAGGTAGACCGTTTTTTTTTTTTTTCGCATTTTGTATAGGTAATCGTTTTGTCTAACTTCGATTAAGATTATAAGACCATCTATGCAGTGTATAATTTCAACCAGAAATAATTTCAAAACGAAGGTAACCATGAATTTGTAAACACTGATTTAATAGAGTGTCCATAGTTTCTTGAACGTTCTTTTCCATAGAATCTACTCTTTGGAACGTGCCACTGCCGCGCCGGAGATAGGGTCGGTAAGTGTGTTTTGCTGTAGATCAACTTACTGCTTTTTTCGCTAGCCCGGCAGAACTAGCTTCATCTATTCACTAACAAAATTTGACTATTTAAAAGTGCCTATAAGTGGTATTTATAAATTTCGTATTTGTGTTTGTCGCTATAAAACAAATGAATGTAAAAAATAAATCCCCTGCATGTGCCAGTCCAATTTGCACTTGGCGTGTTTTAATATAATTACTAGTTGACCCGCGCAACTTCGTCTGCGTCACAATTTTTATTACTGCTCCGCTCCTATTTGTCTTAGCGTGATGATATATAGCCTTTAGCCTTCCTCAATAAATGGGCTATCTAACACTGAAATAATTTTTAAAATCGGACCAGTGGTTCCTGAGATTAGCGCGTTCAAGCAAAAAAACAAACTCTTCAGCTTTATATATTAGTATAGATAGACATAGATTTAGATTGGCATCCTACCTGTAAGTCTTATATAGCATAAAATGACGTAACGTTTTTTCAACTCAACAGTATTTGCATAGAAACAAAACGACGCATGACATTATAAATGTGTCATGTTGATATTACTATTTGTTCTCGAATGTTGCTCACATTTGAATCCTCATAATTTTCTTCGTTTTCGATATCTACCAGACAACCTTTGGAAGGACTGCAATGACTTCATCGTCATCATTCGCCCATTGCTGAGTACAGGCGTCTCTTTTCTTGCGCCAATGATTTCATTGTCAAGTCATTTGCCTTAGAGGTAAAATAAAAAGGGAGTTTAAAGGGCATAGAGCTTTGGAGGTATGCGGTACAGAGAGTAAAGTCCAGCACACCTCAACTGTGAAATTTTGGTCTTTTCACTATTTGCTGTAAAAGTCAAAAACTATGCATTTTCGACCGATAACATTCAGTAATCATACAAAGACACTTTTCGCAACAATCTAAGCCCAACCGCAGCTTTATGAACTTTATAGGGATTTAGCTGAATACCAGTATTTTACGAGGAGCGGCTGCCTACCAGACCTCCACAACCCATTAACTGGGTAACACGGTACTTCATGTAAAGACTGGAGTCAGATTTACTGGCTTCAGACTATCCGTAACGACTGCCAAAGATCTACAAATGACAGCCGGGACCATCGGCTTAGCGTGCTTTCCGAGGCACGGAGGAAACTCGGTATGTTAAGATGGTTACCCATCCACAGACTAACCTTGGCAAGCATTGCTGAACCTTGAAGATCGACCCGTGAGGCTGTTATTATCTAGCCACGAGCTCCTCAAATAGCCCTTCAAAAGTGTCTGAAGCAAAATATTTGCAAATTGCTCGTCCTATGAAAAAGTTTTTTTTTTTTTTTTTTTTACTATTGATAGGCACGCGTTTGACCACTATCTCACCTGATGGTAAGCGAGGATATGGTCGAAGATGGAGCACGCTTGCCTAGAAATAACCTATTCACTCTTGATTTAAAGACTCCCAGGTTGTAGCTATCAGGAAACACAGACTCCGGCAGGGAATTCCACTCCTTAGCTGTACGCACTATGAATGTGTTCCCAAAACGTTTTGTGCGTATGGGTGGGATGTCCACCATATACCGGTGGCGCATCGCCGTTTGTCTTGTGGTCCGATGATGGAACGGGCTTGGCGGAATTAAGTTATTACTTAATAAAAAAAAGTGTAGTACTATACATTTGATTCTCCTTTATGTAAGCATAGAACGAAGTATGTGAGTCTAATAGTTCACTCACAACTTCGAAAAAACGAAAAGAATAAATTCGAACTCCTTTAAAAGAAAATAGCATTCGAGTTCCACTAGTAACAGATTTACGAGTGAAACTTTCAGCGGGTACAAAACTATGTATTTATGAAATGCCAAACAAACTAGTTGGTTGTGTTTGGCCGTAGACATAATTGGGGTGACATTTTCGCTTTGCGGTTCAGACAGCATTCTAAGTGTTTGACTTTGGAAGTAGTCCATGAAAATGTTGATGTTATTAGGCTTTTGACCCTCGATTTTGACACTCAAAATGGCTGATTTGTTGTAAGATTCACTTATCTAGATGAAATAATGATATTTAAGTAGAATCTATATAGGTACTAATATATTATATAAAGCTGAAAAGTTTGTTTGTTTGCTTGAACGCGCTAATCTCAGGAACGGCTGGTCCGATTTAAAAAAATATGTCAGTTTTAGATAGCCCATTTATCGAGGAAGGCTGTAGGCTATATGTCATCACGCTCAGACCAATAGGAGCGGAGCAGTAATGAAAATCGTGACGCAGACGATATTGCGCGGGTCAACTAGTAACTTATAATCATTTTGTTCTTTTCTCACTCTCGTATTACTCTGAACCAGAATGATACAAAAAAGAGACAAGCAACTCTAAATATTGACTTTTCGTATATCTTATCTTAGATATCCTACCTAGCGACATCATTTTACTTTCCGACATACACGCGAACGAAGTCACGGGCAACAGCTAGTGGTACATATAAGAGATTTTTTATTTATTTATAGGTTAAACTCTGGAAGAACATATCCGATAACAATAGTAATTTACTAATCGATTCAATGATTATTTCATTGATATTGTTAGTTTTTATTTTTTAATCGCTTAATTTTTTGCTGTTGGTCTTGTGCGAGTCCCAAAATTAAAAACTTTTCATTAT
Organism: Lacanobia oleracea; assembly: GCA_950371165.1. NCBI lineage: Eukaryota > Metazoa > Arthropoda > Insecta > Lepidoptera > Noctuidae > Lacanobia > Lacanobia oleracea. The sequence goes on along the minus strand of OX493412.1, from coordinate 3,319,352 downwards.
TTCTGGTTACATTATTAATTTACGAAAGGTTACACTTTATACCAAATTAGCGACCGGCCCGGCTTCGCACGGGTGCAAATTATATACTAAAACCTTCCTCGCGAACTACTATTAAAAAACCCGCATCAAAATCCATTGCGTAGTTTTAAAGATCTAAGCATACATAGGGACAGACAGACAGCGGAAACGACTTTGTTTTATACTATGTAATACGCACATTCGTGAATATCCCTCAAGAACCAGCCATGAAGCCAAAACCACGGGCCAAGCTAGTTCAACTTACTTAAAGAATCTATCAGAGTCTCTAAACCGCCTCAAGGGCCTCTGACATGGTTTTTTTATACGTGCCTTCCGAAGCACGGAAACATCTTATCAGACAATCTGGTGATTCAAGCCTGCAAAGTCCTAGCTAAACTAGAAACAACTTTACAAAGTAGTATGTTCTTCCCGTGGGAATCTAACCCACGACCACCGGGTCTCTAGACAAACGCCTAAACCACTCGATCACGGAGGCAATTTAACTCAAAGAATGAAAATTAATAAAAATCTCTCCGACTCAACAAGACTACTACGAACCCTGTGAAAGAGAAGCGTGAACCAGCTCAGATACAGTCGATTCGCTCCGGAATGCAATATCTTTGAGCTAAGACCGAATAACTCCGAGGAATTCCGAACGATGTACCTACTAGTTATCTGCGACTTACAGGGTGGGTTTTCACGGAAAACAACGGAGGAGGTTCTGACGTCGACGCGATTTCTTTTTTTAACAGATATGATTGGAACTCCACGTTAATTTACACCGTAAGCTGTTGACAGAATCGCATTGAAGTTAAGTTCGCTATAAGTAAGATCACTTTTAGCGATAAGACCGCCCCTTATGACGATGTGTATAGGTAATGTTTTCTTTAATAGGGAATATGCATGCGATTTTTTATTTGCAAAATGAAATGCTTATTAGCTCTAGTAAACAATAGTGAAATTATTTTTCAAATACTTACATTCATCAGTGATGAAGTTATAAAGCTTCAAAAATTACAATTAGAAAGAGAAGTCCGATGAAAACTTTGACTTCATCGTCTATGACGCCTATACAGCTGCCATATAAAACAGTGTTTTCGCGAAAGGGACAGAAATGTTTGTTTAAAATAATTATATCTCCTTCGTTTTTAGAGTATTTTTGATTCTATTTTCACTGTTAGTATTAAAAAAAAAAATTGTTTAGATGATAAATATGTTTTTCATGCAATTTCCCTATTATCTTTACTGTAACCATTCTATTCTGTATGTATGGGGAGGTTGTGCCTAAATTGCAACAGCCGTAAGGGCAACACTGGTCGAGGTAGGTCCGTTGATGGGTAACCATCCGTTACATATTAGAACGGCCTTGAAAAGTGCGTTAAGTCGTTCGTCCTGACAGTCATTTGTATAGACTATTATAAATAGTCAGTGTCTTACAGTAATCATTATTTCGTATTATAAGTTATTGGATTATAGAGACTAGATAGGCAGTCGCTTAATTGTAAAGTACTGGTACTCAGCTGCACACAGTTAGTCTTTAAGGCGTCGACATACGCCAGCGAACTTGAGGGAACAAAACTCGCACTCGTTTAACACCCGCGCGACCCAAAATTCCGTAGTTTTTACCCGACTGCGAAAGAAGGAGGGTTATGTTTTTCGAGTGTATATATGTATGTATATTTCTTGGGCGCGTCCTAGAGCCAAAACGGCTTGATGGATTTTAGCTTGAGAGGTGTCAGATTTTAAATTCAAATGTTTGGCACGCTCTGCAGCTTGAACGGCTCGATAGATTTTAGCTTGAGGGCTTTCGTTATCAAGATAAAAGGCTCGAGGAGACGATTTAAAAAACTCATTTATTAAAAGTAGGAAATAAAAAAATACTTTGTCAAAAAACCCGACCGCTAAAAACAAAAAAAAAGTTCGAAACAAGTCGCTTTTTAAGCAGTCGATGCAGTTCAATCACTGATCTGATGGCACCAACTTTTTAGTTGACAAAGTCAATTTCTTTTTGGATCTACCTTATTATTCTAAGACTTTAAAAAATAGCCGTATATCAAAAAGTATATAGTTAAATTGTCTTTGAGATATTGTAAATTCAATTAAAATACGCAGTTTTAGTCCGATTTTCGTTTTTATGTCCATGTTAGACGTAACATTACAAATTAAATTAGACTATGTTGAAGGAATAAGACTCAAAATTTTCATAATTATGAAATTATTAAAGAAATAGTTTAATATAATTTTTATTTTTTTCCCAAATAATTGCGACTAGCCGTTTAGAAGTGGTTCAGGTATCTCCGCTTTAAGGGCCCCTTATCCGAAATTTAAGTTTCTAGATCGAGTTGTTTTCAGAGAAATCACCATACTACTCTGTCAAGAAAGTACAGGGAAAAGATCAATAATACACAAAATGTCTGTTATTCATCCAAATTTATTTTATCACCTTCAAAGTATGCTCCTTTAGAAACGATACACTTGCGCCAACGAATAATCCATTCATCAAAACATTTTTTAAACGCTGCTTCCGGAATTGAGTTCAGTTCTCGCCGCGAATTCTCCTTTATGTCTTCTATCGATTGAAAACGGGTGCCACGAAGTGGTAATTTGAGTTTAGGAAAAAGAAAAAAGTCAGCAGGAGCCATATCTGGTGAATATGGTGGTTGCTGGATGGTATTTGTTGAGTGTTTGGTTAAAAATTCGTTCACAATGATAGCCTTGTGCGAAGGCGCATTGTCGTGGTGCAAAATCCAAAAATTTTCTTTCCGAAAATCTGGCCTTTTTCGTCGAATTTGCTGTCTTAAACGCCGCATAACGCTCAAATAATATTCTTTATTTACCGTTAGACCTTCCGGTAAGAATTCAGAGTGCACAACACCGCGATAGTCAAAGAAAACAGTCAACATGACTTTGACTTTTGATCGACTTTGGCGTGGTTTTTTCGGTTTCGGTTCAGTTGGAAGGCGCCACTCCGAAGCTTGTTGACTAGTTTGCATGTCAAAATCGTAAACCTACGTCTCGTCACCAGTAGCAATGCGTTTCATGAATGTTGGGTCCGAACTGACTCGTTCTAGCATGTCCTCAGCGACTTTCATGCGATTGAGTTTTTGGACAAAATTCAGATCTTTTGGGACTAGCCGAGCAGCAACATGTTTCATACCCAAATGATAAGGTAGTTAAAATGGTACGGATCGACTCGTGAGATACAGAAAGTTCGGCGGCTATCTCTCTCAGAGTTGAATGGGGATTTTCAGTCACTATTTCCTTCACTTTTGCGATGTTAACTTCAGTTGCAGACGTTGACGGCCTACCAGAGCGAGGCAAATCTTCCATCACATCTCGACCGCTTTTGAACGCTTTGAACCACTCATAAGCACGAGTTTTTGATAAAGTCGATTCACCGTAAGCCTTCTGTAACATTTTCAGTGACTCCGAACACGAAATTCCATTGGCGATGCAAAATTTAAGACAAACTCTTTGTTCGATATTTTTGTCCATTATGAAATTCGCAATACACACTATATTATATGATATTACTAAAACCAGCACTGTATTTAATATAAATAACAGATGCAACTCAAACTCCGCGCCAAAATGGAAAACAGTTGTGCCAATCTAACAACTACAAAAAAACAAAAATTTGAATTTGGGACCATAAACAAATCATCCATTCCCGATACTTTTTTGACTGAATGTATATAAATTCGTAAAAAAATATATTGTATGAGACTTGTGGGAACGCAATTTTTATGAAAATTTAACATTTCATTTAGTAATCGGGTTTGACAGGGATATTATTGGATAGATTTATAATATGGCACTTATTTTTTTTATATTAAATAAATACGTGAAAAACTCGGGCTCGCGCGCACCGCGCTAGCCCGGGAAAAGGGAAAAGGTGCTGTCGGGAAAAGGGGCCCTTAAACTGGGACCAGAACATTCTTCCTTTTACAGTAGATACGGAACCCTCTGCATGCAAGTCAGATTAGGAGCTTGACCGTGTTTTTCATTTAACAGCTCCAACTTATTTTTTATTTTTTTTGTAATGGGTTTGCTCTTGACTCTAGTCTATGTCAGAGATGACAGAGACAAAGTCTACGATGGAGCGAGCCTACCCAGAAGGAGCCTGTTCACTCTAACTTTGAAATCTTACAGTTTAACTTACCAAACAACCAACATTTACAAACAAAAAATGCCTTACTGATCAGGCGAGCATAACTCAACCTGTATAAACCAGTTGGTGTTACCAACTGTCGTGCTGTAAAACAAGCTAGGAAGCTTCTTGTTTATTACTCGGTTCTTTAAAACAAAACGGTCTATTTTATTATTTTATTTTTGTCACAAGGAATCTTGAATTACCTACCTATCCTTATCACAAAACCATATTTATTTTGCTTTGATTAGGTCTCATTTTCCCTTTAGCTTGTAAATTCCGATTTTTTGTTTTTCAATAAAATAGCGTTTAGTTTTTCAGTGTACTGAGTTATTTCATTCTTTTAAAATGTGTAAGTATGTCCAAAAGATTCTGACAAGTTTCCTTACATTTGTGGTGAATTTATTTTTAAAACTAAAGACAAAAAACATGTGCACAATCACTAAAAAAAAATGTGAGATTTATTTTTGGATTTTTGAATATAAAGGGATAGTTGATTATTCAGACATGCCATCTGCTGTACAATTAATCCTTCAACTTGATAATGTAATATGTATCAGAACCATCAGAAAACTTCAGTTTTCGCCTCAAAGCTCCACTTTAAAATCATATTATAGGAAAACTGTACGTGTCCCGATAATTCTGATTTCAGTTCTATGATATTAAAACACATTCTTAACATTATTAGTTAAAAACATTCTTATGACAAACAAAAAGTGTTTTTTTTTTACCATTGTTATTAAATAACCTAACTGTGGACTAAAGATTTTTTCTCCTGAATTGAATTTACCTCAAGTTCTTACCTTTAGTTTTTCCCTAACATCTTCTTTTCAGTGTTACGAACATCCGTAAAAACGGAACCCTTACAGGATCACTCGGGTGGCTGTCTGTCTGTCCGTCTGTCACAGCCAGTTTTTTTTCCGAATCTACTGGACCGATTCTATTGAAATTTGGTATGGGATATGGATTTTTGTGACCCAAATACGGACGCATTATGTACATAAATAAATGATAAACAAAACAACTAAAAGAAAAAAAAGTGGGGACAGTTTATACCTATATTTTATCTTAGTCAGTTTATGAAATATCTTTTAAATCAGTCCTATATTGGAGGAGGAACGGCGAGGGCCAAATCTCGAATTATGACTTTTTACATACAAAATCTATCCGCCCGCGTTTCCTCTAATGAAGTTTAAAATTAAATGTTTTATCTCATTTTTCATTAAATTATTTATTTTTACCTGACTGCGAAAGAAGGAGGGTTAGGTTTTTCGAGTGTATGTATGTATATTTCTTTGGCACGCCCTTGACCCTAAACGGCTCGATGGATTTTAGCTTGAGAGGTGTCGTTAGATTTGTATTTATTGTGAGAATGACAATGAGTATATCAGAATTTTAAAAAAATCAAAATGGCGGATTTCTGGGGCCAAATTATGCCTTCGAAAAAATTTTTTTTTCGAAACCTATCAAGTGGGGTATCAAGATAAAGGGCTCGAGGAGACGATTCCAAAAATGTCACTCACTAAAATGTAGGAAAATAAATGGACTTAGTCAAAAAAAAACGACCGCTAAAAACAACTACAAAGTTGTTGGCTACTAGCGGACGTCAGTCGGTTTCTCCCGCGTAGTTCCTGTTCTCGTGGCGGTACGGGGATACAATACATAATGTAGCTATCCATTGCTGAAAGAATTTTTCAAATTGATCCAGTACTTATTAAGTTTATTCATTACCGACAAAAATACAAATCTTTCCTCTTTATATTCTTAATATAGAAGTAGAGATAGTATAAATAACTTTACCCATAGCGATTCAAGATTGGCCGCCAAAGTAAAAGTTATAAAGAGTAAAAAAACCTTTCCAACGACATACCGTTTAGCATTATTGGTCATAAGGCTGGGTTCCTTTATTCTGCATGTCATTTTCAATAAAACAAATATTCATACAGGTGCTATAATAATTTCAAGAGGCCATCTTTGAAAATCGACTTTTTAGGGTTCCGTATTATTATAACTCATTTGATATTGGCTATTGATACTTATATGGTGTACATAATGGTAAGCAAGCAGCAGTGCTAGTTGAAGTTTTTACCAACAAGTTTTTACCAACATAGGCTTAAGATTGTATATGTTACCGGCAATCGGTATAATTCAGGTATCCTATAGAATGCCTAGGTATTCTATAGAATATCTGGGGCGTCTAGGACATGATTGTATGTAACCCGAAAAATAATGTGACGTCATCGACGTAATGACGTCACATTATTTTTCGGGTTACTCTCAACAAGCCTTTTCATTTGATACCCACATTGTAGAAATGCATTAAAAATAACTGTTTCGCCATCTTGTACGTTCCACCATATTGGATCTAGAATGACGTCATACAGCTTTTCATGTATTGTCATCCAAACTAAACGTGTATACAAATTTTCAGCTCAATCGGCTGAAGAAATCTGCTTCAAAATTGAGTAGCAAGATTCCACCCAAACAAACATACCTACGAGTACATACATACATTGCAAGTTAAAAAAATAAGCTTTTAATGATAATAAAATCAGATCCCACTACCAAATTTATGTCGTTGTGTGAACGTAGCGTTACACGTGTTAGCCCGCCCCCCCACACTCTGCCCTTTCCTAGCTACCGTCTTTTACACGACTATCGGCACTATTATACTATTATTTTATTAAAGAATACTTCATTCTACTCGTATTGTAAAAATATATGATAGTCGGAATGTGTAGTTGCTATCGCAGGCAAGGCAGCTAACAAGAGTTTGTTTCTATTTTTTTTAACTTTGTACTAGCTTTTGACGTTCTCGTTAATAAACATTTTTGTAAAAGAAGTAACTTACAACCGTTTCCAGGATTCCATCTATCTTTGTAAAAAAATGGGGCCTATACTCAATACTCAATACTTTATTGCATTCCATATTATGTACATATAGGTCGTATAAATATTGTCAAGATCAATATGGACCCTGTCGGGCACAGCAAAGTTAGGAGAGAGGACGAAGACTAAGTAACAATTCATGGAATTAATTAATTATTATTACAGGTAATTAGATGTCTAAAATGTTAATAAATGTATATGTATATTATTGTGTGGTGAATTACGTTCCATACTTTAATTAGTCCGTAGTTTTTGCCTTAGTTACGGGTGTATTCTACTCCCGAGTAGGCCTCCTGAAAGCGTTACAAACAAACAAACTCAATTTCACATTTAAATAATAATAGCTTTTCCCGCGACTTCGTACGCGAATATCTTGTTTTCCCGTTACCGTAGGATTTTCGGGAAATCCTCTCTTAGGGCTCCCTTAACGAGTGTAGGGAAGCTTCATGCTCAGCTTCTACGACCAGTCCTTTTGGTGGTGCGTTGTCTGTCAGATATTTAGTGAGTAACGAATTTTATATATCAGGATATGAAGGGAAGGTATGAGGAGTTAGGATTAGGTCCTCGAATTAAATTCCATAACTTCCCGTGGGTGTTGTAAGAACCGACTAAGGGACTCGCCAGAAAATGGGCAGCAGCGTTCTCTGCAAAACTCAACACCATACACTGCGATCGCCAACCCGCCTGCCAAGCGTGGCGATTATGGCAAACCTCCCCATCTTGGGGGAGGCTTATGTCCAGTAGTGGACGTCTTTGGGCAGTAATGATGATGATGATGAAATTTTCACCCGTATCTCTCAAAATGGAACATAATATTATAGGTAGTACTGATACGATGGTACGGAACACCAACTTGCACTTGTCACGTTGCCACGTGATAGGTACTCATACATACACACATTTACTTTATAAAATACAAAAAGGAAATGGTTTTGACGGTGACAAATTACATCTGTATTGAAACAATTGTTTTAATGTAAATTTTTAAGATATGAATTCAGGAAATATGGTGTCTTTTTCGTTTAAGCACGTTTTAAAAGGTTTTGATAAGTTTAAAGTTAGTTAGTCTGGATTGGAACCTGGTCATTTATTTAAGGAAGTTATTCTGTTTATACAGTAAAGAAACAATATCAAAATAAAAATTAATAATATCATAATTAATAAAAAATAATTATAAAAATAATTAATTATTAATGTCTTTAAGTCAAGAGTGAATAGGTTGCTTCTAGGCAGGCGTGCTCCATCTTCGACCACATCATCGCTTACCATCAGGTGAGATGGTGGTCAAGCGCGTGCCTATTATTAGTAAAAAAAAAAAAAAAAAACAGGAATCAATACTTTTATAAATTATTTAAAGCGCTGTTCCTCTCGTATATAACTTTTAAGTCTTGCTGTGCCCGATAGAGTCGATAATTGTTTCTATTTATTTATTCATTTTACCACCTGTATGTGTTCATTATGGATTGCACATGCCTGTTAGGGTCTATCAGACCCACCCTTCAACTGTAACCGTTGTATTTCATTAAAATATGATGTTTCTCAGTAGCTGAACATCATCAACCAACCGACGCCTAATGGCCACTATTTTAGTCCGGAGTCAGCTGAGATGGTGAAAAAACACAAAAAACCCGAGCGCCGGTGTCAAATTCAGAGGTTATACCTTACACCTCTGCCTATACCCGTTGATGGTAGTGACAAGAACTGATTATTATAGCATTATCTATGCATAGTCTTTGTCTTGTGCCTCCTATTTTCTAAAGTTTAGTTGAGATTTCTTACACATAAGTGTAAAAAAGGCCTGTTTTTGGTTAAAAACATAACATTTATTATGATTTTTTAATTTATTTAGTTGATATGGTGGATTTGTTTTCTTCATTTTACCCCTAGTGTATATGAAAGTATGTTTAGATACACTAGTTACCACAACTGGTACGAAAAATAGTCACTTTAAAGTCGCGTCTGACAGTCACCAGGCAAACCGCGTAACATTTTGCCACCAGGCATACCAAAGGTAAAAAAAACTCGACCGCAAAAACGACTAAATAAATCGAAAATAAAAAACAATTTTCAAGCAGTCGACTATAAAGTCCGACTTGCACTGACTCGATATTTTTTTAAGTATTGGTACGATTGTCAGTACTCGGCCTTATTTCAGAAGCTGGCAAAAATATGGTCCCTATTTACTTACTGTTTTAATTTTCAATTGAATTTATTCATTATATTCTTATGTATTTAACTGTGTTAATTGGTATATATATCGCGATATTTTGCCATATCATCCAGCAGTGGGGCGGAAGAATATACCTACCTTTTGGTTGAACCAAGAGGTTGTTTTAATATCAAAAGATTTGGTACTCAGGTAAGATCTTAATTTACTCCTGTTTATAATTTTTTTTCATTTTTTCATTTCGACACCTTTTTTCAAATTCATAAATTTTTGACGTTTCGACAATCGCCTTTGCCACGCTAGCAACGTGACACTTTAGGGCACCATGTTGCTAAAAATTTTATTTGTTGAAGTTTTCTCTATTCTTATACGTCAGAACGTGTGCCGCAACTTTGAAAAGACAAACAAAATGGCGACGCTGGGCCCAAAAAGGCTCTTTTCGTACTAGCGTATTGTAACTAACTTTCTGCAGTGCGATTCTGTAAACCTGTACCTTAGGTTAAGTGATGCTAATCCATATAAACAAGACACAATAGCAGCTTACTTACTAAATGTGGCGAAGACTGAGTACATGTCCTATGGCAGCACGGATTCAAACACCATCCGAATAGGTTCGGACCTGATCAGAAAGTCCGATACGTTCAGGTACCTTGGATCCGTGCTGCACGAGTCTGGCAACGTGGACAACGATGTCCAAGCACGTATAGGCGCGGCTTGGGCGAAGTGGCGTGAGTTAACGGGCGTTGTATGCGACCGCAAAATGCCTCCGAAGCTCAAGGGACAGATATATAAATGCATCATACGACCTGTCCTACTGTACGGGGGCGAGTGTTCACTAAGCAGACACACCCAGGAGCTTCGCGTCACGGAGATGAAGATGCTGAGGTGGATGAGTGGCGTAACGCGATCCGATCGCATACGCAACTCTTACATCCGAGGTAGTCTTGGTGTCCGTGACGTGGGGGAAAAACTGCAAGAGTGCCGTCTGCGATGGTATGGCCACATCATGCGCCGCCCTATGGAGTACGTTGGTCGGAGATGCATGAATATGGCTGTTCTTGGGGCTAGGTCCCGTGGTCGCCCTCGCAAGCGCTGGCTGGACGTCGTCAAATCCGACATGAGAGCCAATGGCCTGACTGAGAAGGATGTTCAAGATCGGGCAAGTGGAGGAAGCTAAGTAGGAAGGCGGACCCTGGCAATAGCCGGGATTAACGCCAGGTGGAAGAAGAAGAAGAAGACAATAGCAGCTTACTTGATGCTTACTACACTAAGTCTACACGTCAACAGTATTGACCGACGAGTACATCAGTACATCACTCACCTTCGATTTGCCGACAATGTAGTCGTCATGACCGAGACCATGGAGGACCACAGTATAATGCTCGCTGACCTCAGTAAAACTGTCAAGAGTAGAGCGAACATAGACAAAGTCATGGTAAATACCTATGTAGTGCCCACTCCTATGAAGATCGGAGACTCTACACTCAAAGTTGTAAACGAGTACGTCTATTTGGGACAAATGACAGTTATACGTAGGGCTAACTTCGACGAAGAGGTCAACCGTCGAATCAGACTCGGCTGGGCAGCGTTCGGGAAGTTGCGTGGTTTCTTCTCGTTCCACACGCTGATTGCGAAGATTTTTCTTATACTTGTATTATTTTTGTTTCAGCGACAATGTTTGACTTTTCAATTCTAACTACGTGGGCGACGTCATTTTTAAATTTTGACAGTTCTATAATACCAGAACAAGCAAATTTAACAAGTAAGTATGGGCCGTTCAAGTATTACGTAACCACCAATGGGGGGTGGGGGGGGGTCTTTACTATGTTCATTTCTGATGACATGGGGACGGGAGGTTTAAGTGGTGATTACGTCAGCAATATTTACTTCCTTTTCTGTTTGCAAACCTTAGTCGATTTTAATTTGACGTAATAGGGTATTTTACTAAAAAAATCTAATTAGTCTGTCTGATAGATTTTCAAAAAATATTGGACACGTATTTTTTCTTTTTTCACGTAAACAAAAAATAAAGCGGATACAGCGAGTTGAAGACACGCGTGACGTCATTTCCCTGTATCTCCTTTATTTTTAGTTTACGATTTTTTTAGTTTTAGCCCCATTATGGCTAGTTAGTTGTTTTTACTCTAACGCGTTGTTGAGTAAGAAATAACAGAAGTGGGGGAAATAAATACGTTAGTATTGGTATAGTAAAAACTATACCAATACTAACGTAACCTTTGGAGGGAAGGGTACAATGCTCGATGACTTCAGCAGAGCTCCCATAAGTAGAGCGAACATAGACAAAACCAAAATCATTGTAAGCACCCACTCCTATGAAGATGATAAAAAAAAAAAATGCAAAAGTGTTTATTCATGAAAAAATGCATTCAAAAATTTATTGTTACTTCTGCCAAACTGCAAAGCAGTTTGTTGGCAGATGTAGCTCCTTTTACCTATCACATGCAAAGTAGTAAGTACAAGTTTATGGTTTCTCCACAGTGAGGCTCTGACAATATATATTGAATAGGTACTTGTTTATTTTATTTTTATAAGAGGCGTTTGTGACACAGCTATCTATATCGACCGGAAGGTTATTAAAAATAGTTGGAACCTAGTAGTTTCGACATCTTCGACCATAATAATTATTACAAGTGGGTACAACAAACCTTTTCATATTTTTATTCCTTTGAGGTCTAACCCGTATAACATTGTTTTTAAATATATCACTACCATACTGTTCTACAGCTACTGACAACACTACCCTCTCATGAGCCGGCAGCATTTTACATTCCAAAAATAACTCTTCGTAATCACTACTTTTACAACGTTTTTTTTGTGTTTTTATCTACGAGTAGTTTCATCTTCTTAAATGTGTTACCATAGCATGCCAGCCCATAAGAAAGCAATGAGTCCACCAACGCATAGTAGACCATGAACAATGTTGCCCTATCGAGCACAAAACTGAGGTAGTGGAATTTCACAAGCACGTATCTGAGCTTGTCACATAATTTTATAATGTGTGTTTTCCATGAGAAGCTGTTATCTATGACTAAACCCAGGTACCTGTATTCCTCCACCACCTCAATATTTGCACACTCACACATCGTGCGTTCACCACTGTGCAGACACTCATAGCTATGCCCCACTATACGCGGCGGACGATCGACTTTTTTACTATAAGGAGATCGCATATGCATAAACTTGGTTTTGTTTATATTGATAATGATGCCATTGTCGTGTGCCCATTTGATGATATTAGTAAAATCCTCCTGGGTGGTCTTTTCAATCAAATTGAAATCTTTGTCTGCATAGACTAGACAAGTGTCATCAGCATACATATAAATGCGACACTTACGAACCACATTGCACATGCTGACGACTCTACGCTCGAAGTTGTAGACGAGTACGTCTACTTGGGACAAACTACAGGTAGAGGTAGGGCTAACTTCGACAGAGAGGTTAACCGTCGAATCCGACTCGGCTGGGCAGCGTTTGGGAAGTTGCGTAGTTTCTTCTCGTCCCACATACCAGTGTCTCTAACTCTCAATAGGAAAGTCTATAACCAGTGCGTTTCCAGTGCTGACTTATGGAGCCGAAACATGGTCGCTCACAATGGGCCTCATCAGAAGGCTGAAAGTAACTCAAAGGGTAATGGAGAGGGCAATGCTTGGAGTTTCCTTGCGTGATCGAATCAGGAATGATGATATCCGCAAGTGAACCAAGGTTACCGACATAGGCCGAAGAATCGCCAAACTGAAGTTGCAGTGGCAGGTCACATTGTACTTTGCTGATTGCGAAGATTTTTACTTATACATGTATTATTTTTGTTTCAGGGGCAATGTTTGACTACTTTTTAAAACTAATTACGTGGGCGACGTCACTTTTAAATTTTGACGGTTCTATAATACCAGAACAAGCAAATTTAACAAGTGAGTATGAGCCGTTCAAATATTACGTAACCACCAATGGTTTCTTTACTATGTTCATTTTTAATGACATGGGGGACGGGAGGGCTTAAATGGTGATTACGTCAGCAATATTTACTTCCTTTTCTGTTTGCAAACCTTAGTCGATTTTAATTTGACGTAATTATGGCTAGTAAGTTGTTTTTACTCTAACTCGATGTTGAGTGAGAAATAACAGAAGTGGGGGAAATAAGTCTCGCACGAGTAAAAACTATACCAATACTAACGTAACCTTTGGAGGGAGGGGTACAATGCTCGATGACCTCAGCAGAGCTTCCATAAGTAGAGCGAACATAGACAAAACCAAAATCATGGTAAATACACATTTAGCACCCACTCCTATAAAGATCGGAGACACTACACTCGAATTTGTAGACGAGTACGTCTACTTAGGACAAACGACAGGTAGGTAGGGCTAACTTCGACAAAGAGGTCAATCGTTGAATCTGACTCGGCTGGGAAGCGTCCGGGAAGTTGCGTAGTTTCTTCTCGTCCCACATACCAGTGTCTTTAACTCTCAATACGAAAGTCTATAAACAGTGCGTTTCCAGTGCTGACTTATGGAGCCGAAACATGACCGCTCACAATGGGCCTCATCAGAAGGCTGAAAGTAACTCAAAGGATAATGGAGAGGGCAATGCTCGGAGTTTCCTTGAACCAAGGTAACCGACATAGGCCGAAGGATCGCCAAACTGAAGTGGCAGTGGCAGGTCACATTGTACTTTGCTGATTGCAAAGATTTTTACTTATACTTGTATTATTTTTGTTTCAGCGACAATATTTGACTTTTCAACTCTAATTACGTTGGCGACGGCATTTTTAAATTTTGACGGTACTATAATGCCAGAACAAGCAACGTTAACAAGTAAGTATGGGCCGTCCAAGTATTACTTAGTAGTAATGACCCCCTCACCCTACATTGGTGGTTACCAATGGGGGGTGAGGGGGTCATTACTATGTTCATTTTTGATGACATGGGGGACGGAAGGGTTTAAATGGTGATTACGTCAGCAATATTTACTAGCTTTTCTGTTTGCAAATCCTAGTCGATTTTAATTTGACGTAATTATGGCTAGTAAGTTGTTTTTACTCTAACGCAATGTTGAGTAAGAAATAACAGAAGTGGGGGAAATAAGTCTCGCGCGAGTAAGAACTATACCAATGCTTACGTAAGCTTAGAAGGGAGGGGTAAGAGCTTTGTTAACTGTCGCTGACAATTGGGGGGTTAAATATGACTTAAAATTCTAATTACTTAATATTTGATCTACGCATTCATGGTTTAGATTTTAGAACAGAGTACGAATTCTACTGATTTTTAAACAACCTTCGCGTTCCCACGTCAAAAGCAAACAGTTTGTGACAAATACAAATACAAATTGCGACTGAGATACAAATGCGATCGTTGCTTAATAGATTTTCCAGTAATCTTTAGTTTTATATTATTTGCATATTTTTTTTTAGAAATGGCATCGTCAAATACCAACATTTCTATAAATGTTAGAAAATTATGGCTTTTTTGACAGTTTCCTTCATCATCGTACTCAGCACCCATCATCAACCATGCTCACTAAACCCAAGGCGTTCTTCTATACTCTATTCTACAATGACCTACATACATGACGGCACGGTTGGCGCAGTGGTTGAGCGATCGGCTGCTGCGCTGCATGTCGCGGGTTCGATTCCCGCACGGAACAAATATTTGTATGACCTACAGATAGTTGTTTCGGGTCTGGCTGTTTGTGTATGTGAGTTTGTATGTTTGTGAACGCACCCACGATACAGGAGAAATTCCTAGTGTGGGGCAACGTTTTTCTAAAAAAAATAAAAAAAAAATAAAATAAAACAAAGTGTCTGTTTTTAATATCAAAATAGCAGCGTTGTAAATGCATATCTATACTAACACATAAAGCTGAAGAGTTTGTTTGTTTGTTTGTTTACTTGAACGCGCTAATCTCAGGAAGTACTGGTCCGACTTGATAAATTCTTTCAGTGTTGGATAGCCCATTTATCGAGAAAAGCTATAGGCTATAGGTATATATATCATCACGTTAAGACCAATAGGAGCGGAGCTGTAATGAAAATTGTGACGCAAACGAAGTTGCGTGGGTCAACTAGTGTATTATATGTACTCATTTAGGTAACTATAGATTGGTTAGTTGTATATAAGTATTTAATAACGTATACACAAATAAAATAAGCAAGGAGCTCGTGGCTAGATAATAACAGCCGCACGCGTCAATCTTCAAGGTTAAGCAACTCTTGCCAAGGTTGGTCTGTGGATGGGTGATCATCTTAACACACCGAGTTTCCTTCGTGCCTCGGAAAGCACGTTAAACTGTTGGTCCCGGCTGTCATTTGTAGATCTTTGGCAGTCGTTACGGACAGTCAGAAGCCAGTTAATCTGACTCCAGTCTTGCCATGAAGTACCGTGTTACCCAGTTAATGGGTTATGGAGGTCTGGTAGGCAGCCGCTCCGCATAAAATACTGGTATTCAGCTAAATCTGGTTTGACTGGAAGCCGACCCCAATGTAGTTGGAAAAAGGCTAGGCAGATGATGACGATGACACAAATAAAAAAAACGAATCTAAATTTTCCTATTTCAGATAATTCATACCATGACTTCGTTATTGTCGGAGGGGGAACAGCAGGATGTGTTATTGCGGCCAGGCTGGCAGCACAGAATTACAGTGTACTTGTACTAGAGAGAGGCAGTGATCCAAACGTCATTTCCTATGTAAGTTTTAACAGAATAATAACAGCCGCACAAATCGATCTTCAACGTTAAGCAACACTTCCAGGTTCGGTTTGTGGATGGCTGACCATTTTAATATACCAAGATCCTCCGTGCTTCGAAAAGCACTCCAAGCCGTTGGTCCCGGTTGTCGTTTGTAGGTCTTTGGCAGTCGTTACGGATTGCTAGAAGCCAGAAAATGTGACACCAGCCAAGAAGAACCAAGCAACCCTGACTGGGTGGCACGGTTCGTTTTTCTTGACAGGCATACGTTTGACCACTATCTCACCTGATGGATGGTAAGCGATGATGTGGTCGAAGATGGAGCACATTTGCCTAGAAGTAACCTAATCATTCTTGTCTTAAAGACTCCCAGGTTGTAGCTATCTGGAAACACAGACTCTGGCAGGGAATTCCACTCCTAAGCTGTATGCACTATGAATGTGTTCCTAAAACGTACGTTCGTTCTCTTTTCTTCTCTGTATTTATAGCTTTATCTTGTAGCTATAAAAACGGCACGATGGCCGAAGACAGTCTCTGAATGGTTGACCCAGGTATCTGGAAACACAGATTCTGGCAGGGAATTCCACTCCTTAGCTGTATGCACTATGAATGTGTTCCCAAAATGTACGTACGTTCTCTTTTCTTCTCTGTGTTTCTAGCTTTGTCTTGTAGCTATAAAAACGGCACGATGGCCGAAGACAGTCTCTGAATGGTTGACCATCGACTGCATACTGAGACTCATTCGTACCTTGGAAAGTATGTTAAACTGGAGGTCTCTCTGGTGGTGGATTTTTAGCAGTAATTACGGATTGCTAGAAGCCAAAAATCTGGCAACAGTCTTGCCTAGAAGAACTGTGCAGCCCAGATACTGGGTTGTTGAGATCAGGTAGACAGTCGCTCTACGTAAAATACTGGTATTGAGCTAAGGCTCGGTGCAAACGGGACATCAATCCCAGCCACCATCGTAAATGTGGCAAAAGCATTGGCGTGTACAGAGTTATTTGTAAAACACCAACAACCTCTTAGGCAGTGACAGTACATATTTATATTATAAACAACTTTTGCTTTGAGACCAACCCTGAAAACTAAAAAAAATATCAGCTGTGTCACACATTTTCATTGGCTAAATACACCTTCTTCTTCTGGCTAGACCTTGTCCCATTTATTTGGAGCCGGCCCTCCTTGTACTTGTTTCGGCTAAATATACCGATTACTCCGAATTTTCTGATCCATTTTCGTGTTTTTTTTTAGTTCTATGCGGCATATTTGCCATCCTGTAAAAAAATAATTCAGTTTGGCTCAGTAGATTTTATTTTATGAATATTTTTGCTTATTTCAATTTCTGAGTAGATGAGGACGTCATCCAAGTATCACCACTTAAAAGTGTAAAATAAATAACTTTTTTACAAAAGAATATAACCGACTTCCAAAAAAAAACATTACAAAGCATAAAGTAACCTTAATTTCGGAAGTCGGTGTTAAAAAACTAAGAAACAAAACCAAAAACACCGACCTTTAATACTTATATTTAGACTTTTTTTTTTTGAAGTTCTACAGTCCATCCAAAGGTTGTCTGGTAGATATTGCTATTAGCGATAAGACCGTCATTGTACCCATAGAAAAAAGAAAAAAAAAAGTGAAAAAATGTGTAACTTTTGTTGGTGTTTAATAAAGTATAATGTTCCATTTATCTATCAATATCTGCTTACCTCTTTTCAAAAAATATACTAGAAAATCAACTACATACTGTTAATTTGTTTTTAGTTGCCGGGACTGTTTTTCTTGCTACCGGGAACATCCAGTGATTATGACTACAAATCAACTGTTGATCCTTATAGCGCTCGTGCCCAAGGGAATCAAACAAGACTAACATCAGGAAAAGGTCTTGGAGGCAGCAGCATTTTAAATCATCTCCTACATGTACATTGTCCCGCTACAGACTACGATGGATGGGCAGAAATCACAGAAGACGACTCTTGGAGTTACGATAATATGCTACCTTACTTAAAAAAAAGTGAAAGCATGAAAGATCAAGTTACAGCTGAAAAGTATAGTGAGTACCATGGCACTGATGGCCCAATCGGTGTATCGAGACTTCTTAGTAACTCTGAGATGGTACAGGATTTCTTGAAAGCTCAAGAAGAAGCTGGCAACCCAATTGTGGAAGATATAAATAGTGACACGACCACAGGTTATACTCAACCACAGTATACAATTGCCAGAGATCACCAGAACAAAACTGGAGGGATACGTCAATCGACCTCTTATTCGTACTTGAATCCCATTAAGGACTTACCTAATTTACACGTATCTACAGAAACTACAGTTAAGAGAATCATTATTGAAGATAAAACAGCGGTTGGCGTTGAAGCCATTTACAAAGGCAAAACATACATATTTAAAGCAAAAAAGGAGGTGATACTGAGTGCTGGTACCTTTAACTCTCCACAGATATTACAACTGTCTGGCATCGGTCCTAAAGAACATCTTGAATCATTAGGAATAGATGTCATAGCTGATCTTCCCGTTGGCGACAATTTGAGAATACCAAGCGCCGTTGTCGTAGTCACTAGGACTAAAAAGTATGACTCTACAGAATGGCCTCTAAATATAGCTAATACTTCAGCTGCATTAAACCCTACGAAACTGCCATTCCCAGTTATTCTCGGTTCAGTAGCCTTTAACAAGTCTAGCAAAATCCCTAATTATACGGGTTTCCATTTACAAATTCCATATAATACACCATTCCAGTTATTAGCTTGTCCATTGGTGTACGGTTACAATTTTGACATTTGCCTCAAATGGCAAAAACAGATAGCATACCATGATTCAATATTCAGTGTTTTGGTAAATTTAGAAGCAGAATCAACAGGCAGTGTTCGTTGTAATTCTACTGATATATCCGACTCTCCTGTTATCAAAACTGGATTCTACGATAAACCCGAAGATTTAGAAAAGATGTTAAACATTATTTTAGACTTTACTACGGTTGTCGAGTCGCCGACTTTTGCCAAGGATGGAGCTGTGGTGGTAGGCCTTGATTTTGATGAATGTGCAGAATACGAAGAAGGGACCAAAGACTATTGGAGATGCTACATATTGAAAAGAACCATATCTCCTTTCCTTTACTCTGGTACATGTGCCATGGGTAGTGTAGTGGATGCAGAATTGCGCGTAATAGGTATAAAGAATCTCTTGGCTCCGGGTGCACAAACCTTCCCTAAAGCTATGCATGGTGCTTATAACGCTGCCGTTATAGCTCAAGCAGAGAAAATAGCTGCTGATCTTATAACTAAATATGAAGACACTGCTTAAAATGTGAGCGAAATTAACACGAAACTTTTGTCTTAAACTCTTAGATATCGATTTATGAAGGAAATGCTTCATATATTTTTTGTTTTGTGTAGGTATACTGTGTTATTTCGATGTTAAGATTCCTATTTTTTTTTATATGTCGTACTTTACTTCATTAAATCGATCAACTGGATTCTCTTTGAACACCTATATGTTTATTTTTATTACTTTGTCAATTTTTGTTTTGAAGGGTTGTGTTTGACCCCTTCAAATTTTTTGTTAAATACATTATTGAATGTGATGAAACATTACGTGTTTAATTTAGTCACTCCTTATACCTAGATTTATTAACGCAGGCACGCTATTCCACCCGCAGGGGTTGATGTCCAAGGTTAAGCAACGCTTGCCAAGGTTGGTCAGTAGATGGGTGACCACCTTAACATATCGAGTTTCCTCTGTGCCTCGCAAAGCACCATAAGCTGTTCGTCCCAACTGTCATTTGTAGATCTCTGACAGTCGTTACGCATTGTCAGAAGCCAGTAAATCTGACTCCGGTCTAGCTAATAACCATACTGTGTTTCCCAGTTAGTTGTTGAGGTCTGATGGGCAGTAGTACTTTTTAAAGTTGTTTTTCAGTTTGGCTAGGACCTTGCTGGCTTGAATCACCTGATTGTCTGATAAAAAGATGATTCCGTGTTTCGGAAAGCACGTATAAGCCGGTGGTCCCGGCCGCCAAATGGCGGTCGTTAAATAGACCACGTCAGAGGCCCAAGAGACGGTTTAAAAACTCTGACACTAGGGTGTGTGGGGTCGTTAGACCTTACTGCACACACGATAAGAAGAAGATCAGTGGCCTAAGTGGCACGCCAGTGGTTCAATATCGTTTAATGACTTGCCTAGCCAAGTAGTGGAACAAAGGGCACAGGGAGCTTAGCACTCAGCTGCGGTTGGTTGTGTTCGTCTTAACGGCTTACGGGATTTGGTTGAAACTTAATCCAAAAGTAGACCATGTCCAGGAAAAGGATATAGGATATCAACATTTAGTATAATTTTTAGTTTCATGCGGGCAAAGCCGTTGGCAGGAGCTGTCTACATTATAATATGAAGAGGAAAGATATTTTTGTTCCTTTGTTTGTACCCAACAGGCTACAAAACAATTTTCCTTGTAGGCTTGTAATTGAACAATAAAATTGTAAATTCTAGTAATACTGTAATTCTCGTTATTCTACATTATCCTAATTATTAAATAAATAATTAATCAATAAATAAATAATTTGTAATTGCATAGAAAACCTTGAAGCTTCCTGCGGGACAGGTCTAGCCTAGTGAGTAAAGTCTTTGAAAATTCATAAATGCAAGTTTTTTTTTAAAGAAACTGAACGTTCTAGTATAACACAATTTGTAACCATTATTTTCATTTTAATAAATTTATTCTTATTCTTACTCGACCGAGTTTTTCAACAATAGAAAATTGAATAAATTACAAAAATAATCTGTAATTTATTTCACTTGTAACGCAAGAGAAGCCGCGGGCGAAGTTAGTAAAGTACATTATATCTATCTGTCCGACCTGTTACCTCGAAGATCGACCCGTGCGGCTGCGGCGTATAAATAAAATAATAATATACTGAACGCCATTTTATTTCTGCTACGTCACATCCGCTGGATGTCAAAGGGAATTCTGAAAATTTCAATTTTCAAAGAATTTGGTGGATTGCATCCGGTTTCAGAAGAGCTACGAATATTTTAGAAAGGAAATAGATTTAACTTAACTTTGAACACAGACTTGCTTTAAATTCTTTTAGAGGTTGAATGTGCTGATAAATATTGTTAATTTTATTTTCACCAACACTTTATTTAAAAAAACCGGCCAAGTGCCAGTCGGACTCGCACACGAAGGATTCCGTACCATAAACCCTATTTATTGGTGTTATAGAGGCAATAGAAATACACAATCTGTGAAAATTTCAATTGTCTACCTATTACGGTTCTTGAGATACAGCCCGCTGACCGACAGACGGGCGGACGGACGGATGGATGGACGGACGGACAGCGGAGGCTTAGTAACAGGGTTCCGTTGGTTACCCTTTGGGTACGGAAAACCGGCCAAGTGCTATTCTGACTTGTGCGTGTTATTAAATTACGAAAAATACGCACAAGTCCGACGACAATATTCGTAGATACGTATGTACAGACGCCAGCAGATCAAGCTACAACTTTCTGTCAAATTTCTTTAATAGATTTTCAACCTTATCTTTAAAGTGATTTGGTTCAAGGTTGATTGAGAAAATTTAACAGTTTCGGGTAGTTTGATGTGCTGGCGTCTGTACATATATAATGCGTGTATTTACGTATGAAGGTATATTTATGTATGATAAAATATATTATTGAAAATGTGCACTGGATCCACCCTCTATTGCGATCTCTCTCTATCACTCAAAGGTTTGCTGGTAGAACACTCAAAGTTCGACGTTTTCATGAACTTTTTTAAATACTGTAAATTAATAAAGTTGTAATGGTGTACAATAAAGAATTAAAGATATTTTTTGAAGTAGCCCTAACAGTGGTGGTGACTCAGAAAGCTCGTAAAGTCGTTGATCCTGCGCTAGATCTCGCCCCGGTCGAGTCGGGTTGCCGTTTCATAAGAGTACAAGAGTAAAGCTGACTGTCCACTGGGGCAGAGAGAAAATGAGCAGAGCAGAGCTGTGCAAATAATTACCAATGGAATTCCATAAAATCTCCGATCCACATTGGTGGAGTTGCATAAAATCCCGGATCCGCTTCAGTCGATAGGCATTTTAGAACTAGTTTAAAAGTTCATACAAAACCGGAAGCGAAGCGAGGCAGTAGAGAGAGGAAGCGGAGTCGGTAAGCGGAGCGGAGATGTCCAGTCAAATAACACGTCGCATGTACTCAGCTTAGCTCCTCAACACTGTTCCGCACTATCTCGCTCCGCATCAATGGACAGACAGTTCGTAACTTCTCTCCGCATTACTTTACACACTGCGCTCCACCGCGACACGGGTCAATAAACCAAGCTCAATTGACTCAAGGGCATCAAGCTGGTATCTGGCAGATCCGTCCCAAAGATGACAGCAGTAATCCACAAAACGGTCAAACTTGCGCTTGATAGAGTTTGAGCAGCTGTTCGGGCGAGAAGTACCGTCTCACCTTTGCTATCCCCAACATATTTTTGCCCACTCTATAGTTCGCAGCTCTAAGCTACGATTCAATTCGAAATAGTTTTAAAAATCTACCAAATGCCGGACGGGACCGGACAGCCGGAATGCGACCCCATATTGTAGGAGCGTCATTATTACCTGGAGCCGGAACCGGATCGGTATAGCCAGCGAATTGTCCGGTTTTCAAATATGTATATAGTTTGGAAAAACACAAATTATAACAGACACACGGGTCGAACTTAAGGTTGAGCAAAAATTATCATATATTCTTGATTAGATGATAATTTTTGCTTTAGTTCAGTTCAGTCTTGTATTAGTTTCAGATTTCGCAGTTATCTTAACTGTCAAAAATCTATAGTTACTTGGTTGTGGGGTTAAAATGCGAGGATTGATCTAGAATATATAAAGCTGAAGAGTTTGTCTGTTTGTTTACTTGAACGCGCTAATCTCAGGAACTGCTAGTCCGATTTGAAAAATTATTTCAGTGTTAGATAGCCTATTTATCGTGGAAGGCTATAGGCTATATATCATCACGCCCTAATAGGAGCGGAGCAGACAAAGTTGCGCAGGTCAACTAGTACTTTTAATATATAAAGCTGAAGAGTTTGTTTGTTTGTTTGCTTGAACGCACTAATCTCAGGAACTACTAGTCCATTTGTAAAATTATTTCAGTGTTAGATAGCCTATTTATCGAGGAAGGCTATAGGCTGTATATGTATATCATCACGCTGTCTTTTTTTTTTTTTTTTTCAAAGGCGCCTGAACTCTTGGGGTAAAGACCAGAGTGTGGGATTTTTACCTCACTAAAACCACCCCGGTGATCACCATCAGCATAAAGAAGGAGCTCCGTTACCTCTTAAAAGACCACTCCGGAACCCCCTCTGTGCAACGCCTGTTAGGGCACATCCCTGGGGAGACTGTAAAGGGGTCTCCCCTTAGCCTCGCTATGCACGGCAGCACGTGATCACTGTGCCCCCGCCTTTCCTAGGATCACTGAGTTGGCGGATAGAGACCCCACTCTGTACGCCAGCGACCCTGGAGACCCACCTGCCTTAAATACCACAGGCGGAGTTTCGGCTTTTAGGCGTCGAGGCGGTTGAATCCCTGACGCCTCCTTCTCCGAGCAGGATCAGCCCTCTCACGATCCCGCTCGGCGGCCTCCTTCTGGACCATCACGACCTCATCACGCTAAGTCTAATAGGAGCGGAACAGTAATGAAAATTGTGACAAAGACGAAGTTGCGTGGGTCAGCTAGTATGTAATATTTGGGTTTAAAAAAAACAAATCTTCATACACTGAACATCAAACCTTTACCATTTTGAGTAGCAACATTACATAAAAAAGATCATTGTCCGAACTTTTTCATAGTCGGGTCACCAGAGTACCCAATCCTCCGGAAAATGACAAGACATTCAAACAATTATGTAACCTTTAATTCAAGTCTTCCATGACACTATGAGGCGACAAAAACACCATGCTTTGTCACTTTCCCCATTAACAACAATAAGTCACGAGCCAGGCATCGAACTGTGAACCTATTGTGAATTCGACACACAATACTTACATTTGGTCTATGGGGTGTCGAGTTCAAAGACCCCTATTGTTTGAGTAGACAGAAAGTTAGCTGAGAAAGGAATCCATAGCGGCCAAGTGCGAGTTGGACTCTCACACGGTGTCCGTTTCGTCTGCTCGGTCACAGTGTCGTAGAAGAAAAACGAATACGTCAACTTTAGGAAGGAATTTGTAAAACACTAACAATGAAAGACGCTAATTCGTATATCCAATATTCAGAAAGTTATTAGGGTTTAACCATGGCCGCGAGGTTGAAACGTGGAGGATCGCGCGGCCACGCAGTTCTCTGAAACGCAGGTCCCATTCTTTTTGCTAACCTAAGATTTCGAACTTCACGACCTACAGAACTTAAATGTTATGGCTTCGCATATTGCGTCTGAAATTGTTTATTTTATTTACAAAATCGCAATGAGGAGCTCGTGGCTAGATAATAACGGCGTTACGGGTCGATCTTCAAGGTTAAGCAACGCTTGCCAAGGTTGGTCTGTGGATGGGTGATCATCTTAACATGTCGAGTTTCCTCCGTGCTTCGGAAAGTACGTTTAGCCGTTGGTCCCGGCTGTCATTTGTAGATCTTTGGCAGTCTTTACGGATAGTCAAAAGCCAGTAAATCTGACTCCAGTCTTGCAATGAGCTACCGTGTTACCCAGTTAATGGGTTGTGGAGGTCTGGTAGGCAGCTGTGTCACATAAAATACTGGTATTCAGCTAAATCCGGTTTGACTGGAAGCCGACCCCAATATAGTTAGGAAAAGGCTAGGTTTTATTTTGTATCGTTGACATTTTTAATTATTATATTTTTTTATGTGATTTATATTAATTTAATAAAATTGAGACGATGTTTTTTTTTTCAAAATTTTAATTAATCGATTTGATCTTTTCTTACTTGTTTACTTAATTGTTTTTCTGTTCTTTTTTTTTGTAACACCTTCAGACACAATGTTATTGAATTGAATAAATGAAATGAGATAAAATGATGATGATGATGATTTATTTACAAAATCGCAGTACAGAAACCGACAAGAGCGTGAACTTGATATCCTATCGTTTTCTGCTTACCCCTTCTACAACAAAAGCGTGATATTATGCTTATTCCCAACGTAATTCGCTGACCGAGTCTCATTCCTCCAAATGACACAAACACACGCAGGTGCTAACCCCACCTTGCGACAGGTGGGTTAGCAGAACAGTAAAAACGTATTAATTCTTTCTTCTTCACCTGTTGAGCTAATAATTACTGCTGTTAGTTACTGGCGGGTTAAGGGTGGGCTACGGATATCTAGGACCAGGCCTTTAGAGAGCAGGAGGAGTAATTTGATGATATTTTGACATTCTTTCCAGACTATACACGTACCTGTATTAAAATAGATATAAGTAACATTGTAATTAAGATGTAAGGTCTTTTCTTGTGAGAAGAAATAAATAAACATTATTATTATTATTCCATTTATTCATATTATATATACATACTATTTACATTTTTAAATATTTCTATATAAATACAAAAAACCATTTAAAAAAATAGTAGCCCACCGGTATCGGGAACAGGGTCCAAGCTACCGGCGGTCAGGGCTCCTGAGAGAAGAACCTCCTAACGATGCGCGCCGTGTCCAGGAGTACTGCATTTTGGATCAAGCCCTTGATCCAGCTGCCCAACGAGAGCCTCTTGAGATGTTGGTCGAGGCTCTTCGGCTCAATGACTGCTGTGTTCACATCCCACATGTCGACAACCTCGTGAGCCAAGTCAAGATACTTCGTTTGTTTATCTTTCTCTGACTTCACGAGGTTTATTATTATTTCTTAGTTTTAGTCAATAAGAGTCTGACACTCCCTGCCGCTTCATCCAGAGCGGGAGAAGTCATGATGATTTCCCATCCAGAGAAAAAAAAAATGGGTACGCTTAAGGACCGGAGCACATATGTTGGAGCGCAAACAATTATCGACATTTTCCTCATTGAAATAATATCTAAAATCAATTAACACAACATTAATTCCTGAAGAGCATCAAAGCGACTATTTGCGAAAAACATGTGCAGTCTAGCGTATACTCGCACATCTGCGCGGAGAATTGCGTATCCGCGTTCTGTCTCGCGAGAACTTTCTCACTCTCGTGTAAAAGAAAGAAAGAAGAAAAAAGGTCACTTTAGGAGAATCATAATTTTAATCACCGCATCAGCCGTACGGGTCGATCTTGGAGGTTAAGCAACGCTCGCCAAGGTTGGTTTGTGGATGGGTCACCGTCTTAATATACCGAGTTTCCTCAGTGCCTCGGAAAGCACGTTAAGCCGTTGGTCCCGGCTGTCATTTGTAGATCTTTGGCAGTCGTTACGGATTGTCAGAAGCCAGTAAATCTGACTCCAGTCTTGCCAAGATGTACCCAGTGTTACCCAGTTAATGGGTTATGGAGGTCTGGTAGGCAGCCGCTCCACGTAAAACACTGGTATTCAGCTGAACCCGGTTTGACTGGAAGCCGACCCCAATGTAGTTGGGAAAAGGCAGGCAGATGATGGTAATATTAATCACGCTACGATAATTATTATTCTTCTCTATTTTAATATGTATTTGTTACTGTTGTGTTGTCTATGTGTGATTTTTTTATTCTCATCATCTTCCCGCCCTTATTCCATGTTACTTGGGGTCGGCGCAACACGTTTTTTTTCTTTCATTCTGTTCTATCAATCGTCACTCTATCACTCACTCTCTTTTCTTTCATATCGCGCCTCACACAATCCATCCATCTTTTTTGGCTTTTCATATCGCTCCTCACACAATTCATCCATCTATTTTTTTTCTATTCTATTCACAAAAAAAATACGTGGTCTATGTACTCGTAGAAGCTACCCCTTAACGGCGCACGCGCCGCGCACCTGTCGCGTCGCGTGCCAGGAGGCTGCATCTCAACGAGCTCATATTGTGTGCGGTGCAAGACAGGGGCGTATTATAGCGTTTTGTTGGATGGGCGTTCAGAAAAGTTTTTATTATATATGTGGTTGACTCTAGGGAATGAGGAGGATAATAAAAGCGACTAAGTGCGCGTCAAACTCGTACATGACTGGTTCCGTAACTTTTTTACAAAAAAATACAACCGACTTCCAAAATTACAGTTATTTTGTTATGGCTTTTAGCCATTACAAAGTACAAAATAACTTTAATTTTGGAAGTTGGTCAATAACGAAGTATTTTTCACTTTTTAGTGGTGGTAAACACAAAAATTCTTACCAGTCCTTATCAATTTAACTGTCTATCCCCGAAGTTCTTCATCAGCTGGTCTAAAAAGCCACTTTAGCAGAACCACACAACAATCTGTCAAATTTAATTTGAATCTTTATCGCTAACGCGTTAGGTTCAAGATTGATTGGTAAAATTTGACAGTGACGGGTGGCGATTCGTGCTTTCTGATTCTGCTAAAGTGATCTTTTTAGACCCCCAGATTTTAAAAAAATGCCACCATTTTGGAATAAACCTCTATCAAATAAAAAAAATAATTTTGCAAAAATAGAGTTTTCGAATCAAATAGAAAATCACTAGCGCTTATGTCTCGTACCCAGCCTCACCTAGCATCTAAAGTACCGTTAACCGCTACAAAAACCTAATTAGTTCTTACAACATCACCTGGTACCAAGAGATAGATATCCTAGGACATAGTATAGGTATACCTAGAACGTAACCTAGGCTTTAATAAGGATATTACACCTGGTGTTGTCAATATCATTATGATGAAATTAAGGTTGTTTTTAGTGATCCGTACCCAGAGGGTTACCGACGGAACCCTATTACTAAGCCTCCGCTGTCCGTCCATCCGTCCGTCTGTCTGTCTGTCAGCAGGCTGTATCTCAAGAACTGTAATGAGTGACAGTTGAAATTCTCACAGATTGTGTGTTTCTATTGCCGCTATAACAACAAATAATAAAAATTAGGTTTATGGTACAAAAATTTCCGTGTGCGAGTCCGACTCGTACTTGGCCGATTTTTTATGAGTTCTGAACGACAAATTCGAGTAAAACGAAAAGTCTCCATCGTATGTTAGTCTGCCTGTCCGTCTGTCACAGTCACGTTGCTTCCAATAGTGGATTTCTGAGACCCTGACACGAACGTGTAGGTAACTGATGGAATGCAAAGGGCATCAGAAGGAACCCAGATGGGTTTTAGTCAGTAAGAGTCTGACACTCCCTCCTGCTCCGCCCAGAGCGGGAGGAGTCATTTGATGATTTCCAAACATTTCAAAAAAGGTCATCATCTGCGGGGTCGGTTTCCAGTCAAGCCGGTTTCAGCTGAATACAAGTATTTTACGAAGAGCGGCTGCCTACCAGACCTCCACAACCCATTAACTGGGTAACACGGTACTTCATGGCAAGACTGGTGTCAGGTTTACTGGCTTCTGACTATCCCTAACGACTGCCAAAGTTCTACAAATGACAGCCGGGACCAACGGCTTAACGTGCTTTCCAAGGCATGGAAGATACTCGGTATGTTAAGATGGTCACCCATCCACAGACCAACCTAGGCAAGCGTTGCTTAACCTTGAAGATCGACCCGTGCGGCTGTTATTATTTAGCCACGAGCTCCTCCAACATTCCAAAAAAGGTATTGTTAGTAAATAAATTTAAGGGTCAAATTGGAAAAAAAAAAACTTTTAGATAACAGGAAAACCGATATGATTAAAGTAACGTTTAAAAATTAAATCGATCGGAACCCTTTGCACGCGAGTCCGACTCGCACTTAGCTGGTTTTTATTTGTCAGGTGTTTGTATCCTTGTTAAAATTGTTTTGGTGACCTTACAGGTGCTTTATCAACATACATCCTGTTTACAATGTTATTTGTTTTTTTTTAAGGCACGAGTTTTATACGACCTGAGTTTTTCAAGTGGTCATGAATAATCATTTCCGAAACTATGAGAAATAACCAGAAAAACTCAAGCGAGTATCTAGAGTATTAAAACCGAAAAGTATAAAATAAACTTATTTTCGGAAGTCGGTGTTTTTGGTATTGTTTTTTAGTATCTACTTGCGAAATTAAGGTCATTACTTTGTAGTGTTTTGTTTGGAAGTCGGTTACATTTTTAATCGACTTCTTTAAAAAGGAGGAGGTTCTATGCTCGGCTGTTTTTTTTTTTATATGTTCACCGATTTCTCCGCCAATTCTGGGCCGATTTAGAAAAATATTTTTTTATTCGAAAGCTTATACTCCAGAGGTGGTCCTATTCTCAACAAGTTAGAATCGGATGATGGAATCCCAAGAAAATCGAGAGAAACCCTCAAATTTTATAAGCACAATATACAATGTTTTTCATAACCTTTCTAACGCGATTCAGATATTTGTGCCTGGTAATTATCATCTCATGTTACTGAGCTGATGATGGAAGGTATAACTCAGGATCTGATGATGGGATCCTATGAAAAGTGTTTGTTCAGCGATATTCTCGCCAATTGTAAACTGATTTCGATGATTCTTTTTTGTTTGGAAGAGTATTTTTTCAGACTGGTCCCATTTAAATTTGGTGAATATCTGATGAAGAACTTCGGAGGTAGGCAACGGAACTCGTCAATAAATGATAGCAAATGGATCGGGATTTCTGAAATCGTATCACTGTTGATTGTTAACACCAGTTCATAACATAACATCACGCCGGCACGCTGTGTTGGTGGTTTCACTTTTTAGTGGCACCTGCGTACCACTAAAAAGCGAAAAATAAAAAACTTTTTACCAATACTCGGTGTCATCATCATCATCTGCCTAGCCTTTTCCCAACTATATTGGGGTCGGCTTCCAGTCAAGCCGGATTTAGCTGAATACCAGTATTTTACGTGAAGCGGCTGCCTACCAGACCTCCACAACCCATTAAACGGGTAACACAGTATTTCTTGGCAAGACTGGAGTCAGATTTACTGGCTTCTGACAATCCGTAACGACTGCCAAAGATTTACAAATGACAGCCGGGACCAACGGCTTAACGTGCTTTCCGAGGCACGGAGGAAACTCGGTATGTTAAGATGGTCACCCATCCACAGACCAACCTTGGCAAGCGTTGCTTAACCTTGAAGTTCGACCCGTGCGACTGTTATTATAGTATTGACTGTTATTATATATATTAATACCAATAGTCGGTGTCAAAAAACCAAAAAAAATACCAAAAACATCAACTTCCGACATTATAGTTATTTTATACTATTATATTATTTTTATATTATTTTATTGTTATAGTTATTTTTTGTAGTGTTTTGTTTTTGGATGTCGTTTTTTTTTGTTTTTTTTTTTTTGTGAAAACTTTTTCATTTTTCACTTTTAAGTAGTGATACTTGGACGACGTCGTCTTCGTCTCCGCAGTAATTGAAATAAGCAAAAAATGTCATAAAAGAAAAACTACTACCAAACTGAATCAATTTTTTACGGGACTACAAAAGAATCACGGAAATCGGATCAGAATCCTCGGAGTAATCGGTGTAGGTACATGCATTACAATTCCCAGCTGGAGTGTGTTTTCTGACAGCTAGATAATGGATGCCATATATGCAAAAAAAAAAGAAAAATCCAGCCAAGTGCGAGTCGGAGTCTTACACGAAGGGTTCCGTACCATATAACGAATAAACACGTTTCTTGTACGGGAGCCCCCTTTAATTTTTATTATTTGTTGTTATAGCGTCAATAACACACTCTGTGAAAATAACAACTGTCTAACTATTATTATATGGTTCTTGATATTTAACCCGCTGGCAGACAGGCGTAAAGCGGTGCCTTAGTAATAGAGTTCCGTTGGTTACCGTTCGAGTACGGAATCCTAAAAACCAAATGCCGATATTACCTTTATTAAATAAAACACCGATTAAAAAATTGCGCAATCATCATCCGCCTAGCCTTTTCCCAACTATATTGGGGTCGGCTTCCAGTCAAGCCGGATTTAGCTGAATACCAGTATTTTACGCGGAGCGGCTGCCTACCACCTCCAAAACACATTAACTAGGTAACACGGTACTTCATGGCAAGACTGGAGTCAGATTTACTGGGTTCTGACTATCCGTAACGACTGCCAAAGTTCTACAAATGACAGCTGGGACCAACGGCTAAACGTGCTTTCCGAGGCACGGAGGAAACTTGGTATGTTAAGATGGTTTAAAAATAATGCTGTATACCGTTTGATAAATAACACAATTAATATTATAACAATATTAACACAAAAAAGAAACGCAATAAAAAGATTCCAAGAAGAACAATTCCTGCTTTCCTCTGTAGATTCCCTCCTGAATCAGAAATAAAGAAACAGCTGAAAAAATACTCTCATTGCAGACATACCCCTCGTCTTAAAGAACTTAATTAAACTGAAAAAAAGATGGGCTCTTGACAAAAACAAAGGGTGGTAAAAATCCAATTAATTTTCAAGTAAATGCTCAGGAATTCTCTGTATTAAGGCTAGGTGTGCAGCGGAAGTAAGCGGAGCTGAGCGGAACGGAGCTGAGCGGAACGGAGCTGAGCGGAACGGAACTGAGCGGAACGGAGCTGAGATGGCAAATAATCGGGTTAAGCATGTATTTTAGGGTTCCATACCCAAAGGGGAACCAACGGAACCCTATTATTAAGCCTCCGCTGTCCGTCCATCCGTTTGTCTGTCAGCGGGTTGTATCTCAAGAACCGTCATAGGTAGACAGTTGAAATTTTCAAAGAGTGTGTATATCTATTGTTGCTATAGAAGCAAATAATAAAAATCAAGTATTTAGTACGGAATCCTTCGTGTGCGAGTCCGACTTGCACTTTTTCGGCTTTTTTGTCTGCTAATTAAAATACAAAACTTAAACTTTATAAACCTGGGGGTAATGAAGTCAAGATAAACGAAAAATATTAAAGGTTACTTCTAGGCAAGTTGAGGAGCTCGTGGCTAAATAATAACAGCCACACGGGTCGATCTTTAAGGTTAAGCTACGCTTGCCAAGGTTGGTCTGTAGATGGTTGGTCCGTGCCTCGGAAAGCACGTTAAGCCGTTGGTCCCGGCCGTCATTTGTAGATCTTTGGCAGACGTTACGGATAGTCAGAAGCCAGTAAATCTGACTCCAGTCTTCCAAGAAGTACCGTGTTACCCAGTCAATGGGATGTGGAGGTCTGGTAGGCAGCCGCTTCACGTAAAACACTGCTATTCAGCTGAATCCAGTTTGACTGGAAGCCGACCCCAATATAGTTGGGAAAAGGCTAGGCAGATGATGATGATGATGATGACTGCCTCTCTGATCTCCGTAACCCAGTGACGGTGTAACTAGTTACTTTTTGGTAAGACTGGTATTACATTTTCTGGCTTCTGACTATCTTTAACGCCTGCCAAGGATAAAAAAGCCGGGACCAACGGATTAACAGCTTTCCGTGGCAAGGAGGAGTCTCGGTACTTTAAGATGGTCGCCCATCTGCAGACCGTCTTCGACAAGCGTTGCTTAACCTTGAAGATCGTCCCGTGCGGCTGTAATTAGCCACGAGCTCCTCTTCAAGTAGACGTAATAATAATATAATTATGCAGATGCACACCATCTTAGCTTGTTTCTTAAGGACTGAAAATATCCATTATCCATGTTTTAAAGACTCCCATAACAGTTTACCTGACATCTGCCCTAAATGCCAAAGTATTATTTAAAAAACCCCGTTGACTTGATTACGACAATTTAAAACTTACGTGGCTAACTTTAAGGTTCGAAATGTCATGGTGAGGTGTACGCAGTTAAGGCAAGGTGTCAAGCGAATAAATATTTTAGTTACTACATTTTGTTTGACATTTGCAGTCATCAGTTGGTTATGGACAGTACGTATATGGACATTATTTCAATAAAAACTGGCCAAATTCGAGTCGGACTCACACTCGAAGGGTTTTTTCCCGTACCCGTAAGAATTTCGGGAAATCCCCAACTCTTTATATTACAAAAAACACTTTTATACAAAAAAAACAACAACCGACTGTTTTTGGAAGTCGGTTGTAATTGACATACGGTTTCAGCAATCCCGATCCATTTGCTATTATTTATTAAAGAGTTCTGTTGCTTACCTCCGAAGCCCTTCACTAGATTTTCACCAAAGGGGAATGCCCAGTCTCCATAGTATCCCAGGCCCAAGATGGACATCAAATATTACTATAAATATGGAGCTTTTTTAAATCTTGATAGTATTGGATATCTATAAAATATATTCAAATTGACGCCACTATTTTAGAAATATAAATTAAACAAAAATGTTTTGAGGTTAATTTTCTATACGAAAAAGTGTAGAACTGAGATAATTCAAGAATAATTGGTTTTTCAACGATTGATTATTGATATTATGATAGGAAGGGGTTTCTAATATATTTTTATCCAATTGTAGTAACTAGGGCATAAAAGAAACATTTAATATTTTAAATGTCTATATTATATTCATTGTCGTAAACAATTAACAAATCATCTAAAAATGGCGCAGGAGGGCATATATTCGATTCATATCTTGCCCAGCCTATATACCAAAGCACAGTCATGGTATGTGCACAACAACCTACCGTGCGTTTTCCTAATATGCAATTACAATAGTATGCATCAATTGCCTCTCTGCCAGCATAGTTATTTAAATTATATTCATTTACATAATCTCCTAACGTATTATGGATATCCATTCTTTCATGTATTATTGACAAAATCCGATTCAAGTCCATAAAACAAAGCCAGGTCGCAGTAAAAGAAATCGAAGAAAAATCAAAACACATCCACATTGAGCGTAAGCAACAAGCGAAGTGTCAGTAGTCAGAACTGCCAGATTAAATTCAGTGTTGTCACTTTCACGAAAATATATAAACATTAAATCAATTCATCGATTACTTTTTTAAGTAACCGATTGTTGATTTATTTGTCTTATTCTTTTTTTAACCAGTAAACTGGTTAAAAAAATTATTAGCTTCTATTTAAGTTATGTTTTAGGTCGATTTTAAATTACAATACCAGTAAAGTCCCGTGGGTATATCGTTAAGGTTATTGTAAATGTTTATAACTCGATTCAAATCGATTGATTTATGTATGATTTTGACTCTGGCAACATTTTGCCAGCGTCAAAATCAAAAAACTTCTTGTTTGTTCATTAAAATTACTTTTTTTAAGGAATTGTTGTAGATTGTAGTGGTGCTCATTTGGAAGAAAGTAAACACATATTTTTTTATGGCAAAATTAATGCATAAAGTATTTTTTCTCTAGTCTATTGTCCACTGAGGGCCTCAAATGGGCATTCGCCTTTAAATGGTATCAGTCCGGAAAAAAATCTTCCAAACGAAAACCACATTCATCCAAATAGGTTAACAATTGGCGAAAATATCGCTGAACAAACATTTTTTATGGGATTCCATCATCAGATCAAAACTTACTACTCTGTCAAGAAAGTACCGGGAAAAGATCAATAATACACAAAATGTCTGTTATTCATCCAAATTTATTTTATCACCTTCAAAGTATGCTCCTTTAGAAACGATACACTTGCGCCAACGAATAATCCATTCATCAAAACATTTTTTAAACGCTGCTTCCGGAATTGAGTTCAGTTCTCGCCGCGAATTCTCCTTTATGTCTTCTATCGATTGAAAACGGGTGCCACGATGTGGTAATTTGAGTTTAGGAAAAAGAAAAAAGTCAGCAGGAGCCATATCTGGTGAAAATGGTGGTTGCTGGATGGTATTTGTTGAGTGTTTGGTTAAAAATTCGTTCACAATGATAGCCTTGTGCGAAGGCGCATTGTCGTGATGCAAAATCCAAGAATTTTCTTTCCACTTATCTGGCCTTTTTCGTCGAATTTGCTCTCTTAAACGCCGCATAACGCTCAAATAATATTCTTTATTTACCGTTAGACCTTCCGGTAAGAATTCAGAGTGCACAACACCGCGATAGTCAAAGGAAACAGTCAACATGACTTTGACTTTTGATCGACTTTGGCGTGGTTTTTTCGGTTTCGGTTCAGTTGGAAGGCGCCACTCCGAAGCTTGTTGACTAGTTTGCATGTCAAACTCGTAAACCCACGTTTCGTCACCAGTAACAATGCGTTTCATGAATGTTGGGTCCGAACTGACTGGTTCTAGCATGTCCTCAACGACTTTCATGCGATTGAGTTTTTGGAGAAAATTCAGATCTTTTGGGACTAGCCGAGCAGCAACATGTTTCATACCCAAATGATTAGTTAAAATGGTACGGATCGACTCGTGAGATACAGAAAGTTCGGCGGCTATCTCTTTCAGAGTTGAATGGGGATTTTCAGTCACTGTTTCCTTCACTTTTGCGATGTTAACTTCAGTTGCAGACGTTGACGGCCTACCAGAGCGAGGCAAATCTTCCATCACATGTCGACCGCTTTTGAACGCTTTGAACCACTCATAAGCACGAGTTTTTGATAAAGTCGATTCACCGTAAGCCTTCTGTAACATTTTCAGTGACTCCGAACACGAAATTCCATTGGCGATGCAAAATTTAAGACAAACTCTTTGTTCGATATTTTTGTCCATTATGAAATTCGCAATACACACTATATTATGATATTACTAAAACCAGCACTGTATTTAATATAAATAACAGATGCAACTCAAACTCCGCGCCAAAATGGAAAACAGTTGTGCCAATCTAACAACTACAAAAAAACAAAAATTTGAATTTGGAACCATAAACAAATCATCCATTCCCGATACTTTTTTGACTGAATGTATACCTTCCATCATCTGCTCAGCAACATGAGATGATGATTACCAAGCACAAATATCTGAATTGCTAAGGAAGTTGATGAAAAACATTGTGTATGCTTTTATAATTTAAAGGTTTCCCTTGATTTTCATGGGATCCCATCATCAGATTCTGACTTGGTGACAAAGGGAACACTTTAAGGAGAAAGGCTTTCGAATAAAAATAATTTTTAAAATCGGTCGACAATTGGTGGAGAAATCGTCAAACACACATAAAAAAAAACATACAGCCGAACATAGAACCTCCTCCTTTTTGAAAAAGTTGGTTAAAAAGTAGCAAAATCCGTAGGTACAAGCTAGCACGCTTATTTTACTGATGATAAAAGTGTAACAGGTATATCCAGCGATAATATGCCACATAAAAAACCTTACATCATTAATGAAGAATTTTTATCATCACATGTCGGCACACCCTAGCTAAGGAATTTCTTCCTGATCAGGAAAACTGGAAAAATTACATCGTATCCATTAATAGTAATTCTATGCATGCTGTTCGAGCTAATTTATGCCCATATAGGTTGATTATTTAGCTGGAAATGAGGTTTTCTAGCTAAATAGCGTCGCAAGATTGAAGTGGCTAATTTGCAAGCACTATCCCAACTAACCGGCTTAAAAAAGCGGCCCACTTAATGAACCCGATGTAAACTACGTCTAGACGCGATTTTTTTTTTATAGTAAGTACAATTAAAAACAATAGTTAATGCATTAGAATTATGAAACACCCTGTTAAAACTATATACGCATCTAAACAATGTTGCCGTTCCATTCCGCTCCGTTCTTGGAACACAAAGCTCGGACTGCGCTTGCTCCTGGATGTTACAAATGACGTCATGCGTCATGCTACTGAATAATATATTTTTTTTTAATTACAATGTGTAACGCCTTAGGTTATCCTGTAATGTTATGCGTGTATCTTATCTATACTAATATATAATGCTGAAGAGTTTGTTTGTTTACTTGGACGCGCTAATCTCAGGAACTACTGGTCCGATTTGAAAAATTCTTTCAGTGTTAGATAGCCCATTTATCGAGGAAGGCTATAGGCTATATATCAACACGCTAACACTGATAGGAACGGAGCAGTAAGGAAAATTGTGATGCAAACGAAGTTACGTGGGTCAACTAGTAGGTACGTAAATAAAATTAAAAATTAATAAAATAAAATATCAGTGTTTTAACTACAATATCCACTTAATCTTATTGAAAAAAGAATGCGTAAAGCTTCATTAACTAGAGCTTCATTTCACACCGTAATTCAAAAAGACTACTTCCACTCAAACATTTTCACTCGAGACTATACAGAATGTTCTATCTACAGCCACTATACATGTTGTTCACCGTGCGCTGTAGATACGGGGTGTATACGTACAGGTTGTGTGGGTACTTGGCAAACAGTGGGGGTTAATTCTCACCCCTTTGTAGTAGTATGCTCCTTCCTTAAACTACCGTCCGTCTGCAGCGGAATTCCGTTTTGTTTGAGGGAGAGCAGTCGTATAGACTATGTAGAGTAGTTCGAGAAAAGGGTTCTTGAGTTAAGCCTCAGTGAGGCATATTTTTTAAGACGGATACGTTAGTATTGGCCTTTATGGTAAGTTCACGATTTTATACTATTGATAAAAATTAATAAATAAATGACTAGCCTTTTCCCAGTTCCCACGTTCGCAAAAGTTCAAACGAGATTCAGAAGACATTTTTACCTGTATTTCATCCGTATTTTATTAATCCGTGTCTTAGAGACGGATTAAAAAAATATTATTTCACAAAAGGGATTATATGGGGAATATTTAGCACGAGCTCTTCAACAAATGTAAGTAGAATTATTTGACTGAATTGTTTTTATTATTATTTTTTAATCTAGAAAACAAACAAGACGCAGTTAAAATCTCAAAAACTGGCTAAGTCCAAGTCGGACCATGATGGGTTCCGTTCCATGGTATTTTTACATTATCTATGAAATTTTAAACAGTCTACCTTTTATGATTCATGAGATAGCCGATGACATACAGACGGACGGACCTTCAGATGGGCGGACGGACGGACGGACGTCGGAGGCTTAGTAAGGGTCCGTTCACACAGACCAGCTCGGAGGGGAGAGCAGATTCTTATCACGTTGAAAACAGAGTTTTTAGTATTTGTAGTAAAGTTTATTTTTGCATGTGCACTGCTTTTGTCATTAAGAATGCTTGAACGCGCTTGGTGTGAAATAATAAGAGGAGCTGACAGGCTCCGATCGCGTACTTTTTCTCGTTTGCGCAGCCGTTCGGCTCCGATTGCATGCTCTTCCTCGCTCGCGCAGCCGCTCGCGCTTTCGTTTGTTTCGTTCTGCTTCCAAAATGCTAAGTGGGAACGGACCCTAATAGGGTTCCGGTTCCGTTCGTCACCATACGGGTAAGGAACCTTAAAAATTGGCGGTGTTATCACAGTTTTGAAATCTGTGATAAACAGAGACAGCACTAATGGCACGCGACGTCACTCACGCCGCCATATTGAACTAAAGCCAACCAGTACAAACATAATTTTGACAATGAAGAAAAACTTCAAAAGCGTGTAACTTCTCTGTTTCTTCACAAATTTGATTTACATATTTTTTCTTCAGTCATACAGTTTTAATAAAACATCAAATATTCATTAATCTATATTTTTCATTGTAGTCAAATCATCATTTCAGCGGAAAGACGTCCACTCCCACTTCTGGACATACGCCTCCCCCAAGAAGGGGGAGGCGTTTGCCGCGGAGGGGTTTGCCATAATCGCCACGTTTGTTGAGTTTTGCAGAGAACGCTGCTGCCCATTCTCTGGTGAGGTGAGTCCTTTAGTCACTTAGTCTTACGACCCACGGGAAGTAATGGGTTGGTATTATTCTTTTACGGCACCAAACGGCACCGGCCGACACCGTACGGTGGTAGTCAAATACCTTAAAAAAAATCGTCCCTCTCTGGTTCTACATAGTCTTTGCCGACTGCATCACCTCTCTTACCTATACATATATGAAATAACTCAGTACCAGCTTTGATACTAGGAACAGATGCGCGAAACTTCACGTACTTAACCACACAGGGACTTCACCCCTTCACAATGGGGATATTAGCTGTCTCGCGTAGTTTGCGGCTTAAAAACTACGTCAAAAAGGTTGGCTATACCTGCTTGTGGAAACACGACGGGGATTTTTTTTATTTTTTACTTTTTATAGGCACGCGTTTGACCACTATCTCGCCTGACGGTAAGCGATGATGAAGTCAAGGATGGAGTACTCTTGCCTAGAAGTAACCTATTCACTCTTGACTTAAAGACTCCCAGGTTGTAGCTATCGTTGATCTTCCCAACATCCTTTCAATATTCTGGTATTGTAAATGTGAAAGTTTAAATGCTCTGGATTTTAAAAATTACAAATAAGCTGAACTAAGAACACACTAAAATATAGATGAAAAAAAATCACTCTCAACGCTGTCAGCTGGTAATATGCCCAAGAGACTGGCGGCATTGCCACGTTGAATAAAAATACTTAGCCTCTGGCCAAAGTAAAAGTCAGCTTTTAGATTGCTGTGAGCACAAGGACCTCATGGCCCGATGGTTGAACCCTTTGAATGGCTCGAAAATATCGTTACCAATAAGGTTACTATATTTACACCGCTTGAGGCTTTCGCAGTCGCAGCGGCAGCGCCAGCACAAAACGATGAACTAGGAAGATGGGATGGTGTAAGAGTATCGACACAGGTTGCGTCCCAAATTGAAGACTTATAGTACTTATCTTCCATGGAAACTTTTTAAATCCTTAATTTGAAGTTCTAAGTTGATCTACACGATAGCTGACAAAATAATGCTGCTACACTGTTTTTTTTTGGATGGCAAATCATTAAAATACTCCTCCCGCTCTGGGTGGAGTGGAAGGGAGTGTCAGACTCTTACTGACTAAGAGTACCCGTGTTCCTCCTTATGTCCTTTGCGTTCCAGGGCCGCGGTGACTCTTTCGAACATTTCTGCAACTAAATTGTTTTTTTTTGCGTGTTGAATTATTTGTATGTTATTGTAAAGGATCTTCCTTACATAGTATTCCATGCCGACAGGATCCTATGCAATTCGGTTTAAGTTAGGATAACGAATTTGAACTACCAATACCTACTTCATCTGCCTGGCCTTTCCCCAACTATATTGAGCTCGACTTCTAGTCAAACCGCATAAGTATAATCAGCCTATAATGTTCCCACTGCTGGGACAAAGGCCTCCTCTCGGTGAGAGAGAGTGGGCCGTAATCCAGCACGCGGGCCCAGTGCGGGTTGGTAGATGTCACATGTCTTCGAATTTTTGGTTCTAGGTCATACCGGTTTCCTCACGATGTTTTCCTTCACCGTTTTGAGAGCAATGGTGATGAAATAATTTACACAAAGTAAAGCGCCTGCCTGGGTTCGAACCTTCGACCTACAACTCGTAAGTCGCAGCCATTATCACCGGGCCACCTTTGCTCTCCTAGTCAAACCGGATTCAGCTGAATACCAGTATTTTATGCGGAGCAGCTGACTAGCAGACCTTCCCAACCCATTAACTGGACAACCAACAATCCGTACGACTGCCAAAGATCTACAAATGACAGCCAGGACCAACTGCTTAACGTGCTTTCCGAGGCACGGAGGAAACTCGGTATGTTAAGATGGTCACCCATACACAGACCAACTTTGGCAAGCGCAGCTTAACTTTGAAGATCAATCTTGATCAATCCACGTGCTTCTCCAATACCTATTTAAATAAACATAGTTCAGAAACTACATCTGCTTACCTATAACCAAGCTAAATACTACCAAGCATGTGAGGAATTTCTCCACTTTGACATGATTATCTCGTCCTTTGGAGGAGCAATCCGTAACACTGACTTAGGGTGCGTGCATTATATGAAATTCTATATAGAATTGGAAAATATCATAGACTAGTTTCTGCACACGGCTTTGCTCGCACTAATACAGCGTGTTCTAGAAGTTCGTTTTTATATTTATGGGTGGGTGGTGTTCTGTATCTGCTAAATTGTATAGGAATAATAACAATATTTATTTAAATATTTTTTTTTACTTTTTAGGGTTCCGAATATCCGTAAAAAACGGAACCCTTATAGAATCACTCGGGTGTATGTCTGTCCGTCTGTCACAGCCAGTTTTCTCCGGATTTACTGGACCGATTCTGTTGAAATTTGGTATTCATATGGATTTTTTTGACCCAAACATGGACGCGTTACGTAAAGAAATATTTTTTAGTATGGGAGTCACTTTTGCGGGTCAAACTAAAAGTTATTCAATCTGTATCGAGTGACATATCAAATGAAAGAACTTACTATGAGAGTTTTGATTATATTTTCTTCGTAATTTTAAAATAAAAAGTTTTGAAGTTATTCAAGCAATTAGACCTTAAATGGCCATTCCACCCTTTTCTCCGAACGAAACTACTGAACCTAAATTAAAAAAAATGCAGCGAAAT
Source organism: Lacanobia oleracea (assembly GCA_950371165.1). Classification (NCBI taxonomy): domain Eukaryota; kingdom Metazoa; phylum Arthropoda; class Insecta; order Lepidoptera; family Noctuidae; genus Lacanobia; species Lacanobia oleracea. Next base: position 3,278,216 of record OX493412.1, on the reverse strand, counting down.
AGTTCTATACCTAAAGCTTACAGGAAAACCTATAAAAAGTCTGTAGTGTTAAAATAACATGTTTAAAAAATTAAATTGGTTCGGAACCTTTTGCACGCGAGTCCGGCTCGCACTTGGCGAGTTTTTTTTCAAAAATTCTGGCTACAAAAAATACGTGTCCATTAATTTTTGAAAATCAATCTGTCGGACTAATAAGACTTTTTTTGGAAAATTGGGTATTTTCACATGATTCTTACGAGTTAGAAAGTGTGTAGAACTGGACAGAATTATTTAACTTTCTTATTTTACGTTATAACACTTATCCAAAGTACGAAGTGACTAAATCAATACATCAACTCCTAAACTCCCCTTTACATCTCAGTGTTTGCGAGTACCGACAGCAGAATAAACAAGCCAAATGCTTAATATAAAGTTTTTGAACAAATATAACACGGAACAGCTATTTCTTTTATACTTGAGCGACAATTCTTCATTTCTGTGACTCTAGAAATGTTTTGAAGGCATTTTTCGTTTTGGGTTTAGTGTGGAAGTTTTCTTTGATAGTAGTTCTCAGATTTCTTGAGAAGGAGCGGGAATAAGTATGATACACATTTTTATACATATTACAAACTAACTTATACATTTTTATACTACCACTAAAGTAAGTTATGTATAGTTAGTTATTACTTTAATTTCATTTTTATAATGCAGTGACCTTATCTGAATACTTTAAACGTTGCCCCACACTAGGAACTTCTCGTGTATCAACGTGCGTTCACAAACATACAAACTCACATACACAAACAGCCAGACCCGTAACAACTATCTGTAAGCCATACAAATATTTGTTCCGTGCGGGAATCAAACCCGCGACACGCAGCACATCAGTTAATCGCTCAACCACCGCGTCAACGGTGTTGTCAAAAAAGTTATACGTACGTAATCATTTTAGTTTCTTACTGTGGCGTGTATTTGTATCTAGATTTAGTTACTGAAAATGTCTGGCACATTTTAAGTCTGATGGGGATTCGGTGCCTGCACAGATTTGATGTAATTCTTGTGGCGCGACACATTAACAATCTTACAAAACACGAGCCAAACCAGGAACAAAACCTAGCAAAACAAAATTAAGACAGCTTCATAGTAATTTTCTTTGCTAACGTTACTTCGGAGAATTTACAATTATTTTATTGGAGGACCGCATGGAATTATTTTTATCCTTTTGCTCGTGTGTCCATTACCTTTGGACAATTTTCTGGTGCATTCCTGATACGTTTGCACTTTAGTTCGTAAAGTAAATTAAGTTGTTGGTCGGAGGTACTAACATTCCATGATTTTTTTTTTTTTTTATACAGATGGCGACTCATAGAGGTTCTGCCAAGCATGATACAAATAAAGGCAAAACTTTGTTTTTATTTTGGTACTAGTTGAACCGCGCAACTTTGTCTGCGTCACAATTTTCGTTACTGCTCCGCTCCTATTAGTCTTAGCGTGATGATATATAAAATTCCTCGATAAATGGGCTATCTAACACTGAAAGCATTTTTCAAATCGGACCAGTACTTCCTGAGATTAGCGCGTTCAAGTAAACAAACAAACATACAAACAAACAAACTCTTCAGCTTTATATATTATTAGTATTAGTATAGATATCTAACTTATTTATTTACTAGTGACCCACACGGGTGCAAATTATATACTAAAACCTTCCTCGAAAACCACTCTATTTATTAAAAAAAAAACCCGCATCAAAATCCATTGCGTAGTTTTAAAGATCTAAGCATACATAGGGGCAGACAGACAGCGGAAGCGACTTTGTTTTAGAACTATGTAGTGATTTATTAGGAACAAGTACGTGCACAAAAAAAAATTGCTTAGTGCCTTAAAATAACAGTAGTCCACCACTTGCTTTTGCCACTTATTATGTAACGCACCATTCACCCATACGTACAAAACGTTTTATGAACACATTCATAGTGCGTACAGCTAAGGAGTGGAATTCCCTGCCAGAGTCTGTGTTTTTCTTTTCGGCTTTTCGGCCCCATCGATCATCTGTTCTGCGAGTAATGTGACCTACCCACTGACACTTCAGTTTGTCGATCCTTCGGGCTATGTCGGTAACCTTGCGGATATCATCATTCCAGATTAGATCACGCAAGAACCACAGAACCTAGTCCCCCAGAAACACCATCATCAACCCGTATTGTCTGAAAAAACTAGAAAAAGCTAAATATAAACTTCTCAGCTTCTAAAATTAACGCCCCAACTACCCTTCACATAAGGAACAACAGCTTTTTAAAAAAACCTTTTATATATTTAAATTTAAGGCCGGAACTAAATTCTGGGCCCGTTTGTTCTCGGGCTAAGCGTCAAATAATTTCACTCGGAGAATAATTAAATGTGTGCAACCTGGTTTAGCTAGGTCACGGATTAAAGAAATTGTGGATATGGTATAAAGTAAGAAAGAAAGAAACGTAATATTTTTGAGTAGAGTTTATTAGGTTCACACTAGCTATACTTATTCATCATCTGCCTAGCCTTTTCCCAACGATGTTGGGGTCGGCTTCCAGTCAAACCGGATTCAGCTGAATACCAGTGTTTTACGTGGAGCGGCTGCCTACCAGACCTCCACAACCCATTTACTGGGTAACATGGTACTTCTTGGCAAGACTGGAGTCAGATTTACTGGCTTTTGACAATCCGTAACGACTGCCAAAGATCTACAAATGACAGCCGGGACCAACGGCTTAGGGTCCGTTCACACAGACCAGCTCGGAGGGGAGAGCAGATTCTTATCACGTTGAAAACAGAGTTTTTAGTATTTGTAGTAAAGTTTATTTTTGCATGTGCACTGCTTTTGTCATTAAGAATGCTTGAACGCGCTTGGTGTGAACTAATAAGAGGAGCTGACCGGCTCCGATCGCGTACTTTTTCTCGTTCGCGCAGCCGTTCGGCTCCGATTGCATGCTCTTTCTCGCTATGCAGCCGGTTCAGCCGGTCTATGTGAAATAGTTGGCGTCTCCGCTCCGACCAACTCCAAGCGTATACGATCCGGTCTGTGTGAAAAGAAAAATGCGCGCCGATGCTCTCCGAGCCGGTCTGTGTGAACGGACCCTTAACGTGCTTTCCGAGGCACTGAGGAAACTCGGTATATTAAGATGGTCACCCATCCACAGACCAACCTTGGCAAGCGTAGCTTAACCTTAAAGATTGAACCGTGCGGCTGTTATTATTTAGCCACGAGCACTAGCTATACTTATTACTGTTATATAATTATTATCCTATTATATACAATTCTTCCGTTACTGACTGATTGAGTGAAAAGTGACTGACAGACAACGCGCAGCTGAAACTGCTGGTCGTAGAAAGAAATTTGGCATGTAGCTTCTTTTCCACTCCGTAAGGGAGCTTAAGCATAGAAGACGGGACCCGCTAGGGCAAGTGCCAGCTGGGGCTGCGGAATCTGTGCATATAATAGTTAATAAATTGTAAATCCGTAATTGGCTATAAGATCCGTTTATTTATTTTAAGTAAAATTGTTATAGAGCTGTGATTTTTTTAATAAATAAATAAATAAAGAGGTACCGTACCCTGGAACGCAAAGGCCACTAGGAGGAACACGGATGGGTTTTAGTCAGTATGGGTTTCAGTCTGACACTCCCTTCTGCTTCACCCAGAGCGAGAGGAGTCATTTGATGATTTCCCATCCTTAAAACATAAAAAAGGGGAGCACTAAGGCCTCGGCCCTCATCTAGATTAACATGATCAAAAAATATTGAAGTGTAATACATTTACTTGTAACTTATTTGCCAAATAAATATAATTTATTATTTAACAGAAGACTTCCAGAAATTCCTATGGGAACAGGAAAGAACGGGATATACGCGTGTGTCGCAGGCAAAATCTAGTTATTTTATTAATATTATAAATACGAAAGTTTGAATGGATGTCTGTTACTCAATCACGTCAGAACGGCTGAACAGATCTTAATGAAATTTGATACAGAGGTTAAGTATATTCTGGAATAAGATATCGGATGCTTTTCATCTCGGGAATATGTTTACTTGTGATAATTTTGAACATCCATGCCGGCAGAATCGCGGGCGGCAACTATTAAAATAAAAATTGACAGCCATAAAAACGTAGTATTCCTGACGACTGCGAGGAGGCATTTGAATGAGGAAAGAAAGAAGGAAACATGTTTATTTAACACATACCTATATAGGAACAAATAAAGGAACTTAATTTCAACAGAGCGAGTGAAGTGTGTTACAGCTGGGGAGCACAAGTGGTGCAAAAACTTCCCATCAACATCTGTCTGTTTATTTCCTTTTATTTAAACTTTATGAAGGCCCCCTGCACAAAATCTCCTAGCCAAACGGATCTCCTATTCACACACTCATGTCTACAACCAAATAAACAAATGTTGTAATATTAAAAACCTTAATTACAACTTATGTAAAAGTCTTACCAAAAAACTACTCATCTCCCTATCAAACAGAGAAAATTCTCAGCTTTCTGTACTTCACAATATCTAGTTTCACAATCACACCCACCAATTCAATTTTTTTTTTTTTTGCATATTTTATTTTGTCACTTTACCAAAATGTCTCTTTTCTATTCTTTTAGATAATTTGTTAAGTGTGTTTACAAATTGTACTAAAAATACAGGCGCTAAAAAAGGGGAGAATATTGTCAGATTTTTAATTTGCTACCTATAACGACTGTCAAAGATGTTCTAATGAAAGCCAGCACTAACGCCTTAAGGTGCTTCCCGAGCCACGAAGGAAACTCGGTACTTAACATATGGTCACCCATCCACGGAACGATGCCCGCAGGCGTTGCTTAACCTTGAAGTTCGACCCGTGCGACTGTTGTATGTATGTAATGTATGTAAATCGGGCTGGTTTTAGACTAAGCGCGTATTTTGTGTGCAGGTGGGACAAATTCGATCCACCGACTGACACATTTGTCCCTTTTGCGACTGTTATAAGTATAGATGCGAGCTCCTTAATCTAGGCTCTCTTAAACTGAACAAGGGTAAGCGTATGCTAAGATGCAGGTGGCAGCACGTACAGATTTTGCAGGGCGGGGCAGGCGAGGCAAACATAGGCCAGGAACGCATGTCTGCGTCGCACGAGCCTGTGCCGCGGCGTGTGCAGCTCTTAGTAATTTCATGCATTACAAAACCTGCTCTGCGCTACACTACGTAAACTTACGTCATCAGTGACTCAGCATACGCTTGGGCTAAATATTCCAGTCAGACGACATTTTCCTGTCTTTCTTATCCATGTTTCTTTAATCCATGACACTAACGCTATTGCACAAAGAGGATAGCCAGAGGTAATGAGATTTCTTTGAAGCCGTCTCTTGCTTAATAATTGTTACAGCTTTTCATCTGTCTTTAAGACAAAAGATGGCGACTTTATTAAGATCTCTCAAAGAGTAGTAGGAAACTTGTAGTTTCATAAAACATTGACGCAAATTATTTTGTATTTTACTTTCAGTCTGTTGTTACTGACTGCAGGGAAAAGGCTTCCCTTTCTAGGGTTCTGTGCCCAAAGGGTAATCAACGAAACCCTTTTGATAAGCCTCTGCTGTCCGTCCGTCCGTCCGTCCGTCCGACTGTCAGGTAGATATGTAGTTGAGAGTATGTAGTATATTTTATGTTTATGTTCCAAATAAACAACTTTTTACTTTTACTTTACTTATCTTTTGCTGCTAAAACACCAAATACAAAAACTTTAATTTTTAAAACTAAAGGGGCTCTCCTGTTAGAAACGTGTTTTTTGGTTTATGGTACGGATCCCTTCGTGTGAGAGTCCAACTCGCACTTGGCTTGTTTTTTTCTTTCGTTTCTCCCGGCTTTGGGCAATGTGAACAAATCTTGCCGATAGACTTCAAACTCGTCTCGACACCACCATCTGGATGTCTTCGAACTTTTTCTGGGAGTCCACACTGTGGATGCATGGATAGTTCGATATTTGGCAGACGTCTCAGGCCCAGTTCCACTTTTTTTTTTTACTATTGATAGGCACGCGTTTGACCACTATCTCACCTGATGGTAAGCGAGGATGTAGAAGATGGAGCACGCTTGCCTAGAAATAACCTATTCACTCTTAATTTAAAGACTCCCAGGTTGTAGCTATCAGGAAACACAGACTCCGGCAGGGAATTTAGTTTGCTGCTATTCCGATGACGGCGGCGATTTGTATTTTGGAGCGCAGCACTATGTTCCTAAGCTAGGCTTGCTCTTGACTTCGATCATGCCTGTTGGATGATGTCTATGATGGAGCGAGCGTGCCCAAAAGATGTCTGTTCACTCTTGCTTTGAAGGCGGGTTACATGTGGAAGGGAACACAGATGCTGGCAGAGAGTTCCTCACTTTGGCTGTGCGCATAATAAATGTGGAGCAGAAGCGCTGTCTACGGCTAGCCGGGATATCGACCAACTGTGGATAGTAGTACCCTACAGTACGTCTGGTATTCCGGTAGTAAAAGAGAGATGGTCGGATCAGTTGCTACGCGCACTCCCGAAGTACAGTCTGTAGAAGACCGACAGGTAAGCAACACTACGTCGATCAGCCAGGCTGTGAGCTTAGCCTCCAACGACTCGTCATCTATAAGCCTTTTTGCTCTGCGTTCCACCGAGTCCAATGCAGCAAGCTGGTACTTTGCTGAGTCATCCCATAAGTGGCTGCAATACTTCACACAGGAGCGGACTTGTGTTTTATACACATTCAGAAGTTGTCCAGAATCTCTCAGAATGCTGCGTTCCAATGCTGACCAAATCTCAAGCTTCAACATTTGCTGAACTGTCAAAAAACAGGTTTGAGAACCGTGTCTAAGGATTGGGATATTGATATAGTTTTTCCTTCCTTCCTATCCTATCCTTGCGAGAACTCAATATCTGGCAGCTGTCATCAGAGTGTCTACGCAGAATTCTAGAATAATTCAGTCACATCGTAAGAAAAGAAGGTGACAACCTCCAGAAGGTGACCAGATCCGCACCGCCCTTGACTCTACCGTTCACAACGCCCTGCACACCGCCAGGGACAGAAACTGATAGAGAAACATCATACGTGTGAAAGTGATACAGAATGGAGATCACAACCCTCAGCACTGAGGAATACGACGCAAGGAGGAGGACAGCTATGGAGTATCATTCACACATCATTATCATCATAACAGCCGAAAGACGTCCACTGCTGAACATAGGCCTCCCTCAAAAGGGGGGTTTGCTATAATCGCCACGCTTGGCAGGCGGGTTGGCAATCTCAGTGTATGGTGTTGCGTTTTACAGAGAACGCTGCTGCCCATTTTTTGGTGAGTTCCTTAGTCGCCTCTTACGACACCCACGGGAAGTGATGGGATGGTATAATTCTTTAACGGCACCATACGGCACCGGCCGATACCATACGGTATTCGCACATGCCTTGTTAAATTAAGCGTCAACTCCAAGTTAAATGGTAAAATACTATTACTGAACAAACAATTTAAATAAATAAACAACAAGTTTATTTTAATATTTAAACTGTATGTTTAGTAAAATTAAACAAACCCAGAAGGGTTCTAATACACTCTTTCAGTTGAAATTATTAATTTGTTAAATATTTAATTTGTCTTTGAATGTAAAACACGAAGAACAAACAAATGCAAGAAACAAAGGACTAAAATACAAAGGTACTGTTTAATTGTACATACAGAAATACCTTTCCATAGACCTCATAGGTTGTGAAAATTCCGCTAGACTTCATACCTATGTATTTTCATTTGAAAATTCAAATAAACAGATTTCATTTCTAATTCTGTAACAATAAACGAACGTAGTTTACAATTGTATTTGGTTATGTGAAGAGGAGGGATTAAAAGCATGTAACTGAAAGAGTTTTGAATATAAATGTATGGATTGGGAGGGAGAGGAAGGCCGAAGAAAAGATGGATGGATTGCGTGCGGAGCGATATGGAAGGAAAGGGAGTTAGTGATAGCGTGACGGCTAATAGGATAGCATGGAAGAAAAAGACGTGTTAGGTGAACAAAAAGGGCAGAAAGATGATGATGATGGTGATGAAACATACATAACATAAACAGCCTATAATGTGCCCAATGCTGGAACACAGGCCTCCTCTCGGTGAGAGGGAGTGGGCCGTAATCCACCACGCGGGCTCAGTGCGGGTTGGTAGATGTCACATGTCTTCGAGTTATTGGTTCTAGGACATGCCGGTTTCCTCACGATGTTTTCCTTCGCCGCTTTGAGAGCAGTGATGATGAAATAATTTACACGAAGCCTGCTGCCTGGGAATCTACGACCTACAATTCGTAAGTCACAGCCATTACCACCGGGCCACCACTGCTTCTCCTGATGAAACGTAGTACAGAATCAGTGCTTACTATCTTTTGTTCACGGATTTGGACACGTTAATATACAGGATATATTATTTAAGTGTGCGTGGATGGCCAAATCCGAAACAATAAGAATCAGCGAAAAACACTCAAAGATGTCTCGAGCCGATTTTTATGAAAACTAAAATATTTTTGAAAAATCGCTACTTATTCCATGCCAGGAACTGAATCGGTAATTTTGAAAAAAAAAAAAAAACACAGAACCTTTACCCATCTTACGAGTTACTGCCACGCTGTAATCGATCGGCACCCTTATCCAACTCGAAGTTGGATGAGGGTGCCTGTCCATTACAGCGGAGCGAGGAAGCGGAGCGGAGAAATAGAGAAATTTTAACCGATGGAATTGCTTAAAATCTCCGCACAACTGACATTTTGACTGACTTACAACCCTAATCTCTTTTAAAGTTAGAGTGAACAGGCTCCTTCTACCCAGAAGGAGCCTGTTCACTCTTTTTTATTTGTGAACTACCCAAGCTTGTTCACAAATAAAAAAAAACACGATTGGTTAAAAAATTTCCGTGTCTCCGCTCCGCTGCCTCGCTCCGATGTAATGGACAGGCACCCTATCTCGCACATGGCAGCGGCTCTAATATCACTCGCATCGTTTGCACGCGTTTGGCAGTAGGCTGATGTCAAGTAGGCAGTTCCAAGCGGAGACTGTGTTTTTGTATGCTGCGCGTTGCAAGAGATGGCACCTACTATAATCGTGAAGACAGCTAAAGCGAGCCCAGTTACTGACATACGAGTAGTCAATCCGAACGCCTACTGTCTAGTCAGCTGTTCGCACTGTGCAAACTAGCCATTATAATAAACACGCTAAGATATCGATTGACTAGTTCCAACCCACATAATTATGTATATATATAGAGTAAAATCGTGTTATTGTCTGTCCATGATAGGGAATGTGGACTCGCCCATTAGGACGGTTCCCATGTCAAAACAAAAGTCTGAGGCACAATAGAGAGTATTAATGGCTGTGGTGTATGTGGAGCTAAGCGGGGCGAGTGCTATGCACGGAAAGATTTTTCTCTTGACTTTGCAGCCCCAAAAATAATCCCTTATAATATATGTCAATTAAAGAAATCATCATAATCCTGTCAGCCGAAAGACGCCCACTGCTAGATAAGGCCTCCCCGTGCGTGTCGCTACAGCTACCGATCCTGTGCATCTCGCATCAATCGGCTACCCGCGACCGACACTCTGGCCTCCAGTCTTAACATAGACAACGATCGCCTAGCGACCGAATTTAGTCGTTAAGCCCTAAGTCTACCCGTACACCGTAAATTTCGAACGCGATCCACGGATTATACCAATGATTTTTACTATGGAATGCGTTCGAGATTGACTGTGTACGGGTGACGATCGTTAAGTATGTCGTGACTTTCCGCCCGGGTCACCGAAAAAAACACATGCTTTTTTGCTCATTTGTATACACGCAAATGCGCAAATACTCGCTGATTCGAATACTCATTTTATTAAAGTGACATTATTTAGGTACTTTTATTTCTCGGCACCTGCTATCCGTCCTTCGTACCAGATTGTTTTTTGACAAAGGCCTCTTCGAAGGCTCTCCTTTGCTATTTATAGGTATTTATCATGGAATTATATAAGACACTAACCTTTGCCCGCGACTTCGTACACGCATATTACTATTTTTCCCGTACCCGTAAGCATTTTGAGAAATGCTCTCTTCGGTCACCGGTGACCGACGCGCTTATATTTTCTAAGGTCTGTCAGTCATTCAGTCACTCGACCACTCAGTAACGGAAGTATTTTATTTAGTTCGAAGTTATTTTTTATATTTCTAAGGTATGAATCCATTTTGACTCTACCACTTTCTTGAAATTGTCTTGAAATTGTCTGTCTCCCTCTACTTTTTCGTTTGCTAGTCAGTGGTAAAACAAAGCTAGTAAGACATATTATAGCAAACATCTTATCGCTTTCAGTGTACGTACAACTTTGATATCTGCGAAATTACTAAAGAATACAATACGTCGACCATCGGCGAAAATTCCCAGCGGCGCCTTAGCTACTGGGAAAGTATAAATATGTGTTATTAGCTAAATGCCCATTTTTAATTATAGCCCACCTTTCCTCCACGATATGGGAAACAATGGAAATTGGCCTCCCATACGAAGTGGAGTGGATTTTTACATGAGTAACATACATTTTTCATAACTCTGATTATGCTGTGGGCAGAAAATCTGAGAATATTAAAAAATAATTTGTTCGGTTGGTATGATAAGAGTTTATAGTTAAAACCGGTCAAGTGCGAGTCTTAGTGTCACACGAAGGGTTCGTACCGAAAAAAAAACAGTTTTTTGTTTGGAAGTCCTTTAATCCTTACTAATCCTTATTTAATATTGTAATGCGAAAGTAACTCTGTCTGTCTGTCGCGCTTTCACGCCAAAACTACTGAACCGATTTAAATGAAATTTGGTACACGCGATCTTCACCAGGTCATCGGACGCCTACCAATGTTGTTCTTCCGGTACGCGGTCACCACTCCAGAACTTTTCGGCTCCATCGACCATCTGTTTTGCGAGCTATGTGCCCTGTAAATAGTTCAATTTAAATTAATGTTTTGAGTAGCTTAACAATAACAGCCGCACAGGCTGATCATCGAGGTTCATCGAACGCTTGCCGAGGTGTGTCCGTGGATGAGTAACCATCCAAGATATGCTGACACTCCATCGTCACACGTTAAGCCGTTGGTCCCGGCTGTCATTTGTAGATCTTTGACAATTGTTACGGATAGTCAGCGGTCAGAAAATCTGACTCAACTCTTGCCAAAGGGCATTTGTCACCCAGTTACTGGGTTTCGGAAGTCATTTAGAATAAGTACATTTTTATTTGTATAAAACATGGTACATATTTTAAGGTCTTTTAAATATAGAAAGATCTGACATGTTTCGCCATTCTCTGGCATAGAAATATTAGAACAATATGTAAATAGCTCTTTTTAACAAATTTTAAATGTAAAACTAACTCTAACCAATATAATTAAGTTCATAAATTAAATTAAGCCTATGCCTTTTCTCAGGCTCTAGACTATCTGTGTACAAAATTTCATTTAAATCGGTTTAGTAGACAAACAGAGTTACTTTCGCATTTGTAATATTTGTAAGGATTAGAACAAAGTTTACACTTTAAATTCGAATTAGAACTAAGTAGATAATATATTTGGTAGGTAACTCTTTCAGGTGTACATACATTCTTTTTTTTTAATTATTTATGATGGGTTTGCTCTTGACTCTAGTCTATGTCAGAGATGACAGAGACAAAGTCTACGATGGAGCGAGCCTACCCAGAAGGAGCCTGTTCACTCTAACATTGAAGAGATTCGGGTTGTAAGCGTTTGGGAACGCAGACAACCCGATTCCGAACCCGACAGACGCAGGCAGAGAGTTCCACTTCTTTGCTGTGCGCATTATAAAAGACGTTTGGAAACGCTTAGTGCGAATTGGTGGAATAACAATAAGGTAGGGATGGTAAGATGGAGTGCGTTTGGATGTCCGATGGATTAAATTCTTACACTAGTTAAGATATAGCACGATTGGAAGTAACAATTATATATTAGTATATCACTCAGTAGGTAGAAAGGAACATTTACAGTAATCAGTTGCCATACTTGTCTGAGGAGCTCGTGGATAAATAATAACAGCCGCACGGGTCGATCTTTAAGGTTAAGCAACGCTTGCCAAGGTTGGTCTGTGGATGGGTGACCATCTTAATATACCGAGTTTCCTCCGTGCCTCGGAAAGCACGTTAAGCTGTTGGTCCCGGCTGTCATTTGTAGATCTTTGGCAGTCATTACGGATTGTCAGAAGCCAGTAAATCTGACTCCAGTCTTGCCAAGAAGTACCGTGTTACCCAGTTAATGGGTTGTGGAGGTCTGGTAGGCTGCCACTCCACGTAAAATACTGTTATTCAGCTGAATCTGGTTTGACTGGAAGCCGACCCAATATAGTTGGGAAAAGGCTGATGATGGCAGATGATGAGTAGCCATACTTGTCTGTTACTTTTTTTTTTTCAAAAATTATTTTTTTTAAACCGAAATTGTGAACGGTAGTTGCTCTATGTTAAATTCTGGTACTCAGCTGTATTCCCTTCATCTTCAGCTGACCCTTTAAATTTGGAAAAGGTTTCACAACCCAGTAACTGAGTTGTGGAGACCACCGGTATTGCCAAGGTGTATCGTGTTAATACCTCGCAGGACTGGTCGTTGTGGCGACGCTTGGGGGAAACCTATGTCCAGCAGTGGACGTGTTTCGGCTGGTGTGATGATGATGATGAACGTGTACATTTCTTTGTCAAGCCTGGTGCAAGATATCTTGGCTTTTGACAACCCGTAGCGACTATCAAAGACATCTGGGACCAATGGCCTTACCTTTTTTTTAGGATGGGAATCATCAAAAGACTCTAGGGAGTGTCAAGAGTCTTACTGACTAAAACCCAACCGTGTTTCTCCTAATGCCTTTGCATTTCAGGACCGCGGTGACTCATTTGCAACCCTGGCAGGCTTTCTACTGGAAAGATTGCGGAATGTAATGGATGATCACCCCCAATCCAAAATCAGGTATATAAAAATCATTATTTTGCACACAGCAGTATTTCCACAACAATGGGCTTAAGGAAACTCAGAGCTATTTCACTTCGATAAAATTGTTTTACCAACCAATTTAACAACAAAATAACAGGAAAGTAGTTGAAACTTCAAATATAGACTTACCGACGATTTTGTATACGCTAACACTTTGGAGACAATGGCCAAACTTCGGGCGAAAAAAAAAACAACAATATTAACACGGGACAAGCAAAAATTTACTGTGACGTGAAATAAATAAGGCTGATTTTCTATTGGTGATGGGTGTGAAATTCAGTGACGCTTATCTCAATTCAACAAAGTCTAATTTCGCGTAACGCAATCGCTTTTCATCCAGAAGAAAGGATGTACGTAAAAAATTGAGCAAAACAAACTTATGAGTGCGTTTACGAAAACAGTTTAAAGTTGAGCTTTGTTTGGCAAAATGTTTTTGGAGCTGCAAAATTAAGTTTGTTTTTTTAACCCTTTCGCTGGGGAAGTTTCGTGAATGCAGGTTTTTGAATATAAAAGATCGGGGAAGGGGTTATCGGGAAGGAGACACTATAAAATCTTTATCAATCTATAAGGAGTAATGCTTAATATGTTTGTTCGTGAATCTTGTTACTTGGGATAACACTATGTGTTTGATGAAAACCTTGCAACCATCAAATAACTGGAAGGGAATATCGGACTCTTTCTGACCTTTTGCGGTGCAGGAGGGCTACTCTCTAAGCCCGAAGTCCGTAATTTCAGCCTTAGTTGCGTTCGTTTTCTACTCCGTATCACCTAACCACTAAGAATTATTGACAACACGATTTGACAGTTACTATCAAATCGTGTTGTCATTCATTCTTACTTCGGGTTCGGGACTAATCGTAAGCCCGTAGGTGATACCGAGTATCGGGAGTCGCAGGACGATTGTCGGGCACCGTAGGCGCGGGTCTGCGGACGGCGAGCATTGGGTGGCTCGCCGTCTGGTCAGAACCAGGCCCGGTTCGGCGGCGCGCTGCGATCTTAACGCGCCTCAAGGAGATGTCAGCACGGAAGACGGGGCCCACTAGGGCCAGTGTCTGGTGGGGCTGTGGAATTCGTTCGAAAGAGGCACCGTACCCTGGAACGCAAAGGGCACTAGGAGGAACACGGATGAGTTTTAGTCAGTAAGAGTCTGACACTCCCACCTGCTGTACCCAGAGCGGGAGGAGTCATTTGATGATTTCCCATTGTAAAAAATAAAATAAAAAATGGTGATACCGAGTACAGAACGCCCACAAGTAAGGCTAAACTAAACTTCAGGCTTAGAGAGTAGGCCCCTAGGGTCTTATTAACTCTTTCGACTATAATCAGTAACAATAGGGTATTTTACTAAAAAAATCTAATTACCGATATTGTAAGTGATCTGTTCCACTCGACTAAACCTTGAACCAGTCTCCCTAAATAAAATTGATAGTAATTTCGAATATGTTACCTTAAAGAATTTGATAATGGGGTATTTAACTAAAAAAATCTAATTAGTCCGTCTGATAGATTTTCAAAAAATATTCGACACGTATTTTTTCTTTTTTCACGTAAACAAATAATAAAGGAAATACAGTGAGTTGAAAACACGCGTGACGTCATTTGGCTTGGTAAAATACCCCATTATCAAATTCTTTAAGGTAACATATTCGAAATTACTATCAATTTTATCTAGGGAGACTGGTTCAAGGTTTAGTCGAGTGGAACAGATCACTTAGGTACAATATCGGTGTTAGAATTATAGGAATGACAGTTATTACACACAAGAAAATCCTTTAACTTGAGTTAAAGGATTTTCTTGTGAATCGAATTAGATATATTAATAAGGAGCTCGTGGCTAGATAATAACAGCCGCACGGGTCGATCTTCAAGGTTAAGCAACACTTGCAAAGGTTGGTCTGTGGATGGGTGACCATCTAAACATACCGAGTATCCTTCGTGCCTCGGAAAGCACGTTATGCCGTTGGTCCCGGCTGTCATTTGCAGATCTTTGGCAGTCGTTACGGATAGTCAGAAGCCAGTAAATCTGACTCCAGTCTTGCCATGAAGTACCGTGTTACCCAGTTAATGGGTTGTGGAGGTCATTAGGAGTACTTATAGATGTCCTCACAGGCATTTAGGTCTACAAAACGAGGTTTTAACGTAGCCGGTAGCCTTTTTTTTGTAGGGAAATTATCATGAATACTTCCCCTGCTTGTGGACAGGGCCAGAGTTATGAGCTGGACACAAACCAGTTTGTCGGACTTCAGACACTCGAGTTCCAGGGCCGCGGTGACTTTTTAGAACCAATTCCGCAACCCTGGTAGGCACTGGCCTTGGCGGGCCCCATATACTATGCTGATATCTTTTTGAGGGGGCGTGCATAACGACCGACGACCCAGATAAGTAGCTCGAAGAATATCTAAACTTCACGGGCAATGCATAGTGTAAGTACACTGCTCTCCCGGTCACCGTAGGTAGTACTACCGATTTTAAAATAAAAATCACTACAAAGTAAAAAATAACTTTAATTTCGGTGTTGATAAAAGAAGAAAGAACCAAATTCACCGGGTTTCAAAATTAAAGTTATTTTATATTTTGTAGTGTTTTTTTTTTACTTTTGGAAGTCGGTTGTATTTTATGTATAAAAGATTTTTTCACTAATAGAAAAAGTGATAAACGTTTGTAGTTAGTTATATTAGAGATGGTTAACGATAAAGGTTTGTGTTAATTTATTGTACCCGTGCGAAGCCAGGGCGGATCGCTAGTCATTAAGGGTGCTCTCTCGAAAAAGCTTAAAAATAGCGTGCAGATGAAGCAGTTTTTCGTCGGCATTTACTGAGAAATTACATCTAAAAAAATAGGTAGTAATCTACATGATATTGCACGTAACTTGGTTTAGCCAGATTTTATGTATCGGTTATACATAATAGGAAAAAAAAAACACCAAATCACCTACAAATCTTTGAGATCAAACCATTTTACTCCTTCATTTTTGAACAAAAGACTAAAAAAAGAATATCTACTGCTGTGCAATACAAACGAAAATAACTTGGTTTTGTTATAAACATGGGTAGCGCAGTGGCGTGAAGAGGTGTAGTAAGCCCCGTTTGTATGCACAAGGTCATTGGCATGTATACAAGCCTTAAGGAGCTGCCCAAACCCAGAGCACCGAAGAATGCCAATTTATATTATTTGAATTTCGAATTCTTCAATTTGAACTAAATCGTCAAAACGTAAATCGAGCCAGGTGCCAAGTTAACGCGTACGAGAAGTTGATGAATAAACTTCTTTTTTTATTATTGTTTGATCGGAAATAATGCTTAGGTACCGCGCGTGTAGCCATGAGAGTTGGAGGCAACATCTCATAAGAGAATAAAAAAATATATTTCTGGATATGTTTAAGGTGAATGCTCCAGGGTAGCCCGCGAAATTCAAATATTTTTATGTTTTTTGCAATTTGCCGGTCAGTGTGAAGCTGTATGTGGACCAAATGCGTTCCGCGACCGTAACGCGTATTTATCTAAAGAATTATAACCATTTTAATCATCAATATAGCCCTCTAAGTTCATGTAGTTCGAAAGAATAAATATTTCAGAAATAATCATTCTTTCGGACTACATGAACTTAGAGGGCTATATTGATAAATTGATTAAAAATGTTAAAATTCATGGTCTTTCTTTTATTTCTGACACTAGCAACACACTAGCACTTTCTGATTTAGCAAAAAATAGTCCTTATGATGCAGCCTTTCGATCGATAAAGCTACAGGGTAATTTTTTTCTCGTGTAGCGGGTTCGATCATGTAATTATTTAAAAATCTATGAATGCAGTTTAAATTGTTTTTTAAATTAAAATAATGTCTACTTTCAGTAATATGTTCCATCATCAAGGTACTTTCCCTCCATGTGGCATAGCCGTGGGACGCCCTGTATGTACGTCACAACATAGTTGAAAAAATAACATGATTAGGCCTACTTCTATAAAAAGTTCAAACCCAAGTGTATCTTAAGTATTAAGCTCGATTAATTATAGCTACAGTAGCTACACTATTGATAATAAAGAACGGCAATTTTTTCTCCAGACAAAGCCGCAAATATGTATCGTATATATCCGACGACGTACTTAAAATGAGGGGTCACCAATGGAGGAGAGCTTCAAAAGGCCTGCTGGCTCCTATTGCAGCGTCTTAATATTTTAGCTAATAATTTTGATACACAGTACCTAGTAAGAAGGCAGTCTAGTCCATAAACCTACTTAGCTAGCTTGTAACTTTAATTATTATTATAGTTCAGAGAGCCATCAATCTACGTCGAGGTGCGGATAGTAGCCGCAGTGTACTTACAAATTATTTAGCGCTACTTTATGATGTAAATGCTGACCGTTCTCTACTGTGTTAATAGTGTAGGTGTATGCAAAGTTTGTAGACTGCTAATGATCGATTTTTGAGGTTAAGTTGTACATTCAGTCAAAAAAGTATCGGGAATGGATGATTTTTTTATGGTTCCAAATTCAAATTTTTGTTTTTTTTGTAGTTGTTAGATTGGCACAACTGTTTTCCATTTTGGCGCGGAGTTTGAGTTGCATCTGTTATTTATATTAAATACAGTGCTGGTTTTAGTGATATCATATATAGTGTGTATTGCGAATTTCTTATTGGACAAAAATATCGAACAAAGAGTTTGTCTTAAATTTTGCATCGCCAATGGAATTTCGTGTTCGGAGTCACTGAAAATGTTACAGAAGGCTTACGGTGAATCGACTTTATCAAAAACTCGTGCTTATGAGTGGTTCAAAGCGTTCAAAAGCGGTCGAGATGTGATGGAAGATTTGCCTCGCTCTGGTAGGCCGTCAACGTCTGCAACTGAAGTTAACATCGCAAAAGTGAAGGAAATAGTGACTGAAAATCCCCATTCAACTCTGAGAGAGATAGCTGCCGAACTTTCTATATCTCACGAGTCGATCCGTACCATTTTAACTAATCATTTGGGTATGAAACATGTTGCTGCTCGGCTAGTCCCAAAAGATCTGAATTTTCTCCAAAAACTCAATCGCATGAAAGTCGCTGAGGACATGCTAGAACGAGTCAGTTCGGACCCAACATTCATGAAACGCATTGTTACTGGTGACGAGACGTGGGTTTACGAGTTTGACATGCAAACTAGTCAACAAGCTTCGGAGTGGCGCCTTCCAACTGAACCGAAACCGAAAAAACCACGCCAAAGTCGACAAAAGTCAAAATCATGTTGACTGTTTTCTTTGACTATCGCGGTGTTGTGCACTCTGAATTCTTACCGGAAGGTCTAACGGTAAATAAAGAATATTATTTGAGCGTTATGCGGCATTTAAGAGAGCAAATTCGACGAAAAAGGCCAGATTTGTGGAAAGAAAATTCTTGGATTTTGCACCACGACAATGCGCCTTCGCACAAGGCTATCATTGTGAACGAATTTTTAACCAAACACTCAACAAATACCATCCAGCAACCACCATATTCACCAGATATGGCTCCTGCTGACTTTTTTCTTTTTCCTAAACTCAAATTACCACTTCGTGGCACCCGTTTTCAATCGATAGAAGACATAAAGGAGAATTCGCGGCGAGAACTGAACTCAATTCCGGAAGCAGTGTTTAAAAAATGTTTTGATGAATGGATTATTCGTTGGCGCAAGTGTATCGTTTCTAAAGGAGCATACTTTGAAGGTAATAAAATAAATTTGGATGAATAACAGACATTTTGTGTATTATTGATCTTTTCCCGGTACTTTCTTGACAGAGTAGTATTTGATGTAGTCAGCCTGTGGATGGGTGACCATGTTTGAATAAAGATCTCTAATACCCTTTATTGATCATCATTTTTGAAAGGATGGCAAATCATCAAATGACTCCTCCCGCTCCGGGCCGAGCAGAAGAGTGTCCAAATTCAGCAACCCCAGCAGGCACTGGCCCTAGCGGACCCGTCTCCAACTCAACGCTCTCCATCCGCAGGCCCGCGCCTACGGTGGCCGGGAATCTCCCTGCGATCCCGACGCCCGAAGCGTCTTCTTCTGTTGCGGTTTCCCAACCCCTTATGAATAATATGGTGTATCTTTGACAGCACGAATCTGTTGTGAGAATAGGATAGTGCTATTCACCCTGTGTAACTCCACCTCTCTCTTACACAGGAGCCATGTTGCAACATTTCATTTGATATACTCGTATCGTACATAAATTTTCAATTTTTTCCCCCAAAGGAGACGAAAGTGTGTGAGTGAAGTGTGTGTTGGCTCTAGCAAGTTAGAAGCGAATTTGCTGTAACAGACGGCCATAAATACAAACGAGTAGTACCCTCATGACGTCATCACGCGTGTGTTTGTCTGGTTCGCCCATCATCAATTAGTATCAATATTCAATATTTTTGAATATTAAATTCTTCCATAACTGAAAGATTGAGTTAATGACAGACGACGCACAACAGAAACTACTGGTCGTTGAAAGCTGACATTTGCCATGTAAGTTCCTCGGGGAGTGAAGGGGAGCACTAAGAGAGGATTTCCCAAAATTCCTGCGGGAACGGGAAAAAAACGGGATATGCGCACACGAAGCCGTGGGCAAACGCTAGTTTCTCTATAAAACGTTCGGAGACCGAAAATGTTTTTTTATTTTTTTTATTTGTAATGGGTTTGCTCTTGACTCTAGTCTATGTCAGAGATGACAGAGACAAAGTCTACGATGGAGCGAGCCTACCCAGAAGGAGCCTGTTCACTCTAACTTTGAAGAGATTAGGGTTGTAAGCTTTCGGAAACACAGACGCAGGCAGAGAGTTCCACTCCTTTGCTGTGCGCATTATAAAAGACCTTTGAAAACGCTTTGTGCATCTCTGTATTTATCAGGTATTTTAATTTGTACGCTATCTTATCTTTTACACCTCTTTTTATAAACTCTAGCAGCCGTAATCTACTAACAAGCTAAACGGAACAGCTAAACTATTTACAAAACAGAAAAGAAAAAATACACAACTCCGATTCGAATCCCTAACTTAAGGCGAAATGAAGCATGAACGGCTTCCAGTGAAACCGACTCTGAAGTTGAAGTCGAAGTCGGTAAAACTTTACACCTGTAGGTACAACTTTGAGGAGTATAAACTTGCTTTAGATTCAGATTTAGAGATACTGGATACGGCTTTACTCGTGTTTTATAGGTCTGAGAAGACTAGTGGGTTTTAAAGTCCTGAATAGTGTAAATAACCTGATAAAAAGTTTCAAAAAACATAATTGATAGGACGGATAACTTTAAACGTAAGGTGTATTATAGTATAGCTCTGTCTCTCTCTCAAAATGGAATTATGATGGCATTGCAATTGGCACGTCATGGTAGAGGGGCAAGTTTTTTTTATGGATGGACTCCTCCCGCTCTGGACGTAGCAGAAGGGAGTGTCAAACTCTGACTGATTTTAGTCAGTTAGAGAGTAGTAAGGGTATTAGAAACATGGATGGGTTTTAACCCAGCCGTATTTATAAAGCCGCGGTGACTCTTTCGAACGAATGCCGCAACCGTGGCAGGAGAGGGGCAAGCCCAAATCGGGAACGCTGTAAATAAAAACCAACGGAGCAAATCTACATCGCAACAAAAAGAACCGCTACGTTATCTAACAAACCAGCAGCGAACTACTGCGTCGAAATCCTACATCGCGCAAACAGAGTTAACTGTGCGATTTGAACATATACATTAGCCCAAATATCAACTATCGGGCTGTTGCACGCCAGGCACAACAATTGTCTGGTCGGAGGATCCTACCTTCTCTATGGAGGTATACGGACTTTACTTTCAGTTCCGAATACCTCTGAAACCTCTTGAACCTAGGCGTTTTTATTGTTTGAAAAATGAAACAATGATGTAGTACTGATACTCGCGTCTGTTGGTACTCCAATCCAATAGGGGCCTCAGTGAGTTGGTTTAGGGCCCTGGTACGATTGACAAACTATGTAGATGTAATGAGAGCTTACAGTAAACCAGTTTGCCTAAATTTATGGATTCTGAAGAAAATTCGCCAATACACCGTTGTGTTGTATTTTTCAAATGTTTTACTTCTCTGTAAAAAAGCTGTTCAAAAGTAACCTTTAATTATAAAAAACGTAATTTTGAATATTTGAGTTTGATTGATTTGACTCATTTTCGAAGATTTACTAGGCCTGAAGTGGCCTTCAAAGCGGGTTCAACGTTTTACTTTCCAGCCATAGGGAGAATCGTTTTGCAATTGACAGCCGTCAAATTATAAAAAAAAAACTCGTTGAATATTTCTGTTTAACGATGTCCTTTCTATACAGCCAGTCAAATACAACGGATGTCAAATTGAAATAACGTAAACGTGATTATTAACATAAGATTATATTTTTAAATGACTTTATCATAATTTACTTTCAACTGTTTCTTTAAAATAACATAGATTTGTTCAAAATATTTACCATTTCTTCAATGGTGATAATATTAAATAATGTGTGAATAGCTGGCCGGTCACAGAAAAAAAAAAATAGACGAGAAAGCGGCAGTCCAACTTTCGTTTGCTTTTCGAGAGATTTGTATTGACACGTCGACGAGTTCATCAGATTCATATATGGATTTTTTTTAGGTGATTCGTGTTTTTATTTTTACTTTCCATGTATTCGTAGATAATGAAAAGCACAGTGTTTACCTCGGGTGAAAGACTTATTTAGTCTCTCGAACTCGCTACGCTCGGGCGCCAAACGCCGTCTCGGTACTAAATCAGTTGCTTTCACCCCTAGGATAACAATGTACTACTACAACCGCTTGGAAAACCCTGGCACTTCCAGTACCTCAAGCCATTACACATCCAGAACACTAATCTAAGAAAACAAACTCTTAAAATCCGCATCCATGTTCAAAATTTGTTTCACTGCATTATTAAAGAGATCAACTTTTAACTATGAGAGGTTGGGGGTCGGCAGGGAAGGTAGTCGAGTTATATCGTACTTTTAGGCCGAAAAGTTTTCGTTAGAAGGAAATGAAATCAGGCTTTTAGTGTAGGGTTTCATGGAAAAGGAAATTCTTGGACAAAAGTCAATTTCTACACGATTTTCGGAAAAGCTTGATCATTTATTTTAAGGGTGATTTTCTATATCTGATATAGGTACAGTAAGAAAACCACTGCAAAAAATGCTTGTATAAAAAAAAAATAGATCGCAACTTCAACCAGTCTGGTTCAGAAGGTGGTGTTTATTTTAGTTCAATCACAGATTTCCGATATAGAAAATCATAATTACTATCACTTACTTCTAAAGTCTCTTGTATACAACCTATAACAGAATAAGCGCAATACTTCTTAAGGGATCATTGTACTCATCATTATGAACAATTTTCACTATGAGACCAACACTGAAATCGTGAAAAAAATGGGCAAAAAAAAATTTCGACTAAATGTACTGAACAGCTGATTTTTTTTCGCGATTTCGGGATTTGTTCCATAGTAAAAGTTGTTCATAATGGTGAGTACAATGACCACTTAAGAGGTATTGAAGAAAACTTAAAATTGCTACACTGTCTCTCAAATCTCAGTAAAATTAGTTCATTCATGTCCATGGACTTGGAGGTGGTATGAAATTCCTTAAGGAGTAAACATGCCCTGAAATCCATTATTTCTTTCGACAGACACAAGAAACATTTCTTAGAAATCCAAATGATGTTGACATGTGAAAGCTAGAGGTTCTGGAAATAGTTCAAATAGCTATTTCCAGACCCTTCGATCATCATCTGCCTAGCCTTTTCCCAACTATATTGGGGTCGGCTTCCAGTCAAACCGGATTCAGCTGAATACCAGTGTTTTACGTGGAGCGGCTGCCTACCAGACCTCCACAACCCATTTACTGGGTAACACGGTACTTCTTGGCAAGACTGGAGTCAGATTAACTGGTTTCTGACAACCCGTAACGACTGCCAAAGATCTACAAATGACAGACGGGACCAACGGCTTAACGTGCTTTCCGAGACACGGAGGAAACTCGTTATGTTAAGATGGTCACCCATCCACAGACCAACCTTGGCAAGCGTTGCTTAACCTTAAAGATCTACCCGTGCGGCTGTTATTATTTAGCCACGAGCTCCTCATTTCCAGACCATTCGATCAGTTTTCAAAAACATGATTTTAATTATAAATCTAACGGCTTGTGGTGCCTTTCTTTAGTACTTCCTTCAGCCCTTGTCAAAAGTATTAAATAGACAATTGGTAAAAAAGGTCAAGTGAAAAAAAAAATCTTGTATTGGAGCCACCTTAAATTTTTTAATTTAATTTTTATTATTTGTTGTTGAAGCGGCATTAGAAATACATCATCATCTGCCTGCCTTTTTCCAACTATATTGGGGTCGGCTTCCAGTCAAGCCGGATTCAGCTGAATATCAGTGTTTTACGTGAAGCGGCTGCCTACCAGACCTCCACAACTTATTAAATGGGTAACACGGTATTTTTCGGCAAGATTGGAGTCAGATTTACTGGCTCCTGACAATCCGTAACGACTGCCAAAGTTCTACAAATGACAGCGGGGACCAAAAGCTTAACGTGCTTTCCGAGGCACGGAGGAAACTCGGTATGTTAAGATGGTCACCCATCCACAGACCAACCTTGGCAAGCGTTGCTTATTCTTGAAGATCGATCTTTGCGGCTGTTGTTCTTTAGCCACGAGCTCTTTAATAGAAATACATACTCTGTAAAAATGACAACTGTCTGCCTATTACGGTTTTTTTTTTCCCCTATTGATAGGCACGCGTTTGACCACTATCACACAGACGGACGGATGGACGAATGATCGGACAGACAGCGGAGGCTTAGTAAAGGGGTACCGTTGGTTACCCTTTGGGTACGGAACCCTAAAAAGGGTCTCCAGATAATCGTAGATCATTAACTATCGTTACTGATAGACAGAAACCCGCAAGTGTAACAAGGAATACAAAGGCCTATTTAATTTTACTACTATTTATAGGCAGACGCTTGACCATGGTAAGCGATGATGCGGTCGAAGATGGAGCACGCTTGCCTAGAAGTAACCTATTCACTCTTGACTTGAAGACTCCTATGAAGGTATCCAGTAACTGGACTGGGACTTCAGATCGGCAGACGCTCTATGTAGAATACAGGCACTCAACTGCATCTGGGGTCTCTTCTTCTTCTACTCCGTCAAACCGTGTTGTCGTTCATTCTTAGTCATCATCATCATCATCTGCCTAGCCTTTTCCCAACTATATTGTGGTCGGCTTCCAAACAAACCGGATTTAGCTGAATACCAGTATTTTACGCAGAGCGGCTGCCTACCAGACCTCCACAACCCAGTAACTGGGTAACACGGTACTTCGTGGCAAGACTGGAGTCAGATTTACTGGCTTCTGACTATCCTTAACGACTGCCAAAGATCTACAAATGACAGCCGGGACCAATGGTTTAACGTGCTTTCCGAGGCACGGGGGAAACTCGCTATGATAAGATGGTCACCCATCCACAGATAAACCTTGGCAAGCGTTGCCTAACCTTGCGATAAATTAGATTAGAATGGAACCCGATTCGAACACAGTTCTTATTAAAAGACCAGTAACAACAATAAAAGATGACCTTTCCACCTACAAAAACAAACCAGTGCTTCATTATCTAAACGCATTTGTATCGCAATTAACCTAAGTCTCCTTACCCCAGCTGTCCCATACAGAACTACCCTAAATTACAGCCCCGATCGTATTTTTCGTACAAATGCATCCCTTATTTCTTGTAATTATGCAAATGATGACCGAAGCCACCCCTAAGCGCGTTTTAACATCCTGTAATCTTTGGAGCTCGATGGTAGCTATTTATCTGACACTGCGGAACCACTGGCTTGACTTTTTGGGGATCCCTAAATGTACAATAAATGATTTTGGATTAGCATTGCGGAATTGAGTTCCTTTGTAGCGCCCGATTAAATGATTAAATGTGTATAGATCAACCACATTCCGCCATTTTGTTCTAGTCTTATACTCAAATATTTTATATTCCTAGATATAATCCTTCTATGATAATCTCTCTCAATCACTCAACGATTTGCTAGGAGAAAATTGAAAGATTTTTACATTAAAAGAATTAAGAATTAATTATTAATACATATCTGACATGAAGAATATACTTAGTTGTCTACATGTTTAAAGAAACTCCTAACTCAACCTGAATACCTGAGGGCGAATTCAAAAAAGCCAACTTGTCAGGTTCCGTAACTCACTCTCAGGACAAATCATTCCCAACCGTCAGAAAACGTCAGTCCCTATTCCGCCAAGCAAAAATAAACTGCAAGACTCATACAAATAACGTTTAAATCGCTCGAGTCGACTTGACCCAATAGGGACTTCGAGTTCTGACGTTTGGGGACGATTTTGTCCTGAGTCTGATTCATTTTTTTATACATTTTTGACAGATTACGACCGAGAGCGAACGTTGTTTGAAAATTAATAGAATTGTCATTCTAAACTAGAATAGGTAAAACCTTTATCGTACAAAAATGTAGCACGTTAAATTATTCCTAATTTTAAGGTTAATATGGCTGATAGCGGTCTTATCACTCTGGAATAGAACCATTTTGTACCAGCCATCTTTTTAATGAACTGAACATATTATAAGAGAGCATCATCATCTGCCTTAACTTTTCTCAACTAGGTATAGGGGTCGGCGGTTAGTCAAACGGGATTCAGCTGCAAACCAGTATTTTACGAGGAGCGACCGCTAATAGTCCGTAATGACTGTCAAAGAGCTATGGATGCGAGCTATGGATGCGAGCTATAGATGCGATCTATGGATGCGAGCTATGGATGCGAGCTATGGATGCGAGCTATAGATGCGAGCTATGGATGCGAGCTATGGATGCGAGCTATGGATGCGAGCTGTGGATGCGAGCTATGTATGCGAGCTATGGATGCGAGCTATGGATGCGAGCTATGGATGCGAGCTATGGATGCGAGCTATGGATGCTAGCTATGGAGGCGAGCTATGGATGCGAGCTATGTATGCGAGCTATGGATGCGAGCTAAGGATGTGAGCTATGGATGCGAGCTATGCTCTCTCTCAATGTACTTTCTGAAGCATGGAGGAGTCTCGGTATGTTAAGATGGTCACCTATTCACAGACAAACCTCGGCAAGCGTTGCTTAACCTTGAAGATCGACCCGTACTGCTGCTGTTGTGTAAGTAAAATCTCCTCCGAGTTACAGGGAGAGCATATACTACCAAAAACGAGTCCCAAACGCAGACTTTTTGCTCCTGTTGAGAATTGCCTAATGGAAATACTATTAGTATTACTAGCCCGTATTATCACACTGTTGGGCAAAGGTCTCCCTCAATTCTATCCAGTTTTGCGATTATAATTTTACGTTTCTTCCTTCCAATTCTTAAAGATTTCGAGTGGCAATTCTACTCATTTTGCAAACTTTGCTTGCAAATAAATAAAATTGGCTCTCTGGTCGTCCTATCATTCATTTCGCGGTCTGTAAGGGCTCCGTATCCCTTTTTTAGGACACTGATCCCGTTTTTCGGGCCCACTGCTCGTATGCTTTTTTTTTAAGGATGGGAAATCATCAAATGACTCCTCCCGCTTTGGATGAAGCAGAAGGGAGTGTCAGACTCTTACTGAATAAAACCCATCCGTGTTCCTCCTAGTGCTCTTTGCGTTCCAGGGTACGGTGCTTCTTTCGAACGAAGTCCGCAGCCCCAGCAGGCACTGGCCCTAGCGGGCTCCGTCTTTTGTGCTGACAGCTCTTTGAGGCGCTCGTGGAACACAGCGCGCCGTCGACCCGGGCCTGGTTCTGATCAGACGGCAAGCCACCAATGCTCGCCGTCCGCAAGACCGCGCCTACGGTGGCCGCACCTTCTGTTGCGGCGGCTGGGGCGTGAAGTCTTGTGCCTCTCACTCCGGACCATGGCTTGAACCAGGGCCGGACGCGAACTGCTTGTATGCCTTGCATGTGGCAGAAGGACCTGTCTGCCCGTTCCCATTTAAGTTGGGCAGCCTTTTGGGCCACGTCGACGATTTGCATTTTAGAGAATAGATAGTGTTTCGAACGTGGACTGTTAGTTTAAAACCTAGAATACTGCAATAGATAGTACGTATGTTGGCAAATTTTGAGTTTGATTTGCTATGAAAATAACCCCACAGAAACTTTGTCTTTCCCGGTGATTGAACCCAGGGCCACACGTGAACAGTGATCTCTCACAGGGTTGCTAATTTTTTTTGAAGAAATAGAGTATTTCTAATTATAGGAAGGATCAAAGACGCCATAGTTTGCCTTCACCACCACTGCAATTATAACTTAAATTAAGACAAAAAACCGCTCAAGATCGAGTCGGACTCGCGCACCGAGGGTTCCATACCATCATTTAGAACATGAAATGTTTTAAATTTAGGACAATTTTTTTACAGTTTTCGTCAAAAGTTGAAAACCATGGGGCCCAATAAAAAAGAAAAAATGTTTGAGAATATGCAAATAGCGTTCTTTTATATCCCATATGCCCTAGTAGTCCCACTTCTTGGTGTCCGTGACGTGGGGGAAAACTGCAAGTGTCGTCTGCGATGGTATGGCCACATCATGCGCCCGCCCAATGGAGTACATTGGTCGAAGATGCATGAATATGGCTGTCCTTGGGGCTAGGTCCCGGGGTCCCCTTCGCAAGCGTTGGCTGGACGTCGTCAAGTCCGACATGAGAGCCAATGACTGACTGAGAAGGATGTTCAAGATCGGGCAAAGTGGAGGAAGCTCAGTCGGAAGGTGGGCCCTGGCAATGGCCGGGATTAACTCCAGGTGGAAGAAGAAGAAGAGACCCTAGTAGAACCACTTCTACTATTTTATTTGTGATGTGTTATCGTTAGTATTTTAACGTACTCTATTACTTTTGTAGATTATAAAATACACCTCAGCAAAATATAATAATATAATATTCCACACAACTATCACACAACGCCATCTAGTCCCAAGCTAAGCAGAGCTTGTGTTATGGGTACTAGGCAACTGATAAACATACTTATATATTTCTAAATACATACATATTATAGATAAACTACACCCAGACACAGAACAAATGATCATGCTCATCACACAAACATTTGTCCTGGGTGGGAATCGAACCCACAACCTCTGGCATAGCAGTCAGGGTCACTAACCACTAGACCAACAGGCCAGTCAAAATAGAGTACAATAATCTATATTTGACTACGGATGGCAATCCTGGTCACACGTGCCTACCTCTACATTTGACCCATCAATTCCCCGACCTCAATCCAAGTTGCTTAACCTCGGAACTATTACAATGACTCAGCGACCGCAGTAAAGGCCTCACTATGAAACATGGATCAAAGGGTACCGCCGTTAACTTAGTTTCTTACGGAATTTCACATAGTTTCGACTTGGTGAGGGTGTACTGACTTAAGGGTTACTTTGAATTATTATTATTAGAATGTTTTAACATAACATAACTTCAAGCTTGTGTTCACAGAAAGGGTAGGTAGGGATCTAATGTACACACTCATAACAAAAGATTTTTTTTAATCTTGTGTACTGATACGGCTAAGTCGGTACTTGCCGGTGCTTGTAAATCAATTTCTGTGCAGAATTAATTAAATATTGTCTTTGTACAAAAAAGAAAAAAAGGAGTTGAAAAGTTTAGGTGATAGGGGTGATGTAGAACCGTTGTGCCATAGTCACAACTGATGCCAATTTTTTTTTTTTTTTTTTTCAAATTCTCGATGCACTGTCTAACATGCATAATATGGGTAGAGGTCACTCCAAACAAATAAAAATGTTAGGAACATGGTGCCCTAAAGTGTCACGTTGTCGAAATATTTCGAGATAAAGTCACCATGTGACAATCATAACTATGATTATAAATGACTTAATTATGTTGGGCACATAATTAAGTCATTAGATTAAAATTAAAAAATAGTTTCCAGCTTCAGTAATTTATTTTTGGAGATTTTTTAAAATATTTAACTGAACCTTTCTCGATAAATGGGCTATCCAAAGCTAAATTATTTTTTACGATTCGAAGCAGTACTTTCTGAGATAACTGCTTTCACCCAGCAAACAAATTCTTCAGTTTTATCATATTATTAGCTTCTGCCAGCGGCTTCCCCTGTGTGGTCCCTAAAGAACATCCGAGATAAAAAGTAGCCTATGTCCCTTCTCAAGCTTTAGACTATCTGTGTACCAAAGGGCATAGAACCAATGTTGCGGCATAGCCACCTCGCAGCCTTTTTAATATTATTCCAAAGTTGCGGCGCACGATCTAGCATGCATAAATAGGTAGAACACACTTTAACAAACAAAAAAATGTACGGAATATGGTGGCCTAAAGTGTCACGTTGCCGAGATATTTCGAGGTAAACTCACTTTTAGACTTCAATCTACAGCATATAAGCGCTTGATAAATTCATTTTTAATTATTTTCATTGTTCTCATATGGTGACCTTCAAATATCTCGGCAACGTGACACTTAAGGGTACCATGTTCCATAAGTAATTTGCTTGTTTAAGTATCCGCTGCCCATATATGCATTTTAGATCGTGCGTCGCAAATTTGAAAAAAACTTAAAACTCTAACTTTGAATAAACCTTAGTAAAATCATCATCATTTCCTATCTACATTGGGGTCGGCTTCCAGTCAAACCGGATTCAGCTGAATACCAGTATTTTACATGGAGCGGCTGCCTACCAGACCTCCACAACCCATTAACTGGGTACCACGGTACTTCATGGTAAGACTGGGTTAACTGGCTTCTGGCTATCCGTAATGACTGCCAAAGAACTACAAATGATCAACGGCTTAACGTGCTTTCCGAGGCACAGAGGAAACTCGGTATGCTAAGATGGTTACCCATCCACAGACCAACCTTGGCAAGCAGAAATATTCAATTTCTTCTAAAAAAAGTAAGGACTATAGAAAACACTACTTAACACATAGACTCCTTTAAAAATCTTAAAGATAACAAAACTACTGAAAACTTCCATTTTTGTTACTGTTTTAACTTTTAGCTCTTTGGAGCTAAAAGTCTCATCAACTCATCAATTCCGGACACGAAATATTTCTCTGTCCACCCCCGAAAATAATAATAAAGGTTGAAGCTACAACAACGACTGGGCTATTTGTCTCTTCGGCTCTTGTCTCACCGCCGGTGATCAGCGAGTAGCGAGTTAAGCTTCAAACTCGAAAACTCGCAATACTCGCTCCGGCTCGTACTATAGGTAGAAATTACCACTGTATGGTGAGTTCTGACTGCCGAGCGAGTATCGCTGAGCGAGTACTATCTTTGATAGCTCTTGTCACTGCGATCAACTATAGGTAAGAACCGCTCGACGGTATTGTGAACAGCCAGCTACGAGTATCGACTATGAATGTATGTTTCTCTTTTCACGTGATCTATATCTTTTGTCCCTTTCCTCAGGTAGCGAATAGTCGATAGATACTCGCTTCCTCGCGGTGAGACAAAGCCTTCTTCTCGGTTCAAGGTTGCGACGCTTAAAACTAATTAGTGTGACTATTAATTAAAGATGCTTAGAAACATAGTTTATGAGAATGTATAAATTTCAATTGATGTAATTTTGGTACTCTTTCAAGTTGACTTTCGTTCCGAGTCCGGTCGTTACGATTTGAAACTATGAAAATAACTTTAAATGAAAAATAAATTTCAACCAATGAAGATTCGTCACCCTGAATCCTGAAAATCAGTACACAAACCAATCTGTCCCATTTGTAATATCTAAACAGAAACTCAAGTAATTTGTATAGTTATAGTTTTCGCAATGAACTCCCAAATTTTGATGAAGCCAAATTGCTTTGTCAAATCAGAACTTGTGAACGAGTCCTTCAGATCCTTCAAGTTGTGAGAGCGATGGTCGTTTTGAGATTAAGGCTTTGACAGGGTTTCAGGTATGAATAGAATTTGAAATTGTGTTTAATGATTCTGAGGAGATCGTGGCTAGATAATAACAGCCGCACGGGTCGATCTTCAAGGTCAAGCAAAGCTTGCCAAGGTTGATCTGTGGATGGGTGATCATCTTAACATACCGAGTTTCCTCCGTACCTCGGAAAGCACGTTATGCCGTTGGTCCCGGCTGTCATTTGTAGATCTTTGGCAGTCGTTACGGATAGTCAGAAGCCAGTTAATCTGACGCCAGTCTAGCCATGAAGTACCGTGTTACCCAGTTAGTGGGTTATGGAGGCCTGGTAGGCAGCCGCTCCACGTAAAATACTGATGTTCAGCTAAATCCGGTTTAACTGGAAGTCGACCCCAATATAGCTGGGAAAAGGCTTTTTTTTTTAGGATGGGAAATCATCAAATGACCTCCCGCTCTGGGTAAAGCAGGAGGGAATGTTAGACTTTTATTGACTAAAACCCATCCGTGTTCCTCCTAGTGCCCTTTGCGTTCCAGGGTACGATGCCTCTTTCGAACGAAGTCCGCAGCCCCAGCAGGCACTGGCCCTAGTGGGCCCCGTCTTTTGTGCTGACAGCTCTTTGATGCGTGCGTGAAACACAGCGCGCCGTCGACCCGGGCAGCTGATAAAAGGCTAGGCAGATGATGATGATTCTGTTTTCCAAATCATGTATTGCGTGAGTAGTGGTATGAAAGAAAAGGAAGTTAGTGCTAGCGTGACGGCTGATAAGACAGGGTGTAAGAAAAAAACACGTTACCCCAAGTAGCATTTTTTTTTACTATTGATGCACCCGTTTGACCACCATCTCACATAATAGTAAGCGATGGTGTGGTCGAAAATGAGGAGCTCGTGGCTAAATAATAACAGCCGCACGGGTCGATCTTAAAGGTTAAGCAACGCTTATCAAGGTTGGTCTGTGGATGGGTGACCATCTTAACATGCCGAGTTTCCTCCGTGCCTCGGAAAGCACGTTAAGCCGTTGGTCCCGGCTGTCATTTGTAGATCTTTGGCAGTCGTTACGGATTGTCAGAAGCCAGTAAATCTGACTCCAGTCTAGCCAAGAAATACCGTGTTACCCAGTTAATGGGTTGCGGAGATATGGTTGGCAGCCGCTCCACGTAAAACACTGGTATTCAGCTGAATCCGCTTTGACTGGTCGCCGACCCCAATATAGTTGGGAAAAGGCTAGGCAGATGATGATGATGATGATGATGATGATGTGGTCGAAGATAGAGCACGCTTACTTAGAAGTAACCTATTCACTCTTGACTTAAATACTCCTCAAGTTGTATCTACTGGGAAAGACATACTCTGTCAGGGAATTCCACTCCTTAGCAGTACGTACAATGACATGGTATAAGAAGTCGGTTAAAAATAAAATGATGATGATGATGATTCTGTTTTTTGAGAAGAGCTCTGGCTTGTGGCTGAAATAATGGCAGCTGCACTGGCCGATCTTCAAGGTTAATCAACGCTTGCCGGGCATCTTAACATACGTCACATTCCTCTGTGCTTTGGAAAACACGTTAAGTTCTTATTTACGGCTGTCATTTGTAGTTCTTAGCGAAAATGGTAAGAGACTGGACGGCATGTCGCTATTTCCTTGGAAGATTGGTAGGCTATTATTGTGTGATGTTGCTTTCGTCGATACTCTTGCGCCATCTCATTTTTCTCCTCGTGCTGTGCTGGCGTTGTAGCTGTGGAGAACTATAATAAACTTTTTGGCCTCGTTGGTATGCATTACCATCACCTTTTATTCAATACTAGCTTATGACCGTGACTTTGTACGCGCATTTCCCGTTATTTCCCGTTCCGTAGGAATTACAAAAAAGCAATGAGAATCTCGTGGCTAAATAATAACAGCCGCGCGGGACAATCATCAAGGTTAAGCAACGTTTGCCAAGGTTGGTCTGTGGATGGGTGAAAATCTTAACATGCCAAGTTTCCTCCGTACCTCGGAAAGCACGTTATGCCGTTGGTCCCGGCTGTCATTTGTAGATCTTTGGCAGTTGTTACGGATTGTCAGAAGCCAGTAAATCTGACACCAGTCTTGCCAAGAAATACCGTGTTACCCAGTTAATGGGTTGCGGAGGTCTGGTAGGCAGTCGGTCTACGTAAAACACTGGTATTCAGCTGAATCCGGTTTGACTGGAAGCCGACCCCAATATAGTTGGGAAAAGGCAAGGCAGATGATGATGATGACGGATTGTCAGTAGACAGCAAATCTGACTGCAGGCTGGCCAAAAATACCGTATTACCAAGTTAATGGGTTGTGGAGGTCTGGCAGGCAGCCGCTCCACGTAAAATACGGTGTTCAGCTGAATCCGGTTTGACTGGAAGTCGACCCCAATATAGTTGGGAAAAAGCTAGGCAGATGATGAGGAATTACAGAAAATCCCCTACACTTCCGAAGGAAGCTACATGTCAAGTTTGGGCTGTGCGTTATCTGTCAGTCACGCACTCAGTAATGGAAGAATTTTATAAATAATTAACCTATCACAGTTTAAATAGTCACAAAACCATTATTACTTTATGGTTATATTTAAAACACTATTCTAATTGTTGCTAAAAACATGTTACGATAACTTCTCTTTCACTTATGAGAATACCGTAAAAAATGTGAACAATATTCTTAAAAACCTTTATCAAATAAAAAACAAACCGACTTCCAAAAACAAAACACTACAAAGTAAAAAATAACTTTAATTTCGGAAGTCGGTGTTTTTGGTTATTTCGTTTTTGAACACCGACTTCCGGTTTTATTTTTTATAAAAAAGTTTTTTATTTTTCACTTTTTAGTGGTCAAATACTGTGTGCCGGCGCTATGTTATGTTATGAACTGGTGTAAACAATCAACAGATATGCGATTTCAGAAATCGGGATCCATTTGATATAATTTCTTGAAGAGTTCCGTTGCCTACCTCCGAAGTTCTTCATCGAATCTTCACCAAAATTAAATGGGACTATTCCGAGAAAATACTTTTCCAAACAAAAAAAGAATCATCCAAATCGGTTAACTATTGGCGAAAATATCGCTGAACAAACATTTTACATGAGATCCCATCTTCAGATCCTGACTTATACCTTCCATTATTAGCTCAGCAACATGAGATGATGATTACCCGGCACAAATATCTGATTTGCGTTAGAAAGTTTATGAAAAACATTGTATGTGCTTATGAAATTCGAGGGTTTCCCTTGATTTTCATGGGATCCCATCATCAGATTCTAACTTGATGACAATGGAACCACCTCAGGAGTAAAGGCTTTCGAGTAAAAAATATTTTTTTAAATCGGTCCAGAATTGGCGGAGAAATCGGTGATCATACTTATAAAAAAAATACATGCAGCTGAACATAGAATATCTTCTTTTTTGAAGAAGTCGGTTAAAAGACAAAAAATATTTCAAATACTTTATTATAATTTTTTGATTACCTACATAGTTCTATCGAGACGTCTCCTTTCGAATATCAAAAACAATTTTATTTCGCAAAACTTGAATAAATCGTCAAATTAATCATTTCTATTGTCATTCTTAATAATATCTGATGCTTTCTCTGCCAACATGATAACAGCAGCATTCGGAGCTGAGCGAGGAATGTTAGGCATGATACTGGCATCAACTATCCGTAGCCTCTTGAATCCTTGTACCCTCAATTTACCATCCACCACCTTCCCCATAGGACATGTACCAACATTATGATAGGGGCTGCTAGAATGTTCCAAAATATAGCACTCCCAAAATTCATCTGTGCCCATTTCTTTTCCAGCACATTCCTTTAGATCTAACCCTACAAGTTCGGCTCCAATTTTTTGGAAGTATTCTGTATCACTAACAGTCATAAAATCTTTTATAATTTTCAACATCTCTTTCAAATCTTCTTCCTTAGAATAGAATCCAGTTGTGATGACAGGATCTTCGAAAGGATCTTTACTCCTCAAACGGACAGAACCTCTTGATTTCGGTTGAAGAAGAGCGAGAACTGTGTACAGGGAATCTCTACTCTTAACTTGTTTTTGCCACCTGTCACAGATTTCATCTCGCAGGCCAAAAACTATGGCACAGGCAAAAGTTAAGTATGGTAGATCGTGTTTAAAGAGCAAATTGTAGGTCTGGTAGTCAGGGCACGTCCGAGACTTATTAAGGGCAACTGACCCTGCCAAGGCCGGGAAAGGAAATCTCAATAGGTTGGGTATCTCAGCAGGCAGGTTAGGAATCGGTATTGGATACTTTTTCATCTTATGTACCATTGTTACAGAAACTTGGTCAACCATATTGTCTCCTACTGGTAAATCTTTTAATGTTTTTATATTGAAAGAATCCAAGTGTTCTTTAGGACCAATGCCTGAAAGCATGAGTAGCTGAGGAGTATTGAATACTCCAGCACTTAGTATGATCTCTTTCTTGGCTCTCAGTGTATAAGTTTTGCCTTTATAAACAGCTTCGACAGCTACCGCAACGTTACCTTCAAAAATGATTCTTGTTACCCTTGTGTGTTTGGAAACATGGAAATTGGGGTAGTCTTTGACAGGGTTCAAGTATACGTAAGCAGGTGTCTGCCTTTTCTTATCAGCAAGCATGTACTGCGGTTGTGTGTAACCAACATATTTATCAGCATTCAGATCTAAAACAGTAGGATTACCAACTTCAGCAAAAGATTTCAAAATATCAGTAACTTCTTCTTCAGGTTGCCTTGTAAGTCCCATAGGTCCATCTGTGCCGTGAAATTCACCGTATTGGCTGAGAATTTCAACATCATCAACTCTTTCGCTTTTTTTGAAATATTGAAGTATGTTTTCGTATTTCCAGGAGTTGTCTTTAGCTTCTTTGGCCCAGCAGTCATAATCTGCTGGCACTCCTCTCAGATGTATGAAGTGGTTAAGAGAATCGCTGCCTCCAAGCATTTTGCCAGCAGTTATCATCGTGTAGTTGTTCTGACTTCTCGCTGCATATTCGTCTCGAGTTGATGTATAATTGTAGTCCACATATGAATTCGGTAGTAAATCGAAAAGAAATGCTACCTGAAATGAGAACATTATTTAATAGATGCGGTTGAGAAATTCTTTTTTAAATTAGGAATTCATCTTACTTTGTATTCAACAAATTATTTAAATATCAATGCACGATTAATGTGACAGAAAAAGATTGGACTGCAGGAGGAATAAAGAAGTTATATGTAAGAAAAGAGAGTAAATGATGACTTGGTGGTTGACAGGGGAGAATGGAAGAAGAATGCATACTTTTTACAGCGTTCCCATTAACATGAAACGAGGACAGAATAGTGATAACAATGTTTCGTTCTGGAATTGAAACTTTCAGATTATTGATATGACAAAAGTGTTGAAGAGAAATGTATCTATAGCTAGTGTAGTATGGATCAAATTTCATTCTTTAAAATGTTCAAAGGTACTACTATCTTCATTTTGTAGTTTCCATTAAGCAATCTGTGGTAGACCATAGAATCTCAATGGAGCGTCAATCATAGTGACGTCAGCTTGATTACTGAAGTCCTGTGACGTCACAGATTGACGTACAACGTAATTGGTCAGGTAGACTGCTTGATATGTACAGACAACAAGATAAGTTGGCTTAGAGAAATTCTGACAAGATTAAGTAATACAAACACAATACCAATTCAGCTTATTTTGAAGCAACGTTCGCATTCGCTTGTCAGTCAAAAATGAATGAAAATTGAGAGTTTTTTGACAATTTGCGACAGAGAATGCGAATGTGAAAGTTGCTTCAAAATTAGTAGAAATTATGGTTTAAAGTTGTCATAAACCACTTGAATAATTTTGATTATAACAGACTAGTTGACCCGCGCAACTTCGTCTGCTCCGCTCCTGTTGGCCTTAGCGTGATTATATGTAGCCTATACATAGCCTTCCTCGATAAATGGGCTATCTAACACTGAAAGATTTTTCAAATCGGATCAGTAATTCCTAAGATTAGCGCGTTCAAGCAAACATAAAACTCTTCAGCTTTATATATTAGTGTAGATTAGTAAACAAATAAATAGTTATGCACATACCATTGCTGATATAGGAGGATTGCCACCATATTCTAACATCAGTACAGAATGGTTCTTGTCTTCTGCAAGTCTACTGGAGACCACACAACCTGCAGAACCACCCCCAATCACTAAATAATCGTATGTCGCATTATCTGGAATACACAAACGAATATAAATAATAGACTACGTATTATATCACAAGGTGGACCGATGTCCTGGGCGGGAAGTCTCGACATACTTACCGATCGCCTAGCGACAGAATTTGTCAAAGTTACCCGTACATAGTCAATCTCGAATGTATTCCACGGTCAAAATCAAAAGCAATGGTATGATCCGTGAATCGCGTTCAAAATTTACTGTGTACGGGCGGCCTTGGGACTTACCCAAATAACATTTTGGTGTCAGTTACAGGCTTTTTTATAACTTTAAGTAATATAACAGGGTTATAATTATCTCAGTTATTACTAAAGACGATATAGAGGAGTTAACAAACAAGTTTTAGCACCCATCGCAGCACTAAAGCTTTAATGGACGACGTAATATAGCTTTGAGCGTTATAATGTGCTAGTAGCAGCATGTATACTTAATACGTTATAACAATAACCAATACGTTTAACCTTTCTGTGACACCCAAGTCTTTATAAAAGTGTTCGCCAACTCCTTTTATCACTTATTGTTGTATAGTTACTGCAATGAACTGTTTATACCACTTGAGGTGCTATATTGACTATTATTGCAGACATAGGCTATAAAATAGAGTTTGTCGTGAGTTTAGTAACACGAGAAACTAAAGGTGTCAAACAACTCCTCTATGTAGGTTTAAGCTGTAATAAAGGGTTTAACTAAAGCTTATTGTGTTAGGCAGAAGTTCTAAAGGTATTGGTGTCAAACAACGCAAGTATGGGTCATTATTAACACTAACCTCACTTTTGTAAAGTTCGCCATTATTTTGGTAACATAACAATTAAAATTATTTCGAGTTATTCAACATTTGACTACAATGTAAAAAATTTCATACATTATTTGAAGCGTTCCATGAATGCCACTTAATTTTACATACCACTGCTCAGAAAGCAGGAAAGAATAATAATGTTTAGCTTGGGGGACCTATATTATTATCATAACTTTTCCTTTAAATCTATACTAATATATAAAGCTGAAGAGTTTGTTTGTTTGTATGTTTGTTTGTTTGTTTACTTGAACGCGCTAATCTCAGGAACTACTGGTCCGATTTGAAAAATTCTTTCAGTGTTAGATAGCTCATTTATTGAGGAAGGCTATAGGCTATATATCATCACGCTAAGATCAATAAAAGCGGAGCAGTAATGAAAATTGTGACGCAGACGAAGTTGCGCGGGTCAACTAGTCTTTAATAAATCTTAGGCACGAAAAAATTGAGATGAGAAATAGGGAAAATATATACATTTACCGTGAAATCATAAGGGCAGTCATTTTTCACTTCACATACTTAAATAACTTAATATTCTATAATATTATTCTGTTGTGTTGAATAATGGATGACATAACTCTTCCACTACAAACAGATTTAATTTTAGCAAGGTTACAGGCTTTTTTAATCTTGACGTGCGCTTTTTACCACCTGTAGTGCTCACTAACGCGGTAATACAGGTTAAAGTAGTAGCTGACGATGAATAAATGCTCTTGTGCAGCTTTAATATCTTTTTAACACCTTACTATAGGATTTATACCACCTGTAGCATTTACCAACTCCATTTTGCAACGATGATACAGATTAAAGTTGTAGCTGACTTAAATATCTTTGTGACACCGTACTATAGGCTTTCTATAACTTTTACCCGTAAAACTGTGGGCCTCTTTCGTGGTTATAAGTGAGTTAGAGCATACTCTAACTCAGTTGTACAGGTATGCGTTAACACTTTTATACTGAAATGGAACTGATATACGAGTCTTATATAGGTTTTTTTAACGCTTTAGTGTTGTTTGGGTAACGACCAAATTCGGTCGCTATGCGATCGTTATCTATCTTGAGACTGCAGGCCCTGGTAAGATGATACGAGACGCACAGGACCGGTTTGTTGACCGGTTGTTGCGACATTTTTGGGAGGCCTATGTCCAACAGTGGACGTCATTGGGCTGATATGATGATAAAAATACAAAATACAAAATGTTTATGTGTGTACCAACTAGTTTAAATGAGTTTATGATTGGAGCCTCCTTTTAAGCATGATAACGCCTGTGTTAGGATACTCTCAAATATGATGACGACGTTATTTCTTCACCCTGCACCATCTGATCTTCCTAGTTCATCACGTTGTACTGGCGCTGCAGCTGCGGCTGCGATAATATCAAGCAGCGTAATTATAATACCTAACATAATTCGTAAGTATATTTTCCCGTCATTTAAGGTTGAAACCCTCTGGCATTATGCTCGCAGCCTTTTGAAAGAAACAAGCTGACCCGTGCCCACATCGTTGAGGGAGAAATTGTTCGGGTTAATTTATTGTCCATGACACTCACAAATAACGTGGCTTTCTATTGGTAAAATAATTTTCAAAACCAGTTCAGTTGGTCCTCTTTATAATATTAGTATAGATAGACGGGTTCTGACAGTCTGTAAATAATGTGACTCCAGTCTTGCCAAGAAGTACCGTGTTACGCAGTTAATTGTTTGTGGAGGTCTGGTAGGCAGCAAGCTACACTGGTATTTAGATGAATCCGGTTTGACTGGAAGCCGACTCCAATATAGTTGGGAAAAGGCTAGGCAGATGATGAAGTAGCATTCCTCGATAATTCGGTTATCCAACACTAAAATATTTTTTCAATTTGAACCAGTAGTTCCTGAGATTAACGCGTTCAAGAATGGTTTGGGCCAGTATTTGAACGAAGAAACGATCTCATTTAAATCGGGGGTAAACTCAATGCTCGGTAAGATTTATGGTGAAAGGGTTGGTTTTGTTGGATCCCTTTCCGAAGCCGTTTGGGTTATTCGTTTCGACGAATGCACGACAATGCACGTACATACACGCATGGCTAGTGTCGTAACACGCACTCTTGCCGCTGCATCAACGTTCTGCCGTAGCTTGCTAAGTCGCCAGACCTCAGCCTAATTGACCTTGAGGCGGTTTAGAAACTCAGACACTAGAGTGTGTGGGGTCATTAGACCTTACTGCCCGCACGATAAGAAAAAGAAGCCCAATTGAGCACGTATTCGTGTCAATGGTAAAACACCAATCAATATTTTGTAACAGTAAAAAAAAAAAAAAAAAACATTATTGCCCTTTTTTGCCATTTAATGAACATAAATAACTAGTGCTAATATCCCACAATTTACAAATATCGCATTTTTTAAGCTATTGCATAACTTCTATGGCGGGCCTTGAGCGTGGAGACCGAATCCAGTAATTCCGTAACGAAAAAAACCTAACACCCCCCACTCCGACCGGCACAGCGGTGATACTTTTTAGTTTTACTTTTTACTTTTACTTTTTACTTTTTACTTTTTACTTTTTACTTTTTACTTTTTACTTTTTTTAGTTCAAAGTGTAACTTGAATTAATATCAAAGAAAAAAAAAATACTGCATAAATAAAATAAATATATAATTATAATTGCATAAGTTGATAAAAAATGCTATGCAATAGCTTTACCGCGGCAGTCTCCGAGTGCCAACGTCTTTTTTTTTCTTAATTTGTACAAAGTATGTATAAGTTGTTAACTTAAACATAGGAATTCAAGTAAGAAGCTAGTCTGGAAGGCTCAATTTGGTAAATGTTAATTTGATAATTATTTTTTAAAGTTAAAAAAAAAAGTACTTGATCCTTAAACACTTTTGTTTAGTTTATCATATGACAACAGAACAAGAAAATAGACACTTACTTTCAAGAATGGTCTGACGTGGCCACGGTGCCTTATCAAAGCCCAAAATAGAAATTAAAGTGAAGGGGACCTGGACTAACGAAACGAGGTCGCTTGATACACTGGACCCCATCTTCTAGCCTGAAAAAAGAAGATACATAGAATATTTTAACATTCATATAATAAAACAAAGTCCTCCGCCGCGTCTGTCTATCTGTCTGTCTGTCTGTTCGCGAAAAACTCAAAAACTACTGCACCGATTTTCATGCTGTTTTTACCAATGAATATATAGTTTTTGAGGAATTTTATTTTATTAGGATCTCTAACAAAGAATACACCTTACTAGCTATATTATAAAGGAGCAGAAAAAAATCTGTGTGCTTCTTTAATTATAGGAGACCACATCTTGCAATAGAGAACAATCTGTATTTGTTATATCTAACATAGACAATTTAAGTAGGTATATAATATCGTTTAAGGTTTTTTTTTTAACATAATTAGTGATTAGTGCCGACTTTTTTAGCAATTACTCCAAAAGTATATAACCTTATTAATAATAATAATTCTATATTATCTCTAGTACAATCAGTATTGAAGCTGGCAATTTGAATTTAAATTTAATGTATATTATTTGTCTAGAAAAAAATTAGAGATCCTTAAGAAAATTGCAGCGCGGACGAAGTCGTGGGCGAAGTACTAGGGTCTATCTAACTATAATAATAACAATAGGATTATTTTAAATTAACTACAATGAAAAAATACATGAATGAGTACTTATTTGATAAAATGTTATTAAAACAGTTTTGATTTTGTTTTTTTTATTTGTGAAAGGTTTACTCTTGACTCTAGTCTATGTCAGAGATGACAGAGACAAAGTCTACGATGGAGCGAGCCTACCCAGAAGGAGCCTGATCACTCTAACTTTGAAGAGATTTGTAAGCGATAGATATAGATAGGTGAGGATAATAATTGGAGGAAAAACAGAGAAGTTAAACGCTTTTGAAGTTATTCTTCTATACTTGTCACATAAAATGTCATTTGCACTGGATGGCTTCAATATAATATGGCGGAACTTGTGAGTGACATCACATGCAATTAGTGCTGTCTCTGTTATTTTTCACAGATTTTGAAACGTTGTCAACACCGTAATTTATTCAAGATTTTAAAGCAATAGTTTTGAACTGCATCCAGTTTCATTATTTTCAAAGATTTTATTTTATTATAATTTACATTATAATAATATTATTTATTTATTTTTATTTGTAATGGGTTCGCTCTTGACTCTAGTCTATGTCAGAGATGATAGAGAAAAAGTCAACGATGGAGCGAGCCTACCCAGAAGGAGCCTGTTCACTCTAACTTTGAAGAGATTAGGGTTGTAATCTTTTGGAAACACAGACGCAGGCAGAGAGTTCCACTCCTTTGCTGTGCGCATTATAAAAGACGTTTGAAAACGCTTAGTGCGAATTGGTGGAATAGCCACAAGGTAGGGATGGTAAGATGCAGTGCGTCTGGATGTCCGATGGTAGAAGGGGGCCGGTGGGATGAGGTCGTGGAGTTCTTGGGCATACTATTATTATTATTATTTAATATGTAATGTAATTTATTTATTTTTTTAAGAAATTTAATAACTCCAGATAGACGGACGGACGAACGAACAGCAGAGCCTTAGTAATAGGGTTCCATTGGTTACACTTCTGGTACGGAATACTAAAAAATATGACACTTTAAGAAAAAATTAATTTAGTTAGACAATAATAGTTAGAAAAACGGGTATTTACACCAAGTATTTACACCAAGTATTTACACCAAGTATTTAAGGGTATTTACACCAAGGGTATTTAACACCAAGAAATGAGTAGAGTTATAAACTAGTAATGAGTTTAAATAATTATTTACCTTTTCTTTTATATTATCGTACCAAAACTGGCACAAGAACGGACTGATTACAAAAATAGCAAAGTAATTACTGATACATATTAATGTAGTTGAACATTTTGATGTATCTACCTATTTGTATGTTAATTTACATGAAATTCAACATTTATTCATCTGCCTTGCCTATTCACAACTATATTGGGGTCGGCTTCCAGTCAAACTGGATTTAGCTGAATACCAGTATTTTACGCGGAGCGGCTGCCTACCAGACCTACACAACCCAATAACAAGGTAACACGGTACTTCATGGCAAGACTGGAGTCAGATTAATTGGCGTCTGACTATCTGTAACGACTGCCAAAGATCTACAAATGACAGCCGGGACCAACGGCTTAACGTGCTTTCCGAGGCACGGAGGAAACTCGGTATGTTAAGATGGTCACCCATCCACAGATCAAACTTGGCAAGCGTATTTGGCAACAGAAATGTAAATGAAAATGCTGTTATTCAGCTTAATCCAGTTGGACTGGACTCCGACCCTAATATAGTTTGGAAAAGGTTAGACAGATGATGATAGCGGCAACAGATATCACCTCTCTGTGACAACTGTCAACTGTCTCATCTGCCTAGCCTTTTCCCAACTTTAATGGGGTCGGCTTCCAGTCTAACCGGAATCAGCTGAATACCAGTGTTTTACGTGGAGCGGCTGCCTACCAAACCTCCACAAATTAAATGGGTAACACGATATTTCTTGGCAATACTGGAGTCAGATTTACTGACTTCTGAAAATCCGTAACGACTGCCAAAGATCTACAAATGACAGCCGGGACCAACGGCTTAACGTGCTTTCCGAGGCACGGAGAAAACTCGGTATGCTAAGATGGTCACCCATTCACAGACCAACCTTGGCAAGCGTTGCTTAACCTTTAAGATAGACCAGTGCGGCTGTTATTATTTAGCCACGAACTGTCAAATGTCTACCTATACAATATTACTGTTCCTGTGATACGGAACCCTTAAAATTAAAACCCAAGGCAACAAATACCAAAAAGTCCTTGCTAATGAATTCTCCCCGTGGGGTGAAGCAACAAATTGTCGTCCGTCACACAAGCGGCGTATGTAAAACAAAAACTGGTTAGTACATAACGAACGGTCATGCGGGCAGGGACAGCGCCGACTTTGTTCGCCTCGGGCGGAAATGGGGTGAGCAGGCGTCTTGGAGTTAGGGAGACTGTCTAGGGAGTAATCCATACTCTTTATCTCTGTCAACTCTGACCTAGACTAGAGCCAAGAGCAAATCCATATCAAATAAAAAAGTTGGGTATGAAAAACCTTCAAATAAAGTATTTAAGCTTAAACATGTTTAAATCATGAAAATCTTTCTTCTCTTCGTCTTCTAAGAACTTCTCTTTAGAAAAAAAATGTTCTTTTCTCTTTAGAAAAATTAGATCTTTCAAAACAATGTCATCATGTGTGTGTGTCATGTGTTCTCATTGAAATAACGTAAAACCTGATAAAGGTTCAGTGTACTCATAAATTTGAGCATTTTGTAATAGCGAAAAAGCTTAAAAAAATGTGTAGTCGGTTTACGGACGATAATTTTACGTGAAATCGTCATAAGAAAACAATTGAATTCTTAACAAAAAAGCCGAATGCTTAGGCCGATCGTGCCTCTCTATCACTTGTTCCGCGCTCTCGCTTGCACGCTTGGCTCAGGCGGAACGAGACACATTTTCGTGCGTGCAGCCAGCGCTCATCAATTTGTAAGACGGTATCACGTCAAAAAATCAACACACCCAAACAACTAAGTACCTATGTTTCCAAAACTCGACAAAATGTGGTGAGCAGCTGTTTTATTTCGCAATATCTACGCTATCGAGTACGAATAAAACCTAGTACGAAGGCCACTTTTAACTAATAATTATTTATCTAAGCTGACCTAAATACAATATTAACAATTCTTCAGCAAATATTGTTTACCATTTTAAAAATAAAAACTGAAAAAATAATGTTTTTTTTTTCGAAAATATCCTTCAAATCACAAACAGGAAGTCACCCTCATCTTAGGCAAACTAGAAAGAATAGATGGAAAAATAACCTAGTTTAAAATGTAGACTCTACCCAGTTGCCTTTTTAGGGTTCCGTA
The DNA here is from genome assembly GCA_950371165.1 of Lacanobia oleracea. Lineage (NCBI taxonomy): Eukaryota > Metazoa > Arthropoda > Insecta > Lepidoptera > Noctuidae > Lacanobia > Lacanobia oleracea. The sequence goes on along the minus strand of OX493412.1, from coordinate 3,233,460 downwards.
TACAATGGTATGAAACCATATTACTGAAAAAGTATCGTAAGCTATAATAGGCTGGTTTCCACCATCAATAAATTGCAAGCCTGTTTAGTCCGTCAGTTAGAGTATTGACAAAAATGGACACGTATTATTTGTTTTTGTAAATCAATAATTATTGACAAAGAAAAAACGCATCAAAATCAGGAGTGGAGGATCGTGACGTCAGAACGCACTAAAAATGATAGCACGGTGTGACGTATTGATAATTTTAAAAGCGTCGTGTCTTCGTCAATTTTGGTTTACGTAAGAAAAGAAAAAAAACGGGTTAAATATTTTTTGATAATCTAATTAACGGACTAATTCGATTTCAGTGGACAAGCCTATTGTAGTGCTATTCTGTAAACATCACTTAGGTGAAGACGTGAACTTAGATGATCTTCCAATCTCTCTTTTTTTAATGATGGGAAGAAAATCATGACATAACTCCTGCCGCTCTGGGCGGAGCGGAATCACATGTCAAACTTTTACTGGCAATAACTTATTCGCGTTCCTCTAAATGCCCTTTGCGTTTCAGAGCCACCGCGGACTCTTTCAAACAAATTCCACAACCCTTGCATGCATTGGCTCTAGCAAGCCCCGTGTATTTTGCTGACATCTCTTTGAAGAGCACGTAGAAAACAATGCGCTATCGACCCGTGCCTGGGGAGCTACTCCGTAGTTGCGGGCGTATTCTACTCCCGTATCACTTACGGACTTACGATTAGTCCCGAACCCGAACTAAGAATGATTGACAACACGATTTGTCAATAACTGTCAAATCGTGTTTATTTATTTATTTAACCTATTTTTTATTTATTTATTTATTTATTGATAAGTCACTTCAGCGACTTACTCACTATAACATACACAAACATAAATCACAAACATACAGTATTAGGTATAGTGAATTTGTCACTTACAGACGTGCACAGCACTAAAAGAACTTAATGATCAATTGACATGTTGGATATCGTTAGTTGCATATTTTACAAGTTGTAAGTTTAAGAAGATTAAAGTTAAAATTATGAATGCGTTTAAGTTACATGTTGTACAGAAAACAAAAAAAAAAACAACAAACATACGGAATTGGAAGTGTACACAATTTTATTACTAGGCGGATCGAGTCACATAGAGGTGTTGAGACTCCGAGCTAGTTAAAAGTCTCGTACGGAATATACGGACAGAGTTAGAAAAGATGTCGATACTATCGGTTTATTGTTGTCATTCATTTATTTATTATATACTTTATTGTACACCTCATAACAAGCACAGGAAAAACGCTTCTCAGTCTCAGTGGTTCTTCATTCTTAGTGGTTAGGTGATACGGAGTAGAATATGACCGCAAGTAATCCCGAAACTACGGACTTCGTTCTTAGAGAGTAGCCCCCACGTTCTTATCGGACGGCGAGGCACCCAACGCTCGCCGTCTTCAGGCTCACGCTTACGGTAGACGGGAAGCGGCCTGCGACTCTGACGCCCTGGTCCTCTTTTGTTGCGGCGGCTAGGGCGTGAGTTTTTAGAGGGATGCGGTACAGAGAGTAAAGTCCCGCACACCTCCATTGAAGAGAGGGGATCCTCCGACCAGGCAGATGTTGTGCCTGGCGGACTACAGCCTGATAGTTGATATTCGGGCTGATGTATTTATATTCAAATCGCACAATAAAGTCTGCTTACGCGATACAGAATTTAGAGGTACTCGTTCGCTGCTAGTTGGATAGATGGCGTTGCGGTTTTTTTCGTTGCGATGTTGATTTGCTCCGTTGGTTTTTCTTGTGGCAGCATTGATGCCGCTACAAGATTTGCATGCGGACCTCCACTCTCGCTCTCCTCCGTCGCTAGCATTACTAGCTTACAATCTCAAGTATTAGGATGCTTGTCCATTGCGATCGACCAAGGCAGCGGAGCGGAGAAACGGAGAAATTTAAACCAGCGGAATTGCACCAAATTCCTATTATACCACGTGAGTCACTGACATTTTGACTGACATAATCATAATCATCATCTGCCTAGCCTTTTCCCAACTATATTGGGGTCGGCTTCCCCTAGTATTTTACGCGGAGCGGCTGCCTACCAGACCTCCACAACCCATTAACTGGTTAACCCGGTACTTCATGGCAAGACTGGAGTCAGATTAACTGGCTTCTGACCATCCGTAACGACTGCCAAAGATCTACAAATGACAGCCGGGACCAACGGCTTAACGTGCTTTCCGAGGCACGGAGGAAACTCGGTATGTTAAGATGTCACCCATCCACCGACCAACCTCGGCAAGCGTTGCTTAACCTTGAAGATGAACATCTTAAAAGTAGCGTTGCCAGGCGTCCGAATAAAGCCGGACACAGTCAGGCTTTTGGTTATGAGTCCGGCCAAATTAGACGGTGTCCGGCCAGTCCGGCTTTTGTTGGGCTTTTTAAATTTGTTTTTTTTTTTACATTTTTATTATGTTGATTTCTGCTCCACTTACCTCACCTTGTATCGCTAGCTACTAACTACTACTATTGCAATTATATAAATTAAAATAGTAACAAATACTGAATGATTAATATAAGAAGTCGGTTACTGAATGATTTATTAAGTTAATAAAAATAAAATTGAACATAGTAGTCCTAACGGGACTACTATGTTCAATTTTTTTTTTTTTACTATTTGTAGGCACGCGTTTGACCACTATCTCACCTTCTTACTGGAGTTTAAGGTAAATTTATGGTAAATGATAAAAAAAGACTTGTTTCACTTTAAAAAAATTAGGTGTGTCCAACCTTTCTACCCAAATGTCCGGCTAAACTAGCTCGTCTGTCCTGCTTTTCGGTTCGAAGACCTGGCAACCCTACTTAGAAGGAATGACCGCTAACGTTATGGTCACTTCACCTTCACAGTGATATTTTTGCAAAATAACACTTCAGGTACGGAACTCTCAGATCCACGCGTGCTCGACTCACGCTTGTCCAATTTTTGAAAAGAAGTCTTACGACAAAGCTTTAGCCAAGGGCTTTCAAATGAACAACTGTATGCAAGATGTATATTAGATCCCTTTTTCATTTTTCTTCTCTTTGAGAATAGGTGTGGGATGAAAATTGTTTAATTTTCATGAAGATGAGTTTCTCGGTTGGCTGTGTTTGGATTCTCATTCATATGGCTTATTTTATTGTTTTGAGTGAATGGATATTTGTAATTTTTGGTGCGTAGATTAATTAAATAATGATCGATAGGTTTATTTTGTTTGTGTCAGTTTTGGATCTGAAAAATAATCTATATCTATACTAATATATAAAGCTGAAGAGTTTGTTTGTTTACTTGAACGTGCTAATCTCAGGAACTACTGCTCCGATTTGAAAAATTATTTCAGTGTTAGATAGTCCATTTATGAGGAGCTCGTGGCTAAATAATAACAGCCGCAGGGGTCGATCTTGAACGCTTGCCAAGGTTGGTCTGTGGATGGGTGACCAACTTAACATACCGAGTTTCCTCCGTGCCTCGGAAAGCACGTTAAGCCGTTGGTCCCGGCTGTCATTTGTAGATCTTTGGCAGTCGTTACGGATTGTCAGAAGCCAGTAAATCTGACTCCAGTCTTTCCAAGAAGTGCCGTGTTACCCAGTTAATGAGTTGTGGAGGTCTGGTAGGCAGCCGCTCCACGTAAAACACCGGTATTCAGCTGAATCCGGTTTGACTGGAAGCCGACCCCAATGTAGTTGTGAAAAGGCTAGGCAGATGAGATAGCCCATTTATCGAGGAAGGCTATAGGCTATATGTATCATCACTCTATGACCAATAGGAGCGGAGCAGTAATGAAAATTGTGACGCAGACGAAGTTGCGCGGGTCAACTAGTAATTATATAAGTTGAGACAGAAATCTTAATATTTAAATTCTTCCGTTACTAACTGACTGAGTGATTGACAGACAACGCACAGCTGAAACTACTGTTCGTAGAAAGCTGAAATTTTGCATGTAGGTTCCTTGGGGAGTGTAGGAGAGCACTGAGAGATGGATTCCCGAAATTCCTACGGGAACGGGAAAAGCCAGGCTATTATAAAAGCTGATAGGCTGAACAGGCTCCTTCTGGGTGGGCTCGCTCCATCGTAGACTTTGTCTCTGTCATCTCTGACATAGACTAGAGTCAAGAGCAAACCCAATACAAATAAAAAAAAAACTGATTCTTTTTTTTGTAATTCCAGGCTTGTGTTGGTTATATACTGAAAGTTGTTCATCACTCCTTTTCAGGTTTTCCGATTTTTCTGTTACACCCGGTCTTTGTACTAAACATTTGGATTTATCCATTGGAATTAGATATGTGGATCGGGAAAGTTGGTGTTGGTTGGTTGGTAAGTTGGTTGGTTAATAATAATAATAATTTATTCACCAAATAAATTTCACACGTATTACAATAAGATTTCAAATTGACGTAGTACAACTTAATAATAATAGCTCAGGATTTGTAATACATAGTTAAGGAATTTTTGCATCCGAACTAGGCGGTAGCCTGTATCTCGGATTGCATTTCATCCCCTTATACAAGATGTGCACCTTTATTAGCCATCTATAAAAAAATATTTAAAACCAAAAAGATTGCCATGTCATGAGAGGGGTACGTGGAAGATAAAAATGAGATCAATGTTACCTATGTATTTGATGATTAGTGTGTGTGTGTGTGTGTGTGTGTGTGTGTGTGTGTGTTGTGTATAACTAGAATGGGACGCTTATTTAAATAAACCTGAGGGTGTATTGTGTCTAGACGTAATTAATCTATTTATGTATGTCTAAAATCGCTTCCGTTTCATCACAAGAGAGATTCTGTAGGTAGTCCTGAATTCTCTTTTTACAGTGTAGCTTTGTTAGTGGATAAATGTCTATAATTGCATTGATTCTGTCGTATAAATATGGACCAAGGAAAATGAAGAATCTCCTAATGAAGGATGTTTTGGTAACGTGTGTCCGTTTACTAACTGCATGTTTTCTTTGTTTGAGAAGAGTATTTGAGTCATAAGTAAGATGGCCATGTTGCTTAAGCAGTATGCTCAGAATAAAAAGTTGGCGAACTGTTAAAACTTTGCATAGATGATAAAGCTGATTTGTTGGAAAAAGAATGGACCTAAAAGTCATAGTTTTTAAAATAGCTCGCTGAGCTATCTCTACTTTTCTCAAAGTGGTTTTCGGGGCGCCTCCCCAAGACGAGATGCAGTAGGTTATTACCGACTGGTTAACCAGTGTGTTGTTATTGCACAAATCAAATATATGCATTTACATATCTACAACCTGTTACAGAATAAACGCTTTACCTCTTAAGGGGTCATTGAAATCATCACTATGAAAAACTTTCGCTATAGGACCAACACTCATTTGCCTAGCCTTTTCCCAACTATACTGGGGTCGGCTTCCAGTCAAACCGGATTCACCTGAATACCAGTGTTTTACGTGGAGCGGCTGCCTACCAGACCTCCACAACCCATTAACTGGGTAACACGGTACTTCATGGCAAGACTGGAGTCAGATTTATGGCTTCTGACAACCCGTGACGACTGCCAAAGATCTATAAATGACAGCCGGGACCAACGGCTTAACGTGCTTTCCGAGGCACGGAGGAAACTCGGTATATTAAGATGGTCACCCATCCACAGACCAACCTTGGCAAGCGTTGCTTAACCTTAAAGATCAACCCGTGCGGCTGTTGTTATTTAGCCACGAGCTCCTCTATAGGACTCTATAGAACCAACACTGAAATCGGGAAATAACATCGACAGCCTACATTTATGTGCGCATAACTTCGACAAACTGTACTGAACAGCTAATTTTTTTTTTTCGCGTCTTCGATATTGGTCCCATAGCAAAAGTTATTCATAATCATGAGTACAATGCCCCCTCAAGATGTAAAGCGTTTATTCTGTTACACGTTGTATAGTTCTCGACGCCCAAACTCGAAAGCTATCGGGCACTTTGTGTTCGTGTTTGTTTTGAGTTGATTTGTTTGCCTTCTGTATTTAATAATATATTTCATACTTTACTCTAGCTGATTCACACGACCACACAGGACCGGTTGTTGTGGCGACACTAGGACGAGGCCTATGTCCTGCAGTGGACGTATTTCGAGTGATATTATAATCATCACGTACCTCAAGAAAGATCATCACCATCATCATCATCATATCAGCCGAAAGACGTCCACTGATGGAGACAGGCCTCCCCCAAGATGGCCATAATCGCCACGCTTGGCAGGCGGGTTGGCGATCGCAGTGTATGGTGTTGCGTTTTACAGAGAACGCTGCTGCCCATTCTCTGGTGAGTCCCTTAGTCGCCTCTTACGACACCCATGGGAAGTGATGGGATGGTATTATTATTTTAAGGCACCGTACGGCACCGGCTGACACCACACGGCAAAATACCGGCAAGTGCGAGTCGGACTCGCACATGAAGGGTTCCGTAGACTTAACCTTAGTTTTTATTATTTGTTGTTATAATGACAATAGAAATACACAATCTGTGAAAATTTCAACTGTCTATCTATTACGGTTCTTGAGATACAGCGGAGGCTTAGTAATAGGGTTCCATTGGTTACCCTTTGGGTACGGAACCCCGAAAAGCACCTCAAGAAAGATGCATTTCACAAATTACGTAGAACATACGCCATTGTGACACTCCAATCACAGTAAACAAGCTAAACACATTTTTAATTAACAAACGATACGTTCTGAGCTCTGAGCTCAACAGTCGCGAATTAATTATGTCCCGGAGCAACGCAGGCTCTTGGCAAGGCACGAGATTACCAGTTGGCAAGCATTTTACTATTATTTAAACCAAATACTGGGATATTTGAGGGGGATACGGGAGGGGGTTCGGTCGAGCATGTTGTGGTGTTTTTTGCTGGTAAAAGGATTCTTATATGGTGTTCCTAATGTTTTCAAAAGGTCATGTCTCAGTCAATATGATACGTGCATCATCAATATTTCTAGCAAAAACTGCTGAAATTATTCAAAATATTTTGGCATGCCCTAAATCCGAGAGGACTAAAGGCATAATTTGTGGGTTAATGCAGAAGTCTAAACAGATAGGAGTACATAGTTAGGACTACAGAGTTAGAGTTAAGGTGGCACCTGAAATGTACGAATGTACCTTTAAAATTTTATTTAAATAAATAAATAAAAATCTTTATTGATGCAAAAACCTTTGAGACTTAAGACATAGCTTGGTTAACTAAAGGTCATACGGATAATGTAAACCCTGACTCCTAAACTAGAGTGTATATGTGAGTGTGTGTGTGTGTGTGAGTGTGTGTGTCAGACTGAGGGTGTGTTGGAGTGGTTGAGATGGTGTTGTATATGTATATTTGTGCGATATGTTCCAAGTAAACTTAATGAAACAATAGAATACAGGTTTATATAAACACCTACTGCTGGTGTCGTAGCAGTTATGCACGTAACGAGTCAGTGTTTGGATCACAAAAACTTTAAATGTGTGTACCCAACTAAATCGGTCTAGTATATTCGGTATTTATACAGACTTTAGGAACCCTAATAACATTTGGCAGTCACCAAAACGCCCGCTAATGATGACAGAGATCAATTTTACTCAAACTTTAAAACCGTACCGAACAAGCTCGTCACAACACACCCCTGTATCAACTCGCCCCTAACTCCAGACGAGAGAGCTATCCCATGTTAGTCGCACTTAAATTTACGGCGCTGCCGTCCACCTCATCCGACGCTTACTTGGACATGACCAACGCTGACCAATGTTCGAAGAAATGTATAGGAATAAACTTCGTATGTACATTAAGAATATACTTCGTAGGTACATTAAGTTATTTATTTAGGAACACCAACGACATATTAGCTCCTGGCTGTGCCGCGCGGCAGGACCAACTTGCTTCAAAAAGCGCCAGTTACTCGCGAAAGGATTGACATTTTTTACTGTTCATTGAATGAATTCGCAAGAATGACTGCATACCATTTATGTTACAATTTGTAAAGTAGTTAAAGACCACCCTATCGCTTTGAGATATCCAGTAATGATAGAAGTGTTGTGATAAATAAATAAATATTTACAAAAAAGTTGCATTGCTCTGTTCTGTGGAAATATGTCACTAAGTGTACACAACTTTTACATTTGACAGTATTAGACATAAATTTTAATTAATTTTTCAGGTAATCATATTGCATTTTTTAAATTATTATTTATAAAAAAATAAATTAAATTAGTACATAGGGAATTAGTAGTTTAGTTCATTGTCTCTTACTAAACCACACAACCAACTTCCAAATAAAAAAACCCACAAAGTACAAAACAATTTTAATTTTGGAAGTCGGTGTTTCTAGTGTGGTTGTATTTTTGAACCGAATTCAAAAAGGAGGAGGTTCACAGTTCGACTGAATCTTTTTTTATGTATGTTGCCCGATTACTCGAAGACGTCTAAACCGATTTAGAAGATTATTTTTTTATTTAAAAGGGTATCTTCCTAGGTAGTAATTTATTTGAAAGAGCCACTGCGGCTCTGGAACGCAAAGGGACACGGATGGGTTTTAGTCAGTAAGAGTCTGACACACCCTTCCGCTTCACCCAGAGCTGGAGGAGTCATTTGATGGTTTCCCATCCTTAAAAAAAAAGGTAGTCCAACGGTCATCAGGTTAGGATCTGATGACAGAATCCTAGAAAAATAAAGGAACAACTTGATACTCTTGGCACTGGCGCGGTGGAACTAGCTTCATGTATTTGACTGAGAGATCTTGACTATTAAAAGTGCCTGTAATTGGTATGTTAGCAATAAGGGATTTTCATTGATTTTGGTTGGACTTGCAGCTGACTGGACTACACATGGAAACATTGCAGAAATCAATAATTCTCATAAAATAGTAACCGCGGAGTATGTCGTTCAGATCTCTTAACACTGGTACTTGGCCGGTTTTTATAACCGTCTTCTTAGTTAGCACTATTAAAGGATCTATTCTTTATCTCTCAAATAAAACTATGATTTAAGTGATATAAACGGATTTAATTCTGACAAGTGTTCGGTTCAACCGTCGAATGACGAATGCCTCCCTTTCAACTCGCTTTCAAACGTCAGTAGTGACATACAAAGTGTTGTCTTACTTCACTCTGATCCGATACAATTAAATAAACGAATTAATATTTAGATAGAAAATAATAATAACTATATTCTTATATTTACTAAATTTAATACTAATATTAAATTTAGCAAACATTAAAATGTATCTATGGTTTCTTTATACGTAGGATTTTATATAAATACCCACATCTTGGCTTATTAACCTTACACTATAAACAAAATAATCCGCCGCGTCTGTCTATCTGTTCGTGATAAACTGAAAAACTACTATACCGATTCTTATGCTGTTTTCACCAATGTATAGAATGGTTCTCAAGAAAGGTTTTATTGTATAATTTGGTATAGAAAAACATTATGGATCCTTAAGAAAATTGCAACGCGGACGAATTCGCGGGCGAAGTGCTAGTATATCACATAAACCCATCAAGGTGTAACCCACCATAAGAACGCCACAAAACAAATTAACACCTACACACCACCACATCATTTAACTAAACACCATGGGGTACCTTAGCACCCTAGTTCGAACGCACAACATTATTGTGACCAAATTGACCGTGATTATCCCGAGACGGGGCACAAATGACCCCATTAACGGGGAACAGCGTATAAAACTATTATTATATCTTTAGTTCATGTTATGGAGTAAGGGTTATGCGTGTAACATTTATTGGTGCAGATATGTATAAAGATAAGGTATATAGCTAGCCTGTCGGTTTTTTATCGGCTGTATTTTGGGGAATGTGCGACGGAATTGCATAATTTAATTCCGCCAAGCCCGTTCCATCATCGGACCACAAGACGAACGGCGATGCGCCACCGGTACATGGTGGAAATCCCACCCATACGCACAAAACGTTTTGGGAACACATTCATAGTGCGTACAGCTAAGGAGTGGAATTCCCTGCCGGAGTCTGTGTTTCCTGATAGTTAAATCAAGAGTGAATAGGTTATTTCTAGGCAAGCGTGCTCCATCTTCGACCACATCCTCGCTTACCATCAGGTGAGATAGTGGTCAAACGCGTGCCTATCAAGAGTAAAAAAAAAAATATAGAAAAAATATTTTCTCTTTCCTGGCACAAGCTAATTCTAGCCTATCTTTTTCCCCTAAATATGGGGTTCAATTTAATGCAAAATATTTTATTTCAATTTTTTTTTAGGATTTGAAATTATCAAAAGCCTCATTCCGGTGTTCCTCCTAGTGCTCTTTGTTTTTCAAGAGCCGCCGTGGTGACTTTCTCGAACAAATAAATTACAGTGAAACTGTCGTTTTCTATGGAGAAGGACCGGCAATAAACTCACTTCACTTAAAATTCACCTCCTCTGTTATCGCTAAGCCATGTTTTTTATCGGTATAAAAAATAACCTATGTGTTAATCCAAGTGATGTCCAATCTGTATTCAAAATTTCATTCAAATCGGTTTATAAGTTTTTGCGTGATTGAAGCACAAACATACACTTACATTCAGATTTATAATGTAGAAAAAAAGTAGAACTGTCTTGCGTTTGATCACGATCTCCCCTGCTGAAGCGATGATATGGTTAACGATAGATCTAGATCACGCTTGCCTAGAATTAACCTATTAATGGCTGAATCCATTAATGTTCCTTAAGCAGTGTTAAAGTCAAAAGAAAGGTGAAAATGTTAAGGTTTGTAGGAGGTGCTCAGTATTTATAGACTGTACGCAGTCAGGAGATACAGCGAACCGGAACTTTACTAACTGCACGTGTAAGGGGTGGCGCGTTGAGGAAAATTTTCCGATTATTTATAGTAGAAATAATTATTTATTTTGATATTCGTTTGTTAAACATTTTGATGAATAATATTGTTTATTACAAAACAATCAAATCAAAAAGGAAAATAATAGAATCAGTTATTATTAACAAAGTACGTTTAATTTCGAAAGTCGGTGTTTCTTCGGATTTCTTCGTTTTTAACACCGACTTCCGATATTATAGTAATATTATTTTTCATTATGGAATTCGTGTTATTTTGAAGGCGTTTCATTTTTGATTGAAAACATATTTTTTTTTTTTTTCTTATTGATAGGCATACCGGTTTCCGTATCATTGCTTACCTGCAATGATAATTGATGATGGATTGATGCGGTAGAAGATGGAGCCCGCTTGCCTAGAAGCTTGTTTGTGCTAATTGTGTTTTTTTTTTTTTCAAAATTATATACTTATTAGTCGAAAACACAACCTCTATTTTTTCGAATTCGGTTAACAAAAATAACAACTATAAACTAGTAGATGTTAAAACGACAGCAAAGTTTTCACCGCGCCACCCCTACGGGCACCGGTGCATTTATCCCTCAAAGCATAAGAGGGTAGCAGCGGACAAACCAGGTAAATAACGACATGTATTATATAATATACACGAGGCTACATAAAAGGATACATTTCAAGGAGATGGCTCACTTACATGTTATTCTGTTTTGTATATTCTTCTTTGTATAAAGAGGTTTCTTGCTTTGTGGGGTTTACAGCTACGCTGTTGTTACGTTACGAAGAATATACCTGTTTTTTATGAGTTCACAACTTATAGGTGACTAGGTATTGCCACCGGCTTTGCCCGTATGAATGTCGAAAATAATCCTAAAGAAACATACTGCTGGGATAAAAAATATCCCGTGGGCTTCTAAGAGGATCTTCGGGAATGATAGGTTCGTCGAGTCGAAGCTCCAAAGTCTTTTTCGATCGGTTGCATTATTAAATTTTTATTTCTTAAACCATTATTCCGCCAAGCGCGGTTCATCATTGGACCACAAGACGTACGGTAATGCGCCACTGGTACATGGTGGACCACATCATCCCACCTACACGCACAAAATATTTTGGCCGTTTTGGGTTTTCATTGTGCATACCTACAGCTGACGAGTGAAATTCCCTGCCAGAGTCTGTGTTTCCTGATAGCTTCAACCTGTAAGTCTTTTAGTCAAGAGTGAATAGGTTACTTCTTGGTAAGCGTGCTTCATATTCAACCGCATCATCGCTTACCATCAGGTGAGATAGTGGTCAATCATTTGCCAAATTTACGGAGTTTTTAACTGACTTCAAAACACGTGGAAGTACTCAACTTGTCGGAATCATTTTTTATATAATGTTCCCCGATTACCCGAAAACGCCTGGACCGATTTGGAAAATTAATAAATATATTAATTTTCCAAACCGGTCCAGGCGTTTTGAAAGTTACAATAGTTTGAAAGGGTAGACTTACCAAGTGATCTCATGGTCATCAGGTAAAGGCATCTGATGATGGAATCCTGGAGAATCTTTTCAGATTTTATAGCCACACAACATGAAGGGATTTCGGGTATTCTTGTTTTGGAAGTGTTAGTAATTTTTATTGGATTGGTTGCGGACTTGTTTCGAAAGAGGCACCGTACCCTCTTAAATCATCAAATGACTCCTTCCGCTCTGGGCGAAGCGGAAGGGAGTGTCAGACTCTTACTGACTAAAACCCATCCGTGTTCCTCCCAGTGCCCTTTGCGTTCCAGGGACGCGGCGTCTCTTTCGAACGGATTCCGCACCCCAGCAGGCACTGGCCCTAGCGGGCCCCGTCTCCCTTGCTGACAGCTCCTTGAGGCGCGCGTGGAACACAGCGCGCCGCCAACCCGGGCTTGGTTCTGATCGGATGGCGAGCCACCTAAAGCTCGCCGTCCGCAGGCCCGCACCTACGGTGGCCAGAAATCGCCCTGCGACCCCCAACGCCCGGGACGTCTTCTTCTGTTGCAGCGGCTGGGTCGTGAGGTTTCCCTCTCTTTTACACGTTCGGCCTCCTCCTTTGCTAGCATTACTGCTTCGCAGAAAGAGGTGATCGTTTCCCATGCCTCCTCGCTCCGGACCATAGATTGAACCAGGGCCGGCCGCGAGAGGTCGCCGCCGCCGATCGCCTCAACGAGGCACCGTACCCTGGAACGCAAAGGGCATTAGGAGGAACACGGACGGGTTTTAGTCAGTAAGAGTCTGACACTCCCTTCCGCGCCACCTAGAGTGGAAGGAGTCAATTGATAATTTCCCACCCATAAAAAGAAAACTACGAGTACATACTACTATAAGTTATTTTAAATGAAAGTTGTAACAAATCGGTTAAAAATTGGCGTATATATCGCTGAGCAAACATTTTTCATGGGATCCCATCATCAGATCCTGACTTATACCTTCCATCATCAGCTCAGCAATATGAGATGATGATTATCAGGCACAAATATCTGAATTGCGTTAGAAATTTCATGAAAAACATTGTATGTGCCTATAATATTTGAGGGTTGCCCTCAATTTTCATGGGATCCCAACATCAGATTCTGACTTGGTGACAATGGGACCACCTCAGGAGTATAGGCTTTCGAACAATAAAAAAACAAATTAATTTCGGTCCACAAATGGCGGAGAAATTGGTGAACATACATAAAAAAAAATACACACAGCCGAACATAGAACCTCCTCCTTTTTGAAGAAGTCGGTTAAAAATTAAATGCTGTTTTCAGTATCCATTACATGTTTGATTTCAACCACAAATTTCGTGACATTTTCACAAGAATAATTTTCAGTGGGTAGAGCAACAATTAGATAGAGGTACAATTTTGAATGCGGTTAAAATAAATTGTGATGAACATTATTAATTGGTAGTACTGTTTTCAGAACTAGTTGGAATTGGAATTTGACGTGTATTTTTTTTCTGATTAATTTTTTTTTTTTTTGAAAAACTTTGCCCCACACTAAGAATTTCTCCTGTATCGTGGGTGCGTTTACAAACATATAAATCCACATACACAAGCAGCCAGACCCGGAACAACTATCTGTAGGCCATACAAATATTTGTTCCGTGCGGGAATCGAACCCGCGACACGAAGCGCAGCAGTCAATCGCTCAACCACTGCGCCAACCGTGCCGTTACAATTTATCTACATATTGTCAATCTATCAATCCTTATATATAAAATTCTTCCGTTAATGAGTGACCACTCAGATAACGCACAGCCGAAACTACTGCAGTGCTATTCTGCAACAATATTTTCGAGTCTCGACAGCGGAATCTGAGGTGGGTATAAACATAAGACCTTTATGTTGTGTACAATAAAGCTCACTTTGTGAGCTTTGCCACTCAGGTGAAGCTCGATATCGCAATGGTTATTTACAGAATAGACAGCTGGCCGTAGAAAGCTGAGATTTAGCACGCGCAAAACGTTTTGGAAGCACATTCATAGTGCGTACAGGTAAGAAGAGGAATTCCCTGCAGGGTTCTGTGTTTCCTGATAGGTACAGCCTGGGAGTTTTTAAGTCAAAGAGTGAATAGGTTACTTCTAGGCAAGCGTGCTCTATCTTCGACCACATCATTGCTTACCATCAGGTGAGATAGTCGTTGTGGTCAAACGTGTGCCTATAAATAAGAAAAAAAAAATGTAGAGAGAGAGTGTGTAGGGGAGCGCTAAGAGAGGTTATCACGAAATTCCTACGAGAACGGGAAAAAATGGGATATCCGCGAAAAAAATATGTAAAAGCGTTTTAAAAATATCTTCATCAGCTACCAGGTTAGGTATAAAGCTGACCTTTATAACTTGGTCATAACTTATATAAACCTTAATTTTATTATTTGTTATTATAGCGGCAATAGAAATACACAATCTGTGAAAATTTCAACTGTCTACCTATTATGGTTCTTGAGATACAGTCCTGCTGACAGACAGACGGACGGATAGCGGAGGTTGAATAATATGGTTTCGTTGGTGAGTAACCAACGAAACCCTATTACTATTAGGTACGGAACCCTAATAATTGTAGAATTAGCACTCTGAGGTCATGATGCATGACCCATGTTTAACACTAAAACTATTATCTCATGTAGACAGAAATATTAAACTGGACGCTCGGCGGTATTATTGCTCGCTTTCTGCCACCAACAATAGAGGTACAGAACTTCATATAACTTATTTACCTTTGTCATAGTTAGAACAATGGTTTGACTGCGAATATGCTAAGTTTGTGGCTAGGTAATGTCTTGTAAAACAGTAAGTCGCTGCCGTCGTGTAGGCATTTAATTTACCTACACTATGTACTAAAAAAATCGGCCAAGTGAGAGTTAGACTCGCACACGAAGGGTTCCGTACAATAAACCTTAATTTTTATTATTTGCTGTTATAGCGGTAACAGAAATACACAATCTGTGAAAACTTGAGCTTTCTACCTATTACGATTCTTGAGAAACAGCCCGCTGACAGACAGACGGACGGAAAGACGGACGGACTGACAGCGGCGGCTTAGTAATCGGGTTCCGTTGGTTACCCTTCGGGTACGAAACTCTAAAAAGTATATAAGAGATGAGGTTTCTCTCTGCTAGAGGTGAGAAATTTATTAGAAAGAGTCACCGCGGCACTGAAAGAGCCTTCGTGATGCGCGTTCAGGGCCTGCAGTCTCGACATAAATAACGATCGCGTAGCGACCGAAATTGATCGTTAATAGGGAATATGAGTGCGATTTTTTTATTTGCAAAATTAAATTCATCAGCGATGAAGTTATAAGCTTCAATGATTACAATTAGAAAGAGAAGTCCGATGTAAACTTTGACGTCATCGTCTATGACGCCTATACAGCTGCCATAGAAAACAGCGTTTTCGCGAGAGGGACAGATATATTTGTTTAAAATAATTATATCTCCTTCGTTTTTCGAGTAATTTTGATTCTATTTTCACTGTTAGTATTACGTATATTTTTGTATATTTTTAGATAAAATGTTTAGACGATAAATATGTTTTTCATGCATATTCCCTATTGTTAAGGCCTCATGGATACCATTAATTTTGACCGTGGAATGTGTTCGAGATTGACTGTGTACGGGTGACTTTAACGAATTCGGTCGCTAGGCAATTGGTAGGTATGTCTAGACTTCCCGCCCAGGACATCTTACCACCACTCTCTGGATTTTTGTATAAAGTGATGTATAAAACAAACTCGACTGCTGAATAAGGTGTTCCTTTCTAGTACCAAATTGGGAAAAGTTTTTTGTTAAGAATCCTGGAGCCGACTTTGTGGTCAAAGTCATTAAGCGGTCGATCCCAAAGAAGTGCAGGGTTTCTTTGTTTTATAGGCCATACAAAACAATTATCTGCCTAGCCTTTTCCCAACTATATTGGGGTCGGCTCCCAGTCAACCCGGATTCAGCTGAATACCAGTATTTTACGTAGAGCGGCTGCCTACCAGACCTCCACAACCCATTCACTGGATAATACGGCAGTTCTTGGCAAGACTGGTGTCAAATTTACTGGCTTCTGATAATCCGTAACGACTGCCAAAGATCTTCAAATGACAGCCGGGACCAACGGCTTAACGTGCTTTCCGAGGCACGGAGGAAACTTGGTATGTTAAAATGGTTACCTATCCACAGACCAACCTTAGCAAGCGTTGCTTATCCTTAAAGATTGATCCGTGTGGCTAGTACTCTTTAGCCACGAGCTCCTCTCAAAACAAAACCTAAAATATCTAGAATCCACCTCCAAGTGAACCCACGAGTAAAAGTAAATAATATCTAAACAAATAGAGTTCAGGAGCTACAAGAAGCGATTAGCAATAGAAATGGAACAATGGTATGGACGGAACGTACCGGCTAATGCGTATAAGTCTATAATAGACCGGGAGCTAGGATTTATAGCTTGGATAGTTAGCCAAAGGGTCATACCGATGACGCTGCTAACCGACTCCAAGTGAGACGTAGAGAAACTAGCGTCCTGCCGGCCGCGTGGGAGAAGTCATTTGGTGATTTTCCACCCAAAAAAAAACGACGTGCATAATGTGCATTTTAAAAAGATCCACACTGGAACTGGACTGGAAACTACAGGCTCAACGGCACACTGTATATGCACGGTTGAAATGTCGGTAACGTAAAAACGATCGGTATGAATATAGACAAAATTATACTTAATTTTATCAACGGAAAACGTATTAAAAAAATCCTTTTTATTTTTAATCCATCGCTTTTTGCCTGGGTTAGGCCTGGACCCCATAGAGGGTGCCCTTAGCGTGTAGTCGCTTAGTTTGAAGATTATTTGTAGCCCTAGCTGCCTGAGGCAAATATGCTAAGCAGACGACAACCTCATTGTTTGACCTGCGGGAGACATTTAAAAGAATAAATTTTAATGAAAGTTTAAGTATTCCCAATTTCAATTCTTGTCTCTAACTAAAATATCTGAAGCAAAAGATTGACAGACAGTAGTCAGTAGGTACTACCAAATTACTTTTCAGTCTACCATTTGAACTGCAGCGCTGCAACGAAAATACTAACAAAAAAACTACGGAAGTTCCTAACTCCCGGCCCAAGTTCTTTATCGTGTGCCCGCCGCACTCGGCAATAAAAACATGGTATTAAGGAAATATTAAAACAATCATAGGCATTGATTGATTTATATCATATTTATGACTATTAACTTTTATATGGGTGATATTTTCTTTGGTTATTTTATGTGAGAAGTTTGCGACTCTTATTGAAAGCGGGGAAAATGGGGAACGATAAAATGATGATATCATAATGTGCCCCACTGGTGGGACACAGGACTCCTATCCACTTGAGTGTGGTGTGGTGTGGATTGGTGGGTTTCACAACCATACCATTGATTTTCAGGTTTCTGGGAATTGGAAATGTAGATTTTTTATTTTGTGGTGGCTAGCAGCGATTTCTGTTTGAATGCGTTAAAAACACAAAAATTCGTTTGCACTTAAAATATTAGTTAAATTATAGTGATAATAAGAATAAATATTTCGAGTAAATATGATTTGCCTTTAAGTTTTTTTAACCAAGGTCGAAGATGGAGCACGTTTGCCTAGAAGTAACCTATTCACTCTTGATTGAAAAGACTCCCAGGTTGTAGCTATCAGGAAAAACAGACTCTGGCAGGGAATTCCATTCCTTTGCTGTACGCATTATGAATGTGTTCCCAAAACGTTTTAATACTAGAAATAAAGATAAATTAGATCAACGATTTTATAGATTAGCTAAAGTATACACATTTTTCATGGGGTACTGTGTTAAATGTTACAATAAAATACCTTGTAACATATAAAAACTAGATGAAAGACAATTTAAAGCGTATATCAAAAGCACACTTTGTTAACAAGCTTATTACAAATTAGAAGATTACATTCAGGATAAGAATGCCTGGAAGCATGCTGGTCCTGCTCCATAGGACAGTCAATGTTGTGGACAAAATCAAACTGGTTGCTTTAAATGTGTTAACTTTATAGATGTCCTGTTTCTTTTTTTGTTTGTATTTTTCTGTTAACTCACACACTGTTCGTTCACTCACACATGTGTGAGCATCGTGATAAGTCTACCTCTGCATACCCTAGGTGTATGGTCCTCACATGTGCAAAAATTTTGTATACCAAATATTGTAGATTTATTTAAAAAACAAAACACTACAAGGTACAAAATAACTTCGAAAGAAAGAAAGAAACTTAAATTTCTGAAGTCGGTGTTTTTAGTTATTTTTTTCGTTTTTAGACACCGACTTCCGAAATTAAAGTTTCCTTCTTTCTTCCGAAGTTATTTTGTACCTTGTAGTGTTTTGGAAGTCGGTTGTATTTTTTTTTTTAAAGATTTTTATTTTTCACTTTTTAGTGGTACCTAGGTACCATTAACAGCGTACCGGCGCAATGTTATGTTAAGAACTGTTAAGAACTGGTGTAAACACTAAAAAAACATGCGATTTCAGCAATCCCGATCCCTTTGCTATCATTTATTGAAGAGTTCCGTTGCCTACCTCCGAAGTTCTTCATCAGATCTTCGCCAAATTTAAACGGGACCAGTCTAGGAAAGTACTCTTTCAAACAAAAAAAGAATCATCCAAATCGGCTGACAATTGGCTAAAGTATCGCTGAACAATCATTTTTCATGGGATCTCATCATCAGATCCTAATTTATACCTTTCATCGTCAGCAACATGAGATGATGATAACCAGGCACAAATATGTAAATTGCGTTAGAAAGTTCATGAAAAACATTGTATGTGCCTATAAAATTTGAGGGTTGCCCTCGATTTTCATGGGATCCCATCATCAGATTCTGACATGGTGACAATGGGACCAATCGAAAAGTATACCCTTTCAGATGACACAATTTTTTTTTAAATCGGTTCATAAATGACGGAGTTATGAGGTAACAAACATAAAAGAAAAAAAAAAAAATGCAGACGAATTGACAACCTCCTCCTTTTTTGAAGTCGGTTAAAAAGAGTAATTATGGAGTTTCTTGAGCATTTTTCTCCATAAGAATCTACATTTCCGAATGGACAGTAGAGTCACTTTAGATTTTTTATATTATTTGAAATGTGAACGACTCGACGTTCAAAAGTGCCGTTTAATGGCCTAATTGGAATAAACGCTTTGACTTTGACTTGACTCGGCGAGCCTTTCATTACCGATGATCCTCTTGACTCGTTCCGTTGACTCAAGGGCATCAAGCTGGTATCTGGCAGATCTGTCCCAAAGATGAGAACAATACTCCAAACACGATCGAACTTGCGCTAGATATTTTGAGCAACTGTTCCGGTGTGAAGAACGGTCTCAACTTTGCTAGGATCCCCAACTGTTTTGCAGCCACATGAGCTTTGCCTTTATGGAAGGGTCAAAATTGAGGATAGATTCTGTTGAATATCAGTTCATACGATTGGATATCCGTTTTTTTTTGTAAGTACTACTCTGTCAAGAAAGTACCGGGAAAAGATCAATAATACACAAAAGTCTGTTATTCATCCAAATTTATTTTATCACCTTCAAAGTATGCTCCTTTAGAAACGATACACTTGCGCCAACGAATAATCCTTTCATCAAAACATTTTTTAAACGCTGCTTCCGGAATTGAGTTCAGTTCTCGCCGCGAATTCTCCTTTATGTCTTCTATCGATGGAAAACGGGTGCCACGAAGTGGTAATTTGAGTTTAGGAAAAAGAAAAAAGTCAGCAGGAGCCATACCTGGTGAATATGGTGGTTGCTGGATGGTATTTGTTGAGTGTTTGGTTAAAAATTCGTTCACAATGATAGCCTTGTGCGAAGGCGCATTGTCGTGGTGCAAAATCCAAGAATTTTCTTTCCACAAATCTGGTCTTTTTCGTCAAATTTGCTCTCTTAAACGCCGCATAACGCTCAAATAATATTTTTTATTTACCGTTAGACCTTCCGGTAAGAATTCAGAGTGCACAACACCGCGACAGTCAAAGAAAACAATCAACATGACTTTGACTTTTGATCGACTTTGGCGTGGTTTTTTCGGTTTCGGTTCAGTTGGAAGGCGCCACTCCGAAGCTTGTTGACTAGTTTGCATGTCAAACTCGTAAACCCACGTCTCGTCACCAGTAACAATGCGTTTCATGAATGTTGGGTCCGAACTGACTCGTTCTAGCATGTCCTCAGCGACTTCCATGCGATTGAGTTTTTGGAGAAAATACAGATCTTTTGGGACTAGCCGAGCAGCAACATGTTTCATACCCAAATGATTAGTTAAAATGGTACGGATCGACTCGTGAGTTACAGAAAGTTCGGCGGCTATCTCTCTCAGAGTTGAATGGGGATTTTCAGTCACTATTTCCTTCACTTTTGCGATGTTAACTTCAGTTGCAGACGTTGACGGCCTACCAGAGCGAGGCAAATCTTCCATCACATCTCGACCGCTTTTGAACGCTTTGAACCACTCATAAGCACGAGTTTTTGATAAAGTCGATTCACCGTAAGCCTTCTGTAACATTTTCAGTGACTCCGAACACGAAATTCCATTGCCGATGCAAAATTTAAGACAAACTCTTTGTTCGATATTTTTGTCCATTATGAAATTCGCAATACACACTATACAGGGTTATTTGTAAAACACCAGAAACCTCTTAGGCAGTGAAGTACACATGATTATAAGCAACTTTTACTTTGGGAAAACTCTGAAATCTCGAAAAAAATATCAACTGTTTCATACAAAATGCAATATTTAGTCAATTTGAATGTATGGAACAGCTGATATTTTTCTCGAGCTTTCGGAGTTTTCCCAAAGTAAAAGTCGCTTATAATCATGAGTACTTTCACTGCCTAAGAGGTTTCTGGTGTTTTACAAATAACCCTGTATATGATATTACTAAAACCAGCACTGTATTTAATATAAATAACAGATGCAACTCAAACTCCGCGCCAAAATGGAAAACAGTTGTGCCAATCTAACAACTACAAAAAAACAAAAATTTGAATTTGGAACCATAAACAAATCATCCATTCCCGATACTTTTTTGACTGAATGTATCTATGGGAAATCATCAAATGACTCCTCCCGCTCTGGGTGGAGCAGAAGCGAGTGTCAGACTCTTACTGACTAAAACCCAACCGTGTTCCTCCTAGTGCCCTTTGCGTTCTCTTTCGAACAGATTCCACAACCCTGGAAGTAAGAAGTAAAGCCTAGAATGTAATCTTATCACGAACTATGAAACAATCAACTCGTTAGTAAATCAATAAACAGTTACAAGCCCTGATTGATTTATTACGTATAAATGGGCTATAAAGAGAGCCACGATAAGCCTATTGTTCAGAGGGGCTTATTTGTGGGAGCAGGAATATTTAGATACTGGTTCTTTTCTTATTATTTTGTTTTAGGGCTTATTTACCCCGGTGTACATTTCTCGTCTCCACTACACCACTCCGCCGTATGGTGTCAGCTGATGCCACATGGTGACCTAAAAGAATAATACCATATCCCATCACTTCCCGTGGGTGTCGTAAGAGGCGACTAAGGGACTCACCAGAGAATGGTCAGAAGCGTTCTCTGTAAAACGCTTCACCATACTCTGCGATCGCCAACCCGCCTGCCAAGTGTGGCAATTATGGCAAACCCCCCCTTTGGGGGAGGCCTGTGTCCAGCAGTGGACGTCTTTCAGCTGTTATGATGATGATGATGGTGACAACACCACTGACGCGGAAGAGATCGTAAAGTGAGTGCCTTAGAGGTTGAAGTACGCTCCGAGGGTGCAGCTGCTGGAGTCGCATCGCAACGTTAACTTTAAGGCGTTTGTGGTGCGCACTCCAACATGCCACCCGCCTCAGGTGATGAAGGAAAGCTTTTGACACCGGATGTGGTATTCCGCTGCTTTCACGGGCAAGTGCCACCGGAACGCACAAAGACTTAGTGCAATTCAGTGATGCCAACATAGTTTTAAGTTTTATTTACTAACACAATTGTAATAATATTAAACTTAGGTTAAGGTATTTATCTGTGGATCTTTGTAACCTGAAAATAAATGGTTAATTTATTTTTAATAAAATCCACAGCTCTTTAAAAATTTACTTAAAATAAATATACCGATCTTACAGTCAATTACGGAATAACAATTTTATTACCAATTATATGCATCAGCAACAAACATAATTAATGAATATACAAAACCGAATACAATCAGGCGTCGAAGAATTCCTCCGCATCGCCGTCATCCGGAAACGTGCCCAGAAGACTGGCAGCACTGCCACGTTGAATGTTAATGCTAATTCTTTGAGCAAAGAACGAGCCAGCCCTCTGGTCACGCAAAGTGTCAATCAGTCGGCGACAAATGTCCTTAAAAAGGAGACGCGCACTAACAAAATTATAAATGCGAAAGTAACTCTGTCTGTCTGTCCGTCGCGCTTTCACGCCAAAACTACTGAACCGATTTAAATGAAATTCAGTACACAGATAGTCTAGAACCTGAGAAAGGACATAGAATTTTTATCACGAGAGTATGTGCCCTAAGGATCACGCGGGCGAAGCAAGAAAGAAATAGTTTTTAATATTTGTTTTAAGTGGAAATAGAAATTCACCCTCTCGAGAGTGGAAGCTCAGTAACTGGGTTCTATCGGTTACCTTTCGGGCACGAGACCCTAAAATAAATTAACCACAAGACTAACTTACCTAGTTACTCAACAGAACAAGAAACAGAGTTTTCTAACAAATGTTGAGCTCAGCCGTAACTCGAAAGATCTTTAAAGAACTCTAACTACAACCAAAAAATACTTCAAGTTAAACTATAAAACTATGTGTAAAAGAGTTTCAGAGTTGTTCTCAAATGTTTACAGTATTGCTTTGAGAGCAAGGCTGAGTTTACAACGACCAAGTGAAAGAGTAAAACAGATTTTAAGGCTATAAGCTGTCGTTTTACCCAGTAGTTTTCAATTGTAGGTTAGGATCACTCGGGCGTCTGTCTGTCCGTATGTCTTTTTAGTTTTCTCCGGATCTACAGAACTGATTATGTTGTAATTTGGTATACATATGGAGTTCTGTAACCCAAACGCGGACTTTTCACGTAAATTTTTTTTTAGTATGGGGGTCAGTGTTGGGAGACAAACTAGAAAATTTAAAAAAAAAGTTTTTTAAACTGTATCGTGTGATATATCAAATAAAAGGGCTTACTGTGAAATATCTCTTTTATCGGTCCAATATTTGGAGGAGAAAGCTGTCGAGAGCCAAACCTCGAATTATTACTTTTTACATACAAAGTCTCGCCGCCAGCATTTTCTTTTAAGGCGCAGATACGGCTCAGTAGCTGATTTCAAAATAAGCATCACGTCTAAACGGTTAATCGAAATAAAATAAAAAAATATATGTTATATTACACAATTTTTTTTAATCCGAATATTCTGAGTTATATTTTGTTTAACATAGTGTAATTCATTTGTAATTCATGTCTAACACGGACATAGAAACTGTTTTATGAAACATGCGCTATCTAAATGATATTTAATCATCCACATTTTGGTACACGGTTATTTTTTTTAAAGTCACAGAATAATAAGAAAAGTCCAAAAAAACTACAGAACTTTGGGTCGCGCGGGTATCAAACGAGTGCGCGTTTTGTTCCCTCAAGGTCACTGGCGTATGTCGTCGTGTTAAGAGCGCACCGAGCTTTTAGTTTAGATATTCTATTTGGTCCGTGTATGTGTGCGTAAGCGCAGGCAAAAACTGTACGTAAGCGCAGGCAAAAACTGTACGTAAGCGCAAGTGACATAGAGTTCAACGTCCGACGGCAAAAGCAGGACTAAACCGGATAAGGGGGAAGCGAGGCAGCTCTAGCTAGAATGCTGCAATTCTTCTTCTTATCGTGTAGGAAGTAAGGACTAACAAATCATCATCTTCATAGTGCAAGTGCACCCCCTTGCATCTTGACAACATCATATTCTCCACCACCCACCATCTGCAGACCTTCTTGAAGAGGACTTTTGACTGAAAGGTGTCGTATTTCGACGTTTCCGAGGACGGTTACGCGACTCCACGCGGCGACACACGACGCCGACGTTACGTGTATAGTTATAGTTTTAATATGGTTTGTAATATGTATTAGTTTAATATAAGGTTGTGTATTTTATCTATGGGCCTCAGATGGCTGAAAATAAAATTATATTATTACTAGTCGACTCGCGCAACATCGTCTGCGTCACAATTTTCATTACTGCTCCGCTCCTATTGGTATTAGCGTGATGATATATAGCCTATAGGCTTCCTCGATAAATGGGCTATCTAACACTAAAAGATTTTTTTAAATCGGACCAAGAGTTCCTGAGATTAGCGCGTTCAATTAAACAAACAAACGAACAAATTATACAGCTTTATAAATTGGTATAGAGATATTATATTATAATACAATGCAGACGTCGTGGACGGTTGTCTATTGCAGTTTTTATGGTTTTTTTTACTATTGATAGGCACGCGTTTGACCACTATCTCACCTGATGGTAAGCGAGGATGTGGTCGAAGATGGAGCACGCTTGCCTAGAAATAACCTATTCACTCTTGATTTAAAGACTCCCAGGTTGTAGCTATCAGGAAACACAGACTCCGGCAGGAAATTCCACTCCTTAGCTGTACGCACTATGAATGTGTTCCCAAAACGTTTTGTGCGTATGGGTGGGATGTCCACCATGTACCGGTGGCGCATCGCCGTTCGTCTTGTGGTCCGATGATGGAACGGGCTTGGCGGAATAAAATTATGCAATTCCGTCGCACATTCCCCAAAATGCAACCGGTAAAAAACCGACAGGCTAGCAACTCGTCGTCGATGTTCAAGACTTTGGAGCTTCGACGCGACGAGCCTCTCATTGCCGATGATCCTCTTGGCTCGTTTCTCAATTGACTCAAGGGCATCAAGCTGGTATCTGGCAGATCCATCCCAAAGATGAGAGCAGTATTCCATACACGATCGAACTTGCGCTTGATAGAGTTTGAGCAGCTGTTCCGGCGTGAAGTAACGTCTCACCTTAGCCAGAATCCCCAACTTCTTTGCAGCCACTTGAGCTTTTGCCTCTATGTAAGGGCCAAAATTGAGAGTAGATGTTAATGCAACCCCAAGAAACTCAAGATGGTCGGTTATCGGCACGGTTTCACCGCGGAAAGATGGAGCTGGGCGGAATTGGCTCCTTTTGGCGGAAAAAAGACACGCTTGGGTCTTAGCAGCATTGAACTTGACCAGATTGGCATCGCCCCAATCAGAGACCGCCTGTAGGGACACGTTCAAGCGCTCAACCATTACCTCCCGGAGAGACCGGATCTGCGACCCACCAGCTCGTGCGTCGGACACGTATCTTTCAGCAACAGTGCTGTCGTCTGCATACCCAAAGGTACCGGGTTTAAGCAGATCATTAATATGCAGCAAGAACAGTGTTGCCAAAAGCACCGACCCCTGAGGAACCCCGGCATTAATATCCAGCAGTCCAGACGAGCAGCCATCTATGACCACTTGGATAGACCGATCCCTCAGGAAATCTGCGATCCAATCACACAAACCGGCGGGCAGACCGAAGGAAGGAAGCTTACTAATAAGGCCATCGTGCCAGACCCTGTCGAAGGCCTTCGAGATGTCAAGGGAGACCGCCAGTGCCTCCCCGTGCTTCCCTATGGCCTCACTCCAGATGTGAATGGCATACGCTAGAAGATCCCCAGTTGACCGATTTCGGCGAAACCCGTATTGCCGGTCACTAAGGATATCATTCGCTTCTAGGTACGCCAGGAGCTTCTGATTCAGCACGCGTTCCATAGTCTTACAGTGTATGGACGTTACCGAGATGGGTCTATAATTCGACAGGTCAGCTCGACTACCCTTCTTGGGCACGGGCTGCACGTTAGCTTGCTTCCAAGCCTTCGGCACTTTTCCAGTCTCAAACGAAAGGCGAAATAGGCGTGTCAAGATCGGAGACAACTCAGGCGCACAAGTCTTCAGAACAATTGCCGGTATCCCGTCGGGACCACTAGCCTTGTTCACGTGTAGGTTACGCAGTACCCTACGGACGTCCTTCAATGTACGACATACTCGACTCGCATTCACCAGGAGAGGCGGAGGGCGTCGCGCCACCAGGATCCAGACGTGAAGGTTCCGCAAACAAAGAAGCAAACAAGTTCGCTTTCTCCTCAGCGGAGTGGGCCAGCGTCCCGTCGGGTCTCAGCAGTGGTGGTAGTGAGGGGCGGCAGAAGTTCGATTCGACCGACTTAGCCAGGGACCAAAAAGCCTTACTACCTGCTGGGTATGAACCAAGTTTGTTCCCTATTCGGCTAATGTGGTCAAATCGAGCCCTCCGCAACACCTTCTTGCAGGACTTAGCAGCCCTGTTGAAGGCTCTCTTCTTCTGACTCACGTCATTTGCTTTGCGCGTACGAGCGTCGACCCATGCTAGGTACGCCGCGTGCTTAAGCGCATCGGCGCGATTGCACTCGGCACCAAACCAAGGACGAGCTTCGCCAGATATTGCTATGTTAGAGAACGGAATGTAGTACTCCATTCCCCTCCGCAACACATCCGTCACGGCGTCCGCGCACGACGTAGCATCAGTGGAAGAAAAGCAAGTAGGCTGCCAAGGGTAACATGCGAAGAAAGATCGCATGCCATCCCAATCTGCTGACTTGTATCGCCATACCCGCCGGGTGCCTCTTGGGCTAAGATCGGGCGGAGAGTAGACAGACACAGACTTCACCAGACAGTGGTCGGAACTACCCAGTGGTGATGAAATCGACACCGAATAGCGGTCTGGATCTGTTGTCAGCAGAAGGTCCAAGCAATTGGCAGTGTGCGAATCAACATCCGGCACCCTCGTTGCCGCCTGGACCAGCTGGGTAAGATTTAACGCAAGCGCTAGCTTTCGCGTCTCTCGTCCAGCATGGTCTGTGCACTGGTATGGGAAGAGCCACTCCTGATGGTGGGCATTGAAGTCCCCCAGTAACACCAATTGGGCAGAAGGGTACCGCTGCTGAGCCGCATCCGCCGCCTCACTCAGGTGCTGTGTAAGCCCAGTTGTCTCCAAATCACCGCTGTGCGAACGGTAGACGCATGCGTAGACCGCGCGCACGGCGCGTGCGTTTGTCTAGACCTATGTCCACCATAGCCCACAGCGTTGAGAACCTGGAGTCTTCAAGGTAGCGGAGACGCCGATAGCAGATGTCGTCCCGGGCGTACATGCATACGCCCGCGCGGGGTCTAAAGTGGTGCTCCAGGGTAAACCCAGGGTAAGACAGGTATGACACGTCCGACGGACATCCGATCTGCGTTTCCGACAGGAACAAGAGCGCTGGTTTCTCGGTCTCAAGATGGTGATGGACTGCGGCGAGATTTGAGTGCAGACCTCGTATATTAGAGAGGTGCACTTTATGCGAAAGGACGTGCTGCCACTGTACAGCTTTTCTCTTTTTATTCCTGTTCATTAATAAACTTGAGTGATGGAGGTTGAGGAGAAGGAAGTGAAATGAGGTTCCAAGCTGCTAACCTTCAGGCACGCCCTGACAGGACGACATCTTTGGGGGACTAGTCTGGAGACTGCGGGGACGCCCGAGCCCCCCCGGAAATGTCCATCGGGCCCTTTCATCTGGTCGCCAACCAGCACGATGGTGCATTCCGGGATTTTTCGTCAGATGGCGGGGCAGCCTTTCATGTGTGGCTAGCACACTACTTGGGCCCCCAACTATCTGCGGTCGGCCAGCGGTGCACCGTGCCTCGGATCCCGCTACCCTCCAAGACTAGTCTCCCGATACGCCCATGCCAGGGCTAGCCTGGCTGGTCTGCCTGCATTGGAACAACTATTTCGACCCAAGTCCTCTGAATTGGCTACACTGAGCATCGTACCGGAACACAGCTAAGCCGCTTGGCGGTACGTCTTTGCCCAGTGGGTGGTCACAAGCCATCGGCCGAAGCCTACCACCAGTTAGTGTCACCTGATTAGCACCACCCGGGGACCACGTGTAGGGTCTTACATTGGGTATTCTCCTACGGACGCGGGTGACTCGGCCCCCACATGTCGGCCTGAACCACAAAATTATTGATTCTGGTAATTATTAACCAGATTCAGATTATTTAGCACAAACTAACATATTACATCTATGTCTATTTTGTTAGTTTGGTCTGAATAAAACTGCACCCGTGTGAACCCGGGGCGGGTCGCTAGTATAATAATATAATAGACTAAACTAGCTGACCCGTGCCCAATTCATTGGGCGTTATTTTTCGGGTTAATACATAGACTATGCCACTCACAAATAACGTGGTTTTCTATTGGTAAAAGAATTTTCAAAATCGGTTCAGTAGATCCAGAGATTACCCCTTACAAACTCACAGACTTTACCTCTTTATAATATCTTTACATCATCTGCCTAGCCTTTTTCCAACTATATTGGGGTCGGCTTCCAGTCAAGCCGGATTTAGCTGAATACTAGTATTTTACGTAGAGCGGCTGCCTACCAGACCTCCACAACCCATTAACTGAGTAACACGGTATTTCATGGCGAGACTGGAGTCAGATTTACTGGCTTCTGACTATCCGTAACGACTGCGCAAGATCTACAAATGACAGCCGGGACCAACGGCTTAACGTGCTTTCTGAGGCACGGAGGAAACTCGGTATATTAAGACGCTCACCCATCCACAGACCAACCTTGGCCAACTTGCTTAACCCGTGTGGCTGTTATTATCTAACCAATATTAGTATATACCTCTTTATAATATTAGTTATTGGTTACCGACACTCTAAGACAGTATGTAAGACAATAGCCGGGCCCTGCCCAAAGCTCGCCTAACTATTTCTATTTTGTTCATAACTAGAGGACACTCAGGTTCATTCAAAGTCACGGTGAATAGTAACTGTTGAGCACTCAGTATAACATATACCAACTCTGCGCTGCAGTTTCGCTCGCGTGGTTATAGATTTTCACGAAAAATCCTATAACCATCTTTAGGATCTATTTCTGTACGTTTCCAAACGTCTTTTATAATGCGCACAGCAAAGGAGTGGAACTCTCTGCCTTAAATTTTTTTTTTAAGGATGGGAAATCATCAAATAACTCCTCCCGCTCTGGGTAAAGCAAGAGGGAGTGTCAGACTCTTACTGACTAAAACCCATCCGTGTTCCTCCTGGTGCCCTTTGTGTTCCAAGGCTATGGCACCCCTTTCGAACAGATTCCGCAGCCCCAGCAGGCACCTGCCCTAGCGGCCCCGTCTTTCACGCTGATATCTCTTTGAGGCGCGCTGGGATCGCAGCGCGCCGCTGACCCGGGCCTAGTTCTGATCAGACGGCGAGCCATCCTCTGCTCGCCGACCGCAGGCCCGCGCCTACGGCGGCCGGGAATCGTCCTGCGACTCCCGACGCCTGGGGTGTCTCCTTCTGTTGCGGCGACTGGGACGTGAGGATTCCCTCTCTCTCACACGTTCGGCCTCCTCCTATGCTAGCATTAATGCTTCGCAGAAGGAGTTTACCGCTTCCCATGCCTCCTCGCTCCGGACCATAGATTGAACCAAGGCCGGTTGCGAGAGGTCGCCGCCGCCGATCGCCTCAACGAGGACCCGGCGGTGCTCCACCCAAGCAGGACAGACCTCCACCGTGTCCTCCGGGTGACCCTCACAGTGTTGACACCCGGGCGTGTCCTCCCGCCGAATCCGAAACAGGTATCTCCCGAAATAACCGTGTCCGGTGAGTACCTGCGTCAGGCGGAAGGTGAGGACACCGTGGCGCCGCTCCAGCCACTCCTCAAAGAGGGGACTTATCGCCTGGATTGTGGCGTGCCCAGCGCTGGGTTGCGACAGTCGCTGTCTCCATACCGCAATTTGCCGCGGCAGAGGAGTCTCGCCCCGGCGTTGCGCCTCCACGCGCCATTCGTAATGTGCGCAAGGGGTCTCGCCTCCAGATCCCATGGCGGAAGTCCGGCAAGGAGGCTCGCCGACTCGCCAGAGACCGTGCGGTATCCCCGGGCCAGTCGGATAGCCATGACCCTCTGAGATGCGTTGAGGTAACGGGCAGGTCGCTTCCTCAAGATTAGATTGGGCAGAAGCCGCTTGAAGGCAGCCCCGGCTCGCCCAAGTCTGGGAGTCAAACGTCGGAAATGTTCGACGAAGTTCCACCGGCTGTCAAGGACGAGACCCAGGTAAGTCATCGTCGACCCGACATCGATGTGAACCCCTCCTACGGTTATAGCAGACAACACTGCATAGCAGACAACACTGACGCCGCAAGGGAGGTCGGCGCGCAGCACCCAGTCGTAGCCGATGTCCCACAGGAGCGGCCCCACAACGGAACCCTGTGGAACACCACACGACATCTCTCGCCGGTTCCACTCTCCCAGGTGACAGGGGTAGATGACGGCTCTGTCCGTCAAGTAAGCCTCGACTACGCGACGGAGGTAGGTCGGCACCCGGTGATACCGAAGTGCCTCCCTAATGCAACTCCAGGGCAGGGTGTTAAAGGCATTGGAAATGTCCAGAGACACCGCCAAGACGACCCCGCCCCGGGAAACCGCGTCCCCCGTCGAAAGGGCTCTCACGCGCATGGTGGCGTCCACCGTCGAGCGGCCCGTGCGGAAACCGAACTGGTTCTCCGCCAGATCCGGCCCCACCCTCACTAGGTGCTCGACAAGGCGGTTTGCAATTACTCTTTCAAAGAGCTTGCCCACCTTATCGAGCAGCACAATGGGCCGGTATGCGGACGGAGAGTTCGCAGGGCGCCCCGGCTTCTTAATGAGGACCAGTTTCCCCGTCTTCCAACGAAGTGGGAACTGGCCCCTCTCCAAGCAGGCACTTAGGAACCCTCTTAGTCGAGGCCCGAGAGCCTCCAAGGCCAGGACCCAGGCTTTTCCAGGTAAGCCGTCGGGTCCTGGGGCGGTATTTTTGGCCTTCAGCCTATTAACCGCCACTCTCAGGTCTACCTCAGTCGGAACTCTCTGCCTGCGTCTGTGTTTCCAAGCGCTTACAACCCTAATTTCTTCAAAGTTATAGTGAACAGGCTCCTTCTGGGTAAGCTCGCTCCATCGTAGACTTTGTCTCTGTCGTCTCTGACCTAGACTAGAGTCAAGAGCAAACCGATCACAAATAAAAAAAAACTTCTTTTCGCATTTAAATTATTACCCGAGGTCTGTCGAAAATGATCCCAAGGGAAAATACTCCCGGGATAAAAAATAATCAATATTTTATTTAGGACCTGGTCTGCTCGCGTGCTAAGCATCAGCAAAATCGGTTCAGTGGTTTAGGCGTGGAAGCTTAACAGACAGACAGAGGTACTTTCGCTCTTACAATATTAGTACAGATGAAATGACGACCTGCCTGTCATCTAGACGGTAGGTAGGTGTTAATATATTTGTGTAACCGAGGGAGAGTATTGTTCCATGTGAGGTGAAGAGCTGAGACCTAAGTATTTTAAGAGTATTAGACAAGGGTTTATTCCCTGATTTGAATAGTGGTGCGTTTTCGTTTAATTCTTTTAAATAAACTGAATAATGAGCCATGACGAAAAATTCATAGAATTTAAGACGTTTTGCTAATAAGAGGTTTTGCGAATATTATGTTTTTTTTTAAGCTTTTTTTTAACTTGCAATGTACGTATGTATTACTATTTAAAAGAAATACTTACTGCATGGCAATTATTATATATAACCACTAGTCGACTCGCGCAACTTCGTCTGCGTCACAATTTTCATCACTGCTCCGCTCTTAGTAGTCTTAGCGTGATGATATATGGCCTATAGCCTTTCTCGATAAATAGGCTATCTAACACTGAAATAATTTTTCATAGCGGACCAGTAGTTCCTGAGATTGGCGCGTTCGAGCAAACAAACAAACTCTTCAGCTTTATATAGTTATTATTTACTAGTTGACCCGCGCAACTTCGTCTTCATCACAATTTTCATTACTGCTCCGCTCTTATTGGTCTTAGCGTGATGATATATAACCTATAGTCTTCCTCGATATTAATGGGCTATCTAACACTAAAATAATTTTTGAAATCGGACCAGTAGTTCCTGAGATTACCGCGTTCAAGCAAACAAACTCTTCAGCTTTATATATTAGTATAGATATAACCATTTATCAAATAATACTCAAGATTTGCCATTGCCGGTGTTCAAAAGGGTATTGTTTAGTATGTTACAAAAAAAAATACTTACTAAAAATATGAATAACTCAAAATAAATAAAAAGTAAAAAAAGATTAAAAGGAAAAAACACTTTTGGACAGACAAACAGAGTTAATTTCACATTATTTATAATATTAATAAGGTAGTAAGGATTACTATTACTATATTACTATTACTAATTACTAAGGAACGTTATTTCAAGCACATAATTTGTCTATTGGATCCTAACCAAACTTTATGGTACCTTCTTCTTCTTCTTATCGTGTAGGCAGTAAGGTCTAACGACCCCACACAGCCCCCACCTTACAATACCTCATATAACATAGGTGGGAGTGGGCAGAGTAGGTACATCACTCGCAGAACAGATGGTCAATGGAGCCGAAAAGTTCTGGAGTGGTTACCGCGTACCAGAAGACGCAACGTCGTCTCCCACAAGGTGGACCGATGACCTGCTGTGAGTGCCTATGTCCGGCAGTGGACGTCTTTCGGCAGATATGATGATGGTGATAATAGATTCCCAAAAATCCTGAACGTTTAATTCAAGAAGAAATTCTTGCCCTTAAGCAGGGAATTTCTTCAACTGTAATTAGAAAATCATTATCATCATATCAGCTGAAAGACGTCCACTGCTGAACATAGGCCTCCCCCAAGTGTTGGGGACTTGCCATAATCGCCACGCTTGGCAGGCGGATTGGCGCTCGCAGTGTGCGTTTTGCAGAGATCGCTGCTGCCCATTCTCTGGTGAGTCCCTTAGTCGCCTCTCACGACATCCACGGGAAGTGATGGGATGGTATTATTCTTTTACGGTACTGGCCGACACCATACGGCCATAAGAAAATATGAATATGAAAACTGAGCGCAAACCTACCAAATGATACGGTGAGTACCTATATTACTTGTTTTGCTCAAAATGCACGTACGATTAGATGCGTTTAAATGAGTCCGTCCTCTCACTGGATAATTACTGACGCACCGTTGATTACATAATGTGCGCACTGGGGACAGAGAGTAAGTTAGAAGGAGACAGGACACATTGAACGGAAGAACCTTCTGATCTGGTTGGAACTTTTTTCTATGGTAGCTGGTACACCACGCCCGAAGAAAAAGGAATAATATTATATATATTATTATTTATTAGGTATATTTCTTTTGTTCCTACTCCTTCGCTGTACTTTTCTGATTAATTTCGTTGCAGGATCCAAGACAGTTGAATCGTTTCTCCGGGACTCGACGGGTTTCATTGGCTCGGCGTTTTTCTGGTGGTCGCCACTGTTGAGGCTTTCAGGAGTTGCAGTGGTTGGGAATGTGTGGCGGGCTTGTCCCAAAAAAAAATCTCCCGCGCCACCATTTGTTCTTTTTTTTTTATTTTCAAAGTTACAACAAGAAACTCAAATATGGGTAAAATACTAACATGGTGCTCCAAAGTGTCACGTTGCCGAAATATTACTGTAATATTAATAAAACTGATATTGAGACAATGAGTATCAATCAGAGAAAAACCCGGCCACGGCCGCACTAGAAGAGTTCCGTACCATGAACCTTAATTTTTATTATTTGTTGTAATAGCGGCAATAGAAATACACAATCTGTGTAAATTTAAACTGTCTACCTATTACGGTTCTTGAGATACAGCTCTCTGACTGACAGACAGACGGACGGACGGACAGCGGAGGCTTAGTAATAGGGTTCCGTTGGTTACTCTTTGGGTACGAAACCCTAAAAAAGAAAAGAAATTGTAGTTTATTGATGCCAAAAGAGAATAACTTAACAACTAACTAAATAACCTATTTCACTCGCTAGATTAAGACTACGTCAGGACCGGGCATTAACTGCCACGAGTCTTTAGTCACATCAAAGACAAAACAGAACACTATTCAACAAATTGTCTATGGCGCGACGTCCGGCACTGACTGACACTGACAAATTGACATTGACAAGCTCAGTGGACTACTTGCAGACTTATACATAATCTGTGACAATTTCAACTGTCTACTTATTACGGTTCTTGAGATACAGCCCGCTGACTGACAAACAGACGGACGAACGGACAGCGGAGGCTTAATAATAGAGTTCCGTTGGTTATTCTTTGGGTATGGAACCCTAAAAAGGCTATCTATGGCTAAGAAAATCCCTCTGAACATTTCGTAATTAATACTTACTCTATGGTCCCTGACTGGATGAATGAACCCTCTGTGTAACTAGGTAGGCACATAATTTAGGTCTCCATTTTAATATTAGGTATCTATCTAGTTACTAAAACGCACAAAATTAATTATTGAAACTAATTACTCTGAAAACTTTATTAACGCTTTTGGGCGGCCATTACACAATTGAACTATTAAATTGGTCAGCTTAAATATTCAGAATATATTTTTTTTAGGGACTACGCTACCTATCCGTCTGCTCGTTCATCCGTCTGTTTGTCGGCGGGCTGTATCTCAAGAACCGTAATAG
Source organism: Lacanobia oleracea (assembly GCA_950371165.1). Lineage (NCBI taxonomy): Eukaryota > Metazoa > Arthropoda > Insecta > Lepidoptera > Noctuidae > Lacanobia > Lacanobia oleracea. The sequence goes on along the minus strand of OX493412.1, from coordinate 3,198,584 downwards.
GTACACAGAACTTGAAATTTTGACAGAGTGTTTATTGCTATTACCGCTATAGCAAAAAATAATAAGAATTAAATTGAAAATTAAAGCTCCCATTTATTCGGTTAATGGTACAGAACCCTTCTTGTAAGAATCCGTACTAAGCTGGTTTTATTATTTTATTGATAGGCTAGCATTTGACAACAATTTCACCAGGTGGTAAGCGATGATGCGGTCGAAGATGGTGCACGCTTCCCTAGAAGTAACCTATTCACCTTTGACTTAGTGACTCCAGACTAGCGATTGCAAAAAATGCCCATGGTCGACCAGCAAGATTTGCTGATCGATCATGATTTTACAAATCTATACTTCAATATACTAATATATAAAGCTGAAGAGTTTGTTTGTTTGCTTGAATGCGCTAATCTCAGGAACTACTGGTCCGATTTGAAAAATTCTTTGAGTGTTTGATAGGCCATTAATATCGAGGAAGGCTATAGGCTATACTATATATCATCACGCTAAGACCAATAGGAGCGGAGCAGATGAAGTTGCGCGGGTTAACTAGTGTTTCATAGATTGCTATTTTGCATCAATATGAATATTATGTTTATTTATCATGAAACTAAGTATACTCCTCTATTTATTTACGTAACGTAAAGTGGCTTTTTATGAAATTTCACAAAAAGTGTTCCTAATTAATAGTTTTTTTTTTTTAGGATGGGAATTCGTCAAATGGCTCCTCCCGCTCTGGGTACAGCAGGAGGGAGTGTCAGACTTTTACTGACTAAACCCATCCGTGTTCCTCCTAGTGCCCTTTGCGTTCCAGGGTACGATACCTCTTTCGAACGAAGTCCGCATCCCCAGCAGGAACTGGCCCTAGTGGGCCCCGTCTTCCATGCTGACATCTCCTTGAGGCGCGCCGGGATCGCAGCGCGCCGCCGACCCGGGCCTGGTTCTGATCAGACGGCTCCTAATAAATAGCCTACCTTCATAAATAGCTATTTATTTATTTTCTTTGTAAGTAATAACTGACTATTTATATCTACTTAACCTAACTAGGTACGTACTTATCTTCATTTTCTTCTTCTGCCTAGCCTTTTCCCAACTATATTCGGGTCGGCTTCCAGTCAAACCGGAATTAGCTGAATATCAGTATTTTACGAGGAGCGGCTGCCTACCTGACCTCCACAACCCATTACCTGGGTAACACGGTACTTCATGGCAAGACTGGAGTCAGATTTACTAGCTTCTGACTATCGTATCGTATCGTCGTTGTAGATGTATGTGTTACGTAGCTGTAACGACTTCCGAAGATCTACAGATGACAATCGGAACCAACCTTAACGGTCACCCATCCACAGACCAACCTTGGCAAGCGTTGCTTAACCTTGAAGATCGATCCGTGCGGCTGTTATTATCTAGCCACGAGCTCCTCGTACGTAAACAAAAAAAAACTTAGGTGTCGCAGTATTCATCCACATTTCTGTCATTCGGAAATGTGCCCGGGCGACATTGTCACGTTTAATTCTTCATTATTTTTCATTATATTTAATTTTTCTTCAAAAGAGCCTTCCATCGCTGTGTCTTCCGGTACGCGGTCGCCACTCCAGAGCTTTTCGGCCCCATCGACCATCTGTTCTGCGAGTAATGTGCCCTGCCCCTGCCACTTCAGTTTGGCATTCCTTAAATAAATAATATCAAAGGAATAAGCTTTAATCATGTTTTATAACTATCTACTTTTTGTTCTCGATAAAATAAAAACTAGCCAGATGGCATGAACACCTAGATAATTATATTTTTCTTGTAAAACCAGTCCCGTGGCTAGTTTCCTTTTAGAGAAAAATGAGTCGCCTGTACATTACGGTCTGTGATAATATTAATTTCATGTCTTTTACGAGTTTTAATTATAATATTAACGCATAGTTTTTAAAATGTTGTGACCTAAGCTTTACTGTAATGAGTTGTATGTTGTATGGACATCGAATATTGCTACTTAAACAGAATAAAACACATTTCTCGTATGGGAGTCCGTTTAAATTTTTAATTTAATTTAATGTTTATTACCTATTTGTTGTCTCAGCGGCAATCGAAATACACGCCGTGAAAATTTCAACAGTCTGTCTATTACTGTTCTTGAGAGTTAATAATTCTTATTATTTATTTTTATAGCAACAATAGAAATACACAATCTGTAAAAAAACAATTGTCTACCTATTAAGGTTCTTGAGATACAGCTCGCTGACAGACAGACGGACGGACGGATGGCAGCGAAGACTTAGTAATAGGGTTCGGGTAGGGGTATGGAACCCTAAAAAATAAATCTCACTTTACCCAACCCGGGAACCAAAACTAGGACCTCATGCTCAATGGTATGGTAGCACTTGGCAACCACTAGGCCAACGAGGTAATTACTTTACCAATTCGGCAAAATTAACGAACGCGAGTATTTAAACTTTGAATTGATTTTTAACCGACTCCAAAAAAGGAGGAGGTTCTCAATTCAGTTGTTTTTTATGTTTGTTACCTCATAACTCCGTCATTTATGAACCGATTTGAAAAATTCTTGTTTCATTTGAAAGGGTATACTTCCCGATTGGTCTCATTGTCACCAAGTCAGAATCTGATGATGGGTTCCCATGAAAATTGAGGGCAACCCTCAAATTTTATAGGCACATACAATGTTTTTCATTAACTTTCTATCGCAATTCAGATATTTGTGCCTAGTAATCATCATCTCATGTTGCTGAGCTGATGATGAAATGTTTGTTCAGCGATATTTTCGCCAATTGTCAGCCGATTCGGATGATTTTTTTTTTGTTTGGAAGAATATTTTCCTAGACTGATTCCATTTCAATTTAGTGAAGATCTGATAAAGAACTTTGGAGGTCGGCAACGGAACTGTTCAATAAATGATAGCAAAGGGATCGGGATTGCTGAAATCGCATGTTTTTTTAGTGTTTACACCAGTTCAACCATTGAAAAGTGAAAAATAAAAACTTTTTACAAAAAATACAACCGACTTCCAAAAGTCGGTGTTTTTGGTTATTTTTTTTTTGTTTTTTTACACCGACTTCCGAATTTAAAGTTCTTTTCTTTCTTCCGAAGTTATTTTGTACCTTGTAGTGTTTTGTTTTTGGAAGTCGGTTGTATTTTTTTTGTAAAAAAGCTTTTCTTATATCTTTCTATACTTACACAACATGAAAAATCAAGCTTGTCGCCACAATCGATAAATAACAAAGTTTATTATATTAATCTTTCAAACATCAGAAATAATAATTGGTCTTTTTAGCCTGTACCGTGAGAAACTTTTGCACGAACTCTTACCAACTTAACTCACTCATTTGTATTGAACCTTAAGTTTTTACTACAAGGTTGGATGTCATTTGTTTCTAAGTGTAAATAAGTTGGTAAAGCTTGAAAAGGGCAGTATTAAGAGTGCGATTTATATGCAGTATTGCAAACAAAATTAAAAACAAGGTTTGTGCACATGTGCGGTTTTGTATGTAAGTCATTATGACTCGTGACGTATGGGAACTGCAGTATTTTAGGTAAGTAAATTAACTTAGTAAAACGACATTCAAATTCAAAAGTCGTTTACTCAAATTAGGGTGAGAGCCAGCACTTTCTGAACGTCAAGTTTTACAAGAGACAGTCTCCCAAAACGTTTTAGCTGTGGAGAAGAAGTGGCCGACAAACTCTCCAGCAACACATCGAAACGCGATTCTAAGTGAAATTGATATTTGCCTGCTGGGGCTTCGGACTTCGATCGAAAGAGTCACCACACCGAACGCAAAGGGCACTAGGAGGAACACGAATGGGTTTTAGTCAGTAAGATGTACTTTGTTAAGCTATTGCATAGCTTCTATCGCGGGCCTTGAGCGCGGGGACCGAATCCAGAAATTCCGTAACGAAAAAACCTCACGCTCCCCACTCCGACGGACACGGAGGTGTGGCTTGCAGGCCGTGCATCGTCTAACGTCGTTTCAGTTCGGCAGTCTTCGACACGGCGTTGTCAACACCGCGTTTTGTGCTTGCGATTAGACGTATTTTTTGTCTCACCTTGACCTTAGAGGTTAAGCAAAACTCACCAAGGTCGGGTTTTGGATGGGTGACCAAGTTAATGTTGTTTTTTTGTCTCACCTTGACCTTAGAGGTTAAGTAAATCTCACCAAAGTCGGGTTTTGGATGGGTAATCATGTTAATGTTGTTTTATATCTCACCTTGACCTTAGAGGTTAAGCAAAACTCACCAAGGTCGGGTTTTGGATGGGTAACCATGTTAATGTTGCTTTTTTGTCTCATTTGGACCTTAGAGGTTAAGCAAAACTCACCAAGGTCGGGTTTTGGATGGGTAACCACGTTAATGTTGTTTTTTGACTCACCTTGACCTTAGAAGTTAAGCAAACTCACCAAGGTCGGGTTTTTTTGTTTTTTGTTCAATATCTTTGACATTTTTAATTCATTTTCAATCTGACATTGTAATTTATTCTATTTAATATTAATCATATTTAAATTGCACTCACACATATTTTAACCTGTTCTATCTATAGTTTACACCTCCTCCTGCAATTGTGTATAGTAATGTTGTGGTTGTCTGTAAGTGTTGCAACACTAGAATATTTTGTTTTCTTTTTTATGTTATTAGCGTTAAGTACGGTGTATGCGATGTTGACGGTCCTAATAAATAAATAAGAGTCTGACACTCCCTTCTGCTTCACCCAGAGCGGCAGGAGGCATTTGATGATTTCTCATCCTTAAAAAAAAAATGTGAAATTGATATTTACCTTTTTTTTTTTTTTTTTTTTTTTCAATGCCGTTTCACAAAGTCGTCATCATCGTCATCATCATCGTCATCATCTTCATTGTCTAATGACAATGATCAGCATTAACTCAATAAGCATAACGCCTTATGCCTTTAAGATGTAAACAGATTATTCATCATCTGCCTAGCCTTTTCCCAACTTTTTTTTTTTTTTTTACTATTGATAGGCACGCGTTTGACCACTATCTCACCTGATGGTAAGCGATGATGTGGTCAAAGATGGAGCACGCTTGCCTAGAAATAACCTATTCACTCTTGACTTAAAGACTCCCAGGTTGTAGCTGTAGGTTGTTGTATTTCTATTTTTTTTTTTGGTATGCGTTATGCTTGGCGCAAATAAACGCTTTTTCTTATTTATTTCTTTCTTTTCTTTCTATCAGGAAACACAGACTCCGGCAGGGAATTCCACTCCTTAGCTGTACGCATTATGAATGTGTTCCCAAAACGTTTTGTGCGTATGGGTGGGATGTCCACCATGGACCGGTGGCGCATCGCAGTTCGTCTTGTGGTCCGATGATGGAACGGGCTTGGCGGAATTAAATTATGCAATTCCGTCGCACATTCCCCAAAATGCAACCGGTAGAAAACCGACAGGCTAGCAACTCGTCGTCGACGTTCAAGACTTTGGATCTTCGTCGCGACGAGCCTCTCATTGCCAATGATCCTCTTGGCTCGTTTCTCAATTGACTCAAGGGCATCAAGCTGGTATCTGGCAGATCCGTCCCAAAGATGAGAGCAGTACTCCATACACGACCGAACTTGCGCTTGATATAGTTTGAACAGCTGTTCCGGCGTGAAGTACCGTCTCACCTTTGCTAGAATCCCCAACTTCTTTGCAGCCACTTGAGCTTTTGCCTCTATATAAGGGCCAAAATTGAGAGTAGATGTTAATGTAACCCCAAGAAGCTCAAGTTGGTCGGTTATCGGCATGGTTTCACCTCGGAAAGAGGGAACTGGGTGGAATTGGCTCCTTTTGGGCGAAAAAAAGACACAACTATATTGGAGTCGGCTTCTAGGTAGTCAAACCGGATTTAGCTGAATACCAGTTCTTCCACAACCCAGAAACTGGGTAACACAGTTCTTCATGGCAAAACTGGAGTCAGATTAAATGGCTTCTGACTATCCGTAACGACTACCAAAGATGTACAAATGACAGCCGGGACCAACGGCTTAGCGTGCTTTCTGAGGCACGGAGGAAACTCGGTATGTTAAGATGATCACCCAGATCAACCTTGGCAAGCCTTGCTTAACCTTGAAGATCGACCCGTGCGGCTGTTATTATCTAGCCACGAGCTCCTTATGTATACAGATTATTACTTTTTTTTATTTGTGATGGGTTTGCTCTTGGCTCTAGTCTATGTCAGAGATGACAGAGACAAAGTCTACGATGGAGCGAGCTTACCCAAAAGTTACTGTTCAATTTAATTGCATGCCAACACACAATATGTATATGTCGTGGATTGATGGCGCCATGGTCAATACGCAGCGCCATCTATCAATTTATTTTGTAAACCTAATAATAATCGTCACCGGAAACGCAAGCGCGCCATATTGCTTGGACACTATCGTCGGTAGAGGGGATGCAGCGAGGACAGAGAAGGGACCGAGTGTTCGGTCAGTTGAGCTTGGACTGTCTTGGCGGACACTCAGTGCCAACGCACGTGTTTGTTTCCTACGTGAACTGCAAATGTGAATAAAGTTATTTTTAAGATTTAAATTATCTTTTGTTCGAGTACCCACGACAGTGCCCATAGCTAAGTTTAACTATGTCGGATCGTGAAGAAGACCCGATGTTTCGCATCTCAGCCACCCATGATGCGACATATACAAGTTTCCAGTTATTTGGACTTCTCATGTAATTTGAGAGCTTTTATGGCACTTACCAAGTAGAAGTTCAACATCTGTTGCTGTCTGTCAAGATTACTACTTATCATGAGGTAGACTAAAAGCAACGTATTTTTGAGGGTTCCGTACCTAAGGGGTAACCAACTAAACCGTAATACTAAGCAGCCGTTGTCCGTCCGTCCGTCTGTCTGTCAGCAGGCTGTATATCTAGAACTGTAATAGGTACTATAGGTAGACAGTTGAAATTTTCACAGGTTGTGTATTTACATTGCCGCTATAGCCACAAATAATAAAAATTAAGTTTATGGTACGGAATTCTTCGCGTGCGAGTCCGACTCGCACTTGGCCGGTTTTTATTGTATCACTAGCCCTTTGTCCGCGTAGATTTTGTACTTCCCCCTACGATCTCCAAATTTTTGTTTTAATATACATTACGTTCATTGCAATTAACTTTGGATTTGCGGCAAATATGAAGTTTCGAAATCGAAGAAATGAGATTTTTCATATCAAAGTTATCCCTCATCATCCGCCTAGCCTTTTCCCAACTATATTGGGGTCGGCTTCCAGTCAAACCGGATTTAGCTGAATGCCAGTATTTTACGCGGAGCGGCTGCCTACCAGACCTCCACAACCCATTAACTAGGTAACACTGTACTTCATGGTAAGACTGGAGTCAGATTAACTGGCTTCTGACTATCCGTAACGACTGCCAAAGATCTACAAATGACAGCCGGGACCAACGGCTTAACGTGCTATCCGAGGCACGGAGGAAACTCGGTATGTTAAGATGGTCACCCATCCACAGACCAACCTTGGCAAGCGTTGCTTAACCTTGAAGGTCGACCCGTGCGGCTGTTATTATCTAGCCACGAGCTCCTCATCAAAGTTATCCCTATTCAATTCAAAATGGGTTGTTTTTCTAATTCATCGAAATGCGCATTTAGATTATTGTACTAAACAGCCTATAACAACAGTAATAAGTCCGCCTATGTACCACTATTGTACATGAAGGTTAAATAAATAAATAACCAAGTAATAGGTAGGTTAGTAGTTATCGTTATCTGTAGTCTTAAGCCTGTGAGACCTAATAACCAACTGAAATATCTGTTGCCCACAAACAATAGATATACTCATTCAAACACAAACAAAACACAGCATACGTCTTCTTATCACTCATTTGCTCCCCTTTTCTACTTTATGGCGCCCCATAAAATACATAAGTACCATAGACAAAGGTATAACAATCCCACGCTCCTACCATTCGGCTTTTTACGTCAACGCTCGGCTTTCTTGGTCCCACGATCGAGGCACGCGCCTTAAACTATTCGGGACGACTCGGGCGTCTTCGGGTAACTTCGGCTCGCAACCTGTTCCCGGCTACCGGTCCTTTGGTCCTTGACCTACCCAGTTCTTTTTTAAATTGTACTTCTCGAAGCGTTAAATGCTTTGTAACTTTTTGTTTATCGCTTTGTAGGTTTTTGAATTTGGAATCCGGGCTTACTTTTTTAGAATGTTTTAATTTATGCTCGTTTTTGTTTTTGTAAGTTGGTCTTTTGAGATTAGGTAATATGTACATATATCTTAGATTCTTTTCAAGTACTTTTTAGACTTTCTAAAATAATAATAACTTGTGGATTGCCAACAATAGACAACAATAGCAAGTAAATCTATGGGAATATCATGATTACAACAGTTACGTGCTTCCGGAGGATTAGTGGTAGAATTATACAAAATTTTAATCTGACATATGAAATGAAATAAGACTTATTGTGAGGGTCTGATTTATTTTTTCATAATTTCGATCCTTGTCTCCAAAATGCGCCTAAAATGCTGAACAAATAATGCTTTTCATACTTAGAACCTAGTTTCTTTAAAAAAACCTGTAAGAAGTCTATGATTTTAAAATAACATGTTAAAAATATGATCGGTACGGAACTCCTTGCGCGCTTTTGAAGCAATAATGCTTCTTTTGAAAGTGATAATGATAATACTAGTTTCTGCCAGCAGCTTTGCCCGCGTGAATGTCGGAAACTATCCCAAGCAGATTATAATTTACCTATCTACCAAATTTCATCGAGATCCGTTCAGCCATTTTGGCGTGATTAAGTAACGAACATACATCCATTTGAACTATCATTTTTTTTTTTTATTTGTGATGGGTTTGCTCTTGGCTCTAGTCTATGTCAGAGATGACAGAGACAAAGTCTAAGATGTAGCGAGCTTACCCAGAAGGAGCCTGTTCATTCTATCTTTGAAGATATTGGAGTTGTAAACATTTATAAAAGTATAGGTATAGTAAGTAAGATTATTACTACTATCACCTTTTACAACACCATAGGTGAGAGAATTCTATCCTATCATCACGCTGTTGCCCTAATGAGGTAGGTAAGTCAGTCGTCAGCCACAACCTTTGCACTGAGTTACTTAACTTTTATATTTATAAGACAACCTGCTGAATCGTGATAGGTTGAGTTCCCTTGGCTTGAATCTGTTACCTTCTAATATCTCGTTAGAGTAGTTTTAATTAGACATTTTAATAGGTACATTGGTAGTTAGTTTTGATGTTAATGTAAGCAGGGTAGCCGATGGTTGCGAGACGCACAGGACTGGTTGTTGTGGCGACACTTGGGGGAAGCCTATGTCCAGCAGTGGACGTCTTTCGGCTGGTATGATGATGATAATAATTAGTAAAAGCGTTTAAAGACTTTATATCTTCACTAGTTGACCCGCGCAACTTCGTCTGCGTCACAATTTTCATTACTGCTCCGCTCCTATTAGTCTATAGCCTTCCTCGATAAATGGGCTATCTAACACTGAAATAATTTTTCAAATCTGACCAGTAGTTCTTGAGATTAGCGCGTTCAAGTAAACAAACAAACAAACTCTTCAGCTTTATATATTAGTATAAGATTTCAGTTGAAACACGTCCACTGCTGGTCATATAAGCCTACCCACGTGTCTCCACATCAACCGGTTCTGTGCGTGTTGCATCTAGCAGATTCCCGCGACCCTCACCAGGTCATCGGTCCATCTTGTGGGGGTCTTGCAATAGTCGTCGTGTCTTCCGGTACGCGGTGGCCACCTTGAAACTCCAGAACCTTTCAACCGAATCGACGATCCAATCTGCAAGCAATGTGCTCGGTGCCACTTACGTATGCCGATTCTTCGTAGTTCTCCTGCGGAAATCTTCATTTCTGGAACTCCGAGAATAGCTCTTTGTGTAACTGATGAGGTCTGCAGAAGACATAGACAAATGTGTAAACTCTATAGTTTTGTTGACAAGTTCAATCTGTGAGCACTGCCATGTGCTCTGTGCCACTTACGTTTGGCGATTCTTCGTAGTTCGCCTGCGGAAATCTTCATTTCTGAAACTCTGAATATTCCTAGTATTGCTCTTTGTTTAAGCATAAGCTTCCTGATGAGGTCTGCAGAAGATTTAGACAAAAGTGTAAATTCTCTAGTTCTGTTGACAAGTCTAGTGTGAGTGGGAATCATGCTCACAAAAAGATAAAAACGGGCCAAGTGCGAGTCGAACTCGAACACGAAGGTTTTTTTTTATAATTTATTTCTGAGCGTATGGTACCTATATTCAGGTCTTAAAAATAAAAAGTTTCACATACACTACCGTTACCGGTGTAGAAATATTAAATTAAGTTACAATTACAGTACAATTTGTCTTCGAAACGATAACAAGAAATACATGGCTATTGATACATTAATTTATAAATTAGTTATAAATAGGTGATTTGAATACAATGTCAAATTTTATAAGCACAATAAATTATATTTGTGAATGAAATGTCAAACTTACCAAATATATAATGTAAAAAAAATACAAGTCATGTCAATAGGTAGGTACATGTCAAAATGTATAATTTAAAAATTAATTAACTGAATGGAAACAGTTAAATAAAAGCCTAGCAAATAAAGCCTTCTTGAACTTAGTTGTTGGCAACACTCTGATGCATTGGGGTAAATGATTAAAGATTTCGTACCATTAACCTTAAGTTTTATTATTTATTGTTATATCATCTGCATAGCCCTTTTCCCAACTATATTGGGGTCGGCTTCCAATCAAACCGGATTTAGCTGAATACCAATATTTTACGCGGAGCAGCTGCCTACCAGACCTCCACAAGCCTTTAACTGGATAACACGGTACTTCATGGCAAGACTGGAGTCAGATTAATTGGCTTCTGACTATCCGTAACGACTACCAAATGATCTACAAATGACAGCCGGGACCAACGGCTTAACGTGCTTTCCGAGGCACGGAGGAAACTCGGTAAGTTAAGATGGTCACCCATCCACAGACCGACCTTGGCAAGCGTCGCTTAACCTTGAAGACCGACCTGTGCGGCTGTTATTATCTAGCCACGAGCTATAGCGGTAGTAGAAATACACAATCTGTGAAAATTTCAACTCTCTAACTATTACGGTTCTTGAGATACAGCCCACTGACAGACAGACTGACGGACGGACGGACAGCGGAGGCTTAGTAATAGGGTTCCGTTGGTTACCCTTTGGGTACGGAACCCTAAAAAGATGAAGGCGAAGTCGGGCTGTGGTGTGCATTCTTTGGCAGTACTATGAAATGGCAATTTGAATTAAAATGTTAACCTAGTGACCAATTTAAACGCGTTCGATTGTGTTCGTAAGTCATACTCAATTATTTATTTGGAGTAATTTTATGATTTCCTCTCCTTAAAAAAATGATAAATACTACTTAAATATTTATCATCGCACAAAAGGAAAAACGGAACCCTTATAAGATCACTTTGTTGTCCGTCCGTCTGTCTGTCAAGACCGTTTGTCTCGAGAACGCGTGGAGGTATCGAGTTGAAATTAAAATCATATTAGTCCAGGCAAATCAGGGTTTCACCTCAGAATGAGAGATAGTCGACTACAAAGTTGTATGAACTTTTGTTTAGACACACTAAAACTTGTCTCAAAACCTACTTATCGTATGGTGTCGGCGACTACAGATATTCCAAGGTTAAAGATCATCAAATAGAATTTTGACACAATTTTGCAAATATCTCGTCTCCTATGGAGTTTCCGCTGTTTGTATCTATTATCAATATTGTAGAAGATTAATTCCCTACAACTTTTGTCTCAGAATTTTTTTTATACGTTGACTCGTTACGGTACGGCGTAAGTAGGTTTTGAGACAACTTTTAGGGTGTCAAAATAAAGGTTTATACGAGTTTATAGCCGACTATCTCTCATTCCGAGATTTTTACCTAATTTTGACAATTATGTCTGGAATATATACTCAAGTCCATAGCTGCTTGCAGCTCTCAAAATCAAACTTCCAAGTAAACGTAAAATAAAAGATACGGTTGTTTATGTCGCAGGAAACGTTTATTTCGACACTCTCAAAGGAATCAAAATGTTTTAGAGTATTTCCCGTTGACTCAGAACTATAAAATTTGCCAAGTAATACTGTCTTATACTAAAAGTATAGGGAAATGTCTGAACAATATACATTTGTATTTAAATAAAGACTATATTTTTTATAATTTAAAATAATTTGTAGCTACTTTGTACGGAACCATCGGTGGGCAAGTCCGACACGCACCTGGCGCTTTTTCGAAGTAGTGTGCATTACTTTTATTCTATCAAGTTGTTAACACCCTCGACAATCTATCTTCGATTAATTCTGTATATGTTCGAGTCCATAGCAATATATTTAACAAGGATCCCGCTGTTTCCTGATTAGGCTTATTGATAGTTATTTTATTTAACACGTCAAGTTCTTTATTATTATTTATTTATTTTATTATATTATACTATTGTTTAGCTATTAATAATAATAATAATACTAAGCACACTGCTGGAGAATTCAGGGCTAGGATATCGGTTGAAGAGAGGTGGTCAGGTTATATCTCACCTCTTTTACATGGATGATCTGAAACTCTTTGCCCCCACTAATCTGCAACTGATGGAGCTACTGAAGGTTACTGAAACTTTCAGTAGTGCCATCAGGATGGAGTTTGGTGTGGACAAATGTGCAGTCATGCATGTAAAACGTGGAGAGATTATGGAATCCGTGAGAACTTAACTCTCGGATTCTATAAACCTGAAATCCCTTTCTCCAACTGAAACTTACAAGTATTTGGGTTTGTCGGAAGCGTTAGGTATCAATATTACTGACATGAAACAATCGTTGAAAGAGCGCTTCTTTGGCCGCCTGAAGAAGGTATTCAATAGCTTTCTATCGTGCGGGAACAAGGTGCGCGCCTTCAACGGTTGGGTCATGCCGGTATTGATGTACTCTTTCGGCGTACTCAAATGGACTCAAACGGAACTTGACGCCTTGGATAGACGGGTCCGTACACTGCTTACTGCGTATCGAATGCATCACCCACGGTCATCGGTAATGAGACTGTATATCCCGCGAAAGTGTGGAGGTCGAGGCTTTTTAAATGCTAAGACTCTCCACAATCGCGAGATATGCAGTCTCAGGGAATACTTCCTAGCTGTCGACGTGGGTATGCATCGAGATGTAGTGGCGGTGGACAAGGGACTCACCCCGCTCTCCTTGGCAAATGAGAACTGGCGCAAACCTGCAGTACTTGACACCAACGATCGCAGGGCGGTATGGCAGAGCAAGGAGTTTCACGGACGCTTTTTCCGGGCCCTACATGGGCCAACAACTAGCGTCCGTAGCCTGGCTGCGTTTCGGTGATCTTTTTGGAGAAACCGAAGGTTTTGTCTGTGCAATTATGGACGAAGTTATCACGACAAGGAACTACCGGAAATTTATTGTGAAGGACGGCACGGTTGACATAATTATGTCGGGCATGTCACTGTCCGGGAGAATCAATTCGCCACATTATCTCTGGTTGTTCTCGTCTAGCTAACGGAGAATACTTGCATAGGCACAACCTTGTAGCCAGGATTATCCATCAGCAACTTGCTCTGAAATACTCTCTTGTGGAGTCGGAGGTACCGTACTACAGGTATGCGCCCGACCCAGTTCTCGATAATGGCAATATTACATTGTACTGGGATCGGTCCATCATCACTGACAGGACTATTGTCGAGAGGCGTGCAATGATTGTAGACATAACCGTCCCACATGACGAGAACCTAGTGAAAGCCGAGAAAGATAAACAAATCAAGTATATTGACTTGGCTCGCGAGGTTGTCGACATGTGGGATGTGGATTCCGCAATCATTGTACCGATAGTCGTATCAGCCAATGGCTTAATAGCCACGAGCCTCGACCAATACCTCAAGAGGCTCTCGTTAGGCTGCTGGATCAAGGGCTTGATTCAGAAAGCGGTACTTCTGGACACGGCTCGTATTGTTAGGAGGTTCCTCTCTCTGGAGCCCTGACCGCCGGTAGCTTGGACCCTGTTCCCGATACCGGTGGGCTACTATTTATTATATTTTTAAATGTTTTTATAATTCTTTTTTTCAAATATTTAAAAATGTAATTTGTAGGTTAATTTGTTGAATAAAGGAAATAATAATAAAACATTTATTGCAGAAATTCTTCCATAATTTGTTAGTAACAATGCAAACTTTTGAACTAGTGTTAGTAATATTGGCATTATGAGCCTGCATGAGGCACGCCGATCCCGGGGAATGTCTACTTGACTGCATGCAGTCGTATCCACCGCCCCAAGATTGGAGAGTCCCACCTATCAACCAGCGTTCTAAGGATGATGTTGGGGATGGCGCGAACACGGCGCAACAGAGATGCGCATCTCTTGCGCATAATGGTCGAAAAACTATCGACGTTCGCGTCGGCAAACATGCCGGACGCGCTACAAAAACGCGGCAGCCCCATCAACACCCGGTCTAAACTTTATATTTTAAAGTTGAAGATTTTGTTTATTTGGTTGAACGCGCTAGATAATTTCAGAAACTACTGCTTCAAAATACTTTTAGGGTTGCATAGCCCTGGGGTGCGGAATCCGTTCGAAAGAGACGCCGCGGCCCTGGAACACAAAGGGCATTAGGAGGAGCACGGATGGGTTTTAGTCTGTAAGAGTCTGACACTCTTTTCCGCTCCATCCAGAGCGGAAGGAGTCATTTGATGATATCCCATCATTACGAAAAAAAAAGTGTTGCATAGCCCATTTATCGTGCCAAAATATGACGCAGACGAAGTTGTACGGGTCAGCTCAGCTAGTTTCCTCATGAGTATATTGTTATGAAAAATAGGAACAAAATGCTACTTACATAGCTCAATACTTTCATTGTGAGAACAGCTAAGGAGTGGAATACCATGCCAGATTCTGTGTTTTCTGATAGCTACAACCTGGGAGTCTTTAAGTCAAGAGTACTTCTAGGCAAGCGTGCTCCATCTTCGACCACATCTTCGCTTACCATCAGGTGAGATAGTGGACAATCGCCTAAAAGCCTAAAAGTAAATAAATACTATGGTAGCAATACTTTCCCGGAAAACCTCTAAAAATTAATACACGAACCACTGCCCAAAAATATCACAGGAAATAAAATCCAAATAACGAAATAAAGTTATGTTTCACATAACAAATAGAACAAACAAACAGGCACATATGTCCAACACGTTTATATCTTCATGTTTTATAGCTGGTAAGGGACAGACGGACGGACAAAACGTGTGTAATAAAACTATAAATATAATATAAACATTGTGTGTGGTCGAATTTATATTGCGTTTTGTACTATTTCTTGGAATATTTTTAAATAATTTTCGTTTAAAAAATATCTTGGGCTTGCTAGATGCATACAATCACTATACTAGAAAGATTTAGACACATAAATAAAGATAAACAATCTTGATACTACTATATCTTTTTATTAAAAACTCAGTTGAAAATTAAAGCAACTAAAAACCGATGTAAATCCAACAATAACGATCATCATCTGCCTAGCCTTTTCCCAACTATATTGGGGTCGGCTTCCAGTCAAACCGGACTTAGCTGAATACCAGTGTTTTACGAGGAGCGGCTGCCTACCAGACCTCCATAACCCATTAACTGGGTAGCACGGTACTTCATGGCAAGACTGGAGTCAGATTTACTGGTTTCTGGCTAACCGTAACGACTACCAAAGTTCTTCAAATTATAGCCGGGACCAACCGTGCTTTCCAAGACACACTTCGTTTTTTCGTCATGATTGTCTTTCTAGAGTTCCGTACTCAAACGTTACGGTAACCAAAGGGGATATTACTAAGCCTCCGCTGTCCACCAGTCACTCTATCTGTCAGCAGACTGTATCTCAAAAACCGTAGTAGGTAGACAATTGAATTTTCACTGAGTGTGTATTGCCTCGATAACAACAAATAATAAAACCGGCTAAGTGCGAGTCGGACTCGCACACGGAGTGTTCCGTATCATAAACCTTAATTTTTATTATTTGTTGATATAGCGGCAATAGAAATACACAATCTGTGAAAATTTCAACTCTCTGCCTATTACGGTTCTCGAGATACAGCCCGCTCACAGACAGACAGACGGACGGACGGACGGACGGACAGCGGAGGCTTAGTAATAGGTTTCCGTAGGTAACCCTTCGGGTATGGAACCCTAAAAATGAAATAAATTTGAAAACTTAAGGGGGCTCATACAACAAACGTGTTTTTCGCACTTTCAGTGTTAATTCTATTCTGAAAGTATTTCATAATAAATGAGTTTATTTACCTTTTAAGATGTATTTCGTTTATTCTATTAAACGTTGTGTTATAATTTATTTTCTATAGAAAAACTGTAAAATAAAAACAATTAAGATCTATGGCGCTACGGAACCCTTCATTAACTTTTTATGAATGGGAAATCACCAAATGACAGAGGAGTCACCCAGAGCGGGAGGCCGCGCTGGGCGGAACCGGGAAGAGTGTCAGACTCCTACTGACTAAAACCCACCCGTGTTCCTCCCAATGCCCTTTGGGTTCCAAACTGGTACAATTTGTTCACTGATGGAACACTTTTCAACCCGAAAAAAATCAGAGTTTTTTTGGAATATTCCATGACAGTAAAGTCGTGAAAAAAAGCCATTTAAATACAAAGAGTATGCTTCCATCTTGACCTCAAATAACGTCTGTTATTTGGTCACAGAAACATGAATATATCTTCTGACACGTTCGTTAGCTAGGGTCAGCGGTTAAAGCGTAATAAAATTAGGAGCGTAGGCGCAATCGTGGGCGAAGACAGGTGACGTGTATGTATGTGTGTCTAGGCATTTTGTTTTTATGCCACATTTGCATAACGGTCATGGTTGATTAAACGGGTAATGTACAGGTTTGTATATGACAAGCTTGGTAAATAAAGACGTATCATCTGCCTAGTATTTTCCCAAGTACGTTAAATGAAGTGAAATACTGGTATTCTTGAGACCTGATCCCAGTATTTTATTCGGAACGAGTCTTCTTCTTATCGTGTGGGCAGTAAGGTCTAACGACCCCAAACACCCTAGTAGTTTCTAAACCGCCTCAAGAACCTCTGACATGATTTATTTGACGGCCGTTTGGCGGCCGAGACCACCGGCTTATACATACCTTCCGAAACATGGAATCATCTTTAATCAGAAAATCAAGGTATTCAAGACTGCAATGTCCTAGCTAAACTGGAAACAACTTTACAAAGAATGCTTCCCGTGGGAATCGAACCCACAATCACAAGGTCACAAGGCAAATGCCGAAGGCAAACGAAGCGAGTGCCTGCCTGAATCTAGACAATACCCGTATTTTTTTGGCTACGTTCGCATTGTAGTCACGACCTGTCAAACTGTAGGGAAATCGGAAGTATTTTTTTAATTTTCCAATTGCGATGCAAATACAAACGCTTCTTATAAATGTTTCCAAAACTCTCTATCTTATGCGATCTCTGGCCAAGCGGCCGGCAAATATATAGAGATCGTCACACCACCTTTGCCGCGGTCGACCTTGACGACCGCGACGTCCTTCTTCAGGCGTCCAGTGAGTGACGATATTCACCCACATCTCCAGATGCATTCGGGCGACATGGCCAGCCCACTCCCACTATAGCTTAGGATGGGACGAAGCAAGGTAATTCTAGTAAAATTTGACTTAATATTCACAAACAGGACCAACAAAAAAAGTTAAGAACATTAGACACTTTGTTTTTAACTGTCCTGACTCAGTTCAACTCATCAGTCTCTTCGAGGATCGACGAGCTCTCCGCGATGCTGAGTACTCGTATGTACTGCGTAGCATATTACCGCTTAAAACTCACGCCCCAGCCGCCGCAACATAAGAAGACGGCCACCGTATACGCGGGCCTGAGGATGTCGTCCGATCAGAACCAGGCCCGGGTCGACGGCGCGCTGTGTTCTACGCGTGCCACAAAGAGCTGTCAGCATGGGAGACAGGGCCCGCTATGGCCAGTGCCTGTCGGGGATGCGGAATTTCTTTGAAAGAGCCACCGTGGCCCTGGAACGCAAAGGGCATTAGGAGGAACACGGAACACATTAGTCAGTAAGAGTCTGACACTCCCTTCTGCCTCGCCCAGAGCGGGAGGAGTCATTTAAGGTGAATTGACCTTGAACCTGTATTTTTAAGAACTACTTTCCAATCCAATACTAGACGATAAATCGAGCCACTAATTCCCTCCAATTTTAATGACCACAAGAAATATTATTTAATCATTAAATTAACATTTTAAATAACATAAATATGTATTTAATACCTAATTATAATATGAAGTAGTAAAACCAGCTTAAAAATATCCGTGTTAAAAAACCAACTTCATTCACAAATATGTTAAAATATTTTAATAAATATAATGTAACAATACATAAAATTTAATACATATTCCGAATACAAGTCATTGTATTTAAAAACTCACTATGAATATTAAAATTCGCTTGAAAATGCTATAAAAAGAATGTCCACGACATAAAAATATGTTGAGAAGTCTCACTCGCTATATAATATAGTCTTCCTGACCGATTTCGGCCATGGCAGCCAATCACGATGGAGCCTTCTGGTCGGGACATAATAGGAAAAATGCATGCGATTTTTTTATTAGCAAAATGAAATACTAATTATCTTTATTATACAATCATGAAATTAATTTTAAAATACCTTCATTAGCGATAGAGTTAAAAAGCTTCAAAGATTACGTAGTCCGATATGAACTTTGACGTCAAAGTCCATGATGCCCATACAGCTGCCATAGAAAACAGCGTTTTCGCGAGACGACATATTTGTTTAAAAATAATTATATCTTGTTTGTTTTTCGACTAATTTTGTTTCTATTTTCTCTGTTAGTATTATATTTTTGTGTTTGAGGAGCTTGTGGCTAAATAATAACAGCCGCTCGGGTTAAGCTACGCTTGCCAAGGTTGGTCTGTGGATGGGTGACCATCTTAATATACCGAGTTTCCTCCGTGTCTCGGAAAGCACGTTAAGCCGTTGGTGCCGGCTGTCATTTGTAGATCTTTGGCACTCGTTGCGGATTGTCAGAAGCCAGTAAATCTGACTCCAATCTTGCCAAGAAGTACCGTGTTACCCAGTTAATGGGTTGTGGAGGTCTGGTAGGCAGCCGCTACACGTAAAACACTGGTATTCAGTTGAATCCGGTTTGACTGGAAGCCTACCCCAATATGGTTGGGAAAAGGCTAGGCAGATGATGATGAGTATTATAATTTATATATTTTTAGATAAACTGTATAGATAATAAATATTTTTTGAATGCATATTTTCTATTACAGTGCATAAGTGTGTGCACAAACACAGATGCACTCCCTCTCCCGTCACTCTCATATTCCAACAAACAAAAACGCAAATATGAAATAACAAGAATATGTGACATGGTGAATATAATAAGCCAGTCGGTAAGTTTCATAGAAAGCTGATTTCTCAGAGCTTTGTCATTTGAGAAGTGTATAATACTAGCTTCAGTCAACGGCTTCGCCCACGTGCTAGTGGAAGAATATCCCAAGGAAACTTAAATATTTCAGGCTTTATCCGTGTGCCCAGTTACATTCAAATCCCTACAGTCGTTAAAAAATGTAAAAGTAACAAACAAACTGACAGTAAGACAAAGAAACTTTGTCATTTATAACCTATGTTATGTGCTGATAATGTAGCTATCCATTGCTGAAGGAATTTTTCAAATCGGTCCAGTAGTTTTTAGGGTTCCGTACCCGAAGGGTAACCAACGGAAGCCTCCGCTGCCCGTCCATCCGTCCATCCATCCGTCGGTCGTTGTCTGTCAGCGGGCTGTATCTCAAGAACCGTAATAGGTAGAGAGCTGAAATTTTCATAGATTGTGTATATCTACTGCCACTGTAACAACAAATAATAAAAATTAAGGCTTATGGTACGGAACCCTTCGTGTGCGAGTCCGACTCGCACTTGGCTGGTTTTTATGTTTATTCGTTACATACAATAAAAATCAAATCTTTCCTCTTTATTACATTAGTATAGATTATCACTAAACCGGCAGAAGGAGCCATGGCCCGCATTTTGTGGAACATTGCTGAGACTTCTGTAGAGTCCCCTCCAACACCGTTGTAAGACTAGTGTCAAAGTATGTGTGTACTTTAATTTTGCAAGTTGTTTGCAGTGGAACTTCTAAAATGTTTTTGTATGGCGTCGTCATTAACCATACAATACGATAATCAATCAATTTTAATGGCTTCGTGTATTATACCTTTGTCTTTTTATTGGTTTTAGAAGCTTTAATAGTCTGCGACTTGAATTTCTATGGGATTGAATAAATAACAAGATTAACAATTAAAAAGAAACTTCGATTCCCATTGTGTAATTTACATTAATATATACTATATAGCTGAAGTATTTGTTTGTTTGCTTGCTTGAACGTGCTAAACTCAGGTACTACTGGTCCGATTCTGAATTCTTAGTGTTAGATAGCCCATTTATCGAGAAAGCTATAAGCTATATACTCGTATCATCACGCTAAGACCAATAGGAGCGGAGCAGTGAAGAAACTTGAGACGCAGACGAAGTTGCGAGGGTCAACTAGTATTCATATAAAATGGTGGAACGTTAAGTTTTTAAAATTGAATTAATGGTATATTTTAAGGGAAAATTGTGCCAAAATTAAACTAAATCATTACGAAAGACTATGGAAGTTATCCTCCGTACGTTGTTGAGCACGTTAAGTCGTTGGTCTCGTCATTTGGACTTATTTCGTACTAGTAGGTAAAGGTTAGTCAGATTGTGGAGCTCGTTGCTAGATAATAACAGCCGCACGGGTCGATCTTCAAGGTTAAGCAATGCTTGCCAAGGTTGGTCTGTGGATGGGTGACCTTAACATACCGAGTTTCCTCCGTGCCTCGGAAAGCACGTTAAGCAGTTGGTCTCGGCTGTCATTTGTAGATCTTTGGCAGTCGTTACGGATACTCAGAAGCCAGTAAATCTGACTCCAGTCTTGCCATGAAGTACCGTGTTACCCAGTTAATGGGTTGTGGAGGTCTGGTAGGCAGCCGCTCCTCGTAAAATACTGGTATTCAGCTAAATCCGGCTTGATTGGATTGGAGCCGACCCCAATATAGTTGGGAAAAGGCTAGGCAGATGAGGTAAAGGTTAGTCAGAAGTCTGAAAATTAGGCACTAGTCTTACCACATGAAGTATCATGATACCCCGTTACTGGGTTGTGAAGGTCTGATAGCTGTTTATCTGACATTCATCATCATTAATTGTTCGAAAAACAAACGAGATATAATTATTTTAAACAAATATATCTATCCCTCTCGCGAAAACGCTGTTTTCTATGGCAGCTCTATAGGCGTTATGAACTCTGACGCCAACATTCATATCGGACTTCTCTTTCTAATTGCAATCTTTGACGCTTTATAACTTCATCGCTGATTAAGGTATTTAAAAAATAATTTCATGATCGTTTACAACAGCTAATAAGTGTTTAATATTACAAATAAGAAAATCGCATGCATATTCCCTAATGTAAATGTATGGGGGAGTTGATTTTTTTTTCGCGAGCTCAGTGTTGTTCCCATAGGAAAAGATGTTCATAATGATGAGTACAATGACCCCTTAAGAGGTTTATTCTGTTACACGTTGTATATGAAGAAACAGCTCCCTGGTTACGTTGAAAATATCTCTAGTATTTTTAATTGCCTATTAGCCAATGAATGAAGCAAATCATTCAAGAAGCCATTTCGCTTTCACCCCAAAACGGTAAGCAGAAAGCTAGACAGTCCAGTCACGCCTATATTATCTTATTTATCTGTCCATAGTTAAGTCATAATTAAGCGAAGTTAAGCAATTGCTTACTTATTAGTAACTTAATAACACCTACATGGTCCTAACTTAATAATTTATTTGTGTCGTAAGTTATAAGCGACACAAATAAATTAATAATAAAGTAGGTTTATGTAATGGCGATTTTGCAAGCTGCATTTGGCAAAACGGTCTGGGTGGGCCACGATATGGACGAACAACTTTGTAGTTTTTAGGGTTCCGTACCCAAAGAATAACCAACGGAACCGGCGAAACACAATTTGACAGTAACTGTCAAATCGTGTTGTCATTAAGTGGTTATGTGATACGGAGTAGAATACGCTTCGGGCTTACAGAATAACCCCCCAGAACCTATCGACCATATTGTCGACTGGCTCTGCTATCAATATTGAGCCCAATCATATCCAATTATACATCGCCGGAAGTGAAAACCACAGAATCGGTCGAGGAGCAATGGATGTCTGTCGTCTAAAATAAATCGCGATTAAAGTCGCAGATCTCTTCTACCTTGGGCCACTCTTGACCACTGACCTCCATCCCACGCCATCCGGCCAGCAGTGGGCATAATAACTCATGTCGTTAAAAACTGTGTAACACTTTCCATTGATATATTAAAGTTTTGCATACGGCACAAGTTTCTGGTTGAAATGTCGTGAGGGCCCGAGGTTAAGGGCAGGGTTTTAAAGTGGGCGGTTTTGGGTTCAAACGTTAGTTTTGGAGTCTTTTAAACCTTAACGAAAATACAGAACAAACAATTTAGTTTATGGGTTTTTTTATTTGTGTTGGGTTTGTTCTT
The DNA here is from genome assembly GCA_950371165.1 of Lacanobia oleracea. Taxonomy (NCBI): domain Eukaryota; kingdom Metazoa; phylum Arthropoda; class Insecta; order Lepidoptera; family Noctuidae; genus Lacanobia; species Lacanobia oleracea. The sequence continues at coordinate 3,175,956 of OX493412.1, read as the reverse complement.
GACTCTAGCCTAGGTCAGAGATGACAGAGACAAAATCTACGATGGAGCGAGCTTACCCACAAGAAGCCTGTTCACTATAACTTTGAAGAGATTAGGGTTGTAAGCGTTCGGAAACACAGACGCAGGCAGAGAGTTCCCACCGCCGTGTCCTCGTAGAGGCGATCGGCGGCGGCGATCTCTCGCGACCGGCCCTCGTTCAAGCCATGGTCCGGAGTGAGGAAACATGGGAAGCGGTCACCTCCTTCTGCGAAGTATTAATGCTAGCAAAGGAGGAAGCCGAACGTGTGAGGGAGAGGAAAACCTCACGCCCCAGCCGCCGCAACAGAAGAAGACGCCCCGGGCGTCGCGAGTCGCAGGGCGATTCTCGGCCACCGTAGACGCGGGCCTGCGACCGGCGAGCATTGGGTAGCTGATCAGAACCGGCCCGGGTCGGGTCGATGGCGCGCTGTGTTCCACGCGCGCCTCAAAGAGCTGTCAGCACAATAGACGGGGCCCGCGAGGGTCAGTGCCTGCTGGGGCTGCGGACTTCGTTCGAAAGGGGCACGTACCCTGGAACGCAAAGGGCACTAGGAGGAACACGGATGGGTTTTAGTCAGTAAGAGTCTGACACTCCCTTCTGCTTTACCCAAAACAGGAGGAGTCATTTGATGATCCTTAAAAAAAAAAAGGCAGAGAGTTTCACTTCTTTGCTGTTTGTATTATAAAAGACGTTTGGAAACGCTTAGTGCGAATTGGTAGAATAGCAACAAGGTAGGGATGATAGGTTGCAGTGCGTCTGGATGTCCTATGGTAGAAGGGGGCCGGTAGTGTGTCGTGGAGTTCTTGGGCACACTCACTGAAGTCTGTGGAAGACCGTAAACCGTATGTTTGTAAAAGGTACCTAATATTGGGAATGCACTGGATGCGAGACGCACAGGACCGGTTGTTGTGGCGACACTTGAGGGAGGCCTATGTCCGGCAGTGGTCGTATCTCGACTGCTGTGATGAGAGTGTCATTTTCAGAAGATTGAATGTATTGTGTATGAATTCCTTATTTTATCCCGAAAATATGGTTTCCTGTGGGATAGGCGATGAGAGCAAAGCCGAGAGGACATAGATCTATAATATTTTTGGATGCTATTGTCAATAAACATTCATTTGAAACCTTCCTGCATCGAAAAGTTTTTAGTTATTTTTTATCAGTATATCACCTGATGGAAAACAATGATTTGGTCTATGATGAAGCATGTTTTTTACGGCTTTCATTAGGCAAGTGAAGAATCAAACTACTTAAGACGATAAATAACTTTTCAACCAGTTCCTATGTATATTTTTGTCGATCAATACGAAACAGGCCCCGGTAGCAAACATTAAACGTGAAATACCATGAAAGCACTTCTAATCTCCCCACTTCTCACTTCAAAAACAATAACAGGACTCTACAGGACCCACATACATCATACTACCCTCAAATAGGCCGCAATTCAACCTCATTATGGTCTCTAAAACGGATGGATGATCCAAAAGGACCATTAGTTGGAAATAAATGAACTAACATGGCCTCACACGGTTTAAATTTAAGGAATCGTGGCCGCAACCTGACCGGAGCGAAGCGTGGATATGGTATAGTGGACCTTGACGAAGATTAAAATTTAATGGAAGTACTAGATAGTATTAACAACGAAAAAACGACGTATTTACTACCACCACTGTAAAATCCCAACACAATGATATTTTTTGGGTTATCTAGATTAAGTTTTCTATTTTATTTTATTTTATTAATATCACCTAGATTGAATTGTGATTTTTGAACCATCCCACGATTCAAACCTGTGCAACTCAGACCCCCAAGATCCTCCACCTTCCATTCACCGACCATCCTGATCTGCGTAATATGCGTAATATTTCAATAATTTGAACACTGGGTTTCGGTGTGGCAAAAGGACAAATTAAAGAGATGTTTCGCTGACCACGAATGGAACACAGAGGACAGAAAGTAGAGGACAGGAGATAAATAAATTAGTTAATTAGAAATTACTATCTAGGTGTTTTGAACGCTATAACCTGTGCATCCAGAGCGATCTCGACCATATTTGAAAGCAAGTCTACTGGTTTTTGAAAGCCATGGTATCAAATCATTGGGTCAATTCTACAAATTTTAAAGCAACCAACGTGCGCATCGCATCTCAGTTGTAATCTGTCAATAAAGTCCGCATTTCCAAACATTTTTGATAGTATACGACTTATTTGCAAATGCGATCGTTACTTAAAGCTTGTATAAATGACAATGACCTTGTGCCTCTAAGCCTTGTACATACAAACGGAGCTAACTACACCTCTACGCGCCACACGTGTTTTTATTTTTAAAATAATAAAAGTAACAAAACTAAGTTATCGGACATCCAGACGCACTGCATCTTACCATCCCTACCTTGTAGCTATTCCACCAATTCTCACTAAGCGTTTCCAAACGTCTTTTATAATGCTCACAGCAAAGTAATGGAACTTTTTGCCTGCGTCTGTATTTCCAATAGCTAACGACCCTAACCTCTTCAAAGTTAGAGTAAACAGGCTCCTTCTGGGTAGGCTCGCTCCATCGTAGACTTTGTCTCTGTCTTCTCTGACATAGACTAGAGTCAAGAGCAAACCCATCAAAAATAAAAAAAGTTATTTTCGTTTGTATTGCAAAGCATTACACATATATATTTATTTATACTTTTTTGATAAAAATGAAGGAGTAAAATGGTTTCATCTCAACGATTTAGAGGTGATTTGGTGTTTTTTTTTCTTATTATGTGATACCGATATCTAAACTCTGGCTATACCAAATTACGAATCATATCATATAAATTACTATCTATTTTTTTCAAATGTAATTTCCCAGTAAATGCCGACGAGAATAATAGAAAAGAATTAGTTGAATTGGCATCAGTGGCGGGGCAAGACTAACATTTGATGTGGGCAAGATTGGCATTATGCGAGGCCCTTTAGGTCTAACCTAAGAATAGAGTGATTTTTTGAGGTTTTTAGAGGTTGGATTCTGCGATCGAGGGCGTACTCAATCGCACCCCTTGGCAAGTAGTATTGATTTTCTTTTGACTGTTTTGTGCAAAAAGAGTAAATTTTGGGCAACTGTGGGAAAATTCAAGGAAGAACGAAACTAAAAGAAGCAAAAAATCAGAGTGCCTAGTGCCTATCCTGCCGCGGCTAATATTTTGACAAAACTTACTGAAGTAAACCTTAACAATAAATTAATTCAGATAGCAAAAGCAAGCAAAACGAGGTCAAAAAAAAATGGAAATAGACACGGAAACGTTAGTATTTTGTATGTTCTTACCTACACTTTTTGAGTTGATGAAAAGCCAAAGTTGCGAGGCCCTTGGGACCGTGAGGCTGTAGGTGGTGGCCCACGTCGCCCGCGCCTGGCACCACCTCTGATCTGGCACTAGCTTAAAAAGTGATTCGTACTCAGGCAAGCCAGACAGTAGATTATCAGAAACAGAGAGTTAGAAAATGTATAAAAATCCGGATATCTTTTATCTCAGGCAATTAAGTAGCTGCCTTCATTCTAGCCACTTACAGTCACTCTCTTTCTTTGGTTACCTATAAAACGAAAAGGAACCTAAATTACGAGTAGATGGAATTCGGCTTAGTTCGCACAGTTTTACGTTTTTTTTTTTCGCGTTATCCTTTTCTAATGCCATGCTATTAATTTTTCTTTATTTCCATAAATGTTTGTTCGCACCAAATAATTCTGTAAAATATTGAGGATCTTTGAGTTCTTATTGATAGGCGTAATTAAAAGATTTGCGTCAGAAATAAAAGATTAGACCGGGCCTATTTATTTTGCTTGACTTCCATATTCTCTACAACCTTGTTTTTGGTTTCTTTATTTAAAATATTATTTATAATATGATGTTTACCTTTTCTCAATCACGGCTCGATCTTTAAAGTTAAGCAACGCTTGCCGAGGTTGATCTGTGGATGGGTGGCCATCTTAACATACAGAGACACCTCCGTGCCGCGGAAAAGCACGTTAAGCTGTTGGTCCCGGTTTTCATTTGTAGATATTTGGCAGTCGTTACGGATTATCAGAAGCCAGTAAATCTGACTCTAGTCTTGCCAAGAAGTGCCGCGTTATCCAGTTAATGGGTTGTGGAGGTCTGGTAGGCAGCCGCTCCTCGTAAAATACTGGTATTCAGCTGAATCCGGTTTGACTGTAAGCCAACCCCAATATAGTTGGGAAAAGGCTAGGCAGATGAGGATATTTTCTCAGTCTACCTTTTTGTTAAACGACTACTGTAGAAGTTTAGTCTTTTAACCCAAAAATATTGACTAGTAGAGAATGCCTTATTGCATTAAATCCGTGAGTTAGCAAGTATTTGTAGTGATTTTATTAATATCTTCATTTGAAAATACTCTTTCTCTCATATATTAATTTTATCATAAAATTGTATTAAACATAAAACAAAGATAAGTACCATACAATTTCATTACATATTGTATGAATGAGTATTATATATTAATAGCTTGACAGACCGGTATTATGTATTCATTTACATAATATACCTACGTGTTTTATTGCGCTCACGTGCCAAGCGAAGGCTTAATATATCCTGATAAGTCTTTGGATATCGGGGCATTTAAAGAAAATTAGAAAGATCGGTAGATAAGGTTCTTTGTCGTTGATAAATATAGGAAAAAAACGTTGATAAGCATTTTAGGATATGGAGAATTAATATAAATTCTTGTAATTAGTTTCAACGCACAGCTGAAACTACTGGTCTTAGAAAGCTGAAATTTGGCATATAAGTTTTTTGGGGAGAGTAGGGATTTCCCGAAGTCATGGACAAAAACTAATTCGTATACACCACGAAGTTTTAGTGGTTATTCTCCCGCAACAGAACCATGAGTCATCAGTCAGTGGTACTGTCGTAACATAACGTTAAACTTACAAAATAATATTATATCTGTTTTCAAAATTTAAAAAAAATCATAAGCTCGATCCCTGGGGCGCAGGGTGTGGGGCGGCACCAACAGTATCCTTAGCATAATTGCCAGTCGCCTGGACTGTATGTATGTGGGTCGCTGTTGTGGAATCACGCGTGGTTTGTCGCAGCAGTGATCCACCATTATTTGTTGTGTTGTTTTGTTTTATCAGTGTATGCACATAGTCTTAAGTTTTTACAAACAGTTTGAGTCGTGTTACTTGATTAAATAAAATTCTATTCTATTCTATAAACTGGAAAGCTTCAGAATAGAATAGAATAGAATAGAATAGAATAGAATAGAATAGAATAGAATAGAATAGAATAGAATAGAATAGAATAGAATAGAATAGAATAGAATAGAATAGAATAGAATAGAATAGAATAGAATAGAATAGAATAGAATAGAATAGAATAGAATAGAATAGAATAGAATAGAATAGAATAGAATAGAATAGAATAGAATAGAATAGAATAGAATAGAATAGAATAGAATAGAATAGAATAGAATAGAATAGAATAGAATAGAATAGAATAGAATAGAATAGAATAGAATAGAATAGAATAGAATAGAATAGAATAGAATAGAATAGAATAGAATAGAATAGAATAGAATAGAATAGAATAGAATAGAATAGAATAGAATAGAATAGAATAGAATAGAATAGAATAGAATAGAATAGAATAGAATAGAATAGAATAGAATAGAATAGAATAGAATAGAATAGAATAGAATAGAATAGAATAGAATAGAATAGAATAGAATAGAATAGAATAGAATAGAATAGAATAGAATAGAATAGAATAGAATAGAATAGAATAGAATAGAATAGAATAGAATAGAATAGAATAGAATAGAATAGAATAGAATAGAATAGAATAGAATAGAATAGAATAGAATAGAATAGAATAGAATAGAATAGAATAGAATAGAATAGAATAGAATAGAATAGAATAGAATAGAATACAATGATTTTTAGTTGCAAAGAATGTACTTCATACATAAGATGTCACAAATATTACGGTTCCTTGTACATTCTACCTTTAAGGCATTCAAAAATTCACGATAATAGTAATAATAGTACGGAAAGCGTAAAAAACAATATTAGTCCACTAGCGACGTGGATAGGTAACTACTCAAAGCGCACATGCTGCCGATAAGTGAATAGCGATTCACAAATGTTCAGAGCAAAATAAGCTGTCATGCGTAGGGATAGATACTGCATTAAGGGTGGGAGAAGCGGAGAAACGGAGAAATATTAACCAATCATGTTACTCAAAATGTCAGTGACTCACGTGGCGCGGAGATTTCATGCAATTTCATTGGTTAAAATTTCTCCGTTTCTCCGCTCCGCTGCCTCGCTCCGCTGTGATTGACAGGCACCCTAACTGCACGCATGCATTTTCCATATTTTTTTTTTTTATAAATCGATTGTTTACCAAGACAAAATCATTTCGCTGCGTTCATGATTGTATTTGAATAATTATCAATCGCTTTAAATTTTCTTTATTGCACCTGCGACTATTCTCTTCATTACCCAAAGTTTGACCGGTAGAGAATGCCTATGGCATTAAGTCCGCCTCTGTACATTTGTGTGCTGAAAGTGTTAAATAAAAAAAATCACGGTATATAAACCTACAGCCTGTACAATTTTTGGGTGCTGATAAAATCAGTATAAATAGTATCTAACTTTACATTTTTAACCGACTTCAAAAAAAGGAGGAGGTTCTGAATTCGGTATGTTTTTTTTTTTCTTTTTTATGTTTGTTACCTCATAACTCCGTCATTTATGAACCGATAAGAAATTTTTTTGTCTCATCTGAAAGGGTATTTTTCTCGATTGGTCCCATTGTCACCATGTCAGAATCTGATGATGGGATCCCACGAAAATCGAGGGCAACCCTCAAATTTTATAGGCACATACAATGTTTTTCATGAACTTTCTAACGCAATTCAGATATTTGTGCCTGGTAATCATCATCTCATGTTGCTGAGCTGATGATGAAAGGTGTAAATTAGGATCTGATGATGAGATCCCATGAAAAATGTTTGTTCAGCGATACTTTAGCCAATTGTCAGCCGATTTGGATGATTCTTTTTTTGTTTGAATGAGTATTTTCCTGGACTGGTCCCGTTTCAATTTGGTGAAGATCTGACGAAGAACTTCGGAGGTAGGCAACGGAACTCTTCAATAAATGATAGCCTTTGCTATCATTTATTCAAGAGTTTCGTTGCACTGAAGTCGGTGTCAAAAAACGAAAAAATAACCAAAAACACCGACACCGACTTCCGAAATTAAAGTTTTTTCTTTCTTCCGAAGTTATTTTGTACTTTGTAGTGTTTTGTTTTTGGAAGTCGGTTGTATTTTTTGTAAAAAAGTTTTTGTAAAATATTGATTGAGTTTATTTTTTTCTTTTTTCACGTAATCAAAAGATGAAGACGATAAAGTGCGTTGAAAACACGCGTGACGTCACTACTATTTTTATCAGCGATTTGACGTCACGCGTGACTTTGAAAGTCATCTGACGGATTGATTAGAGTTTTTCAGTAAAATACTCTATTCTTTGGCTTTGGAAACCACAACCGTAGTCATAATTACATAACACAATTTAACACAACCTCCGATATTCCAAAAGTAAGTCTAACCCTAGCACGGGGTCATACAGAATGCACATAATTTAGCAAGTCATTACTACGTCACCACTGTCAACAGCCTGTCACAATATTGAGGCAGCCGCCATGTTGGTTTAGTGTTCTGCCTGTGATTTTACTGTAATATGTATTGTTTTAATTGAATTATTGGTTTATTGAATCAACTTGTAATTGTTTAAAGCCCAATTACAAGTTGATTCAATAAACCCAAAAATCCAAAATCAGGCTTTAAGAGTAGTAGGGAGTTTTATAAGAAGCACACCGATCCACGTTATGGAGTGCGAGCTCTGTGTTCCTCCACTGCACGTTAGGAGAAGATGGTTAGCATTTAAATACTGCTTAAAGTCATATTCTATATTCGATAACATAGTAATAAAGCAACTATCAGAGTTAAGCGCTATTAGACATACCAGATATTGGACAAATAAAAAGCCTCCACTACTTGTTAGTGTTTTTGAGGAAGTTAGGGGGGAAAGTATAAGGTCATCTCCGATTTTAGATATGTTTTCATTAGATGTATGGGTAACCAGGATTGACATTCAAAATATAATTAGGATCAATTTGGACTCAATTAAAAACCCTAAGAAGACATATGATCTCAATTCAATTAAAGCAGAAACCTTGAGAGAGTTATCAGATAAATATCAAGATTATTATAAAATTTATACTGATGGGTCTAAGAGCGCTAATGGTAATGGCGCTCCTTACTACGATCCTATGAATTCGGATAATACCAATACTTGTTTTAAAATAAATAATTATGTGTCGGTTATGTCTTTGGAGCTTTTTGCAATTTCAGAAGCGCTCACTTATATTGTATCCATGATATCAACAAATAACAGAAAGATATTAATTTGTGTAGATAGCAAAAGTGCACTACAATATATAGCTCGATGCGCCTCTGGTTACAGAGGTGCACCGATAGCTTATGAAATTCTTTCTAAAATACAAAATTTATCTAAAAGAGATATTGATCTGAAGTTGCAATGGGTTCCCTCACATATAGGTATAAAGGGTAATGAGGAGGCTGACCGTTTAGCAAGGTTTGGTATTGTTGGAGGCAAGGAAAAAAATATTGGAGCTAATTATATAGAAATATTGCCTAGGTACAAAAATAAATGTCACGAAGTATGGAATGAATATTTTAATCAAAGATCAAAAGAAAAAGGAATTTGGTATAGATCTATAGTTTCGGAGCCCCCTCATGTACCGTGGTTTTGTTATACTAGGCTTAGCAGAAAAATTATTGTTACAGCTCACAGACTGAGGTCTGGTCACATGCCGCTCAATAATTTTGGATTTTTAATGAAAAAAATTAATTCACCCAATTGTGATGTGTGTGGCACCCTGGAGGACGTGATACATTTATTGACGGAGTGTGTCAGATTTCAGTCTGCAAGAGAGGAACTACTTAGAGAGCTTGAGATAAATATGTACGATGTTGGCATGTTCCATCATATTTTGTCGTCACCTAACTCTAGAGCTGCTCATAGTCTAATTAAGTTTGTGTTGTTACGTTTTACATAATTATCTATAAGGTCCGATGGGACTGACATGTACATTGTATAAAAGTCCCTAATAATAAATAAAGAGGAAAAAAAAAAAAAAAACTTGTAATTGTTGTCTCAGATATAATTATTTTAAGTAGTCTAGAATTGCTCAATGCTAGGCTTCCGTAAGTTTGAATGAAAAAGCCAATGGGCATCCCACCCACACGCACGAAACGTTTTGAGAACACATTCATTGTGCGTACAGCTCATCATCTGCCTAGCCTTTTCCCAACTATATTGGGGTCGGCTTTCAGTCAATCTGGATTTAGCTGAATACCAGTATTTTACGTGGAGCGGCTGCCTACCAGACCACAACACACTATCTGGGTAACACGGTACTTCAGGGCAAGACTGGAGTTAGAATTACTGGCTTCTGACTATCCGTAACGACTGCCAAAGATCTTCAAATGATAGCCGGGACCAACGGCTTAACGTGCTTTCAACACATAATCAACACACGCTCGCACACACGCACGCACGCACGCACGTTAAGCCGTAAGCACGGTACGGAGGAAACTCGTTATGTAAAGATGGTCACCCATCCACAGACCAACCTTGGCAAGCGTTGCTTAACCTTTTAGATTGACCCGTACGGCTGTTATTATCTAGCTACGAGCTCCTCGTTCATTCATTGTGCGTTCAGCTAAGAAGTGAAATTACCTGGCCGAGTCTGTGTTTTCTGAGAGCTACAACCTGAAAGTCTTAAAGTCAAGCGTGGTTCAGTTACTTCTAGGCAAGCGTGCTCCATCTTCAACCATATCATCGTGTAGCGGCATCAAGGCCGCCACAAGAAAAACCTACGGAGCAAATCTACATCGCAACAAAAAGCACCGCGACGCCATCTATCCGACTAGCAGCGAACTACAACGTTGAAATCCTGCATCGCGCAAGCAGAGTTTACCGTGCGATTTGAACATATATATCAGCCCGAATATCAACTATCGGGCAGTAGCCCGCCAGGCACAACAGCCGCCTGGTTGGAGGATCCTCCTTTTCAAATGAGATATGCGGGACTTTACTCTCTGTTCCGCATATCTCCAAACTGGTTACCCTCGACATTGAACGTCAGCGCAGCCTTCGTGCAACTACTTTAACTAACTATTAGTAAGTTTAAGTGTAAAATGTTTGCTTGGCTCTTGGACATGTGTTTTTATTCCGTGAATGAATTTTTAAATCATAATTTTTGATAAGATTTTTATTAATGACATTAGCACTTTGAAATTATTATGAATTCGTTGACAATGTAATTTTATTTTTTTTTACTCTTTGATTTGACATTTTAATTGTGACACTGTAATTTTTATACTGACATTGAAATCTTTATTTTGACATTATGATTTTCTGTTTTATAATGTTGTTTAGTTTTGTTTTAGATTTGCATGGAATATTTCTCATACATTTAATATTTCTACACCAGCAATGGTAGTGTGTGTGAAACGATGTTAATGTGTCTGTAAGATCTCAATGTACCACATACTGAGAAATAAATAAATACTTTACTTTACTTTACTTTACTTCAGCGTGACGTCATCATCACTTCTCCTCATCGTGACCTCAAGCTCTCGAGCAGCGAGTCATACAGCCAGCCAGTACCCACGGCTTCTACGGATATCCTGACCACCAGCAAGCAGCAGCCGCGCATTCCTGTTCAGCATCCTCAGCCTCAATCATCACCCCGACTCACTGGGGCATCGCATACAGTTCCGACTCACTGTGAACTCTGCGACTACCGGTTCCGACTCACTGGAGCCAGCAACATCACTACTCCGACTCACTGGAGCCTGCAGCATCATCCCGACTCACTGGGATATCCCATCACCCCGACTCACTGGGGCACCGCATATAGTTCCGACTCACCGAGAACTCTGCGACTTCCGGTTCCGACTCACTGGAACCAACCTTCCACTGGCCTGGCAAGCATCTCAAGATGCATGGACGACTCATCCACTATCGACCTCTGGTCTCCGGAGGGGAGTGATGTAGCGGCATCAAGGCCGCCACAAGAAAAACCTACGGAGCAAATCTACATCGCAACAAAAAGAACCGCGACGCCATCTATCCGACTAGCAGCGAACTACAACGTTGAAATCCTGCATCGCGCAAGCAGAGTTTACCGTGCGATTTGAACATATACATCAGCCCGAATATCAACTATTGGGCAGTAGCCCGCCAGGCACAACAGCCGCCTGGTTGGAGGTTCCTCCTTTTCAATTGAGGTGTGTGGGACTTTACTCTCTGTTCCGCTACCTCCAAAATCGCATACCATCAGGTGAGATAGTGGTCAATCTCGTGCCTATCGATAGTAAAAAAAAAACTGAACCCAGAATAGGAACACTAATGACATAATTCAAAAGATAAAGAAACGACAAGATGTGTTAGCAGTATTTTTTTTTAATCCTCAAAAAAATTCGTAATTTTTTGCGTTCATCAGAGACAGTACAGCACTAATTGCGTAGCATTGTCGCAAGCTTCGATTTTCGAGGTTAAGCAACTCTTGGCCAGGTCGGCCTGTGAATGGGTGACCACCCAAAGATACCAGACTCCACAGTGCCTTGAAAAGCATGGTGAGGTTCCGGGTGCCGTTACTTGCATACAGTGGAAATTATTTATATTTATTTCCTACTCGTCCGCTGTACTTTTCTGATTAATTTCGTTGCGGGATCTAAGACAGCTGGTGGTCGCCACTGTTGATTCTGGTTTTCAGGAGTTGCAGTGGTAAATGTGTGGCGGGCTTATCTAAAAAAAAACCTTTTAGAGAATAAATACAAACAATCAAAAGACAAAAAATGTGACACATGTCTTGCCAATGGTATCCAGGTATAAAATGAATATTAATTAATTAAGGAAAAATCCAATGAAGGAGGAAGTCCTCCTAAAGAACGAAAATTAATTAATTAATTAATTTATATAAAAAAATATTACTATATAATTTAATTGATAAAATATATATAATCTATACTAATATATAAAGCTGAAGAGTTTGTTTGTTTGTTAGCTTGAACGCGCTAATCTCAGGAACTATTGATCCGATTCGAAAAAATTTTTCAGTGTTAGATACTGTAGCCCATTTATCGAAGGCTATATATCATCACGCTAAGACCAATAGGAGCGGAGCAGACGAAGTTGCTCGGGTCAACTAGTTTAAAATTAAAAATTAAAAACAGATAATTCTAATTATAAATGCAGTTGAATTCAGTTACATTCGAAGCATATTCTAAGACTCCAACTTATTTGGGAAAAGAAAGGCTACGCAATTCGACTGAACCCATCTACCACATACACTCAATACATCTGCATTCGCACTGACGCGCCATATAACAGCTATTAACTAAGTTATTAATTAATCGGACACACGATAATGTGACGTCACTGAGTCGGTGCTGACGTGTGTGACGTCATAATGACGTGTTTAATTATGTAAGTGTCAGATTGAAGATAAGTTATGACTTTATGAGTATCGTGTTGGCGTGGTTGGTGGCAGATAAACCTTCTTTGAAATAAAAAAAAATACTGTTAAAGAACGCTTCTTGATTTTCGAAATTTTGATCCACACGTCATATATATCTACACCGTGCCCGGGATGTGGCTGAGCCATGCGTTTTGAGTATTCTAAGATGTTTGTGCTTTTAAATAATTTATAGAACTTATTATAAAAATAGCTTTTGCCCGCGATTTCGTACGCACATCGTTTTTCCCGTCCTTGTATTTTATATTTATACTGATTGATGAAATTGCTTACCTAACTACAGTTTTGTTTTACATTATGTAAGCTAACTAATGTTGTATTAATAAAGAGTTTCATATAACAATTTAAAATCATTAATTGTAGAATTTAACAGCATAGCTTTTATTATTATACAATACTAGCATTTCGCCCGCGACTTCGTTCGCGCGGGTTGAGTAGGTACTCCACGAACTACATCTCCATAAGTCCTCCCTCTATAAAGGGTAACATGTAAATTACTTATTAATAGACCCCCCTTCTTTTTTTTCTAGTTAGGTCTAACGACCACACACCCTAGTGTCAGAGTTTCTAAACCGCCTCTACTGAACCCGTCTTAACTTTTAAACGAAAGGTCCGATCTAAATATTTTAAATTGTAATTTACGTATACATAACCAACCTTAATTACCAAACCATTGCAATGGATAAGGATTACATGATACCAATATATCCACTATTCCATTCCACCCGGGTTTTGATCGAATAATCTGAACAAAAAGCGGTTATTGTGACTTAACCATAATAGTTAGATATATGCCCTTGCAGATATTTTTGTGGATATTGATGTCCTCTATTAAACTGTAGTACATCACTTTGCTCTATTGTCAATAGTTTCCGCAGCGTAAGCGAGATAAGGATTTTCTTTGGTATTTTTTTCACACCTTGAGTTACTTTATCGAAGTTTTCATACGGATCCCTAACTTTTTTGAGAATATTCTATAACCTATGTTCATCAAGGATAACGTAGAATTCTAATGGTGACAGAAATTTTCATTTCGGTCCAGTAGTTTCGGAGCTTATTCAATTCAAACAAACAAATCTTTCCCCTTTATAATATTAGTATAGATCAGGGATAATATAGGATTCTAATGAAGAAAGAATTTTTCAAATCGGTCTAGTAGTTTCAGAGCAATTCAAACAAACAAACAAATCTTTCCTCTTTGTAATATTAGTGTAGATTGACATAAACTTGGATCTGCAAATTCCAACCGCACAGTACCGCCAATCGCTGTGATTTCTATCTCATCTCATCATCTGCCTAGCCTTTTCCCAACTATATTGGGGTCAGCTTCCAGTCGAACCGGATTCAGCTGAGTACCAGTGTTTTACGTGGAGTGGCTGCCTATTACCAGACCTCCACAACCCATTAACTGGGTAACACGGTACATTTTGGCAAGACTGGAGTCAGATTTACTGGCTTCTGACAATCCGTAACGACTGCCAAAGATGTGCAAATGATAGCCGGGACCAACGACTTAACGTGCTTTCCGAGGCACGGAGGAAACTCGTTATGTTAAGATGGTCACCCATCCACAGACCAACCTTGGCAAGCGTTGCTTAACCTTCAAAATCGATCAGTGCGGCTGTTATTATTTAGCCACGAGCTCCTCAAACAAACAAACAAACCTTTCCTCTTTATAATATTAGTGTAGATTGACAAACTTGGATCTGCAAATTCCAACCGCATAGTACCGCCAATCGCCGTGATTTCTATCTATTACCACCAATTTCCATAATCTCAGACAAAACATGACGTCTGCTATGCACTGTGACAGGGTTTTGACGTTACTGACATGTATAATTATGTAGGGGAAGGGAGTGACAAGAGGGTGTCAACAGTTGACATAATACTGGGATATTGGAGTTGTTTTTATTGTATGTTTTTAATTTGCGCTTTTTAAGTTCCCAAAAGAGTTTGAAAATGTGGAAAAGTTGTTTCAATATCAAAATTTTTGTCAGCAATATCTGCCCGTCCCTTGTTTTTTTTTTTTTTAAGAATGGGTTATCATCAAATGACTCCTCCCGCTCTGGGTAAAGCAAGAGGGAGTGTCAGACTCTTACTGACTAAAACCCATCCGTGTTCGTCCTGGTGCCCCTTCTGTTCCAAGGCTACAGCACCTCTTTCGAACTGATTCCGCAGCCCCAGCAGGCACCTGCCCTAGCGGGCCCCGTCTTCCACGCTGACATCTCTTTGAGGCGCGCTGGGATCGCAGCGCGCCGCCGACCCGGGCCTAGTTCTGATCAGACGGCGAGCCACCCACTGCTCGCCGTCCGCAGGCCCGATCTGCCCGTTCCAGACCGCCAAAAACCGTGATTTTTAGCTATTTGCCACCAATTTATTAATGTCAGACAACAACAATACAACAAACACACAACATGACGTTGATGACGTCTGCTATGCACTGTGACAGGGTGTTGACGTAACAGACAGAGTAAGGACATGTACATTTCTATTCTATTTTTATATATGGCACGCAAAGCCGATGTCGACTATTCTGCCAATGGCCAAAGTGGATTGGAGAAGCAAGAGTGCAATATTTAACTGCTAGAGAACTTCGATATGGGGAGGAAGATGACAAGATTGTGTCAACATGACTGTGTCACTTGTATTTCTGGCTGTATTGTAAGTATTTTTTTTGTTTGTGTTTTTTTTTTTAGTGTTTGGCGTAAATTAACGCTTTTCTTTCTTTCTTTCTTTTAAATTAGGCTTAGTTAGATTCCCAAAAAAGTTCAACGATGATTCAAATACAAAAGTTTAACAAAATGCAGCAAAGATAAATTTTATTCAAAAAAAGTTTAACTGCATTACCAATCTACTTTTCCGATCCACCCCCAAGCGGTATCGTTTCACCCCCCTCCAAAATTAATAATAAAACGTTAAATCTAATAATACTCTACTATTCGAGGTAGAACGGTCATTCTGAAGCTCCGAACCGATCCGGGACCTAATGGGGCAAGACGGAACAATTAAAATAGTACGCTTGCCTTTATCCAGTGCAGTGGTGGTAATGAGACGTGAACGAGGGAAAATGGGGGATGCGACGGGAAAACTGAGCGGGGTAATGATTGGCTGATTTTTGAAGAATGTATTTCTGTGTAGAATATTTTTGAATTGTTGAGTTAAGAGATGGGCTTCGAACGAATCATATTATTAACCGACTTCAAAATAGAGGAGGTTTATTTATTATTTATTTGTTTATTTGATACTTCATGCACACAAATGTACAGAGGCGGACTTAATGCCATAGGCATTTTCTACCAGTCAACCCTTGGGTGATGCAGAGACAAGTAGTGGTAGGTGCAATTTTGAGCAAGAAACGCGATTAAAGATATTTAATAAATACAAAGATCTCAATACGGCTGTAAAAAATCTTGTTTTAGGTAAAAGGATGTACTTTCCGATTGGTCCTATAGAAATTTCATCAAAATCGGTTTAGTAGCTAGGCTTTTAAATTCAAATAACTGAAATTTGTTTAAAAATTACTTGGATGACGTAATTTTTCATCTAAGTAAACGAAATTGCATATTTTGCTTTCATGCGACATTCCAGTGGTGTTGTTAGGTGTGGGATACCACTAAAAAGTACAAAATAAAAAGTTTTACTGTACTTTGAAAAAGTTTTAATCAATGTTTTACTTTAATACTTAAGTATAGACTTCCTATAGATTCTTCTGGTAAGTAAAGAACTGTGAATGTTTTTTTGTACCGCTTTTACCACTAAATAGCCGAACCAATGTTGATGCATTTTGAACATATTTTTTCACAATTCTCTGCCACACTCTGTGTTTCCTGATAGCAACAACCTGGGGATCTTTAAGCCAATAGTAAACAGGTTACTTCTAGGCAAGCGTGCTCCGGTTGCGGAATTTGTTCGAAAGAGTCACAGCGGCCCTGGAACGCAAAGGACACTAGGAAGAACACGGATGGGTTTTAGTCAATAAGAGTCTGACACTCCCTTCTTTCTATTATAGTTCTTGAGATACAGCCCGCTGACAGACAGACGGACGAACGAACGGACGGACGGACCGACAAACGGAGAGCGGATACTCAGTAATAGGGTTCCGTTGGTTACCCTTTGGGTACGGAACCCTAACCCAATCCTAAAAAATTAAGATAAACTTAGGCGTACCCATGTTATTACCAACTAATGAATTCAAAGTACCTCGTATAAAATAATTTCGTATGTCTGTTGAGATATTTTTGATATTAACGACGGAACACTTCTAATTGCAGCCTCGTTAATTGGTCTAGACGCGAAAGTAATATGTTTGTAAATTAATTGAACCTTGATATTGAGGGTTCTGTACGTTCGTATGAAAAGGCAGAACCCTTATTGAATCACAATGTGTATCTGTCTGTTTCAGCCATTTTCATCCAAATCTACTAGATCGATTCAAGTACAAATAATTATGAACGTATGTATCAGAAACACGCAAATAACTAAATTTTTTAGTGTGGGCTTACTTTCGGGGGACAAATTAGAAGAAAAAGTTTCGATTTTACCAAACGAATTATACGTTCAGAACCTTGAAAATTTGCCATTTGCAACGCGCAGGGTTCCGTACAATAATCAGGGTTTTTTAACACCCTTAACTTTTTTAAATTAATTAATTTTTCACATTTGTTGGTATAGTGGCAGTAGACACACAGGAGCTCGTGGCTAGATAATAACAGCCGCACGGGTCGATCTTCAAGGTTAAGCAACGCTTGCCTTGCCAAGGTTGGCTGTGGATGGGTGACCATCTTATCATAGCGAGTTTCCTCCGTGCCTCGGAAAGCACGTTAAGGTGGATGCTCCAGGGTAGCCCGCGAAATTCAAATATTTTTTTTTAAGTTCATGTAGTTCGAAAGAATGAATATTTCAGAAATAATTATTCTTTCGAACTACATGAACTTAGAGGGCTATATTGATGATTAAAATGGTTATAATTCTTTAGATAAATACGCGTTACGGTCGCGGATCGTATTTGGTCCACATATAGCTTCACACTGACCGGCAAATTGCAAAAAACATAAAAATATTGGAATTTCGCGGGCTACCCTGGAGCATTCACCTTAAGCCGTTGGTCCCGGCTGTAATTTGTAGATCTTTGGCAGTCGTTACGGATAGTCAGAAGCCAGTAAATCTGACTCCAGTCTTGCCGAGAAGTACCGTGATATTCAGATAATGGGTTGTGGAGGACTGGTAGGCAGCCGCTCTACGTAAAATACTGGTATTCAGCTGAATCCGGTTTGACTGGAAGCCGATCCCAATATAGTTGGGAAAAAGCTAAGCAGATCATGAATTATTAAGTTTTTCAAACCTTTAATACACCAAGCTTTTTTTTTGACTAAGTTGAATACCGCCCACAGAACCAAAATCTGAACTAAAAAACCTTGCTCCACAAAGAGCCGGGTACTCGGAAGTTGGCGAACCACTGTAATTAGAGCTGCATCGGATCTGGTTGACTTAGCGCCTGTCGCAGTCCACTGCTGGACATAGGACTCCCCTAAGTGGCGCCACAATACTTGCTGCTCCTCCTTCTACTACCTTTACGTAGCCTTGGCTCAAACAACGAGGTTAAGCAACACTTGCCGAGGTCTGACTTTGGATGGATATCCGACTCCCTAAGCATCACTACAGGGCATAGTCACTAGTGATCCATATCTATAGTCAAATCTTAAAATGAGGATAAGCGACGCTATTCGAGGTCAGAGTTTGGATAGGTGACCGACCCCAGTCGCATCCAATCGGTCATGGATTAAGTCTTATTTTGAAGTTAAGCAACACTTTCCAAGGTAAATTTTTGGATGGCTAACCATTTTTTAAATTAGCAAAATTTTTTGAAACCGCACTTTTTGTTTTATAATTTCAGATTTAACTATTATTATACAACGCTTCTACTTAGGCCTATGTCCAGCAATGGACGTTTTTCGGCTGATGTGATGATGATAATTAATTAAATTTATTTATTTCGAGTAACGGAGACTCGAATACACAAACATAAAAAATACATAAAACACATAAAATACAACAAAGAAAACATAAAACACATTTATACATAAAAGACACGAAAAGGCAAAAACAAACACGAACATTCACACCGTAACTATATGCCTGCTACAGCATTGCCGGATGTAGGGGCAATCCAGTCTGTTAGCGATCATTGCCAGGACGGTGTTGACGCTGCCCCGCACTCTGCGCACCAAAGACGCGCACCGCTTGCGCATCGTCGCATGAAAGCAGTCGGTGCGCACCTCCACGAACATGCCCGAGGCGCTGCAGTGTCGGGGCAGCCTGAACACCGCCCTAAACGCGTTATTGAACTGGACGCGGAGGGCGTTGTATGCCGCACGAGTATACTTTTACCACAGACTGCACGTGTAGAGGGATGTACAATAAGCTCTAAAGAGCGTTAATTTTACCTCGCTCGAACAACGCACAAACCTACGAGTAATCCATGTTACCTCTGACTGACAACGCCCTCCGCTCCCGTTCAATGTCTGCATCGTCTTTTAGGTCAGCTGTAACAATGTGACCTAAGTATTTAAACAAGTATACTCTCTCAAGCGGTGCATTATTTATACACACACGGGGTACAATATTCACGCTTTTGAGACTAGCCCCAAACACCATGAATTTACTCTTCTCTGCATTATATTTCAACCCATGACTCGAGGCATACTCTTCAAAGACACCCATCAATTTTCTAAGACCACAGACCGATGCACTCAGCAGCACTATGTCGTCAGGGTAGCTCAAATTACTGACGCATACTCCATCCACATGGCAACCAACATGCTGGCTGCTGAGCCCAACGATCAGGACGTTTACATAAAGGTTGAAGAGTGCAGGAGAGGTCGACCGCCCAGGTCTCACCCCGCACTCTAACCTTTAAGGTTCAGACATTACATCCACCCATCTGACGCTATTGATCTAGTGTCTATACTAATATTTTAATACCTATGTTCGGGAGTTCTGGGGGTAACCCGATACTCTACAATGCTATCCATAGAACCAAAATCTAAACGAAGAAACCTTGCTCCACAAAGAGCCGGGTCTTCAGAAGTTGGCGGGCTACTGTAATTAGAGCTGCATCGGATCTGGTTGACTTAGCGCCGGGGAGCCTCTCAAACAAACACACGACTTATACAAGTTTAATTAATTACAAGAGTCGTACACTGTCGAGCAGTGTGAGGGACGCAGTGGGGAAATAATTTTGTAGAATTATTATTTTTAATCTTAAGGATGAGCTCGTGGCTGAAAAATAACAGCCACACAGGTCGATCTTCAAGGTTAAGCAACGCTTGCCAAGGTTGGTCTGTGGATGGGTGACCATCTTAACATAATGAGTTTCCTCCGTGCCTCGGAAAGCACGTTAAGCTGTTGGTTCCGGCTGTCATTTGTAGAACTTTGGCAGTCGTTACGGATTGTCAAAAGCCAGTAAATCTGACTCCAGTCTTGCCAAGAAATACCGTGTTACCAATTTAATGGGTTGTGGAGGTCTGGTAGGCAGCCGCTTCACGTAAAATACTGGTGTTCAGCTGAGTCCGGTTTGACTGGAAGCCGACCCCAATATAGTTTAGAAAAGGCTAGGCATGATGATAATGATTATTTTTATTCTTTGTTTAGATTATTTATGTTTGGCTCGCATTTGTAACAAACATATTGGTATTGCAGTGGCATCAGAGCCGCCAAAAAAAAAACCAATGGAGCAAATTTACATCTCAACAAAAAGAACTGCGACGCCATTTATAAAATTTTTTATTCAACTAGGTAGCAGCGATATACTAAGTTATTTTTTTTTAATATTAATTAATTAAAAATCCTGCATCGCACAAGCCGAGTTTACCGTGCGATTTGAACATATACATCAGCCCGAATATTAACTATCAGGCAGTAGCCCGCCAGGCACAACAGCCGCCTGGTCGGAGGACCCTTCCTTTTCGATGAGGATTTGCGGGACTTTATTCTCTGTACCGCATCCCTTTAAAGTATGAAAAGAGAAGAGAGAGTGGTCTTTGCATAGAATCAGTTTAAAGTAAATGGTTATGACGCAAGATGGATTTATAGAAAAACATTTGTAATATGAGTGTGAAAGTGGAAGAAATGAAAGAAAAAAAAAAACATTTATTGGCAACTCGCACAGAAAAACCACAAATAAAAACTGAACTGACAATAACAGCTCAATATGAGTATAATAAGCTTACAAAATAAATATCTTAAACCAATGCGTGACAGAGTGGAATAGTTCAAACAAATAAAATAAAAAATTCACTGCTGGTGCAAAGTTATGATCTCCTTTTCGGTGTAAAGATGTAATGGTTATCGAAATTCACACCTACGGACTATTATATAAGCCACGTGTTTCCAATTTTATACCACTTTTCTGTTTCTATAAAACACCCAACTGCCGCATACATTTATGTGCGCACTCGAATTTTTTTTCGCGATTTTATTGTTGTTTCCATAATAACAGTTGTACTTAAGGCTTGTATATTTGCCAATGACCTTGTGCATACAAATCAAATCAAATCATTATTTGTGAACATAAGTACAAAAAGATGTTATTTATACATTTTAGCTGATCTGTATGTTCGGCCAATAATCGGCATACAAATATAATATTAGTAAGCAGGTTATTTTTACTATCATAATGAATAAAGTCTAGGATAAAAGAAATGAAGCAATTGAAAAATGTCATGAGCCGCATAAAATAAAGTAATTGAATTATATTATTAATTATTAAGAAAGTCAAAGAAAATTAAATTTAGTCATAATTTGTCATTTAACTAGTCTTCAATCGAGTAATACGTCTTTTCAACTAAAAACAGGAACAACTTTTTTTTAAAATGGCTGACATTTTCCTCACTTCTGATACATTTTGGCAATTTATTGTATAATTTTGGAGCCATTACGAAAATACTGTTCTTGTATAAAGCAGTTTTAGATCCAACAGTTTGTAGCCGGTCAGCTCGACGCTGACTACCTACTCGGTCAAATTTATACATATTATTTTTGACGAACATAGATGTCTGGTATATGTACAATGAGGGCACTGTTAAAATTTTCATACTTTTAAAATATTGTTTACAGCTGTCAGTGGTTTGCAGGTTACAGATCGCTCTAATACACCTTTTCTACAAACGGAGCTAACTACACCTCGCCGACCCGTGTTTTTAATTTTTTAAAATAAAACAAATACATCTTTTTTTAAAGTAACAAAACCAAGTTATTTTCGTTTGTATTGCACAGCAGTACCTAGATATTTTTTTTTAGTCTTTTGATAAAAAAATAGGGAGTAAAATGGTTTCATCTCAACGATTTGGAGGTCATTTGGTGATTTTTTTTCCTATTATGCATAAATACATAAATTCTGCCTAAACCAGGTTACGTGCAATATATCCAATACATAAATTCTGCCTAAACCAGGTTACGTGCAATATTATGTAGATTACTACCTATTTTTTTAGATGTAATTTCTCAGTAAATGCCGTCGAAAAACTGCTTCATCTGCACGCTATTTTTAAGGCTTTTCGAGAGAGCAGGGAGTGTGGGATTTTTACCTCACTAAAACCACCCCGGTGATCACCATCAGCACAAAGAAGGAGCCCCGTTACCTCTTAAAAGACCACTCCGGAACCCCCTCTGTGCAACGCCTGTTAGGGCACATCCCTGGGGAGACTGTAAAGGGGTCTCCCCTTAGCCTCGCTATGTACGGCAGCACGTGATCACTGTGTCACCGCCTTTCCTAGGATCACTGAGTTGGCGGACAGAGACCCCACTCTGAGCGTCAGCGACCCTGGAGACCCACCTGCCTTAAATAACGCAGGCGGGGTTTCGGCTTTTAGGCGTCGAGGCGGTTGCCTCCCTGACGCCTCCTTCTCCGAGCAGGATCAGCCCTCTCACGATCCCGCTCGGCGGCCTCCTTCTGGACCATCACGACCTCGCAGAAAGCAGCCATTTCCCTCCAGTTTTCATTATCTGCCAGCATAGCACTCACTACGGCTGGCAGAGTCAGGTCTCGACCAATCTTGGCGACCATAACCCGCCGCTCAGAGGACCACGCAGGGCACTCCTCGAGCGTGTGTTGCGCGGAATCCAGGTCGCCTCTGCAATGGTGGCAATTTGCCGTGGCTTGTCGCCCAATCCTGTTCAGGTACTCACCAAAGACATCTGAGGACCTAGCACGAATATTTTGACGTATAACGTAAATTAACGTAAATTACTTTTGAGTATATAAAACCACGATTCTATAGTATTTTGGTTTAATTTGATGCAACATACACAATTTGTGTTATTCAAAAATATGAATACAGTTTCCAATAGGGAAGATGCATGCGATTTTATTATTTGCTAGATGAAATAGTTATTAGTTCTAGAAAACAATCATGAAATAATTTTTTTAATACCTTCATCAGCGATGAAGTTATAAAGCTTCATAGATTACAATTAGAAAGAGAAGTCCGATGTAAACATTGACGTCATCGTCTATGACGCCTATGCAGCTGCCATAGAAAACAGCGTTTTCGCGAGAGAGACAGATATATTTGTTTAAAATAATTATATTTCCTATGTTTTTTGAGTAATTTTGATTCTATTTTCACTGTTAGTATTATATTTTTGTATAGTTTTAGAAAAACTGTATAGATGATAAATATGTTTTTCATGCATATTCCCTATTCAAATAAATATTATGCGCAAAACGAGTTTTTACTTGTAGTAAAATTTTACTTTACGTTAGCAGATGTCAAAAATATTTTTGTTAAGCCCTCAAAAATGCTAAGGAGGACAAGTTATCTCAGAATACAGCACTTTTTCTTGGCTGAATCGTGAACCAAAATCTTCAAAATAATGTCCTTTCAAAAACACACTGTGTCATTAATTCTGCACTACAGTTCACAAGTAACCTATTTCTACAGCGGAGCCCGCAGCCATTGTCTAATCACATACTTGTAGCCTGTTCAATTGTTTTTACAAGTATATAAGTTTGTAGGCTGGTAACTTATGTTTGAGTAAGGTATTTCATTATTATATGGAATCTTAAGCATAGCTGTTGTATGTTGTACTTTTTTTTATTTGTAAAACTTTACACTGATTTAAAAGAGTGTCCATGGAGTTGCTTGCACGTTCATTCTCCTTAGATTCTACTTTTTAGGGTTCCGTAACCAAACGGTAAATAAAATAAATAATAAAATAAAATAGCCTTTTATTTCTTGCTTAAAAAAGTTACAATAACTGCATGCAATAACATTTCATTAAATACAATTTCACAAATTCAATTTTAATTCAATGAATAGTATGATTTTTAATATTTTTATAATAAATCCTAGTTTTAATCAGCACCAAAAGAAAAATATTGGCAAATTAGAAATATTTCATTATTTTATCAGTCTAGTCTTCATTATCTAGTATCGTTTTAAGTTACATTAATTTGTGATTTACATTTCATTATCTTATTACATTTACTTACCAAAGGGTAACTAAACAGAACCCTATTACTAAGCCTCCGCTGTCCGTCCGTCCGTCTGTCTGTCTGACAGCGGGCTGTATCACAAAAATCGTAGTAGGTAGACCGTTGAAATTTTCAGTGTGTATTTTTATTGCTATTAATAAAATAAAAATAAAAGGGGGCTCATACAAGAAACGTGGTTTATGGTACTTACGGAACCCTTCGTGTGAAAGTCCGACTCGCACATGGCCGGTTTTATTTTTATTTTTAACACTACACTGTAGACAAATGAAGGGTCATGTGAGAGTCCGCCTCGCGCTTTGCCAGTTTTTTCTAGTGTTCGCCACTGTTTTTGTTGTTCAGTAGTTTAAAAAAACCGGTCAAGTGCGAGTCGGACTCGCACACGAAGGGTTCCGTACCATAAACCTTAATTTTTATTATTTGTTGTTATAGCGGCAATAGAAATACACAATCTGTAAAAATATCAACTCTCTACCTTTAATGGTTCTCGAAATGCAGCCCGTTGACAGACAGACGGACGAACGGACGGACAGCGGAGGCTTAGCAATAGGGTTCCGTTGGTTACCCTTCAGGTACGGAACCCTAAAAGTGGCGAGCTAGTTTCAAGAGAAAAAAAAACTAATAATATCCATTAAGCCGCCTTGTTTCTTCAGACAACATTCCACAATTGAAAAAATACGATCTCAACTACACCCTCAAACCTTAACCTACGATAATAATCTATTACACTTCAGGAATTCCAATCTCAAAACGTAACGTAAACGCAAGCGTTACGATAAACACACATCGACTATTATAGTTCCGGTATACATGAAACCCTATTGATTTTGGGTCAACCTCGGCCATCAGGAACCCTTGCAGTAATTATTTTGGGGTTCAAACTTGAGATATTTGTTTCTAATAAATCTTAGTGGGAAAGTTTGTGAAGTATTCAGCTTGGAGTTTGTTTATTGATTGTGGGTGTTAAAAGTTTATTGGGAGCTTGACGATGTCTATTAACGGTAATGAAACGTTCAAGTTTTTTTAGCAAAGGAGTGGGACTCTCTGCCTCATCAGCCTAGCCTTTTCCCAACTATATTGGCGTCGGCTTCCAGTCAAGCCGGATTTAGCTGAATGCCAGTATTTTACGAGGAGCGGCTGCCTACCAGGCCTCCACAACCCATTAACTGGGTAACACGGTACTTCATGGCAAGACTGGAGTCAGATTTACTGGCATCTGACTATCCGTAATGACTGCCAATGATCTACAAATGAAGGCCGGGACCAACGGCTTAACGTGCTTCCGAGGCACGGAGGAAACTCGGTATGTTAAGATGGTCACCCATTCACAGACCAACCTCGGCAAGCGTTGCTTAACCTTGAAGATCGATCCGTGCAGCTTTTATTATCTAGCCAAGAGCTCCGCAGCAGTGGGACTCTGCCTGCGTGCTCACAACCCTAATCTTTTCAAAGTAAGAGTAAACAGGCTTCTTCTGTATAAGTTCGCTGCATCGTAGATTTTGTCATTTCTGACCTAGACTAGAGTCAAGAACTAACACATATGAAATAAAAAAAATCTCTAAGAGTAGGGAAATACGTGCAACCCTAGAAGTTGCAGAATTGTTCGAAAGAGTCACCGCCGCCCTGGAACGCAATGGGCATTAGGAGGAACACGGACGGATCAGTAAGAGTCGGACACTCCCTTCCGCTCCGCCCAGAGTTGAAGGAGTCATTTGATGATTTCCCATTAAAAAATAGGACCTACCAAAAAACCGGGAATATGCAAGTACTTTCACAGGAAGGGTTCTGAAACGGAAAATCGGAAATTTAATTTAATTTTTTCAAAAAGTAGGAGGTTCTATGTTCGGCTGAATGTGTTTTTTTTATGTGCACCGTTTTCTCCGCCAATTGAGGACCGATTTAAAAAAAAAAAAATTTTTATTCGAAAGCTTATACTCCTGAGGTAGTCCCATTGTCACCAAGTCAGAATCTGATGATGGGATCCCATGAAAATTGAGGGAAACCCTCAATTTTTTTAAGCACATACAAGGTTTTTCATGAAATTTATATCGCAATTCAGATATTTGTGCCTGATAATCATCATCTCATGTTGCTGAGCTGATGATGGAAGGTATAAGTCAGGATCTGATGATGAAATCCCATGTACAAAGGTTTAATCAGCGATATTTTTGCCAATTTTTAACCGATTTGGATGATTCTTTTTTTGTTTGGAGTTAATTTGGTAAAGATCTGATGACGAACTTCAGAGGTAGGCAACGGAACTCTTTAATCAATAATAGCAAATGGATAGGGATTTCTGAAATCGCATGTCTGTTGACTGTTTACTCCAGTTCATAACATAACATCACGCCGGTACGCTGTGTATGTTACCTGCGTACCACCAAAAAGTGAAAAATAAAAAAAAAAACAATTAAATACCAAAAACACTGACTTCCGAAATTAAAGTTATTTTATACTTTGTAGTGGTTTGTTTTTGGAAGTCGGTTTTATTTCGCTATCACAAAAAAGTAAGAATACACTAGTTTGTAGTAAAAACACTCTGAAAGAATTTCTATTTAGGCATTACGTTTTATGAGCCCGCTGACAGACAGATGGACGGGCAGCAGAGACTTAGTCATCGGAAACCTTCGGGTTCTAAACCCAAAAAAAATATTAAAATAAAAATCAAACCTCTTAAATTTTGCCATACATTTTGCCGTGAAGATCAAAACTCAATTGGAAGGAAGTGTGCAGGATTAATATCTAAGCTTTTTCACCTCGAGCTTAAAGCTACAGACGCTTATCGGTAGGGGGAGGGGGTTGAGGTTACACGTGTATAGCTGACGTATGAATGCTGCCTCGTGGCTTTCTTAGTGGGTTAATTTCATTAAATTTGTTAACCTTGTGTGCAGCTTTCAATCGAATCAATTTAGTTGATACTTGGTTCTCAAAGTCTTAAGCCGACTAAATTATATTGTCATACATAGGAACGTCCGTACCAAGGTTTGTTTTTAAACTCTTGCGTGATATCGTCTGTTATCAATATCGTTAGTATAATGTAAATTTGTTTCGATAGTCATGTAGTCTAAATCTTTGGGTATCACTGTAGCTTTCGATCAGTTAACTAGCTTTTGCCAGCGACTTTGTAAGCTAATATCTCTCTTTTATCCGTTCCTGTAAGAATTTCGAGAAATCCTCTCTTGACACTCCCCTACACTCCCCATTTGTGACTTACATTTGTACGCTTTTTAAATAACAACATTGACCTTCAGATCACAAGTTCTTCACTCGTATTTAAGGCCTCTCGAAAAAGCTTAAAATAGCGTGCAGATGAAGCAGTTTTTCGTCGGCATTTACTGAGAATTTACATCTGCAAAAATACGTAGTAATCTACATGATATGGTACGTAATTTGGTTTAGCTAGAATTTATACATCGGTATCACATAATATGAAAAAATAAAAACCAAATCGTTGAGATGAAACCATTTTACTCCATCATATTTTACCAAAAGACTAGAAAAAAAAAAATCTACTGCTTTGCAATACAAAAGAAAATAATTTGGTTTTGTTACTTTTTAAAATATGTATTATATTTATCATAAAAAAATAAAAACACGGGTAGCGGGGTGGCGCGTGGAGGTGTAGTTAGCTCCGTTTGTATGCACAAGGTCAGTGGCATGTTTACAAGCGTTAAGATTTATTTTATATTGCGGTTAGCGGGTTCCTATGTAGCTATTGTTTTAGGCTTATTGGCCATCATATCAGCCGAAAGACATCCACTGCTGGACATCCCCCAAGTGTCACCACAACAACCGGTCCTGTGCGTCTCGCATCCATCGGCTACTCGCGACCCTCACCAGGTATCTCACAGGGGTACATAGTAATTAAACCAAAATTCATTTAACTAAATGAAGCAATTTTTTTAACAAACTTTCATATTGAAACTGACAATTCGTCAGAGTTACTTTCATTGATTTGAGTTGAGAAGCTCGTGGCTAGATAATAATAGCCGCACGGGTCGATCTTCAAGGTTAAGCAACGCTTGTCAATGTTGGTCTGTGGACGGGTGACCATCTTAAATTACCGAGTTTCCTTCATGCCTCGGAAAGCACGTTAAGCCGTTGGTCCCGGCTGTCATTTGTAGATCTTTGGCAGTCGTTACGAATAGTCAGAAGCCAGTAAATCTGATTCCAGTCTTGCCATGAAGTACCGTGTACCCAGTCAGTGGGTTGTGGAGGTCTGGTAGGCAGCCGCTCCTCGTATAATACTGGTATTCAGCTAAATCTGGCTTGACTGGAAGACGACCCAATATAGTTGGGAAAAGGCAGGCAGATAACTTTCATTAATTACCCCAGTTATATTCATTTTGATACGTTTTACTTATAAAGCCCATATCATGATGGACATAAAATAAAACTGTTTTGAATGAGCGCCATGTTAGTGTACAACCAGTTTGTCGATAGTTCCAAAAAATAAGAAAATAAAGAACATTGTAATACACACTACACGTTAATTTATAAGTCGTCGGCTTGTGAATGAATCTCACGATGGACGCATTCACACAGGAGCGTAAGCTTTGCGTTTATACGTTTGAATAAATTAGGATGAACCGGACACAACTCCTGAGAGCTTGAATTTACATAGGCGATGATTTGAAAAACACTGAGGATCCGGAGAAACAACTCGTAACGATACAACAAAAAACGTTCAAATTTAAGTCGCATAAATTGATCTCAGCGACAGCCAAAATCAGTGTCAAAATGTAGAGAATTTAGAGAAATATTTGACAGTTTGTAACTGCGATACTAACGCGACTGCTCCTTAACAAAACGAGAATTAGGGTGCCTGTACATTACAGCGGACCGGAGAAATGGAGAAATATTAACCGATCATGTGAGTCAAAATATCAGTGACTCTCGTGGTGCGGAGATTAAATTTAAAATTTCTCCGTTTCTCCGCTCCGCTGTAATGGACAGGCACCATTACACTGGTGTCCCAGTAACATACAGCAATAACTATCCTCAAGAGATGGATGAAGGCATAAACAGAAACTTAGTTTTCTTCATGCTTGTCATGATTTTGGTCATCATTCAAAAATAGGCTTGTCCACTAAAAAATGTAAATATTCCGTCAGATTTTCAAAAAATAATTTACCCGTTTTTTTCTTTTGTTACACCAAAATAGACGAAGATACGACGCTTTTTAAATTCTCAACACGTCACGCCGTGGTATAATTTTTAGTGCGTTCTGACGTTATGAGCCGGCTCCGAGTTTTGATTCGTTTTATCATTCATTGATTTACAAAAACAAAAAATTCGTGTCCATTATTTTTCAATAGTGTAACTGACAGACTAAACAGATTAGCTATGTATAGATGATGAAAACTAGCCTATTTATAACTAAATTAATTTGGTTGAATGTTTTGTTTACATCTCTACTAGTTGACCCGCGCAACTTCGTCTGCTCCGCTCTTATTGGTCTTAGCGTGATGATATCAATCTATAGCCTTCCTCGATAAATGGGCTATCTAACACTGAAAGAATTTTTCAAATCGGACCCGTAGTTCCTGAGGTTAGCGCGTTCAAGTAAACAAACAAACTCTTCAGCTTTATATATTAGTATAGATTATTACATCTCCAAACCTCATCACAATGGTCACCTATTTTTTCCTCTCCATTTTTTTAAGTTCTTTCAAATCTGCAACTCCTGTTTTCTTAAAAGCTTGAAAAGGCTTAAAAGCCGATATCTACAACCTGGGAGTCTTTAAGTCAAGAGTGAATAGGTTACTTCTAGGCAAGCGTGCTCCATCTTCGACCACATCATCGCTTACCATCAGGTGAGATGGTGGTCAAGCGCGTGCCCATTAATAGTAAAAAAAAAAAGCTTCGCTATTCATTGACCTCAACTAACACAGCATTACACTTCGGTGCAACAGCACCCCGCCTCACTAAACCGTTGGCTTCCTTTCCATTCACTACTCCATTCTCGTGGCGACTCAGACCGGTTTGAACATTAACAGTAGCTGCAAGTTATGAGCGTTGGTGTTGTTGATACTTCAATGAACAGCAGTTTCGTCTGGAATTTTAGCTGTTAAGGTGGATGCTCCAGGGTAGCCCGCAGAATGATTATTTCAGAAATAATCATTCTTTCGAGCTACATGAACTTAGAGGGCTATATTGATGATTAAAATGGTTATAATTCTTTAGATAAATACGCGTTACGGTCGCGGATCGTATTTAGTACACATACAGCTTCACACTGACCGGCAAATTGCAAAAAAACATAAAAATATTTGAATTTCGCGGGCTACCCTGGAGCATTCACCTTAAGTCTTATTTATAACAAGCGTTTGCCCTCGACTTAGCGCATATCCCGTTTTTTTCCCGTTCTCGTAGGAATATCGGGAAATTCTCTCTTAGTGCTTCCTTCATCTTCCCAAGGAACCTACATGCCAAATTTTAGCTTTCTACGACCAGGAGTTTCAGCTGTGCATTTTCAGTCAGGTACTCGCTCAGTCACTCAGTAACGGAAGAATTCTATCATCTGCCTAGCCTTTTCCCAACTATATTGGGGTCGGCTTCCAGTCAAACCGGATTCAGCTGAATACCAGTGGGTATTTTACGTGAAGCGGCTGCCTACCAGACCTCCACAACCCATTAAATTGGGGTAACACGGTATTTGTTGGCAAGATTGGAGTCAGATTTACTGGCTTCTGACAATTCGTAACGACTGCCAAATTTCCACCAATGACAGCCGGGACCAACGGCTTAACGTGCTTTCCGAGGCACGGAGGAAACTCGGTATGTTAAGATGGTCACCCATCCACAGACCAACCTTGGCAAGCGTTGCTTAACCTTGAAGATCGACCTGTGCGGCTGTTATTCTTTAGCCACGAGCTCCTCATGTTAGTACGGAACGGAAGAATTTTATATTTGTTGATATTTTCTCAATCTGTGTTGATAATAAACAGTTTACTATCTTTTCTTTTCACATTAAGGCTTTGTGAGGTCTCCATTGATCAAAAATTTAACAAGTCGCTACTCATCATCAACATTGTCCTGTCCTTATACTGCCAATAATTTGTGGCATTTGGAAATTCACCCGCCATATTTTCATTATGTGTACAGTAGTACAACTATAAAACTCTCTGCCGTGGTCTGTTTGCTAAAGCAAAACAACTCTTAAGCTTACGTCAAGAGTGAATAGGTTACTTCTAGGGAATTCTGTTACATCGTCGACCACGTCATAGCCTGCAATCAGGTGAGACAGAGGTCAAATGCGACCATACACTATATTGTAACCATACTTGTATACTTCCCTTTTAAATTCATCTCTGTGGTCACCCATATCATCTTTAGCGCAGTTCAACGTTTCTATAACTCCCGTATTACTTGTAATAATTTGATCTACAATCAAGTTACAAAGTTCCATTCAAGTGACAAAGTAAAATCTCAAATCTCCATCGCTTGGACCACAACCTCTGCTGCCCGTGAACCAGTTGCGAGTCGTAATGATAATAAAAATGTTACCACTTCCTCCGACTGATATGTTTTATACTTTAATCAATAAGTATTATGAAACATTGAACGAACGTAGTTATTTTGTTACACAGTGTCGTCCCATATCCTTTTGAACCAGAAATGTACGAGTATCAATTTGAATACATCTGGCTCAGCTGGTTCTTTGAAAAATATATGCTTGAGGTTTTCAGTAATTCTTTTGCTCTAAACCCTTTTATTTGGAATCTGTGCAGCATGTCTTTTTCGCGTTCCAATGGGTATCTAACGGAACCCTATTACTAAGCCTACAGCCTAGGCTGCAGCGAGCTGTATCTCAAGAACCGTAATAGGTAGACATTTTAAATTTTCACAGATTGTGTATATCTATTGACGCTATAACAACAAATAATAAAAACCAAGGTTTATGGTACGGAACCCTTTGTGTGCGAGTCCGACTTGCACTTGGCCGGTTGTTTCTATACCTAACCTTACTAACCATCTCCTATTTCACATACATCCATTGATTTGTTGAACTCTACATCTCTTTAGTTTGTATTTAGTCTATAAGAGGAGCTCGTGGCTAAATAATAACAGCCGCACGGGTCGATCTTGAAGGTTAAGCAACGCTTGCCAAGGTTGGTCTGTGGATGGGTGACCATCTTAACATAACGAGTTTCCTCCGTGCCTCGGAAAGCACGTTAAGCCGTTGGTCCCAGCTGTCATTTGTAGATCTTTGGCAGTCGTTACGGATTGTCAGGAGCCAATAAATCTGACTCCAGTCTTGCCAAGATGTACCGTGTTACCCAGTTAATGGGTTGTGGAGGTCTGGTATTCAGCCGCTCCACGTAAAAACACTGGTATTCAGCTGAATCCGGTTTGACTGGAAGCCGACCCCAATTTAGTTTGAAAAAAGGCTAGGCAGATGATGAGTCTATAAGAGAACCCTTATCATCAACTGCCTAGCCTTCACCAACTAGGTTGGTTCGCGTCTACCCGGATGCAGCTGAGTACAGGTGTAGACTACACGTAACGGTTTTTTATTTGATCTCCAAAACAGCTAAATCGACACTACTGGCAGGGGTGACACTGGTTGTCCTATTTTGCAGTTTTAACTACCCGTAACGACTGTCTAAGATCTATAAATGAGAGTCAGAACCTAAGGCTTTTTTTTTTAAGGACAGGAAATCATCAAATTACTCCTACCGCTCTGGGTGAATCAGGAGGGAGTGTCAGACTCTAACAGACTAAAACCCATCCGTGTTCCTCCTAGTGCCCTTTGCGTTCCAGGACTACGGTGCCTCTTTCGAACGGATTCCGCATCCCGGCCGGCACTGGCCCTTGCGGGCCCCGTCTCCCATGCTGACAGCTCTTTGAGACGCGCGTGGAACACAGCGTGCCGTCGACCCGGGCCTGGTTCTTATCGGTCGGCAAGCCACCCAACACGCCGTCCGCAGGCCCACGCCTACGGTGGCTGGAAATCGCCCTGCAACTCCCGACGCCCGGAGCGCTTCTGTTGCGGCGGCTGTGTCGTGAGGTTTCCCTCTCTCTCACACGTTTGGCCTCCTCCTTCGCTAGCATTACTGCTTCACAGAAGGAGGTGACCACTTCCCATGCCTCTTCGCTCCGGACAATGGATCGAACCTGGGCCGGTTGCGAGAAGTCGCCGCCACTGAGGACCTAAGGCTTAACCTGCTTTCTTGGTCTGGACACCCAGTAAATCTGGCAAGTGCAGCTATAGTTAAATACCTTAACGCGTCGACCTGCAAGGCTGATACTTTGCAACAAGCCGCTCTTTTGAGACCCGTGGGAAAATAAGAACCTAGATTGTTATCAAACAGAACCAAAAATCTAATATTTTCATAGTAAAATCGATGCTAGTTAAAATTAATCTTAGGAACCATTCTGTATAGGAAATGATATAATATAAAGAATGTGAGTTGGTCGCGGACTATTTTTGTAAAGGTGTGTTCATAATGGAGCTAGATTTTTTGATTTGGTGGTGTCTTTTCAGTAGGCTCCTACTCCTACTCGTGGCTTAATAATAACAGCCGCACGGGTCGATCTTCAAGGTTAAGCAACGCTTGCCAAGGTTGGTCTGTGGATGTGTGATCATCTTAACATACAGAGTTTTCTCCGTGCCTCGGAAAGCACGTTAAGCCGTTTGTCTCGGCTGTCATTTGTAAATCTTTGGCAGTCGTTACGGATTGTCAGAAGCCAGTAAATCTGATTCCAGTCTTGCTTGCCGTATTACCCAGTTAATGGGTTTTGGAGGTCTGGTAGGCAGCTGCTCTACGTAAAATACTGGTATTCAGCTGAATCCGGCTTGACTGGAAGCCGACCCCATTATAGTTGGGAATAGGCTAGGTAGATGATGACTGAAGTATTGGACAGTCTTGCTAGAGGTAAAGTTGTCTTATCAGTCGGAAAACTTTAAAATGCTTCAACTAGCTTCTTAGTAACGAAATAAAGTAAATAACAAATGCCTTGAGGACGACCTGGGGTAAAAAAGAAATGTAATTATTCAATTTAATACAGGCATGCCATACAGTAACTAACGCCGATGTTCATTATTCTTCCAAATTCAGTATTTTTAACCTCGAAAAGAATAGGGTTTTTTTTTTGCATCATCGGGATTCTCATTTTTGGCAGATTTAGAAAATTCATAATTGGGATTTCAATAGGCATCTCACTTTCACGTCAGATGTAAAAATGAGTTGAAAGCAATTTAGAAAACTAGCTTTTGCTCGCGGCTTCTTACGCGCATATCCCGTTTGTTCCTTTCCCATAGGAATTTCGAAAGTCCTCTCCTTTGCGGAGTGTAGGGAAGCTACGTGCCATGCTAATTTCAGCTTTCTACTGCCAGTAGTTTCGGCTGTGCATTGTCTGTCAGACACCAGTAACGGAAGAATTTATGTATTGGGATATTTCAAAATTCCATATTTATTCTTCAGTTAAAAATTATGTGAATATCCAAAAATCAGCCCTTAAAGAAATAAATCAAAGAGATTGCAGTTCTCAGATTCTTTACAGAACATTATTTATTTAATACTTCATGCACACAAATGTACAGATGAACAGCATTACTAAAGAACCTTGAACCAAAAGAAAGAAATCACAGGATAAACATATAACAAACAAACACTTCTGCTTACCCCGATAAGAGCGCACTACCGTAACGCCACACATCATGGGAAAAGCTAACAATTTGTAATCACTGTTAATTACTCCACGCTCACTTAGCTGCTTACCTTTAATAAATTAGTAAATCACCGCGGTTGGTACATTTACAAAGTAGTATTTTGCCAGTCTGACACCGACATCAGCACAATTAACTGTTGCAGAATAGGGACTACCCTATTGTTTTAGTCCACTAGGACTAAAACAATATAATTAGTCCGTCTGATAGATTTCCAAAAAATATCCGACACGTATTTTTTCTTTTGTTATATTAAGATACAACGCTTTTAAAATTCTCATTACGTCACACCGTGGTATTATTTTTAATGCGTTCTGACGTCATGTCGTTAGACTCTACTCCCGAGTTTTGTTGCGTTTTATCTTTGTCACTATTTATTTATTTAAATGATTTATTTATTTATTTTAAACACTTTCAGCACAAAAATTTATAGAGGCGGATTTAATGCCGTAGGCATTCTCTACCAGTCAACCTTTGGGTAATGCAGAGAGTAGTCGTAGGTGCAATAAAGAAAATTTAAAGCGATTGATAATTATTCAAATACAATAATGAACAATATACAAATATAAACCATACATACAATATAAATATACAAATCAACACGATAAATATACAAACGAAATACTAAAACAATTAAGGCGAATAAGTTAATAGGAAACATTAGCGCTGTGATGATACAACTGCCAACCTCTTACGAATGTGTTCACGAACTTTAACTTTGAAGGATAATCGGTTGGTGGCCATCCTGATCTGTTGGGGGAGCGCATTCCAAAGAGAAATAGAGTGAACGAAGAAAGAAGAGTGAATAAAGTCAGTACGGTGAGAGGGATATTGAAGGAGACGATTACAAAAACAGAAAATAAGTGTCCATTATTTTTCATTCCTCGAACTGACGGACTAAATAGACTTGCAATTTATTTATGGTGGAAACTAGTCTATTGTTGGAAAGAATCGCCACGGCCAGGAGCGCAAAGGGTATTAGGAAGAACACGGATGGGTTTTAGTCAGTAAGAGTCTGACGCTCCCTTCTGCTCCGCCCAGAGCGGGAGGAGTTGTTTGATGATTTCCCATTCGAAATTATCATGGAAAAAAGCCGGCCAAGTGCGAATCAGACTCGCGCACGATGGATTCCGTTCCATTCCGTAATTTTTATTATTTGTTATTATAGCGGCAATAGAAATACACAATCTGTAAAAAATTCAACTGTCTACCTATTACAATTCTCGAGATACAACCCGCTGACAGAGACACGGACGGACGGACGACGGACCGCGGAGGCTTAGCAATAAGGTTCCGTTGGTTACCCTTTGGGTACGGAACCCTAAAAAAGCAACAGTTTTTAAACTACTGTTTATAACTCCACGCTCACTTCTTTAGCTCCATCATCACCTACAGCCCGACTTCGCCCACTGCTGAGAACTATGCCTCGCTTTCTTGTGCCAATCCCCACGTTCCTTTGCCAACCTCATCCAGGTTCTAACTGCGATGGCAACAATGTCTTCTGCCCATCTCGCTGCCGGACGATCCACACTTCTTCCAGTCCGCGGACGCCACTCGACCTACCATCAACGCATCTTGTCTCCCCCTCTTTTCATTTACAGTTTCCTATTATTGTTAATTGCTCCACGCTCACTTGGCTACTTACCTGGTATTAATTAATCAGTAAATCACCGCGACTGATACATATTTAAAGGAATAGTTTGCCGGTCTGACACCGATCTTCTTTGCTTTAATGAAGAATGAGTAATTGTTAGTTAAGTCAATCGTTTAAGTGTCATCGGTTGTCTTTTAGCACTTAGATGTGTGATTAATTCGTGTTTAATGTGGATTAAGTTTATCTTTTTTTTATTATTTGCCAAAGGTTTCAAAGTCAAAGCAGTCACCTACTGCGAAGCAATAATGCTAGCAAAGGAGGAGGCCGAACGTGTGAGAGAAAGGGAAACCTCACGCTCCAGTCGCCGCAACAGAAGAAGACGCCCAAGGCGTCGGCAGTTGTAGGACGATTCCCAGCCGCCATAGGCGCAGGCCTGCAGACGGCGAGCATTGGGTGGCTCGCCGTCTGATCAGAACCAGCCCCAGGTCGGCGGTGTGCTGCGATCCCCGCGCGCCTCAAAGAGATGTTAGCACAGAAGACGGCGCTAGGGCAAGTGTCTGCTGGGGCTGCGGAATCTGTACGGAAGAGGTACCGTAGCCCTGGAACGCAAAGCGCACTAGGAGTAACACGAATGGGTTTTAGTCAGTAAGAGTCTGACACTCCCTCGTGCTTCACCCACAGCGAGAGGAGTCATTTGATGATTCCACATCGTTAAAAAAATGGGTTTCAAAGTCAAAGTCAAAGATTTGTTTGCAAATAAACATGGTTACAGAAATTTTTGCAACATAACCTAATGACATGCAAGTTTTGGTATAGGTACAATTTGCAGATTTGCTCTTGCCTCTAGTCTAGGTCAGAGATGACAGAGACAAAGTCTACGATGGAGGGAGCTTACCTAGAAGGAGCTGTTCATTCTAACTATGAAGAGATTTGGGTTAGATCTAATAAATTATCGGTGAAAGTATTCTCAAAACATTTGTGCCTGTAGGCGGGTATGTCCACCATGCTCGGAGACATACTCCGTACACCCAGATGGGCAAACCTTTGGTCGTTATGCAAATTATCCGGTGATTTTTAAACGCTCTTTTACGAAAGAATTAAACATTTTTCAACTTGAAAATCAAGTCCGTACTTTGTAGTCGTAGTTTCAAGCTCCGAATGAATGAAGGAGTCCAAATTATGTGATCAATTTATACTTCTATACTAATATATATTATAAAGAGGTAAAATATGTGAGTTTGCGAGGTTGTAAGGGGTAATCTTTGGATCTACTGAACCGATTTTAAAAATTCTTTTACCAATAGAAAGCCACGTTATTTCATAGTATCAGAGTATCATAGGCTATATATTAACCCGAAAAATACCGTCCAACAAAGTGGGCATGGCTCGTCAAATATAATAATTCTGTGGACTAATAAGTCTGTCTGAGTATAAGCGACTAGAGCACACCTGGAAAGACTACCCTGCCTAGGTGTGGTTCAGCCAATGATGCTAGACAATAACAGCCGCACGGAACGATCTTCAAGGTCAAGCAACGCTTGCCAAGGTGTGGATGGGTGACCATCTTAACATACCGAGTTTCCTCCGTGCCTCGGAAAGCACGTTGGTCCCGGCTGTCATTTGTAGATCTTTGGCAGTTGTTACGGATAGTCAGAAGCCAGTAAATCTGACTTAAGTCTTGTCAAGAAGTACCGTGTTATCCAGTTAATGGGTTGTGGAGGTCTAGTAGGCAGCCGCTCCTCGTGAAATACTGGTATTCAGCTAAATCCGGCTTGACTGGAAGCCGACCCCAATATAGTTGGGAAAAGGCTAGGCAGATGATGACTTCAGAATGACGTAGATAATATTGCAAGTCCAGCATACACACACCCTTATGAAGGAAGACCTAGCCATATTTATGACGGCACAATAAACCAGTTGGAATCCTGCCTGCCCGGTATTATTGCGGTGTTTCCGAATCGGACCTGGCAGCTTTGAAACCGTTACATTTAGTGTGAGGACAATATTACTTTATTTTTGTAAACAAACGGTGTTTGTTGTTGTGTCACTTTAATGGTAAAAAATATATATATGTATCTTACTGCCTTTTATGTGTTTTATATATTGTACACATTGAAGAGTATTTTATTCTAAACAATATCACACATTTTAGAAACCTAACTAATTATGTATAAAGCTGAAGAGTTTGTTTGTTTACTTGATCGCGCTAATCTCAGGAACTACTCGTCCGATTTGAAAAATTCGTTCAGTGTTAGATAGCCCATTTATCGAGGAAGGCTATAGGCTATAGGTATCATCACGCTAAGATCAATAGGAGCGAAGCAGTAATGAAAATTGTGACGCAGACGAAGTTGCACGGGTCAACTAGTCATGATATATAAAAATGAATTGCTGTTCGTTAGTCTCGCTAAAACTCGAGAACGGCGGGGCCGATTTCAATAATATTTTTTTTGTTAGTTTCGCCAGAATACAGGAAAGGTATAAAAACAAAAAAAAAGGGTAAGTAGGTAGGGTAGGTAGGGTAGGTAGGGTAGGTAGGGTAGGTAGGGTAGGTAGGGTAGGTAGGGTAGGTAGGGTAGGTAGGGTAGGTAGGGTAGGTATTGGTAGGGTAGGTAGGGTAGGTAGGGTAGGTAGGGTAGGTAGGGTAGGTAGGGTAGGTAGGGTAGGTAGGGTAGGTAGGGTAGGTAGGGTAGGTAGGGTAGGTAGGGTAGGTAGGGTAGGTAGGGTAGGTAGGGTAGGTAGGGTAGGTAGGGTAGGTAGGGTAGGTAGGGTAGGTAGGGTAGGTAGGGTAGGTAGGGTAGGTAGGGTAGGTAGGGTAGGTAGGGTAGGTAGGGTAGGTAGGGTAGGTAGGGTAGGTAGGGTAGGTAGGGTAGGTAGGGTAGGTAGGGTAGGTAGGGTAGGTAGGGTAGGTAGGGTAGGTAGGGTAGGTAGGGTAGGTAGGATCCGCCAGTTGACGGGAGCGAAGCCGCGTTGGTCAGCTAGTCTTTTATACAATGTATGAAAAAGTTTAAATGGTAGGTAATCATCATCATCATCTGCCTAGCCTTTTCCCAACTATATTGGGGTCGGCTTCCAGTCAAGCCGGATTCAGCTGAATATCAGTGTTTTACGTGGAGCGGCTGCCTACTAGACCTCCACAACCCATTAACAGGGTAACAAGGTACTTCTTGACAAGACTGGAGTCAGATTTACTGGCTTCTGACAATCCGTAACGACTGCCAAAGATCTACAAATGACAGCCGGGACCAACGGCCTAACGTGCTTTCCGAGGCACGGAGGAAACCCGGTATATTAAGATGGTCACCCATCCACAGACCAACCTTGGCAAGCGTTGCTTAACCTTAAAGATCGACCCGTGCGGCTGTTATTACTTAGCCACGAGCTGTGTCTGTGTCAAAGTCTGTAAGGATGGATGGGTGGATGTTTGTCACTCATTCACCAAAAACGACTAAACGAATTTTTATAAGACCTTACATATAGCTATAGCTTACAACAGAATATCACATCCTTACTAACATTTGTGGTACAAATGTGAAAATGAGTTTGTTTGTGACTCTTCACGTCGTAACTGCTGAACAGATTTGTATGAAACTTGGTGAACGGATAAATCTTGTCTTGGAACACGATATGTCCTTTTTGTCCAAGGATACGTTTTTTCATCTAGGGAATACGTGTCCCTTTGGATAATTCTCGAATTTCAAGCGGGCAATAAAGAGAACACACTGAAAGCACCAGAATTTAAATCCACAAACAGCTGCTTGATAAACCTACCTACCGAACATAGCAGCACTAAATAAATAAAAAATCATTAATTAACCTTTTCACCAGCAGAATCAGCATGAATTTCCACTTACAGGTCGTCCACCTACATTGAGAACGCCTATACAGCAACAAAAGCCATTTGCCGAAATAAAGCATAAAAGGGCCCTTAAATAAAACGCCTCTATAAGGGTCAGAGCTCCTAATTAATCAAGTAATTAGCTCGCTTCGTGTTTTTCTGTACTTTTTATTCGGGCTCACAATTAAATCTCTGTTTGGGTTTCAGTGTCCGATGAGAGTGCTTCTTCTACGCTCTTGAAGTGGTACTGTCTTTTTTAGGGTTCCGTACCCAAAGGATAACCAACGAACCCTATTACTAAGGCTCCGCTGTCCGACCGACCGTCCGTCTGTCTGTCAGCGGGCTATATCTCATGCTGTGATAGGTAGACTTTTAATTCACAGAGTGTGTGTTTCTGTTGCCGCTATAACAACAAATGTACGATTTGCACTTGGCTGTATTTTTTTTTTTTTTTTTAAGGATCGGAAATCATTAAAACCCGGAAATTCCAAGCATTGCCCTCTCCATTGCAAAATTGCATTACTTTTCAAATATCTTTTGATTTTGATCAATTATTCTTCTTCTTTTCGTGTCGATTGACTCTTACTAAATTCTGTCCGACCAGTATTGAGCAACCTGTATAGCTCCCTCATTGGCTTCGTTAAAATCTTGGCTGGTACTCAAACTCAACTAATTTTGATTAATAGCCGAGGCATATGTGGTTTTTGCTTTTAGCAACAAGCCAAAAGGCAGACACGTGACAGTGAAGAGTCTTAAAACGTTATGAAATGAGCTGTTTCTGATCACATCGTAAAATTGTAACATGAACTATAAAATTAATATTTGTAGGAACTCTTGTGTTATATAACAGTCGTCACTAAAAGTCTTCTTATTCCATGTTAGGTGTGAAAAATATCAAGTTTGATGTGTAGAAGGCTGTAGAAAGCTTTCTGTAAATATATAATACCTTATTTGGCAGCATCTAAGTGAAGTTTCTAAGTCAACGTTTAAAGACTTGACGTTTCTTACCTAAACTAATATTGTAAACTAGCTTTGTTAACTTTGTACGCGTATATCCCTTTTTCTCCCGTTCCTGTAGGAATTTTGGGAAATACTCTCTTAGTGCTCCCCAACACTCCCCAAGGAATCTTTTAATTAAGGATGGGAAATCATCAAATGACTCCTCCCGCTCTGGGTGAAGCAGGAGGGACTGTCAGACTCTTACTGACTAAAACCCATCCGTGTTCCTCCTAGTGCCCTTTGCGTTCCAGGGCTACGGTACCTCTTTCGAACAGATTCTGCAGCCCCAGCAGGCGCTTGCCCTAGCGGGCCCCGTCTTCTGGGCGGACATCTCTTTGAGGCGCTCGGGGATCGCTGTGCGCCGCCGACCCGGGCCTGGTTCTGATCAGACGGCGAGCCACCCAATGCTCGCCGTCCGCAGGCCCGCGCCTGCGACGGCCGGGAATCGTCCTGCGACTCCCGACGCCTTGGGCGTCTTCTTCTGTTTCCCAAAGAATCTACATGCCATATTTCAGCATTCTAAAACCAGTAATTTCGGCTGTAAATTGTTTGTCAGTTACTGGAAGAATTTTATGTACAATGTGAATTTTTAGGGTTCCGTACCCAAAGGGTAACCAACGGAACCCTATTACTAACCCTGCGCTGTCCGTCCGTCTGTCCGTCTGTCTATCAGCGGGCTGTATCTCAAGAACCGTAATAGGTAGACACTTGAAATTTTCAGATTGTGTATTTCTATTGCCGCTTTAACAATAAATAATAAAATTTAAGGTTTATGGTACGGAACCCTTCGCGTCTTCACGAGTCCGACTCGCACTTGGCCGCTTTTTAAAGTGTGTCTGGATGGCCAAATATGGAGAGGAACTGCCCGATGGTAGTTGTGTCTAGTGGTAAACTGCCCGATGGTAGTTGTGTCTAGTGGAGAACTGCCCGATGGTAGGTTTGTCTAGTGGAGAACTGCCCGATGGTAGTTGTGTCTAGTGGGGAACTGCCTGATGGTAGTTGTGTCTAGTGGGGAACTGCCCGATTGTAGTTGTGTCTAGTGGAGAACTGCCCGATGGTAGGTGTGTCTAGTAGGGAACTGCCCGATAGTAGTTGTGTCTAGTGGGGAACTGCCTGATGGTAGTTGTGTCTAGTGGGGAACTGCCCGATGGTAGTTGTGTCTAGTGGGGAACTGCCCGATGGTAGTTGTGTCTAGTGGGGAACTGCCTGATGGTAGTTGTGTCTAGTGGGGAACTGCCCGATTGTAGTTGTGTCTAGTAGGGAACTGCCCGATTGTAGTTGTGTCTAGTGGGGAACTGCCCGATAGTAGTTGTCTCTAGTGGGGAACTGCTCGATGGTAGGTGTGTCTAGTGGGGAACTGCCCGATGGTAGTTGTGTCTAGTGGGGAACTGCCCGATGGTAGGTGTGTCTATTGGGGAATTGCCCGATGGTAGTCGTGTCGAGTGGAGAACTGCCCGATGGTAGTTGTGTCTAGTGGAGAACTGCCCGATGGTAGGTATGTCTAGTGGGGAACTGCCCGATGGTAGTTGTGTCTAGTGGAGAACTGCCCGATGGTAGGTGTGTCTAGTAGGGAACTGCCCGATGGTAGTTGTGTCTAGTGGGGAACTGCCCGATAGTAGTTGTCTCTAGTGGGGAACTGCCCGATAGTAGGTAGTTGTGTTTAGTGGGGAACTGCCCGATGGTAGTTGTGTCTAGTGGGGAACTGCCCAATGGTAGTTGTGTCTAGTGGAGAACTGCCCAATGGTAGTTGTGTCTAGTGGGGAACTGCCCGATGGTAGTTGTGTCTAGTGGGGAACTGCCCGATGGTAGTTGTGTCTAGTGGGGAACTGCCTGATGGTAGTTGTGTCTAGTGGGGAACTGCCCGATTGTAGTTGTGTCTAGTGGAGAACTGCCCGATGGTAGGTGTGCCTAGTAGGGAACTGCCCGATGGTAGTTGTGTCTAGTGGAGAACTGCCCGATGGTAGTTGTGTCTAGTGGGGAACTGCCCGATGGTAGTTGTGTCTAGTGGGGAACTGTCCGATAGTAGGTAGTTGTGTTTAGTGGGGAACTGCCCGATAGTAGTTGTGTCTAGTGGGGAACTGCCCGATGGTAGTTGTGTCGAGTGGAGAACTGCCTGATTGTAGTTGTGTCTAGTGGGGAACTGCCCATTTATAGTTTTGTCGAGTGGAGAACTGCCCAATGGTAGTTGTGTCGAATGTAGAACTGCCCGATAGTAGTTGTGTCGAGTGGAGAACTGCCCGATGGTAGTTGTGTCTAGTGGGAAACTGCCCATTTGTAGTTGTGTC
The DNA here is from genome assembly GCA_950371165.1 of Lacanobia oleracea. NCBI lineage: Eukaryota > Metazoa > Arthropoda > Insecta > Lepidoptera > Noctuidae > Lacanobia > Lacanobia oleracea. The sequence goes on along the minus strand of OX493412.1, from coordinate 3,132,438 downwards.
TAGTGGGGAACTGCCTGATTGTAGTTGTGTCTAGTGGGGAACTGCCTGATTGTAGTTGTGTCGAGTGGAGAACTGCCTGATTGTAGTTGTGTCTAGTGGGGAACTGCCCATTTGTAGTTTTGTCGAGTGGAGAACTGCCCAATGGTAGTTGTGTCGAATGTAGAACTGCCCGATGGTAGTTGTGTCGAATGGAGAACTGCCCGATGGTAGTTGTGTCTAGTGGGGAACTGCCCATTTGTAGTTGTGTCTAGTGGGGAACTGCCTGATTGTAGTTGTGTCTAGTGGGGAACTGCCTGATTGTAGTTGTGTCGAGTGGAGAACTGCCTGATTGTAGTTGTGTCTAGTGGGGAACTGCCCATTTGTAGTTTTGTCGAGTGGAGAACTGCCCAATGGTAGTTGTGTCGAATGTAGAACTGCCCGATGGTAGTTGTGTCGAATGGAGAACTGCCCGATGGTAGTTGTGTCTAGTGGGGAACTGCCCATTTGTAGTTGTGTCTAGTGGGGAACTGCCCGATTGTAGTTGTGTCTAGTGGGGAACTGCCCGATGGTAGTTGTGTCTAGTGGGGTACTGCCCGATTGTAGTTGTGTCTAGTGGGGAACTGCCCGATGGTAGTTGTGTCTAGTGGGGAACTGCCCGATGGTAGGTGTGTCTAGTGGGGAATTGCCCGATGGTAGTCGTGTCGAGTGGAGAACTGCCCGATGGTAGTTGTGTCTAGTGGAGAACTGCCCGATGGTAGGTATGTCTAGTGGGGAACTGCCCGATGGTAGTTGTGTCTAGTGGGGAACTGCCCGATGGTAGTTGTGTCTAGTGGAGAACTGCCCGATGGTAGTTGTGTCTAGTGGGGAACTGCCCGATGGTAGTTGTGTCTAGTGGGGAACTGCCCGATAGTAGGTAGTTGTGTTTAGTGGGGAACTGCCCGATAGTAGTTGTGTCTAGTAGGGAATTATACTATACGAATATTACAATGAATGTCAGGCTAATATTTTAGTAGCTTGTATAAAATATCAAGTCCCACTCGGTGGTTCCACAATAACATTATAATTAAATAAAATTGGAAAGCAGACCTATTTTAATCATAATTAAAGCTTAAACTAATTAAGTTTCAAAATTTACAATTAATTTTTAATTAATTTAACATGATATGCCTTTGATGTAGTTAAGCTTTTTGTGGTGACTATTAAAATGGCCGTTTTATAAATAATTGTGGTTTGTCATAAAATAACATTCGCGTGTAGTGATAGATTATGAATTTTAATAAAATAATGAAAATTATCAGCAGACATGCTTCTTTCTTCAAAGGGTAGCCAATTGATTTATGTAAATAAAAACATATTTGTTTTAAAAATGCAAGGACAACATAACGACCATAACTTTTGAGTACCTACCTAGTTTATCGCGGTCAGGGTTTTTTAATACAAGTAAATTTATAGGGTTCCGTGCCCAATGGGTAACCAGCAGAACACTGTACTTAGGCTCCGCTGTACTCCGTCCGTCTCTTCGTTCGTCCGTCCGTCCATCCGTACGTCTGTCTGTCAGCGAGTCGGACTCTCACGCGAAAAGTTCCGTTCTTTTCGAGTGAGAGTCCGACTTGCACTTGACCGGTTTTTCATACATTTTGACAGATTGCGACTACAAACGGTAAGTACGAACGTTGCTTGAGAAAAATAGCATTGGTGCTGTGGTCTTCAAACCATCTATATTGAAGTTCAAACAAGAAAATAATACGGATCATGAACATTTAAGTCTCTAAAATGACTCACATCCGGTCAAACACACTATTTATACAAATAAATGCATATTTTAATTTCTCACAGTAATCTTTAGCTTTTCCCACGGTATTAGCATAAAGGAGAACCTTATACGGAGTCTGTATATCAAAATAGGTTCTAATGTTAGAATAGGATTATTGAAGTTGGAGTAAAACCAGTATTTTCCTAGGTAATATAGAACTGGTTAACGCGTTTGTTTAAAGGTTGTGAAGATTCGTATATTTAGAATGGACTGGGAAACTATTTTGAATGGAAATGAGGAGCTCGTGGCTAAAGGATAACAGCCGCACAGATCGATCTTCAAGGTTAAGCAACGCTTGCCAAGGTTGGTCTGTGGATGGGTGACCATCTTAACATACCGAGTTTCCTCCGTGCCTGGGAAAGTACGTTAAGCCGTTGGTCCCGGCTGTCATTTGTAAACATTTGGCAGTCGTTGCGGATAGTCAGAAGCCAGTAAATCTGACTCCAGTCTTGCCATGAAGTACCGTGTTACCCAGTTACTAGGTTTTGGATGTCTGGTAGGTAGCCGCTCCACGTAAAATACTGGTATTCAGCTAAATCCGGTTTGACTGGAAGCCGACCCCAATATAGTTGGGAAAAGGCTAGGCAGATGATGACTGTCTCACCGCTTCCTTTCAGATATTTATTTCTAGGACTTTTTCGAACCAGCACTTACACACTGTTTGCGTTCGGAGGCTTTAGGTAAGTGATATTCAATCAGACATAAATTGAACACGCTTCTTCTGGGTAGGCTCGCTCCATCGTAGACTTTGTCTCTGTCATCTCTGACTTAGATTAAAGTCAAGAGCAAACCCATCACAAATTAAAATAATAGATTGCTTGACCGACCACAGCAAAGGCCAAACATCAAAAATGTATTGCATAGCGAAGCGCTAATTGAATGTCTATAAACTATTCCATATATATTGTCACTTCGAAACTCACCATCACTAATTGAATAACAAATTGTCTTGAGCCATAAGTCGTCGTGCCATCCCTTTCTGGGTCATTCTTGACAGCTCCTTCGATATCCCAGCAACCATTATATCGCGTCCCTTACTCAGCAGACACTGGCATGCGGTCGACTTGTCCTGCGGCCCTATACAAAGTGACATTTGTAGAAATGTCAAAATATAAGAGGTTGTTCACGTGAGTTTTTGACAGCATTTGTATTTCGCCTCTTCCCAATACCACTGTGATTTCGTTCCAGAATAGTATCGAAAACCTTTGAAACACATAACACTTTGTACAATATTCTGGCAAAAAAATTCATTCTGTTCTATTCTATTCTATTCTATTCTATTCTATTCTATTCTATTCCATTCCATTCCATTCCATTCCATTCCATTCCATTCCATTCCATTCCATTCCATTCCATTCCATTCCATTCCATTCCATTCCATTCCATTCCATTCCATTCCATTCCATTCCATTCCATTCCATTCCATTCCATTCCATTCCATTCCATTCCATTCCATTCCATTCCATTCCATTCCATTCCATTCCATTCCTTTCCATTCCATTCCATTCCATTCCATTCCATTCCATTCCATTCCATTCCATTCCATTCCATTCCTTTCCTTTCCATTCCATTCCATTCCATTCCATTCCATTCCATTCCATTCCATTCCATTCCATTCCATTCCATTCCATTCCATTCCATTCAATTCCATTCAATTCCATTCCATTTCATTCCATTCCATTCCCTTCCATCCACCTAGTGTAGTGCTATTAGTAGTAGCGTCATTTCAAACCGGTACCCAGCAATGCTGCCTTACAGTACTAGGTAGCATTTTATCGCGTTTATCAGGAAAAGGAAGGGTAGAAGTGTCGAGGACTAAGGATAGTTTTATTCCCCGTATCTCTAGCTGTGTCTTGTAGCTAAATAATAACGGTACGCTTTCTGAAGACAGTCTCTGAACGGCAGACTATCAACTACACACTGAGACTCATCAGTGCCTCGAAAAGTACATTAACGTGACGACATACGCCAGCGATCTTGAGGGAACAAAACGCGCACTCGTTTAACACCCGCGCGACACAAAATTAGTTTTTTGCGCTTAGTTTAAGACTTTAAAAAAATGCCGTATATCAAAATATAGACAAATTAATTGTCTTTGAGATAATGTAAATTTCGTTAAAATACGCCCGGCGGTATTGGTCCGATTTTTGTTTTTATGTCCGTATTAGACATAACTTTACAAATGAATCACACTATTTTGAACGAATAAAACTCAAAATTTTCATATATTATATTATTAAAAAATAGTCTTATATAATATATATTTTTTCCAAAAAAGCACTCTCAGGTATCTCCGTCTTAAAAGGGGCCAACTTCATGGACTACGGAAACACGCCTCAGTTTCTGCCACCAATACTGCTTACACCGCTTGATACGACAAAGACACACAAGTATCAAATAATGTAATGTTTCTCACTATTGGTTAAAATGTTAATAAAGTAGATACAGAGATAATGTGATGTGAAGAAATAAAAAAATAGTTCGGAGTCGCGTCCGGCCTACGATGCACTTAGGGATTGGGTTATGTTTGAGGGAGGCAAGAAGAATATAGAAGTGATACAAATTATGACAGTAAAAGTAGAGAAGACAGTTAATAAATTCATTATCAAAACATTAGGTTACTTAGTGTGAGTTTTCGATCTAAAATTGTGATAAAAATTTCTTGGGTACGGAACTCTAAAAAACGCAAAATTAAGGTGGTGATAATTTTTAACCATTGGTTAACTAAGAATAAAAATAAACGCTTTCAGTTACACTAAAGTTATTTCAAAGTTTATGGTTTTATATAAATTCACAAACTTTTTCAATTTCATAATGTCACAAGAGTTATTTTAGGAAGTTCTGTCTTTTCAAAGAAATCGATATAGAAAACATGAAACTTGTCTGAAATAATTTTCAAGCAGGAATCATAGTAACTAATTTATTTATTTAAACTTAATGCACATAGGAACAAAAGTGAACTTAAAGTAACCTAGGCATTCTCTACCAGACAACTCATAAGTAATCCCATTCCTTGCATTAAATAAGTTTTTACGTAATTTGCAAATTACGTCATATTCACCTGAAAATAAGTACTTTCTCAGAATTCGAGACATTGCTTAGATAGAATATCACCAAAAACTTACACATTTAAAATTTATCTTGTCTAACTAACTCAAAGAAACCCCAAAACATTAGAAACATTTTTTCTCCATTGTTCTTGAATGTTTGACAAGCCAAAGCGCGTGTCATGACAAAGATAGCTTTTCTCAACAAAACAGATAAACACAGAAGGTCGGCTCCATACAGCGAACGAGAACGCACGCACACATAAATACGCTTCACCTACAACAAGTGCAAGCGCACTCACGACCAGCATTGGTTGAGATCGCTGCACGCACACATAGACACGCTTCATGTACAGCGAGTGCAAGTGCACTTGCGGCTGGTATTTGTTTGAGATCACCGCACGTACGAACACGCACGCACACATAGACATGATTCATGAGCGACCGGCATTTGACTGAGATGGACCCAGTACGCGTGTGTGTCCCAGGCGTCGAGAGTCGCAGGACGATTCCCGGCCGCCGTAGGCGCGGGCCTGCGGTCGGCGAGCAGTGGGTGGCTCGCCGTCTGATCAGAACTAGGCCCAGGTCGGCGGCGCGCTGCGACCCCAGCGTGCCTCAAAGAGATGTCAGCGTGGAAGACGGGGCCCGCTAGGGCAGGTGCCTGCTGGGGCTGCGCAATCTGTTCAAAAGGGGTGCCGTAGCCTTGGAACACAAAGGGCACCAGGAGGAACACGGATGGGTTTTAGTCAGTAAGAGTCTGACACTCCCTCTTGCTTTACCGAGAGCGGGAGGAGTCATTTGATGATTTCTCACCCTTAAAAAAACGCGTGTATGTGTGCGTGTGTCTGTTTTTTTATTTATTTATGGAGTCTACCTTCTTTACTATTCTGTGATTTGCCCAAAACAAAAACGGTAATGACTTGCGGCAGGACCAAAATTGAAGAGGCGTGGAATATTTAAGTTTTACTTTTTAGAGGCTTAGGTAAAGTAAATTGTAGATAGTGTTTGGGAACTTTAGAAGTTTTGAAAGTTGCCAATCATTGATGAACCTAGGTGAGCTTTTAGGGACAATTTTGTGGCAAAAAGAAGGTAGGTGATTTTTTAAGCTTTCATTGAACATTCCGCTACGAAACTATTTCTTTAAGATTATGATTAATCTTTAAGAAATAGTTTGTTGCATTAATTTTCTTTGGAGACGGTTGTTTTAGTGATGAAAAATCATCAAATGACTCCTCCCGCTCTGGGCGGAGCAGAAGGGAGCATCAGACTCTTACTGACTTAAACCCATCCGTGTTCCTTCTCATGACCTTTGTGTTCCAGGACCGCGGTGAATTTTTTGAGTAACTATGTACTTTCAAAACTGTCAACAGCTGACCTACTTGGCAACTTCTAACATCATATTTGATTAAAAACCTACTTATGACAATCTTTCTGAATTTATGACAATTCGCCTAGGGTCAACAAAGCATGTCTTGTTCATCATTACAGCCGATTGCCGTCCACTGCAGAACGTAAGACTCCCACCAAAGATATCCAACCATCCCGGTCTTGAGCAGTCCGCATCCATTCGCTGCCAACCACCTTTTTCAAATCATCGGTCCATCGTGCCGCAGGGCGTCCCACACTATATTTGCCCACACGCGGTCTCATGTCTTGTTATTCCATACAAATTTATTTGCCATCATCTGATCAGATATTTTTATAACCTTCAAATTTACATGGTGCTTTCAGATATTAACGTACATAGTTCTCACATAATTTGACTGGTACGGATTGTGTGGACTTTTTAGAAACTTTGCTTTTTGAGTTTGATTCGGTGTTTCTTCTCAGAGTACTCAGTTAAGAAACATCAGCCTCATCTTCCTACTTAAAATTATTGACAAGAAAGATTGCCGTATAAAAAGTGTTATTTTGAGTACCAATTTACAAAATAATCTCATCTGTACTGTAAAATAATATCTAAAGTTGAAGAGTATGTTTGTTTGAATGCGCTAATCTCTGGAACTACCATCGGGTTTGAAAAAATACTTTTGCATATAATATGATAGCTACATTCATGAGAACGGCTATTGGCTTTACGGGGACGGGAAAAACGGGATAGGCGCGTACAAAGTTACGGGAAATAGTTAGTTTATCTTGTATTGATAAGTATAATTATGCTTTCATAAGACCATTAAATTCTTTGCCTGGACAAAACACAACTTTGTGTTAATGACACCTTTGTCCATGAACTTTATTATTATGTACTATGACTTGTTTTGGTGTACAATAAAGAATTAAAAGGCATTCTCATCTCACGTACGCAATAAAAGTATTGAGTACACGAATTAATTTATCAATTGTTCTTGTCTCCATCTCACATAACCAACTCCAAGCCTCTGTGAACCGGTTTGGTTATAAAAAGCGACAGTAACAGGTCGACAGCCGCAGGTGCAACGCGACCGGACAGATGCGGGGCTTGGGGTAGGCAGAGGCGAAGGTAGGACATATGGAGAAATTACTAAGTTTTTGGTGAGTGACTTTATGATTGGTATGTGCTGACTTAGAGCGTGAGACTTGAGATTGGAGATGAAGAAATCGCAAGTTGGAGAAGGACGTTAGTTCCTATTCCACATAGATTTTTGTCATTTTCATCATCGTGTTTCCTGATAGCTACACCTGGGAGGCTTTAAGTCAAGGGTAAATAGGTTACTTCTAGGCATGCGTGCTCCATCTTCGACCACCATCATCGCTTAACATCAGGTGAGATAGTGGTCAAACGCGTGCCTATCAATAGGGAAAAACAAACATCATATCTGCCGAAAGACATTTACTGCTGGACATAGGCCTACTGTGATTTTTGTAGTCCGATATTATAGTCTAAGGCCAAGGAAGACAGATGCGGGGCTTGGGCCTGCAGTCTCGCGTAGTGACCGTATTCGGTCGTTAAGTCCTAAGAGTGAACAGGCTCCTTCTGGGACTGGGAATTCGGTCGCTAAGCGATCGGTAAAAAGTATGTCGTGACTTCCCACCTTGGAGTAGGCAGAGTCGTAGGTACATGGGGAACTTACTATGTTGAGCTTTTGCTCAATTTGGGTGGGTGATATTATGATTGGTTTCTATTGAGTGCGTGAGAAACCAAAAGATAGATAAAGGACATCAAATTGTTGATTAATTAAACTTAATTTTGAATTACTGTTTTTCCTAAGGGTTGTGTAGAAGTGAACTCATAGTGCACAAGTTCCATAATAGATTGTGAATATCAAGAAGCTTTGAACTTGACAATAGATCGAAACGAGTACTTTGAGTAAGTAATCAATCTACGGAACATTGACATTCTAACACATGACCGTTTTCTATAAAAACCCAAAAATTCATACCAATATTAATCTTCCAAAAACAGTCAGTAACAATGTAGCCAATGTTAAACTTGTCCAAATTTCTCGTTTGACCGCAACAAAATTCAAGTTTGATATACCTTTAGTGATTCCGGAAGAGATGATCGATAATAATTTAAAGATATATTTGGAGCTTAATGAAGAGACAGGAAGACGTCTATATACATATACGGAGGTTTGCTTTAGAAAGTGGGGACTTACGAGTACGAGTAGGATTTTGTTTGGCTTGTATATTTGCCAATGACCTTGTGCATACAAACGGAGCTAACTACACCTCGGCGCGCCACTCCGCTACCCGTGTTTTTATTTTTTTATAATAAAACAAATACATATTTTAAAAAAGTAACAAAACCAAGTTATTTTCGTTTGTATTGCACAGCAGTAGATATTTTTTTTTTTGTCTTTTGTTAAAACAGGAAGGAGTAAAATGGTTTCATCTCAACGATTTGGAGGTGATTTGGTGTTTTTTTTTCCTATTATGTGATACCATTACATAAATTCTGGCTAAACCAAGTTACGTGCAATATCATGTAGATTACTACCTATTTTTTACAGATGTAATTTCTTAGTAAATGCCGACGAAAAACTGCTTCATCTGCGCGCTATTTTTAAGCCTTTTCGAAAGAGCACCCTTAAGGCGACGACTTACGCCAGCAACCTTGAGGGAATAAACGCGCACTCGTTTAACAGCCGCGCGACACAAAATGTAGAAAAATTTACCATTCCAACTACTTATCTGCGAATTTTGTATAGCGATAAATCTCAAATTATTTTATGTGATGAAAAATTATGTACAGATTACAGAAAAAATAGAACTTTGTCTCTAAAAAGCGCGCATTTTCGGAAATCATCAATAAACATTATATTAGTTCTACTAGCGGGTAGGAGATGTCGCTGATCTAAAACTGCAGCATACAGCGCAATGTTAAAATTCTCAACGAATAAAGGCCTACCGCCTAGCCAATGAAAATTTAAGAACCTTTCACGTTTTATATGATGGTTCGGAACCCTCGGTGCGCGAGTTCGACTTGCACTTGTCAGGTTTTTTTTAAATGACTCTTTCCGCTCTGGGCGGTGCAGAAGGGAGTGTCAGACTCTTACTGACTAAAACCCATCCGTGTTCCTCCTAATGCCCTTTATCTACAATTTCTTGCTTATAAAGTCTTCAATTTTAAGGACATTATACTTCTGAGTCCTACTGTCATTTTTCCATCAAACCAGTACTATCTCCAATCCCAGTTGCCAACACTCACACAACAGGTTTCCGTTCCAAGTACCGAGTAACCGACAACGACTCATAGTTCGTAGATAAATATAGATTGTTCGCAGCACAGAGCATGGAACGAACTGGCAGTGATTAGAAAAGCCATCTATACTTCCATCCGTTGTTCCAACCGGTTTACAGTCCTGTGAACCACACGATGGTATGTCTGCCTTGCGAACCTGTTAATCCTAACTAAATTATAAATGTGAAAATAAATTGTCCTGCTTTTAGGGTTCCGAACATCGGTAAAAAACAGAACCCTTATACGATCACTCGGGTTTGTCTGTCTGTCCGTCTGTGACAGCCAGTTTTCTTTTCTCCCGATCAACTGGACCGATTTTGTTGAAATTTGGTATACATATGGACTTTTGTAACCCAGACACGGACGCGTTGTATTAGCAACAACAGAACCACACTGTAATTTAACTTGCATCATGAAGTATTCTTGTATAGGCGTGCCCAAATTGTTTTTCTGCGTGCCGTAACTGGCACGCGTGCCATAGGTTCGCCATCCCCGCCCTAGATTGTCCTATGGAGCATGATTTTCGTTTCTAGGCTGTGACCAAAGAGTAATGTCGATGGTCTATGGTTCGGCGCCAGGAACTTTCCGTGTATATGTAATTGCTTTTTCTATTTAATATAGGGTGTATAAGCAAAGGTAATATAAGGTTATCATAGACTGACAGGATATAAAGGAATACCGTATGTTTTCACTAATAGACGTAGCGGTAGAATGGATTCTTAGCGGGAAATTCAATTTCCCGATAAATATAACTTGAGAGGCTTCGTGGTACGATTGAATAGGTTGCTTCTAAACAAGTGAGTGGTGTTTATTTGTTTACTAGCTTCTGCAAGCGGCTTTGCCCGCGTGGTCCCTGGGGAGCATACTACCGGGTTAAAAAGTAGTCTATGTCCTTTCTCAGGCTCTGGACTATCTGTGTACCAAATTTTATATAAATCTGTTCAGTAGTTTTGGCGTGAAAGCGCGACAGACCGCAGACAGACTGAGTTACTTTCGCATTTACAATATTAGTAAGGATATACATACAACCCTCTGTCATTTGAAAGTCGTTACGTATTATAATAATATTAATCATATAACAATCTGTGGAGCTCACGGCTAGATAATAACAGCTGCACTGGTCGAACTTCAAGGTTAAGCAACGCTTGCCAAGGTTGGTCTGTGGATGGGTGAACATCTTAACATACCGAGTTTTCTTCGTGCCTCGGAAAGCACGTTAAGCCAGTCTCGGTTGTTATTTGTAGATCTTTGGCATTCTTTACGGATAGTCAGAAGCCAGTAAATCAGACTCCAGTCTTGCCATGAAGTACCGTGTTACCCAGTTAATGGGTTGTGGAGGTCTGGTAGGCAGCCGCTCCTCGTAAAATACTGGTATGCAGCTAAATGCGGTTTGACTGGAAGCCGACCCCAATATAGTTGGGAAAAGGCTAGGCAGATGATGATGAATCATATAACAATCTGTCAAATTGCATTTATATCTTTATCGCTAGCGCATTAGGTTCAAAGTTGATTGGGAAAATATGACAGTGACGGGTAGCGTGATGTGCTTCTTATGCTTAGCGTGTCGATGACAAAGAAAAAACTAAATTCTGTGTTTGGCTCAGTATTCAGCAACGGTAACAGCATTCGCTGACGCAGCCATAAGGTCTTCACATGTAAAGGTGGCAGGGCATGCGGCACAAGACGAAAGATGGGTCATGGACTGCGAAAAGAAGCCACACAAACAATGAAGATCGGAGCCATCCGAGAACCCCCACCCGAGGAGGCTATCCTTACTGTAGTAGTGGCCTTTTTAGACCCGCAGTCTTGCAAAGCAGTATCCAGAAACCCGATTACTGGGTTGTGGAGATCAGCAAGTCTATTCTTTAAATAACCATTTCAATATTGAGCTTCAAACCTCACAACGTGAGCTTTATTGCACACAACATAAAGGTCTTACGTTTGACGTAATTTGATACTCACCTCGGATTCCGCTGTCGAGACACGAAAATTTTGTTACAGAATAGGGGTACAGGTCTGTGTGTGTGTGTCAGGTACTCACCGGGCACGGTTGTTTCGGGAGATACCTGTTTCGGATTCGGCGGGAGGACACGCCCGGGTGTCATCACTGCGAGGATCGCCCGGAGGACACGGTGGAGCATACGGTGGAGGTTTGCCCTGCTTGGGCGGAGAACCGCCGGGTCCTCGTTGAGGCGATCGGCAGCGGCGACCTCTCGCGACCGGCCCTGGTTCAATCTATGGTCCGGAGCGAGGAGGCATGGGAAGCGGTCACCTCCTTCTGTGAAGCAGTAATGTTAGCAAAGGAAGATGCTGAACATGTGAGAGAGAGGCAAACCTCATAACCCAGCCGCCGCAACAGAAGAAGACGTCCCGGGCGTCGAGGGTCGCAGGGCGATTTCCAGCCACCGTAGGCGCGGGCCTGCGGACGGCGAGCATTGGGTGGCTCGCCGTCCGATCAGAACCAGACCCGGGTTGGCGGCGCCTCAAGGAGCTGTCAGCAAGGAAGACGGGGCCCGCTAGGGCCAGTGCCTGCCGGGGTGCGGAATCCGTTCGAAAGAGACGCCGCGGCCCTGGAACGCAAAGGGCATTGGGAGGAACACGGATGGGTTTTAGTCAGTAAGAGTCTGACACTCCCTTCCGCTCCGCCCAGAGCGGAAGGAGTCGTTTGATGATTTCCCATCCTTAAAAAAAAAAGGTCTGTGAACAAGTACTGTTACTGAGCTTCATTTTGTTCGACTGAAAACCGACCACAAAATAGTTAAGAATAGGTTAGGCAGATTGTAATATGACAGATTCTGTGTACCTACATATATATCTATCTTATAATACATAATTATATTTTATCTATCAATTATAATCATTACGGGAGCCTGAAAATTCCTGGGTGGCTTTTAGTTTATTGAATACTAGCTGATCCGCGCAACTTCTTCTCCATCATAATTTTCATTACTGCTCCGCTCCTATAGCCTTCCTCAATAAATTTACAAATTGGACCAGTAGTTCCCATGATCAGCGCGTTCAAGTAAACAAACAAACAAACTCTTCAGCCATATACATTAGTATATAGATTGGCAATATTTCAGGGGTAAACTTTTCTTAAAGAACAAAATGATCACTGTGGAATTAACAAATTCAGCTGTTATATTTAAAACTCTATTAAATGAGAACAACAGTTATTTTTTCCAGATTTAGGATCGAATACATAGTGAAAGTTGTTTGTTTCCATAACTGCCTTCCCTGCAGGATTACTACATAACTTTAATTCACCTAAAACCGCCAACAAACACCAAACAACCTGATCCAACTCAACTGTTTAATAAAACATCCGCCAAACATTTACAATCACAAATCAACGGAGCATCCCTAATAACAGGGCTGTCACTCAAAACTTTAGTTGTCACCCAACACCTGTAGCAATTATGCTAACTATTCGTCCGAACACCAATATCCGGTTGTAATCCACATTAAACCGGTTTAATGCAGTTCAAACTGGTTAACCGGTCCTCCCTCGGGCGCTTTCGATAAGCGGACCAACCCGTAAAATGGTTATTAGTTGAATTATTATGTTTGAAGCAGTGGTTCCTAAACTGTGGTCTGCGGACCACTGATAGTCGGCAAGAGCTACTATAGTACGCGCAAGGTTTACAATTTCAAACTGAGAAGTAACTTTGATGAGATCCGGGGACCAGATCTAATCATTTTAAGCAATGTTCGCATTCGCATCTCAGTGTATTTCTGTCTAAAAACCTCAATTTCCATACATCAAATGCGTCAAACGCGTGCCCATCAATAGTAAAAAAAAAAAAAAATGGCTGAGATGCGAATGTGGACGTTGCTTTAAATGGAAAAATAGGCACTCTGATTTTAAGTTTCTATCCGCAATTTTTTTCAACCATGTCATGGTTGAAAATAATAATGAGTGTCCGCAGACACTCATTACTTTTGATTTTAAAGCTTAGCCATATGGCACAAGTTTTGAATTTATGCTATACATTTTATTTTTAAGACTACATACATGATGTTAAGAGTATTTTACGGTAAGTTTTTGGTCTCTGCTAGCAAATAAGAATGGGGTCGGGAGATAAACAAAGGTTGGGCACCACTGGTTCAAATGAAACTAAATGCAAGTTTTAGGGCAATAATGATAATAAATTAATTGTTTATACTATTATTTGAATGTCGGGATTATAATAATGGTCGTTCTGGTTAATAGGCCGGGAATTGTTAGGGATTAATAAATTATTTTAGTTGTGTTGCGTTTTTAGGTTATTGCGAATTAATACCTACTGCAGATTACGGTTTTGCTAATCTACAAAAATTTCAACATAGCTGTAGAGAGTAGATTTGTTTATTTTTCAATACGTTTTTAAAAATTATCACACGGGAACTTATCTACTACCGAAATAAAAAGAATCATACACGGACATAGGATATTTTTTGGAAAAAAAACTCTCTTTTTGTTAATTAGTAAAGTTTTGTTTTGAGGAGCTCGTGGCTAGATAATAACAGCTGCACGGGTCGATTTTCAAGGTTAAGCAACGCTTGCCAAGGTTGGTCTGTGGATGGGTGACCATCTTAACATACCGAGTTTCCTCCATGCCTCTGAAAGCACTCGTTATGTCGAAGGCAGTCGTTATGGATATTCAGAAGCCAGTAGGTAAATCTGACTCCAGTCTTGCCACGAAGTACCATGCTACCGAGTTAATGGGTTGTGGAGGTCTGGTAGGCAGCCGCTCCTCGTAAAATACTGGTATTCTGCTAAATCTGGCTTGACTGGAAGCCAACCCCAATATAGTTGGGAAAAGGCTAGGCAGATGATGAGTAAAGTTTTGTTTTGGAACACAGGAAGACAAAAGTCTGGATTAGGATCCAGATATTCGATCCAAATATTCTACCTGTATAATAGATCCAAATATAAGGCTTAATTCATGTAAGTAGGATGGATAGATAGCTAGATCCGCTTCCTATCTAGTAATATTTGATTACTTATTATATAAACATTTTAACATACAGACTTGCACGGTTAAAAGATGTGTGATGACACAATTTCATTCTCGATATATGCCTGAAAATAAGGCAGCTCTTCCGTGTGATGAGATACTAATTTCACGTTGAGTGGATCTTTGAGGGCACATCACTTTCAAAGCAATGAGACCACTCTCTAGTTTCACTGTTAGACATCACTACAGCCTAGTAGTGAAGCGTACAAACTTAGAATGAGGAGGTCTGGTAGGCAGCCGCTCCGCGTAAAATACTGGTATTCATCTAAATCCGGTTTGACTATAAGCCGACTCCTATATATCTGGGAAAAGGCTAGGCAGACGGATGGTATCGAGAATTAAATTTTCATAGGGCTTGCAATTTTAGAAATACATAGTCACTGATATAACTGAGGACTCTAAACTGCACTCCAAAAAACATAAATAGCCTATGTGACTCTATCTTTTTACACAAATCTAGTGACACTTAATTTTTTAAATCTATCTAGGTGTTTAACCTACAATACATGCCAAATAATCAGACACACGAACATATACAGAGGAGAGTGGGGCTAAAATTTCACGGGGTAAGTTGTTCCGCTTAAAATAGCTCCATGTTAAAAAAAATACAGCTCAAATCGTGAATGTTGCAGCGCACTGATGATTGCCATCTTCGTTGGGCCAGTGGCTTCATATGCATAGGAAAGTGAGCATACGTTCAATTCTCTCAAAAACTCGCCTCTAGCCGGGGCTAGTGGTTCTCAACCTTGTTCCACCCTGTTAACTAGGGCAAAATAAGCTTTGAATTTTTCTGAGTATACAAAATCTTAGGACTATCGTATTTATCTGGAGAGTAACCACAGCAATCAGAGTTAGCATTGTCCTTACCCGGTAAGTTGTTACTTTTAACCTTCAGGCCTTGTAAAATGTTTTTTTTTGTTACAAAAACCACCTAAACAATGTCTTTATTCTTCTTCTTTTCGTGTCGATTGACTCTTACTAAATGTTATCCAAACAGTATATTGACTCGAATCAGTCTTTATATTAACATCAGATTTCGATCGAGCAAAACTAATGCTAGGGCCAATCTTACCTAGGTATCTAATTATAAGGTTGAAATAAAAACGGAACTTTTAGCCCCGCTCTCCCCTACTCTAGAAAATAAATACCCTCCTTCTGTGCTATCGGTAAAAACGTTGGAATTCAAGTTGTCATCTCATCTCGTCGACAACGAATGTCAAAATGTCTCTAAATTTTAATTAAATTAGTAAGTTATTATTAATTTAAATTGAATTTCTTGCCGGAGTCTGTGTTTCCTGATAGCTACAACCTGGGAGTCGTTAAGTCAAGAGTGAGTAGGTTACTTCTAGGCAAGCGTGTTCCGTCTTCGACCACATCATCGCTTACTGTCAGGTGAGACAGTGGCGTTTTTGTCAGATTGAGCCTTATTCACAAAAATAACCGAAAAAATTCCATTGCATCACAACCGAACCCTCCCTTTGGTTTAATAACAACATTTTGTTTTGGCACTCCCAGTCACTCACATTAAGAGAATATACGTTTGACAAATTATGATATAATTTACCAACGACTGTAAAAAATGAGTATTAAAACAAATCATAAATTTTTGTTGCTCATTTTTATTTTATTCTATCTACGTCTGAAATCACGGTTTATAATAGTGCTGATTTGTGTTAATATTTTGACAGCAGGAGTTTATGAAGTTTGCGTACGGGCAATAATAAATCAGTTGGCGGTTTGAATTAATTTGATGTTGTGGCGCTAGGTTCGATATTTTGAACTTTCCTCGTGGAAGCATGCGGGGACTGCGCGGTGCCGGGACGTGAAATCGGTGTTTTCGAGCTGTCATTTATTTCAGAGATACGACCTTAAGAGCGTAGGTGAATAATTTCTGACGGTTCGAAAGGCGTGATTTAGCATCCCTCTCCCCGAGCGCACCGCAAACTCTTCTCGTACTTCCACACTGAAAGATTTCCTTATCCATTTACGAAACTGCCTCACTAACGAAAATTGATCTTCATACCGTCAAATTTTCCAAAGGACTTTTCCATGTCCAAACCATCAGAATCAAAATATCAAATTCGTCAAACAAACCAAATTAAATCAAATACTAAGAGCACTTAAATCTCATAAATCAATCAATTAAGAAACTTCTAAACAACTGTCTTCCATAATATTAACACCGAAATCATCCATAAAGACGTGATGGGAATACTTTAATTTTGCGTACAGCTAAGGACTGGAATTCCATGGCGGTGTCTGTGATCCTGATAGCTACAACCTGGGGACTTCAAGTCAAGTGTGAGTAGGTTACTTCTAGGCAGGCGTGTTCCATAGTCAACTACATCATCGCTTACCATCCATACCATCGCATACTTTCATTTTGCGTACCTTTTTTTTTAAGGGTGGGAAATCATCAAATGACTCTGCTATTTATATAGTGAGATTTACAATTTATTGATGGTGGAATCTAGCCTATCATAGAATCTAAGGCTATTTCCCAACTGTACAAACTGGATGCAGCAGAGTACCAGAATTTCTCATGGAGCAAGTGCCTTTCTGATCTCTATAACCAAGTAACCGATTAAGTCGATAACTTTTGGCAAGACTGGGGTAAGATTGCAGGCTTCTGACTACACCCGTAACGACTGCCAAAGATCTACAAATGACAGCCGGGACCAACAACTGAACGTGCCTTCCGAGGCACTGAGGAGTCTCGGTATGTACATCAACATCATCATATCAGCCGAAAGACGTCCACTGCTGGACATATGCCTCCCCAAGTCTCGCTACAACAACCGGTTCTGTGCGTCTCGTATCCGTCGGCTACCCGCGACCCTTTTTTTTTAAGTATGGGAAATCATCAAGTCACTCCTCCCACTCTGGGTGAAGCAGGAGGGAGTGTCAGACTCTTACTGACTAAAACCTATCCGTGTTCCTCCTAGTGCCCTTTGTGTTCCAGGGCTACGGTGCCTCTTTCAAACAAAGTCCGCAGCCCCAGCAAGCACTGGCCCTAGCGGGCCCCGTCTTCTATGCTGACAGCTCTTTGGAGTCTGTGTTTCCTAATGGCTTCAACCTATCATACGACCACATCATAGCTTACCGTCAGTTGAGATTGTAGGCAAGTTGTGGCAACCTACCACACCGACTTCCTGAAACCCCAGGAACACCTGCCACTTGGAAGTGAACTGCAATGGCCTTTAAGGAAAGCACTTACTGGCTTGCTCACCCAAGTAGGCTGCTGAAACATGGCATAGTGGGTTTTCATTGACACCCAATGTCAGTTACGTGCCTCAGTCAAAAAATATGGTTCACTTGTTGGAGTGCCCCAAGTACCCACTCCTGCACCATTAAGTATCTAATCTTCATCTTCTTATTGTGTGGGGCAGTAAGGTCTAACAACCCCACACACCCTAGTGTCAGAGTTTCTAAACCACCTCAAGGGCCTCTGACATGGTTTATTTGACGACCGCCATTTGGCGACCGGGACCACCGGCTTATACATGCCTTCCGAAGCACGGAATCATTTTTTTATCAGACAATCAGGTGATTAAAGCCCTAGCCAAACTGGGAAACCATTTCACAAAGTATGCTTTCCGTGGGAATCAATCCCACGACCACCGGGTCACAATTCAAACGCCTAAACCACTCGACCACGAAGGCAGCTCAAGGATCTAATGAATCCCTGATGCCGCTATAAGCATAACCACATACTAGACTGATCCAAAAGTAATGATTAAATCGGTTATTTTTCTTTTTGCTCGGCGTCTATGTGTCCTAGCGTGATGTTAAATAGCCTATAGCCTTAGTAAAAAACTGGGCTATCAAAAGCAAAAAGATTTTTTTCAAATCCGGCTGGTAGCTCCAGAGATTAGCACTTTCGAAAATACAAAAAGCTCTTCAGCTTTTTTGATAATACCTATAGAAAATATTAGTTGACCCGAGCAACTTCGTCTGTTTCGCTCCTATTGGTTTTAGCGTGATGATACCTAGCCAGCCTTCCTCAATAAATGGGCTATATAACAATGAAATATTTTTTTAAATCGGACTGTAACTGTGTCGAAGTAGTTCCTGAGATTAGCGCGTTCAAGCAAACAAACAAACTCTTCAGCTTTACATATTAGTACCTAAGTATAGATGAACCGATTTTATCATTACTTTCGGATCAGGTTACTAATGGGCACTAAACTTTAAAGTGTCACCATCGAATGGAAAAGAAGACGAAAGTGAGATTCTGATCAAAGGCAAGCAAATTGATAAAATGCAAATAATCCTCGCCAAAACTCCACAATAGGTTCCTTCTATAATGACAGTGATAATCTCGCCCATAATCTAAAATGATGTAATTTAAAGGTACAAAGTAATTAACATTTAATTCCGTACCTTTCTTCAACGGTTTCGGGCGGACGTAACCGGATCCAACCAGTTACGACCGGTCATAATCCGGTTATAACCGGCTAATTATCTGAGGATAAATAAGAGGGAATAGAAAAGTTTCGTTGGGCTAACGAAAATAATGATTAGGTAAATAATAAAAGATTTGTTAGCTATGTAATTACATTATTTTGTTTTTGTGAATGATTTTATCTTTGTGAATATGTCAGAATGTATTCAATGATTTATACATAAGAAGATCTATAAGAAGATTCATAGTAGCAGCCCGAACTACATTATAATTAATTATTTCAAAACTAGTGTACAATCATGATTTTACAAAGACTGATTTATTTATTTATTTATTATTAGGGATAACAACAGCTTCCAAAACTTAACTAGGTACTTATCTAGGATTACATGACTAGCCAATAATAGTTATCCACGGCAGATTAAAAAAAAAAAAAAAAAAGAGAAAAAGAAAGAGTGTCCGTGGAGTTTCTTGCAAGTTCCTCTCCATAGGATCTTCTCTTTGGAACGTGAAACAGCTGCGCAGGAGATAGGGTCGGTGAGTGTGTTTTGCTGCAGAACAATTTAACAGATTTCAACTATTCAAAATTACCTAAACTAATCAATCAATCAAATTATTTGTTTGCTACAATGCAGGAATACAAATGAAGTCATGAAATATAAAAGTTGAGCCATACATTCTGCCCAAAAGACAAAAAAATTTAAATGGATTAAAATTTTAATATAAAAACACAACATTCAGTGAAAATAGAATTAAAACGGGAAAATACAATTCAAACAATTCAAATGTCAAAGTTCAGCTCTAATGTCAAAATACTATCGAAATGTCAAAATAAAATTAAGATGTCAAAATGTAATTAAAATGTCAAAATACAATTAAGATGTCAAAATGTAATTAAAATGTCAACATACAATTTAAATGTCAAAATACAGTTTAAGTGTGAAAATGCGATTAAAATGTCAAAGTTCAGTTAAAATGTTGAAATGCAATCAAAAGGTAATTTTTGTCGATATAATTTAAAAGGTCAACTTTGACCTGTAACCGGTCTATTTGAAACAAAAATTTTTATTTGTGCGTAAATACCCAAATTTGCTTTGTATTTCTTTGCTACGGAAGAGCGGGGCTTCCCAACACAGGCATTACTTGCTTAAAGGGAAGCTCCAAACACTAATAACATTGTGTAAACTTATAAAGCAATAAAATATTTTTGTATTTTGTATTTGTATCTGCGTCACAATTTTCTCTGCGTATTAATTTTACAGTAAAGTGATGTCTGAATGGCATTTGGCTTCAATTTCCACTTCTGAGTAAATGTATTTATTTATTTTACTAGCTCTTGCCTACGGTTTTGCTCTTATTAATATAGTGCTTCCCTACACTCCTCAAGGAACCAAAATACCTACCAAACAGCTTCCTACAACCAGTAGTTTCTGCTGTGCGTCACTGAATGTCTGTCAGTCACTGAATCATTCAGTTATGATGGTTGATTAATACTAATGAACCCTAAGTGGCGAGTTATACATTTGATTCCAATAATAAGTATCTCAAAGCGAGCTTCTTGAGCTACTAACTTAGCTTCCAGCCCAACAAATCCTCTTCCAAATGAATAGAATCTTCAGCAAACCGCGACCACCGCCTTTCCTGTTCACCCCCTACAAAGAAAGGGGTGTTAAAATACATCTATAAATTATCCTTCGTTCACAATGAGAGTCTCATTTGCAGCAGTGTATTCAGGCTTTAAAAGCAAATGATTTATGAACAATATGCTACAATGTGCTCAGTTGCCATTATTTTCGGTCGAGAGGTTTATTTTGAAAGTGATTGTGTTATGTAATGATTATTTACTGTTCTACTGAGTCTTGAGTAATTTTGGATTGGAGCTTGAGACTTTACTTGGGCGAAAAGTCACCAGACATTGATAAGTCCCATGTAATTGCTAAAGAAAGCTGTCTATTGGCATCAACCGGAATTTCAGATGGAAATACTCAATGACACATTGCCTGGCCCGGGTATAAAATCCAGGACCTCATGCTTAAAACTGCTCAAGTTTTGACTACTAGACCATTGAGGTTTTAATTAAATGATTGGGTGTTTATTTATGCTAAGAGTGGATTCGAACTCACTACTCGGCTTAATTCTAATATATTGCGAATTCGCAACGAAATCATTCGTCAGAGAACTAAAGTCACTGACATTGCACGTAGAATCAGCATGCTGAAGTGAAAGTGGGCCGGCCATATCTGCAGACGGACAGACGGTTGATGTAGTAGACATGTGTTAGAGAGGAGACCGCGTATGGGCAAACGTGATGTGGGACGCCCTGCGGCACGATGATTTAAAGAAGGTGGCCGGCAGTGGATGGATGCGGACTGCTTAAGACCGGGATCGTTGGCGCTCTTTGGGTGGGGCTTACGTTCAGCAGTGGATGGCAATTGGCTGAAATGATGCTGATGATGACTCAGCTTAAAAGAATGCACGTTAATGGTTAGGCTATTGCCATTTAATATTGATTTTTAGTTGGTGTCTAACGAAATACGGTACGCGGCCTCAAGCCTAATGTAAGGACTGGTTCAAGGTGATTTGAGAAATGAATACCAGGATGTATGTGACTAGGCGCAGCAGCTGTGGTATAGTATATTTTTTTCTACATAGCTTTTTTCTATGTTGGAATTGGCTTTCAGTCTAACTTTATGCTCATCATCGTCATCATATCCACCGAAAGACCTCTACTGCTGGACATAGACCTCCCCCAAACATCGCTACACCAACCGGTCCTGCGCATCTCGCATCCATTACCAGGCCATCGGTCCTTCCAACGCTGCATCTTCCGGTACGCGTTCGCCACTCCAGAACTTTCCGGTCCCATCGAAGATCTGTTCTTCGCGCAATGTGCCCAGCCTACTGCCACTGTAGTTTGGCGATCCTTGGGGCTATGTCGGTTACCTTGGTTCTCTTGCGGATGCTCTTGAGTGACTTTAAGCCTTCTAATGAGGCCCATTGTGAGCGATACGCAGTCTCTCCATGTAAAATATTTTATACTCAGCAGCATAAAGCAGTGAGCGAGAGGTCGACCCAAAGGGCAACGGAGATGGCAATGCTTGAAGTTTCCTTGCGTGATCGAATCACAAATCATGATATCCGCAAGAGAACCAATGTTACCGACATAACCCGAACGATCGGCAAACTGAAGTGGCAGTGGGCAGGACACATTGCTCGTAGAACAGATGGTCGATGGGTCGGGCGAAGGTCGCGGGTAGCCGAAGGATGTGAGACCGGTTGTTGAGGCGACACTTGGGGGAGGCTTATGTCCAGCAGTGGACGTCTTTTGGCTGATATGGTGGATAATGATGGGGACTGCCTATCTGAACTCTAGGATAACTGGCATTGGGACAGTGTTGAAGAAAAAGTATTTTCAACCAAGACAAAGATTTCTATCTTCTTAAAAATAACCACAGCCCACTAAAAGGAGGTTGTAACACAATATTTCACAGCATATTGTAATAATAAATCATTCTCCGTACATTAAGTTTAAAGCCGAATATATTGCTTACAAATGAGCAACATATTATGAGCTGGAATATTTATCGCAACTTCTTGTCTTTATTTTAATATTTTAGTGAGAAGTTTTGGTTCGTTTTTAAGTATTTTGGTGTTGTGTAAGTTTAAGTGTTAGACTTCTGCTGCTGAGTTATGTGTTTTATTTATGAGTAGAAGCATTGTCTTAAGAACTTTCTAGAATGATTATAGAACAGGCCAATAAGTATAGTTGTACTTTTTTGCCAATTCTTTAAGTTTTCTTGGGCTATTTAGTTTCGGAGATAAGAAGGCGAATGGTAAATCTATATAATAATATAGAAAGCTGAAGAGTTTGTTTTCTTGAACTCGCTAATCTCAGGAACTGCTGGTCCGATTTGAATTTTTTTTTAGTGTTAGATAGCCCATTTATCGAGAAAAATTATAAGCTTAAATATCATCACGCTAAGACCAATAGAAGCGGAGCAGTAATGAAACTGTGACGCAGACAAAGTTGCGCGAGTCAACTAGTATTCATATATTTTCGTAAATGACTTTAAAAACTCTCACAATTAGCCATTTTGATTTGGTATGTGTCACGGCAAAATTTGTACTTTTTTAATATTCTCAAGTTTGTTTCCTAAAAGTAACTCCAAACTCAAACATTGATTGTTTGCGTTACAATTAATTACAATTCAAATAGAAATTAGAGTTTTTCAGTTCATTATGTGTATCTTTCAACAGAATCCATCCAGTAGATCTGGAGCAAATTAGCTGAGGCAGACTGGCATACAGACACACCGGTCATTCTATAAGAGTTCCCATTTTATTCATACGGACGTTCGGAACCCTTATAGAAAAGACGGGACCCCCAATATGTAATAAAGAAAACGAGCAAAGAAACACAGAAAGGTGCGCAATAAATAAAAGAAAAATCTCCGGTGCCCAAACGAGCCACACATCCAAGTAATTTAGCAGAGCATCATCTAAGAAAAATCAACACTTAAATTAACAAGAAAATACCCAATTTTTATGCCCCATTTACTCCTACGACCCCTAAGGAAATCCCCTAAATGGCAACCATTAATTAATGGAGCCCGTAATGGCAGTTTCTCAGTGTTGCCAGACATAAATTTATTAATTAAGGCAAGTGGTCTTCGCGGTTTTTTTGTACAGGTAGCACTGTGGGTTGTTTGGGAATTAGTTTGTGGGTAACGTGTTTTTCTTATGTTAGAGTTGATTGTTGTGTGTGTCCTGAATTTCGGATTCTATACGTTTGATAAACCATTTTATGAGCAAAAAATAAAACCAAAACTGACAATCCGTAACGACTGCTAAATATCGACAAACGACAGCTGGGAACAACGACTTAACGTGCTTTCTGGCACCAAGGATCTTAGTATGATAAGATGGTCACCCATCCACAGACTGACCTCGGCAAGCGTTGCTTGAACTTGAAGTTCGACTCGTGCAGCTGTTGTACTCTAGCCACACGAGCCTCATTCGTTAGCCATTTAATTTTAAGGACAGGAAAATGATGATGGTTTTCCATATCTCGTTTAAACTGACCAAAAAAATTGACATGTGAAAGTGTTATCTGTTTATATATATAATTCTACTGTACGTTTGTATGTCACTGAACTCCTCCTAAACGGCTGGACCGATTTGATTGATGGTTTTTTTTTGTATGCGTTTGGGTGGCGCCCTGGATGGTTTAGATTCACAAATCAGCCCGGCAGATGGCGCTGCTCATGCAGGACCACGTCTGTCGGGTCCGCTAGTCCTAATATATACAATTCTTTCGTTACCAACTGATTGAGTGTCTGACAGACAATGCGCAGCCGAAGCTACTGGTCGTAAAAAGCTGAAATTTGGTATGTAAGTTCCTTGTAGTTGATCACTAAGAGAGGATTTTCCAAAATTCCCACGGGAACGGGAAAAAACGGGTCAAGCGCGTACGACGTTGCGGATAAAAGCTAGTCTTTAACTTATTTACAAAATAAATATCATTTATGTACCTACAGGCAAATGATAATTAAATTTCTTGCTTCGAGTTTCATTTTCTTCCTGACCTCTGTACACATACATACATACGAACGTTTACTATATTTATAATTACATAACGCCGGTCTAGTTACAAACAATCGGACAATTATTCCGTGTGAATGTGATGTGCCGATGACTGGCCCACGGGCCCACGGTGTCTTGAGGTTATTATACAGGGTGCTGCTTTTTTGACGAGACCTTTATTATTTTCAGTGGTTTTTAAAGAGTACTGGACCCCAAACCTGCTATTTTTTTTAAATTTGTCATTCCAACACGATCCCATTGTCATTTTGATAAAAGTTCGTAATCGGCTAATTCATAATGGTCGATCATTGGTCGGTCAATGGTCTCGTAACAGAATCGTGGTAGACATTTTCATATTGCCATTATTATTAAACCCGTTAGTAGAAATGATTTTCGAAAAACTGCTACTAAATTTGAATTTTTACGTATTATTTATTAATTTGTCATTATGTACGAGATTACCATTCTATACCATTTCTTTCAATGGAGTGTCAGTGGTTGACCATTGGAAAGTCATAATGACGCTTTTATATTAGAAGATTACCAAACTTGTCAAAATCAACAATTATGAAATCAATGATAGACCATTCTGACGCTATTGTAATAGCAGACTTGAGGCCCTGGAAACTGGTAAATAAATTAATATTGAGAAAAGAAGGTAATCCTTTTTCTATCGAAGTTGAAGTTAATCATAAATAATATTGTGAAATTGGTTCTGTTCGAAACTGGGTTAAGGAAACTCAAATTAAATTTATGTAATGAAGTAAAAATTAAAATTAATGGTAAAAAACAGATCTTTTTCACAGTTATTGTAAATGATAAATGATATTTGTTTAAGTAAATATTCGATGTTCAGTGTATGGTAGTATTATACCACCTATAACCCACGAAATAGATTTTATGCCCCCTATAGTTTGTTAGATCAGGCTCAATAACCTAGACAGAGTATTTGATGTACTGCTTTTTCGGAATCCACTAAAAAAAAGGGGCGTACTAACATACGGCGGTACTAACTATCATAAGTATTTAAACAAAAAAAAAAAATCAAACTCCAAAACTGCAATTCACAAAAAGTATTTTTCAGTTTTTTGCAATTAATAAAAACATCAAAAGAAAATAAAAAGCACAAATTAATTTATTCTACCATCTCAAAGAAGTACTTTCGAACCCCCTGTATCCGGACCGGCCGGCTATCTCCGTAACCCTACGCCCGCGCCGTCACAGTCCAGAGCCCAGTGTGGGATGCTCCCACGGCTCCATGTTTTAATAACCCTGGGTTACAGGGCACCGATTAATGACCACGCCAAGATGAGGGGCTTAAAAAAATATTCGCCCAAAATGGATCGCTTTTGAAGCTCAGGTTATGATTTTATTAGATTATGTTTGCTTTTGATATTGAAGGATCGTAGACCTTGATTCCTTTTTTTAAGGATGGGAAATCATCAATTATGCTTCTTCTGCTCCAGCTCTGGGCGGAGCAGAAGGGAGTGTAAGACTTTTACTGGCTAAAACCCATCCGTGTTCCTCCTAGTGCCGTTTGCGTTCCAGGGCCTCGATAACTCTTTCGAACAAATTCTGCAACCCTGGCAGGTAATGACCCTAGCGGGCCCCGTCTACCTAGCGGGCCCCGTTTTCCTAGCGGGCCCCGTTTAATTGCGATAGCCACCGCCCTATACCTGATACCAGGGTACCGGCCTTTGTACACTTGTTTTACAATCGTTTTTCCTGTGCTTGTTATCATCATCTGCCTAGCCTTTTCCCAACTATATTGGGGTCGGCTTCCAGTCTAACCGGATTTAGTTGAATACCAGTATTTTACGCGGAGCGGCTGCCTACCAGACCTCCACAACCCAGTAACTGGGTTACACGGTACTTCATGGCAAGACTGGAGTCAGATTAACAGGCTTCTGACTATCCGTGAGACTGCCAAAAATCTACAAATGACAGCCGGGACCAACGGCTTAACGTGCTTTCCGAGGCACGGAGGAAACTCGCTATGTTAAGATGGTCACCCGTCCACAGACCAACCTTGGCAAGCGTTGCTTAACCTTGAAGATCGACCCGTGCGGCTGTTTTTATCTAGCCACGAGCTTTTCCTGTGCTTGTTGTCTACTATATAAAAATAAGTTGGGTTTTCCTTCCTGACGCTATAACTCCCAGAACGCACGAACCGGTTTCCACGGTTTTGCATTCGTTGGAAAGGTCTCGGGCTCCGTGAGGTTTATAGCAAAGAAAATTTAGGAGTAGGGTAGGTAGGGTAGGTAGGGTAGGTAGGGTAGGTAGGGTAGGTAGGGTAGGTAGGGTAGGTAGGGTAGGTAGGGTAGGTAGGGTAGGTAGGGTAGGTAGGGTAGGTAGGGTAGGTAGGGTAGGTAGGGTAGGTAGGGTAGGTAGGGTAGGTAGGGTAGGTAGGGTAGGTAGGGTAGGTAGGGTAGGTAGGGTAGGTAGGGTAGGTAGGGTAGGTAGGGTAGGTAGGGTAGGTAGGGTAGGTAGGGTAGGTAGGGTAGGTAGGGTAGGTAGGGTAGGTAGGGTAGGTAGGGTAGGTAGGGTAGGTAGGGTAGGTAGGGTAGGTAGGGTAGGTAGGGTAGGTAGGGTAGGTAGGGTAGGTAGGGTAGGTAGGGTAGGTAGGGTAGGTAGGGTAGGTAGGGTAGGTAGGGTAGGTAGGGTAGGTAGGGTAGGTAGGGTAGGTAGGGTAGGTAGGGTAGGTAGGGTAGGTAGGGTAGGTAGGGTAGGTAGGGTAGGTAGGGTAGGTAGGGTAGGTAGGGTAGGTAGGGTAGGTAGGGTAGGTAGGGTAGGTAGGGTAGGTAGGGTAGGTAGGGTAGGTAGGGTAGGTAGGGTAGGTAGGGTAGGTAGGGAGTTGAAGACACACGTGACGTCATCTGGCTTGGTAAATTTGTTTTTTTTTTATTATTATATAACTAGTAAAAAAATATATAACTTTCCCAATTTTTTTTACTTTTAACCATCCTACTGTAATATTTACTATCCTATTCTACAAAAACGCGAAAGCTGATGAGTATTGATGGATGGTAAGAAGAAAAGTTACTCGACACAATAAATGATAAACCCCAAAAGCATAAGAGTGATCAAAGATCTCCACTGTTTTTTTAAAGGATGGGAAATCATTAAATTACTTGTTCCTCTCAAGGTGGAGCGGATAGGATTTTCAGACTCTTACTGACTAAAACCCATCCGTGTTCCTCCTAGTGCTCTTTGCGTTCCAGGGTACGGTGACACTTTTTTTTAAATTTGTGATGGGTTTGCTCTTGACTCTAGTCTAGGTCAGAGATCATCTGCCTAGCCTTTTCCCAACTGTATTAGAGTCGGCTTCCAGTCAAGCCGGATTTAGCTGAATACCAGTATTTTACGAGAACCGGCTGCCTACCAGAACTCCACAACCCATTAACTGGGTAACACGGTACTTCATAGCAAGACTGGAGTCAGATTTACTGGCGTCTGACTATCCGTAACGACTGCCAAAGATCTACATATGACAGCCAGGACCAACGGCTTAACGTGCTTTCCGAGGCACGGAGGAAACTCGGTATGTTAAGATGGTCACCTATCCACAGACCGACCTTGGCAAGCGTTGCTTAACCTTGAAGATCGACCCATGCGGCTGTTATTATCTAGCCACGAGCTCCTCAGTCTAGGTCAGAGATGACAGAGACAAAGTCTACGATGGAGCGAGCTTACCCAGAAGGAGCCTGTTCACTCTAACTTTGTAAGGAGTTGTAAGCATTTGGAAACTTTTCGAACAAATTCTTTTTTTTTTAACTATTGATAGGGACGCGCTTGACCATCATCTCACCTGATGGTAAGCGATTATGTGGTCGAAGATGGAGCACGCTTGCCCAGAAGCAACCCATTCACTCTTGACTTAGACAAATTCCGCAACAGCTCTGCTACAACATTCATTCCGCTGATATATGTTATAGACACAAATGGTAGATCGTACGGGATCGTAATATTCTAATATATGTGTCAGTTACAGGTAAACACAACATTGATTATAAAGACGCCAGATTACCGTCTTAGCTGTGATTCAGTCTCGCGAGTTATATTAGGGCACAACCTAGGCCGCTCGGTGGGCTTTTCGGCGGCGTGCGCTCTGGCGGGCACCCCTCCTTGGGACTTGGAGGCGTGGGTGCTCGCCAGAGTGTACGAGTGGACGGCGCGACGTAAGGCCCTCGGGGAGCGTCCCATCGCGGAGGAGCGGGAGGCCGTGCGGCGGGAGGCGAGGGACGCCATCATCGTCCATTGGACGGAGGACCTCGCCTCCGCCACCTTTGGCCGCCGAACGTTGGACGCGCTCGGTCCGGTCCTGCGAGACTGGCTCGAGCGCTCCCACGGGTTCCTCTCATTCCGTCTGGTGCAGGTGTTGTCAGGCCACGGCTGTTTCGGCAAGCACCTGCACCGGATCGGGAGAGAGGAGACCCCGGCGTGCCACGACTGCGGCGCGGCGGAGGACACGGCTCAGCACACCCTCGAGGTGTGCCCGGCTTGGTCTGAGCCGCGCCGCAGTCTTACAGCGGAGATTGGACAGGACCTCTCGCTTCCCGGTGTGATGAACGCCATGCTGGAGAGTGAGGGGTCCTGGGCAGCTGTAGCCTCTTTTTGCGAGGATGTCATCTCGCAAAAGGAGGCGGCGGAGCGCGCGCGGGAGGACGACCCTCTCGCTGCGCCGCTCCGCAGGCGAAGAAGAGGTCGGAGAAGACGTCGTCTTCTCCCTCCTCATGGTGGTGATGGGCGGGCGATAGGCGCGGGGGCGCCTCCGCCCGCATTGCACTCCACACCACCCTCGCCGGTCATTCCCAGCCCTCCCCCTGAACGGGGAGGACTTGAGGGGCCCGCCGCTTTAGGTGGGTTGTCGTCGGAGGAGGACTGGACGCTAAGGCTGCGCCGATCTCCCAGTCCTCTTCCACTCGGACGATGCGGGAATGCCGCTGGGTCGTTTTAGTGGGTATACCGGGTCAGCCCGGGGAGTCCCACATACCCCTCCCGTTCCCCCGACGGGAGGGTATGCGTAATGCATTTTTTCCCAGCTTAAAAAAAAAAGGGCACAACCTAGGATATCGTATCATTGGAAAGCCGTTGTCAAAATCGACGAGGAGGACACCAAATATTGTTATTGGCAAAAGCTACAAAAATATTACAGTTATAAATACAACTTGTGTGGATGGATGGAGAGGGAGAGAAAGGCCAAAGAAAAGATGGAGGGATTGTGTGAGGAGAGACATGGAAGAAAAGAGTGTTAGTGATAGCGTGATGGCTGATAAGATAGAATAAAAAAAAAACGTGTTGCGCTGATCCAAAGTAACATCGGATAAGAGAAAAAATATGGTCAGCCAACCTCATCACATTTAATCCTAATTCAAGAACATGCATTTTCAAGACTATCCCCAGCTTATATTTTTGTTATACTGCAATACAATCGATTCCCAACTTCCACAAAGAATGCAAACTATATCAAATAAAAGGTACCTGAGTCGCATAACATATAAATCTCATTTTCACGCTTCATGTAGCACAGTATTAGTATTTATCGATGCAATGCAAGATGGAGTTTTATTACGAACTGAAAGTCGGTCATAGCGAGCGATATTGATATGTTTTATAGCTATAGGTGTACTATTGGCGGGCTTGCGAACGGATCGCCGTCCGATACCCACAATGCGATTCTGTAAACGTTTTACCGGGTAAGGTTAGGTGAGGTGAGCATGAGCTGTCAGTTCAAACAAATAAGTTGAAATGACAGTTCACTTCATACTGACTCCACCTATTGATAGAATAGACCGCCTGGCCTGGGTCGAAGGAGCGTTGTGTTCCACGCGCTATTCAAAGAGTGGCAGCATAATTGACGGGGCCAGGGCCAGTACCTGCTAGAGTTGAGGAATTTGTTCGAAAGACACACCACGGGCTGGAACGCAAAAGGCATTTAGAGGAACATGGATGGCTTTTAGTCAATAAGAGTCTGAATTCTGAAACTTTCTTCCGCCCAGAGCGGGAAAAGTACTCGTCGGGGTTTATTGGCTGGGCGTTTTTATGATGGTCGCCACTGTTGATTGCATTGTGATTTGCAATGGTTGGTAATAGTGTGGCGAGCTTGTTATAACACCACATCAATTAAGTATTTCCGTAAACATCCCACCGACTTAAAACACCAGCAGAAGATAGGAAAAAGCGCAACATGTGGGGAATGAAGGAAAGAAAGAAAACTTGTTGAATGTTGTCGTTGTTGTCGACGAGCTCTCAATCTACCGTCAGTAGCTCTACTGCCGACAACCATTGTCGATCGTTAATCGGTTTCTTTCTCCGAAGCCTTCGAGCCTGTCACCTGGGCACGCCTTGCCGTGGTCGACCTGGAATACTCTTAATAGACTCCGTACTCGGGTCGGCCTCAGTAAGGATAACCACCACAGGTCCCCGGTTCAGGAATCTTAAGTGTTTGTGTGGCGTCTCTCCGAAGTCAATGGCCAACTTTCATCTTACGCCGCATGCCCTGTCACCTGGATGGACATGTGAGGACTGAGAATCTTATGGCTGTGTCAGCGAATGCTGTTACTGTTGCTGAATACTGGGTCAAACATAAAATATAAATTATTGCCATCGACACGCTAAGAAGATCAGTTTCTCTCACCACATCAAGGAAATATTCTCGTACACATCCCGCCAACATAAAAGCACCAGCAGATCAGACTAGAAAAAACTATAAATAAAGTACAGTTTATAAACAACAAAGCCGTAACGTCAAGTCAACGGTTTAGTTAAAGACGCAGCCGGCAGCGCAGGTGCCGACAATGGGGAGACGTGACTCACGTACACTGGCGGACGGCGAGAGGGATGCATCGGCGGAGGTAGTTTGTAAGAAAACGGGATTTGGTGTTGTGAATATTAGGCGATTCGGTTATTTTCAGAATAGAATTATTATTTTTTTGACAAACGAATTATCTAGAACCCTTTTTTAGTACAAAAAAAGAGAATACATACATACCTTATTGTCACTCCTTTATATTTTGACTGACAATTTTATTAAAAAAAAAATTACTGCCTAAGAGAGGACATCGTAGTGGTGAAAATTGCACTTTAAGATTATCTTTAAATTAAAAATATTGTTTTGTTAAAAACATGAAGTGTTTTTTTAAGAATCCTTTTAAGATTAACCCTTTTCTGCGTGGGTATTGGATAAGCTCTTATAGAGTTCGTTTAAAAACACCCACTCGAAATGAAACATTCTTATAAATTTAAAAATAACAAAATTCTGGCGAAAAGAAAAATCCTTTTTAAACACATCGAATTCCATTTAAATGTAAATCAGGAGCTGTTTGTGGTCCATATTATAAATTAATGAACATATTAATTCGGTGAGTACACCGGCTAACCTTTTTGCCAATTAATCAAATTCACGCAACGACAAACAAATGGCTTTTTAATTGTTGGTGACAAAAATCTCGTTTAGAAAGGGTTTTTTTCATATTTCAGCTTTTTGTTTGATGGTTGAAAGAATTTCTTTATCAAAGGAGGCTGAATATGGGTACAAATAAAATAATTAAAGATAAAAAAGTTTTATTATTATTTTATATTAAACAAAAATAGTAAAATATAGCTTCGGGATAAATCATGTATACCTTAATGAAAAACCCTTCCAATGTTCAAAGATATTAAGCTCCCACGATATATCAAACATTTCGTAGTTTTTATTTTCGTAAAAAATTTTACGCTGTCCCAATTTCTTTGGCCACCAGTGTACCTCGCCACCTGTTCCTTTGGGTATGTTTCGATACAAAACGTCTGTATCTATTGAGTTTAAAATTAATTTACAATACATTCCTTGTTCAATGCTACCACACCAGATATTATCTTGAATTAGACACGCAATGTATTCGAAATGATGCGATAGTCTCGAATGATTTCGTAGTAAAAGGATATAGAAAAGATCAGTCGGTAGTAGCCATGTTTTTTTCTTTTAAATTTCGAATGTGGTTTTGAAATTCGTACTGAGGGGTGACCAATATTAGTGAGCAGGAAGTGTGAGTGAAATAATAATAATATGAAAGAAAGTGTAGCTGTCTGGTTTTTTGTTTTTAAAAACTGCTGTGTTCCTATTTATAAAATTTATTCTACTCGTCCTTGTTAATACCTTTACTTATTAAGCGTTCTTGGTTTGAGAAGCTCGTGGCTAAATAAAAACAGCCGCACAGGTCGATCTTCAAGTTTAAGCAACTCTTGCCGTGGTTGGTCTATGGATGGGTGACCATTTCAACATACCGAGTTTCCTCCGTGCCTCGGGAAGCACGTTATGCTGTTGGTCCTGGCTGTCAATTGGAGATATTTGGCAATTGTTACGGATAGATTTAAAACGAACCACATATAAATGCAATCCTGTTGTAAATATTATTTCATTAATAATCGGAACGGATTAAATGGGTTTATTAATTTATTAATTTTTACTCATGGCTTTTCTTATGTGGAACATCATGGTAGTCGTTACGGTTTGACAGAAGCCAAAAAATCTGACACCAGACTTGTCAACAAGTACCGTGTTACCCATTTAATGGGTTGTGGAGGTCTGGTAGGCAGCCGCTCCTCGTAAAATATTGGTTTTCAGCTGAACCCGGTTTGACTGGAAGCCGACCCCAATACAGTTGGAAAAAGGCAGATGATGACTAAGCGTTCTTAGAATTACATAATATTCTCTAAGGTTTGGTCTTGCCTTTTAGTGCTCAGTAAGTATGCTGATAATATTCATCAGATTTTTACTTCAAATCGAAGTTCATCGTGTTATAAATTCAGCGTACTTTACACGTGCGTGCGGTGGCGGCGGCGGCGGTAGCGGCGCGGGGGGGGGGGGGGGGGGGGGAGTTTGCTACATCTATTCCGAATTCTTAATGAATATAAAGACATTTTCAAAAGTTCACGAACTGGGAATGAAAATGATGAAAATCGTGAAATGAAGATAAGATAAGTCTTTATTTGCCTTAAACATGGTATAAAGTTGTTACAGTCAGGTATTAATCTTAGGTCCACATGTTTAGCTATACAGAATATGTACCAATTGCATGCAAAATATTATAATAAAATTGAAAACCACATTCGAAAATAGGTTTTATAACTTTTGACTTAGTGGCGAATCGAGAATGTGGCGAGATGTGTAGTGGGCGATCAAAGTACTTTTGAATGATAACCAGAAGAACAATACTCGTAAAAGTATAAAGCGTTTGAGTTCAAATCACAATATCTTCAACTTGTCAACATTAGAGGTATTTTTGTCAATTTGCGACTGCAATTTGAATACGTATTAGAGTGGAGACCGCGTATGGGCAAACGCAGTGTGGGGCGCCCTGCGGCACGATGGATCGACGATTTAAAGAAGGTGGCTGGCAGCGGAAGAATGTGGAGGGGCTTGAGCAGACCGGGTTTGCGCTTTTTGGGGGAGGCTTACGTTCAGCAGTAGACGAAAATTGGCTGAAATGATAATGATGATGTGAAAAAGCGCTCCGAGAAATACGATAATTGCTCCTCAAAATAGTAACATTGTCTAATACCATTACAATAAATACAACCGTAGCTACCCGTAACCATAGAATTATTTATCTATCCGGTGTGCTAGCATTCCTACCGTAGCATCATGGGAAATAATCCCCTAATGAAACGTTAAAGCTCCTATCTATTAAACCGCTTCCTTTGCCGAAGAATGCGGAATACAATAATTGGTCGGTTTTGCAGAATCAAAGGGTTTTTGATCAGGTTTCCGTGGCACAATGAAATAAGCCAGATATATATCCATATTATGCATCGTGTAACAGAGGGCCTAGCATGAATATTTTGACTTACGAGTACATACCCAATAGTCATCATTTGCCTAGCCTATTCCCAACTATATTGGGGTCGGCTTCCAGTCAAACCGGATTCAACTGAATACCAGTGTTTTACGAGGAGCGGCTGCCTACCAGACCTCCACAACCCATTAATTGGAGAACACGGTACTTCTTGGCAAGACTAGAGTCAGATTTACTGGCGTCTGACAATCCGTAACGACTGCCAAAGATTTACAAATGACAGCCGGGACCAACAGCTTAACGTGCTTTCCGAGACACGGAGGAAACTCGGTATACTAAGATGGTCACCCATTCACAGACCAACCTTGGCAAGCGTAGCTTAACCTTAAAGATCGACCTGAAAAACAGCAACCCAATAGTATTTTGTCTAATTCATAAATATTGTGTGCGAAACGAGTATTGTATCTGGCTATGGTAAAATTATTGTAAATCTATTTAGTCCGTCAGTTAGAGTATTGAAAAATACTGGACACGTATTTTTTGTTTTTCTAAATCAATTAATATTGACAAAGATAAAACGCATCAAAACTCGGTAGTGGGGGCTCGTGACGTCAGAACGCACTAAAAATTATACTCTTTTGGTTTACGTATCAAAAGAAAAAACCGGCCAAGAGCGAGTCGGACTCGCACATGAAGGGTTCCGTACCATAAACCTTAGTTTTTATTATAATAATAACTAAGGCAATAGGTATATACAATCTGTGAAATTTTCAACTGTCTACATTACGATTCTTGAGATACAGCCCGCTGACAGACATACGGACGGACGGACGGACGTATAGTGGAGGCTAAGTAATAGGGTTCCGTTGGATTACCTTTGGAAGCCTAAAAATCAGGTAAAATATTTTTTGATAATCTGACTGACGGACTAAATCGATTTTTTCAGTGGACAAGCGTATTGTTCTCATCATTATGATTAACTTTTATTATGGGATCAAACTCGAATCGCAAAAAAAATATTGAAACGTGTCCATTCGTATCTTAATCGAAATCTGTCAAAAGAACCTCATTTTTCATAAATTTTTGTGGATTGCGACAAAAATACGAATGTTGCTTGATTGTAGAATTTGCACTTTGGATCATGAAATTTTGCGCAAGGCAGAGAGCCTGTATATTACGAGCGAGCCAGCGGAGCAGAGAAACGGAAAAATTTTAACCAATGGAATTGCATAACATGTCCGTATCATACAAGTCTCACGTGAGTCACTGACATTTTAACTGGCATGATTGGTTAATATTTCTCCGCTTCTCCGCACCGCTCGCAATGGACAGGCACCCATTTTTTACTGACGGGAAGTCATCAAATGACTCCTCCCGCTCTGGGTGAAGCAGAGTGTCAGACTCTTACTGACTAAAACCCATCCGTGTTACTTCTAAAGCCCGCCGCGTTCCAGGGCCGCGGTGACTCTATCGAATAAATTCCCCAACCCTAGCAGGCACTGGCCCTAGCGGACCCCGTAGGACAGGGTGTCCGCTAGGGCCAGTGTTTCACCCTTAAGGGGGTGAAAAGAAGTGCTAGTCTATACTAATGTTATAAAGCTGAAGATATTGTCGACTCTTATCTCATCATCTGCCTAGCCTTTTCCCAACTAGGTATATTGGGGTCGGCTTCCAGTCAAACCGGATTCAGCTGAATACCAGTATTTTACGAGGAGCGGCTGCCTACCAGACCTCCACAACCCATTAACTGGGTAACACGGTACTTCATGGCAAGACTGGAGTCAGATTTACTGGCTTCTGACTATCCGTAACGACTGCCAAAGATCTACAAATGACAGCCGGGACCAACGGGCTTAACGTATTTTCCGAGGCACGGAGGAAACTCGGTATGTTAAGATGGTCACCCATCCACAGACCAACCTTGGCAAGCGTTGCTTAACCTGTGCGGCTGTTATTATCTAGCCACGAGCTCCTCTTATCTAACTTCACAAATTCAATTCATCTGCTCTGCGCACAGTAAAAATCTTCGCTCTACAAATAATCTCCTTCTACGCTGTCCCACACACCGCTCTGGGTATATCCACTCCTCTTTTTATGTCCAAGCAATCTAAATTAAGAAGTGTTATTTAATTTCTATTTTTTTTTTGGTATGCGTCATGCTTGGCGCAAATAAACGCTTTTTCTTTCTTTCTTTCTTTTCTTCCTTCCTCTAAACATCAGGACGCAACCAGTCGGTTGTCCTTTAAGGTGAAGGCACGTGAGCACATTCGCAAGAAGTTGGTAGAATCAACACAGCGTTAATTCGTTGAAGTTTTAAAGACGTACCGCCAAGCGGCTTAGCTGTGTTCCGGTACGATGCTCAGTGTAGCCAATTCAGAGGAGTTGGGTCGAAATAGTTGTTCCAATGCAGGCAGACCCAGCCAGGCTAGCCCTGGCATGGGCGTATCGGGAGACTAGTCTTGGAGGGTAGCGGGATCCGAGGCACGGTGCACCGCTGGCCGACCGCAGATAGTTGGGGGCCCAAGTAGTGTGCTAGCCACACATGAAAGGCTGCCCCGCCATCTGACGAAAAATCCCGGAATGCATCATCGTGCTGGTTGGCGACCAGATGAAAGGGCCCGATGGACATTCCCGGGGGGGCTCGGGCGTCCCCGCAGTCTCCAGACTAGTCCCCCAAAGATGTCGTCCTGTCAGGGCGTGCCTGAAGGTTAGCAGCTTGGAACCTCATTTCACTTCCTTCTCCTCAACCTCCATCACTCAAGTTTATCAATGAACAGGAATAAAAAGAGAAAAGCTGTACAGCGGCAGCACGTCCTTTCGCATAAAGTGCACCTCTCTAATATACGAGGTCTGCACTCAAATCTCGCCGCAGTCCATCACCATCTTGAGACCGAGAAACCAGCGCTCTTGTTCCTGTCGGAGGCGCAGATCGGATGTCCGTCGGACGTGTCATACCTGTCTTACCCTGGGTTTACCCTGGAGCACCACTTTAGACCCCGCGCGGGCGTATGCATGTACGCCCGGGACGACATCTGCTATCGGCGTCTCCGCTACCTTGAAGACTCCAGGTTCTCAACGCTGTGGGCTATGGTGGACACAGGTCTAGACAAAATTGTCTATGCATGCGTCTACCGTTCGCACAGCGGTGATTTGGAGACAACTGGGCTTACACAGCACCTGAGTGAGGCGGCGGATGCGGCTCAGCAGCGGTACCCTTCTGCCCAATTGGTGTTACTGGGGGACTTCAATGCCCACCATCAGGAGTGGCTCTTCCCATACCAGTGCACAGACCATGCTGGACGTGAGACTCGAAAGCTAGCGCTTGCGTTAAATCTTACCCAGCTGGTCCAGGGGGCAACGAGGGTGCCGGATGTTGATTCGCACACTGCCAACTGCTTGGATCTTCTGCTGACAACAGATCCAGACCGCTATTCGGTGTCGATTTCATCACCGCTGGGTAGTTCCGACCACTGTCTGGTGAAGTCTGTTTCTGTCTACTCTCCGCCCGATCCTAGCCCAAGAGGCACCCGGCGGGTATGGCGATACAAGTCAGCAGATTGGGATGGCATGCGATCTTTCTTCGCATGTTACCCTTGGCAGCCTACTTGCTTTTCTTCCACTGATGCTACGTCGTGCGCGGACGCCGTGACGGATGTGTTGCGGAGGGGAATGGAGTACTACATTCCGTTCTCTAACATAGCAATATCTGGCGAAGCTCGTCCTTGGTTTGGTGCCGAGTGCAATCGCGCCGATGCGCTTAAGCACGCGGCGTACCTAGCATGGGTCGACGCTCGTACGCGCAAAGCAAATGACGTGAGTCACAGGAAGAGAGCCTTCAACAGGGCTGCTAAGTCCTGCAAGAAGGTGTTGCGGAGGGCTCGGTTTGACCACATTAGCCGAATAGGGAACAAACTTGCTTCATACCCAGCAGGTAGTAAGGCTTTTTGGTCCCTGGCTAAGTCGGTCGAATCGAACTTCTGCCGCCCCTCACTACCACCACTGCTGAGACCCGACGGGACGCTGGCCCACTCCGCTGAGGAGAAAGCGAACTTGTTTGCTTCTTTGTTTGCGGAATCTTCACGTCTGGATCCTGGTGGCGCGACGCCCTCCGCCTCTCCTGGTGAATGCGAGTCGAGTATGTCGAACATTCGCATTCATCAGAAGGACGTCCGTAGGGTACTGCGTAACCTAGACGTGAACAAGGCTAGTGGTTCCGACGGGATACCGGCAATTGTTCTGAAGACTTGTGCGCCTGAGTTGTCTCCGATCTTGACACGCCTATTTCGCCTTTCGTTTGAGACTGGAAAAGTGCCGAAGGCTTGGAAGCAAGCTAACGTGCAGCCCGTGCCCAAGAAGGGTAGTCGAGCTGACCCGTCGAATTATAGACCCATCTCGGTAACGTCCATACTCTGTAAGACTATGGAACGCGTACTGAATCATAAGCTCCTGGCGTACCTAGAAGCGAATGATATTCTTAGTGACCGGCAATACGGGTTTCGCCGAAATCGGTCAACTGGGGATCTTCTAGCGTATGCCATTCACATCTGGAGTGAGGCCATAGAGAAGCACGGGGAGGCACTGGCGGTCTCCCTTGACATCTCGAAGGCCTTCGACAGGGTCTGGCACGATGGCCTTATTAGTAAGCTTCCTTCCTTCGGTCAGCCCGCCGGTTTGTGTGATTGGATCGCAGATTTCCTGAGGGATCGGTCTATCCGAGTGGTCATAGATGGCTGCTCGTCTGGACTGCTGGATATTAATGCCGGAATTCCTCAGGGGTCGGTGCTTTCGGCAACACTGTTCTTGCTGCATATTAATGATCTGCTTAAACCCGGTACCTTTGGGTATGCAGACGACAGCACTGTTGCTGAAAGATACGTGTCCGACGCACGAGCTGGTGGGTCGCAGATCCGGTCTCTCCAGGAGGCAATGGTTGAGCGCTTGAACGTGTCCCTACAGGCGGTCTCTGATTGGGGCGATGCCAATCTGGTCAAGTTCAATGCTGCTAAGACCCAAGCGTGTTTATTTTCCGCCAAAAGGAGCCAATTCCGCCCAGCTCCATCTTTCCGCGGTGAAACCGTGCCGATAACCGACCATCTTGAGCTTCTTGGGGTTACATTAACATCTACTCTCAATTTTGGCCCTTACATAGAGGCAAAAGCTCAAGTGGCTGCAAAGAAGTTGGGGATTCTGGCTAAGGTGAGGCGCTACTTCACGCCGGAACAGCTGCTCAAACTCTATCAAGCGCAAGTTCGATCGTGTATGGAATACTGCTCTCATCTTTGGGATGGATCTGCCAGATACCAGCTTGATGCCCTTGAGTCAATTGAGAAACGAGCCAAGAGGATCATCGGCAATGAGAGGCTCGTCGTGTCGAAGCTCCAAAGTCTTGAACATCGACGACGAGTTGCTAGCCTGTCGGTTTTTTACCGGTTGCATTTTGGGGAATGTGCGACGGAATTGCATAATTTAATTCCGCCAAGCCCGTTCCATCATCGGACCACAAGACGAACGGCGATGCGCCACCGGTATATGGTGGACATCCCACCCATACGCACAAAACGTTTTGGGAACACATTCATAGTGCGTACAGCTAAGGAGTGGAATTCCCTGCCGGAGTCTGTGTTTCCTGATAGCTACAACCTGGGAGTCTTTAAATCAAGAGTGAATAGGTTATTTCTAGGCAAGCGTGCTCCATCTTCGACCACACCCTCGCTTACCATCAGGTGAGATAGTGGTCAAACGCGTGCCTATAAATAGTAAAAAAAAAAAAAAAAAAAATTGTTTTTTTTAAACGTCATTATTATTTTATTTATAAATAAATAAAATAATAATGACGTTTAAAAATCATCATCAATCATGTATGTATGCATCTATGTATTTATGATTGTTTTTCTTTTCATCTCTGTTTGTCTTTCCTGTTGCACCTG
This sequence comes from Lacanobia oleracea, assembly GCA_950371165.1. Taxonomy (NCBI): domain Eukaryota; kingdom Metazoa; phylum Arthropoda; class Insecta; order Lepidoptera; family Noctuidae; genus Lacanobia; species Lacanobia oleracea. Next base: position 3,092,245 of record OX493412.1, on the reverse strand, counting down.
CTATGTTGTCTCTGCACCATCCTAAGGTCGACTGGTAGAAAATGCCTAAGGCATTAAGTTCGCCTTTGTACAGTATTTTTACTAGTGCATCAAGTTTTAATAAATAAATAAATATTGTTTGATTTTTTGATTGTTGAACGCGCTAGCATTGGATAGCCCATTTTCGAGGAAGGCTGTAATAGGCTACATAACATCACGCTACGATCAATAAGAGCAGAACATTGATGAAAAACATGACGCAGACAAACTTGCGCGGGTCAGCTAGTATTAAATACAGGTAATTAAAAAGATCATAAAGACAGTCTTCCTCCAGCGAAAAAAGAGCACATCTTTAAATCGGTTTACGTTAATTCATACCTTTATGAATGAATTTAAACTTAAGTGTTGTTTATAAAGATCAAGGCATCTTAAACCTGCTTTAATTCATAAGAAAACACAAGATTATATGCTTTGCTTGTAAACAAAAATTACAAAGAAGACAAATAAGGTAGTAAGTTTCATGCATACCTGCATGAAACTTACTACCATTATATTGTGACACGGGGTACAAACCTCATGGGAAATCATCAAATGACTCCTCCCGCTTTGGGTAAAGCAGAAGGGAGTGTCAGACTCTTACTGACTAAAACCCATCCGCGTTCCTCCTCGTGCCCTTTGCGTTCCAGGGTACGGTGCCTCTTCCGAACGAAGTCCGCAGCCCCAGCAGGCACTGGCCCTAGCGGGCCCCGTCTTTTACGCTGACAGCTCTTTGAGGCGCGCGTGGAACACAGCGCGCCGTCGACCCGGGCCTGGTTCTGATCAGACGGCAAGCCACCCAATGCTCACCGTCCGCAGGCCCGCGCCTACGGTGCCCGAGAATCGCCCTGCGACTCCCGACGCCCGGGGCGTCTACTTCTGTTGCGGCGGCTGGGGCGTGAGGTTTCCCTCTCTCTCACACGTTCGGCTTCCTCCTTTGCAAACATTACTGCTTCGCCGTAGGAGGTGACCGCTTATCCAGTTGAATACCAGTGTTTAACATGGAGCGACTACCTTTCTTACCTTCACAACTCAGTATCTGGGTAACATACCACCGCTTGGTAACACTGGTGTCAGATTTTCTGTCTTCTGATCATCCGTAACGACTTTTAAAGATCTGCAAATGACAGCCGGAACCAACGGCTTAACATGTTTGACAAGAAACGGAGGAGTCTCAGTATGTAATAAATGGTCACCCATCCACAAACCGACCTTGACAAGTGTTGCTTAACCTTGAAGATCAACCGGTGCAGCTGTTATTATTTAAAAACGAGCATCTCCACGAATGAAAGCATTATTAGCGCTCGGCAATATTATAAACGTTTTATTAGCCACTTTAACAAAATTGCTTGGAACTCAAATCCTTATTATTTTCTTTAGTTAGTCAACATTAAACTTCTCACGTACCATATTTTTTCATAATACCTTCATAAATCTCAATAATGTCGAAAGTTTTTTCATAAAAGTTGCAGTTTGATCAATTACTGCCTACCCTTTAAGTTTTAACAGTCGTTAAAATATTGTACAGCTCAATATTTTTGAAATATTGTCCTGTAATTTGGAGTTATTTTTAAAAATTATATTAATAGCCTCGCGTGTGACCACCATCTCATCTGATGGTAAGCGATGATGGTTGGGGATGGAGTAGACTTGCCTAGAAGTAACCTATTTACCTACTCTTTTTTTTTTTAAGGATAGGAAATCATCAAACGACTCCTTCCGCTTTGGGCAGAGCGGACGGGAGTGTCAGACTCTTACTGACTAAAACCCCTTCCGTGTTCCTCCTAATGCCCTTTGCGTTCCAGGGTACGGTGCCTCTTTCAAACGATTTCCGCACCCCGGCAGGCACTGGCCCTAGCGCGCCCCGTCTCCCATGCTGACAGTTCTTTGAGGTGCTCGTGGAAAACAGCGCGTCGTCGACATGGGCCTGGTTCTGATCGGACGGTGAGCTACCCAATGCTCGCCTACGGTGGCCTGAAATCGTCCTGCGACTCGCGACGCCCGGGGCGTCTTCTTCTGTTGCGGCGGCTGGGTCGAGAGGTTTCCCTTTCTCTCACACGTTCGGCTTCCTCCTTCGCTAGCATTACTGCTTCGCAGAAGGAGGTGACCGCTGCCCATGCCTGCTCGCTCCGGACCATAGATTGAACCAGGGCCGGTCGCGAGAGGTCACCGCCGCCTATCGCCTCAACGAGGACACGGCGGTGAACCTATTCACTCTTTGCTTTAAGAATCCCAGGTTTTAGCTAGTAGGAAACACTGACAGAAAGTTTATTCCGTAGCTGTGCGCACTATGTTAGTAAGCTCAAATGCCCATAAGCACCAAAGCGTTTGGTGCCTATGGGGGGGATGTCCACCATGTACTAGTGGGCGAATCTAATGCCATCCAAGGAGCACAAATCTAGTAAAACCCTTCGTCAGACACCAAAAATAAACCCTGGTAGAACCTCACCAACACGCAGTGGGCCTGCGTGGTGGATAATAGCCCACTCCCGCTCGAAAGAGAGGACGCCTGTATCCCAGCAGTGGGAACAATATAGGCTGATTATGTAGCTATGTTATGTAGAACCTCAAGCTCAGCGTTAAAGCTTGTATCTACTAGACCAACGAGGTAGTATGCTATAGAGGTATGCGGTACAGAGAGTAAAATCCCGCAAACCTCCATTAAAAAGAGAGGATCCTCCAACTAGACATCAACGACGAGTTGCTAGCCTGTCGGTTTTTTACCGGTTGCATTTTGGGGAATGTGCGACGGAATCGCATTATTTAATTCCGCCAAGCCCGTTCCATCATCGGACCACAAGACGAACGGCGATGCGCCACCGGTACATGGTGGACATCCCACCCATACGCACAAAACGTTTTGGGAACACATTCATAGTGCGTACAGCTAAGGAGTGGAATTCCCTGCCGGAGTCTGTGTTTCCTGATAGCTACAACCTGGGAGTCTTTAAATCAAGAGTGAATAGGTTATTTCTGGGCAAGCGTGCTTCATCTTCGACCACATCCTCGCTTACCGTCGGGTGAGATGGTGGTCAAACGCGTGCCTATCAATAGTAAAAAAAAAAAAGACGGTTGTTGTGCCCGGTGTGGGCAACTGCCCGATAGTTAATATTCGGGCTGGTGATGTTCAAATCGCACGGTAAACTCTGATTGCGCGATGCAGGATTTTGACGTAGTAGTTCGCTGCTAGTTGGATAGATGGCGTTGCGGTTCTTTTAGTTGCGATGTTGATTTGCTCCGATGGTTTTTCTTGCTGTGGCGGCATTGATGCTGCTACAAGACCTTGAAGGAAAGGAAGGAACCGATAACTCAGGCAATATGAGGAGTCAACAAATAATCACTGTGACCAAAATTGGTTAGATGGCAACATCACTACATATCATACCTCCTGTTAAATCTCTTCCCGTGAAAATATTTTCCATAAACCCAATAACCTGTTACTAAAATAATAAAATGCAAGCATGCAGTTGTCAAATTAAATTTTCTTTATCAATATTCATATGTTAAATGCTGGCAAAGTTTATAAGTAATTATGCAAATGACAAACCATTGCATGCTGACCTTTGCGAGTGGTTGGCAGTTGTTTTTATACGGTGATTGCAGAGAGCCATCATTACAGGGACAGGGACAAACCTGAACCTCGGTAGGAGTTTGTTGTAGCTATAGAGTCGTAAGGTATTTTTTAATATGACTGGATTTTGTACGGAAACTACTTGGTTCTATGTTTTCTTACTTTCTTTCTTTACATCTTGAATTTATGTACAGACTGCAAAAGATATTGATTTTTATTTGAAGTAAAAAATATTTGAAATATGTCATTATTTTTAGGGTTCCGAACATCCGTAAGAAACGGAACCCTTATAGAATCACTCGAGTGTCTGTCGGTTTGTCTGTCTATCTGTTTGTCACAGTCAGTTTTCTCCGGATCTACTGGACCGATTCTGTTGAAATTTGATGCAAATACGAATTTCTGTGACCAAAATATGGCTGCGTTACGTATATAAATAAATTTTGAGTATCGGGGTCACTTTTGGGGGACAAAATAAAATTAAAAAGAAAGATTTTCCAACTTTGCCATGTGTTATAACTTCCCAAAATATGATCTTTATCATCTGTATTTTCGGATGACGTAATAATACAGGTATTTTTTCAAATCAACCTGTTCGATTCATGGGTAGGAATAACGATTTTTCAAAAACCCAATGATGTAGTCTTAGTTTCATCAGAATCAGGCTCAAAACTCCTTTCATTATTTTTGATATTCTACATAGTTTCGCATGTATACAACTTAATAAAACAAACAAAACAACTTAATAATGTTTTCAGACACCACCGTCGATCCTACATTACCTACATTGATTCCATTTACAGAAACCATAAAGATAAAGATACTACTGTGGTCATTAAACAAAAAAAGACCGTGGGAGAAAACCACATCTTCCATACAAATCAACTTCATAAACGATTTTATATAACAATAAAAAAATCTGCTGTAGTAAAACCGATCATCTATGAAGACAAACCACGCTTGACCAGTTTCTGAGGTGTGAATTTAAGAAAAAATGGCAATAAATATACATATGCAAATATGTAGTATGTAAATGATAACAACAATGTAAATTAAAGCCTGGTTTCTTCATGGGAAATGGATACCGAATCTACGATTCTGAGCTGAGACTCTTTAAGAGACAACATACCAAGGATCGCAAAACTGAAGTGGCAGTGGGCAGGGTTCATTGCTCGCAGAACAGATGGTCGATGGAACCGAAAAGTTCTGGAGTGGCGACCATGTACCGGAAGACGCAACGTTGGAAGACCTGCCATAAGAGAACCGATGACCTGGTTAGGGTCACGGATAGGGTATCCTCTAGTCGTTGACTAAATATTTATAATGTAGGTACCCGGCATAATTATTGATGCGGGATTTGTTCGAAAGAGTCTCCATGGTCCTGGAACGCAAAGGGCACTAGGAGGAACACGGATGGGTTTTAGTCAGTAAGAGTCTGACACTCCCTTCTGCTTTACCCAGAGCGGGAGGAGTCACTTGATAATTACCATACTTAAAAAAAAAAGGGTCGCGGGTAGCCGACGGATACGAGACGCACAGAACCGGTTGTTGTAGCGAGACTTGGGGAGGCATATGTCCAGCAGTGGACGTCTTTCGCCTGATATGATGATGTTAATGTACATACCGAGACTCCTCCGTGCCTCGGAAGGCACGTTCAGTTGTTGGTCCCGGCTGTCATTTGTAGATCTTTGGCAGTCGTACGGGTAGTCAGAAGCCTGCAATCTACCAACAGTCTTGCCAAAAGTTGTCGAGTTAATCGGTTAGTTGGTTGTAGAGATCAGAAAGGCACTTGCTCCATGAGAAATACTGGTACTCTGCTGCATCCTGTTTGTACAGTTTGGAAATAGCCTTAGATTTTATGATAGGCTACATTCCACCATCAATAAATTGCAAATCTCATCAGTAGTGTATTGAAAAATAATGGACACGTATTTTTGGTATTGTACATCAATGAAAATTAACAAAGATAAAACGCATCAAAACTCGGGAGTGGGGGCTCGTGACGTCAGAACGCACTAAAAAGATACCACGGCGTGACGTATTGAGAATTTTAAAAGCATCGTATCTTCGTCAATATTGGTTTACGTAACAAAAGAAAAAAGCGGGTTAAATATTTTTTGATAATCTAACCGACGAATTACTGTCTGACTAGTTTGGTTTTTTCAGTGGACAAGCCTATTCTGAAAATCTTTCAAATACGTTTATCCGCTGCCGTGTTATGAATCAGCATTTTGGTGACGAGGAATATTAACAGTTTTAAATGTTAGTTTCTAAGAAAGAATGACAAAATTGAAAATAATCTTCTAATAAAAAACTTTTTTACAGAAAATACAACCGACTTCCAAAAACAAAATACTACAAGGTACAAAATAACTTCGGAAGAAAGAAAAAAACTTTAATTTCTGAAGTCGGTGTTTTGGGTTATTTTTTCGTTTTTTGACACCGACTACAGAGATTAAAGTTTTTTTCTTTCTTCCGAAGTTATTTTGTACCTTGTAGTGTTTTCTTTTTGGAAGTCGGTTGTATTTTTTGTAAAAAAGTTTTTTATTTTTCACTTTTTAGTGGTACCTAGGTACCTGCGTACCCATTAACGGCGTACCGGCGCAATGTAATGTTCAGAACAGGTGTAAACACTAAAAAAACATGCGATTTCAGCAATCCCGATCCCTTTGCTATCATTTATTGAAGAATTCCGTTGCCTACCTCCGGAATTCTTCGTCAGATCTACACTAAATTGAAACGGGACCAGTCCAGGAAAATACTCTTTCAAACAAAAAAGATACATCCAAATCGGCTGACAATTGGCGAAAATATCGCTGAACAAACATATTTCATGGGATCTCATCATCAGATCCTAATTTATACCTTCCATCATCAGCTCAGCAACATGAGATGATAATTACCAGGCACAAATATTTGAATTGCGTTAGAAAGTTAATGAAAAACATTGTATGTGCCTATAAAATTTCAGGGTTGCCCTCGATTTTCATGGGGTCCCATCATCAAATTCTGACTTGGTGACAATGAGACCAATCGAGAAGTATACCCTTTCAGATGAAACAAGAATTTTTCAAATCGGTCCACAAATGACGGAGTTATGAGGTAACAAACATAAAAAAAAAAAAAAATACACCCGAATTGAGAACCTCCTCCTTTTTTTGAAGTCGGTTAAAAATACAGAAGCTTTATTTTAAAATTGTGTTAGTATTCTGTTGCAACATATTGGAAAAGCACTTATTTCTGAAAACCTTGTTTCTCTTTCCGAGTTCCAAAACTATCGATTGCTTTTCTCTTTGATGCCTCAGGCAATATTCTCGGCAGCGACAAATTGTCATAACTTTTGACATTCCCTAGCTCAGCAGTTTGGTGTCTTGCACCCTGAAACCCCAAAGCTGCGGTATCTTTGCAATGGTACAGAACTCCACAACCTAGTACCATAACACCGCTTGGCAAGGCTGATGTCAGTTTCTGGTTATCCGTAATGACTGTCGAAAATCAACTATTGCTGGGATCAATGGCTTAACTTTCAGAATCACGGAAAAATCTCGATATGCCATGGATCCACCGGTTGACTTCTGCAGAATTAGCTTAACCTTGAATATCGTCGCGTGCTGTTATTTTTACTTAGCCACAAATAATCAACTAGCACTTCGCCCGCAATTTTGTCCGCGCTGCAATTTTCTTAAGGATCCCTATTTTTTTTCTAGACAAATTATATACTTATATCTTTTTCAAAAACTACTCTATCTATGGGTGAAAACAGCATTAAAATCGGTGCAGTAAATTGTGAGTTTATCGCGAACATACAGACAGACGCGGCTGAGGACTTGTGAAATAGAGGAGCAGTGAGATAGAGGAGCTCGTGGCTAGATAATAACAGCCGCACGGGACGATTTTCAAGGTTAAGCAACGCTTTCCAAGGTTTGTATGTGGATGGGTGACCATTTTAACATACCGAGTTTCCTCCGTGCTTCGGAAAGCACGTTAAGCCGTTGGTCCCAGCTGTCATTTGTAGATCTTTGGCAGTCGTTATAGATAGTCGGAAGCCAGTAAATCTGACTCGTCTTGCTATGAAGTACCGTGTTACCCAGTTAATGGGTTGTGGAGGTCTGGTAGGCAGCCGTTCCACGCAAAATACTGGTATTCAGCTATATCCGGCTTGACAGGAAGTCGACCCCAATTTAGTTGGGAAAAGGCTAGGCAGATGATGATGTAGTGATAACAATTTCCAAACATTAGAAACAGCATTACTCACTAAACACCCACGAAAATACTACACAACGAACTTTACGAATCACTCCAAATTCGAGCCGAAACCCGGAGGTTCCCTTAAGAAACAAAAGACCATAAAAACGTGCCTCCCACGGCAGTCATAGAGCCAGTGACCCATGCACTGAGTCACTTCGACACGGTTCAGGGGATAACGTAAGTGCGATGCGAATAAAATCGTTTGTAATGAGCAAGATGCGAAGGGTACTGGTTCGTAGTATGGATGGATGGAAATTAATATGACGTAGCGAAGGGTACCTGGTGAAGTATTTATTCATCGACGCGAAACCTGGGTTCTATTTATACTAACAGTATACCTAAAGCTAAACAGTTAACCTGAAGAACTACTGGTTTGAATTCAAAAAAATGTTTGAGTTTTGGATAGCCCATTTGTCGAAGCTAGGTTATATAACTTCACGCTACGATCAAAAAGGGCGGAGCAAAAATGTCTGACTTGTCTGCGTCACGATTTTAATATGACTGTCTATGCAATATATTATAATTGTTAAATAGTGACATAATTACTGATACATATTCACTACTTAACGGAAAAATCTATATACTAATACATAAAGCTGAAGAGTTTGTTTGTTTGCGTGAACGCGCTAATCTCAGACACTACTGATCCGATTTGAAAAATTCTTTCAGTGTTAGAGAGCCCATTTATCATCAAGGCCAATAGGAGACGCAGACGAAGTGGCGCGGGTCAACTTGTTATGAAATAAAACCATAAAATTATCAGATTGTCACCTGTCGGTCGTATTAAAAAGGCCCTGACGGTGCAGCGGTGATGTGTTCGCAGACAAATTGAAGTTGATCGCTGTAGTTTTTCTGAAGTTCTTTAAAAATCAGAGTGGTTTTGACAAATTATAGTATTAGCTTAATCAAAACTTTTATCTGATTAACACAAAGCTTGATTTGAAAGTTCTAGTGTTGAAAATCTGCCTAACTGATATATTTATTCTTCAAATTAATGTTAAGGCCAGGTATTCCCAATATTCCATCACATCACAAAGAATCAGCATTGCTATTCAAGTGGCCATGCTACCAGTGTTCTGGGCACTTTTGCCATTGACAGCGATGTCAATGAATTTTTTGATGCCCAGTGATTTATTTTATTTTTTTTACGCCTTTGTAAATAATTTCTAAAAATATTAGGTTATACTTATGATTTAAAGTTAATATCGTGATGAAAAGTAATGATAATTTACCTGTCTAAAAAGTAAACAGGTTAACGTGACACAAGACTGGTCATGAACTTTAAAAACACAGCCTGTAAAATACTGAGTCACACATGAATACTGGTCACGCTTGAAATAACAACTGCCCAACACAAGACAGGGGATACTAATATTATAAAGCCAAAGAGTCTGTTTGTTTGTTTATTTGGTTGAAGACTCTAATCTCAAGAGCTACTGGTTCGATTTGATAATTTTGTTTAATGTTGGATAGCCAATTTATTGAGGAAGGCTATAGGCTATATACCTAACATCACGCTCCGATAAATAGGGGCGGAGCATTCATGAAAAATGTGACGCAGGTGAAGTTGCACAATTTAGCCAGTAGAAGATATACAGCGACAAATCGCTGTATATCTGGGTGAGTGATCAAGAAAGAACTGATTGATCAAGAACTCCAAAAACTTAGTGACACATCTTGACCTACAAGACAGTGAGTCAGACATGAATACTGGTCACGCTCGAACTAACACGCGGCTAACAAGACAGGTGGTCGCTTAAGACGCTACCGGGGTGAAGGTTAATGACGGGTGGACTTTTTAAGGCAAATTGAATTGGAAGAAAAGTAAATATCGACTTTGAAAATGAGTAAGAAATAGTAACAGATGTTTTGTAACGTTAAGGTGAATATAAATTTGAATGGAAAGTTAGAAAATTATGTATTTCGAATCAGTTACAGAAAACAGTGATTTTCATTTTGCTTTTTGTAACTTTTATGGTAGTCGTCAGATAAATTTACAATAAAGCTTCGTTTTCCCTAATATCCCTTCGTTGATAACCGAACAATAAATTATGAACGTAAAGGATCACGACAGAAGTCGATTCAGGACATTAATCGATATGTCGTTGTTTCTGTTTTTGATATTAAGAATATTAATGAATGTTTGTAAGTCAATGACTGTTATTGCACATTGGCCTTAGCCTTAACTTCATTTAAAGTTGCATTTACTTCATTTTTGCACTTAATCTATTTTCCTACTTAATTTGTCTTTGAGTCTGTGTTTCCTGATGGCTTCAACCTGTCGATCTTTAAGTCCAGAGTGAGTTGGTTGCATCTAAGCAAGTATGCTCCATCGTTGACCACATCGTCGCTTTCTATCAAATTACACAGAGATCAAACTTGAGAATATCAATAATACTATAACAAAAAAATACCTTCTTACCTGTAGAAAATATAAAGATACACAAACATCACTATAAAGCAGAATGATACATCATTTCGTCAATGGTACTATCAAATAAGTTATAAATTCAAATATACAGCTAAAAAATCCTGGGGATCCAAACAGTCAATCAAAACAGACGAATTGACAAACCGGCGAACGGAAATAATCATTCAAATCCGATTCGAATCATCAATTCATTCAAGCTGACCATTAAAGTTACTACAACATTAATACTTAAACCTCTACTGACCTCAAAGAGCAAGAAACCAGTATTAGTAACTAAGTAAGACCACAGAATAGATAGTAACAGAAGATCGGCTCTATTTAACGAGCGAAAACGCTCACACACATAGACACGCTTCACGTACAGCGAGTGCAAGCGCACTCGAGACCGGCATTTGTTTGAGGTTGTCACCGTACGCACACATAGACACGCTTCACGTACAACGAGTGCCACCGCACTCACACATAGACACGCTTCACGTACAACGAGTGCAAGTGCACTCACGACCGGTATTTATTTGAAATCGTCATCGCACGCACACATAAACACGCTTCACGTACAACGAGTACAAAGCGCACCCGCGACCGGCTTTTATTTGAGATCGTCGTTCGTACGCGTGCTATAGGAATTTGTGGCTAAGTAACAGCAGAAAGGATAAACAAAGCTTTTTGTAATCGGTCTGTGGATGGGTGACTATTTACGTATGGAGATTTCCCTGTACTTCTGAAGACATGGTATGGCATGAAAGCACGGTAGATAACGTTAACAGCAGGCAGTCGTTACGGATATTCCAAAGACAGAAAATCTGATACCAATCTTCCCAAGGAGTTACCCAGTATATAGATTGTAGAGATCAGATGGGTAGCCGCTCCATGTAAAATACTGGTATTCAACTACATTTTATTTGACTGGATAACCTAAGTTGGAAAAGGTTTGGTTAATTGGTTGGTTGGTACGCGTCTACGTATGCGTGCCCCTTGTGTTCGGTGAGTTGATTTTCTGTGCTTACCTATGTTGTGGCAAGCCCATCTTACTATTACGTCGTCATTTCCTCTAGAGACCGATCTGCCGGATGTCTCATAAACATGTACTTTTTGTTCTTACGCTACACGTTGAAAAGAAAATTAAATTGGAGTTGAGATTTAAAGCGGTGTGGGTTCTGTGCGGGAAATTAATATGAATTGTTTATGCTGTAGGAAATTTAAATTGGTTTGAGGCAATTATTTGAAATGTTTGTGCGAACTTTAAAACGTACTCGATTGCGTTAAAGTGAACATTCGCCGTCTCCTGTGCGTTGGCTAGGGAATATGCATAAAACACTTATTTCATTTATACAGTTTATCTAAAAATATACAAAAATATAATCCTAACAGTGAAAATCAAAGAATTAATATTACTGGAAAAACGAAGGAGATATAATTATTTTAAACATATATATTTGTCCTTCTCGCGAAAACGCTGATTTCTACGCAGCTATATAAGCGTCACAGACGATGACGTCTAAGTTTATATCGAACTTCTCTTTCTAGTTATAATCTTTGAAGCTTTATAACTTCATCGCTGATGAAGGTATTAAAAAATAATTTCATAATTGTTTGCTAGAGCTAATAAGTATTTCATTTTACAAATAAAAAAATTGCATGCATATTCCCTCAAAGTCAGTGGCCTTTTTAATCTGTACACACTAGAATCTATTTAAGTGTAAATTAAGTGTTCTAAATTAAGTGGTAGTTATAATATTTAGTTCCAGAATGATAAGAATCAACATAGCCGGAAGGATTGCCGAACTGAAGTGGCAGTGGACAGGGCACATTGCTCGCCGAACAGATCGATGGGGCCGAAAAGTTCTGGAGCGGAGACCGCGTACCGGAAGACGCAGCTATGGAAAACCTCCCACAAGGTGGACCGATGACCTGGTGAGGGTCACGGGTAGCCGATGGATGCGAGACGCACAGGACCGGTTGTTGTGGTGACAAGCGCGAGGAGGCTTATGCCCAGCAGTGGACGTCTTACAGCAGTTTCAGCTGATAAAATGGTAATGATGATAAGTACATATGAACAAAGCATCTGACTAACAGACTGGATAAGAACTAATAAAAACTTACGCATGATGCATGGCACAGAAAGGGGAACGCTAATACAGTGAGAATCAGTGCATCAGTTAATGAAAAAATAAATAAAAGCGAATTGAGAACCCTCTCCTTTTTAAGAAGTTGCATAAAGTCAAAACACTACAAAGCATTTAAAATCTCAACCACTAAGCGACTTGAAAACAAAGCCTTAAATTCCCACGTAACCCTAAAAAAACGCCAAAATAAAAAACAACATGGCGGATTCTAGGAGCTCACTTAAACTCCCGCGCAAAGTGTGAAAGAGACAGCCATAAACAAACATGTTAGCGTGCGACAGAGACCGATGTAGGTCGTTTAGCTCCCACACCGGATCTTAAAAAGAAGAAATTATGAATGAAACTAGTTTTGTATAGGATTGTTTAATGATGAGATGTGTTGATATTATCGTAGCTAGTAAATTGGTACATAATATGGATTAAAAAAGGCCTTTGGCTTGAGTTTGAAGTTAAGTTGCGCTTGCTACGGTCAGACAGAGAGTATAAACGTTTTTGACTAATCAAAGTTTAAAATAATTTATTTATAGACAAAAGCTAGTGTCATAACAGTCGAAAGACGTCCGCTGCTGCACATAGGCCTCCCCCCAAAAGGGAGGGGTGTTTGCCATTATTGCCACGCTTGGCAGGCGGGTTGGCGATCGCAGTGTATGGTGTTGCGTTTTACAGAGAACGCTGAAGAAGCTAGTATACGATTCGAATTGGTCGTTAACTGGCAAGAACCTCCTTGGTTTCTTTATATTCAGCTGAATCCAGTTTGACTGGAAGCCGACCCCAATATAGATGGAAAAAGGCTAGGCAAATAATGCTTGTTTTTACAATGTTTCAATGTTACAATACTAGTAGGTATGAGAGGAAAGCGTATACCAGTCTTGTTATAAAGACCTTACTGCCACTGAGGGTATAATTATGAAGCCTTTTTATGGTTGTGTTTGTCATACAAAAATATAACCATCACGATCTATAGGAGCCCGAAAGCCTTGAAATAATTGGCATACCTCCGTAATTGTCTGGCGAAGGACAGATGGTAAAATCGGTATAAATACATATTTGGGAATCATTCGCAGTTTATTTTTTTCTCGACATAACCTTTTAATATGCTATAGATTGCCTGCACACGACATGGGGTTGCATTTAGTGTAAATAATTAAGAAGTTAAAAAAAGGTTTTTAAACAGATATAAGGTATTTAATTAATACAAAATACAAAAAAAAAAAACTGGCCAAGTGCGATTCGGACTCGCCCATCGTATATTCCGTGCAAATTTGTAGGTACATTATTACTTAAGTTAAGACTATATTTTATATGATTTAATTACAAATCTAATTCAGACTACACCACAAAGTGATTACATAGCTTACAGACGATACCTCCACGCATTTCCGAGATAAAGGGTCTTGACAGACAGATGGACGGAAACAAAGTGATCTTATAAGGGTTCCGTTTTTTAAAAATGAGTAGAATTGTCACTCTTATCAAATAGCTTCGGTAGCACCTTGGCAACTAAATTCAGTTATAGCGATTTTTGGATTGTCTAAAATTTTGGAGTATACCACGTAATACTGCATTGACGCATATACGTTGCCAGTGTCAATAAAACGCGCGCAATCAAAATTTGACACAAATCAATCGACGCGAAAAGAAGAAGACTTGTCTAGAGGTTCTGTACGTTCCGGTCACATTCTTAAATATCGTCAATCGTCATAATCTTAATGATCAACATAACCAAGAAGATACTAAACACGTCAGGTGTGAACCATGATCCACAGGAAACTGATAATTAGTCAACAAAACACGAAGATTTACGATCAATAGCGATTCCTATTAATATGGGAAAGACGAAGTCGCATGTTGGAAGTCGGAAGTCTTCCATGGGAATTGGGTTGGAGTAATAATAGCCGATAAGTAAATCGGTTTCCGGTTTGTGAGGAACTTGCGCGCAAGCAACTCGAGCAACCTGTTTGACCGAAGCACCCACAGATATAATAAAATAAAGGTTTAAAACTTTAGTTTATTATATCTATGGAAGTACCGAATAGAACATCTTGTTGCGGACTTTCGTTTTGGGAGACCGTTGTTATTTGGTTTAAGTATTGTAATTAGATCACAAGGGACATTTTTTGTGTTTCTGAAACTGCAGATATAATCAAATTTAAAATTATTTTGTTTTGAGAATCGACTGAATGAGAATAATCGTTTTTTTATCAATCTTCATAGCCTGTTGTTCATTTATTAAGGTTCCCCTTAAGGCTTGTATTTATGCCAATTACCTAGTGCATATAAATGGAGCTAATTACCCCTCTACGCGCCACTCCGCTACCCGCATTTTTAATTTTCTATAGTATAAATAATACATGTTTTTAAAAAGTAACAAAACCAAATCATTTTAGTTTGTATCGCAAAACAGTAAATATATATTTTTTATACTCTTCTGATAAAAAATTAAGGAGTAAAATAGTTTCTTCTCAACGATTTGGAGGTGATTTGGTGTTTTTTTTTCATATCATGTGATACTAATTAGATTCATTTGGCTAAACCAAATTACGTATGTAGATTACTATTTTTTTTCAGATGTTATTTCTCTGTTAGTTTCGACGAAAAGCTGCTTCATCAACACGCTGTTTTTGAGCTCTTTTCGAGAGAGCAGCCTTAACAAGACTGGTGTCAGATTTTGTAGCTTCCGACTATACTAGCTGGGCCTATTTTCCGAGACACTTTGGAGTACTGAGGCATGAAATGGATGGCAACCCATCCAAGGGCCGACCTCGGAAAGCCTTGCTGAACCTCGAAGATGGGCCCATGTTTCTGACCTAACCAGACCTTTTGCTAAATAGCTACTTTCGATCCAATAACATAAGCTGTACAGATTTTAAAGACCGTTGAAAATATTATTTTATGCTTGATATTAACTCCAGAACGTTTAAGGTGGATGCGCCAGGGTAGCCCGCGAAATTCAAATATTTTTATGATTTTTGCAATTTGCCAGTCAGTGTGAAGCTGAATGACTTTTTCATGAAATAACCATTCTATAGGGCTTCATGAACTTAGAGGGGTATATTGATGATTAAAATGGTTATAATTCTTTAGATGAATACGCGTTACGGCCGCGAATCGTATTTTGTTCAACATACAGCTTCATACTGACCGACAAATTGCAAAAAACATAAAAATATTTGAATTTCGCGTGCTACCCTGGCGCTTCCACCTTAATACAGTAAATTAGCGCTTGTTTAAGTACCAACAACTTGTGGTCACGGGTACAGTAGTATCATTTTCACTTGTAATTTGCGCTTGAACGGTTTGTTACTTTGTAATAAATGGAGCAACGACCTTCTTTGTTTCTTAGAATAAGATCCGCGATGCTCCCGTTTGAGGTCACATTCAAATTCCCAGAACATCTAACTACTGGAGTAACTTTAAGATAGCGACTCACCTTTGTAATTGGGTTCTTGAGGTCAAACCAAAGTCGAACAGTCTAAATTCATTGGCTAATATTATGATAAGAAAAAAACTAATATGCTCATTTTTTGCTATTTCTAGAAACAGTGTTAATAGTGAATAGCAGCTAATAATGCTTTCCAGGTATTAGGTATTAACTAAATATTTTGTTTTTATACGCGTTTGTACATAATCTCTTGTTAATTAGTCTAGTTTTTTAAGTCTGCTTGTATATATTATTTAAAGTTTACTAAATAAGGAGTATCTAGGAAGAAGACATAATATCCAATGTCTTTGGGATCTTTCAATAAAGACCCCAAAGACTTTGGAGGGCAAGAAAATGGTCACAGGTGCCTTAAAGAGTTTTTCAGAGAAGCACTATTTTACAACTGTACATTTTCTATTTTTAGAAGACATAATATCCAATATCTTTGGGATCTTTCAATAAAGGCCCCAAAGACTTTGGTGGGCAAGAGAATGGTCACAGGTGCCTTAAAGAGTTTTTCAGAGAAGCACCATTTTACAACTAAACAATTTCTACTTTGGTCGTTAACCAGCATTACTGTGTTTCAATTTAAAAGATGCACGAAGAACTATTTTTAATTATAGGCACGCGACATTTCAGAACATAGTCTTTATGGTTGTCAAGCATCTGTCATCGGTGCCAATATAAGCCACTACTGACCAGCTGAACCAATTAGCCAACATCACAAAAAAACCGGCCAAGAGCAAGTAGAAGTCACGTTGAAAAGGTTCCGAAAGCATTTAATGTTTGTAACAGCTTTCTAATCCTAATAAGTTTTCCTGTAATCTATATAAGTAAAGAACTATAATCTGCATTTTTATATTGTTTTGTGGTTAGCCTCCAAAAACTGACATTTTAATTATTTTCGTTACACGTCCGTGTGTCACAAAAGTTCACACGTGTACCGAATTTCAACAGAATTAGTCTTGCAGATTCTGAAAACACTTTTTACAAAATTCTGAAAAAAGTTTTTTATATTTCACTTTTTATTGGTGATTAATGGACGACGTCTTTGTCTACGCAGAAATTGAAATAATCAAAAATTCTCATAAAATAAAAACTACTGAACCAAACTGTATCAAACGGCAAGTATACCGTATCGGACTAAAAAGAATCACAAAAATCGGACCAGAAACCTCGGAGTAATCGGTGTACATACATAAAAAAAAATACCCAACGAATTGAGAACCCCCTCCTTTTTTGAAAGTCGGTTAAAAATTGAGTGTGACAGAGGGACAGACAAGAAAGTCAGACCGTCAGAAAGTCGTTTTTTTACGGATATTTGGAACCCCAGAAACAAAAACATTCCATCTTTAAAACGAGCGACTTTAACAATATGGCGCCGTCAACAATTATCGGTATTGCGAAAATGCATCTGTCTGTAGACTCTCTAGTAGTTGTAGCATATCATTAACATTTTGATACATTTGTGTTGCACCGGTGTCATGGCAGGTGGCGAGAATGCTACCTCGCCTTTGAGATACCTGCTCTAACAAAAAATGTATCGTTAAAATTGTTGGTTCGGTTTTAGTAGTTTTGTTTCGAAGTAGGTTTGAAATATTTTTCGTTGGTAGCTGTTTGTTAATGTTCACTGTGAACTTTTATAATAGGGAAGATGCAAATACAGAATATATGAGAATGTTGTTAGTAAAATGATTAAATAGTATAAAATAAAGGCCATTGCAAAGTTTTTAATTTAGTTAATATGGATATTTAACCAAAAAAAAAAATTAAAGTGTGACGTCACTGCTGTTATGACAACGAAGAGGCAAACTTATGTCTTTGAGTTAGGACAGTTCATGACAAGTGTCAGACAGGAGTGACTCAACTTCCTTTTTCGGGGGAAATGTCAAACTATCAGTTAAAACCGCAATATCGAAAAGAAATTTTAAAAAATGATGTATGGTCTAAGCAAAATGATAATATTGTATGTTCCCTATTTTGGTGTCTCTTGAAAAAATTAAAAATGGTATAAAAATGCTGTTATTGATAGGGTATGATGCTATATATTTACTTTCTTCAACTTTAAAAATGGCTGTCAGAAAGTTGGGAATCTTAGCAAAGGTGAGACGGTACTTCACGTCGGAACAGTAGCTCGAACTCTATCAAGCGCATGTTCGATCGTGTATGGAGTACTGCTCTCATCTTTGGGACGGGTCTGCCAGATACCAGCTTAATGCCCTTGAGTCAATTGAGAAACGAGTCAAGAGGATCATCGGCAATAATAGGCTTGTCGAGTCGAAGCTCCAAAGTCATGAGCATCGACGCCGAGTTGCTGGCCTATCGGTTTTCTATCGGTTGCATTTTGGGCAGTATGCGACGGAATAGCATAATTTAATTCCTACAAACCCGTTCCATCATCGGACTACAAGACGAACGGCGATGTGCCACCGGTACAAGGTGGACATCCCTCCCACACGTACAAAATGTTTTGGGAACAAATTCATACTGCGTACAGCTAAGGAGTGGAATTCCTCACTAGAATCTGTTGAACTAATAAATTAAGAATACTGCCGGTTAATGTTGTCACCGTTTTATCTTTTAAAGTTAGATGCAGTAAGCATGAAGTGAACTGCCATTATTGCAAGAATTGTATCAGATTTCTTGGCTTCAGACTGTCAAGGATCTATGAATGTCAACCGGGATCAACAGCGTAACTTACTCATCCATGGAACGACAAGCGTTGCGTAACCTTGAAGATTGACCGGTGCAGCTGTTATCATTTAGCCACGAGCTCAAACCAAATTGCACAAAAAAAGAAACTATCTGTCGGTCCAGCTGCCTCAGACATTTATTAATTATTTTATTTAAACAGGTAAAAACAACATCACCTACTTAACATGGTTTTGTCAAACTATCAATGGCATTATCAAACAAATTTTTAGTCTAATTGTTCATTAATTAGACCAGTTTTAAGCTGTTCGACCTTCGTGCTATATAACTATCTGTGAGGATAATAGTCGCCTCAGTGGTAACAATCTTAAATGTGAAAACCTAAGAATGAAAAAAAAAAACTGGCCAAGTTAGAGTCGGACTCTCTCACGAAGGGTTCCGTACCATATACCGAAAAAGTTTATTGTATAGGTGGCCCTGTGACAATTTGAACTGTCTCTCACGGACAGCGGAGGTTTATAGGGTTTCTATTAACGATCATGCCTATATTCTTCTAAGAGTTCGGCAGAGGCGTGTTCACGTTTCGACAATTATGTTTAAGTTCCATATTCTAAGGGAAAAACACAATAACACCGACCAGATAACCGATTGCAGAACCTGAAATTTGGAGATGATCACTTCAGTAATCCGCCACTACAAAATGCATCAGAGCCATAAGCATATTCATAATTTCAGCCGATATACGTCCACTGCTGGACTAGGAAATATAGGCTCCCTCAAGTGTTGCCTCATCGACCAGTCCTGTGCATCTCGTATACAACAGATTCCCGCGACCCTCACCAGGTCATCGTTCCACCTTGTGGGAGGCCTTCCAACGCTGCGTCTTCCGGCACGCGGTCGCCTCTCCAGAACTACCTTCATACCTCCTATATTTTTACCTACTTGATTATATAACGCCCTTGACATCAATCTCGCCTGATGAAAAGCGATTTAAAAACTTGCACTACATCGACTTTGCGTGCCATATAAAAATATTGAAAAGAACATGCACTATATCCTAGTTTACACAGTGCGAGTCCGCCTGCCGAGTAGCTACAGTGCAGTAACTCGGATCGTATGCACGTATCTTATTTATTTTTATGTTTTTTCTTACGAGTTACTGCCACGTGCTAGTTGGATCGTAGCTCGCATCCGAGTAACTTCAACATTTGCGCTTTCACTCGCCTACTCGCCTGACAGTATCTCGGACATCACTCGCATCGTTCGGATGCGTTTGGCAGTAGCTCGCCAGTGTAAGTTACGGGCGGAACCTGTATTTTTGTGTGCTGCGCCTCGCAAGAGATTGGGCAGTTACTATCATCGTGAAGACAGCAAAAGGAAGCCGAGTTACTGGCATACGAGTAGATCATCCGAGTATCTATCTACTAGCACTTCGACCGCGACTTCGTCTGCGCTGCAATATTCTTAAGGATCCCTATATTTTTTCTGGACTAATTATATAATACAAACTTTCTCGAGAATCATTCTATCCATTGGTGAAAACAACATGAACATCGATGCAGTAGTTTTTATGTTTGTTGCGAACAAACATACAGACGTGGCGGAGGACGTTGTTTTATAATCTGTAGGGCTAGTCAGCAGCTCGCACTGTGTAAATAAACTAGGCATAGGGCCACGTTTACTAATCTTTAGTGACGGCAAAGAGAGTCTGTCTATGTAAGTGAAGATAGGTCATCCGTACAAGGACAGACCAGCACATCGTTGCCCCAGGCTAAAGGTTGTATCCCCACGACTTCTTAGCAAATAGTAAGATATGCGTATTGCGTGCGGCAGAGGATAAACAACTATTGACAAACAAAATAGGTAAGAGGAACGTCGTGAAGGACGAACAAACATTCACTATTAAACACCAATCTATTGAAATGTCATCTGTTTGTGTACTGTAGAGGTTATGTGCAGAAGTTTAACAGCAATCGTGCGTTCCTACAGAAATAAAATACACACATTTTCGTACAGTATTTTTAGAGTACGCTAAATAAAGCTCTTCAGACAACAATGTTGGCGCTGTGGTTTTAGCGTTTGGCTGCTACGCTGCGTGTCGTGGGTTCGATTCCCACAGGGCACAAGTATTTGTATGGCCTTTAGATAGTTATTCTGGGTCTGGCTGTTTCTGTACATGTGAGTTGGTATGTTTGTGAACGCACCTACGCTAGATACACGGTATTTAAAAAAAATCTAGCTACTTTTGTTTTAATGCTTGGTTTGCACGGTTGCATCGTGTATCTGATAAATTATGGCCTGGACATAAACAAATAAATTATGAGAGAGAGATAATAAAGATTATAATTATTGACAGTATTGAAGAACATCCTTCAGAGGGACTCTTCGCGTATTTTTAAGGCTATGGACTAAATTCATCTGCCTAGCCTTTTCCCAACTATATTAGGGTCGGCTTCTAGTCAAACTGGATTCAGCTGAATACCAGACCTCCACAACCCATTAACTGGGTAACACTGTAGGTACTTCTTGGCAAGACTGGAGTCAGATTAACTGGCTTCTGACTATCCGTAACGACTGCCAAAGATCTACAAATGACAGCCGGGACCAACGGCTTAACGTGCTTTCCGTGGCACGGAGGAAACTCGGTATGTTAAGATGGTCACCCATCCACAGACCAACCTTGGCAAGCGTTGCTTAACCTTGAAGATCGACCCGTGCGGCTGATAGATACACGGTATAAAAAAAATCTAGCTAGTTTTGTTTTAGTGCTTGGTTTGATTTATAGTGCACCGTGTATCTGATGTGTTATGGCCTGGACATAAACAAGTGAATTATGAGAGAGAGAAATAAAGATTATAATCATTGACAGGATCGAGGAAAATCCTTCAGAGGGACTATTCGCGTATTTTTAAGGCTATGGACTGAATTAATTGATTTTATTTCCCTCTCAGTTGCAATCTGTAAAAAACATAATTTGACATTGACTTATATTATCTACATACTAATACATAAAGCTGAAGAGTTTGTTTGAAAGAAAGAAAAAGCGTTTCTTTACGCCAAGCATGACGCATAGGTACCAAAAAAAAAGTTAGTTTACTTGAACGCGCTAATCTCAGGAACTACTGGTCCCGTTTGAAAAACTCTTTCAGAGTTAGATAGCCCATTTATTGTGGAAGGCTATAGGCTATATAACATCACGCTAAGACCAATAGGAGCGGAGCAGTAATGATAATTGCGACGCAGACAAAGTTGCGCGGGTCAACTAGTCACAGATAATATTAAATTGGTTCTTTAATTTGAACGTTTTTCACTGCCAGAATAGGCTTGTCCACTGAAAAAAATGTAATTAGTCCGTCAGTTAGATTATCAAAAAAATTTGATCCATTTTTTTTCTTTTATTACGTAAACCAAAATTGACGAAGAAACGACTCTTTTTAATATTCTTAAAACGATTTTTCAGACCTCAGCATTTCGTATAAATTTCCATTTGCTAGGTCGACCCGTTCCTGGAAAAATCAGCGGCGACAAACGGACAGATAGAAGGACAAGAAAGTGATCTTCCTTTTTTTACCTTTTGAGGTGCGAAACCCTATAAATTAAGGCCCACTTCAGCTTGTTGGTAATTTTCCTTAGTAGGAAAGTTTTTAGAATAAACACCTTTTTTTTTTGATAGATGGGAAATCATCAAATGACTTCTCCTGCTTTGGGTAAAGCAGAAGGCAGTGTCAGACTCTTACTGACTAAAACCCATCCGTGTTCCTCTTAGTGCCCTTTGCGTTCGGTACGGTGCCTCTTTCGAACGAAGTCCACAGCCCCAGCAGGCACTGGCCCTAGCGGGCCCCGTCTTTTGTGCTGACAGCTCTTTGAGGCGCGCGTGGAACACAGCGCGCCGTCGACCCAGGCCAGGGGGACTACTCTCTAAGCCCGAAGTCCGTAGTTCCGGGTTTAGTTGCGGGCGTATTTTACTCCGTATCACCTACGATTAGCCCCGAACCCGCACTAATAATAAAAGATCACACGATTTTACAGTTACTATCAAATCGTGTTGACATTCATTCTTAGTGGTTAGGTAGTACGGAGTAGATTACGCCCGCAAATAAGCCTGAAACTACGGACTTCGGGCTTAGAGAGTAGCCCCCTTGGTTCTGATCAGACCACAAGCCCCCAATGCTCGCCGTCCGCAGGCCCGCGTCTAGAATAAACGACTAGTTTTTAAATAAGCCTTCTTTCATTTGCCTGTCGCTGAATCCCTCTCACTCCAGCCAACACACTCGTACAACACAGGTGTCGCTCCCGTCAAGGCTACAAACAAATAGCCCATTACACCATTACCTACTTGTTATTAACAATATCAACTATTATCCACTCAGTATTGAGAGTAACGGAACTTGAGTGGACTGATTAGGTGAGTCAGGGTCCGGGTGGCCAAGATTTGAACGGCCTTGGTGCTAGTTTTGATAAGGATTTGAGGTGGATTGTGTTTCGAATAATTTAGGAATATTTACAGTCTAATGGTAGGTATGAAGTAAAAGCTATGAAGAGCTCATCATCAACATTATCATATCAGCTGAAAGACGTCCACTGCTAGACATAGGCCTCACCCAAGCGTCGCCACAACGGCCGGTCCTACGCGTCTCGCATCCATCGGCTACCCGCGTCCTTCACCAGGTCATCGGTCCATCTTGTGGGACGCCTTCCAGCTTTGCGTCTTCTGGTACGCGGTCGCCACTCCAGAACTTTTTGGCCGCATCGACCATCTGCAAAGTGCCCTGCCCACTACCGCTTCTGTTTGGTGATCCTTCGGGCTATGTCGGTAACCTTGGTTTTAAAAGCTCTTGGCTAAATAATAACAGCCCCACGGGTCGGTTTCAAGATAAAGCAACGCTTGCCGAGGTTTCTCTGTGGATTGGTGACTATTTTAACATACGAAGACTCCTCTGCTCCGTTAAGCCGTTGGTCCCGGCTGACATTGGTAGATCTTTGGCAGTAGTTATCAATAGTCAGAAACCAGAAAATCTGACGCTAGTCTTGCCATTGAGTACTGTTGGGTTGTGGAGGTCTGGTGCCTACCAGCCGCTCTTCGTAAAATTCTGGTATACAGCTGAATCCGTTTTGACTGGAAGCCGACCCCAATATAGTTAGGGGAAAGGCTGGGCAGATGATTGTGATCCGCTACTTGAGTTATGGAAGTGGTTTTTCCAACGCGATCGAGAACAATTTAGTGTATTAATAAATAGATTACACGTGAGAATGTCACGACATCTAGAGGTGACGACATGTCGACGAGATTCGACCCAAAACCACATCCTGTCTGCCTGCCTTTTCCCAACTAAGTAGGTTACTTATCTAACCGGAGGCAGCTTAGTACCAGTACTTTTGTTTACTATTCATAGGCCCGCGTATGACCACTATCTCACCTGATGGTAAGCGATGATGTGGTCGAAGATGGAGCACGCTTGCCTAGAAGTAACCTATTCACTGTTGACTTAAAGACTCCCAGGTTGTAGCTATCAGGAAACACAGACTCCAGCAGGGAATTCCACTTCTTAGCTGTACGCACTATGAATGTGTTTAATTTAACATGAAGCGACCGCCTATCTGAGTGCCAATTCTAATCATTTATAAGCATCATTTGTATTCGCATATCAGTCGACATCTATGAAAAATGTATTGAAATTATGTTTTTTTTTTTACTGTTTGCGATTGACATGCGAATGCGTATATTGCTTAGGAATTATTAGAATTGACCCTCTGGAACGTTGTTTAATATTAGTAGATTGTCCCTCTGCAACGTTGTTTAAAAATTAGAAGATTGACCTTCTGGAACATTGTTTAAAAATTAGTAGATTGAACCTCTGGAACATTGTTTAAAAATTAGTAGATTGAACCTCTGGAACATTGTTTAAAAATTAGTAGATTGACCCTCTGGAACGTTGTTAAAAAAATTGTAGATTGAATCCAGTTGCTTGTTGACACTGACACGGTATCCCTTGGCAAGACCAGTATCAAATTTTCTGGCTTCTGACTATCGAAAAACTGTCAAGGATCTACAAAGTTTAATGACAGTCGGCTTTAACATACTCACCGAGGCACGAAGGAGAATAGATATCATGGATGGTCACCCATCCACAGACTGACCTCGGCAAGTGTTGTTTAACTTCGAAGATGGAATCGTGTAACTTTTATTTTATGTAACTACGATCTCCTCGCAATCTCATTTACTTTGAACGCACCCTCGACGAAAAAACATGAAACCATGAAGTAATGTTTATTTTTAATCTCAAATTACTATTAACTGTCCTTAGCCATTCATGTTTAAAGACTATTTGCATAAAACTATCAAATGAGAGCATTGACCTCCTAACTAGAATCCAATTAAGTAAGACCTCTCACTGCCTTATCCATGGGTTAAATATGAGATCTTTATAATTTTGATATGTAGAAAAAAGACCAGTATAACTAGAGCTAGATCTTCAATGAATTTTAAAGATAGACGAGTTCATGTTAGCTTGTATTTATCATGATATGCGTAGGAGTACCCATAAGTAGGATTTTGGTAGGTATAGCTACTTAATCTTAATTTTTGGGAGTGGATATTAATGTTAATTTTATTGGTTTTCTATCTTAAATCTTCATTAATATGTATAGCATTTTAATGGCAATCATATTTTTGTGAATGAAGATCATATCTTTAGCAATCTATTGGCCTTGAATCTGTAACTTGTGGAACGACAACACTATTGTCTTTTTCTAGAAAATAGCGGAAGAAACTGAGGAATCATTGTCTTTACTAATTAGAAACAGACCCTGAACATTCTTCTCCATGAGATCTACGTTTTGGCATGTGCAACAAGTTTCATCTTTCTGACTGATCCACTCTTATGAGTATTTAAAAGCTCTCTGCCAGTATTCCGCAACCTTTTCAGAATTTCGCAAAGGTTGCGGAATTTCGCTAGGGTTGTGAAATTCTACCAGTGTTGTGGACTTCTGCCAGTGTTGTGGAATTCTGCCAGGGTTGTGGAACTCTGCCAGGGTTATGGAATTCTGCCAGGGTTGTGGAACTCTGCCAGGGTTGTGAAACTCTGCCAGGGTTGTGGAATTCTGCCAGGGTTGTGGAACTCTGCCAGGGTTGTGAAACTCTGCCAGGGTTGTGGAATTCTGCCAGGGTTGTGGAACTCTGCCAGGGTTGTGAAACTCTGCCAGGGTTGTGGAATTCTGCCAGGGTTGTGGAACTCTGCCAGGGTTGTGGTATTCTGCCAGGGTTGTGGAACTCTGCCAGGGTTGTGGAATTCTGCCAGGGTTGTGGAACTCTGCCAGGGTTATGGAATTCTGCCAGGGTTGTGGAACTCTGCCAGGGTTGTGAAACTCTGCCAGGGTTGTGGAATTCTGCCAGGGTTGTGGAACTCTGCCAGGGTTGTGGAACTCTGCCAGGGTTGTGGAATTCTGCCAGGGTTGTGGAACTCTGCCAGGGTTGTGGAATTCTGCCAGGGTTGTGGAACTCTGCCAGGGTTATGGAATTCTGCCAGGGTTGTGGAACTCTGCCAGGGTTGTGAAATTCTGCCAGGGTTGTGGAACTCTGCCAGGGTTGTGAAACTCTGCCAGGGTTGTGGAACTCTGCCAGGGTTGTGGAATTCTGCCAGGGTTGTGGAACTCTGCCAGGGTTATGGAATTCTGCCAGGGTTGTGGAACTCTGCCAGGGTTGTGAAACTCTGCCAGGGTTGTGGAATTCTGCCAGGGTTGTGGAATTCTGCCAGGGTTGTGGAACTCTGCCAGGGTTGTGAAACTCTGCCAGGGTTGTGGAATTCTGCCAGGGTTGTGGAATTCTGCCAGGGTTGTGGAACTCTGCCAGGGTTGTGAAACTCTGCCAGGGTTGTGGAACTCTGCCAGGGTTGTGAAACTCTGCCAGGGTTGTGGAATTCTGCCAGGGTTGTGGAATTCTGCCAGGGTTGTGGAACTCTGCCAGGGTTGTGAAACTCTGCCAGGGTTGTGGAACTCTGCCAGGGTTGTGGAATTCTGCCAGGGTTGTGGAATTCTGCCAGGGTTGTGGAACTCTGCCAGGGTTGTGAAACTCTGCCAGGGTTGTGGAACTCTGCCAGGGTTGTGGAATTCTGCCAGGGTTGTGGAATTCTGCCAGGGTTGTGGAACTCTGCCAGGGTTGTGAAACTCTGCCAGGGTTGTGGAACTCTGCCAGGGTTGTGAAACTCTGCCAGGGTTGTGGAATTCTGCCAGGGTTGTGGAATTCTGCCAGGGTTGTGGAACTCTGCCAGGGTTGTGAAACTCTGCCAGGGTTGTGGAACTCTGCCAGGGTTGTGAAACTCTGCCAGGGTTGTGGAACTCTGCCAGGGTTGTGGAACTCTGCCAGGGTTGCGGAATTCTGTTAGGGTTGCGGAATTCTGTTAGGGTTGCGGAATTCTACCAGGGTTGCGGAATTCTGTTAGGGTTGCGGAATTATACCAGGGTTGCGGAATTCTGACGGGGTTGCGGAATTCTGACAGGGTTGCGGAATTCTGTTAGGGTTGCGGAATTATACCAGGGTTGCGGAATTCTGACGGGGTTGCGGAATTCTGACAGGGTTGCGGAATTCTGTTAGGGTTGCGGAATTCTGTTAGGGTTGCGGAATTCTGTTAGGGTTGCGGAATTCTGTTAGGGTTGCGGATATTTGTTAGGGTTGCGGAATTCTGCCAGGGTTGCGGAATTCTACCAGGATTGCGGAATTCTGACAGGGTTGTGGAATTCTGCCAGGGTTGTGGAATTCTGCCAGGGTTGTGGAATTCTGCCAGGGTTGTGGAATTCTGCCAGGGTTGTGGAATTCTGACAGGGTTGTGGAATTCTGCCAGGGTTGTGGAACTCTGCCAGGGTTGTGAAACTCTGCCAGGGTTGTGGAATTCTGCCAGGGTTGTGGAATTCTGCCAGGGTTGTGAAACTCTGCCAGGGTTGTGGAATTCTGCGAGGGTTGTGGAACTCTGCCAGGGTTGTGGAACTCTGCCAGGGTTGTGGAACTCTGCCAGGGTTGTGGAACTCTGCCAGGGTTGCGGAATTCTACCAGGGTTGCGGAATTCTGCCAGGGTTGCGGAATTCTACCAGGGTTGCGGAAGTCTGACAGGGTTGCGGAATTCTACCAGGGTTGCGGAATTCTGACAGGGTTGCGGAATTCTGACAGGGTTGCGGAATTATACCAGGGTTGCGGAATTCTGACGGGGTTGCGGAATTCTGACAGGGTTGCGGAATTCTGTTAGGGTTGCGGAATTCTGTTAGGGTTGCGGAATTCTGTTAGGGTTGCGGAATTCTGTTAGGGTTGCGGATATTTGTTAGGGTTGCGGAATTCTGCCAGGGTTGCGGAATTCTACCAGGGTTGCGGAATTCTGACAGGGTTGCGGAATTATACCAGGGTTGCGGAATTCTGACGGGGTTGCGGAATTCTGACAGGGTTGCGGAATTATACCAGGGTTGCGGAATTCTGACGGGGTTGCGGAATTCTGCCAGGGTTGTGGAACTCTGCCAGGGTTGTGGAATTCTGCCAGGGTTGTGAAACTCTGCCAGGGTTGTGAAACTCTGCCAGGGTTGTGGAATTCTGCCAGGGTTGTGGAACTCTGCCAGGGTTGTGGAACTCTGCCAGGGTTGTGGAATTCTGCCAGGGTTGTGGAACTCTGCCAGGGTTGTGAAACTCTGCCAGGGTTGTGGAATTCTGCGAGGGTTGTGGAACTCTGCCAGGGTTGTGGAACTCTGCCAGGGTTGTGGAACTCTGCCAGGGTTGTGGAACTCTGCCAGGGTTGCGGAATTCTACCAGGGTTGCGGAATTCTGCCAGGGTTGCGGAATTCTACCAGGGTTGCGGAAGTCTGACAGGGTTGCGGAATTCTACCAGGGTTGCGGAATTCTGACAGGGTTGCGGAATTCTGACAGGGTTGCGGAATTATACCAGGGTTGCGGAATTCTGACGGGGTTGCGGAATTCTGACAGGGTTGCGGAATTCTGTTAGGGTTGCGGAATTCTGTTAGGGTTGCGGAATTCTGTTAGGGTTGCGGAATTCTGTTAGGGTTGCGGATATTTGTTAGGGTTGCGGAATTCTGCCAGGGTTGCGGAATTCTACCAGGGTTGCGGAATTCTGACAGGGTTGCGGAATTATACCAGGGTTGCGGAATTCTGACGGGGTTGCGGAATTCTGACAGGGTTGCGGAATTATACCAGGGTTGCGGAATTCTGACGGGGTTGCGGAATTCTGCCAGGGTTGTGGAACTCTGCCAGGGTTGTGGAATTCTGCCAGGGTTGTGGAACTCTGCCAGGGTTGTGGAATTCTGCCAGGGTTGTGGAACTCTGCCAGGGTTGTGGAACTCTGCCAGGGTTGTGGAATTCTGCCAGGGTTGTGGAACTCTGCCAGGGTTGTGGAATTCTGCCAGGGTTGTGGAATTCTGCCAGGGTTGTGGAACTCTGCCAGGGTTGTGAAACTCTGCCAGGGTTGTGGAATTCTGCCAGGGTTGTGGAACTCTGCCAGGGTTGTGGAATTCTGCCAGGGTTGTGGAACTCTGCCAGGGTTATGGAATTCTGCCAGGGTTGTGGAACTCTGCCAGGGTTGTGAAACTCTGCCAGGGTTGTGGAATTCTGCCAGGGTTGTGGAACTCTGCCAGGGTTGTGGAACTCTGCCAGGGTTGTGGAATTCTGCCAGGGTTGTGGAACTCTGCCAGGGTTGTGGAATTCTGCCAGGGTTGTGGAACTCTGCCAGGGTTATGGAATTCTGCCAGAATTGTGGAACTCTGCCAGGGTTGTGAAACTCTGCCAGGGTTGTGGAATTCTGCCAGGGTTGTGGAACTCTGCCAGGGTTGTGAAACTCTGCCAGGGTTGTGAAACTCTGCCAGGGTTGTGGAATTCTGCCAGGGTTGTGGAACTCTGCCAGGGTTGTGAAACTCTGCCAGGGTTGTGAAACTCTGCCAGGGTTGTGGAATTCTGCCAGGGTTGTGGAACTCTGCCAGGGTTGTGAAACTCTGCCAGGGTTGTGGAATTCTGCCAGGGTTGTGGAACTCTGCCAGGGTTGTGAAACTCTGCCAGGGTTGTGGTATTCTGCCAGGGTTGTGGAACTCTGCCAGGGTTGTGGAATTCTGCCAGGGTTGTGGAACTCTGCCAGGGTTATGGAATTCTGCCAGGGTTGTGGAACTCTGCCAGGGTTGTGAAACTCTGCCAGGGTTGTGGAACTCTGCCAGGGTTGTGGAACTCTGCCAGGGTTGTGGAACTCTGCCAGGGTTGTGGAACTCTACCAGGGTTGTGGAACTCTGCCAGGGTTGTGGAACTCTACCAGGGTTGTGGAACTCTGCCAGGGTTGTGGAATTCTACCAGGGTTGCGGAATTCTGCCAGGGTTGCGGAATTCTACCAGGGTTGCGGAATTCTGACAGGGTTGCGGAATTCTACCAGGGTTGCGGAAGTCTGACAGGGTTGCGGAATTCTACCAGGGTTGCGGAATTCTGACAGGGTTGCGGAATTCTGTTAGGGTTGCGGAATTCTGTTAGGGTTGCGGAATTCTACCAGGGTTGTGAAACTCAGCCAGGGTTGTGGAATTCTGCCAGGGTTGTAGAATTCTGCCAGGGTTGTGGAACTCTGCCAGGGTTGTGAAACTCTGCCAGGGTTGTGGAACTCTGCCAGGGTTGTGGAACTCTGCCAGGGTTGTGGAACTCTGCCAGGGTTGTGGAACTCTGCCAGGGTTGTGGAACTCTGCCAGGGTTGTGAAACTCTGCCAGGGTTGTGGAACTCTGCCAGGGTTGTGGAACTCTGCCAGGGTTGTGGAACTCTGCCAGGGTTGTGGAACTCTACCAGGGTTGTGGAACTCTGCCAGGGTTGTGGAACTCTACCAGGGTTGTGGAACTCTGCCAGGGTTGTGGAATTCTACCAGGGTTGCGGAATTCTGCCAGGGTTGCGGAATTCTACCAGGGTTGCGGAATTCTGACAGGGTTGCGGAATTCTACCAGGGTTGCGGAAGTCTGACAGGGTTGCGGAATTCTACCAGGGTTGCGGAATTCTGACAGGGTTGCGGAATTCTGTTAGGGTTGCGGAATTCTGTTAGGGTTGCGGAATTCTACCAGGGTTGCGGAATTCTGTTAGGGTTGCGGAATTATACCAGGGTTGCGGAATTCTGACGGGGTTGCGGAATTCTGACAGGGTTGCGGAATTCTGTTAGGGTTGCGGAATTATACCAGGGTTGCGGAATTCTGCCAGGGTTGCGGAATTCTACCAGGGTTGCGGAATTCTGACAGGGTTGTGGAATTCTGCCAGGGTTGTGGAACTCTGCCAGGGTTGTGGAATTCTGCCAGGGTTGTGGAACTCTGCCAGGGTTGTGAAACTCTGCCAGGGTTGTGGAATTCTGCCAGGGTTGTGGAACTCTGCCAGGGTTGTGAAACTCTGCCAGGGTTGTGGAACTCTGCCAGGGTTGTGGAATTCTGCCAGGGTTGTGGAACTCTGCCAGGGTTATGGAATTCTGCCAGGGTTGTGGAACTCTGCCAGGGTTGTGAAACTCTGCCAGGGTTGTGGAATTCTGCCAGGGTTGTGGAATTCTGCCAGGGTTGTGGAACTCTGCCAGGGTTGTGAAACTCTGCCAGGGTTGTGGAATTCTGCGAGGGTTGTGGAACTCCGCCAGGGTTGTGGAACTCTGCCAGGGTTGTGGAACTCTGCCAGGGTTGTGGAACTCTGCCAGGGTTGCGGAATTCTATCAGGGTTGCGGAATTCTGCCAGGGTTGCGGAATTCTACCAGGGTTGCGGAAGTCTGACAGAGTTGCGGAATTCTACCAGGGTTGCGGAATTCTGACAGGGTTGCGGAATTCTGACAGGGTTGCGGAATTATACCAGGGTTGCGGAATTCTGACGGAGTTGCGGAATTCTGACAGGGTTGCGGAATTCTGTTAGGGTTGCGGAATTCTGTTAGGGTTGCGGAATTCTGTTAGGGTTGCGGAATTCTGTTAGGGTTGCGGATATTTGTTAGGGTTGCGGAATTCTGCCAGGGTTGCGGAATTCTACCAGGGTTGCGGAATTCTGACAGGGTTGCGGAATTATACCAGGGTTGCGGAATTCTGACGGGGTTGCGGAATTCTGACAGGGTTGCGGAATTATACCAGGGTTGCGGAATTCTGACGGGGTTGCGGAATTCTGCCAGGGTTGTGGAATTCTGCCAGGGTTGTGGAATTCTGCCAGGGTTGTGGAACTCTGCCAGGGTTGTGAAACTCTGCCAGGGTTGTGGAATTCTGCCAGGGTTGTGGAACTCTGCCAGGGTTGTGGAACTCTGCCAGGGTTGTGGAATTCTGCCAGGGTTGTGGAACTCTGCCAGGGTTGTGGAACTCTGCCAGGGTTGTGGAACTCTGCCAGGGTTGTGGAATTCTACCAGGGTTGCGGAATTCTGCCAGGGTTGCGGAATTCTACCAGGGTTGCGGAATTCTGACAGGGTTGCGGAATTCTACCAGGGTTGCGGAAGTCTGACAGGGTTGCGGAATTCTACCAGGGTTGCGGAATTCTGACAGGGTTGCGGAATTCTGTTAGGGTTGCGGAATTCTGTTAGGGTTGCGGAATTCTGTTAGGGTTGCGGAATTATACCAGGGTTGCGGAATTCTGACGGGGTTGCGGAATTCTGACAGGGTTGCGGAATTCTGTTAGGGTTGCGGAATTCTGTTAGGGTTGCGGAATTCTGTTAGGGTTGCGGAATTCTGTTAGGGTTGCGGATATTTGTTAGGGTTGCGGAATTCTGCCAGGGTTGTGGAATTCTGCCAGGGTTGCGGAATTCTACCAGGGTTGTGGAACTCTGCCAGGGTTATGGAATTCTGCCAGGGTTGTGGAATTCTGCCAGGGTTGTGGAACTCTGCCAGGGTTATGGAATTCTGCCAGGGTTGTGGAACTCTGCCAGGGTTGTGGAATTCTGCCAGGGTTGTGGAACTCTGCCAGGGTTGTGGAACTCTGCCAGGGTTGTGGAACTCTGCCAGGGTTGTGGAATTCTGCCAGGGTTGCGGAATTCTACCAGGGTTGCGGAATTCTACCAGGGTTGCGGAATTCTACCAGGGTTGTGGAACTCTGCCAGGGTTATGGAATTCTGCCAGGGTTGTGGAATTCTGCCAGGGTTGTGGAACTCTGCCAGGGTTATGGAATTCTGCCAGGGTTGTGGAACTCTGCCAGGGTTGTGAAACTCTGCCAGGGTTGTGGAACTCTGCCAGGGTTGTGGAACTCTGCCAGGGTTGTGGAACTCTGCCAGGGTTGTGGAACTCTGCCAGGGTTGTGGAATTCTACCAGGGTTGCGGAATTCTGCCAGGGTTGCGGAATTCTACCAGGGTTGCGGACTTCTGACAGGGTTGCGGAATTCTACCAGGGTTGCGGAAGTCTGACAGGGTTGCGGAATTCTACCAGGGTTGCGGAATTCTGACAGGGTTGCGGAATTCTGTTAGGGTTGCGGAATTCTGTTAGGGTTGCGGAATTCTACCAGGGTTGCGGAATTCTGTTAGGGTTGCGGAATTATACCAGGGTTGCGGAATTCTGACGGGGTTGCGGAATTCTGACAGGGTTGCGGAATTCTGTTAGGGTTGCGGAATTATACCAGGGTTGCGGAATTCTGACGGGGTTGCGGAATTCTGACAGGGTTGCGGAATTCTGTTAGGGTTGCGGAATTCTGTTAGGGTTGCGGAATTCTGTTAGGGTTGCGGAATTCTGTTAGGGTTGCGGATATTTGTTAGGGTTGCGGAATTCTGCCAGGGTTGCGGAATTCTACCAGGGTTGCGGAATTCTGACAGGGTTGTGGAATTCTGCCAGGGTTGTGGAACTCTGCCAGGGTTGTGGAATTCTGCCAGGGTTGTGGAACTCTGCCAGGGTTGTGAAACTCTGCCAGGGTTGTGGAATTCTGCCAGGGTTGTGGAACTCTGCCAGGGTTGTGAAACTCTGCCAGGGTTGTGGAACTCTGCCAGGGTTGTGGAATTCTGCCAGGGTTGTGGAACTCTGCCAGGGTTATGGAATTCTGCCAGGGTTGTGGAACTCTGCCAGGGTTGTGGAACTCTGCCAGGGTTGTGGAACTCTGCCAGGGTTGCGGAATTCTACCAGGGTTGCGGAATTCTGCCAGGGTTGCGGAATTCTACCAGGGTTGCGGAAGTCTGACAGAGTTGCGGAATTCTACCAGGGTTGCGGAATTCTGACAGGGTTGCGGAATTATACCAGGGTTGCGGAATTCTGACGGGGTTGCGGAATTCTGACAGGGTTGCGGAATTCTGTTAGGGTTGCGGAATTCTGTTAGGGTTGCGGAATTCTGTTAGGGTTGCGGAATTCTGTTAGGGTTGCGGATATTTGTTAGGGTTGCGGAATTCTGCCAGGGTTGCGGAATTCTACCAGAGTTGCGGAATTCTGACAGGGTTGCGGAATTATACCAGGGTTGCGGAATTCTGACGGGGTTGCGGAATTCTGACAGGGTTGCGGAATTATACCAGGGTTGCGGAATTCTGACGGGGTTGCGGAATTCTGCCAGGGTTGTGGAACTCTGCCAGGGTTGTGGAATTCTGCCAGGGTTGTGAAACTCTGCCAGGGTTGTGGAATTCTGCCAGGGTTGTGGAACTCTGCCAGGGTTGTGGAACTCTGCCAGGGTTGTGAAACTCTGCCAGGGTTGTGGAATTCTGCCAGGGTTGTGGAACTCTGCCAGGGTTGTGAAACTCTGCCAGGGTTGTGGAACTCTGCCAGGGTTGTGGAACTCTGCCAGGGTTGTGAAACTCTGCCAGGGTTGTGGAATTCTGCCAGGGTTGTGAAACTCTGCCAGGGTTGTGGAACTCTGCCAGGGTTGTGGAATTCTGCCAGGGCTGTGGAACTCTGCCAGGGTTGTGGAACTCTGCCAGGGTTGTGGAACTCTGCCAGGGTTGTGGAATTCTACCAGGGTTGCGGAATTCTGCCAGGGTTGCGGAATTCTACCAGGGTTGCGGAATTCTGACAGGGTTGCGGAATTCTACCAGGGTTGCGGAAGTCTGACAGGGTTGCGGAATTCTACCAGGGTTGCGGAATTCTGACAGGGTTGCGGAATTCTGTTAGGGTTGCGGAATTCTGTTAGGGTTGCGGAATTCTGTTAGGGTTGCGGAATTATACCAGGGTTGCGGAATTCTGACGGGGTTGCGGAATTCTGACGGGGTTGCGGAATTCTGTTAGGGTTGCGGAATTCTGTTAGGGTTGCGGAATTCTGTTAGGGTTGCGGAATTCTGTTAGGGTTGCGGAATTCTGCCAGGGTTGTGGAACTCTGCCAGGGTTGTGGAACTCTGCCAGGGTTGTGGAATTCTGCCAGGGTTGTGGAACTCTGCCAGGGTTGTGGAATTCTGCCAGGGTTGCGGAATTCTGACAGGGTTGCGGAATTCTACCAAGGTTGCGGAATTCTGACAGGGTTGCGGAATTCTGACAGGGTTGCGGAATTCTGCCAGGGTTGCGGAATTCTGACAGGGTTGCGGAATTCTACCAGGGTTGCGGAATTCTGACAGGGTTGCGGAATTCTGACAGGGTTGCGGAATTATACCAGGGTTGCGGAATTCTGACGGGGTTGCGGAATTCTGCCAGGGTTGTGGAACTCTGCCAGGGTTGTGGAACTCTGCCAGGGTTGTGGAACTCTGCCAGGGTTATGGAATTCTGCCAGGGTTGTGGAACTCTGCCAGGGTTGTGAAACTCTGCCAGGGTTGTGGAATTCTGCCAGGGTTGTGGAACTCTGCCAGGGTTGTGGAACTCTGCCAGGGTTGTGGAACTCTGCCAGGGTTGTGGAACTCTGCCAGGGTTGTGGAACTCTGCCAGGGTTGTGGAACTCTGCCAGGGTTGTGGAATTCTACCAGGGTTGCGGAATTCTGCCAGGGTTGCGGAACTCTGCCAGGGTTGTGGAACTCTGCCAGGGTTGTGGAATTCTACCAGGGTTGCGGAATTCTACCAGGGTTGCGGAATTCTACCAGGGTTGCGGAATTCTACCAGGGTTGCGGAAGTCTGCCACGGTTGCGCAATTTGTTCGAAAGAGTCACCGCGGCCCTGGAGGGCTACTCTCAAAGCCCGAAGTCCGTAGTTTTGGGCTTAGTTACGGGCGTATTCTACTCTCCGTATCACTTAACCACTAAGAATTTGATAGTTACTGTAAAATCGTGCAGTCATTCATTCTTAGTTCGGGTTCGGGACTAATCGTAAGTTCGTAGGTGACACGGAGTAGAATAGGGTTTTTAGTCAGTAAGAGTCTGACACTCTCTTCCGCCCGCCCAGAACGGTAGGAGTCATTTGATGATTTCAAATCCTTAGCTAAATCACTATTGAAATAAATACTAAAATAAATAATAAAAAAATTCTTGACATTAAACAATAATTAAATTATAATATTTTGCATGCAATTGATACATATTCTGTATAGCTAAACATGTGGACCTAAGATTAATACCTGACTGTAACAACTTTATACCATGTTTAAAGCAAATAAAGACTTATCTTATCTTATCTACTTTCGAGTTCGAGTTTTTAAGTGAAGATAATCAAGAAGAAATGAAGGTTACTTTACTAATAGGTATTAAAATATTTTAAGGAGTGAATTCAGTTTTATTTGGATATTAATAATTTAATATTACAGTAAACTTTATAATTCACAACTTTTTCAGCAACAAAATTTAAATTAGGTTTTCAGTAAAAAGTTAAAAATGAATATTAATTTTAATCTGATTTTCGTTGCGTAAAAATTTTTCATTAATTTTTGAAATGTATATGTTTCAATCATAAAACTGTGTTTGTAGAGGCCTCCTTTATGATTGATGCGTTAATATTTTAATACGAGTAACTTTGATACTAATTGATTTTTCGTACTGTTTTTAGGGAAAAAACGAAACTCTTAAAGGATCACTTCGTTGTCCGTCCGTCCGCCCGTCTATCTATCAAGACTCTTTATCTCGAGAACGCGTGGATGTCATGATCATCTGCCTAGCCTTGACGCATGACCATCTTAACATACCGAGTTTCCTCCGTGCCTCGGAAAGCACGTTAAGCTGTTGGTCCCGGCTGTCATTTGTAGATCTTTGGCAGTCTTTACGGATAGTCAGAAGCCAGTAAATCTGACTCCAGTCTTGCCATGAAGTACCGTGCTACGTACGTGCAGTTAATGGGTTGTGGAGGTCTGATAGGCAGCCGCTCCTCGTAAAATACTGGTATTCAGCTAATCCGGCTTTACTGGAAGCCGACCCCAATTTAGTTGGGAAAAAGCTAGGCAGATGATGATACTTGCCTGTAAGTTGGTATTCTACAGACTGTACTTTGGTGAGTATGCGCAGGAACTCCACGACCTGATCGCACCATCGTCCTTTTGCCACCGGAATACCAGGCGTAGGTATTCCAGGGTACCATCCGCACTTGGTCCATATCGCGACTAGTCGTACGCAGCGTTTCTTCTCTACATTTATTATGCGCACAGCCAAAGTGTGGAACTGTCTGCCAGAATCTGTGTTCCCTTCCACATATAACCCGTCTACCTTCAAAGCAAGAGTGAACAGGCGTCTTCTGTGCACGCTCGCTTCAACCTCGTCCATCGCTTTCCATCAGGCGTGATTGTGGGCAAGAGCAAGCCCATTCCTCAATAAAAATATAATATATATTACATTTTGCTGTCTGTACTAACAGTTTGGTTAAATCAAAAGCGCAGAAACAAGCTCGCCACACATTCCAACCACTGCAGCTCCTGAAACCCAGAATCAACAGTAATGACCACCAGAAAAACGCCGAGCCAATGAAGCCCGATGAGTCCCGGAGAAACGATTCATCTGTCTTGGATTCCTCAACGAAATTGTTCAGATAAGTAAAGCTGAGGAGTAGGAAAAATATATATAATTTCCACTTACTCCTTATCAAGCGGAAGACAGAATAGAGCTAAACATGCAGAGGGTCAACAAGTATTATACATATAATATTAAATTAATTACACATACAATAAAAACCGGCCAAGTGCGAGTTGGACTCGCACACGGAGGGTTCCGTACCATAAACCTTATTTTGTATTATTTGTTGTTATAGCGGCAATAGAAATACACAATTTGTGTCAATCATTTCAGCTCTCTAGCTATTACGGTCCTTAAGATACAGCCCGCTGACAGACGGACGGACGGACGGACGGACGGACGGAGAGCGAAGGCTTAGTAATAGGGTTCCGTTGGTTACCCTTCGGGTATGGAACCGTAAAAACGTCTGTCGGTCGTTTGCCCCTTTATCAACCCTGCATGATCTTTCCAGCTACTAACGTAACGTAACGTAACATGTAATAGGTGTTACAGGAAAACGGTGTAAAGATAAATAATCACGCCAGAGCCTACGTGGCGTTCACAGTTCATAACTTACAGACGCCAAATCACCAAAATTATGTAATTACTTCCCTCCTGGTCCATACAAAAGACATACATAAATACAGTAAGGATAATATTACCGAACTACCTGCACAGACAACACCTGTTCATCAAACATTAAAAAAAGATAAAAAAAAGCCAAAATACCACTTGACATCAGTCGGATACCACAACCAACTTTATCACCGCCACTAAACAACAAAAACACGATCGAATTTAAACTCTCACTCTCACCAAATAAGTCCCTCATTAGTGATGGGACAGCGCCAAAGTTGCTTGGTATCTGATACCAAAAAAACGGGTATCGAAAAAACTAAAACGGGTTGTGTGAGAACAAAAAATCAGAGTAAGATGCTACCACGTTTTTCTTGACGTTCAAAACATTGTTTATGGCCTGTTTTTAGTAAATAAATAAATCTTTTTTCGTACCGATTAGTAATTTGTTAGTATTTATTTTTAGGTGATAACTACGGTGTAACTGTGTGAAAAAGTAGCGACTGGTTTTGCTTTTATCGAATTTACTAAACTTCGATAAAATGCTTAGGTATGTTTTAAAGATGTCTCTATTTTTATCTGGAAGGGGTTTTCTCTTGACTCTAGACTAGGTCAGAGGCGTCAGAGATAAAGTCCACGATCGAGCGAGCTTATCCAGAAGAAGACTGTTCACTCTAAAACTCTCTTCTGAAACACAGTCGCAGTCCTTTACTGTGCGCAAATTGGTGGAATATCAACAAAATATTGATAGTAACAACAAGTGCGTCAAGATGTCTGATAGTAGAAGGGGGCTGGTGGGATGAGGTCGTGGAGTTTTTTTCGAATCGCACTTGGCCATTTTTTTTTTTTTGTTTTTGGAACAAGCCCGCCACACATTCCCAACCACTGCAACTCCTGAAAGCCAGAATCAACAGTGGCGACCACCAGAAAAACGCCGAGCCAATGAAACCCGACGAGTCCCGGAGAAGCGATTCAACTGTCTTGGATCCTGCAACGAAATTAATCAGAAAAGTACAGCGGAGGAGTAGGAAAAAAAATATATATATAATTTCCACTTGCACTGGCACTTGGCCAGTCGAAAAGTCGTTTTATTGTTTATACTAGCTTTTTATTGTTGAGCCCGCTATTTCAAACGCGCATAACATTTTTTTGGGCTCTTCTACGTAGTTTAGGGAACCTATAAGCCAAATTCCAGCTTTCTACGACCAGTAGTTTCAGCTGTGCATTGTCTGTCATTCACTCACTCAATCAGCCAGTAACTTAAGAATTTTATATCGTTATCATCATATCAGTCGAAAGACGTCCACTGCTGGATATAGGCCTCCCCCAAAAGGGGGTTGCTTTAATCGACACACTTGGCAGGCGTGTTGGCGATTGCAGTGTATGGTGTTGCGTTTTACAGAGAACGATGATGCCCATTCTCTGGTGAGTCCCTTAGTCGCCTCTTACGGCACCCACGGGAAGTGATGGGACGGTATTATTCTGTAACGGCACCATACGGCACCGGCCGACACCATACGGCAGAAGAATTTTATATATTAGGATTTAATATTAGGTGCCTTGTTTTAAATTTAACGCTATATACACATTTCATTAAAGCCATCAAGCTTCTAAAACTGAAACACGTATCAAACGTCAACACGAATACATTACAATCAGCCAAAACGTAGCTAATTGTCATTATCGGTAATGTCACTATCCGTTGTTAGATACTAATGAAATGGAATTGGTATCGACAAACGCGTATAATGGTGCCTATACATCGCTGCTTTGCAAAAATACTGTTGCAACTCAAAACAGTTTTTGTTTTTTAGGAGAGTTGATTGATATTTTAAATTAATTTAAATCATAACCTCCAAAACGCACATCTTTGATGGGACCCAAAAGGCTGTCCAACTTAAATGAGACTGAGCAGGCCATACTGCATGCCGTGGGCCCGAAAAATTGGCGCCCTGAAACAGCAATACTGTGCCACGGCAGACCTCGAAGGAGATGAGTTGGAAGGAATAATCACGAAATCGGGAACGCTGGAAGGAATGGAGGGAGGCCTTTGTTCTGCATTAGGACAGTATATTATTAAATATTACTATATTAATTTAATATCGTTATAAATAATAGCCGCACAGGTCGATCTTAAAGGTTAAGCAACGCTTGCCAAGGTTGGTCTGTGGCTGGGTGACCATCTTAACATACCGAGTTTCCTCCATGCCTCGGAAAGCACGTTAAGCCGTTGGTCCCAGCTGTCATTCGTAGATCTTTGGCAGTCGTTACGGATTTTCAGAAGCCAGTAAATCTGACTCCAGTCCTGCCATGAAGTACCTTGTTACCCAGTTAATGGGTTGTGGAGGTATGGTAGGCAGACGCTCCACGTAAAACACTGGTATTCAGCTAAATCCGGTTTGACTGGAAGCCGACCCCAATGTAGTTGGGAAAAGGCTAGGCAGATGATGATGATGATGACTTGTATGATGTAGCTGAGCACTAAAAAGGGATTTTTGGAAATTCATCTTCCTGTCAGTTGTCGTTGGCACACGTGTGTGCCATTGGGCTTCAACGGAAATGGACGCTAAATGGCATCCCACATGCCGTACCAAATCACGCAGTTAAAACTTCTTTTTTTAAAAAAAACGTAGTGTTTCATATCCTATGGCCCCCGATCGACCAAAAAACATGGCGGCCGCCATTTACATTTTACAATAAAACGATTCAATCAGAATATCTCAAAGTCAGTTGTGGCGTCGCGACGGCTATTTGCGACCGGTCGACCACAGGTTAAGGGATAAACAGGACGAAAATCGCGGAAGAAGTCGCAGGCAAAATCCTAGTCGTTAGATATAGCGTTCCCCTCCCTATTTTAATATTCTAAAAATCATAAATACGAATTGACAGGTTGCTGAATCGACGTCTGGGAATTCTCGAGTCTTTTAGCGATTTTAAGTAGTTTTTAGGGTTCTGAACATCCGTAAAAAACGGAATCCTTGTAGGATCACTCGGGTGTCTGTTTGTCTGTCACAGCCAGTTTTCTTCGGATCTATTGGATCGAATCTGCTCACATATGGACTTCTGCGACCCAAACACGAGCACGTTACGTAAATATTTTTTTTAGTACTTTTGGAGGTCAAACAAGAAAAATAAAAAAGTTTTTCAAACTGTATCGTGTAACAAATCAAATGTAAGGGCTTACTGTGAGGGTTTTATTATTGTACCTTTTCATAATTTTAAAGTTTTGAAGTTATTCAAGAAATTAGACCAAAAATTACCATATCATACCTTATCTCCGAACCTACTGAGCCTAAAATTTAGAAAAAAAAATACAGATAATAGTTCTATACCTAAAGATCACAGG
Organism: Lacanobia oleracea; assembly: GCA_950371165.1. Taxonomy (NCBI): domain Eukaryota; kingdom Metazoa; phylum Arthropoda; class Insecta; order Lepidoptera; family Noctuidae; genus Lacanobia; species Lacanobia oleracea. Next base: position 3,051,123 of record OX493412.1, on the reverse strand, counting down.
ACTACCTATAAGAAGTATGTAGTGTTAAAATAACTTGTTCAAACATTTAATTGCTCCGGAACCCTTTGCACACGACTGCGACTCGCTCTTAGCCAGTTTTCGTAAGAGAACAAGGGCTCCTTTACTTTATGTGGGATTTGGACGAGACTGCAGATCGTTTGAAATAGAATGTAGAGTCTAGTCTAGACTACCAATGCGGCTATTTACCCCTTTTGATAGCTTTTGTTCTTACACGCCTTTTACTTAATTGTATTATCTAAAGTATCATCATTATCTGCCTAGCCTTTTCCCAACTATACTGGGGTCGGCTTAATCTGTATTATCTAAAATATCGCGTCGAGAAATTACTCCGCATCGCTCTCGATAACTTCTTGTTCCCAAAAGATTGTCAGAACCGTATGGCGATGTCAAAGGCAAAAGGAAATAAATTGTCAACTTGTGTTTTTTAGGGTTCCGAACAACCGTAACAGACGGAACCCTTATAGGATCACTCGTCTGTCCGTCCATCACATCTAATTTTCTCCAAACCTCTACTTGAACGATTCTGTTTAAATTTTGTACACTTCTAAACTTCTGTGACCTAAATACATACGTATGCGTTATGTAAATAAGTAATTTTTAAATATGTTTGTCACTTATGGGGGAAAAACTAGGAAAAAATAAAAAAAGCTATTTCAAACTGTACATACCATGTCTTAAAAAATTAAAGGTTATAGCGGCAAATAAAATAAACACTGAAAATATAAACTGTCTACCTAATACGGTTCTTGAGGTACAGCCCGCTGACAGATAAACGTCGTCACGTCGTCGTACGGACTGTCATTGGAGGCTTAGGGCTTCATAGGGCTCTGTTGATTACACTTCGGGTACAGGCCCCTAAATAGTGTCATAGGTTTAAACCGAAAAGTTATGGTTATTTCCTGCAAGCTATCAAACAATGGGCCAGGGCCTCAAGTCTGCTATTACCATAGTGTCAGAATGGCCTATCAATGATTTCATAATTGTTGATTTTGACAAGTTTGGTAATCTACTAATATAAAAGCGTCATTATGACTTTCCAATTCTCAACCACTGACACTCCAACGAAAGAAATGGCATAGAATGGTAATCTCGTGCATAATGACAAATTAATAAATAATATGTAAAAATATAATTTAAAAAAATTAGGCACAACTTAATGTTCAAATTTTGTAGTAATTTTTCGAAAATCATGTCTATTAACGGGTTTTATAATAATGGCAATACGAAAATGTCTTTCTACCACGATTCTATTACGAGACCATTGACCGACCAGTGATCGACCATTATGAATTAGCAGATTACGAACTTTTAGCAAAATGACAATGGGGTCGCGTTGGAATGACGAATTTATAAAAATAGCAGACCTGGGGCCCAGTATCGTCATTTCACCCTTATACATAATTGCATCGTTTCAATATTACCCTCATGGTGAACTATTCTATTTACATCGCGCATCAAGAATTCAGTCTAGGACCGGCAATTAGAGCATATATAGGGGGTTTGAGAAGTGCGACGTCATATTTAAGGAGATATTCTGTATCTGATATATTGAGTGACTGGTAATTAGTGACCGATACTTCTTAAACATGTGATTGTACTCATGATATCCAACTAACTTTTACTATGGGATCAAACCTGAAATCGCGAAAAAAATCTGCTGCTCAGTACATTTATGTTCGCCTACTTCTTCTTCCACCTGGCGTTAATCCCGGCTATTGCCAGGGTCCGCCTTCCTACTTAGCTTCCTCCACTTTGCCCGATCTTCAACATCCTTCTCAGTCAGGCCATTGGCTCTCATGTCGGACTTGACGACGTCCAGCCAGCGCTTGCGAGGGCGACCACGGGGCCTAGCCCCAAGAACAGCCATATTCATGCATCTCCGACCAACGTACTCCATAGGGCGGCGCATGATGTGGCCATACCATCGCAGACGACACTCTTGCAGTTTTTCCCCCACGTCACGGACACCAAGACTACCTCGGATGTATGAGTTGCGCATGCGATCGGATCGCGTTACGCCACTCATCCACCTCAGCATCTTCATCTCCGTGACGCGAAGCTCCTGGGTGTGTCTGCTTAGTGCTGGCCAACACTCGCCCCCGTACAGTAGGACAGGCCGAATGATGCATTTATATATCTGCCCCTTGAGCTTCGGAGGCATTTTGCGGTCGCATACAACGCCCGTCACCTCGCGCCACTTCGCCCAAGCCGCGCCAATACGTGCTTGGACATCGTCGTCCACGATGCCAGACTCGTGCAGCACGGATCCAAGGTACCTGAACGTATCGGACTTTCTGATCAGGTCCGAACCTATTCGGATGGTGTTTGTATCCGTGCTGCCACAGGACATGTACTCAGTCTTCGCCACATTTAGTCTCAGACCACCGTTTTCAAGCGTGTCCTTCCAAATGTTGACTTTGCGCTCAAGATGGGCTTTGTTCTGATTAACGAGGGCGATGTCATCGGCATACATCATTAGCCATGGAGGCTGATCTTGGATGTTTGCCGTAACTACATCGAGCACTACGTTAAACAAGAACGGGCTAAGAGCCGAGCCTTGGTGAACGCCAACAGATATTGGGAAGCCATTCGATTCGCCAACAGCGGTCTGGACAGAGGACACGGAATCGCGGTACATGTCTCTGATAATGTCAATATAGGCCTCGGGAACGCCCTTGAAGCGCAGTGCCCACCTGATGGACTGCCGAGGTATACAGTCGAAGGCCTTCTGCAGGTCTAAAAAGGCCATATGCAAAGCTCTCCTTCTCTCTCTGTAAGCCTCAGCCAGATTCCGTAAGGCGAACACTGCGTCCATGGTGCTGTTACCCGCCCGGAAGCCATATTGACACTCAGAGACAGTACACTCGCTACGGAGCCGTGTGTCAATGATGCGCTCGAAGAGCTTCATGGTGTGGCACATGATCTTGATACCGCGGTAGCTACCACAATCCTGTACGCTACCTTCGCCTTTGTAAACAGGGATAATCAGGCTAAATCGCCACTGGTTCGGCATTTCCTTGGTGATCAGGATGCGGTTAAAAAGATCCGTCAGAAGGTCCACACCATGTGGGCCCATCGCCTTCCACACTTCAATTGGAACATTGTCAGGCCCGACCGCTTTCCGGTTCTTCATGTGGCGAAGAGCAATGCGGGTTTCGTCGGGGGAAATAGGGGAAATAAGCCCAAGGTTAGGAGGCGGTTCCGGAGGAAGGTTATGGGGATGCTGTTTGTTAGACAGCTCCGCGAAGTATGTACACCATCTCTCCTTAACAGAGGGGGCATCGTAGAGCAGCTTACCCTGGGCGTCCCTTACACAAAGACATTTGCTAATGTCCCGTGTAGCTTTCTCCCGGCCACGCGCCAGCTTAAAAATAAGCTTTTGCCCCTCCGCAGTTTCCAGCTTTATATATTTATGTTCGCCTACTAACTGGTCAAAATGTCCTGGACAGCAGTAGTGCTATTCTGTAACAACATTTTCGTGTCTCGACAGCGGAATCCGAGATGAGTATAAACGTAAAACCTTTATGTTGTGTGCAATAAAGTTCACTTTGTGAGCTATCACACTCAGGTGAAGCTCGATATCGAAATGGTTACTTACAGAATAGACTAGCTGATTTTTTTCGCAATCGTTTCTGCGATCTGGTTTTTATCAATATTTATCAGACTTCCAAAAACGGAAGAGGTTCTCAATTCAGTTGGTATTTTTTATATCTATGTACAGGTACACTGATAACTCTGAGATATCTGATCCGAGATCTGTATCAGCAGTGGGATTCTATGAGACGTCGTGACATCAACCTTAATTATGACCACTATTTCTGAAGCACCCTGTATTAAGGTCATTGTTTAACAAAGTTAGAAGCGAGTCCAGTCAGCCTCGCACTGACTTCCAAGAGAAGGACATACGTAATGTGGGATGAAGTTCTAGTCTCCATGTTCGGAATCAAAGTGCGACTTACCGAACAACCGAGTGTATTACAATATATTCAACTAGACTGTAATTCTAGTTGACTAGTTTATGGAAGCCTTTGAAAACCGTACATCTTAGTAATATCAATATACTTCTATAGACCACCCAACAGCCTTCGTGGTCGAGTGGTCTAAGCGTTTACCTTGTGATCCGGTAGTCGTGGGTTCGATTCTCACGGGAAGCATACTTTGTAAAGTTGTTTCCAGTTTGGCTAGGATATTTGAATTAGCTTATTGTCTGATAAAAAGATGATTCCGTGATTCGAAAGGCACGTATAAACCGGTGGTCCCGATTGCCAAATGGCGGTCGTCAAATAAGCCATGTCAGAGGTCCTTGAGGCGGTTTAGAAACTCTGACACAAGGGTGTGCCAGTGTGTGGGGTCGTTAGACTTAACTACCCACATTATAAGAAGAACACTTCTATATAAATTTCTTCCGTTGCTGGTGACTGACAGACAACGCACAGCCGAAACTACTGGTTGTAGAAAGCTGAACATTGGCGTGTAGGTTCCTTGGGGAGTGTAGGAGAGAAGTAAGAGAGGATTTCCCAAAATTCCTACGGTAACGGGAAAATACGGGATGTACGCGTACGAACGTGGGCAAAAGCTTGTTAATATAAAACGTGTAACAGAATAAAAACAGTACCTCTTAAGTGGTTATTGTACTCATTATTATAAACAATCTGTAAGTACGATACCAACTCCGCAATCGCAAAAGAATGAGCTGTTCACGTTCAGTACATCATCTACCTAGCCTTTTCCCTACTATATTGGGGTCGGCTTCCAGTCAAACCGGATTCAGCTGAATACCAGTGTTTTACGTGGAGCGGCTGCCTATCAGACCTCCACAACCCATTAACTGGGTAACACGGTACTTCTTGGTAAGACTGGAGTCAGATTTACTGGCTTCTGACATTCCGTAACGACTGTCAAAGATCTACAAATGACAGCCGGGACCAACGCACGGAGGAAACTCGGTATGTTAAGATGGTCACCCATCCACAGACCAAACTTGGCAAGCGTTGCTTAACCTTTAAGATCGACCCTTGCGGCTGGTATAATCTAGCCACGAGCTCCTCACGTTCAGTACATTATATTGATTTATGCAAACGTAAATATATGGGGCAGTTGATTGCTTTTTTTTTTTGAGAGTTAAGAGTTATTTTAAAATTTTAGGGCATTACAAATTAGCATACCCTATACTATTATATATTATTTTAAATTCGGTCACCCGTAGTTAGTAAAAAAAAAAAAAAAAACAGAAATGCATTATACCATTGCCTTCTGCACAAAGTTATAACATTTCTACGTTACATTATCTTTTTTTTAAACACGACTACTTTTTACAGCTACATAAAAATAAGTTATAAAATTAAACATGTCTGTAAAGAGCTTTTAATTAACGCTAGTTCGTGCTTTTTTTTTCTTTTTCTCGGAAAACACAGAAGCTCTGGTGTATCAACATCAGTCTTGTATTGACAAAGGTTGTTTTAATATTTGAGTAAGGCACTTGGGCTGTATTTATTATTCGGATTTATTTTCGTTATATACCTCTTCTCCTCTTCTGGGCAATGATTTTGTGATATGTACTACCTGAAAATAATGCTAATAATATTGCCGAATAATTGTATTTAATCCATTATCCGATTTAGTCTTCTGTCGAGTCTATCATGGAACTTTGGGGGTCCAATTGGACCACATTGAGAATCACTGGTCAACATCTAGTCATAGTCCAGTTATTTTGCCTCTAAAACTCAAAACAAACTACTCCAGTATTCATTTTACACATCGACGGGGTTAGTCGTCTTGTCAGCCGAAAGACGTCCACTGCTAAACATAGGCCTCAACCAAGCGTCGCCACAACGATTGATCATTGATTGATTGATTGATCTATCGGCTACCCGCGAATTTCACCAGATCATCGGTTCACCTTGTGGGAGTCCTACCAACGTTACGTCTTCCGGTACGCGGTCGCCATTCCAGAACTTTTCGGCCCCATCGACCATCTGTTCTGGAAGCCGCAATGGGTTGAGAAAACTAAAATTATTCCGTCGAAGCAATTAAGAGGACTATTATGAGTCATTTGTAACCGGTCTACTAGTGATTTCGGAGTAGAACGAGCGATATTTAGCACCGTTTGGCGTATCGCTGTGGTATACCACAGCGAGATGTAAGGGTATTTGAGTCATTTTCATCTGCCTAGCCCAAAGATTTACAAATGACAGCCGGGACCAACGGCTTAACGTGCTTTGCAAGGCATGGAGGAAACTCGGCATGTTAAGATGGTCACCCATCCATAGACTAACCTTGGCAAGCGATGCTTAACCTTGAAAATCGATTTATACGACTGTTATTCTTTAAAATCTTGGTCAGAAATTTGAAGACCTGAAGAAGTACATCGATTTTTGGCTAAAAAACTTCTTGTTTCGTAAAAGTAAGATCAAATCGTTAAAGTTAATTAATTATGTATAGACTCTTAGTCTTGACTTTCGTTAAGAGCTTTTCTTGTGTCTTGGAGTGCCGTTCATTTTAAAACAATGATGATTAAATCTTACAAATAAGAAAGAAGAACATCAAACTGAAAATATCTCCTAAATTTCCACTAAATACAATCTAGTCTAGCCTTTATAGGGTTCCGTACCCTAAGGGTAACCGACGGAACCCTAAAACTAAGCCTCCGCTGTCCGTTCATCCGTCCACCCATACAATACTGCTGTCAGATTTTCTGGCTTCAGGCTATCCGTACCGATAGTGAAATATATACAATTGACAGCCGGGACCAAAGGCTTAATGTGCTTTCGAAGTCAAAGAGCGTCTTCGTATTTAAGATCGTCACCTACCCGCGTACAGACCTCCAAAAACGTTGCATAAAGTATTTTTAAAACCTTAATCTACCCGTGAAGCGAATATAATATAGCTATAAGACAATTGCCATTACATTTGCCTCTCGGTTAGTTATCTCACGAAAAAAAAAAACAACATCTTACATTTAAATCGCTTCCCAATGTCGACCAATACAAAAAACTATAAATAACTTCATAGGTAACATAACAACATTCACAACGAACAAGAAACACATCGAAGTTGCCCGTAATCCATCATGATACGATGAAAGGCGCAAACAGAACAATTTGTACATGAGCAACAAGAATCTGGAATCCGAAGCGGGTCCGTCTGAAAAAGAAACCAGATACCACATTTCAAACATTACGAACGCGGTACATCACTAAAACGAACGAAAAAATTCGAATTTGCGCAATTCAAAATTTCGAACGTTCTAAATGTCAATAGGTTCGATGTTACGTTCTATTCATTCAAAATTCGAAAATTAGGTGTCTAACAAAAAAATAATAGCATAACAAGATCAATTCCCAACGATAATACGAAATCACTACGCAATTCAGCCCCCAAATTATCAGTACGCAACAAAAACCGCCCCAGCGTAGCAACGTCAAGCTCGAACACGCAGGCTCGGTCTGCGATAGCTCCCGGGACGCTGTAGTGATCATCCCCTCCCTTTCCCCGCGCGTACAGCGCACGCCCCGACCGTCAGACGGCTCCCAGCGCCCATCGAGAGCGCACGTATACCCCGCGTCGCGGTCACCTGTGGCGCCGATACCAGTGTTTACGGATTACAGTGAAAAATTGTGGCAAAGTGTGTGCTACCCTGTGTTTTTATGAATGAATGAATGAAAATCATCGTGCTAAACCGGTTGCCGGACGGTTTGGTTGCGGACCGGTTACGATTTCCGCCGATACGGGTTTCGTGGGAGTAAGCCTATGTTTTATATTTCTTTTGCTAAGAACTGGATTTTGATAGTGTTTAATTATTTTTCTGAGTGCGTTAGGATGTGGTGAGGTGAAACCTCTTTGTTCTGGTTTGTCTTTTTTTTTCGTTTTGTGACGCGTTTCAGTTTTGATTTGAAAATTGATGTTGCGTTCCATTTTCTGTCGTGTCAATAAAAAAAACAGAAGCAATAATCGTGTCCTATATATCAGTTTTTCTCAGAGTAAATTCGAAATGAGAATGCCAAAATAAAACAAGACATTTTGTGATTTCAGAAATGATATCTGCTTTCAGATATAATATAAACGTTTTTACCTACCCTCTTCATACTATGTATTCTTTTTTGTTATCAATGGTAATATTTCTTTACCTACCAACATTGTTGTATAAAATAACCCCAAAAAGGTAAGAACAAAGCCTAGGAAAACCGTTTATTTTTCACTTTCACGTAGGCGACTGTAAACTAGTCAACCGTCACTTAAGCTTTGTCAACTCAAGTTTGTATTATCTTTCAACCCTTGGGCGTAAATAGCTATTTCGCTTTCAACCCTAGACTATCTAAAGCTCTTTTATCATAAAGATGATATCATGGAACTAGACGTTTTTGACTTCAGTACCTACGTTAGGGTTGACAAAAAATTCTGATGGCAAAATCTTACCAAGGGGTATCGTGTTACCAAGGCTCTGGAGGTCTGACAGGCAGGCGCTCCGTGTAAAATACTGGTATTCAGATGCCGAAAGATCACTGGACGCCGACCCCAATATAGATGGGAAAAGTCAGGCAGTTTAAGCGCCGTCATTTGTTTTTGCGTTCCATAAAATTTGCTTTTAAAATGACTTTAGAATATCAGCCAGTAATATTCACACTGCTGGGCCAAGAGACTTCTTACAGAGATGGTTCGGGCAGTGTTTTATTTACGTATGCAAATAAGGGATGCTGTCAATTCTTCATGACGATAGATAGGGTGTCAAAAAATAATAATGAGCATTTCATACGGGTTTATATTTAGGACTTTCTAGACGTACCTATATTTCAATGGTACAACTTATGTTCAGCTATTCCTGTCTGTGCAAATTCATGGAAATCTGTCTATGAGTTTAGCTGTGAATGTATAACAGCCAGAATTTTTTGGTATTGATAGGCTAACGTTGAACCATAATCTCACCTGATGGTAAGCGATGATTGTGGTCGCGATAGAACAGGCTTGTCTAGAAGTAATCTATTCACTATTGACTTAAAGACCCCCAGGTTATCCAGATTTGAGTCTTTGTTAAAACGATGTGTCCAGGATCTGTGCAACTGTTCACATCCTGGCAGGTTACCTTTCAAAACACATGTACATATTATATATTTACTTCATGTAAATGAGAAAACATAGGCTCATTCAGTGCGTTATATGATATACGAGTAGTACCTACACTACCTACCTAGTTTCATTGCGAAAATTACACTGAAATTCATGCGAAATGTCATGCAGTGGGGATGCAGTAGTTTCGTAATTTTAATACCTAGTAACGGCTGAACTGAAAATCATAAAGGTACATAAGTTGTGTATGACACGTTTTAACACATAAATGCCATGGTATAGTCCGGTCATTAAAAACATCTTAAGCAATAAGTTGAACTGATTTTTCGTGATGTTGTTAGGAACTATAAAAATGGTGTAGGTACAACCAAATTTTGTGCTCCAAAACGTACCTGTGTGCTAAATGCACTCCAACCCTCAAATCATCATCATCTGCCTAGCCTTTTCCCAACTATATTGGGGTCGTCTTCCAGTCAAACCAGATTCACCTGAATACCAGTGTTTTACGTGGAGCGGCTGCCTACCAGACCTCCAAAACCCATTAACTGGGTAACACGGTACTTCTTGGCAAGACTGGAGTCAGATTTACTGGCTTCTGACAATCCGTAACGACTGCAAAGATCTATAAATGACAGCCGGAACCAACGGCTTAACGTGCTTTCCGAGGCACGGAAGAAACTCGGTATACTAAGATGGTCACCCATCAACATACCAACTTTGGCAAGCGTTGCTTAACCTTAAACATCGACCCGTGTGGCTGTTATTATTTAGCCACGAGCTCCTCCTCCAAACCTCAAATACTTTGGTATATTCCGGATTTTGGCTTGTAACTTCTAAAATTATTTCATATTTCGAAAATACCAACATCGCGACATTTTTTTCCATAATGAATACATATCCTGAAAAACTGAAACATTCTTAATTCAAAAATAAAGGACAATCAAACAGTAAAAATGTCAACCGACATTTTTTTAAACTATGCGATTTCCGATCGCCTGTCGGTGACGAATAAAATTAAAAATAAAATTTTAAATTCAACGCCAGTTATGACGGATTGAACAAGAATTATTTCATACTTCGAAAATGCCAACATCGCGACATTTTTCCATAATGAAAACATTTCCTGAAAAACTGAAACATTCTTAATTTAATAATAAAGGACAAACAAACAGAATAAAAATGTCAGCCGACATTTTTTTAAACTACGCGATTTCCGATCATGTCTCTCGGTGACGAATAAAATTAAAAATAAAATTTTAAACTCAACGTCATGACGGGTTGGGCCAACACGGTAAATTGCGTTCCAGTTATTCGGAAATACGAAATACTGCATATCGGTAGGTATATGTGTGCCTTATGTGCTGAAAATATCACTGAAACCTCATAATTTTATTGAAATGGTATATTGGGTTCTTGGAAACTTGGCTTTCACTGTGATTCAATTAATTAGCATGATTAATGAGTTTGTATTCATATATTATTGAGGCTGTATAGGTATTTTTTCAGTCAATGAATCTTTTATCCTACTAATTAACATAATATGTTCACGTTTTTAAGCTTCACGTAATGCCGTTTTTGCAGCAAAAATAGAATTTGTCGGATCTACCTGTACTTATACTGAACTCAAAATTGCTGATTTTTTAATTGTCGCTCTGCTTCCAAATGAGAGATATGTTTATAAAAATCAATGAAAATTACTCGACCGTTCTGAACACATTTTTTTCTGATCACGTCAATACTGGGTTGGTTCAGGACTATGGAACCATCATATTAATTTTAGCTGGTGCAATTTTCACTGGCTCATCTCTCACATCAATCCAAATGGGGAAATTACGTGTGTATATTTGTGTCAGTTTTCAAACACAAACACAAATTCATAAGGATGCCGTGAAGTAGTCGACTTCCGACCTTAAGTTATTGTCTTAATGTTGGGAATCGGTTACTTTGTTCTATGTAGATACGTCGTTTTTTCTAATAACGGCAGAAGGTTCGACCGTTGCCTGTTGCGGAGCAAGCGTTTCAATAGAGCTTCTTGCACGTTCTTCTCCATTGAGATCTGCGCTTTGGAACGTGCTACTAGATTCATATTTCTGATTGACCGGATCTTTGACGATTCAAATGCCTGTAAAATAGTTTATTGGAATAAGTCAATTGAGACTGGCCATCTATTAACGATTACTGGCTTATTTTAATCTTTACACTATTTGACCCGCGCAACTTCGTCTGCGTCACATTTTCCATTACTGCTCCGCTCTTATTGGTCTGAGCATGATGATAATATATAGCCCCTAGCCTATATATTAATTTAGTAGAATCTTCTCGTTTTATATCTCTACTAGTTGACCCGCGCAACTTAGTCTGCTCCGCTCTTATTGATTCTAGCGTGATGATATAGATACAATCTTTAGCTTTCCTCGATAAATGGGCTATCTAACACTGAAAGAATTTTTCAAATCGGACCAGTAGTTCCTGAGATTAGCGCATTCAAGCAAACAAACTCTTCAGCTTCATATATTAGTATAGAATTTAAATTCCTGTAATAAGTTTTTTTTTATTTGCATGATCCTCAAATGCAGAAGCAACAAGGATATGTAACTTGTAATTTTGTAAAAAATAACATGATTTAAAAGAGTGTCCGTGGAGTTTCTTGCACGTTCTTGAAACGTGCTAATAGCTTCATTTTTCTGATTGACCGGATCTTTGACGATTCATGTACTTGTGAAATGGTTTATAGGAATAAATGCTTTGAGTTTGAGTGAGCCACCATAGTAATAACCAAACAGAAAAAATGTCCTAGGCAGATGTTCTAAACAAATGATAGTCTTTCAACACTACAGCTACACTATGTTTTGGTAACTCATTCATAATGCGTACAGCTAAGGAGTGGAATTCCCTGCCGGAGTCTGTGTTTCCTGATAGCTATAACCTGGGAGTCTTTAAGTCAAGAGTGAATAGGCTACTTCTAGGCAAGCATGCTCCATCTTCGACCACATCATCGCTTACCATCAGGTGAGATAGTGGTCAAATGCGTGCCTGTCAGTAGTAAAAAAAAAAGAAATAAGGCCATAATTGAAACAAAATCAACTGAATCAACACTAATTATGGCCTTAATTATTTTCATACTAGTTTCTGCCAGCAACTTTGCCCGCGTGGTCCCTAGGGAACATACTCCCGGGATAAAAAGTAGCCTATGCCCTTTCTTAGGCTCTAGACTATCTCTGTACCAAATTTAATTTAAATCAGTTCAGTAGTTTTGGCGTGAAAGCGCGACAGACAGACAGAGTTACTTTCGCATTTATAATATTAGTAAGGATTACGGTAGTAGGTATGACCCTAGCATTAGAGACTCGGATTGTCGAATGCCAAAAAGATTGATGAAGTGTCATTTAAATAGCTTGTCAATTGTCAATTTTATGACGTTTTGACAAACGCTCTCACCATCTTGACATAATGTAACTTATCAGGCTCCACAGGACTCGGCCAGCAATCGAAATAGATACCAAAGCTTTTTAATAACGCCCAGATAATAAAATTTCAATAATCTAGCTGAAAACCCAATAAAATCGAAAACCTATTTGAATCCAGTCATTCTATACGACCGAACTATTAATTTCGGGGGCGTCACCGATATCTGATGCTCTGCTGTTTGTCACAACACCCAGATTATGACATTATCGACAATATGACGTGTCATTAAATTTTATGAGTGTGTTTGAGCGGAATTGAATTTGGTATTGGTTTGTAAACCAACTCAAATAGTGAGCTAAAATAATTCACTTCTGAATTATTCTATACTTAACTTATAAAACTGAAGAGTTTGTTTGGTTGAACGCGCTGATCTCAGGAACTAGTAGTTCGAATTGAAATATTATTTTCTTGTTGGATAGCCAACTTATTGAGGAAGGCTATAAGCTATATATTATCACGCTAAGATCAATAGGAGCGGAGCAGACGAAGCTGCTCGGGTCAACAAGTATTAGGTAGAGCTAAAGAGTTTGTTTGGTTGAACGCGCTGATCTCAGGAGCTAGTAGTTCGAATTGAAATATTATTTTCTTGTTGGATAGCCAATTTATCGAGGAAGGCTATAGGCTATATAACATCACGATAGGAGCAGTACATTAATGAAAAATGTGGCGCACAAAAAGTTGCGTGGATCAGCAAGTCTTTGATATATGTCGTAGCTAAATCGTTGAATTTACCATTTCTCGCAGTAGTCGGCTATTTCACATAACGTTAGGTTTTTTTTTTAACTTCTTCACACGTCATCAATGGTTGTTTGCAAAAGTACATGTCTACAATTTTGAGGTTATTTAGAATTCAAAGATGCAGTACGCGTTTAGATCTTTTGTGAGAATATTTCGTAGTAGTACTTAGGTCGGTACACAATTTGCTCGTATTTTTTTTTTTAATTTTAATTTACCTTCATATGTTTATTATCCTAAATAAACGTTTTGATTGATTGATGTATTATTATGTGTACATATTGAATTGATACTGAAGTGAAAAGTTAAAATAGACGACTTCCACATGATTTATCGGCATGTCGGCATGGTTGACGCAGTGGTTGAGCGATCGGCTGCTGCGCCGCGTGTCGTGGGTTCGATTCCCGCACGGAACAAATATTTGTATGGCCTACAGATAGTTGTTCCGGGTCTGGCTGTTTGTGTATGTGTCTTTGTATGTTTGTAAACGCACCCACGATACAGGAAAAATCCTAGTGTGGGGCAACGTTTAAAAAAAATTACCTTAGGTACACATCCATCATTATTTGTCTGCGTGAACTTAACAGATCATATCCCGGCAGTGCAACAAAAAAATGTGAATTCTATTCGCATGCAGCATAGTTCTAGAGTTCCTGTTAGTTTTTTACCTTCATTAGTTAGTTCTTAGATTGGGTTGTTAGACCTTACTGCCCACACGTTATGAAGATCAAACTTTGCAAATTTTTAACCGGCTTCCAAAAAAGGAGGAGGTTCTCAATTCGGCGGGTATTTTTTATTGTTTTATGTATATGCACCGATTACTCCGAAGTTTATGTTCTGATTTTTGTAATTCTTTTTGGGTATAATTTAGACGGTCACCAAAAATAATATTTTTAAGACTCTAAGCCTAGGCACCAAAATGGATCAATGGTCACCAAATTCTATCCAACTCAACTGTGATTGCCATAAAATGTAGGCTTGGGGTTACAAACTGGATAAAATAGGTTAGGTTAGGTTAGAATTGTGACCAACCGCGTGCGAGCCGAGCGAGCGAAGCGAGCGGTGCCGCGGCAGCGGCCGGCGAGCGCTACTTCTCGAATATTATTTGGTGACCATTTATCTGTTTTGGTAACCGTTTAGAACTTTTTTGGTAGTACAATAGGTACTTTTTTGGGCGGTGTTTAAACACAAGCCATTCTTTTTTAGTTCAATGCGCGCCTATCAATAGTAAAAAAAAAAAAAATGCGCCATACTTCCCTTTTGGTCCCGTTAATAGCAGTTTTCATTTTATGAGCTTTTTTGCTTATTTCAATTTCTGCGGAGATGAAGACCTCGTCCAAGTAAGTATCAACGTTTTTTTTATTTTCCACTTGAAAGTGAAAAATACTACAAAGTTTAAAATAACCTTAATTTCGGAAGTCGGTGTTAAAAACAGAAAAAACAAAACCGAAACACCGACTTCCGAAATTAATTTATTATTTAGGTTATTTTGTACTCTTTATAGTTTTTTTTGGAAGTCGGTAATATTTCTTTCCTCTATCGTACAATTGAATCCAACTCTTAAGACAGAGCACCATGACTTGGTTAACATCTATGGTCAAAACAGGGTGTCTACGTTCTATAAAAATAAAACCAGCTAGCCGGTACTAACCGCTCCAAACCAGTTCAGAAGACATACAAGTTTCGCGTCCGGTGTACCTCCCACTTAAAGATTAGTGCAGGTTCGGTTCCCATGTTGAGCTTTTTATTGTAACAGGATGGTGGTTGTTTTGTTTGTTATTAAATGTTGATTTTATGTGTCTTTGAGAGGAGAAGCTCGATTGTAGTTTTTATGAAATCGGGGAATGTTATGATTGGTTATTGTCAATCGTATAGAATTGAAATATGGAAATATTACAAAAAAACCGGGAGGGCCAAAAAAGCCTCAATTTTCATATATTTTTGACAGATGAGACTGAGATGCGAATATAAACGTTGCTTAAAAATTTATAGAATTGAAAATCTCATGATTGAGAAAGAAAAACATTGATTTCGAAAAAGCATCAACTAAAATATAAAAAAAATATTTTGATTTACCAAAATCATTTTCGAAATGGATCTGTTTAATCGAATGATTTCATACGTAAACACTGAATATTATAAGACTAGCTGACCGGCGCAACTTCGTCTGTGTCACATTGCAACATTGTTCATTGATGCTCTGCTCTTTTTGATCGTAGCGTGATGTTATAGCACATAGCCTTCGCGATAAATGAGCTATTCAACACTAAAATAATTATTCAACGCGAACCAGTAGATCCTGATATTCAGCTATACAATATTAATATAGATCTTCTAAGCAAAATAGAACAGGATTCTTCTGGGCTCGCTCGTTGCATCGTAGACCTCATCCATCGCTTACCATTAGGTGAGCTCGAGGAGAATACCTAATTTATCATGAAAATAAGAGAAAGCTAGGTTATTTTTTTGAGGATGGGAAATCATCAAATGACTCTTTCCACTCTGGGCGGAGCGGAAGGGAGTGTCAGACTCTTACTGACTAAAACCCATCCGTGTTCCTCCTAATGCCCTTGTTCCAGGGCCACTGTGACTCTTTCGAAAAAATCCACAATCCGGGCAGGCCTGGCGGCGTAAGCTACGTTTAATCCAGGATTTCGGTTGAAACTGGAATCTAAGCTAGAATTTACTTAAGTATTACTTTAACAAGCGTTTACAGTTCGTTTGATTCACAACTTTACAGCTAGGTCATTAGCTTTGCATAAAACCTGACTTTTTATGACATTGGTCAGGGCTCTACTGTGTAAACACATTCTGGTTACAATGTTATCTAGCTTACTGAGCGATGTATGGATTAGAATATTCAATATAAGACTTTGTTTTATATGTTCAAATTCATTTATGTATATTAGGCTTCCAAAGAACACTTATTTTTAGGTCCTAGAAAAGTGACAGCCATACATGTCAGTTGTCAGCGTTAGTGTGGCGAAGCGATTGTCAAAATATCAAAAATGTATGGCATTGACAAACGTTTTCGAAATTTAACACGTGATCAATCTATACTAATATGTAAAGCTGAAGAGTTTGTTTGTTTATTTGCTTGAACTTTAATCTCAGGAACTACTGGTCTGATTTGAAAAAAATATTTTTCAGTGTTAGATAGCCCATTTATTGAGGAAGGCTATAAGGCTCAATCATAACGCTAAGGCCAAAAGGAGCGGAGTAGACGAAGTGGCGCGGGTCAACTATATTTGTCATCGTGGTGTACCAAGCCTTCGGAGAGCCTATCACCTGAGCACGCCTTGCCGTGGACCTGGAAAACTCTTAATGACTCCGTACTCGGGTCGGCCGCAGTAAGGAAAATCTCCTCGGGTGGGGGTTCTCGGATGGCTCCGATCTTCAGTGTTTGTGTGGCGTCTCTCCGCAGTCCATGTAAGTTCATGTGAAGACCTTATGGCTGCGTCAGCGAATGCTGTTACCGTTGCTGAATATTGGGCCAAACATATATATATATTTTTTTGGTCATCGACACGCTAAGAAGTAGACTAGTCTCATATATTTTGACAATCGCATGCGCTGATAAAATATCACTTGTCTCTCGTCGTTTACGACCTTCACACTTAATACTCACACTAGTACACCTCGTACATAGTACGTACTCGTACGTAGTGAGAGTTTGTCCTTAACAAATATAATTAGAACCAGTTCCCTTCGCCTTGGTTCTAGCCTTCTAGGTTCTCAGATAAGGTTGTTAATCCTAGGTGGACTTTCTATGTAGTTACTGTATTGCATCGCGGTCTAGAATCATGGTATCTAGTTGTTTTTCTCACGTATACACTAGAAATAGAAGCGACTGGCTTTTGATGCGGAAATTATTTAAGGTGGATGCTCCAGGGCAGCCCGCGAAATTCAAATACTTTTATGTTTTTTGCAATTTGCAAAAAACATAAAAATATTTACAATGAATATTTCAGAAATAATCATTCTTTTGAACTACATGAACATAGAGGGCTATATTGATGATTAAAATGGTTATAATTCTTTAGATAAACACGCGTTACGGTCGCGGATCGCATTTGGTCCACATACAGCTTCACACTGACCGGCAAATTGCAAAAAACATAAAAATATTTTAATTTCGCGGGCTACCCTGGAGCATTCACCTTAAGTAGTTTTTAAAAAGGTTTATAGGCCGCCAGCGACTTCGTACGCGCGTATTCTGTTTTTTCCCGTTCCCGTAGGACTTCTGGGAATTCCTCTCTTAGTGCTCCTTTGCACTTCCCAAAAAACCTACATGCCAAAGTTCAGCATTCTACGACCAGTAGTTTCGGCTGTGCGTTGTCTGTCAGTCACTCAGTTACGTAAGAATTTTATATATTGCTAGTTGACCCAAGCAACTTCGTCTGCGTCACAATTTTCATTACTGCTCCACTCCTATTGGTCTTAGCGTGATGGTATGGCAAAAAAACAAACAAACTCTTCAGATTCATATAATTATTAATATAGATGTAGATGATAGAATCAATATCTACATACATATTTATTAAACACAATTTGTAAAGTTGTTTCCAGTTTGGCTAGGCCATTGCAGGCTTGAATCACCTGATTGTCTGATAAAAAGATGACTCCGTGCTTCGGAAGGTTGAAAGCCGGTGGTCCCGGCCGCCAAATAGCGGTCGTCAAATAAACCATGTCAGAGGCCCTTGAGGCGGTTTAGAAACTCTAACACTAGGGTGACTCTGGAAAGGCCTTGGGGAGTATAAGGGAGTTCTAAGAGGGATTTCCCGAAATTCTTACGGGAACTGGAAAAAACGGTCAAGTCGCGGGCCAAATCTAATAACTCATCGTCATCTGTCTAGCCTTTTCCCAACTATATTGGGGTCGGCTTCCAGTCAAACCGGATTTAGCTGAATACCAGTATTTTACGCGGAGCGGTTGCCTACCAGACCTCCACAACCCAGTAACTGGGTAACACGGTACTTCATGGCAAGACTGGAGTCAGATTAACTGGCTTCTGACTATCCGTAACGACTGCCAAAGATCTACAAATGACAGCCGAGACCAACGGCTTAGCGTGCTTTCCGAGGCACGGAAGAAACTCGCTATGTTAAGATGGTCACCCATCCACAGACCAGCCTTGGCAAGCGTTGCTTAACCTTGATAATCGACCCGTGCGGCTGTTATTATCTAGCCACGAGCTCCTCAAATCTAATATACTGTATTCTACTAAAACAGTTACACATTTTTTTTCTATTTATTTAAATTATATTTCTGACACCTTTCTTTTTTACGTTCGAACTAATTAATTTCCTATTAAAAAGCGTCTAGTGGCCACGTGCGACTATATTCGGGATCTGTCGCGTTGGTCGATGGAGCTGTATTTTTATCATACGCCTGTCAAATTAACTTGTTTAGATATACATGGTGTGTCGATATGTTGGAGTGAATCGTGATTTATGAAAATATTTATTATTTTTATTATTTTGTAAACTGTTACGCTGTTTTAGTTAAAAAAATATACAGGTATAGGATTATAACAAAACTAGTTGACCCGCGCAACTTCGTCTGCGTCACAATTTTCATTACTGCTCCGCTCCTATTGGTATTAGCGTGATGATATATAGCCTATAGCCTTCCTCGATAAATGGGCTATCTAACACTGAAATAATTTTTCAAATCGGACCAGTAGTTCCTGAGATTAGCGCGTTCAAATAAACATACAAAAAACTCTTCAGCTTTATTAATATAGATTAAAATATAAAATAAAAATTTAAAGTTAAATTATTTGAAGGTATATTATATATATATTAATTTGATAGTAAAACTTGATGGGAACGTTTTATGTATTCGAAGTCCAACAAAAACCAATGTTTTTGCAATAAACATTTAATACAAATTCGTTCATGGACGTTATTATTAAAGTTGTGTGTTTAAAGTGATAACGCATTAAGCTCGGAATTGTGGTTTAAGTGGCCAATAATTTGTTTATGTGTGGTTATTTGGGAGGATAGTTAAAAATATTTTGCACGCTGTTTTTGGTTATGCACTTGACAAAACAAAGGTGGGGATAGTCAGTAGCTTTACGGTTTCTCCTGCATATTTTCTATCACAATTATATTTTTGTAAAAGAAAAAAGGTTTAGACTTGAGCAAAAAATTGATATTTTTTCATGATCCGTAAATATTGTCTTGTTAAGTAAACAAAAATCACGTCGTCCCTATCTAGTTAAAAATTATACTTAAAAAACTTGGAACTTTCACTTAAAAACCTACCCAATTAAATTACTACAGCATTCGTTAGTAATTACTTACTTAAATAAAAAAAAAAAAAAACTATAAAATAATGTCAAGCGAACAGAATCCAATTACGTGTCTGACTTAGACAAGACGAAGGTATACTATTAAAGTTATTACTTAGTAAGTATGCCTAAATTCCAATAAACCAAACTGTTCATTAAATTATATAATTTTAGTTTTTTTTTTTAACTTAGGTAACGTAATAAGCGAACCTTCAAAGCCAATTTTTCAGTCCCATTTATGAACTTAAAGTTATTTCAAATTTAAGTTACATTTAAGTTAAGAAATGTTTTAAGAACCAACGAAGTAGCAATATGTTAAAATATTACATAATTAGTTTAATATTAAGGTCCACACGATACAGACTTTCATAACATAGACTTCTATAAAATTTGTCTGTGCAACAAAGCAGTGCAGATAACTGTCGATGTGGTAGAAATCAGGCTTCTTCTGGATAAGCTCGCTCCATTGTCGACTTTGTCTGTCATCTCTGACCTAGAGTACAATCTAGAGCAAACCCATCTCAAAAAAAAAAAATGTCGGAGAATGCATGTGAGTCTGTGTTTTTATTTTATTTATTTAACGGAGCAAAACTGCAGGTTTTAGTAAGACTGAAGGAATGAAAAGTCTGTAAAAACATTCTGTCGACATGTCTACTTAATGGGTCCTTTGAAACAGACTTTTTTTTTACTATTGATAGGCACGCGTTTGACCACTATTTCACCTGATGGTAAGCGATGATGTGGTCGAAGATGGAGCACGCTTGCCTAGAAATAACCTATTCACTCTTGATTTAAAGACTCCCAGGTTGTAGCTATCAGAAAACACAGACTCCGGCAGGGAATTCCACTCCTTAGCTGTACGCACTATGAATGTGTTCCCAAAACGTTTTGTGCGTATGGGTGGGATGTCCACCATGTACCGGTGGCGCATCGCCTTTCGTCTTGTGGTCCGATGATGGAACGGGCTTGGTGGAATTAAATTATGT
This sequence comes from Lacanobia oleracea, assembly GCA_950371165.1. Classification (NCBI taxonomy): domain Eukaryota; kingdom Metazoa; phylum Arthropoda; class Insecta; order Lepidoptera; family Noctuidae; genus Lacanobia; species Lacanobia oleracea. The sequence goes on along the minus strand of OX493412.1, from coordinate 3,030,555 downwards.
AATTACGTCGCAATTCCCCAAAATGCAACCGGTAGAAAACCGACAGGCTAGCAACTGGTCGTCGATGTTCAAGACTTTGGAGCTTCGACGCGACAAGCTTCTCATTGCCGATGATCCTCTTGACTGACTTCCATGAACATCTATAGTTTTTTTAGCAAGACAAAACAGACTAACATCGGTATGATAGTTTTTGTTTACTCACAAATCAAAATCTGTTCAGATAAACAAGTAAACTAACCTTTACTTTATTATATATCTATGGCCTGTACAGACAAAAGTCTGTGTTTTGTGACACCCACTATAAGACGTCATAGCCTGTACAGATAACATAATAAAAGTCTGTACCGTCTGGACCCAGCATTAATTGGCTTCGAAACTATGTATAGTTATGTAGTGGAGCTAATTGTAATTTGCTAGTTAATATAGTAATATTCAGATGTCGCCTACAGCCTAATTGCGACGCACACAATGGGAATCGCGTTCAGTTTGACAAATTATTATCAGTGTTGACCGTGTTAAATCAAATAGCCCTTAGTTCTGAATTTAAAGATAGAATTAATCATCTCAACGTGTTAAAACGTTTTAAATATACCGTAGTTGATTCAATTGCCAATTAACTTTATTTGAAGAAAAGTTGCAATGGTTTATTGGAAATGGAAGTAGGTACCAACCTATTCAACTCTACTTCAATATATTAAGTACTATTTTTTTCTAATTTGTTTTACCAGTTCATCATTTATGGCATAAGTATAAGTTATTCCAAACAACAAAAAATAATATATTTGATCATTAAACGTTAAATATTTTTAAATTCAATCCATTGCTTTTTAACACTTTTATCCAACACGCTCAAACGACATCTTCTTTCTTTTACCGTAGATTACCATACGAACCCTTAATTGCATTTCCAAGGCCTACCAACCGTAAAATATATTATCCTCGTAACGAAATCACCCTGTATATTTGCTCGGCAACACTCGGCGACGCTCGGTAACGCTCGGTAGAACGAGTCTCCCACGTCGCAATGTGGTGCCCATATTTAGCGCACAGATGTGGCAGTGTTATGTACCTACAGTGGATTTCAAGGGGTAAGCAGAAGTGGTAGGTGCGTGTTTGTGTGTTTAGGTGTAGAAAAGGTTTTATATCTAGTTGTTGATAGGCGCGCGTTAGACCACGATCTCACTAGCGCGTCCAAAAAGATCATTTTAGCAAAATCATAATATTAATCACACAACAATCTGTCAAATTTCATTTTCATCTTTATCGCTAACGCATTAGGTTCAAGGTTGATTGGGATAATTTGACGGAGGCACTGTACCCTGGAACGCAAAGGGCACTAGGAGGAAAACGGATGGGTTTTAGCTGACACTCCCTCCTGCTTTACCCAGAGCGGGAGGAGTCATTTGATCATTACCCATCCTAAAAAAAAAAGCGTGATGTGCTTTCTGATTCTGCTAAAGTGGCGTTTCTAGACCCCCTGATGGAAAGTGACGAAGAGTGAGGGTGAGTGAGCGGAGTGGCGTGTGTGGTGAGTGATGATGTGGTCAGCGATGGAACACGCTTGTCTAGAAGTAACCTATGCGATACAGGTTTGAGAATAAGTTTGCTTAAAATTGTGCTTTATAAATCTTTGATGTCTAAAAGAAAATTGGCTAGTGATGAGACTTGTTTCCGACCAGGAATCAAACTATACATATTGCGATTCTTCCAACCCATCCAAACGTACAACACGTTTTGAGAAATGTGTCTGTGTTTCCTGATAGCTACAAGCGTAGGGTCTTTGAGGCAAGATTGAATAGGTTACTTCTAGGCAAGCGTGCTCTATCTTTGACTGCATTATTGCTCTCCATCAGGTGAGATAGTGGTCAAACGTGTGCCATTCTATACTTAATATATAAAGCTGAAGAGTTTGTTTGTTGCTTGAAAGCGCTAGTCTCAGGAACTATTGGTCCGATTTGAAAAATTCTTTCAGTGTTAGATAGCCCATTTATCGAGGAAGGCTATAGGCTATATATCATCACGTTAAGACCAATAGGAGCGGAGCAGTAATGAAAAATGTGACGCAGCCGAAGTTGCGCGGGTCAGCTTGTTAATAATAAAAAACTATAAACCATTGTGGTAATCAATGCGTAAATATTTATAAAATGTTTTTATAGATTTCTGCCATAATCAAAGCATGTACTAAATGAAGACATCAAAACATCCACAAAACAAAGGCAGTCTAATGTCAAAACAAAATGCGTCTTGTTTTTTCTTAATCACAAAGGAAAATAGAATAATAACCTACCTATGCTGTTATTGTATTCAAGATCTCAGGTTTATATATTTAACTCTATGGTTTGTTATATAGATAGTCTATGTTTTAGGAGTCAATTGAAGGTCTTTGAAAGTCAATGTTAAGAATATCGTTTCACCGTGACCACTAAGATGAAAGGATCTCTGCCAGCGTTGCTAAATTTGTTTGAAAGAGTCACCGCAGCCCTGGAACGCAAAGGGTATTAGGAGGAACACGGATGGGTTTTAGTCAGTAAGAGTCTGACACTCCCTCTGCTCCGTCCAGAGCGGAAGGAGTCACTTGATGATTTCCCATCTATAAGGATCTTCAGTCTACAATAGGGAATATGCATGAAAAACATATTTATCATCTGTACAGTTTATCTAAAAATATACAAAAATACGATACTAACAGTAAAAATAGAATCAAAATTACTCGAAAAACAAACGAGATATAATTATTTTAAACAAATATATCTGTCCCTCTCACGAAAACGCTATTTTCTATGGCAGCTGTATAGACGTCTTGGACGATGACGTCAAAGTTTACATAGGACTTCTCTTTCTAATTGTAATCTTTGAAGCTTTATAACTTCATCGCTGATGAAGGTATTTAAAAAATAATTTCATAATTGTTTACTAGAGCTAATAAATATTTCATTTTGCAAAAAAAAAATCGCATGCATATTCCCTATTTTAGCAGTGCGATTTTGTCGACACAGTTCTGAAAGCATCTCTGCTTGTTTTAAGTGGTTTTTTTTTTTTTCTACTCCTCCGCTGTACTTTTCTGATTAATTTCGTTGCAGGATCCAAGAAAGTTTAATCGCTTCTCCGGGACTCGTCGGGTTTCATTGGCTCTTCGTTTTTCTGGTGGTCGCCACTGTTGATTCTGGCTTTCAGGAGTTGCAGTGGTTGGGAATGTGTGGCGGGCTTGTGTAGTATTTGAGAGGGGTTTGCTCTTGACTCTAGTCTAGGTCAGAGGTGACAGAGACCAAGTCGACGATGGAGTGACCTTTCCCAGAAGAAAACTGTTGTTCACTTTAACTTTGAAAAGATTAAGATTGTTTGTTTTCGGAAACACAGACGCAGGTAGAGGGTCCATTCCTTTGCTGTGCGCATTATAAAAGACGTTTGGAAACGCTTAGTGCGAATTGGTGAAATAGTATCAAGGAGATGGTAACTTGAAGTGCGTCTAGATATCAGTTGCCTTTGCTCATGTACTTTGAGGCAATTTTACTAAAATCCCTACTGCTAAGTTATCCTAGCTCAAGCATAATAAAACTGCTCGTCCTCTTATATAAAACGATAAAACATCCTCCCAAAGAAATCGATAGGAAACATTATCAAAAACTTTTCTAACGTGGTAAACATAAAATGGCGAACAGTTTTTTTTTATAAGTTCGATCATAAAAAAGTTGGGTACCTCTCACGATAATTAAGGCACGATATTATGTCCCCGAAAAGTTTTGAGGATGTAAAAATATATTTTTTTCGGAATATTTCCTGAAAGAAAATTTGTGTAGGGTAGTTGGAGATTGTTATTCAAACAAGTTTTTTAGGAGTTTGAAAGTGACTTTTGCTTTGTACTGGTAAAGGATAAACCAATCTTACCTTGTTTTTGGGTAGCACTCGCAATACGAGTATAAACTAAACAATAGTAGAAGGAATAAAACAAAACTAGTGTCAGTCTCCTCCTCCATTGTTTGGGTTCCGTACCCAAAGGGTAACCTACAGAACCCTGTTATTATCTAAGCCTCCGCTGTTCGTCCGTCCATCCATCCGTCCGTCCGTCTGCCTGTCAGCGAGCTGTATCTCATGAACTGTAATATTTTTTTTACCATTGATAGGCACGCGCTTGACCACCATCTCACCTGATGTTAAGCGATGATGTGGTCGAAGATGGAGCACGCTTGCCTAGAAGTAACCTATTCACTCTTGACTTATAGACTCCCAGGTTGTAGCTATCAGGAAACACAGACTCCGGCAGGGAATTCCACTCCTTAGCTGTACGCATTATGAATGTGTTACCAAAACGTTTTGTGCGTATGTGGTCTTATTTTACTCGAATTCAAATTAAAATAATTTAAAAAGCACTTTTCAACGTCAACATTTAGAGCTTGAATAAAGCAAAGTCACACTAGTTGTCCATTGTTATGGAGAAAAACGGACAAGAAAACACACACGGGCTGATCTCTATTCAGTTAGGCTCAAGTCACATCGAAATGGCAGCGAAGCGGCGAGCAGTTTCCGTGTCATATAATTTTAAACTTTATCTTCATTAACATAACACATGGTATCGCTTGATCGCTTGAGAAATTTGAAAAGGGCGCGCGGCCGCCCGCGGCGCCGCTAGCACCCCGATGACTCCCGCGATTATATCTTTTCTAGTAAAGGAGATAAAGTTTAAAATTATATGGCACTGAAACTGCTCGCCGCTTCGCTGCCACCTCGGTGTGACTTGAGCCTTAAAAATAAAGTCCCTTCGACCCATTCTGTACGCAAGATTTTTTAAACTCCGCGACGGATTTTAATACGGTTTTTACTATCATTTACGGAATTTCTTTCTGTAGTTTTTATATGCATGTATTATATCTATCAATCTTTACACATATAAATTAATCCCTATTTCCCTTGGTCACGGCATTACGAGTGAACGGCTGCGCCGATTTCGCTAATTCTTTTTTTGTTGTGTTTTTTAATGTCAGGAGTTCAGGTTCGTATGAAAGAAAAAAATCTGAAAAACGCGAAGTTAACGGTAGCGAACCCGCGGCAGCAGCTAGTATATTATAATAAAAATTATACATAGTCAAGAAAATTCAATGTCTTACCAAGTGTTCACAAGCGATTTTCGGGCGCACCTCAGTACATATATTAGCCGAGCGAAGCCGGGTCGATAGTTCTTAATAATTTTATCAAACATCTTCCATGTTACTTCGACTCCCGGTTTAGCTCACACATTTAGCACTTAAATAAACCCTATAGGACATTAAAACAAACTAACGAACTTCGTGTGAACGTCAAACATCTGCAAAGCGAATGTGCGTGTGTAAAACTTTTTTTACACTTTACTGACCCATCTTTTTGCACTCACTTTTTGTTGAAATGGCATTTATAATAAGATAAATGATTTGTTTGGCGCTTGTGTTATTTCGGATTCATGGTTTGAGTGTAAATGTGTATGCTATTAGAGTTATAGTGTCCGTCTGACTGTCAGCGGGCTGTATCTTGTATATCGTAATAGGTAGACAGTTGAATCCTTTATTTAATTTTAGGTTTATGGTAGGCGTTTTCTTACCGACTTGTCGCTCAAAAATATCTTATGGTTAATGATTTTGTAGTCTATAAGATCTTGCCTAGTAATAACCTATTCACTCTTGACTTTGATCTTCGATTTGAATGTAACAATATTTTCTTATTAAAACCATCAAAATGACTATTAACTACACAATATTCTCCCAAAATTAACATTTAAAGTAGTCACACTATTGACACGGTCGTCGGATGTTGGGCAATATTGTCGTTTGTACGCGGGCGGAGTCGTGGGCGCAAGTTTGTATTGCTTCGAGTAGAGTAGGTAAATAAGTATGTCAGTAATATTTTGATGTGTGACATTTTGACTTGGCTTGAATGTGAAAAAGGCGTAAGTGTCACTGTGCTTAATTAAAAGTTGAATGTGAAAAGGTGTAAGCGCCATTTTACATACTTAGTTAAAAAACGAATCATGAATATTGGAGGTCTAGTTAGTGTCCGTAACTAGCCGTCCTAGCTGGCTAGAGAAATAAATTAGATTCACTGGATTGGTCTCTGATTGGTTATATAAATCTAGGATCTAATTACATTTAGGGTCGAATAAGTTTTTTTTTTTAACTTTCTGTAAAGTTACAATCGTGAAGCGATTTTTCGATTTTATCTGAAAAAAATATAGAGGTTTTTTTTACGATACTACAAACAGTAAAATTATGTTGTGATTAGCAAAAAATATTCGAGTTATTGCCGTCTTTTGGTTCTTGCTTCCCATACGAAACAAATATTTGTTTTGACAGATGCTTGTTCCTGGTCCAAATGTTTATACACGTGAGATTTCTGATTTACAACACTGTAACTTTTAACAGATTATACGTGGCATATTTTTTTATTTATTCTAATACCCCGTTACAACAGAAATATAAACGTTAACCGATCGCCATAAAACATTTAAATCAAATTATATTGTGCATAAAACTATGGAGATTACACAAAGCAATAATATGCCACTAAAAGAGTAATATAAACGGTTTATTTGTTAATAAAATTATTATATGTAGCACTAAAAGTGTCATTCCAGAACGTTTTTATCGTTGCGTTTAGTATTTAAAATATTTTAATGCGTTTCGATATTTTAGGATTTGTTTTACAATTACGGATTTAAATGATCATATCGACATAAACGCCGTACTTTGCACTATTTGGCAATAAATACTGGTCATAAGTTTAGCTGCAATTGCCGCGGTCAGTCGGTGGAAGGGTGTTCGTTTTTCACATTTTTTTTTTTTACTTTTGATAGGCACGCGTTTGACCACGATCTCACCTGATGGTAAGCGATGATGTGGTCGAAGATGGAGCACGCCTGCCTAGAAGTAACCTATTCACTCTTGATTTCAAGACTCCCAGGTTTTGTGTGCTTTTTGATAACGATGAATCTAAATCGAATACAACCTATTGCTATTCTGATTTGTATCACAATCAATGAAAACTTGCTTCAGAAATCGTTCTGGATAGTTTCTGGAACGAACGCTATCACAGTTATTTATGTATTTATTTATACTTTATGTTCAGTAGTGGAAGTCTCAACAACAAATTCTCTACCATTTAAATTTTGGGTTGAAAAATCGGTTCTGTAGTTCGCTTCAAATTTTTATTTAGTTATGAATGTACATATACCTACAATCTAGGTATATGTACATTCGGACATATAAAATAGTCGTTACAGATGGTCAAAATGTTTCCTAAGTACGTCATCGCCTCTCATTTCTTACACGAAGAGGAGGAAGACGAGCTCATATGAAACCGGGACCATTTCTAGGTGGCTAACTTGTATCTATCATCGCTTAACACCTTGGCACTAAGTGAGGAAGTTAATACAACCCAGGCCTTTCAAATGTCTGGTCTTTAAGACCTGCCAGGTTTGTGGAATTTGTTCGAAAGAGTCGCCGCGGCCCTGGAACGCAATGAACATTAGGAGGAACACGGGTGGTTTTAGTCAGTCATCATCATCTGCCTAGCCTTTTCCCAACTGTATTGGGGTCGGCTTCCAGTCAAACCGGATTCAGCTGAATACCAGTATTTTACGATGGGCAGCTACCTACCAGACCTCCACAACCCATTAACTGGGTAACACGGTACTTCATGGCAAGACTGGAGTCAGGTTTAACTGGCGTCTGACTATCCGCAACGACTGCCAAAGATCTACAAATGACAGCCGGGACCAACGGCTTAACGTGCTTTTCGAGGCACGGAGGAAACTCGGTAAGTATGTTAAGATGGTCACCCATCCACAGACTAAACTTGGCAGGCGTTGCTTAACCTTGAAGACCGACCCGTGCGGCTGTTATTATCTAGCCACGAGCTCCTGTCTGGATAGTTTTAGTCAGTAAGAGTCTGAAATTCCCTTCCACTCCGCCCAGAGCGGAAGGAGTCATTTGATGATTTAAGAACGTGGTCCATCGTCAACCATAATCGCTTACCATCAGGTGAGTTAGTGGTCAAACTCAATGATACAATAATAAAAAAGTATCACTACTCGTAGGCGAAATTGTGTAAACGACATTACCTAAAAGACTTTCTTACATCAAAATGGCAGTCTGTGTCATGTCCACGCGGAAAGCTAACAAAAGCCGTCCAAACAGACAGACAGACAAAATAATTGTCTCCACTAAACATTGTGCCGCCTACACCTGACTTGAGAATAGCGGTGCAAGTTATACGCGGTAGCGGTATGAAAATATGTAGGCGTTTTTATTTTAAGGTGTTTTTTTTTTTCTCTCCAGTTTAAAAAATATGCATAAAGTTATTTTTTATCATTGTCTTAGTTAAAATATCTAGAACGTTTAGCAGAATAAACTCTCTTAAGGGGTCACTGTGTTTATCATTATGAACAAATTTTACTATAGACTAACACTGAAATCAATTAAGTAAAATGTACTGAATAACTCAGTTTTTTTATATTAAATCTGTTTGTAGATAATGTAACAGATGTAATGACACCTGTAGTATAATCATCATCATCATCATCTGCCTAGCCTTTTCCCAACTATATTGGGGTCGGCTTCCAGTCAAACCGGATTCAGCTGAATACCAGTGTTTTTACGTGGAGCGGCTGCCCACCAGACCTCCACAACCCATTAACTGGGTAACACGGTACTTTTTGGCAAGACTGGAGTCAGATTTACTGGCTTTTGACAATCCGTAACGACTGCCAAAGATCTACAAATGACAGCCGGGACCACAGACCAACCTTGGCAAGCGTAGCTTAACCTTAAAGATCGACCCGTGCGGCTGTTATTATTTAGCCACGAGCTCCTCGACACCTGTAGTATAATGTCCTTGCATAAATTCACTATCATCTGCTTCACCGGTTTCCATTTTGAAGGGAACTTCCAGTTTGACCCAGGTGTAGAAGAATACCAGTATTTTATACATAAAGCATTAATTTCAGACTGAAAATCAATGTTAAAGAGGAAAGATTTTTTTTGCGTGAGGAATAAATTAGAAAAATAAAATTACTGTTCATCAAAACCATATTTTTTTCAGCTTCAGCATTTATAAATTAATCTTCTTGATCATTTATTTCATAAATAAAATATCATGTTCGAGATATCAATCAGTTCGATTCATAATGAAACAAAAACTTGAGGTATCAGCTGCTCATTGGTTATACAATTAAATAAATCCTTTCAAGAAAGAAGCTGGTTGCAATTAATCATATACGGGTAATTAGCAAAGTATTTCAAGTACGTATAGTATAGAAGTATAATTATTATCCAAGTAGTACTTGGCCAAGGCGTTGCTGGCCTTCCTTGGGGAGCTGGAGTGGGTCGAATAACACATTTGTTCCACCTGCACGCAAAATACGCGCTTAGTCGTGGAGTTGTGGAAACCAGCCCGATTTACATACATACATAATTACCCAGGTAATAACAATAATAATCCGTCGTGATCCACTGTATATATTTCTCTGCTGCCGTGCAATGTTACTGTTCCTTGGTTTGTAGAGTTCTACTATAAATAATACTTACAGACATTAAACATTTTATTTTCTTTGTCTTCAACGCACCTGCAATGCCTCCGGTAAATAGCAGCTGTTCTCGTGTTATAGCGCCGCCTGCTTATGAGCTACTAAAGAGACAGTAGAATCGGTTATGAACATTCAAAGTATTCAATAAAGTTTAGTTTTTGCTTTAATTAAGCTGAATCCTAAGCTTCCTATTTATTTTTAGCCTTTTAAGGTAAATACATGTTTTCACACGCAAATAAATACTGGCAATAGTGTCAAGAAGCGACTATGAACGGTATTTTTTTTTTATTACTCATTAAGCAACTTAAAAAAAAAATAAGTAGTTTGTATTCATTGTGTATTTTAATGCAATAGCTAAGAATGTTTTTTTTTACGCAATATCTAACATATTAGAAACGATTTTTAATTTGAAACGAAAAAAAAGGGGCATTTTTATTCTAAAGGTAAACGCTAACAGCTCAAAACTTAACCCACACGACAAAATTAAACTGGGCTAAGCGTGGGTTAAGTTGTGTCGTAAGCAGAATCAAGTTTTTTAACTTAATAAATTTTTTTTTGAGTGGGCACTGGCTAGTGGCTCCCTCCAAACTGTTTTGATGAGATGATTTCATTCATGCAACTTAGAAAGTATTTGGCTTAGCATCTCTTGAATGATAGGATTTATAAAGATAGTTTTTTGTCATCGTTTGGTGGGGGAAAAAGATGTTAAAGGCACAGATATTTTTATTGGTTTTTAGGGTTCCGTACTCAAAGAGTAACCAACGGAACCCTATTACTAAGGCTCCGCTGTTCGTCAGTCCGACAATCCGTCTGTCCATCAGCAAGTTGTATCTCAAGAAACGTAACAGCTAAACAGCTGAAATTTCCACAGCTTGTGTATTTCTAATGCCGCTATAAGAACAAATAAAATCAAGGTTTATGGTACGGAACCCTTCGTGTTCGTGTCCGACTAGCACCTGGCCGGTTTTTTCTTTTTTTTTACTATTGATGGCACGCGCTTGACCACCATTTATTTGGTTAGTAAGACCAGAAGCTTAGGCGTCAATCCACGGTTCCGGAATTTGTTCAAAAGAGTCACCGTAGCCCTGGAACGCAAAGGGCATTAGGAGGAACACGGATGGGTGTTAGTCAGTAAAAATCTGACACTCGCTTATGCTCCGCTCAGAGCGGGAGGAGTTATTTGATGATTAAGGATTTAAGGGAAAAAAGTTGCTAATAGCTTAGATATTTTTAGTTAAGAGTGATCAGGCTCCTTCTGGGTAGGCTCGCTCCATTGTAGACTTTGTCTCTGTAATCTCTGACATAGACTAGAGTCAAGAGCAAACCCATTAAAAAATACTTATGTTTTTTGTTTTGTTTTATTATTTTATAGAAAATAACATTAGGGTCCTTAATTCTAATGAAGACTTGCACCAGGGTAATTATAATTAAAATTACCAGGTTTATTTTTATAATTAATAATATAAGTAAGACCGCGAACGAATCATAATAGACTTAGAAATGTTTTTTCGACACGAATAAAAACTCTGTCTTTGAATTATTTTCTCATAAAACTAATGAATCAAAGCAGACTCGATTTACTATATATTTATTTAGCAAAAGTGCCGAATTTAACGACTTTCATTCGTTTAAAATGTAATAAATATTATGATACAGCCATTTGATATTGAATAGTGATGTCACCAGAGTAGGTATAATTAATACAGACAAACAAAAAATCTTAATGATATTCACGCATTTCTAGTTTATTAGTCTACGAATTTGCATAGATTTTTTTTGCACAAAGTAATAAAATATAAACATGTTTACTGGTTGCGATTTTTATGTTTGTTGTATGAAAATAAATGTCATTTTTATTTTATTTGCCTTTTTGAATTGCAAAAAAAAAACTGTTTATTGAAATGCCTATTCATTCAGTCAAGATTATAGGTATGTAAAAATACTACTACTTACTTTACAATTTTTTTTCGAAGTTTTCTTTTCTTTTTTATATCTTATCACTACATAGTATATAAACAAAGTCGCTTCCGCTGTCTGTCTGTCCCTATGTATGCTTAGATTTTTAAAACTACGCAATGGATTTTGATGCGGGTTTTTAATAGATAGAGTGGTTCTCGAGGAAGGTTTTAGTAAATACTTTGTACCCGTGCGAAGCTGGGGCGGGTCGCTAGTTAATTATATACAAATTCAATAAAAAACCTCTAATGCAGACCTCGCATTGATATCCTCTATTATCAGCACGTTAACCTAGTGATAGTCTAGTGATAGTAAATAGGCTCCTTCTGGGTAAGCTCGCACCATCGTAGACTTTGTCTCTGTAATCTCTGACATAGACTAGAGTCAAGAGCAAACAAATTACAAATAAAAATAAAATAGTATTTTTTATAAAACAATAAGTACTAGAAAATAACTTTATAAACGAATGCAGTTGTCAAAAAAACCCAAAGATATGTCTTCAAAAATCCAAACGACTATCATCTTAAAAAAATGGACTAACAAAAAATCTGAAGTTTTTTTCCAATGATATTTTACGAGCCCTCGGAGACCCGTAGCATATTATATGTCAATTTTTACAACTATGACCCCAAACGTGCTTGAGCCTTTTATCTACAATATTAATGTTTCATTACTCTTTTATGGGCCATTTACAAAAAAACGCCTTTACCAAATAAAAATGGTGTTTTAAATGTCTAAAAATGCTGTCAAAACTTTTTTGTTAATATTTTCGTCATTTAAGCGGAAAATGTGTGGGATTTTTTGTCAGTTTTGCAAAAAATGTTTCAGCTTTTATATTTGAGTAGTTAAGTTTTTTGCAATATTAGCAAAAAAGGGTTTTGTTTTTGTTTATTTAGGATTGATGCGAGTTCACGTTGTTTTAATGTTCCGTGAATTGGCTAAAAATTCTGTTATAAAATTGTGCTTTAAAATAATGTTCTAGTGCGTGGAATCGGCTTTTAAAAGGATTAATACCATACCCATATTTCTGAAATAATTTTCAATCCCTCAATATTAATTCCCGCCTGACTGAACCGTCTATTTTTTATTAACTACTATTTTCACGTAGCGTAATATCCATTAAAAATAACGTTTCTGAAATATAAAAGGATTGTTGAATATTCAACTAACATATTTTTTTCTTTTACAGAATCACGGTGGACTGACTAAAAAGGCAAAAATGACCAAGTGACGTCAAACAAAACAGTGGTACCTTAAGTGACAGTGTAAGTGACATTTAGTGACAATAGTGATGTGCTAGTGTAGAAACGGATTTAGTGACAAAATGTGGAGGTGATTCTCTCGACTGATTATTTAAATTATGTGCTGTGTTGTTGATAGCAAAAAATCAAAATGTGTGCCAAAATTAGGGATCTAATCGCCGTGTTCTGTGGTAAGTTTTATTTCTTCTTTATCCTTTTGACTGCTTAGCTAAATATCAATTGCCGTGCCCCTAGCGCACGGCTACAAATCTGTAAAATAATACCTTCAATAAATAAGGAGGAGCAATAGTTGTATCGATAAAAAAAAATGGTTTTAAATAATATCTCTATGCAGTAATGGTTTTAGTTGTACCATGCAGTTAATAGTACGAAAAAATCATGCATGTTCTCCGTCGCAAAAATACGACACGAGCGGTAGGGGCACGGAAATATGTGTCGCATAAATCCGACACAAACGGTCAAAAGGTTAAACCATACTAGGCAACTAGATAATATTTTTTTATCATAAACTTCAGTTGTGCCAATCGTTTTCAGAGTTAGGTAAGAAGAAGCTACCATACTAATGATTTCTACAGTTTTCAAATAACTTCGCCCCAAACAAAGCTGCAAATGAAAACGACCTAAGTGTCATATATGCACAAAGGTGCATTAAAAGCTTGTCGGTTTCATAGCGGAAAAACTATTTGAAACTGTATTTCGTGCAACTTTTCAATACCGTTTAATTGATCTGCAGCCTACTAGCGATAACGGCGTCCTACATACTCTGTTGATAAATGGCACTTGGCAAGACGGCCTTAAGAAACGGGATAATCCGTTTTTATAAAGATTAATCCACATTTTTCTCTCTCTCTATCCTAAAAAATATTCCTGTACATAGTTACGATTTTACGATTCAAAGTAGTCAAAAATCAATAACTAAAATACCAACGATCAAACAAAAAGTTATAAGCGCCATTTTTTTTGCCATTCCCATTTTTTTTTTTTGTTTTTTTTTTACTATTAATAGGCACGCGCTTGACCACCATCTCACCTGATGGTAAGTGATGATGTGGTCGAAGATGGAGCACGCTTGCCTAGAAGTAACCTATTCACTCTTGACTTAAAAATTCCCAGGTTGTAGCTATCGGGAAACACAGACTCCGGCAGGGAATTACACTCCTTAGCTGTACGCATTATGAATGTGTTCCCAAAACGTTTTGTGCGTGTGGGTGGGATGTCCACCATATACCGGTGGCGCATCGCCGTTCGTCTTGTCGTCCGATGATGGAACGGGCTTGGCGGAATTAAATTATGCAATTCCGTCGCACATTCCCCAATTCATTCGCAATTTCATATTATGGAACTATTAAAATCACTTGCTAAGTTTAAAAGCAATTTATGAAGTAATAGTGAGTGCCGTTGAGATTTATCTACTCTCTGCTTATTATTCCATCAGTATAAAACTACTTACTTATGTAAACGGAATTATTTTCAATGGTACTCGCTGAGGTACTTATCAACGGTTTTATGTGCAACTTTGCAATGGCTCTTATCCTTTTTTACCTGTTAAATGTTAAGTGAAATAATGGATTAAAATGTTGCAGGATTTTCTACATTGTTTTTATACAGGTTTTTAGGGTTTTTTAGGCTGCCAGTTTAGTAGGATTTTGAAGGCTAGATAAATTACAAAGACATCCACTTGAAAGGTCTTTTTCCGACTGTGGGCAGCCTTAAAAAAGTAATGTTAATATGCTTGTCCCCAAATTAAATCACAGATCTAAAACCTAAAAAGGCTACTGTTTCTGTCCAGTGTAAAGTGTTCAAATACAGCAAAAAAAATATTGCAAAGCTTTTTGTTTTTTTTTTTTTTTGTAAATAAAACTTGGCAATATGGCCGGCTATTGGGTCCGTGTTAACAGGACTTTTCAAATAAAATAAAAAATACACACGTTTATAAAAGTTCTATTGTGGAGTAAGTATTTATTGGGTTCGCGTCTGTAGGGCTTTCATAGGGTTGTCCAATGGCCGGTGCGGATAAATATCCGAAAACTCTTGACTTATTTTGTTGGATATTTGCGGATATTGATTTAAAGTTATAAATCCTTATCGTAGTTTTGACATTTCATACTTTATGTGGGTTTATGGACACCAGCATGATCAATTCATTCAATACGAAACGGTAGATTTCCTACCTACTTAATCCAACGGGCTTATTTTTACAACCGAATATTTTTCATCTCTCCAGAAATTATATAACCGTCGAGGTTTGTATTGAGTATCTATTTGGTTGAACTTGCTAAAACTTCAATAATAACCAATTCACAATTCAATATAACCAAGAAACGCCAATATTAAATTAAACCACCCATCTATCTCTATTAATTGACATTACAAATAGATACCTATTTATATCCGAAACATCTATCTATCTAATATTCCACATCGTACGTTAGTTGTGGCTTTGTTCCGCCTTCTAGCCTAAGAGATGAGTTCCCCAAACACCAGTTCACTTAATTATAAACAAACACAAACCTGAACTAACAGTAATAATAATGTAAACGAGATTCTGTAATAGGAATATTTGTCATGTGCGAGGTAATTTCTAATTTAGGTGCCAAGTACTAGGGTTGAAAATAGATTAATATTTAATGCTGGTATTATGAGTGTGGTGGAATTCTAACATGAAACCTTTTAGGCTTTGCTGGGATGTGTTTAATTCGAGCTTTCTATAAAATAGGTACCTAATTATTCGCGTTAGTGTGATTACGTCTAAGATTAACACCTGTGGCCTTAGTTGTGAGTTAATACGCACACGATCAATCGCTTAAACGAAAAGGTAATTTTTTATCGAAACTGAAGAAAGCGCTTATTCGTTTTTTTTTTTCAGTACAATTTGACATAAGTAATCGTTTACGCAAACGCAATATAGTACGTTTGCAAACTTGCAATAAGGTCTGTTTACGTGTCTGCTGTGTTAAAAGGTAGTTGGCAACTACCTTGCTTAAATCCTCGAACCAGCGAAGGTAGCAGGGATGTTGTAGCTAAGCTAAAACTGGGGCCCTGCCAGGCTTGTGGAACCTGCCAGCAGGGTTACGGAATTTCGTCTGCTTAGGCATTTGGATGGATGTGTTTTAGTCATTAAGAGTTTGACACTACCTTCTGCTCCACCCAGAGCAGAAAGAGTGAAATTATATTTTCTCATCCTTAAAAAAAAACCTTTATTGGAACCACAGAAAATATCCGTTTTAAAATGTAGCTTTCAAATCCTTTTCTCCATTACATACACATACATGAACTCACTCCATTTTTCCATAGGGATAGGCAACATCATTTGCCACGCTTCCTTTTTCACTCGCACACAAATATCCGAATATCCGCGAAAATGTCCGCACACACCATCCCACCCCTAGCCTAACAAGGTGGGCCACCATTATTTATAGGGCTGGCCGGCCACGAATTAAACTTTCATTAAAATACTACGTTTGTTACCTCTGGTTCGTAATTTGTATTGTTAGTTAGTATTTCTGTACCCCTGACTGTTTACTGTGTGATTTTATAAGTATTTCGTTCTGCAATTAGGGTTGTAAGTGACATAATATTGTTGCGAGAGTCAAACTTCGATAAGTTGTTTTTGAAGATTTGTTTTAGTTCTTTTTTTAAAATTATGTTTGTAAAAGTTTTATTGTTGATTTATTGAATACGCGTCTGTAGAACTTTGATAGGGTTGTCCAATGAACACTGTACACAATACATATCCGATCTTGTTTTTCTAAGGGACATTTGTGGATATTGATTTTTGATTATGTTAATGGAAAAAAGTTTTAGTAAAATCCCGCAGCTGGTTGTAGAAATGAATAATGACCTAATTTTATTGATAAAAAGTGGGCGTGTTTGGATTGAGTTACGGGCACACGTATAGTACAGTCTGTGACCATCATTATCTGACCCACTTGACTATTATTCGCTAATAGTCAAGTGGGTTAGATAATGTTGGTCACAGACCCTACGATATTTCACTATCATTTTTGTTGAGGTGTCCGATGTAATGACACACATAGTAGGTACATCAATACTGAAAAATGGCCAGCAAAGTAGGTTTTACATAACTTTATCATTCCGTATTAAATAAAAATCGGCCAAGTGCAAGTCGCAGTCGCACACGAAGGGCTCCGTACCATAAACCTTAATTTTTATTATTTGTTGTCATAGCGGCAATAAAAATATACAATTGTGATTGAATTATCTACCTATTACGGTTCTTGAGATACAGCCCTCTGACAGACAGACGGACTGACAGCGGAGGCTTAGTAATAGGGTTCCGTTGGTACCCTTTGGGTTCGGATCCCTTAAAAAACATTTTTTTTATAGGCGACCCTCAATTATTACGCTTCAACAATTATTAATAACAATACCAATGCATAATTCAAAATGGCTGCCTTAAAATTGCCAAAGCGTCTAAAATTTATCTCAAAATTTAATAATCTGGGACCTAATCCAATAATTAAACAAGGGATCTGAGTAGATTTTAGTCTAGAATCGAAATTATATGTATTGGCTCAAGTAATTTATTTATGTACTAAGAGAATAACGTGGCTTGGTATATTATTAGTTTGAATTTTGAGAGATAATTGGGATAACTTTAATTAAAATATTTAAATTAGGTAAATGGTGGGACTTTTAAGATGACCAGGGTTGGAAATTGGCTTCTAAATAGTTAATGCTTGTAAAGGGTAAATTGAAAGTTCAGCCAATCAATTAGTTTTTTCGTGGAAATTTATTTAATTGTTAAAGTGTGATCGATAGATTATCATCAATGCTGTCAGTGTTCGGGACACTTTTGCCATTGACAGCGATGTGGATTATTTTTTTGATGCCCAATGATTAATTTTGTTTTTATACATAATTTCTTGATAATTAGTGTAGTTACTTTAGTCTGTATGTATACCTAAATATTTGCGTTCCTGGTTCGAAATGTACGTTTTGACTTTAATACATAGTAAAAAAAAAGATAAATCATTTATTGGGTACAAAAATAAATTAAAACTACCGAAAAAAAGACGTTTTTTAATGGCTCTTTATTTTTATTATTTTGTTGTTATAGCGGCAATAGAATTACACACTGTGACAATTTCAGCTATATACCTATTAAGGTTTTTGAGATACAGCCCGCTGACACACAGACGGACGGATGGACAGCGGAGGCTCAATCCTAGGGTTCTGTTGTTTACCCTCCGGTTACGGAACACTAAAAACACACGTAATTGATGAAACACTGAACAAAACATGTGCGAATGTCTCTTAGTTGAACTGTGAGAGTCCAGTCGAACATGTGCCAGGCTATATTTCCTGACATCCCTATCCATATCTATTCTGCTGGACCCCGGCATAAATCCTATTCAGCAGAAAAAAATACCAGCCTAAAATACAACCCTACCTAATATTGCGGATCCGTCAAAAAAATCTAGATGACAATATCCGAAAAATCCTATCAAAACCCTATCGGCATGAAAATAGGTTGAAATCGAAGCAATACCAATAGTCCTGGATCAGTGAGGGTAATAAAATCGTCCCGGACCATTCCCGGACTATCCCGGACCTCTATATGGGAAGGTCGCGACCTTATTCTCAAACGCTTTGATCCCTGAACAGCGAATCAAATCCCGGGTAGGGATGGGACATGTATCGATAGTTGCGTAATGTCCGTATCGATGTTTTTGAGTGACAGTTTTTGGTGGAGCTTTTATTTTTGGTGTTGTGTATGATTTAGAGGTTTGTTGCGAATGCAATGTTGCGCTGGACGAACTGAATAAAAACACAATATGATATCATTCATAAAATAACATTTTTAAAGGAAACCTTTGTTTAAGGGATTGTCTTAATTTGATTGTTCTATTCTAGTTATCATTTGAATCACTCTCCAAGCCTTTTGACATACCCAAAAGTACTTACCCATGTTACTTGGGGTCGGCGCATCACGTTTTTTCCTCCATTTGTCCTATCAGCCGTTTGATAATTATAACTTCACACACATAAGCTTACTAATGCTTCATCATCATCATCATCATATCAGTGAAATGCCGTCCACTGCTGGACATAGGCCTCCCCGCGCGTATCGCCTCAACAACCGGTCCTAGGTGTCTTGCATCTATCAGCTACCCGCTAATAACACTTAGCAGACAAAATCTCATTAAATTTGTTTCTTTACAATTCTTATAAAAGACTAGCTTTTGCCCGCAACTTCGAATGTCCATATCTCATTTCATCCCGTTGCCGAAAGAATATCGGGAAGTTCTCTATTAGTGCTCCCCTACACACCCCAAGAAACCTACATGCCAAATTTCAGCTGTCCACCACCAGTAGCTTCGGCTGTACGCTGTCTGCCGTCTGTCAGTCACTTACTCAGTCACTCAGTCAGTAACGGAAGAATTTATAAATTATGATTTAATTAATCACAACTTCCTTCTTATCGAATATCGACATTTCCCATCCCTTAAAATTATTCTATTAGCTCCCAGAAATTAATTTAATATATTTAAAACTGGAGCTTATCACGACCAATATACACTCTACCCGGGTAATACGAGAATTTGCCGGTCAAAGCGGTCTGTAAACAAACTAATTTTAATAAACTGACTTTGCCTTGCGTATCAAAATGTAAATTTCGGTATCAAACTTCCTTACTTAATTACATATTTGGGGTTTTTAAACATTGAAAAATTAGGTGGATTTCGTTGTAACAGAATATTATTACTTACCTTATTATGATTTACCAGGAATTTTTAATTTTTTGGGCCTTTCATCCACAATGTACCTTCTAAGAATTCTTTTCAATGGCTCTGGCGTAGAAGTTAAAAGGATTATCCCGCGCACCTTTGATTTTAAATTGGCTGTAATTATTACTTGTACTGAAAATCACTTTTCACTGGTATTACCGTTTCGCTGTTGTTATCTGGGGGGCTACTCTTTAAGCCCGAAGTCCGTAGTTTTGGGCTTAGTTGCGGGTGTATTGTACTCCGTATTACTTAACCACTAAGAATTAATGACAACGCGATTTGACAGTGAGTTTCAAATCGTGTTGTTATTCATTCTTAGAGTTCGGGTTTGGGACTAATCGTAAGTCCGTAGGTTATACGGAGTAGAATAAGCCCGAAACTACGTTCCTACTTCGGGCTTAGAGAGTAGCCCGCCTGATTAGTTTTGTTGAGTAGAGCTTCATTGACTCTGCGTTTTTGTGGTGGCTACCACTGTGTGGTAGGTTTGCCCGGAAGAAAAACATAACTGGTCTAGTGCGTGTCGGGCCACGCGCAGTTTGGGGTCCCGTATATTGGTTGGTTGACTATTACTCGTTAACTAGTAAAGCTTACTTAGCTGTGATAGTTTTCCTTTTAAATTCGTGATAAATGCTGCTACTATAATTTTTGTCACGTCTCCGTTTAGTTGGCAGAACTAGCAAAAAATATGGTTTAAAGCTTAATACTTCGCAAACAGATCCATGGACGAAAACATGATTTTACAGAAGACGCTCAATATTTTTAAACAACCTATCCAACGACATCCAACACCTTGAGATGAACGATTAAAATAATCATCGCCACTTAACGTGTAGGGTATGCCTTTCCTCTCTCACCTTCCTTCCATCCCCTTAACACTCTCAAAATTGATTTTTAAGCACGTCTTTAAAACCGTTACATTACCGCATCATTTCCATACACTCAATCATCACAGTCCATACGCCCTTTTTCCACTCAACCACCCCTGAAAGCCAGCAATCAGTCTTTCGCCAAAACGGCTCTAAAAGATCCTCGCTATATACAGGCTGTTTGATTGAATACGGAGTCGGAACAATTAATAATAACAGGAAAAATAATGTGATCAATTATGGTGGCTCGTGAAACGGTAGTGATGGATTGGGAACATCCTGTACCATCTGTTTTGGGAGTGTGGTGAGTTTCTCGAAAGGATGTCGGTGGTTTTTTTAGGGGGCTTTGTATGTTGGTAGTGTGGAGGAGCTCGTGGCTAAATAATAACAGCCGCACGGGTTGATCTTGAAGGTTAAGCAACGCTTGCCAAGGTTGGTCTGTCGATGGGTGACCATCTTAACATACCGAGTTTCCTCCGTGCCTCAGAAAGCGTGTTAAGCCGTTGGTCCCGGCTGTCATTTGTAGATGCCAAGATGTACCGTGTTACCCAGTTAAAGGGTTGCGGAGGTCTGGTAGGCAGCTGCTCCACGTGAAACACTTGTATTCAGCTGAATCCGGTTTGACTGGAAGCCGACCCCAATATAGTTGGGAAAAGGCTAGGCAGATGATGATGAGTATTTTATTTTGATTATTCGAAAACGTAGTGTTTCTGAATTCGTTCGTAGGTTATATTTTAATGTAGGTATGTAACTTAAAAAATATTGGTCAGAACATTTCAACGATTGCAAACAGAAAATATTTATTTTACTTCGGTATAATATTTAGCTTATTTTTCTGTTCATGTCGAAATTTCATACGCGATTATCCCGTTTTTCGCGTTCCGTAGGAATTTCAGGAAATCCTCTCTTAGTATTCCTCTCTTAGGTACCTTCCTTGGGGAGTGCAGGGAAGCAAAGCTGAAGCAAGTACATGCCAAGCTTCAGCTTTTTACGACCAGTTTCGGCTGTGCGTTCTGTCTGTCACTCACTCATTCACTCAATCACTCAGTAACGAAAGAACTTTATATACCTATTTGATGTATGCCCCAGTACTCAGCCATGGTAGCACCATTTGCTGATGCAGCCATTATGTCTTAAGGTGAATGCTCCAGGGTAGCCCGCGAAATTCAAATATTTTTATGTTTTTTGCAATTTACCGGTCAGTGTGAAGCTGTATGTGGACCAAATGCGATCCGCGACCGTAACGCGTATTTATCTAAAGAATTATAACCATTTTAATCATCAATATAGCCCTCTAAGTTCATGTAGTTCGAAAAAATGATTATTTCTGAAATATTCATTCTTTGCGGGCTACCCTGGAGCATCCACCTTAACATGTACAGATTATTCTAAAACCTGTTAAATTCTAAAATTTAAAATCATTTTTCCTGTCTCATCAAACGCCACAAGATTACCATCTAATATTTGCTTAATAATTAACAATCACCAGTGAACCGATACTTATATTCTCAAAGTTCACCGCTCGCGCAAATTTATTAGAATTTTACGTTTTTATCAATGGAGCCACCATTCTATTGACTTTAATGCCATTGTTGGTTTGTTCTCATTCTCACAGTAAAACGGTTTCTTGAGGTGTCCCGCCGGTTTTATGTTATCTTGGTATGAATTTTATTCTCCTACTTAGTGTTCGTTTGAATATTTTTCTTTGCTACTCTTGTCTCCCATTGCGTGACCATCTTAACATACCGAGAATTCTGCCTCGGAAAGCACGTTAGGCTGATGATCCCAGCTGTCATTTGTAGATCTTTGATATCTTTGCCAGAAAATCTGACACCAGTCTTGCCAAGGAGTACCGTGTTACCCAGTTAATGGGTTGTGGAGATCTAGTAGGCAGCCGCTCCACGTACAAAACTGGTATTCAGCTGAATCCGGTTTGACTGGAAGCCAACCCCATATAGTTGGGAAAAGGCTAGGCAGATATTGAGAAAACGCTAGATGACCCTTGTCCCCGCCTGAGTGACAGGAGCACGCAGCAGTAGGTAAACAGACTAAATAAGAACCGATCTGATCACGATTTCACGTTCAGAGATCGCACAAGAGAGAGAGGTTTAAAAGGAGACAGGGGAGGCTTTTGCCCAGCTGTGGGACGCAACAAAAACAAGGCTGTAATAAAAAGTGTGTATTCATGATGATTCCGAAAAACCTAGATTAGATAAATAGGGGAGACAGGAGAGGTCCTGCATTTAAATATACATGCATTTTTTTTGCATTAGTAGGAAACAATTATGAACCATTTCAATTTACAGTAAAAATCGTTCAGCAAGAAACCTATTTCTCTGCAAAAGAAAAAACTTCCAGTCCGCAAGCTACCACAATTTTTACGATCGAGAACGAACCGTACGACCCGATACAAACTCACACCATAGCTACAGGCTGTAACATTAATACAGGAATTAGGAGCGAGCGAACGAACGAACGAATGATAAATAATACACCCTGTATCGCCGTCAAGTGACGTCAGTGATCGAATGGCCGCCATCTTGTTTTCGACAAAAGGGACATTCACACCGAACTGGGATAATGAGAATATGAATTCGGGTTTTTTGTTTGATAGAATAGGACGTTATGAAAAGACTTGTACGAGTACTTATAGAAATATTCAGAAAAGTAATACCAGTAGGTACTTATGTATTTTTCTCGCTAAACAACGTTGCTTTGTTTCGGTTCGAAGGGTATGGGATGAAGGTGAGGTTATAAGCCAGTGTCCAGACCTTATAAGCTAGGGTCTTACGCGGATATCCTGTTTTTCCCGTTCCCGTAGGAATTTCGGCAAATTCTCGGCTGAGCGTTGTCTGTCAGTCAGTCACTCAGTAACGGAAGTCTTTTATGTATTAGGATTTCAACGTGGTTTCAAATTATTTTTTTATTGTGTTAGGCTGTATACAGAAAGAAAGCTGGCAGCCTACCAGCGCTTATAGGAACCGGCCCACGCAGGTAACCGGCGCAGGTGTTTATATGAACAAGCGCTGATAAGCGCCGAACGTCGCTGACAAGTTCCGACAATCTTCGACACGCGCCGGTGAGCGCTGGCGCCGCCTGCTATTTACAACAAGCTGCTTGCTTTATGTAACTGTTACCAGAATGGACCAGCTCCGATAAGCGCTGGTAGATCGGCGTCGGCTACCAGCTTTCTTTCTGTATACGGCCTTAGCCGCGTTTCCACTTTTAAGGCGATGACATACGCCAGCGACCTTGAGGGAACTCGTTTAACACCCGTGCGACCCAAAATTTAGTAGTTTTTGTACTTACCTACCCTATTATTCTAAGACGAATTTTATGTTGAACGCATAAAACTCAAAATTTTCATATGTCAAATTATTAAGGAAATAGTCGAATTTACATATACATAAAACACAAATACATTTTATCATTTTAAATATTTCTTTAATTTTTTTTTTAGTAATACATTTTTTCCGAAAAATTACGACACCCGTTTACACGTGATTCTCATTTTAAAATCAGCTACTCTCAGGTATCTCCGCCTTAAATGATTTCAGAGCTTAGGAATATGCATAAAAACTTGTGCTGTGAATTTAATGGAGGTTCCGAACGAACGTGTTTGAAAAACGAAAAACTATAAGATCGTTTGTCTGCCTGTTTTTATAGACTTGGCTGTATCGTTGGCCTTATAGGTCGCAGTCACAACTTCTTAGGGTTCAGGGGTAGATTCCAAGACCAAACAAAATATATATGGGTTAGTCTATTAGTTGCACAAGTCCGAGAAACCGCTTAGTCTGGATTTACGCCGAGTTCACGACACTATAAGTACTAGAAAAGTTTTGGTAGTTAAATAAATGTAAATAATCTTGATATCACTATTTACAATAACACTAACGAAAAGAAACTACTGTATAAACTTATGCTAGTAGGTATAGGCTTAAACTTGAACTTTACTGGCAAAATGTGGGTGTATTTTACACCTTTGTTTACATCCAGGCGTGGTCCGATGCCATGTCATAAACCTCACAAGAAACACAAAAGTGCAAACCAACACCGCCCATTATTGGAACCCCAACCCATTTTGTACATGACTCAATCGAACAGTCTTTAACCCATCTTCAGCCATCGATCTAACTTAGTGGTTCCCAACCTGTGGTCCACGGACCACTGGTGGTCCGCAAGGGCCTAACCATACGGTCCGCGAAAGGATAAAATTTCAATCTTTTCACCTCAAAATTAACATAAATGCAAACAAAGGGCTAATTATACAAATTTTTAGAGTTCCGAACATTCGTAAAAAACGACACCGTCATGGGAGCACTCGGGTCTCGGTTTGTCTGCTTGTCTGTCCGTTTGTCACAGTCAGTTTTTTCCGGATCTACTGGATCGATTCTGTTTTTTGATTCACATATGGAATTCTGTGACACAAACACGGACGCGTTACGTAAATAAATAAATTTTGTGTATGGGGGTCACTTTTGGAGGTCGAACTAGAATCTATATATCTTCGAAACTACTAAGCCTAAAAATTAAAAAAAAATACAGATAATACTTCTATTTTCTACTAATATTATTTAGGCCGAAGTTTGTGAGGATAGATAGATTGATGGGTGTTTGTCACATCAGAACGCCTGAAAGGATCTTCATGAAATATGGCACAGAGGTAGATTATAGTCTGGAATAACACATAGGACATTTTTTGTCATCACTCACGCGGGCGGAGCCGCAGGCGGAGCCGTAGGCGACAGCTAGCTCTGTAATAAATCAAAGTGGTCCCGACTCAAATAAAGTTTGGGATCCACTGACTGATCTAACTTGAAACTTAACTTATATTATAACACTGTAACTTGGTAGATTATTCACCCCATCCTCTCGTCTTAGTTGTGCCAATATGTATTAATTAATTAAGTTTAGTATGTTCGTGAAGTTTTCCGTTATTGATACATTGTTTGAGAAATAATTTATTGTTCACAAAGTTTTAGTTTAGTTAAGTGATTTTGCGTTGAGTTTGATAAAGTTTTAGGAAGTAATCAATAGGGGTTCTTTACGAAATTTATGTAAAGTGCTTGGTTTTTTTTTTCTATTGATAGTCACACGGCAGTATTTACTGTCTCACCACACAGGAAACACAGACTGTGGCAGGGAATTCCACTCCTTAGCTGTACGCACAATGAATGTGTTGTGGGATGTCCACATCATACCGGTGGCGCATTGCCATACGTCAAGACTTATGGTTCGATGATAGAATGGGCTTCATCATCATCATATCAGCCAAAAGACGTCAACTGCTGGACATAGGCCTCCCCCAAAGGGAAGGGGGTTATATGGGCTTGGTGGAATTAAATTATGCAATTCCGTCGCACACTCGCAAAATGCAACCGATAGAAAACCGACAGGACAGCAACTCGGCTTCGATGGTCAAGACTTTGGAGCTTCGACTCGACAAGCCTATCATTGCCGATCATCCTTTTGGCTCGTTTCTCGATTGACTCAGAAGCATTGGTACTGAAAGCGGTAAAGACATGGTATTGGAAAAGCGCGTAGATATTGTTCGGAGTTTTTTCTTCTGCCTTCATCATCGATAGTCAGGAATTTGAAATCCTGCTTGCTTAGAAACAATCCCTATCCGTTTCTCTAAGGACACTACTCACCTCAAAAACAATACTATCTCTTGATTTATTCCCCAAAAGCACCAAAAACTCTTAACTCAAAAAATTCCTCACTAATCACTAAAAATTCTTTACTAAAAAGCATTCTAACCCTTCAAACATTAAGTTAATCTAAGACAGCACAGTTTAGAAAGTGACCCCATTCGTTGTACCGGGTTCCTTACCTCCAGGCTCTTTAAATATATTGTCGTTGTCAACCTCGATACTTTTCGATAAAAATGCTCATTAAGTTTGAGTATACTTTTCGAAGTTTTTGAGGGGGAATTTTGAAATAAGAAAGCGTTGGAATTTGTTTTTTTTTTTTCTATGGATGTATAAAATCATTTCAGCCAGTTGCCGTTCACTGCTGAACGTAAGACACAATCTGGAAAATTTTATTTTCATCTTTATCGCTAAGGCATTAGGTTTGAGGTTGATTGGCAAAATTTGACAGTTTTGGTCAGCTTGATGTGCTGGATGATTCTACTTAAGTGGCCTTTTTAGATTCGCACGTTGCTACCAAAAATATTTGAACATCTGAAACCTAAGAGAACCAAAGTTACCGACATCGCCCGAAGGATCGCCAAACTAAAGTGGCAGTGGGCAGGGCACATTGCTCGCAGAACAGATGTTCGATGGGGCCGAAAAGTTCCGTACCGAAAGACGCAATGTTGGAAGGCCTCCCACTAGGTGGACCGATGAACTGGTGAAGGTCACGGGTAGCCGATGGATGCGAGACGATTGCCTATGTCCAGCAGTGGACGTTTATCGGCTGATATGTTGATAATGATGATGATCTTCAACCCAAGAGCCAACACACTCAACGTATATAAGACACACCACTATACCAACGAAGAACATAAACGAAAACGATTTAAGGTGGATGCTCCAGGGTAGCCCGCGAAATTCAAATATTTTTATGTTTTTTGCAATTTGCCGGTCAGGGTGAAGCTGTATGTGGACCAAATGCGATCTGCGACCGTAACGCGTATTTATCTAAAGAATTATAACCATTCCAAGTTCCAATTTATCCAAGTAAGTTCATGTAGTTCGAAAAAATGAATATTTCAGAAATAATCATTCTTTCGAACTACATGAACTTAGAGGGCTATATTGATGATTAAAATGGTTATAATTCTTTATAAAAATACGCGTTACGGTCGCAGATCGCATTTGGTCCACATACAGCTTCACACTGACCGGCAAATTGCAAAAAACATAAAAATATTTGAATTTCGCGGGCTACCCTGGAGCATTCACCTTAACTAATATTCATCCCAATCACTTTACCCGGCTCGCACTTGGCACATATTAAAAAAAATCAATATCCCCGAATGTCACCATAATTGAGTTGGGAACTTCGCTCGAAGCTAAATACTTGAGTTTCCTCAGATATTACCAAGTTCACTAGGGAAGGAATTTTGCGAGGTTTTTCTTCTGAATGCTATTCCGAGAGTTTTTTATTTGACACCTTCGATGTAGTTATGGTTTAGTTTGGTGATTGGATGGGGGTCGATGAACCTTGGATGTATTTAGATCAAAGAAGTGTCTGTAGCTACTAGCTACTGTCTTTAAAAAACTTTTTATAAAAAATATATTTAACATTTCTTAGTTTTTTTAACACCGACTTCCAAAATTACCATACCATAAAAAAATACCCACCGAATTGAGAACCTCCTCAATTTTTGGAAGTCGGTTAAAAAGTGACATTATTTTAATTTTATTTTATTTTATTATGATCTCCAACAAATAATACACCTTACATGATATGTTATAAAGGACAAGAACAAATATCTATGTGCTTCCTTAATTATAGGAGACCACATCATGCTATAGAGAACAATCAGTATGTAATATCTAACATATAAGACAATATAATATCGTTTAAGGATTAAAAAAATATATGTAATTAGTGATTAGTGCCAACTTCAATATCAATAATTCCAAAAGTAATAACATTAATAATAATAATCATTTTGTATTATCTCTAGAATAGTTAGTATTGAAGCTGGCAATTTGAAGTTAAAGTTAATAAAATAAAAACAAAGAGAGAATAGCAAAGATAACAGAAGAAAAAAAAAATTGCCAACAGACAAACAAAAAAAAGCAGAGCAACAAAACACTACTAGGCAGGCAGTTCAACACTTACATAAGACTGCATTTTGATGTTAACGCAGATCTAATATAAGTCACTGATCCGTACACAGTTGATTCAATTGTTGATTCAACTGTGTACGGATCAGTGACTTATATTAGATCTGCGTTAACATCAAAATGCAGTCTTATTTTAAGGAGAGTAGCTTATCGCATATCCCGTCTTTTCCCGTTCCCGTAGGAATTTCAGGAAATTCTCTTAGTGCTTCTCTACGTAGAGTAGCGAAACTTCTGCCAAATTTCAGCTTTCTACGGCCTGTAGTTTAGGCTGTACACTGTCTGCCATTCACTTAGGTTCGCAATCAGTCAGTAATGGAAGAATATTTGGATTTTAGATTTTTTTTATATCAAGAGTGAATAGGTTATTTCCAGGCAAGCATGCTCCATCTTCGACCACATCCTCGCTTACCATCAGGTGAGATAGTGGTCAAACGCGTGCCTACCAATAGTAAAAAAATAAAAAAAAACATCGCTAATTGTATGTCATTTTGTCACTGCTTTAAGACTTACCAGGTAAGTATTTGCCAGGGCTGCTTTTAATTACTTATGTACTATAGATTTTTAGGAAAAATGATGTATTTAGGAAGTTTATGACTGAGTAATCAATTTCTTATTTTACAAAGGGCCAATAGCACTCATCATCTGCCTAGCCTTTTCCCAACTATATTGGGGTCGGCTTCCAGTCAAACCGGATTCAGCTGCATACCAGTGTTTTACGTGGAGCGACTGCCTACCAGACTCCACAACCCATTAACACGGTAACACGATACTTCTTGGCAAGACTGAAGTCAGATTTACTGGCTTCTGACAATCCGTAACGACTGCGAAAGATCTACAAAGGACACCCGGGACCAATGGCTTAACGTGCTTTCCGAGGCACGGAGGAAACTCGGTATATTAAGATGGTCACCCATCCACAGACCAACCTTGGCAAGCGTAGCTTAACCTTAAAGATCGACCCGTGCGGCTATTATTATTTAGCCACGAGCTCCTCAAAGGGCCAATAGCACTATCTGTAAAAAAAAACACTTCTGATGTCCTTACGTATTGATAGAATAGCTTCTGCCAGCGGCTTCGCCCGCGTGCTCCCTAGGGAACATACTCCCAGGATAAAAAGTATATGTCCTTACTCAGACTCTAGACTATCTGTGTACCAAATTTCATTTAAATCGGTTAAGTAGTATTGACGTGAAAGCACAACAGACAGACAGAGTTACTTTCGCATTGTAATATTAAGTAAGCGATGGAGATCTTACGAACGTGAACGCAGCTTCAAAAATTGTAGAATTGACAATCAGGATGCATAGGAATGGATTTTTTCGGTTATTACTACGGAGATACATTTAATTTCATTTGTAAACTACTCTCAGGAGGCTGTTCCTTGAATCGATAAATATACTAATAAAAAGTTTAAACGACAAAACGGTTCCAAACTAACTCATTTATTTTACTTTGAAAACTGACCTACAAAGCGTAGTTAATAAAACCTCAATAATGAAAGTTATGAGCAATTGAAATGCCAATTAAAGGAGAACTATTTAATTGATGATTGTTCTCGCACGTTTTGTAGAAATTATTTTCTATTAATTGAACTCGTTTTGCGGTAAAATGAGGTTTATTTGTGAGGACAAACGGTTTAAAATTAATATTTTGCAGCCTTTGTTGGGTTGCTTGAATGATTGAAAATGCATGCAATTGTTCATCAATTAAATTCACTTTTCTTTTTAATTTAATTTTTATTTGAGATGGGTACCGTGTTACCCAGTTAATGGGTTGTGGAGGTCTGGTAGGCAGCCGCTCCACGTAAAACACTGGTATTCAGCTGAATCCGGTTTGACTGGAAGCCGACCCCAAAGTAGTTGGGAAAAGGCTGGGCAGATGATGATGATGATGATGATTTGAGATGGGTTTTTTCTTGACTTCCAATTCAGAGGTGACAGAAACAAAGTCTACGATGGAGCGAGCTTACCCAGAACAAGCTTGTTGACTCTGAAGAGATTAGGGTTGAATGCGTTTGGAAACAAAGACGCTTAGTGCGAAACTCGCACTAGCGTTTCCAAAAGACGTTTGGAAACGCTTAGTGTGAATTGGTGTAATAGGTTAGGTAGGGATAGTAGGTAGCTTGCAGTGCGTCTAAATTCGATATTCGATGCTAGAAGGGGAACGCTTGCCAAGGTTGGTCTGTGGATGGGTGACCATCTTAATATACCGAGTTTTCTCCGTGCCTCGGAAAGCACGTTAAGCCGTTGGTCCCGGCTGTCATTTGTAGATCTTTGGCAGTCGTTACGGATTGTCAGAAGCCAGTAAATCTGACTCCAGTCCCGCCAAGAAGTACCATGTTACCTAGTTAATGGGTTGTGGAGGTCTGGTAGGCAGCCGCTCCACGTAAAACACTGGTATTCAGCTGAATCCGGTTTGACTGGAAGCCGAACCCAATATAGTTGGGAAAAGGCTAGGCAGATGATGATGATGCTAGAAGGGGACCGGTGTGATGAGGTCGTGGAGTTCTTCATTCGTTCATGTTTTAATTGATCAGCATCATCTAATTAAAGTTAATCCGTGGACAATAGTGTGGGTTATATGTGGAACGCAAAGGGCACTAGGAGGAACACGGATGGTATTTAGTCAGTATGGGTCTGACAGTCCCTTCTGCTTCGCCCAGAGCTGGAGGAGTCATTTGATGATTTCCCTTTCTTTCAAAAAAAAACAAAATCTTGTACAAATGAAAACAAGCACGTGGTAATCCCTGCTTCTCAAAAGACACATGTCTCAAAATAGGTCGCCTTATCTTTCCAAATCTAAGATACAGTGGGCGTCCAAATAATGTTTATTTTGGCCCCAAGTGTGGGTATCTTCACAATAACATCCCCCCAAGAGCGCAAGCCGATTTGGTCTGTGCGGGAGGCCTGTATTCGGGCGCTGGAATTAGGACACCGGGTAAAACAATATGCATGGGTAATATTCGCTAATTATAACTTAATGTTACATTTTAATAGCCTCGAGAAATGGCATGCATTATTTCTGCAAATTGTATTATGTTGAACAATATTTATAAAAATAACCAAAAATTAAAGTGTCAGCTTTTTACTACGAATAAATGCATATGAAAGTAAAAAGATACGACTCATATATCAATAACACTGTTTTAAAAAATGTTGTCTCTTGATCTGGAATTGGCAGACAGCAGATGCTATATTGAGTAAGAAAAAGTATTAGGGTTCCTTGCAAAGAAATAAAACCTATGAAATCGTTAACAGATGCGGATAAAGTCGCGGCCAACAGCTAATTTTGTAATAAGACCGTTCATGTAAAAGCACGAATAAAATATTTACAAATCTCCATTAAAACAAATCCATTATTGTACTAACGCAGTCAAAACACTATTAATCTTCAATTACTGCACTAAAAAGCGTAATTTTAACCATAATTCTCTTTAATCCATAAAAATATAAACACTACTGTGTTTACATGACATCCTTACTTTAAAATTGCATCGTAAACGATTTAAAATAAGTGGCCATTTTGAGACTAGGGCTGTCCCATTAAAAATATATTTAATAATAAATTTAAATACGTTGTTGAAGCGTATAGCTTTCCATGGTGAAATTTCACGTATAAATAATTATGTATTCCCGCCAAATTTGACAGCTAGCAGATAGCTTTAGAAATTCGTGCGTCCCTTTTGAAAAACTTTTCAGTTGTACATTGTGCATTTACATTTATTTCAATTTCTGTTATAAACCTACCTTGCCTTTTTACCTATGATAATCCTATAATAATCCTATCTTACCACCACAACCTAACACTTCTAGCTTCTGATTTTCTGGCTATCTGCGATAGTCAGGGGTCACTGTACCTCCATTTTACTGGTTGAACACTCATTCACTGCCCGAGCTTGGCAAGCGGTGGTCAATTTTTGTTCTTTAATTAATGAGTAGAAGCCAATCAGAATCGATACCTTTTATTGCGTACTAGTTGACCCACGCAACTTCGTCTGCGTCACAGTTTTCATTTCTGCTCCGCTCCTATAGGTCTTAGCTTGATGATAGATAGATCGATAAATGGGCTATCCAACACTGAAAAAATTTTTCAAATCGAGCGTTCAAGTAAACAAACCATCAAACTCTTCAGCTTTATATATTATTATAGATTATAGATATAGATTGACATCATCGAAAACACTGTTACAAAATACTAGTTCGAGTAAGTATACTCGTTTAATAAAAACCTCGTTTGTACAAAATAAGCTTTCAATCTAGTATTTTCCAAGAATACTCCCCGATACGGCGGCATATCAACCAAGTACCTGTATAATTTATGCTTGTGTGCTAGAGATTAGATTGTCTATGCTAATCTCCGTTCCAGGAAATACCTAGGACCTAGGATTATGTAGTTTATTAGTAAGGTAGATTGGATCGGAACTGGTTTTAATAATGTCTTTTGAGCTCATAAGTTTAGCTAGAAGTATCATGCGTGGATGTAATGGTTTGATTGAGTGGGTATATGTTATGTCTATTTTTTATTCTAGGTACCGGGTGGAAAAAGACATAAGATATTAATACGTAAACCAATTAAGTATAAAAATCATTTCTAAATATGTTTTTTTTAGTCGTGTAACAAACAATAATAATAAAAGCCTCATGTTTTATCTTTTATTGAAACTTTAACGAACCTAACGTCGTCCGACGATAATAAAACATATACACATTAACCCCGTCATATTAAAAGTTCTATACACGAACATACTTAAAAGAGCAAGGCTATTGCTAGAGCTCAAAACGAGCAATTCCTAATGGAAAAACCTAATATCACTTTGCACAAACCAAGGTTCGAATACAGAGAAACTAGGTCTTTAGCAATGACGTATAATATGGACGCGTCATGCACTAAGATCACAGATCTTAAAAACAGCGTAAGCACAATCGGTAGCTACGTAAACGCGCAGGGTATGGGATTGCGATAGTTTTTAATATTTTTTTTTGTTTTTATCTTCTTTTTATGTTGCTATTTTAGAGAGCAATTTGCATTTGAAAGAGCGCCAACCATCCCGGTCTTGAGCAGTCCGCATCCAGCCGCTGCCAGCCATCTTCTTCAAATCAGTGCTCGTATACGCGGTCTCCACTCTAATACTTGCCTACTCCATCGGCCTTCTGTCCGCCTATAGACATGGCCGGACCACTTCCACTTCAGTGTTGGTGTAGAATCAGCATGCTGAAGCGGTGACTTTAATTCTCTGGCGAATGACTTCGCAGCAAATTCTATCCGCCAGAGAAACCCCGAGTATTACTCTCTCCATTGCACGCTAAGCAAACTTGAATTTGTGGAGCAGGCCTAGGCCTAGGTCTACTTTGCAGCTCCGTAAGTTATACATTTACGTATAGCAATAAGAAACAACTTAAAAGCTTCATCATTAATATCCAATAGCCTATAATGAAGAACCCACCCAAAGTTTAATATCGACTTTATCCAATATATTGTATTTAAATACAATATTGCAATATGCTAATCTCGTACCTCGACGCCAATGTAACATGGAAATTAGACAGTATTATATGAGCGTGTGGGTTTGTTCACTGAATCACGATTTTATCTTAGGAGATAATACATTTCATACACAAAAAAAATGTGTTAAGCAATCTGTCTTTATGTCAAACGTAATTTTTTTTTTTGTTGTTTTTTATTTTATTTTCTTTATTCATTTTATTTATAGGTAGGATCTGTGACCATCATTACCTAACCCACTTGACTATGTGCGAATAAGTGTCAAGTGGGTTAGATAATGTTGGTCACAGACTGTACATATGAGTAACATTTTTAAAATTTCAATTTTTTTTTATTATTATTATTGATGGATGCCTTTGACCACAATCTCAACTGACGGAAAGCAATGATGTTATCGAAAATGGAACACGCTTGTCAAGAAGTAACCTATTCACTCTTGACTAAAAGACCCCCAGGTTGTAGCTATCAGCAAACACCGACTACGGCGGGGGATTCTTTGCGGTTTCCATTTACCACTAAATTTCTATATTTTGAGAAAAAACATTTCTTTAAAATATTACCCATTTTAGAAATAGGTTCACAGGTTTTGGTACTTTTTAAAAAAAAACAAAAAAAGAACAGTGATGACATAGAATACCAGGTTTTAATATCGATACGTATTTTCGACAACCCTACAAAATGTATTTCTGTACTGCATCATATTCACGATTACCAATTTACTTTTGTTTTAAAATCTACTTTATGATCAACTCTAAAAGTTCATATTAGTTTGCCTATACTTTTACTGCAGCTGTAAGTGTACAATAATAAGACCTACAATAAAATACTTTAATACCACACATTAAGGTTTCAAATGCTTTCATAATAACTCCTCTGAAGATTACCAATCAAAATTATTCTTACGACAATACACTTTAGTTGGTGGTAATAAAGTATAAAATCGTTTGTTCATCGGTTTTCTATAGGAGTTCTTGCTATAATTATTTCGGTTCCCGTACTTAATGTTAGTGGTTGTCGGTTGGTTTATACAGTAGGATTAATAATTTCCTTATTGTGTTTAGAAATTCCTTAAAAAACGTTTTTAATAGGTACTTACTTGCCGATGAAGAAGTCCCTATAAGTACTTCCTTCTTGTCTTGAAAAATCCATATACCTATTGAATCCGTTTTATAGGTATTAAAATTATATAAATAAAAACCGGCCAAGTGCGACTCGGACTCTCAGACGAAAGGTTCCGTACCATAAACCATTTTTTATTTATTTATTGTTATAGCGGCAATAGAAATACATACTATGCGAAAATTTCAACTGTCTTCCTATTACGGCTCTTGAGATACAGCCCGCTGACAGACGGATGCACGACAGACGAACAGCGGAGACTTAGTAATACGGTTCCGTTTGTTACCCTGCGGGTAAGGAACCCTAAAAATGAAAACAAACAAGTACCTTCGGGTCACTTTAGCATAACCAGAAAGCACATCACGGTACCGGTCACTGTCAAATTTTCCCAATCAACCTTGAACCTAATACGTTAGCAATAAAGATGAAAATTAAAGGAGATGTTCCAAAATGTATGGACCCTGGGCCAGGTCCTTGTACACTATACTTAAAAATAGAGAAATATATTTAAAACACTTCTCAATTGTCCAATTTCTTTAAAATGGCTTTGTTTGCGTGTAAAACAAAAGAAATTACACTTGAAATTGCAACACGCAACAAAAACCCGTCATGGCGTTAAACTGTCATTTTGATTGATAAATGACGTTTGACATTTACTTCTGACATATTTAATTACCGGCAACTAGACGGAAGTGACTGAATAGACATTGTTATGACAGCTGACAGTTATTTTTCTATGATTTGTAACTAAATCGGTGCGACGCCATATTGAAAATCGATAAAAGTAATTTATAAACATCAATTAACTACCACAACAGAAAAGATTTAAATGAATTAAATGTATTTTTCCGGAATTCTACGGATTTTTCTCTTTTTTATGAGGTAATGTACATAGACATGGCCCATTTTGAAACATCTCCTTTGACAATTTGTTGTGTTATTATGATTGATTATCTATTCTATTATTTAAATTTTAATTAATGTAACGTATCCTAATTTATTTGTTATTTTTATAGTTTTAATTTATAATTTATTATTTTCAATGTTTTAATTTTATTTTGAATTTTTTTATTGTACTATATTTTAATTTAACTGCTTGACATTTTAAATTCAATGTGTTTTTTAAATTTTAATTTGTTATCAACATTTAATTCCATTTTAGTTTTCGTTATTGATTATACAAGTGCTTTGCACACCTATAAGTGACAAATTCACCGTTAAACTGTTAAATATAATACATTAATTGTAATGATTTAGTGAATAAGTCAATAAATAAATAAATCATCATCATCTGCCTAGCCTTCCCCCAACTATAGGTATTGGGGTCGGCTTCCAGTCAAACCGGATTCAGCTGAATACCAGTGTTTTACGCTGAGTGGCTGCCTCAAACCTACACAACCCTTAACTGGGTAACACGGTACATCTTGCCAAGACTGAAGTCAGATTTACTGGCTTCTGACAGTCCGTTTCGACTGCCAAAGATC
Source organism: Lacanobia oleracea (assembly GCA_950371165.1). Lineage (NCBI taxonomy): Eukaryota > Metazoa > Arthropoda > Insecta > Lepidoptera > Noctuidae > Lacanobia > Lacanobia oleracea. Next base: position 2,994,265 of record OX493412.1, on the reverse strand, counting down.
CACAAATAACAGCCGGGACCAACGGCTTAACATGCTTTCCGAGGCACGGAGGAAACTCGTTATGTTTAAGATGGTCACCCATCCACAGACCGACCTTGGCAAGCGTTGCTTAATCTTCAAGATCGACCCGTGCGGCTGTTATTATTTAGCCACGAGCTCCTCCTAAATAAATAAATAATTAATGATTATCCTAAAGTGGCTTTTTTAGCCCCGCTGTTATATAGCTAGTAAATACGTATCAGACCAATCGTTAATCGTCACGATTCCGTGACAACAGTAGATTGTATCCAAAAGGGTGGGTGTCGTATCACGCACGATCTTGAGCCGAAGCAAACGTTTTGTCGATCCATTAATATGTATGAGAATAGTTAATTTACGCAAAAATAATGTTTAGATTTCTTATTAGAAGTTGGTAAGTGGGGTCGTGGATAAATATGTACTTGTAATTGTCAAATTGAAAAAAATAGCCAAATGCGAGTCGGACTCGTCTACAGAGGGTTCCATACAAATTTGTGAAGACTATATTTTTTATGATTTAATTACAAATTTATAGTTTTCAGACTTTTTCCTACACTTGTAGTATTAGACGGTATTAAATGCTAAATTTCATAATTCTAGGTCAACGGGAAATTTGATGAATTTTGATTTCCGAGAGAGTATCGAAATGTACGTATTTTTGCGGCATAAACGGCCGTTTTTTTTTCACGTTAACTTAGAACTTTGATTTTTTCACAGCTTCCAGGGACCGTAGACTTGAGTATATTGTTTTAATTTCAACTTAATACCTCCACGCGTTCCCGAGATAAAGGGTCTTGACAGACAGACGGACGGACAACAAAGTGATCTTATAAGGGTTCCGTTTTTTCCTTTTGATGTACGTAACCCTAAAAAGCAAACACGCGCAAAACGTTTTAGGAACACATTCATTGTGCGTACAGCTAAGGAGTGAAATTCTTTGCCGGAGTCTGTGTTTCCTGATAGCTACGACCTGGATGGAAGCTACAACAAAAAACATGCCACAGTCGAATCACCTATGCGTAAACAAATTAACACATCTAGGTAAGTATTTTAGAAATCGTACACTTGTCACACCAAAAAAGGCACCTCACATCCTCGACTTTCCAATTGTTTCAACAACTATCTTTATTTTCTCAATCACACCGCCTTATAAGGAACTTGTCAAAATGTCTTCATTTTACAAGTCCTATAAAAACAAATTTAAAAGTCAATGTAGTACTTTAAGTCCAAACAAAACTAAGGAAATTTATTTTTTGAGACAATTGTTTTGAATTAGCGCCCGCCAAACATGGTAGACACAGATGTCAGACTTGTCGTGTTAATTCACGCACTTGTCGCAGTCGCGAGTGTGGAGAGGCTCTTAGCTTGTGACGTAGGGCCACTTGGTGGTGTAAGTTATGAGCGGTAGCGATTTAGAAGAAAAAAAAATATTTATTTTTTCCATAATATCATTTATTTTAATACTAGCTGCCAGCCGCGGCTCCGGCCGCGTGAATGTAAAAAACTATCGCAAGGAAACATACTCCAGAGATTAAAAGTATAATTTAAAGTGTTATTCCAGACTATGGTCTACCTCTTTGCCAAATTTCATCAAGATCCCTTTAGCCGTTCTGACGTGATTTAGTAACAAACATTCATTCAAACTTTCGTATTTGTAATATTAATTTAGATAATATAGATTGCATTCCGCGGCATTCATAAAAACTCTGTTACTAAAAATAAAACCAGATTAAGGACAAAAAAAACAGAATCAAAAGCATAAATAATTTCCAAAAAAATTAAGCCATTATTTTATTATATCTTTACTCATTATACTTTTTTTTTGTTTTCAAATAAATTAATATATTTTAGTCCTTTGCATTACTTTAAAACAAATAAAAAGAAGCACTTGAACAAATACCTACCTACTTGTATCAATATAAATAAAATAACGAATGCAAATTGAATTTTAATTATTTGCATAGCTGCGAAAATGTTTGTTTGATCCATAATTTAATATGCAAGTACAGTCATGTTAAGCATGAAATGTTTTACATAAACAATAATTATAAAGGCAAAACGCTTTCAGTTTCAGTAAACACGATTATAATATTGTTTGTTTTCTTTTGTGTTTTTAGTAAACATAGGAATGGTTTTTGAATAATGTTTGCTCGTTTATATTTCAACAACTTCTATTTAATATTTTTTGCACAGCTAGATGGTCATTGCTGAACAGTATCAAGATAAGTGTAACTTAAAAAGCATCACTTATCAGTTTCAGTATATTTGCCACCTAGAGCACAAACATATGAAAAAAGTATAGAATAGTAAATACACTCGGCAATCATATCTTCAATCCAGTATCTTCAAGGAAACATAAGTAAATTACTAACATTAATTCACATAAATCAAAAGTGAATTATAGTGTTAATAGTCCAGTAGAAATCGACGCTAAAAAAAGGTTGAATTCGCAAAGCTGGATGTAGTTCTGTTTTGAGTTGTCAATATTTTGCTACGGACGGGAGCAATACTTAACATTGACAATTTGCGAGATTAATTAACCACCTATGAAGGGCTGTATCTTGGTATCTATAATGTTCATAGAGCTGCGGTTCGCTTTTGTAGCAAAAAAAGAAAAAAGTCCCAAAATTTTGCAGTTTATTCGGTGATGCGCAGCGAGCACAAGTTTTTCGAAGTTGCAAATTCACACTATTCTAACTGATCCATACAACATACCATAAAATCAGAGCTACATGCAACTTTGCGAAGTTAATGTTATTTTCACTGGGATGTAAAGTTTGTAAATAAGTACGACAGAAGAAAACGTTTTGCACTTGTTAACCCCAACAAACATGGGCTATGGGTCAAACGATGATGACTAACTAAACTACATAAATTTCACAAAATCGCTACTTCTCCGCTCCCTCTACCCGCTTACAATATTACCTACAGAGTACATTCACCTCACTTAACTCGCTACAAACTCAATACCCACTTGAGATGAACAGTGTCGAATTAACAACTGATTTACATCTTCTATGTTATTGAACACCGATGACGGATTCAAGGTTAAGGGGGGCTTTGCATAAATTGATCGATTTGTAGTAGTTCATCAAGGGTAAGGTGAAGATGGGTGACTGTAGTTCAGAAAATGATCGACTTTTTCGTTTACTATAGGCTTTTTAATCCAACATACTGACAATATATGAAAAAGTAGCCAAGTTTTTAGCAAAGCTTTTGTCGTCAAATATGTTATGACAGTTAAAAAAGAATAAATACTAAAACTTATCAATTTCAACAAAAATATTTATTTATTTAGTTTATGATTGCTTCCAAGACAGTTGAATAATGACTCCAGAAATCATTGTTTTGACACTTATTTGGTTGGTTTGCCACTGCATATTTCGGCAAACCGAAAGCATGTACATTTGTTGAGAATAGCTTGTCATGTGTACCGAGGTCATAAAAGCAGTCGCTTGAAGTAAAATACTGGTAAAATTTAAGAAAGGATTACCATTTTTATTAATTTAAACTAAAAAACATTATTACAGTAGTAAAATATTAAATCCTAAAAAGAAAAATAAATTGGTAAATATCTCTTTCAAGCTAAATATATTAATTTAGATTGAAAACCGACCTCAGCATATTCGGTAAAATGTAAGGTAAATTGATCAATTTAGTTTAGTCCCAAAAACAAAGTTACAATTTAATTTGTACCACACTCCGAACCGCTACTTCTCCGCTTCTCGCTACCCGCTAACAACGCCACCTACAAAGTTCACTAACCCTGGTTAGTCTCGCCGCTAACTCGACAAGTCGACACCCACTTCAGACAGTGTCATATTAGCAACCAATATACTTCCATTGTTTCTTTTGTTTATGTCAAATAACAATTATTTTGAATAACAATATTGAAGGTTCCTTTTTTGAATGGGAAGAGGTTTTTGGCCTGAAGGGCGTTTACAGGTTAATCGTATTTTGTGTTAGGAGTTATTTTGGGTTGAAGGTTATTAATTGTGTTAACCCTATAGTAATTTGGTTGCCAAGATAAAATGCTAGACAGATTAACGGTAACCGTGGGTAGTATTTGAGATTATGTCAAAGTTTTCTGGTGAGATAAGTTTATCCATGTTTTCTGTAAGTAAAAATAAATCATGCTTAGAGAGTGGCCCCTTGTTAATTAATGAATTCATGTTTAATATTATTAAAACTAGAAAAAATACGATTATACGCTTCTATACATACATTTCATTACGATCCCTGAAAGATTCCAGAATTCGAGTTCAACAAAAAAAAACCACTTAGTATAATATACGCAATATTTTTTCTGTGGTTATTAAGGTTTTAAAACAACTGACATGTGACAGCGTTGACACTAGTTAAAAGCGTCATTTAATATTTGAAACTCGCACATGGCTATCAAAAACCCATGTAATTAAATAAAAAGATATGGAATAAACATCTGTTAGACATTTTGTCGTTTGTTTCTATGCGTGAGTTCGAATCTGTGACCCTGAACACAAAAGGCGCCTGATTAATGCAAAACCTACGTAATCTCATAATACATAGCCAAGTTAAATGTACTCATCATCAGCTGCCTAGCCTTTTCCAAAATATATTAGGGTCGGCTTCTAGGTTCGAGGCGCTCGTGGCTTAATAATAACAGCCGCAAGGTTCAAGGTTAAGCAACGCTTGCCTAGGTTGGTCTGTGGATGGGTGACCATCTTAACATAACGAGTTTCCTCCGTGCCTCGGAAAGCACGATAAGCCGTTGGTCCCGGCTGTCATTTGTAGATTTTTGTCAGTCATTACGGATAGTCAGAAGCCAGTAAATCTGACTCCAGTCTTGCCATGAAGTACTGTGTTACCCAGTTGTTGTGGAGGTTAGCGTGGAGCGGCTGCCTACCAGACCTCCACAACCCATTATCCGGGTAAAACAGTACTTCTTATCAAGACTGGTGTCAGATTACTCAGCTTCTGACAATCCGTAATGACTGCCAAATAACTCAAAACACAAGTTGCAATTAGTTTTGACTCTTTATTGGCTTTTTTTACGTGGTTTTCGGCTGAAACGTTTTCCAATAGGCCTCAGCAAAAACAAATGAAAGCCGGGATCAACGGCTTAAAGTGCTTTCTGAGACACGGAGAAATCTCGAAATGTTAAGATTAGTATCCTAGCTATCTATCCACAGACAGACCTCGGCAAGCGTGGCTTCACCTTGAAGATTCACCAAATCCTTACTTCTCTATATATATAAAAGAAAGTCGTGTTAGTTACACTATTTATAACTCAAGAATGGCTGTACCGATATGGCTGAAAATTGGTGGGTAGGTAGCTTAGAGCCAGGAGACGGGCATAGGATACTGTTTATCCCGTAGGGTAGGTAGGGTAGGTAGGGTATATTATATACTGAATGTCTTTATATATACTGACTTCTAAAACATTACTTCGAAGAAATTCAGGCTTAAGTTAGGTAGACACGTTTCGCTGAGAATAAAGTATTTTGAAAACGGCCATCACGTTTTTATGATGTAGAAAAGGTCTAGAAAAGGCGATGTCAGGTGCCCATCCTTCAGTATCCTTACTTTAATATTTATCAATGCCAAAGTAACTCTGTCTGTTTGTCGCGCTTTCACGCCAAGTTTTAGCGTGAAAGCGATGAAATTTGGTACACAGATAGTCTAGAGCCTGAGAAAGGACATAGGCTACTTTTTATCCCGGGTGTATGTTCCCTAGACCACGCGTTAAGTATACTAGATTTCGCCAGCGGCTTCGCCCGCGAAAAAAAAAAGAAAAAAATAATAAATAAATAATAATAAAATAAAAAATAGTCTTTACTATTCATTTTCCATTAAAAATATGATTTCAATGGAATGGTTCTGTGTTATGTTTTCACTACAAACACTGCAGACTCCTTACAGGTTTTGCTTTGATATTTAGGTATAAAAGTATTATCACCTCTTTTTTCAAAATTTTTAGGCTCAGTAGTTTATAGTAATTTTTGGTCTAATCTCTTCAATAATTTCAAAACTATTAATTTTAAAATTATTAAAAATATATAATTAAAACCCTCACAGTATGCCTTTTCATTTAAATGAGTCACTTTTATAAACCCCCAAAAGTGAGCCACAAACTAAAAATTAATTAATTAACGTAACACGTCCGAGTTTGGATCACAGAAGTCCATATGCGTACCAAATTTCAACATAATCGGTCTTGTAGACCCGGAGAAAACTGGCTGTGACAGACGGACAGACAGACACTCGAGTGATCCTATAAGGGTCCCGTTTAATACGGATGTTCGGAACTCTAAAACCAGGTTTTTCATACAAATTTCTGACATATTGCAACAGCATTCTGACATAATTATGTGTACTGATGTATATATATACAGTTTAATTAACACCACGATTTTCTTTTGTTACAGTGCTGGTTGTCGCAACAGCTTTCCAGCAGCAATACTTCAGGGTGGTCCCTCGAAGTCTAAGAGTACAAGAAGGAGCTGAGGCAGTTCTAGAATGTGCTGTTGCCAATCTAGCGGGCCAGGTGCAGTGGGCGAAGGATGGATTTGCACTTGGTAAGTAGTATTTATTAAACTTTAATTTGGTAGGAAGAGAGAGAAAAGACTGTACTTCTTGGCAATACTGTTGTCAAATTTCTGGCTGCTGACAATCCATAACGGCTGCAAAATATCTATGAAATGGTAAAATAATAAAAACAAATTTATTCTAGTTTGAAACGTCAAAACGAGTGCCTCGCGGTAATGCTACATAAGTTCAGTTCAGCGCCTGACACTGGTTTCAACTGAACCTAAGATTACGAGGTGTTTAGTACGTAAATAGAGCGAGTGTCTAAATAGTAACAGCCTCACTGTTCGGTCTTCCAGGTTAAGCAATACAGCACAGCATCGATAAGGGTCAGAGTCCATCTATTCGTGTCCACATATTTCGTGTCTCGGAAAGCATGTTAAGCTTTTAGTTACAGCTTCTCCTCATAGATTTTTGTCAGTCACGATTCGTTGGAAGCTTTATCGTGGTTTTCGTCGTTCTACTTTTCTATTATTTATTTGAGTCAAATCACAAAATCCGGGCGACTTCTGAAAAAAAAACAGATACCGGCCCGGACGTAAGCGATTTTCAACAAAAATCCTGAAAGGATAATCTTCAGTGTGTGGAAACTTTTGTGAACCTAAAAAATCTATCGAATATTTATTCTTCGATACTGACAGATTGCGGCTGAGATACGATTGCGTAAATCATCTGCCTAGCCTTTTCCCAACTATATTGGGGTCGGCTTCCACTAAAACCGGATTTAGCTGAATACCAGTATATTACATGGAGCGGCTGCCTATCAGACCTCCACAACCCATTAACTGGGTAACACGGTACTTCATGGCAAGACTGGAGTCAGATTTACTGGCTTCTGACTATCTGTAACAACTGCCAAAGATCTACAAATGACAGTCGGGACCAACGGCTTAACGTACTTTCCGAGGCACGGAGGAAACTCGTTATGTTAAGATGGTCACCCATCCACAGACCAACCTAGGCAAGCGTTGCTTAATGCGTTATTGTTTCGCAATGAGCTACTCCGAACGTTGCTTAAGAATTATTAGAATAGGGTATTTTACAATATTTTTTGAAAATCTATCAGACGGACTAATTAGTTTTTTTTTAGTAAAATACCCCATTGTCACTCTGATCCTTACAAGCTCCTAACACACTCGTATAAAATTAAACCCATTAACAAAATCGTATAGTCCGAAAATCCTTCAAAGCATGTTATAAACTTCGTATAATAATCAGCATTAAGGCAATTTAATGATATTTGTTATAAACCTAACTTAGCCCATTGTTCAGGCTTAACTGTTCCAGAGAAGGTTTATGAGCTTCATTATGTTTTGGTTCTAGAATAAGCCCCAGATAACATAGAATTTAGGTACGGGTCTTAATTAGAAAGGCTTTTTCTATTTTATGCTGATATGAGGGAAAATGTATCGGCGAGTAACTCTGTCCCGTTGGGACAAAGGAATGAGTGTAGATCACCGCCTTTGCTTGATTGTGTTTTGAGACCAGCATCTGTAGGTTCGCTTTTAATGATTACTGGTATATTTATATTCAACGGCTAGCTTTTGCCTGCGAGTTTGTATGTGCATATCCCGTTTTTTCCGTTCCCGTAGGAATTTCGGGAAATCTCCTCTTAATGCTCCCCCCCTTAGTGCCAAGTTTCAGCTTTCTACGATCAGTAGTTTTGGCTGTGCATTGTGTGTCAGTTACGGAAGAATCAATAAATATATATATAATTCTTCCGTTACTGAGTGACTGAGTGACTGACAGACAATGCACAGCCGAAACTACTGGTTGTAGAAAATTGAAATTTGGTGTGTAGATTTCTTGGGGAGTGTAGGGGAGCACTAAGAGAGGATATCCCGAAATTCCTGAGGAAACGGGTAAACACGGGATATGCGCGTACGAAGCCGCGAAGAAGCGCAAAAGCTAAAATACAACGGCTTGCTTTTGCCCGTCACTTTGTGCATATCTCGTTTTTTCCGTTCCGGTAGAAATTGCGGGAAATTCGCTCGTAATCCCCTCTCCCCCTTAGTGCCATATTCCAGCGCTCTACGGTCAGTAGTTTCAGCTGTTCATTGTCTATCAGTCACCGTTTACGGAAGCATTGTATAGGTATACATATTAGGATTAGTCGGCACGAGGAGCTCGTGGCTAAATAATAACAGCCGCACGGATCGCTCTTGAAGGTTAAGCAACGCTTGCCAAGGTTGGTCTGTGGATGGGTGGCCATCTTAACATACCGAGTTTCCTCCGTGCCTCGGAAAGCACGTGAAGCCGTGGGTCCCGGCTGTCATTTGTACATCTTTGGCATTCGTTACGGATTGTCAGAAGCTAGTAAATCTGACTCCAATCTTGCCATGAAGTACCGTGTTACCCTGTTAATAGGTTGTGGAGGTCAGGGTGCTTACTCTGGAATATAATTCCGATAGATCGACATTGGTCAAACGTCAGTTGGTTGATTTAATGGTCAGGGATTGGCTGGACTCACTGAGTCTAGCCAATCCCTGACGTTTGACTGACAATTCCAATGTCGATCTATCGGAATTATATTCGAGAGTAAGCACCCTGGTAGGCATGCCGCTCCACGTAAAACACTGGTATTCAGTTGAATCCGGTTTAACTAGAAGCCGACCCCAATATAGTTGGGAAAAGACTAGGTAGTTGATGACATATTAGGATTAGTTACTTTTCGACGTCCAATAGCGTTAACCAAACAAAACTCGATTGTTAACTTTTGATGCTATATTAATGAGCATAAATGTCTAACACTCAGTGTTTGCGAATTTCCAAAGCTACTTATTCAAGGTATTGAAATTTCGCAAACACAGATCGATAGTTTTTATTTCTCTTTTATAAACTCAAATCTTAATAATATAGTAGGCAGTAATTTAGTACTTATTATTCATTGAAGTTTCTAGGTTTTGTATGGTCTGTTTGAGCGTTCTAAACGCAGCATCTCCTTCCCCAACCATCACTATTATCGGTAACGCAGGCGTCCAATGACTTGTCAGCTCAATTCAGTCTGAATGCACATCTGCATCCATCCATCTTGCTCACCTAATCCGTGACTCCAAATCATTCGGTCCTACGCCCAACAAGCAGTGAGTGAATGAGTGAATGTATCGGAACTGAATGTACATTCATCGTCAATTGAATGTGAACTGCTAGGTGACAGGATTTGGGGCTAGTGTGGACTAATTACTGGGGATTAAGGCATAAGAGACAGCGGATTTTTGGGACAGCTCTAATTTGTGATGCAATGACATTCTTCAGCATCATAAGTATTTATAAAATCCAAAGCATGTTTGATTCCAAAACTTTCATGCTTTAGATTTGTTGATAATGTAATAAACTATTTCCCAAACACGCGAGTGATTTTATAAGGATTCCGTTTTATATTAGGAATCACAGAGATGTAACGTCAACCTATGGACATGTTTTGTCATATGTTATAGAGGGCTATACTTTGGACAATAACCACGAATCTAAATATAAACAGGGACTAATACGCACATTTGTCTTTAAATTTAAGCTGTGACTAGTCTAACATCACTATTTAATTGTTTATTCCAAAGCTAAAACCAGGTTCAAAGGGATGGAAATAGACAACACAGTGATTTCTCGACTCATCATTCATTCAGAGCTATACCGTTCACTGCATCTGTGATCTCTATAAGCGTAGTGAACTGTATCATGGTAACAGCTATGAGCATTCACAGTTACCGTCAATTGATAGAACTCTGAGGTGACGGTATACAGCGATGCTAATTATTGCGGAGCAAGTTATAGGCGATAGCGGGTGGTGTCAATGCATCATAATTATAGAATTTAAATATTAAAAAAGGTGCTTGAGGAGCTCGTAGCTATATAATAACAGCCGCACGGGTCGATCTTCAAAGTTGGTCTGTGGATGGGTGACCATCTTAATATACCGAGTTTCCTCCGTGCCTCGGAAAGCACGTTAAGCCGTTGGTCCCGGCTGTCATTTGTAGATCTTTGACAGTCGTTACGGATAGTCAGAAGCCGATATATTAAAAAAAAGTATTGGGCTTATCCTTTACTCTAATCTAGGTCAGAGACGCTGTCAACTCTGATCTTTCTTTTTTCTTTGTCTCTGTAGACAAAGTCTACGATAGTATATGATGTAAAGTTAAATTAGTTGTTTATTGATAAAGCACTGTAATTTATATACAGCAACTAAGCTTCTGTCGATTGTGGACTTAGACCAATTTAAAAAAAATATCTTTCTCGACAGAGTCTGCTGGATGCGAGAAACACAGTGTCGCTTGGCGGGTTGGGGTTGTCCAATAGCGCAAGTCTTACAGTTAAAATGATAAATGAAGTCAAACCTTACTTCAAAAATGTCAAGTAAATGCCTGATGACTTTCTAAAATGAAAATTATGGACAATTTTAGCTGTAATTTAAACTAAGAGCTATGGAGGGTATAATCTATTCAACTGTTGTGTTTTTTAATCAAGCTAATTCAATATCTCTGAAGCAACTCATTATTCAACATTATACAAAAAAAAACTACATTTCTTATTTAAGATGGGTTTGCTCTTGACTCTAGTCTACGACGGAGCGACTTTACCCAGAAGGCGCCTGTTCACTCTAACTAAATAGCGTTTTTTTGTTGTACATTCAACAAAAAAACTATAAGTAAAACGCTATCACTCCACCTTACACCATACTGGATTGCGGTATTCGCATGGGTCATATGTTCTGTTGTTTCACAGCATTGGATTGAATGAGAAATCCTATTGAAAATCAGGGTTATGTAGACGTCGCAGTGTTCCGTCCTTATAGCCTGCCGGAGGAACATGGAGTCATGGAGAATACAATGTCGGGATGATTAGATAGGGGTGGTAGAGTGTGTGTGAGTGCAAGTGAGAGGGGGTGGGGAGCTAAGGCTTGAGTACAGTTGAGAAGAGAATATGTTTGGTGAGTTTTAGTTGTAGGGTAGGTTGGAAAAATAATGGTGAGAATAAATTTTTGGATTAAAGATGCTTAACCTTTGCGTAGATTGATAGATACTATAATTTATAGTAATAAATGAAAAAGATAATGAATATAATAAAATGGTTAAGGTTTTTGAAAGTTTTAATTGCCATTAGTAAATAGATGAAAAATAGGAAAGATGAGGCATGGGTGATACATCAAATGTGTTGTATATAAAGGCCACACTTATGTGGAAATGGCCCACAGCTATATTTTTTTAGGCAAGCACTTGGCCTAATGAGAAGTTAATAGAAAATGCATTCATTCATACATATACTTATAAACTCATATTTATTCCCATGGTATTGCAATTCAAAGCTATTACAAAAATACATATCAGTTGACAAATAAAATCAGTTTAGAAAATCAATAGGAAAATTTTATAAAGAAGACTGTACATACTTTTGAATCTAACTTATTTCCCTCTCAATGTGTAAACATAATATTTGCACAAGAGTCGTGAATGTACAGAAAACCTCATATTCCTAATGGATACTATAGAGGCACAAACGATGTCACAGCACTTTAGGAATCACATTTAGTTCATGTCGTGTTGGTATTAGATGTTGATTTAGATCGAATGCGGCATATGCAGGCATATTATGTTTGTAATTTCAAGAGTATTAGAGCATTATGTATGGTGGAATTCTATTATTCAAATTCTACCAGTTCTAGACAAGCAAATTCAAAGTTTTTATTTGACAAACAGCAATAAGTTAAATATCAATTAACTATAGTTATGCAAGTTGATGTAGTATTTATGTATGGTGGTTTCCGAAAGTCACTTGCAGTGCAGCCAACCTCCAAAGTAACGGTGATTAGGCATCTATTAGGCTTGTTTTTTCCATTGTAGATCTTATCCATTGCATTTTATCTGGCGAGATCAAGAGCTGGTTCATTGCGACTAAAAATGGTATTTATTTTCCAACACTGTAAAGATTCACACAAGAACACAGTCTGCATTCGGCATAAAGTACCGCCTTTGGTCAAAAATATGTCACTATGTGTAACAGTTAGAGGAACGCCTGCATTCATATGATAGCCAGTTTGAATTAATTTTTGCTTTTTTGCTGAGCACAATAAATGCATTTAGCATATACGCATACTCACAAAAAAGTCACTCATAGTTACACAAAAATTCCGACTCAAAAAAAAACTAATTCTAGGTGTGAGATTTTTTCTCTCGAATTTCAGTATTCAATACTTTCAGATATGCAATATGCATTTCTCTTTTAGGATTTATCGCACGCTAAAATCGCTGTCACTTATAAACTGCACCACACACTGCGTCAGCCGTATGGGTCACAGCAATGTATACCATGACATCGCGTTCAATAGGATTTATCAGCTGTATGTCTACATTCGATGCAGCGGATCACTGGGAGACGAGATCACTGTAACGGCTTGAAAACGTAACTGGAACGCAATTAGGTGAACGGAGGCTCACTTAGTAAGCATTGACGCAATCGAACTGACAGCATGAGTTTTAGCGGAATAGTTCAATCTGCGATGAAAAGATAAGACTGTCAGCCAGGATCCGGCTCGAAACGGAATTACTCAATAATTTTATCTGCTTTTTCCCTGTAAACATGTTTTGTAAGTTAAAATGTAAGTTAAGTTTTTGCAAAGTAAATGTATTTTCTTTCTTACTTATAGATTAGACCACCGTGGCCGAAAATCGGTCATAAGAATTTTATTATACTAAACCAGTTTAGTAATGAAAAATTAGGCATAGAAATGATTAGCTAGGGCTACGGCATTTGTTCGAAAGAGTCACCGTGGTCCTGGAACGCAAAGAGCATTAGGAGGAACACGGATGGGTTTTAGTCAGTAAGCCTGACACTCCCGTCTGCTTCGCCCTAAGCGGGAGGAGTCATTTGATGATTTCCAAAAGACATAAAAATGATACTACAAACTATCTTCCACTGACCTCTTCTACCAAAAACCGTGTCGTCCACTCGACCTGGGAAACGTCTAAAAATCCGAATCGCGTGTCAATAGGTGGAACCATTTTAACAATTAACGATTCGAAGGCGAATCGTAACGATTCCTCGACCGTCTGTGGATAACTGATTTTTTCGGTGTTCATAATAATTTCGTCTATAATTACCATTCTTGCGAAATCGATTTCTTTTTTTGAGGTATTGTCTTATTTCATTATGCTTTTTTTGGCTTTGTTGTGGTCCGGAAGTTGTGGTCGTTCTGATAGATTGTTGGGAGTTTTTAAACTATTTTTACTGTATATTACTTTATTTTATAGTAATGTCTTTATTTTACAGTGTTAGTTATATCAGTTACTAGGTGACCCGGCAACTTCGTCTGCTTCACGTTTTTATTTAAGAGGAAACGCGGGCGGAGAGACTTTGTATGTCAAATGTCATAATTTGAGGTTTGGTTCTCGCCTGTTCCCTCCTCCAATATTGGACCGTTTAAAGATTTTTCGTAAACCGAATAAGAAGGATATATACTTGCTTGAATGCGCTAATCTCAAGAATTACTGTCCTTGAGATAAGCGCATTCAAGCAAACAAGCAAACAAACTTTTCAGCTTTAAGCGATAAACACATTGGTCCTACGTACGCAACGTATGCAACGCTTTTGTATCGTATCGTATGTCGCGTTGATACGATGAGTGTGTTTCTACTGCATAGTTTTTCATATAAAATTTTCAGTCCAGATATCATAATGCGTTGCATACATTGCTTACGTGGGACCAGTTTGTCGGTAGGCTTATAATATAAAGCGAGAGACAATCTTGTCCCACGTACGCAACGCATGCGGTTTTATATGAAAAGATATTCAGTAGAAACACACTAATATATCGTATGCAGCGCAACATACGATACGATACAAAAGCGTTGCGTACGTTGCGTACGTAGGACCAGTGTGTTCTCGCTTCAGTCGCCACGTTTCCTTTGATTCATTGTTTTGTTTCACCATTTTGAACAATATTTTTTCTGTTCCCAGGTTTCTCCTCAGTGATACCCGGCTACCCTCGCTACACGATGTTCGGAGACCGTCGCCATGGCGTTTACAACCTTCGGATAGTGAATTCTTCGTTAGAAGACGATGCTGAGTACCAGTGTCAGGTGGGACCCGCGCAGATGCATAAGGTCATCAGAGCCAACGCGTCGCTGACTGTTATATGTAAGTACTTTGAATGTAATTTTTAGTGAGTTTTATGGTGAATTGGACTTTGTGAGTGTTAGAAGGAAGAGTTGAAAATGCGGCTTATTTGGTTTTCTATTCGTTTAAATTAGCTTATGGTGTAACAAAACTTGAGGGATACAGAGAAGAGTATAAAAAAGGTTTTTATTGACAAACAAGTTAGTACCTACCTAAAATTTCCTAAAGGTTACACAAAGGGCATTAGGAGGAACACAGAAAGGGTACAGTCAATAAGAGTCTGCTTCATTCAAAGCGGGAGTAGTCAATCATATAAAAAAAGAAGTCCTTTGCACGTCAAAACTCTACAAGTGCCTGAGATGCCATTGACACTCCATGCCATTCCATCATTGGTTACGGTTGTCAAAAAAGTCCAAAATGTTACTTGCAATAAGTACTTTGATCTTTCCTTAATGTCCCTTCGTAACCCGAATAATAAATTATGAACCGTTTTTCATCACTAGAGAACGTAAAGGATCACGGTAGAAGACGATTTAGAACAGCTCTATGTCTTTAGTAGTTCGTCTGCGTCACAATTTTCAATACTGCTCCACTCCTATTAGTGTTAGCATGATGATATACTACTCTGTCAAGAAAGTACCGGGAAAAGATCAATAATACACAAAATGTCTGTTATACATCCAAATTTATTTTATCACCTTCAAAGTATGCTCCTTTAGAAACGATACACTTGCGCCAACGAATAATCCATTCATCAAAACATTTTTTAAACGCTGCTTCCGGAATTGAGTTCAGTTCTCGCCGCGAATTCTCCTTTATGTCTTCTATCGATTGAAAACGGGTGCCACGAAGTGGTAATTTGAGTTTAGGAAAAAGAAAAAAGTCAGCAGGAGCCATATCTGGTGAATATGGTGGTTGCTGGATGGTATTTGTTGAGTGTTTGGTTAAAAATTCGTTCACAATGATAGGCTTGTGCGAAGGCGCATTGTCGTGGTGCAAAATCCAAGAATTTCCTTTCCAAAATCTGGCCTTTTTCGTCGAATTTACTCTCTTAAACGCCGCATAACTCTCAAATAATATTCTTTATTTACCGTTAGACCTTCCGGTAAGAATTCAGAGTGCACAACACCGCGATAGTCAAAGAAAACAGTCAACATGACTTTGACTTTTGATCGACTTTGGCGTGTTTTTTTCGGTTTCGGTTCAGTTGGAAGGCGCCACTCCGAAGCTTGTTGACTATTTTGCATGTCAAACTCGTAAACCCACGTCTCGTCACCAGTAACAATGCGTTTCATGAATGTTGGGTCCGAACTGACTCGTTCTAGCATGTCCTCAGCGACTTTCATGCGATTGAGTTTTTGGAGAAAATTCAGATCTTTTGGGACTAGCCGAGCAGCAACATGTTTCATACCCAAATGATTAGTTAAAATGGTACGGATCGACTCGTGAGATACAGAAAGTTCGGCGGCTATCTCTCTCAGAGTTGAATGGGGATTTTCAGTCACTATTTCCTTCACTTTTGCGATGTTAACTTCAGTTGCAGACGTTGACGGCCTACCAGAGCGAGGCAAATCTTCCATCACATCTCGACCGCTTTTGAACGCTTTGGTTCAAAGCGTTCAAAAACTCATAAGCACGAGTTTTTGATAAAGTCGATTCACCGTAAGCCTTCTGTAACATTTTCAGTGACTCCGAACACGAAATTCCATTGGCGATGCAAAATTTAAGACAAACTCTTTGTTCGATATTTTTGTCCATTATGAAATTCGCAATACACACTATATATGATATTACTAAAACCAGCACTGTATTTAATATAAATAACAGATGCAACTCAAACTCCGCGCCAAAATGGAAAACAGTTGTGCCAATCTAACAACTACAAAAAAACAAAAATTTGAATTTGGAACCATAAACAAATCATCCATTCCCGATACTTTTTTGACTGAATGTATAGCCTATATTCTTCCTCGATAAATGGGCTATCTAACACTGAAAGAATTTTTCAAATCGGACCAGTAGTTCCTGAGATAAGCGCGTTCAAGTAAACAAACATTTACAAGCTTTATATATTTGTATATATTTCTGTGTTTTTGATGTTAAGAAAACCAATTAAATGTCTACTACTACTGTCATATCTATTAACTCTAAAAAAGTTATACCAATCTATACCATGTACTACATGATTTTAATAACCCTCAAAGAAACCATAACTATCCAAGGAACACCTCTAATCAGCAGCCTTTTGATTCATTAACTTTACTGCCCATCCTCTTTTGTCATTTCTTTACGGCGTAATAAAAACTTCACAATTTTCTCGACATAATGATCGAATAACATTTTATTGCGTTACCTTTTTTTAATTATTGTGAAAAGATAAGCTTCAGAGAAAGTACATTGAAAGATAATATAAATAACACAGAGTAAAAATATCTGTTATTAACTCGTCTTAATATACTCGATTCTATATTTCTTCTGCCGGTGACTACGAATTGCTATTTTTGTCTATTTACTAACGTACTAGGTTACTTTACTGTAACGAGGCCCAAAAACCTCGTAATACCTTCATTTGATATTATATTCTTATAAAATAAATAGTAAAATATGAATGTCTGTTTGTTCGGATGTTTGTAAATGAATCACGAATGAACGGCTGGACAGAATTGGATAAAACATAGCTCACGGGTATGGCATGTTATGGATTAGAACATATTTTTTTTTAATTACTAGTGGACCCACGCAACTTCGTCTGCATCATAATTTTCATTACTGCTCCGCTTCTCGATAAATGGGCTATCTAATACTGAAATAATTTTTCAAATCGTACCAGTAGTTCCTTAGATTAGCGCGTTCAAGTAAACAAACAAACAAACAAACTCTTCAGCTTTATATACTAGTATAGAAGTATAGATACCCGGTAGCTTTTGGCTTTCGCGAAAGCAAAGATTAGGTTGGAAAAAGCTGTTTTTAGGGTTCCGTACCCAAAGGGTAACCAACGGAACTCTATTACTAAGCCTCCGCTGTCCGTCCATCCGTCTGTCTGTCAGCGGGCTGTATCTCAAGAATCGTAATAGGTAGACAGCTGAAATTTTCACATTTATTGTATTTCTAATGCCGATTTATCAACAAATAATAAAAATTAAGGTTTATGGTACGGAACCCTTCGTTTGCGAATCCGACCCACACTTGGCCGGTTTTATTCAATTTTGGGTTTAATTATGATTAGTAGAAGTAGGTATTAGAATTCATGTGTAAAGATAATTTCAATCAATCACTGTTAACTCACGTTACGACTTTTAGTTTTTCATTTCAGGTTGATTTTTAACTCACCATTTTCAGCTTGACAATATATTTTGAACTTAGTTACAAAACAACATAGAGTTTACTTTACCAAAATTTGTAAACGTTGCAGACTTGAAGTTCTTTAAGCCTTTCAATCGCCAACTGAAAATAGCTCAAACTTTGAAATCGCTAAAATTTATGAAAAATTCCTTTCAAAGAGTTTTTCCAGGTAAATACTAAAGTATGTATTTTTTTCGTATTACTGAGGGACATGGGATAAGGCTGCGTTTTCATAGAAATGCGCGAGGATCCGTAGCGAGTCACCAATAGAATCGCTTGATGTGACATGTCAAAACAATAATTAAAAAATAATTTTATTAAAATAATAAATCAATTCAAAAAGTCAGTTAAATAAACATGTTATTACAATTTTATATTACCTCTTAAAGGATCCAAGACACTGGCCCTCCAACGTTGCGTCTTCTGGTACGCGGTCGCAACTACAGAACTTTTCGGCCCCATCGACCATCTGGCGCATGTCGTTGCCTTAACAAACACATCCCTCGCTAGCCGTCCTCGCTCATCTCTGGACGAAACTAAGCCTTACACTTATTTGGACTTATTTGGAGCTAAAACTTCCAATGTAGCCTTTCAGTGTAGTGTGTCAAACGTTTCTCTATCAGTGATAAAACAGACTGGATTCAATCGAGTGCTCTGATAATAGAGAAGGTCTATTCATCGTTCATGGTCCTTCAACAAAATCTATTAAGTGAAAATTGTTTGGTGCCAGAGTCAAAGAGGGTAACGAAATTGTCGAGTGTGTTGATACGCAGAAATAGGACATTATTCATCGTCCATTTTTGGACTAAATATAAAACGACGAACAAAAAATACCTGCTAAGTGCGAGTCGGACTCGCACACGAAAGGTTCCGTAACATAAACCTTTACTTTTTTTATTTGTTCTTATAGCGGCAATAGAAATACTCTATCTGTGAACATTTCAACTGTCTACCTATTACGGTTCTTGAGATATAGCCCGCTGACAGATAGACGGACGGACGGACGGACAGCGGAAGCTTAGTAATAGAGTTATGTTGGTTATCCTTTGGATACGGAACCCTTTCATGACGAAGACCAAAATGAATATGTCATTTATTTGCTAGATCGAAAACTGATATCGATTAATCTGGGCATTTGTTTAATTAATTAATTGGTATTTTTTTTGTAGAGGTTGATAGCCTCGCGTTTGACCACTATCTCACCTGATGGTTAGCGATGATGTGGTCGGAAATGCCTAGCAGTAACCTATTCACTCTTGATTTATCTTGAGTAGCAGCTATCAGGAAACACGAATTCGTCCGAATCCTACTCCTTGACCGGTAAAATTGTTCATAATAACGTGCTCGACAACAAGTCAGATGAAATTCCGTATTTTTCCTTTTGAGGTACATAACCTTAAAAATAAGAGTTAAAACATAATTACATTCAGAATTATACATGGATTTTGCTAATGCTGAATTTTTCAGAATTCCAACTTTGTTTTAGTTCTACAGTACTAAGTTTCGTTAATCTGCTGAAATTTGAAAGTAATTAAGGGTACAGAAGTCTTTTGAAGCTATTGTTAGGGATATTTTACTTGTGATCAATATTTTTCGAGGAGCTTGTGGCTAAATAATAACAGCCACACGGGTCGATCTTTAAGGTTAAGCAACGCTTGCCAAGGTTGGTCTGTGGATGGGTGACAATCTTAATGTACCGAGTTTCCTCCTTGCCTCGGAAAGCACGTTAAGCCGTTGGTCCCGGCTGTCATTTGTAAATCTTTGGCAGTCGTTACGAATTGTCAGAAGCCAGTAAATCTGACTCCAGTCTTGCCAAGAAGTGCCGTGTTACCCAGTTAATGGGTTGTGGAGGTCTGGTAGGCAGCCGCTCCACGTAAAACACTGGTATTCAGCTGAATCCGGTTTGACTGGAAGCCGGTATAGTTGGGAAAAGGCTAGGCAGATGATGATGATGACTATGGACTCATTTTTTGGGGTAATAGCACGGATAGACACAGAGCATTTATTGCGCAAAAGAAATGCGTCAGAGCAATTAGTGGTATCCGTCCTGACGAGTCATGTAAAGGGTTCTTTAAAAAGCTAGGTATTTTACCACTTCCATCACATTACATTTATGAAATCTGTAATTATGTTTTTGTGTGATTGTTCAAAAAAACCTATCAAATGAACTCTCGGAATAGAGATCCATGTAGACTTGTATTGCAAGATACTTACTCCTAAATCAGCCAAGTATGCGAAAAGTTTCCTGGTCATGTGTATACGCATTTATAACAAATTTCCAAAAGAAATAAAATTGATATGTAATATTAAATCTTTTAAAAACAAATTATTGAAATGGCTGAAAGAACATATGTTTTATGACATTAAAGATTTTTTTTTAACAATAAACTATAAAATTCTGGACATTTACGTGGATTATTTTGACAACTATTATATTATTGTATTGACCTTATATTCTTGACATTAAACAATAATTAAATTATAATATTTTGCATGCAATTGATACATATTCTGTATAGCTAAACATGTGGACCTAAGATTAATACCTGTCTGTGACAACTTTATACCATGTTTAAAGCAAATAAACACTTATCTTATCTTATCTTATCTTATGATCAATATTTTATTAAACAGATTTCAATATTTCAGTTTTATGCTTGAGCTTAACAAATAGTTTTATTTTGACTCAAACAACCATGTTTTACTCGCCCACCGTTTTCCATTGCGGTTTGATGTTTTAACCCACTAAAACAAACACGACTTTTTGTACCCGCATGTAAAAAGGGTTGTAAGTAATAACCCCTTATGAAATAGAAAATCACGAAAAAAAAAAAAATTGCTATAAGCTTGCAAAAAAAACCTGCAAAAAAGAGGCAGAAACCCCTTATGAAATAGAAAATCACTGAAAAAAATATAATATTGCTATAAGCTTGCAAAAAAAATCTGCAAAAAAGAGGCAGAAACCCCTTATGAAATAGAAAATCACGAAAAAAATATAATATTGCTATAAGCTTGCAAAAAAAACCTGCAAAAAAGAGGCAGAAACCCCTTATGAAATAGAAAATCACTGAAAAAAATATAATATTGCTATAAGCTTGCAAAAAAAACCTGCAAAAAAGAGGCAGAAACCCCTTATGAAATAGAAAATCACGAAAAAAATATAATATTGCTATAAGCTTGCAAAAAAAACCTGCAAAAAAGAGGCAGAAACCCCTTATGAAATAGAAAATCACTGAAAAAAATATAATATTGCTATAAGCTTGCAAAAAAAATCTGCAAAAAAGAGGCAGAAACCCCTTATGAAATAGAAAATCACTGAAAAAAATATAATATTGCTATAAGCTTGCAAACAAAATCTGCAAAAAAGAGGCAGAAACCCCTTATGAAATAGAAAATCACTGAAAAAAATATAATATTGCTATAAGCCTGCAAAAAAAATCTGCAAAAAAGAGGCAGAAAATAATAAAAAACCTTTTTCGCGAACCATGCCACGGAAAAATTATGAAAATGTTTCAACCGCACCTAGCGGTCACTAGTCGTTCAGCATGCACCGCCACCGCCACTTAAACGGGGCGAAACATTTTTTGTCCCTGTCCCACCATTCGAGCCCGCGTTTTGTCCCAGCAACCTTACATTTATTGCCTCCTCTTACATTCTCTGCTAAAATTCCGGGATGTTACATTTCAACCCTTATTACGAACAATTACAGCAAAAAGTGACGTTTCAATCTTTTAACCCTACAGCGCCTGCATAATATATTTTATAGCCACCATATAACCAACCCACAATGATACAGGCTGGTTATAAAACATAATATGGTACTCGGCTAGCGCTCGTAAATTTCCTAATAACATCCCCTTCAGGGGTTGACATTCAATTTGATGTGAATTTTTTATTATTTTCACCCCGCTTAGTTTATTGGTTTCAACCCCAAGGGTTGCAGGTTCGGAATACGTGTGAAATATTTTCAGGTGTATGTGTGAATTGGGCCGTTTATAGCGGGCGGGGCGACTGATTTTGGGAAATTCGGAGGGGCGAAAGCTGTATCATGTGTTTTGTGAATAGCTTGGCTGGCATTTTCGTGATTGAATTCGAGTAGATGATTTTGAGGGGTGCACTGGTTTGAAAGTATTCGTTCAAAAATTCATCTATTTGTCGAAGTGGCAGAATTCTTTACTTTATTTGAGGGGTATTCATTTGTTCAATAGGTGTAACAATTGTTACCAGCTAAGAAGCTTCAGAGTATACACGGTCCAATTTTATACAACGGCAGCCCACTTCATCTATCCAATAACTACAACACATTCATTAAAAATAAATATATTTGTGATCATAAGAATTATTAAAAAAATCAAAATATTATCAGTCCGAGCTTGTGTTCCAAGAACGGAGCGTTCCTAAAATGGAACGGTAACATTGTTTTGTTACGTAAACATTATTAGCAGGGTGTTTCATAATTCAAATGCTTAATTATTTTTGTTGTACCTATCATTTTAATGAATTATTAAAAAAAAATCACTCCTAGAGGTAGTTTATGTTGGGTACATTAAGCGAGAAGCCTTTGTAAGACGACTAAAATAGCACCTTGTATAGTAAATAAAACTAAGAAACACTGACTTCAAACTTATAAATCTAAATCTACAGACAGCACTATATATTATAAAGCAAAGACTTCCGCCGCGTCTGTCTGTTTGTTTGCGATAAACATTTATAGAATGGTTCTCGAAAAAGGTTTTAGTATATAATTTGTCTAGAAAAAAATTAGAGATCCATAAGAAAATTGCAGCGCGGACGAAGTCGCGGGTGAAATGTTAGTTGCATATAAATAAAGAATTAATATCGATGATATTTTAACTCACCCATTGATCGCAACCCTTCTCAATTTAAACAAACTTTTCTACTTACTTCACCTAGATAGTGCCTCATCTTTAACGAATATCCCTAACCTACAACCCCAAAAAAGGAAACAAAAGAAAAACCTAATTTTGAAAAGCCAACAACGGTAAGCGCAAACTCTTGTAACAAGTAAGGCTCGCAAAAATTTAGCTTAAAGATATGTCATGTAAGAATGGTTTAACCCGGCTGGGGTCAGATGTACCCCGCTCGAGGTCAGATGTACCCCGCCCGGTTTATGGAGGGTTAAGATGATAGGCCCGGTTTAGGGAAGGGTTAGATGTCGATGCTTTTTAGGGTTGATTGTCCTGTATTGTTTTTTATGTGGAAGGCAAATTATAATGGATTGGTGCGGAAATTTTTCAAGGTGTTTTTTTTTGTTTTGTATGTTTTTCTTTTCTATTTGCGCTTGACCTTTGTTGAATTTGGGTTTAATTTTGAATATATTGATAATAATAAAAGATTCTATTTTAAACATGTGTTTATTATAAAAGTGTTTTGTTTTTACTATTGATAGGCACACGTTTGATCACTATCTCACCTGCAGATGGAGCACGGCGGCCCAGAAGTAACTTATTCACTGTTGACTAAGATTCCCAGGTTGTAGCTATCAGGAAACAGACTCCGGCAGGGAATTCCACTCCTTAGCTGTACGCACAATGAATATGTTCATAAAACCATTTTGTGCGTGTGGGTGGGATGTCCACTATGTACCGGTGGCGCATCGCCGTTCGTCTTGGGGATGTTTCAAAACCATAAAATCCGTGAAACTAAATAACCCAAACTTAACCCTAAAAAGGCTCACGAACCCAAAATATAATTTCCATCGATACCGGGACCGCGAGACCCCAGTCACAATAACACCCCACTATTTTACGACGTCCTTTTATTCAAATTCTCCGTTTCTAAGCTCAATAACCAATCGTTGGACCCTGCTATATTTCTTGGACCCTACATGCATGACGGGACCCGAAAATATAATTATGTAAGTATGTAAAGTAGCTTTTTATTACTAAACCTTTAGTGAAAAAGGTGAAGATTATACGTAATTTCAGCGTTTATTGGGTTAGGTTTTAAATGGGTAAGTAGGTTTTTGCGATAATGGTTTTTATGCCTTAGTAACCCTAAGGCATAAAAACCTTTATGCCTTGAGTTATTTAGGTCCGTTTTAGGGATTTGAATGGTTTGGGTAACATTTAGATAAGCTTGTCTTTTTAGATGGCAAAGAGTTTTGTAGGTACAGCTAAGTGAAATTCTATTTCTAATGTTTACATGGCTATTGAAGACGTAGTATGCCTTAGTTTTAGCTAGCCTGCTTACTAAACTATGTTATATTTCTCTCTGTTTATTAGTTCTTCTGTTATACCGAAACGAAAGAAAAATTTGTTAGGATTCTTGATCAATATGGCATTGCGACGGCGATGCGATAACATGATCACCATTATCATATCAGCCGAAAAATGTCCACTGCTGGACATAGACCTCCCCCAAGTGTCGTCACAATAACCGCTCCCGCGACTCTCAATCACAGGCCATCGGTACACCTTCCAACACTACGTCTTTCGGCAATAACTGTCCCAAAAAAATGTTGTAAGTAGCATCGTAGTCGTAAGGAGCTCCTGGATAAAAGCAGTTACACGGGTCGATCTTAAAGATTAAGCTACGCTTGATGAGGTCAGTCCATAGATGGGTGACCGTCTTAACATACCGAGATGTCTCCGTGCTTGGTAAGCACGTTAAGTTGTTGGTCCTGGCGGTTATTTGTAAATCTTTGACAGCCGTTTCGGGAATTCAGAAGTCAGCAAATCTGATACTAGTCTTGTCAAGAGGTTTCCTGTGACCCAGTTACTGGGCTGCGGATGGGCAGTCGTTTCATGTAAAATACTAGTATTCAGCTGCGTTCCATCCAAGGCTGTTTTTTTCCTTTTTTATATGATGGGTTTGCTCTTGACTCTAGTCTAAGTAAGAGATGACCGATACAAAGTCTACAATGGAGCAAGCTTACCCAGAAGGACAAACATTACTCTTACTTTGAAGATATGAGGGTTGTAAGCGTTCGGAAACACAGAAGCAGGCAGAGAGATTGATTGAATTATTGTCGCATTGTCACATCACACCTATCTACGATAGCCTCCAAACGGCCCAGTATAAAAATTCCATCTCCCAAAAACTCAGCTCAACTGAACCCGTATTCAAACAAGCCATCTTCGAATCTACTTAAGACTACCCAATTCGCACGTACACCAAAAAAGTACGTAACACGTCCCAGTACGAAATTACGCCTAATGTTACGGACTCGGGGTCTCTCGGACCCCTTCGGCGTCATTCGGAAGGTTATAACATCGTTAATTGATCGTTAAAGAGAGGAGATAAGAATTTTATATTATAGCTTGTCCTCTTTGGAGATAGCTTTAAGAAACGTGATGTTGATAAGGGTTTGAAGTTGTAATAAAATGTATAATTACTGGTGGTGACTGAATTTATGGTGTCGTGGTTGAGTTTTTGAAGGATGAAGAGGGTATTTGATTTTTCTTGAGGAATTAGGTACATTTTAGGTTTTTTTTTATTTGTAATGGGTTTGCTCTTGACTCTAGTCTATGTCAGAGATGACAGAGACAAAGTCTACAATGGAGCGAGCTTACCCAGAAGGAGCCTGTTCACTCTAACTTCGAAGAGATTTGGATTAATAATTAGGAAACAGACGCAGTCAGAGAGTTCCACTCCTTTGCTGTGCGCATTATAAAAGACGTTTGGAAAAGCTTGATGGGAATTGGTGAAATAGCAATAAGGTAGGGATGGTAAGATGCAGTGCGTTTGGCACTGCCGATGGTAGAAGGGGCTGTCGGGATAAGTTCAAGATAATTTTGTCTTGATAATGACTCCAGTGATATCTTTATTATACTCCTGTTTCCTTGTATTTTTTTTTTCAGGATTCTGAGTTTATTGTATCTTGTACCTAAAAGTGTTCCATATTCATGAGTATCTACTTTCACCCTCTGAAATAGTGCCAGTAAATTAATAGTCACGCTGTAGAAAAACTACAAAGTAATCTAAATAGCTTATTCCATGCACAAGTAGTTTTGTAGGGTTCCGTACCCGAAGGCTAGCTAATGGAAACTCAAAATAAGCCTTCGCTGTGCGTCCCACCGTTTGTCCGTATGTTTGTAAGTAGACTTTATCTCAAAATCTGTAATAAGTAGACAATTGAAACTTTTACAGAGTGTGTATTTCTATTACAAGCTATAACAAAGAATAATAAATTTAAATTAAAAATTAAAGTGGCCATACAAGAAACGTGTTTTTCAATTTATGGTACGAAACGTTTCGTGTGAAACTTCGATTCGCACTTGGTAGGTTTTAAATGAGGCAATCTACCTTAAGGTATGTGGGCTGTAATAAGCAATCTACTCTCATAAAAATAAACCAGCTGACCTTCTGTCTCACCACCGGTTATCCAACCCCAACCTACTCAAAACCAGCTGACCTTCTGTCTCACCACCGGTTATCCAACCCCAACCTACTCAAAACCAGCTGACCTTCTGTCTCACCACCGGTTATCCAACCCCAACCTACTCAAAACCAGCTGACCTTCTGTCTCACCACCGGTTATCCAACCCCAACCTACTCAAAAACCCATTAAAAATAAAATACCACCCTCTTTTGCAATATTCCACAAGTTACGGTCAACTGCGGCGGTAAAGAGGTTATCTTTTGTAACGCGAAAGGTAAAGAAACAAGACTGGCTGTGAAGGCATAGGAAATTAGTGTAGCTCTGGTGGAACGTCATTTGCAGGCTTAGCTCTTGTCAAGGTTGCTGTAGATATTATAGTAGAATAACTCAAGGCTGAGAGGCGTATTCCTTGATGGGTGGGGTAGCGTTGTTCTCATAGTACACCGATATTTCTCTAGTTTTATCTGTCACTAGATGACCCGCGTAACTTCGTTGGCTCCGCTCCTATTGGTCTTAGCGTGATAATATATAGCCTATATTCTTCCGCGATAAATGGGCTATCTAACACTGAAAGATTTTTTCAAATCGGACCAGTAGTTCCTGAGATTAGCGCGTTCAAGCAAACAAACTCTTCAGCTTTATGTATTAGTATACATTAGTAATAATGGGAGAGTCTTTTACATTATCATCCAGGCATACTGCCAGTTATCTCCATTCCAAACTAAAATCGAATATTCTTTCACTATCGAAAGAAATTCCAGATTCTTTATAAAATTAAAAAGTCATTTGCTCCACAACTTTAAATATGCAATGAATACTGTTGACATAACAAAATTAAGGAATAAGCGATCGATTGCCTTAATTTTTGTATTCATTTTTTAGTTGGCTAATATCTTCCGATAACTGCTAATCTTCACTTATTGCTAAAGAACTGTCAGTGAATATATCTAATAACTTATACTATCGACTCCTTAAAAAAAAACAAAAGAATCTCTACATTCCAAATACGAAACAGTTAAAAAGATTAAAAAAGAAGCATTTGAGACAGCTTCACCAAAAGACTAATATGGACATTCCTTTGCCTTATTTTTGTTTAAAAAAAAAAATGTTCCGGTAATGCTTTTTGGCATACACTTGATAGTTTTTATTGTGGTTCTTGGCGTAGGATCCCGTGTGGAATGGCCATGCAAAACCATTGCAGCCAACAGGACACCGTTTTAAGTTTTTTATTTATGTCTCTTGTAACATATTCTAGGATTCAAAGTCGTGTCTAGAATGTGGTAAGATGCAGTTAAAATAACTTGAATAGTAGAAAAAATTTAAAACAACTTGTTTGAATAACTTTATATGGTATGGAAAACTGGATACCTATCCAGTTTTTTCCTGTTCCTGTAAGAATTCCAGGAATTCCTCTCTTAAACTCCCTAAGGATGATCCCATGCCAAATCTCAGCTTTCTACGGCCAGTATTTTCGGCTGTGCGTTGTCTTCAGTAACTCAGTAACAACTGATAAAAAGATGATTCCGTGCTTCGGAAGGCACGTATAAGCCGGTGGTCCCGGCCGTTAAATGGCGGTCGTCAAATAAACCATGTCAGAGGTCCTTGAGGCGGTCTAGAAACTCTGACACTAGGTTGTGTGGGGTCGTTAGACCTAGGCCCACACAATAAGAAGACGAAGAGAGTAACGAAATAATTTTATATGTTATGGATTTAGTAGAAGCTAGTAGGTATGTATTTCAAATAAATAAACTGCTAATATAAAGTCAGTAAAATACTGTCGGCAAACATTAATATCAGTTAAAGTAAATAAAAATTCAAATTTACAACTTAAAAGTGTAACCCTCGTACTGCTGCGCCAATAAACACGCCGAGTTATATTAAAACGACGTTTAAACCCTGTCAACGCGTCACCTTTCATTTTTATTGCATTCGGTCCTATATTATTTATTTAAATTTTGTTTTTGTAAATATTTGAAACTCTTTGCCAAATATTGAGCTTTTAAATATCGTTTTTTTTTTTATGAAAAACGCTGTTTGTTTGTCTGAAATCAATACTGCCTGTAACCAAACGTGAAAATATATGTACATTACGTAGACAGTTAATCTGATTTATATTATTTAAAGAAGAGTTTATTCCACGGCTTTGCTTGCATTGCCATGCATTTTGCCAATCTGGAAATCTTTAAGTCAAGAGTGAATGGGTTACTTCAAGGCAAGCGTACTCCATCTTCGACCGCATCATCGCTTATCATCAGGTGAGCTTGTGGTCAAACGTGTGCCTATCAATAGTAGAAAAAAGTTGCATTTTATCAGTGACTAACGGACGTCACGTTCACCCGCTTAGTTCCCATACTCCCACGGGAATGGGAACTAAGCGAATGAAATATAACCTACGTTACTCGCTGATAATGTTGTTTTCCGTTGCTGAAAGGATGTTTTCAAATCGGTCCAGTAGTTTTTAAATTTATTCATTACATAATATAAGCGTTAATATAAGTGTAGATAAAACATGAATTAGCGTTTTCAAAGGTTGCCGTTTACGAACATATAAAAGAAACAATTGTACCTCTTTTAACAATTAACAGTCCATTGAATCGTTTAGAGCAGAACACAAATGCACGCATATACCCTGCAAAATAATCCCTTTGAAGATGCCCCACAATAGAGAAACATATACAAACCAACGGACAGCCAGCTTATCTATATCTACCTAGTATTTATTCTTCGAGTACCTCACTCGGAAAATATTCCCTGTTTACTCGTTGTCATGGCAACCCGGCAAATCTGAACCAGCTTAGCACTCAGATTCTAAGGAACAATTTTACCGTACATATATACGTATCTCTTTCTATACACATATTTCTGTCTTCTTCCAACACGTAAATTTATTCGTACAATCTCGTAGAGATATAAAATTTGCAATCGGAAAGGAGATGTACCTTTGTAAAAGCTGGTGTAAAATATTGATAAGCTGGCCTGATAAAACAGCCTGCTCGTAGCGACTTTTCGCTTTGGGTGTAAGCAGTGCGGTGGGTTTCTGAGAGGTAATTATGTAAAAGTAGCTTTATTGGTCAATCAGGTCAACTACATTGGGGTCGCCATCCAGTCAAACTGGATTCTGCTAAATACCATTATTTTACATGCAGCGGCTACCTACCAGACCACCACAACCCATTAACTGGTTAACACGGTAGATCTTGGCAAGATTGGAGTCGGATTTTCTGGTTTACAACTATCCGTTACGACGCCCAAAGATCTACAAATGACAGCTGGGACCAACGGCTTAACGTGCTTTCCGGGGTGACGCTCTGGGAAAACTCGATATGTTAAAATGGTCGCCCATCCACAGACCAACCTTGGCAAGCGTTGCTTAACATTGAAGATCGATCCAAAACAACACACACACGCATAATCATACTTCATCTTTTGGTGAGTAAAAACGTAATTCCCCGTGAACAAAATATGCATTCCCATTCTCCATCGTATCAATATTATTCAAAGAAACAAAGCCTGGAGAACTATCAAAATATTCCATACAAGCTTTCACGCGGAACTTTTTATTGACACCATCATGTGTCGACTCACCGAACATCTTCCAAGGAGAATGACTTTAAAAGTAGTTCCTTTCTAGTCTCTTTATTGTACAAAATTTTGTTTATATTTCTCGGCGAGCCACTCTGGCTTGAACATAGGTATTTTTGAGAATCTTGCCCGTGTTTTGCAGTCGTATTTTCAGATGTTAATGCGTGTGTTTCGCTGTTTTGAAAGCTTTATTTATTGTGCGGTAGGTAGGTTTAGGTTTTTAATAGTGGGATAAAATATGTTGAAATTTGTCCTTGTTTCAGGGTTGTCTAAGAATCTTTTGTGGTCTAGACAAGTGAGCTAATAAAGTGTTAGACAGTGCAATAACTTGCCAAGGATGCGGTATTTGTAAGGAACAGTCACCGCGGCCCTGGAACGTAATTGGCACTAGGAAGAACACGGATGAGTTTTAGTCAGTAAGAGTCTGACACTCCTTTCCGCTTTGCAAAGAGCGGAAGTAGTAATTTCATGTTTAAAATATCCTTAAAAGTAATAAAAAGGATCACCATCTCAGAAATTGGATGTAAAGACCAAACTAGCAACTCTGACTTCTGAAAGATTTAATTTTAAAGGGGGCTTCCATACAAGAAACGTATTTTTTCGGTTTATGGTACGGAAACCTTTCTGTGAGCGTCCGACTCGCAATTGGCCGCTTTTTTTAAGTCCTTCAAGTTCGCAGGTTACCTACCCTACCAGTTAACGACAGATCAATTATAAACTTTGTACTAAACCTCAAAACTAACCACTAAAACTAGTGAATAGCTAACGAAAATATGATCCAGCGCTGCATACAGCATATTCGAAAACTTTAAAATAAACTGCTCTATCCTGAACTATTACAGTTTCTAGTTGAAACACTTGTGTTAATTTAAAGTTGGTTTCTGCTCGTATTTGAAGTTAGAAACTATTTAGATTCACTAAACTTATTCGCGTTTAGCGTAACTTAAGTTATCTTGACGACAATGTCTTACAGTAGAAGTCTTTATGTGAACAGAATGCCTTCGGCTTGAGACGAAGAGAGATAGCGATTTTCGGAATGCCAGAATGTTTGGGTCCATAATTATATTTTGGTGGCGCATGTAAATCCTGTACGTACATTTTGGATGTTTTGATAATCCTTATCACTCATATAATGTTTGCCATCTGTCTGGCTGTCGAGCATTATATCTTTTCTAATATATAAAGCTGAAGAGTTTGTTTTTTTGTTTGCGGAACTTCTGGTCCGATTTGAAAAATTATTTCAGTGTTAAATAGCCCATTTATCGAGGAAGGCTATAAGCTATATATCATCACGCTAAGACCAATAGGAGCGGAGCAGTAATGAAAATTGTAGCGCAGACGAAGTTGCGCGAGTCAACTAGCTTTAACTAGTTTATAGTACACTCCCTAAGATAACTAACGTTGTAATCGACTATTTTTACACTAAAATATATCGTTTAGTACGTAAATTCTTCCAGATCATGCCAGAGTTGCTAGTTTGTTTTTGCACCCAATTTCAAAGATGCAGATCCTTTTTTTAGAATTTAGAATCATCAAATGACTACATCTGCTCTGGGCGAAGCGGAAGAGACTGTCAGACTCTTACTGACTAAAACTCTTTAACACGGAGAGCGTTCCAGGGTTGCGGTGACTCTTTCAAAAAATTCCGCCAAAAATCGTGAAGAAAATGATTTCATCATCATCCAAAGCCCGACTTCGCCTACTGCTGATCTTAGTCTTCTCTTTTCTTGTGCCGATCCCTACCATTCCTCTGTTCGGAAATTTCTTCCAAGTCAGGGCAATCGCGACCCTCAGTAATGAATGAGTACATTAGCCTGCGCCATCTTCTCACTGCATCTGAACAGAACTCAAATAAAAGAAAACACGCGCTCGTCTCCCAGAAAACTCCCCAGTCTAGGTGTAGTGTAGGTTGAAACTTTTTACGTTACACCGTCAATGGACTAACATGAAAACTTCTAGTCGAGTTTATTCAAGAGAGAAGTTCAGAATTAACCTGTTAGAACGTGTACACAGAACACCGAAACGCTTTAGCGGCCACTGAAAAAACTTCTTTCTTTGTACGTTGCTTTATTTCGCCAAGGTCGTGCCATCATTGGACCACTCTGCGCTTAAAATTCCAGAGATGTCTAATGCCCGACCGGTACGTGGTGGACATCCCACCTATACACACACAATGTTTTTCTGTATTTAATATTAGCAACAGCCTGGGGGTTCTTTTGAGCCAACAATGAATAGGTTACATTTCCAAAAACAAATGACGTTCTTTGACAATTATCGCAATGACAGCAAACTGCGCGGGCAATTCAATCTCCCCGTAGCCTTGGCCAAATATACTGGGGTCGGCTTCCATTGGACAAAATGGACCGACGACCTAAATATCCGACTTTCAGAAACTAGTAACTTCGGGTACCACGATACATTTCTCAAGACTGGCATCAAATGTTGGTGCTTCAGACTACGCGTAACGACTGTCTTCGATCTACAAATTACAGCTGGTATCAACTGCTTAAATAAAGATGAACGCGTAGCTAAAGAAATAGAGCAGTGTCGATCTTTAAGGCTAAGCAAAGCTTGCCAAGATTGGTCTGTGGATGAGTGACCATCTTAACATACCCAGTTCACTCCGCGCCTCGGAGACCACGTTAAGCCGTTGATCCCAGCTGTCATTTGTATATCTTTGGCAGTTGTTACGGATTGTCAGAAAATCTGACCCCAGTCTTGCCATGAAGTACCGTGTTACCCAGTTAATGGGTTGTGGAGGTCGGGTAGACAGCCGCTCTACGTAAAATACTGGTATTCAGCTGAATCCGGTTTGAATGGAAGCCAAACCCAATATAGTTCAGAAAAGGCTAGGCAGATGATGACCAACAGCTTAAAAAAGATTGACCCATATGGATATTCGTTTCTGTCCGAGATAGTCTCTAGTTTTTGCCAGCGCGTTGTTTCATACTCTGTAGACGCGCCCGTTGTGCAGTAATAAGTACTGAAGGTACGAGAGTTTTTGTGAAAATGAATGCGAGATAAAGAAATGTTTTAAAGGAGAAGTTACTTTTTGAGATACGGTTTTGAAGATACTGTTGTTGGGACGATGCTGGTTTGTTTTTAAGGAGTGGTCTTTTGAGGAAGATTTGTGTTTTGTTTGGATTATAATGCGGCCGTGCTACAACCATGTACTTCTAGGGCCCTTCTATAGGCGCTTTTGTTGTAGGAAAAAGCAAAATTTTTAGTGTAGGTACTTGAACTCTTTGCGTCTTTGCTCTTTCTTTGTTTTCTTGCATCCGTGGATGGGTTTTAGTCAGTAAGAGTCTGACACTCCCTTCTGCTCCGCCCAGAGCGAAACAAGTCATTTGATGATTTCCCATCCTTAAAACAATAAAAAGTTAGTTTTACCTAAATAAGCACTAAATCAACTAATCCATTTTCAAAACCAAAGTCTCTCATTAGTACTTCATTACCAAAAAATCCGTCTTTTTCCAAGTGAACAAGAAAAAATCGTTTCAACACCGCTTAAGATGATGAATAGGTACTTTCGTCCTCCTTTTATGTTAAAATTAATTATACTTCCCATAAAGTAGACTGTGTTATAATTAATTTAACTTTGAATACTTTGTGAAGTTTAATGAAGTTTCGTTGGTAAGCTGTTTAGTGGGTCGGTGATTTTATTTGGAGGTGACAATTTCGCCTTTTTAGGGTTCTGTACCCAAAGGGTAACCAACGGAACCCTGTTAATAAGCGTCCGCTGTCCGTCCGTTCGTCCATCCATCTGTACGTCCCTCCGTCTGTCAGCGGGCTGTATTATGTAGTTGGTTGAAATTTTCATAGATTGTGTGTTTTTATTGCCGCTATAAAAAATTTGGGAAATGGTACGAAACCCTTCGTGTGCGAGTCTGACTCGCATTTCGCCGGTTTTCTAGTGATAGGTAAGATTTTTAAAATTTAAAGGGGCTTATTTTATACCATCTCATATCTGAAAACGCTTACATACCATCCTTGAGCAGGTATATTGAGTAATCCCCATGTCTTCTATGGGTGACGCAAAAACCTGCATAGGCGGGTAGATATTATTTCTGGTATTACCTTTTTCTTCCATTATATTTTCGGTAAGAAATATCTTACTGAAAATCGAATGTTCGTCCAGTATAAAATAAAAACTGACCAAGTGCGAGTCGGTCTTTTCTTATTTTTTTTATATTTTTGTTATAGCGGCAATAGAAATACACAATCTGTGAAAATTTCAACTGTCTACCTATTACGGTTCTTGAGATACAGCCCGCTGACAGACAGACGGATGGACGGACAGTGGAGGCTTAGTAATAGGGTTTCGTTAGTTCGAAACCCTATAAAACCCAAGGGTGCTAGCTCATAGCAAGATGAAGAATCCTCGTTTAATCTCTGTAATGAGGTCTTTGACCTACACCAGACTATAATTACATACACGCAAAAATTATCACGTTTTATCTCACTTTCCCCCACATATTCTCACATCACTCTATCCTGTTCATTCCATACACAGATTTTTCTAGAAAATACTTTCTTATTTTGTAAGAAAACCAACTAATAATGGTAACGGGCCCGTATATTGCAGTAAATGTGTCACAGGAGATATGTTATGTGTCGGGCCGTCGGCTAGTGTGAAAATGTTCTACCTACCCTCATATTTACTTACTTAATCCTCGTGTTAGGTACCAGATTTTAATACTGGAAGTAATTTAGATAGACTGACAGACAATATTTGTTAGGTATCTCACGGATACAGAATAGATTTCTTGTTTATGACATAAATCATAATATCTTACCTTGTAATATAAATGTGGGAGTAGAGATGTGTGTTTGTGCGTCAATCACGCGTAAACGGCTGATTGGATTTCTTTAAGATTTGACACATAGATAAAAGATGTTTCCGATTAAAATTTAGGATACTTTTTATTCTGATATACTTAGTAGTTTTATTGGTAGGTTAGTAATTAAATCAAAATCGAAAGCTAATGTGAAATAAATAAAATGACAATAGCTTAAAATTATATAGTTTTATTGTGGTTTTCCATTTGGAATTTGTAAAAAAAAGTCCGGAGTTCAGAAATATAACTGGGCGACGTAAAAACCACACACGACTGTTCATGGGAATACACTCGCTCAATACTCCATAGGACTTAAATATAAAATAAGTGGAAAAACTATCACTGCACCTCTACCTTACTCATCGGAAAAAAAACAGACGTCTGTTTTTCTGTATTCATATAATTTAAGTTATAGAGAAGCCTGTGGCTAAAATATAACAGGCACGCGGATAAGCAGCAAGCAGCACTTGCCAGTTTCGATCTGTAGATGGGTGACCATCTTAACATAGGACTCCTTCATGATCCAGAAAGCACTTTGGCAGCTGTTACGGATTGTCAGAAGCCAGAAAAATTTACTCCAGTCTTGCTAAGAAGTACTTTGTTTCCCAGTTAATGGATTGTGAAGGTCTAGTATGCAGCCACTTCATAAAAAAACTGGTATTCAGCTGAATCCGGTTTGACTAAAAAGAGACCCCATTACAGTTGGGAAAAAGGCTAGGCAAATGCTACATAATTTAAGTTTTTGGATCATTAACCACTCCTCACAACACAAAAATTTGATTCTAATCTCATTTTCCATTCTCACTACTATCCCTGCCTACCACAAAAACATCTTTCGCATGTAAATAAAACCGCCTCGTACTCTGAAGATTAATAGTCTGTAAGATATGGAAGATACATTATTTACATCTCAGGGCGGGAATATGCGACAGTCTTTTGTAGGGGGAAAAGTCCGTTATGTGAGGTTGGAGCATTAAATTAGGATTTTTAATGTTTAAGTTTTTTGATGTGGTAAGTTTAAAAGCTGTTCATACGTATAGTATTCAATTATGAAAATATTGATTTGCCATGAGGATTTCCCTAACAGGAATAATTGGACAGCTTCTGACTCAACTCAAAATAGTTTTTAGGGTCAGAGTTTGATGAAACATAAATTATTTTCTTGGAATGTAAAATAATTTTAACTGTAGCAGTTTCATAACCCAATTCAAACATCCAATACGAACCTCCTAAAGTGAGGACCAAAACAAGGGATGAAATGTCACCTACCACCATCCGATTACTTGCAACCCCAGGAACATCTGCCACCTGGATGTGAACTGCAGGGGCCTTTATGCGAAGCTCTTAATCGGTGGCGTACCCAAGAGAGCTGCGTAATTGTACAAAAGAGTTTCGCGGCCCTGGAAGTCTGACACTCTCTTTCGCTTCGCCCTTAGCGGGAGGAGTCATTTGATGATATCACATCTTCTACTTACCAGCAGAAAGACGTCCACTGCTGACATAGGCCCAAAGGGAGCGGGGGGTGCTATAATCGCTACACTTGGCAGGCGGGTTAGCGATCGCAGTGTATGGTGTTGCGTTTTACAGAGAACGCTGCTGCCCATTCTCTGGCGAGTCCCTTTGTCGATAACACCGACCGACAGCATACGGCGGCGGGCCTACATAAAGGTAGGCCTCTGGAAACACAACTTTGCGTAGGTGATGGGGCTTTAAAGACCCGTCGGACACCGGATTGAGTGCTGTTCACAATAAAAAGCTCGTTTGTGTATCATAACCTTCCAGGAAATCTTAGGTGCTATATTATTAGCAAAACTTATCATAGAGATCTGTCCAAAGACCTGGTAGTTAAAATCCATACTCTCGAACCTGTACTAATGAAATTTACATAATAATCACGGTGAACACTAAGGCCTACACTATCAAACCAGTATACAAGGTACTTACATCATTTACCCTTTTAATTTTACAGCAAATTCTAGGAAAATAAAGACAAACAAGCGAATAGAGTAGCTATTGCTTATTAAGATGGCCACGCCATTGTGCTGTGTGCAAGTTTGAGTTGTCAGAGCTATATTGCGAACTAGTTGACCCGCGCAACTTCGTCTGCTCCGCTCCTATTGGTCTTAGCGTGATCATATAGCCTATAGCTTTCCTCGATAAATGGGCTGTCTAACACTGAAATATTTTTTTAAATCAGACCAGTAGTTAGTAGTAGTTTATGCTGAGACAGGCACCTTTTTGTCCTCGCACATATTAATTTTGTGTAAACATATTTTTTATGACAGTTTGCTTTACTTTATTTTATGTGTCTTGTGCGAGTCCCAAATAAACATTTTTCTTTCTTTCTTTCGTTCAAGCAAACAAACTCTTCAGCTTTATATATAATATATGTAGGTAAGTATGGATATGATATTTGACTTGCCTTTTTTAACTGACTTCAAAAAAAGAAGGTTATCAATTTGACCCGTATGTATGAAGTATTGTCAGAATTGCAGAGTCTATTAAAGCTTGAATATTAAAAATACTATTAAAGCTTCTAAATATTTGTGACAAATTTCCTAAGTGGTAGGGTGTTATGTGGTAGAAGGTATGTATGTTTGTCCACGCATATCTCAAAAACTTAAAATCAGATTGCAACAACTCTTTTTTAGTTGGACTAAGTATAGTATAAATCAGAGAACAGTGCAAATTTCATTAAAATCGGATTAATAAAACTATATTTGCAGTTAAAAAAATCGTTTATCATCCGCCGGGACCAACAGCAAAACGTGCGATCAACCACACTTAGGACTCTTGGCCAGACCTCGATCAGCTGCTGCTTAACCTTGAAGTGAGATTCGAGTGGTTTTAATTATTTTGCCACAAGCTCATCTTAGTACTCTGTGGAATAGACTATTAAAACGGAAAGGTTAGAATTTGCAACATGATTTTGCATTAACTTTTCAGTCGACAATCAGCTAAGTATCGAATGATACTTGATGCTAAATGCCTCTTAAATCGATTGCGGTTTTAGTCCAGAAGTTTCTTTAGATGAAACTGGCTTTTATGGCATAACGTTTGTTTTTGTTGTTTGTGCAAGCAGACATATTATGTATCTACATTCAAATATGATGGTAAGCAACGCTTGTTTAGGTCTGTCCGGAGATGAGTATCTATAACCGAAACTCCATCTTAACTTAGAGAGTATGTTAAGTCGTTGATCTCGTTGTTTTCATTTAAATATCTTCGATAGACGCTACGGGTCACCGTCATAATCGCCACGCTTGGCAGGCCATTTCGCGATCGCAGTGTATAGTGTTCCGTTTTACAGAGTACGCTGCTGCCCATTCTCTGGTCAGTCCCTTAGTCGCCTCTTCCGACACCCATAGGAAGTCATCTGCCTAGCCTTTTCCCAACTACATTGGGGTCGGCTTCCAGTCAAACTGGATTCAGCTGAATACCAGTGTTTTACTTGGAGCGGCTACCTACCAGACCTCCACAACCCATTAACTGGGTAACACGGTACTTCTTGGCAAAACTGGATTCAGATTTACTGGCTTCTGACAATCCGTAACGACTGCCAAAGATCTACAAATGACAGCCGGGACCGTCACCCATCCACAGACCAACCTTGGCAAGCGTTGCTTAACCTTAAAGGTCGACCCGTGCGGCTGTTATTATTTGGCCACGAGCTCCTATATATCCATAGGAAGTGATGGGATGATGTTATTCTTTTACGGCACCATACGGCGCCGGCCGACACCATACGGCGGCCGTTACGGATAGTCAGAAGAAAAACCAATCTGATATCAGTCTTGCCAAGGGGTTTTAGGCCAGCTTAACCCAGGTACTGGGTTAAATAGGTCAAATAGTCACTCGCTCCATGTAAAATACTGATCATCATATTATATCAGCCGAAAGACGTCCACTGCTGGAAAAAAACCTCCCCCAAGCCACAACGACCGGTCTACGCTACGGCTAGGCTAGACGACGACACTAAAAAAAAACACACACACACTAGGTCGCGTGTATCGTGGGTGCGTTTACAAACATACAAGTCACATGCACAAACATCCAGGCCTGGAACAACTATCTACAGGCCTTATTGAGGTAAAGACTGTTTGTGTTGATATTGTAACAGAGAAATAACAAATTACCATTGAGTGGGTACACAGAAATTCTACATAAAAAATCCATATCACTATGGCCGACTCGAAAATCGAACCCATATACTGCTTATAGCATGCCATACATATCAGTCTACTGCAGCTCTAAATCCTCTAATGACACCCATGGGAACTATCAAGAGTCAAGATGATCCATGCATACCGTATGGCTGTAAAACGTTAATGACGAAATCAATTAATTCACTTGAGGCTGAACGAAGTTCTCATCTTGAAGACAGTCTCAATGGTAGCATTGTTCTTGGTATTCTCCCACGGGCCCGTTCTGTATGCCGTAAGGTAACTGTTGCACTTGAGAATTAATGGAAGCGAGTAATGATTCGGGGCTTAGGGGGGAGACAGGAATCAAAGAGGCGATAAATTTTTGAAGATCCATTTTGAGATATTCCCCACGTGACAATCGATTAATCTGCCTATGGTAGACACCAGATTTATGTGTCATAACGGTCATTGACTCACACACATTTATTAACTTTCCCGAGCATAATCCCGAGATAAAAAGTTGCTTATGTCCTTTCTTAGACTCTGGACTATATGTGTACCAAATTTAATTTAAATCGGTTCTTTAGTTTTGACGTGACAGCGCGACAGACAGACAGTTACTTTCGCATTTATAATATTAAGTAAGCAAAGGTTTGTTCGGGTATCTACGAAGGGATATTAGGGAAAGGTCAATGTACTTTATTGCAAGTTTATTTGGCGCCTACCATAGCCAATTGCCAACTTGTGGGCGTTTGCTTATTTCAAATGGATATACCCACGTACCAATATGAAGTATTATTTTGACCCCCACAACCCAATTTGTACCCACATGACATTTTTCAAATGCTCTAGTATAGTCATGGCAAAAGTGTCATCCTCATCATATCAGCCGAAAGCCGTCCACTGCTGGACATAGGCTTCCCCCAAGTGGCAGAACGACCGGTCTGTGCGTCTCTCTCATCGGCTACCCGCGACCTTCACCAGGTCATCGGTCCACCTTGTAAGAGGCCTTCCAACGCTGCGTCTTTCGGTACGCGGCAATGGTGTAGTCGGCAGTTATAAAAAAGAGTTAAAAAATATCAGGACACTGACTAAAAATTGTTGATAGACAAACCCGACCAAATACTTAACTGGACCACGAAGCAATCGTTACTTGTGCGTACTCCAGAAGATTAAATAACTCTGCAGTTTGCTATGAATCAACTCTTAATCCAATTTTGAACAATTCTGAACTTTCCTTGGCACTCAGAAACGCCTTACCAGAAAATCTGGCCTCCCAGACACATTTTACGTGTCGCCTTAATCTCATCTTCTAGCACTAAAACAAAATGTAACTCCTACATAAAACAGTATATAGAAACAAACGTATTCGAAACATTAACGAGTAGTGGGTCGTTCTTAGATTTCCCAGCTGACTAGAACGCGCCACCTCTTTGCTTTGAACTCCTTTGCGTTGCTGCGAACCTGGTACATTTACCTGCATTTTTAAGTTGAAAAAAGTAGTTTGTTTAAAAAGTTAATGCTACAATTCTCTCTTATTTAACTTCGTTCTGGGTTCTCCGTTTTTACTTTAAAGTTACTTTTAGATTTTATGAGACCCTAGTACCTATTTCTCATCATCGTCATCTGTCAACCCTTTTCCCGAAGTGCGTCGTTGTGATCAGCTTCCAGTTTCACCGGGTGCAGTTGAATCCCAGTGTTTTAAATGTAACTTCCTGCGTTACTGTGAGCCTGGTAGCCTTACCTGCGTTGTTAAGTATAAAATATTGTTCAATAAGAAAAGAGCACATTTGCCTCTTTCTGTTATAATGTCTTTGTTCTGGGAGTCTTTAAGTCAAGAGTGAATAGGTTACTTCTAGGCAAGCGTGCTCCATCTTCGACCACATCTTCGCCATCAGGTGAGATAGTGGTCAAACGCGTGCCTATAAATAGTAACAAAAAAAAAGAGTCACCGCGGCTTTGGAGCGCAAAGGGCATTAGGAGGAACACAGATGGGTTTAAGTCAGTAAGAGTCCGACACTCCCTCTGCTCCACCCAGAGCGGGAGATTTGCTGATTTTCCATTCTTACAAATACTGCAGATACTGTGTACATCTTACTTACATAAACTGCTATCGGCTCTCATTTGACCACTTACTAATTGAAAACGATGATGTAGTCAACGAAGCAGCACGCTTGCCAGAAACAACCTATTCACTATTGACTTAAACACTCCAGTTTGTAGCTATCAGGAAACTCTAAACTCCACTCTTTAGCTGTACGCACAATGAAAGTATTATCTTCTTTTCACCTTTCCCCCACCTTTGGTGAATACAAAGCCATAATATTAATATTATGCAACATTACATTATCATCCCACTGTTTTGGATATAACAACAAGAAAAGCGAAACGTACACACAGAACATTAACGGACAGCTAAGAGATTTCCCAGAGGAATAGTGTACAATGTCTTTCGGATAAGAAACGTTACTGAATTCATTTTTTAGACAGTACTTGGACAAAATTGTTGTTTTATTCCACTTCTGAGTATTGTTTTAATGTCAGTAATGGTGATGATTTCAATCTATTTTGATGGAAGCACTATTCTTGAATAAAAAATGCGGTTTTCTTTTTCGACGTAGACAACATTATTTGATAAAGTGTTTTAAAAATGAACGAATATGTCTGTGAAGTCATGTTTGTTTAGACAAACGCTAAGCATTGAGTTCTGGGTTCGATTCCCAGATCTAGCAAAAAGTTTATTACGTTTTTTGATTTTAAAATTCTTCAGTAGCAGCGGGAAATAAGTAGTATTTGGCTTAAGATAATAGGCTACATGACTGATGGAATGTATCTGTAGGCCCTATACAGACAAATTTGATCAGTATGCCCTATATTATAGGATATCTACACTTCTGCCTTATCCTTTATTGATTAAAGTCGTACTGATATGTCGGAATTATTAAATGTATTTGGTAATTAATTATTATTTTAGCACCTATGTTAATATTATACCTACAAAAACCCTTTTACTAAGCCTCCGCTGTCCGTCCGTCCGTCTGTCAGTCTGTCAGCGAGTGATATCTTAAGAGCCGTAATAGGTAAACAGTTGAAAATTTCACATTGTCCGCTATAACAACAAATAATAATAAAAGTGAAGAAAAATTAAAAGTACAAGGGGGCTCTCATACAAGAAACGTGGTTTTTAGGTTATGGTACGGAACCAGTGTG
Source organism: Lacanobia oleracea (assembly GCA_950371165.1). Classification (NCBI taxonomy): domain Eukaryota; kingdom Metazoa; phylum Arthropoda; class Insecta; order Lepidoptera; family Noctuidae; genus Lacanobia; species Lacanobia oleracea. Next base: position 2,952,113 of record OX493412.1, on the reverse strand, counting down.
CAAGTCCGAATTGCACTTGGCTGGTTTTTTCTATATTGGTAAGCGAAAATCTATCAATACTAATACCTATATAAAGCTGAAGAGTTTGTTTGTTTGTTTACTTGAACGCGCTAATCTCAGGAACTACTGGGCCGATTTAAAAACAATCTTTCAGTGTTAGATAGCCCATTTATCGAGGAAGGTTATAGGCTATATATCATCACGCTAAGACCAATAGGAGCGGAGCAGTAATAAAAATTATGACGCAGACGAAGTTGCGCGGGTCAATTAGTACTACTCGTAATATACAAAGCTGAAGAGTTTGTTTGTTTGTTTACTTGAACGCGCTAATGTCAGGAACTACTGGTCCGATTGAAAAAAATCATTCAGTGTTAGATAGCCCATTAATCGAGGAAGGCTGTAGGCTATATATCATCACGCTAAGACTAATAGGAGCGGAGCAGTAATGAAAACTATGACGCAGACGAAGTTGCGCGTGTCAACTAATAATAAAATAACAAAGCACTGGTTAGAAACATAGGTACCAGGCTCTCAGTAACCAGAGGAGGTCTCCAACATGCAGCTTCACCCAAAACAATCTATTCAGTATAAAAACCTCTAGGGCTACAGCGTTTTGGAAAAACCTTGCGCCGACGAATTCCGTTCCATTTCCCAAGGGAAATCTCGTTCCGCTTTTTAATTTGGATATTTTCGTTCACTAATGATGGTTTCAACGGCGTAGTGGATTTTTGTACTCGAAAAAAGCATTAGTTTGGTAGATTTTCTTGTGTTCTTAGTAAATGTTGTTTGCGTATTCATTAGACTAAGATTATGAGCAGCAGAGTATGCATTTTTGCTATAAAGAAATTGTGAAAGCTTATCTACTTTACCGACCTTTATTTTCTTATCTTATATTATGTACTTGCTTTTTCCCGCGCATATCCCGTTATTTCCCGTTATTTCCCGTTCCCGTAAGAATTTTGGGAAATCTTCTCTTAGTGCTCTGTTACACAATTCAAGAAATATACAAGCCAAATTTCATCTCTCTACAACCAGTAGTTTTCAGTAGCGTTGTCTGTCAGTCACTCAGTCACTCAGTCACTCAGTAACGGAAGAATTCTATATATTAGGATTATACAAATCATCATCTGCCTAGCCTTTTCCCAACTACATTGGGGTCGGCTTCCAGTCAAGCCAGATTTAGCTGAATATCAGTGTTTTACGTGGAGCGGCTGCCTACCCGACCTCCACAACCCATTAACTGGGTAACACGGTACTTCTTGGCAAGACTGGAGTCAGATTTACTGGCTTCTGACAACCCGTAACGACTGCTAAAGTTCTACAAATGACAGCCTCAACGGCTTAACGTGCTTTCCGAAGCACGGAGGAAACTCGTTATGTTAAGATGGTCACCCATCCACAGACCAACCTTGGCAAGCGTTGCTTAACCTTGAAGATCGACCCGTGCGGCTGTTATTATTTAGCCACGAGTTTCTCATATTAGGATTATACAAATGTACAGCAAAAAATAGGTAAAATGACATTCACATAAAATACTCTTTTTAATAACAAAACAAAATTGAAATGAACACTAATACGAAAATAATTCCATATCAAATTTCTATCAGATATTTAATATTCAAACACTCCTTTAATATCAGAATAATCCGTTATCAACTAAGGGAAAAGTAATAAACTTCGAAGTTTATTGTGTGGGCGGCAAACAACTTCGATTCACATAAAGTATTTGAAGTTAATATTCAACTTTGCGTATTGTAAAATAATTAATATCGATATCACTTTTATTTTCCATTTTTTTATGAAAACATGACCTCAGTCGCTCAAAATGGGCCTTATCAGAAGCCTTAAAGTCACTCAAAGGGCAACGGAGAGGAGGCTTGGAGTTTTCTTGCGTGATCGAATCAGGAATGATGATATCCGTAAGAGATTCAAGGTTACCGAAATAGCCTGAAGGATCGCCAAACTAGAGTGGCAGTGGGCAGTGCATGTTGCTCGTAGAGTAGATCGTATAATAGATTTTCAGCCCCATCGTAGGTCGATGGGGCTGAAAAGCTCTGGAGTGGCAACCGCGTACCGGAAAACGAAACGTTGGAAGGCCTTCCAGAAGGTGGACCGATGAACTGGTAAGGGTACCGGGTAGCCGATAGATGCGAGACGCTCAGGACCGGTTGTTGTACAGTGAAGGTTTCGACAAAGGAAGATACTCGGAAAGGAAACCAACTCAACACTACACAGGCAATTGCCGCCAGGCGCCTCGATGTTCTGTCATTCCACCCCACACATATCGACCGCCACATTTTAAGTTACATAAATTCACCGATACAACGTTAGTGGGAATATATTAAACATTTTTGAGATATTTTATACATATTTCATAGATATATGCTTCGTCTTGAAACTAAATGGCATTTGATAAGAGAAGGCGTATATTTTTGTAGAAGCTTGCTATCTCGTAGACATTACAGTTTGTTTAGAATTCGAAGGTACTAACGGTTTGTATCTTTGATTTTATTGCTTAGATTTTTGGTCTAAGATTCTGAGTTCTAACCGCTTAAAATAAGATTTGGTAATGTTTTGAATATACAGTGATTGCTGAGCTTGATAAAATAATTCTTTCATATCAGTTATTGTAGACAGATTTCATGCGGTAGGTCCTTTGCACACGGCGTGCAAATAAAGCGCGCAAACGCGCTTTTAACGCAGACAGTACTGATTTTTGGTCATCAACTGCGCCGTAAGTGCGCGTTCGTAAAACGTGTGTCGTCGGCGCGTTAAATACACGCCGAGTGCAGGCTCTTAAATCGGAATAAATTACAGTGTCCTGATTATTAAGCAAAAGTTTCTGATGTAGAAACTGTATGTTGTAGCTGTGTCTGTTATAAACCAATTCTTCTATTATGACGATTGTTGTTATTGAAAAAAATGTTATATTACTCGCTCATAAACGTTTCCTATTGCCTGCCCTAATCACCATTTTCAACCTCGACTCCACCACGAATCATCAAATTGACAGCAATATAAACTCGATTCCAAAGCAGGTCCTTCAAAATGTCTTGAAATACGGGCCTAACCCTTTCAAAATGACCTACCCGTCAAAATATCCAAAGGAATAACCCAATATAAAACCTAAAGACCTTTAGGTTGGTAACTCCTGTTATGATTGTTCAATTTTGTACGCAGCATCCCTAGAGACTTGCCGGCTAGCACTCAAATACATCAAGTTTATCCTGTGATTTCTTCACTTTTTCTTCAAAAGGTTAGCTTTAATATGCTGTGTTTTTACTCTTGCTTGTAAGTGGCGGGCGGTTTAAGGCTTGGATTATAGATTAAATAAAATGAAGATGAAACGTTGGCGCGTCCTCCCACTAGGTGATGAATGACCTGGTGAAGGTCGCGGGTAGCCGATGGATGCGAGACGCGCAGGACCGGTCGTGTGGCGACGCTTGGGGGAGGCCTATGTCCAGCAGTGGACGTCTTTCGGCTGATATGATGATGATGATAGATTCAAAATTTAGTTTGATGTTTTATTTTAGTAGAAGAGGAACTCGAGGGTTAATAATGACTGCAGTATGGGTCAATTTTCAAGGTTAAGCGATACTTGCCATGGTTGGTTCTTCGAATGGGTGACCATCTTAAAATACCGAAATTCCGCCATGCCTCGGAAATCACTTTAAGCAGATGGTATCAGCTGTCATTTTTAGATCTTTGTTAGCCCTTACGGATAACCAGAAGCTAGAAAATCTGACACCAGTCCCACCAAGTGGTGATAGTGTTACACAGTAACTGGGTTATGGTGGTTTGTGGTGGTGAATAGGAGAAAAAAAGTAACTGGCCAAGAGCGAGTTGGACTCCCAAACGAAGGGTACCGTACAAAAAACAGAAAAAAAACAAGCTTCTTTTGTGGGAGCCCCCTTTAATTTCTAATTTTTTTTAATGTGTTGATGAGCTGCTATACAAAAACACACTAAAAATTTCAACTGTCTAACAATTACGGTTCTTGAGATACAGCCTACTGACAGATAGATAGATGGGCAGACGGAAGGACAGCGGAGGCTTAGTAATAGGGTTCCGTTGGTTACCCTTTAGGGTTTGCGGTTAAAACGCTACGGTTTTTAAGCCGTAGCGTTTTCTACAATAGTAAGGAAGACGAAAATCAATAAATCATCTTTTTAAGGCCACAATCAGCCGTTTACAACCGTTCATCCCCCAGAGGTAATTTAAAGAATATAATATTTCAATTCTCCAACAATATGGTACCCCTGCTTTCAGAGTAATAATTCATGCCAAGGTTTTTCACTCGACACGATCATTTCCTGAATTCCATTTTTTTTTGTCGTTTTCCGAATTAAAATTGTAGCTAGTCGGTTCCTTTTGTCGTAAAAAAAATTGGTTATGTGATTTTTTTTTTATGGAAAATTGAATATTTTTCGTCTTTTGCGCGAATTGGGGTTGTAAAAGGGTGGTATAGAGCATGGATTTATGGTATGGTTTTATGGTGCCTATGGGTTTCTGAGACGTGTCATTGTAGGGTTTGTAATGCATACTAATATTTCGTTCATTGCTGTAATGCAGTAACGGTATGCCAAAAAAGTATTTATGCAAGGAGTTATTAGTTTATATTTGGTGTATTATTTATTTAAGTATTTATTCAAACAGCTGTAAATATGTATAAAAATAAAGAAAACTTCATTTTCTAATATTCAATGTTATTTAGAGGTATCTGTTGTTCACCTATTAAAGTGTAGTCTTTTTAACCCAAAGGTTGCCTGGTAGAGAATGCCTTGTTGCATTAATTCTACCAATGTATAAATACATAAAGTTAACATAAATAAAAACACAGCAATGTTTGAAAACAAGCTTTTGTACCCTAACTTTCATATTGCCTTTTCATTGTAAGATAACCCTATCATCGCTTACTACCCTAATTTTATTCAACCAAAAATATTTTGACTGAAAAACCCCAGCATTTAATCCTATTACCCCTACAAATTAAATCGTCGACTCAGTAACACGAAACACAAAAATCTAATTACAGTTTTACTCCGAACCGGGTTTTGGCAAACTCTATATAAAAATATAACCCTAAAATGCCCGTGGAGGGTAAAACTCCCCATTACCCAGGTAAAATGGCAATATATTCCGCGGAAAACAAACATGCCTATGCAAATTTGTAGGCTACACATTGAACGTATGTCATTCATCACGTTGGAAGGGGATGGGGGACGAACGGGAAAAAAATGGGATAAGAACGAGTTTTTCGGGGAAGCTGTGAATTTTTTCCTAAAAAAATTAAAGTGAACGACGTTTTTAATAATGGTGTTATAGTTTTAAATTAAGGTTGGATTTAGTGCTTGCTTTTTCTTTACTTACTCTTTTACATTAGCTGATTAAACGACTGAAAAGTTTATTTCAAACTAGTTGACCCGCGCAACTTCGTCTGCGTCACAATTTTCAGTACTGCTCCGCTCCTATTAGTCTTAGCGTGATAATATATAGCCTAAAGCCTTCCTCGATAAATGGGCTATCTAACACTGAAATAATTTTTCAAATAGTAGTTCCTGAGATTAGCGCGTTCAAGCAAACAAACAAACTCTTGAGCTTTATATATTAGTATAAGATAAAGTAACAATTAATTGGTTTTTGAAAAGCATCAGCATATTTATAACTGTCCAAATAACTGTCCAAATAATTGCATGAATGAGGTAAGCAATAGAAAACGCAAAAGAAGGCTTTTTTGGCAATGATAGACTCGCATTTGAACATTAAAAAAATACCTGCAGGTAAGCGATGATGTGGTCGAAGAAGGAGCACGCTTGCCTAGAAGTAACCTATTCACTCTTGACTTAAAGACTCCCAGGTTGTAGCAATCATGAAACACACACTCCGGCAGGGAATTCCACTCTTTAGCTACGCACAATTAAAGTTCAAGTTCGGTTTTCGACATCCGTTATAACATAACACGTTAACAGTATGTCAGAAATACAGCTTTGAACCAACCTAAGCGTTTTATTAACATGTTCAAATCTACGTAACCCTAAAATTTCGCGCGGAAACCTCACACGTCACACAAAGCCGGTGAGATAGGGTTATTTTTATTACGACGAATAAAAAGAAGATGGCGGTTATACGTATTTTATAACTTTATTGTCCCGGAGGATGTATTAAGAATATTACATTCGCTGAAGTGAATAGTATAATTTCTTTCAATTTTGCGTATTGGATTGGTCTTTTGGGGGTAGGCTGAGTTCAAGGCTAAGAGGTTCTATAAAATAATATTGATAAAGTCAACAAAAGACATGCGTAAGTACCTTTACTTGGAGCTTTTCTTGGTGGAGTCTGAGTTTAGAAAATAGCTACAACCTCCGCCTTTAAGTCAAGAATTATTCAAGGGTTACTTCTAGGTAAGCGTGCTGCATCGTCCACTTCATTTCTTACAATTAGGTGAGATTTTGGTCAAACGCGAGACTTTCAATAATAAAAAAAACCCTAAAACACTAGGAAGTGGTGACGGGCGGGCGATTTGGGGGACTGTCTTCATGTAAATTTTGACTTTCAAAAAGTGCTGATTTTCAGCCTAGCTTGAATAAATACCTATTGATTATAATTTAATACAAATATTTAAATGTAGTGATTACGTATGTCTTAACATTGTTCTTCGCTGTGTTCCTTAAGTTTGTAAAGTCACTAGCTGGCCCGCGCAGCTTCGTCTTCGTCACATTTTTCTTTAATTAATGCTCAACTCCTATTGGTTGTAGCGTAGTGTTATTTAGCCTATATCCTTCCTCTATAAATAGATTATCCATCTCTAAAATAATGTTTCAATTCGAACCAGTATTTCAACCAATACAACTCCAACATCATCATATCAGCCGAAAAACGTCCACTGCTGGACATAGGCCTCCCCCAAGTGTCGCCACAACAACCGGTCCTGTGCGTCTCGCAACCATTGGCTACCCGAACTCTTCAGCTTTATAATATTTGTATAACCATAACATTGCATGTTAATGTCGTAGTATTAAGATGCTATTTTCTGTTTGTATACTTAACTCTTTAAAGGCTATATTTGTTTGAAAAGCTTATCGAAGTCTGTAGTTAGTCTCAGATAGGCCATCTTCGATAAATATGTTAATTTGAGACTCAGTTCATTTAAGGAGCTTACGAAATGAGTTCAGAACGAGAACAAAAGGTCACCAAATGTGCTGTCGTGCCGACAGAGGGCGCCGTCCAGTTTTTCCGAGCAAATGATTACTTTGTGTGCTTATTTACGCTTTGTATTAAGGATACGCCAAAGTAATTCGTGACTGTGCCCAAAAACTCCTCGACTACATCCCTCCGGCCACTTTCTAGCATCTGACATCTAGAAACACTGCAAGTTGCCATTCTTACCATGTTGCTATTCCACCAGTCCGCACTTAGCGTTTCCAAACGTCTTTTATAATGCGCACAGCCGAAGCGTGGAACTCTCTGCCTGCATCTGTGTTTCCGAACGCATTCTACCCTAATCTCTTCCTAATTAGAGTAAACAGGCTTCTTCTGGGTAAGCTGGCTCTATCGTCGACTTTGTTTTTGTCACCTCTGACATAGACTAGAGTCAAGAGCAAAGCCAACCCTAGTAAAAAAAAAGTGTGCAAAAATACCGAAATAATTTCCCATTTTTTTCATGTACGGTTTATTACTAGATATCCAAACTTAGTCATCGTTTTGCAGTATAAGATGCGATTTGCAAAGTCAAGAAGATTAATTATTATTTACCTCTTTTGACAAAAATTACCCGTAAATTGAAGCTGTAAGGTCTAACGACCACACACCCTAGTGTCAGAGTTTCTAAACTGCCTCAAGGAACTCTGACTTGGTTTATTTGACGACCGCCATTTGACGGGCGGGACCACTGGTCTACGGAATAATTTTTATATCAAACAATTAGGTAAGCCTGCAATGTCCTAGCCAAACTGGAAAAAACTTCACAAAGTATGCTTCCCGTGGGAATCGAACCCACGATCACCGGGTCACAAGGCAAACGCCTAAACCACTCGACCACGGAGGCAGTTAGATCAGACATTGCCGTTCTATGTTATGACAATAGCGAAAGACAATCTCGCTTAACCTGGTAAACAATTAATGTCCGTAACTGTACACAAAATAAATGAAACCAACATTACAAACCTTAAATTTATGTCCCAAAAATACCATTAACAGGCCCAAATCCTCGCTAATTAACCCATATGTTTTTCAAATAGCGTTATAAACACTCAAAAATATTCGCCTACATCGAATTATTTTTATTTATATTCGCTAAGAGGATCCGTGGTTGTAATGGTGTACATTTGTCAGAGGCAAAGGTATTGTGGCAGGATGAGTTACATGTTGTGTTTGTACCTTTTTGTAATAGGGTTGAATTTGGGGGAATAGGGTTGTTAAGTATTTGAGGGTATTATTCAGTGGCGTGGCTATTTCATTGACATCTATTTTTAATTGAGTAGGCAAGCCACTGAATGGTGTTTCGATATTTGGCTGGATTTGTTTTCTATTATATTCTACTGAAGACTTAATACTCAGAAAAAAACCAAGACACTTAAAATTTTACGGAGTTGTGAACGTTTTAAAATCAGAAACACCACTAATTTAATTTGACGTCACTCGTCAATATAATAACGTTTAGCGGGACAATAATATAAAAATTGCATTTTTTTATTGGGCTTGATCACTCCTGATGGAATGCGATGGATGAGGTCGGTGATGGAGGAGCGTGCCCAGAAGATGCCTGTTCACTCTTGGTTTGAAGGCTGACGGGTTTTATGTGGAAGGGAACACAGACACTGGCAGAGAGGTCCACACTTTGGCTGTGCGCATGATAATTTAAAAAGCGTGTATCTTGTTTATTTTTCACGTAGCGAAATATGTTTCTAACAATCATTATTATGTTTATTTTCTGTAATAATTGATATGGAAATTCATTATGACGCGTTGATTCTGATTCGAATGTATCACTGTTTGTCTCTGAAATCAACTACCTATAGCATTATTTATGATAGTAAAGGTGACAAAGTCACTAAAAGGAGCCATCTATTGACAGGAACACAACATCACCTCACACTCAAATATCGTTAAAAACCATGTAAAGTCAACGAAAATCACCCAAGTGCAGCCACGATCGCAACTTGTCAGAATATAAAAAGGTATTTTAACACGGTTACGTATAAAACTACTGGCACATATTCTACAAACTGCCATGTTGCAGCAACTTTGCGGCATACTATACGAATAACTATAAAAAATAACTATCCAAGATAGAAGGCATGGTTTTAGATGGTAACATCAAAATGATATTGGAAAATACGCTTAAGTGCAGTCTCCAGTTTACTCGAGTACGATAGAATGGGGGGTAATCTGTTTACTAATAGAATGAAGCTGCTATGGGAGGGAATAAGGGCACCGAAATGCCGCGTAGGGGTAAGCTTGGGAACGCTTTTTAGGATTCCGAAGACCTTCGTGAAAATAACGGAACCCTTATACGATCACTCGTCTTTCTGTCTGTCACAGCTAATTTTCAGTCTCAAAAATGTTGTTTTTGTTATTATGTACCTTAAATTAAATATTTTTAAAGATATCCAAGGAAACAGATGAAATAAGGGGTGAATAATCAATTATTCACCCCTTATGTCTAAAAGTAACGTGCCAAAAATTTAGAAATACAAAAATATACAAGAATTCAGGACTTATTAATTACAGAATCTGTAAGAACTTTATGATTTGAATGTACCATTTAAAAAATAAATTTTGACCGGAACCTTTTGCGTGCAGGTCCAACTTGCACTTTGCTTGTTTTTGCAATTTTTAGCGATAAGGCCGCCCATTGTGTCACCCATATAATGTATTCTTCTTCTATAATTTCTGTAACCTAAATAGTATATATATATAATTTCATAAAACGATTCATTCACCACAATAGTTTTTCTGTTGACACTACAATAACCCGAATAATGGCAAACAAATCAATCCCAATGCCGATGCCGCCTAGAGAATCAACATAAAAATGAGACTACCCTCCTCTATATTTTTCTCACACAATAGCGCATACCAATAATAATTCGTCACCGATGGACCGTGGATACTACCCGTACTGGTTGGGCCTTAAATGGGTAGATATAGTGATGGTACGAGTATTCGGACTATTCGGCTACTTATTCTACTATTCGGTATTCGGCTGAATATTGCGATGCACTCGACTAAATACTGAATACTACATTCATGTAAAAAATTACGCATAAACTGGAAAAGTGCGAGTCGGACTCGTAACACGCAGATTTTTTGGTTAATGGTAGGGAAGAATGGTCTTAAATGAGAGCCCCTTTTAATTTTTAATTACATTTATTATTTTTTGTTGTGACGGCAATATAAATACACACTTTGAAAATTTCAACAGTCGGTAGACTGTTTAATTTTGGTTCTTGAGATACAGCCCGCTGACAGACAGACGGACGGATGGATGGATGTCAGCGGAGGCTTAGTATAGGGGTTTCAATGGTTACCCTGCGGGTAAACCTTAAAAATAAGCATTTGTAATTACAATCTATCAGCCGAGCCGAATATTCGGTGTTCATTATTCGGAAAAATCAGTATTCGTGGCATCTCTATATAGATCTCTGTAGGCATAAATCGGAACATAAATGGGTTAGGAAGGTAGGACCATAACTTTTGGTTTCACTTCGGCCGTGTTTTGGTCCTAAATTAGGATCCGTTTAAAATAGTGTGTCTTTTTTTTTTTTTTACTATTGATAGGCACGCGTTTGACCACTATGTCACCTGATGGTAAGCGAGGATGTGGTCGAAGATGGAGCACGCTTCTTCTTCTAGGAGTAAAAGATATTTAAAGACGTTTTGTGTTTTAAATAGCGTTCAATTCTGGTTTGGCCGATTGTTCTGGGTTCAATTCCAAGGTCTGGATCAGTGTTAGGTACTGGGTTTTCAATCAGGAATTTCTCTGTAAGCTAAAATCTGGATTTAAAACTTAATGACGGAAAGAAACAAATAATAATGAAGAATTGTCACAGCTCTTAAAATTATAACTTAAACTAGAATTGATTGCAGCCTCCGCTGTCCGTCCGGCTGTCCGACCGTATGTCTGTCAGCGGGTCTCAAAAACCGTGGAAGACAATTGAAATTTACATTTTTAAAATAAACAAGCCGCTATAACAACAAATAATACAAAATTTTATTAATTTTTAAATATACATACAAGAAACGTGTTTTTTCGCTTTATGGTACGGAACCTTTCATGTGCGAGTCGCAACTCGCACTAGGCCGGTTTTAGCATTATACTGCAACATAACTAACAAAATGACTATAACTCCTTCGATATTAACTATAGTCCTGTACGTCTACCATGAGATTTATCACTCTATACTCGCTAGCAACTGTAGTTAAAAAAAAAATATGAAAGTTTAAAAAAAAAACAAGTTTCTGATATTTTTTTATAGTTATTAACTACAGTTTTGGGAACATTTTCGTAGTGCGAACAGCTAAGGAGTGGAATTCCCTGCCGGAGTCTGTGTTTCCTGATAGCTACAACCTGGCAGTCTTTAAGTCAAGAGTGAATAGGTTACTTCTAGGCAAGCGTGCTCTATCTTCGACCACAACATCATCGCTTACCAAGCGGTGAGAGTGGTCAGACGCAATAGTAAAAAAAAAAGTTTTACTTGAGACTTGCTTGCTTGTTAATTAACAACGTTTTTAACTACAGTCGCTAGCGAGTATAGATTGATAAAACTCATGGTAAACGTAATGATGTCAGGTTTACTTGCATAACTGTCCGAGATCCATTTATTACATCAGACTTCTACTGTAAATCTAGACTACCTAACCATAACATAATCATTACACTAAACATTATAACTATTGTTAGTGTTTTGTGTTTATCTTCAATAACAAACAAGCATACACAAATTACCATCTCCGTAACGCATTTTGTTTCACTATAAACAAAGTCCAAAACAAACAGTACAATCACGAACAAAACACATACCGATAACAATAAATAAACTAGCATCACGCTAACTTCGTCACCAATCGGCTAGATTCGGCAATTTTCGTTCACCATTCGTTAAGTCGACACAATACAGTCCGTAACATCGGAAAAGGCCTAAAGAAATACCTTTTTTTTTTCCTTTTTTACGCAACGATATTGTCCACTTTGTTGTAATAAATGGCTTGAGTGTGTAATCTTTATTACTTTTACGTAAACAGAGTTATCTTTTACGGTTAGTTTTTCTTTTTGTTGCTGTAATCATTGGACATTGAATAGTTGGGTTTGGGAGGCGAAATACGAGCGCTCCTTGTAAAAAATAGCTGCTTATAAATCGCAGGAATGTTTGTTTCTAATAAAAAAAGGATTTCGTCCGTTTTCCGTGCGATTTTTTATTGAGTTCGTAATGGCCGATGGTTTTTTGGTATTTTTTGGCTGTGCTGGAGTTTTGCTGAGATTTATCTTAGAGGATTGTTTCGAAATTCTTACTTTTGTGTTTGAAGTATTTATTTACGATTTAATTTCATTTAGGATTGGCACTAGAAAATAAAGATTTCTATGCTCTGCAGTGGGCAAAGTCGGGTTGTGGATAATGATGATGGTGAAATTCCAATATAATTATTACCGTAACTGACTGCAATCTATATACTTAACTAATTATAAATTATCTATTAAACAACATACCTACAAAAAAAATTGTTAGTAAGATTTGATATTTCAAATAAGTTTCGAGTACTTGTTATAAAGTAATAACGAAGTACCACAACAAAAACAGAAAGTACCAATATTCAAAAGTAATATCAATCAGTCATGCCAAACAAACTTTTAACACAATACAAACTTCAAGTAAAAAACTTTCCCAACGACTGTACCGAGGCGAATCTTAAACATTTTATAAATCAAAAAATTTACTGCGAAACTCGATCTTTTCAGAAACTTTCAGAAAAAGTAACTACTCGCAATCCACTTAAAAACTAAAAGATAGTTTGGAAAAAACACTTTTTTCGTTCCAAACAGGTTTTTTTTATCACAGAAAATCTTCTGTACGAAGTAAGGACACTTAAATAAAATACAAAAAATAATGGTTTATACGAAAATAATGGTTAGAAACTGCTTTTATTTCGAAATAAGAGAATTATGGCATATGTAGGCCAAAAGAGGTACAACATGTTTTTTTCTGATTCTGCTCTAAATTCGATTTGAAGTGCGAATCTAAACGCTGAGGAATTTTTTGTTACAACGTTCTTGTGGGATTCAAACTGGGAATAAACTGGCAAAGCTTATACAGTGATTAGTCTAATCATCGGTTTTATCATCGATTTGTAAGACACTCGTTGAAATTTTGACAGTATCCCATACATAAGTTAGAGTGAAACTTTAGAATCCACGGCTTCGAAAAAAAAAACTGTTCTCAATCTAGCTTATCTACCAGTTGATATAGAAAAATACTTAGTATTGAATACTTGTATCCTTATTCTAATAAACCTATTTTTAAAGAATAATTAATTAGTGTTATAATAAAGTAAAGACATGATTTTATTTCTATTTCATTTTTTGAAAATTTATTTAAATGGCGGTGATGATGAGGAAGTCGCCTGATGGGAGCCAATGATGCGGTTAACAATGGAACCGTTTACCTAGACGTAACCTATTCATTGTTCGAATAACAATGTAGGTATCTACTGGTTAAAGACCAAGACCAATTGCTTAAAGACCAAGAAGCAAGCGGTTGACCAAGACGATAGTTCAAAAGTACACTTTCTTTCAAACACCACTAGCCTTGAACAATAGTATTTACTCTCGACAACATGTAGGTTTTTTCGCCAAAGAAAAAACCCTTTACGAACAGAAAAAAAAACCAACCCACCTACATCACTATTTACCCTGAAACCGCGACACAACAGGCACTTACACCCGTCGTCCCCAAAAAGGTAATTTTTCACCCGAAAATATTCCGCCGAAAGAAAATTGCTACAGACGCCTGAAATTCAGGTGGTGGTCTCCAAATGGCAGCGAGTCTGTTTGAGGGCGACGATATGGTCGAGCATGTATCTGGGCCGCTTGTTAGTACAGATGGCTGGAAAAGTGAATTGCGGGCCTTTTTGTTTTTAAGATTTTTTTTTTTGTTTCTATGTGAATATTGGTTTATGTGTGCCTGGGGTTGTCGAGATTTTGTTTTTTTTTTGTGGTTAGTAAATAATGGTTACAGTATTGAAAAAAATCAGTTTTGAATACCTAGGTATAAGGCCTGTGCTGTACAATTACTTGTGGTCTATAGACTAGTATTCGTGTTTGATAATACATATTACATTTTAAGAAAAAACTAAATGTTCACGTAAAATTATGAACCTAATGATGTCTATTTTTGTTTCAGGTAAGTACCCACCTACCTCACCTTCACAAGTTTTCTGCGACACAATACGTCAAACAGGTAACGCATGAAATATTTATTTGACAACCGAAACTATTTCGAAACTACCTTCATACCAACAATAAACCCATGTTTCCGTAAAACGTCAAACGGAACATCCAAAGATCATAAACGTCATATTAATACGTGAAACGTCAAATTCTAACCTCAGTCATTTAGTACATGTTGTATGCTTGGAATTTACAACAAAAGCCATTGATAGAAGGGATAGTATGTAATTAGATATTTCCGGGATGAAAGGGGGTGAAATAGTTTAATTTAATAATGTAACAGTTAGTTTCGAATGAACGGATACTGAGAACTTTAATGTACAGAAGCTGCGGTTCCAAATGTCAAGTTTCATAAATGCTTATTTGATATTCTGAGGTATCTGTTATATATGTTTCTCCCATCTGCCTAGCCTTTTCCCAACTATATTGGGGTCGGCTTCCAGTCAAACCAGATTCAGCTGAATACCAGTGTTTTACGCGGAGCGGCTGCCCACCAGACCTCCACAACCCATTAACTGGGTAACACGGTACTTCTTGGCAAGACTGGAGTCAGATTTACTGGCTTCTGACTATCCGTAACGACTGCCAAAGATCTACAAATGACAGCCGGGACCAACGGCTTAACGTGCTTTCCGAGGCACGGAGGAAACTCGTTATGTTAAGATGGTCACCCATCCACAGACCAACCTTGGCAAGCGTTGCTTAACCTGAAAGATCGACCCGTGCGGCTGTTATTATTTAGCCACGAGCTCCTCTAGTCAATCAATATAAACATTAAATTGTTCCGTAGATAAAGTGTTATATATGTTTCTGAATGCTAGTTAGTGTTGATCAATGGACCTCACTTCACGTTTAATATTTTCACAAAATATTTCGAGTATTAATTGTTCGATTAATAATTTGGCTGACGTGGTACCCAGTTACTGGGTTGTAGTGAGACGACGGCCAGTCCATTTTGTGAGATATTTTTAGTCTGCAGCTTTGTTCTTTTAGACAAACTCGAAAACCAATACCGTCATTGTTAAGAAAAACCTAGATTAATGATTAAGTTATTTTAATATAACTTTTTTCCTTATGCTTCCTCCAATTAAAAAGTATCGCTTCGTTGTGATTTTTACGTAAAACGGTCAAAGCATTAATTATTTGATGAAATGGCTAGTTTTAATTAATTTACAAAAGGTCTAATTAATTTTGCTGTTAAGCAATTCTGAATTGTGACTACAGTCCAAGCAAAAAGAGATTCATATTTGAAAACTAGATAACGTTATTTGATTTTTCAAATAAAATTGGAATGTGCATGTAGTTTATATAAAAGTCAATCTAGAAAAATAGATTGCTGAATATTTATCCCCTTTGCAAAAACTTAAAATACAAAAACATGAAACGCTTAAACTACCTATTTTATTTTACAACTTACTAGTTAGTGTCAATTAAAATACGTAAAGGCCTTAGCAATAACAATTTTAGACAGTTACGAGTTAACTGGGTACCCTATAATTTGGCACCGACTGCCAGCCGTATAGTCATTTGGGTAACAGGTAACAATAAAATAGCCCAACGAGCCGTCACAAACGGTACATCCCGAAAAAATCCAATTACCTACGCGGAAAAATAATAAAAAAGTCGAAAAAAGGAAAAAAAACAACCGTCGCGAAAAAGAGCACTTCTGTTCGCGACTGTCCGACGGAATTCTGTTGCCAAGCGAGGCGTTACTTTTAATCTCGAATATTGCAATGGCGACAATTTGAAACCTACCCTATCTTTGTTCCTTTCTCTCTTAAACACTTTTGTATATCGCTATCTTCTTTGTTCAGTGCGTAAATTTATTTTTCCCTATTGCCAGATACAGGGCCAATTATTATGTAATTCGTGACTACTTTTGGTACCAAATTTCGGGGGATTCGAGTAGAAATTTTAAACACATTTCGGAATGTAGTTACCTTTTAATTCTGTTTTGGGATGGTAATTTTTAATCTGTTGTGAAAGCTAAAGTACGTAGTGCAATGCTGAGTGGTTATTAAAAGATTCTTAGATTTTTTGTTTTTTTTTTTCTTTCGGCGTAACGTTTTCAAATAGAGTAGGTAATTATTTTGACTGATCGATCATGACAATAGGGAACATGCAATATTTCCATTTTTGCTTTTATTTTAAAGAATTCCACCTTGCCAAAATTGCGTTTTAAAACCGACAGTTTAAAGGTTCGTGCGAAAACGGACGATGACGTCACTCGTGTCTGCCACTGGTCAAGAACTGTCCTAACTCAAAGACATAAGGTTTCCTGTTCGTTGTCATAACAGCAGTGACGTCATTAAACGCTGATCGTTGTTTTTAAATACATTCCGTTTCACGTTACTGTAATTCATTATTTTTGTTAAAAATCGATATTAACTAAAATAAAAACGTTGCAATGGCCTTTATTTTATACATTTTGTTAACAACATCCTCATAAATTCTCTATTTGCATCTTCCCTATTCAAATATGCCTGTAGGTAAATGGTTTGTTTAAAATAAACGCTTGCCTTTGAGTCGTTGAATTTTTCTGCCTTAGATTAGTAAGCTTGACTGAAAGACAACTTCGTTGGATTATTTGGACAGTCAAATTTTTATTGAACCTTATTCACTCCTTTGCTGTGCGCATTTTAAAAGACGTTTGGAAACTCTTAGTGAGAATTAGTAGAATAGCCACAGTAATGGTTTCAAATGATTAAGTGTCTTCATACGCTCCCAAGTGTATAAACTACGCATTAATATAGCTTAAAAAACCACTATTTTACACGAAAACACTCACTAAATAAAATAACACTATTAAACTACACTTCAAACAAAACAAAAAAAAAAGAAAATTCAGAATGACCCACCATTTTATCACAATGACCATTATTTTCAGAATAACCCTGCAAACTGTCATAAAACTCT
Organism: Lacanobia oleracea; assembly: GCA_950371165.1. Classification (NCBI taxonomy): domain Eukaryota; kingdom Metazoa; phylum Arthropoda; class Insecta; order Lepidoptera; family Noctuidae; genus Lacanobia; species Lacanobia oleracea. The sequence continues at coordinate 2,934,754 of OX493412.1, read as the reverse complement.
AGCAACTCGCTTTTTAACCTGACGGTTATAGTAACGTACATCCCCATGGGTCTATTTTGACCCTTAAACTGCGGGGTTACCATTAACTTGTTACAACTCAGTTTTTTGGCGGTTAGAACATGTTGTAGGGTGTATTTGTAAGCCTGAAAAGATTTATGCGGGCTTCTAGGTTCTTTTTTTTACTTTTGATAGGCACGCGTTTGACCACTATCTCACCTGATGGTAAGCGATGATGTGGTCGAAGATGGAGCACGCCTGCCTAGAAGTAACCTATTCACTCTTGATTTAAAGACTCCCAGGTTTTGTGTGCTTTTTGATAACGATGAATCTAAATCGAATAAAACCTTCACTATTCTGATTTGTATTTATCAATGAAAACTTGCTACAGAAATCGTTCTGGATAGTTTCTGGAACGAACGCTATCACAGTTATTTATGTATTTATTTATAATTTATGTTCAGTAATGGAAGTTTTAACAACAAACTCTCAACCGTTTATACTTTGCATTATAAAATCGGTTCTGTATTTTAAGCGCTACAAACATTATTTCCAAACATATTTTTATTTCCATAAATTGATTGTGTTACTGTTGCAAATTGTGACATTTGGATGGCGCCAAACCATTTTTACCTATATAACCTACATGAAGAAACATGACCCCGATAGGTAGGTACTTAAATAATTCATCCACACTCAGTTAAAAATAAATAAATGACTTATGACTTCAGTTATTATAAAGAAAGCGTATAATAGTTACCATAGCAACGATTTAAATAACTTCTACCATATTCTTGAATGATTAGTAGTCTAACATTTCATTTATTCTATGGCGGCATGCGTTTTAAGCAAGTTATCGAAGATGAACTTAGGATAACCCAATAACTGGGTACACCGGTACATGGTGGACATCCCACCCATACGCACAAAACGTTTTGGGAACACATTCATAGTGCGTACAGCTAAGGAGTGGAATTCCCTGCCGGAGTCTGTGTTTCCTGATAGCTACAACCTGGGAGTCTTTAAATCAAGAGTGAATAGGTTATTTCTGGGCAGGCGTGCTCCATCTTCGACCACATCCTCGCTTACCATCAGGTGAGATAGCGGTCAAACGCGTGCCTATCATTAGTAAAAAAAAAAAAAATAATAATAATATAAAACTTTTTTCAAACTGGAAATCAAATTAGTTGCTGACAGTAAGCTGAGAATCGGTACTTTCTGAAAGACATCTATTACAAATGAGATATTGGCAAAAGAAATACCTCTGAATATGAGTCCGATTAAATGCTATACGACATCACGGTAGACCAAGGCAAAGATGTCGGCTCCTACCAAAAAGACTGGCCGGTAAGAGCAAATGGCAGAGCTATTTAAAAAACCGGCCAAGGGCAAGTCCAAATCGTACACGAAGCGTTCCGTACTATAAACCTTTATTTTTATTATTTGTTGTTACAGCGGCAATAGAAATACACAATCTGTGAAAATTTCAACTCTCAACCTATTACGGTTCTTGAGATACAGCCCGCTGACACTGACAGACAGACGGACGGACGGACAGCGGAGGCTTAGTAATAGGGAACCCTAAAAAGGGAGAGGTCGGTCTTTGACCAGCAGTAAAACTAAATAGGTTAAATACATAGGTTGATAGTCCCCCAAAAAGTTCGCCCGTCACTACCAGTGTTAGATCTGGGAAGAAGAGGTGACGCAACAGACTCCCAAGCAACATTAATAAATGACTCGGTCGCTAACAAAGCGATTCACAATCGCTTTTCAACCGAAAGATTAAGAAATAATTACCCAAATCACATTAAATTAATTCCTTCCTAATAAAAATCTATTGAATATCTCTTTCGTAAAAAGGTTGCATGCCGAACGGCTTCCATGGCAGTTAGAGTTGGCGATTCAAATTGATTGTCTTCGGATCGCGAATCCGTAACGAATGAACCGATTAGTAATCGTTTGAACTGTATCAGTTAGCACGCGTCTTCTTATTTAGTAACACCATGGTTTAAAAGCGGTTATTTTTATGATAGAGGTTTTTTTTATTATTGATAAACTAGCGTTTGGCTAGGGCCAGTGTTGCGAAATTTATTCTAATAAGTCACCGTGGCCCTGGAACGCATTTTATCAGCCTTTTTTTACTGTTGATAGGCACGCGTTTGACCACTATCTCACCTGATGGTCAGCGATGATGTGGTCGAAGATGGAGCACGCTTGCCTAGAAGTAACCTATTCAATCTTAACTAAAAGACTCCCAGGTTGTCGCTATCAGAAAACACAGACCCCGACTCTGTTACCCAGTAATTTGGTTGTGGAGGTCATACAGGCATTCCATCATCCATGTAAATACTGGTACTTAGCCGCATTTTACTGGCGATTGAATTGTCCCAGCAATCGTCAAGAAGTGATATTTATTTAACCACACAGAAGAGCTTGGCGGGCTGCAGTTTGGAATGGCTGCTCTAGGCGTTAAACCAATCGCCTCTCAGTGCGTTTTGCCCCTAAACCGTTATATTTATCAGCGAAGAAATAAAAATCAAAACAAAACATTTTCACGCTAGAATCGAACTGCTATCTCACCCAAACTTAGCAGACGATGAATCAAATATTTATAGAAGGACAAAACCGTACCCTTTCTGATTGACTTGGCACGAGGGCTGTTTGTCTAAGCTTTGATTTTCTTTGTGATTGTTGTTCTTAAAGGGGGGAAGGGGGAAAGGGGATACAGTTTGTTAATACCGTCTATGTGATTGTTCTTTGAGGAATTGGATAGTTAGCCTTACTATATTTGGGAATCACAGCGATTCCCGGCCACCGTAGGCGCGGGCCTGCGGTTATCGAGTATTGGATGGCTCGCCGTCCGATCAGAACCAGGCCCGGGTCGACGGCGCGTTGTTCCAAGCCCGCCTCAAGGAGATGTCAGCTTAAAAAACCGGGCCTGCTAGGTCCTGCTTGCCGAATTGGTTCGAAAGAGTCACCGCGGCGCTGGAACGCAAAGGGCACTTGGAGGAACACGGATAGGTTTTAGTCAGTAAGAGTCTGACTATAAACCTTCTGCTCCACCCAGGGCGAGAAAGAACATTTGATGATTTCCCATCCTTAAAAAAAAAGCCTTACTATGTAGATCAATGGTTCCTAACTTGTGTTTCGCGGACTATTGGTGGTCAGCATCAACCAAAATATGGTCCGTGAAAGCCTTCAAATTTCAATATTTTTACCTCAAACAGCATTGATACAAACTGAGTGCCAATGTGTCATATTATAAAATTTATCCGTTACTGGCTGTTTGAGTGACTGACAGACAATGCATAGCCGAAACTACTGGTCGTAAAAAGCTGAAATTTGGAATGTAGGTTCCTTGTGGAGTGAAGGGGGAGCTAAGAGAGGATTTCCCGAAATTCCTTCGGATACCGGAAAAACCAGGATATGAGCGCACGAAATCGCGGGCTAAAGCTAATAAAAGCCTCAATTTAAATACATTTTTGACAAATTGCGACTGTGGTGAGAATGCGAACGAAAATTAATAGCTAGTGATCGAGTGGTTTAGGCGTTTGCCTTGTGACTCGGTGGTCGTGGGTTCGATTCCCACGGGAAGCATACTTTGTAAAGTTGATTCCAGTTTGGTTAGGACATTGCAGGCTTGAATCACCTGATTGTCTGATAAAAAGATGATTCCGTGCTTCGGAAGGCACGTATAAGCCGGTGGTCCCGGCCGCCAAATGGCGGTCGTCAAATAAACCATGTCAGAGGCCCTTGATGCGGTTTAGAAACTCTGACACCACGGTGTGTGGTGTGTGGTGTGTCGATAGTAAGAAGTAGGTAGTATTTTATTGTCCCTTTGATTCTAAGTTTTTATCAATGCTCTTACTTTTGATATTAGTGTATCTTTAGATCAACACACTAATTTTATTCCCGACTTTATATGACTTTCTATAGGGTTTTAATTCACCTGAGAATTTTTTTATTTTTGGAATATTATGTTAGCAATTTACACGTCTTTTTAAGTTATCACAGTCTTCTGAAAGCGAGCTACAGATACATTTATATTTTTCATGAACCAGATATTTAAACCTTATGCCATTTATATCCCAACCATATTTTATAACCTAAAATTATGCTTCTATGAAAACGAAAAACCTTTTTACGTCTATCTATAACTATAAAAAGGGTACCCACAAATTTTAGATTCCCTTTGTATTGTATACGAAGGCTTCACCAAAAAGCTGTTTAAATCCAAAATATTAAGATCAAAATATCAACAGAATGAGTAGTGACGGCCCTGAATCCTACGCCAACCCTTTTCATCTGATATAAACTGTGTTCGCTAGTGAAGTACCGAGTATGCGGTATTGGCCTTTCGGCATTCGGCTTTCGGTTTTCGTGAAATATGGTTGCGAGGTGTTGCATTGACTGACGGACGACGGACGTGGCAGTGTTGTGCAATGATTTAATGAAAGTGAAGCTTGGATTGAAAGGTGGTTGTTTAATCTGCTGGACAATGCTGTACTTAAATCTTGTGAGGCATTCCCTTTGTTTTGAATTGGAAAACGTCTTGCCCAAATAACATTCAAACCTTCAATCAGCCTCGTTGATCTAGTTGTTGTAAGCGCCTTTGTTGATCGTGAGTTGTTCTGGGTTCGGTTAGTTACTTCTAAGTTTCTCCATATGGAAATTATCAGTGGCAGCTCCGGAGTCATTCAGGTTGATGGCAATAGACTCGCCCAGCGAAATGTGAATGTTATATAGATAAATCCCTGCCTCACTCTTTGGAAACTCTTCAGGCTTCGTGGTGATTATTTTAGATGATTTCGGATAATATTCAAACACCAGATCCTAATTTTATTCTTCCTCTCGATATTGACATATCAATAGATAACTTCGGCGTTCGGCCCCCAAAAATTACAATACCTAATTCGATCCCAACTTTTCCCAACCCTACGATCTAACGTTAATCCCTAGGGCGTAGCTCCGCACAATATAATATATAACAAAGAATATTGTAATCACAACGGGGTAAAAGGGTTTCTATTATTGGCCCTTAATTGCTTACCTTAAATAAATGGCCCAAAGTTACACATCATGACTTCCATTCCCTATGGTTTCAAACTTTTAGATTGTTCTAGGTTATTATTGCTCATAGAAGAACAAAGAATATCACAGTGTACTAAGACCAGTTCTATGACCAGTGCGTGTTGCCAGTGATGACTTATGGAACTGAAACGTGGTAGCTGACAATGGACCTCATCACTCTAGGCGATGGAGAGGGTAATGCTTTAAGTTTCCTTGCGTGATCGATTCAGGAATGATGAAATCCGCAAGAGAACCAAGGTTACCGACATAGCGCGAAGGATCGCCTAACCAATGTGGCAGTGGGCAGGGAAAATTGCTCGCAGAACAGTTGGTCGATGGGCTGAAGTTCTGGAGTGGCGATCACGTACAGGAAGAAGCAACTTTGAAACGTCTCCCACAATGTGAACCGATGGCCTGGTGAAGGTCGCAGGTAGCCGATGGATGCGAGACGCACAGGACCGGTTGTTGTGGCACACTTGGGGGAGGCCTATGTCCAGCAGTGAACGTCTTTCGGCTGATTTATTATAATGATGAACAAATAATTCTTGGTAGGATTTAGAAGTTATCCAGCAGTGGGGTAGAATTATTATTTTTCCCAACTATATTGGGGTTGGCTTCCAGTCAAGCCGAATTTGGCTGAATACCTGTATTTTATATGTAACGGCTACCTACCAGACCTCCACAACCCAGTAACTGGGTAACACGGTACTTCATGGTAAGACTGGAGTCAGATTAACTGGCTTCTGACAATCCGTAACGACTGCCAAAGATCTACAAATGACAGCCGGGACCAAAGGCTTAACATGCTTTCCGAGGCACGGAGGAAACTCGATATGTTAAGATGATCACCCATCCACAGACCAACCTCGGCAAGCGTTGCTTAACCTTGAAGAACGACCCGTGCGGCTGTTATTATTTAGCCACAAGCTCCTCAATATTATAACCTATGACACTCATAAGTAACGTAACTTTCTATTGACAAAAAAAAATTCAAAATCGTTTCAGTAGATCTAGAGATTACCCCTACAACGTTACAAACTCACAAACTTTACTTTTTTGTAATATTAGTATAGATATTATGGTAATGCGAGGTTTGGATGGAAGTTTGTTACTCCATCACGTCAGAACAGCTGAACGGATCTAGATGAAATTTGGCACAGAGGTAGATCATAGTCTCGAATATAATAGTAAGATATATATTATATATATATACTAGTTGACCCGCGCAACTTCGTTTGCGTCACAATTTTCATTACTGCTCCGCTCCTATTGGTCTTGGCGTGATGAAATAATTTTTCAAATAGGACCAGTAGTTCCTGAGATTAGCGCGTTCAAGTAAACAAACAAACAAACTCTTCAGCTTAATATATAAGTATATAGATATTTGGTTCAGTTCTCTAACGATACAGTTTTGTACAGTCAAGCGATCGAAGCCGCAGGTAAACGCTAACTATGCAACTAAATAACTATCGGTGGTACTGTATAATTTTAAGAACCCTAAGAGCATTGCAAGACAAACAGAATCTAGAATTGGAAAGGCTACTAAATTAATTGAAGAAGCTGAGTAGGTCTGTACGTGTATTTCAGATTTTACTCATTCGACAACGCCGACTCAAATTGATATGTAGGTCGAGTTGTGCTTATATTTCAAAGTTAAACAATGCTTGTAAAATGATAATACCTAGTTCTGCTATGCTTTTAATAAATTCATGGATATAGGCTGAACATTAAACCCTCAGGAGCATTATCGCAACCAACACGTTTTAAAAAAGAATCCGTTTTCAAGATTATTTCAAAATTTATTTATTTAAACTTCATGGAAGTCGGTTATATTTTTAGTGAAAAAGTTTTTTTAAGTATTTCTCACTTTTTAGTGGTGCTACTTGGACGAAGTTTTCGTCTACGCTGAAATTGAAATAAGCAAAAATGCTCATAACAAACTACCGAACCAAATTGAATAAAATTTTTACGGGACCAAATGGCAAGCATCCCGCATCGAACTAAAAGAATCACAGAAATCGGATCAGAAACCCCGAAGGAATCGGTATACATACATGAAAAAAAAAAACCCACCGAATTAAGAACTCCCTCCTTTTTTGGAAGTTGGTTAAAAGGAAATATTGATGGTTATCTGTAAAAAAAAAACCACAGACCACAGCTATCCCTTGAACATCATTACGATTAACCCGTATTAAATACATTAAAATGGTTGGTACAAAACAATTTTAGATGAGTTCATTGTCTTGTTTCATAATTTTTATAGCCCGGTTTTAGTTTTAGAACTTATTTTTTATTATTGTTGCTAAAAAAACCCATTGAACATTTCACTGACTGTGTAACTGTTGGGTTCATGAGATACAGCCCGCTAAAATAACGATGGAAAGCGGACTTATCAATAAAAGTCCGTTGATTACCTACAGTTGGTTTTAGATAGATAGTGACTGAGACAATAATGCTGAAGTAATAGTTCCTTAAACATACAAAAATATACGCATTTTTTTGCATGAGACATCATCAAATGACTCCTCCCGCTCTGGAGCAGAAGGGAGTGTCAGACTCTTACTGACTAAAACCCATCCGTGTTCCTCCTGGTGCCCTTTGCGATCTAAGGCTACGGCACCTCTTTCGAACAGATTCCGCAGATCCGTGTTCCTCCTAGTGCCCTTTGCGTTCAAGAGCCGCGGTGACTCGTTCGAACAAATTCCGTAACCCCGGTAGATAAATTGCCCCTGTGACCTATATTAATATTCCCAGACAACTTCCAGCCGAACGAAACTCTCTAGTCTCTAATACTTGATAGTCAACTGCAAACCACGACAATCGGCACCTACCCTCCACTCCTAGCCTCTCCGGAACATTTAATTAAAGTACCATGTAGGTCAGCAATTAATGCATGCTTGTCTAACTTCAGGGTGGATGAAGTTTGGATATCTACACCGGTCTGAAGTTGGCTTCGTGTTTGTTAAATCTGGGCCTGTGTTGGTTTATGTGGGAGAAGGGATTGTAGTTTAAGGTGGATGCGCCAGGGTAGGGTAGTAAAAAAACCGGCCAATTGCGAGTCCGTACCATAAACCATAATTTTTATTATTTGTTGTTATAGCGGCAATAGAAGTACACAATCTGTGAAAATTTCAAGTGTCTACCTAATACGGTTTTTGAGATACAGCCCGCTGACATACGGACGGACAGCGGAGGCTCAGTAATAGGGTTCCGTTGGTTACCTTTTGGGTACGGAACCCTAAAAAGTATTTATTAAATGATAAGCTTGTACTTGCGCTTGCAGCGGTATTAGCTGCCACTTATCTGTAAAGGCACTTGTTTGTCAATTATACCTGTAGGACATGTGATGTCAGGACCCAATATTTACCTATTTTTTTTAAATACACCGTTAATAAGTTCACCCAGGTTGACCTCATTGACAAAATAGATATCCTGACGACCAAGAATTACTTGGACCGATTGTAATGGTCAAATATTTGGTAGGTACTAATAATAATGAAGTTTGCCAAAATCATAGTAGATTTTACTTTTTGTATGACAGTCATGAAAATAGTAAACGTATTATATTAACATCTAGGCCTTCGCCAAAACAATAAAACTAAAATACCTACTTACTTAATTCTTAAAAAAAAAAACAAAGAACATTTCGTGACGGCACAGTCCGCTAAAAGCAGTGTGACATTAATATTTAAGTACACTCAGCTCAAAAAACATTATGTCGGATTCATTTTTGTGACGTGACTATTTTTTTTGTCACATTTTTTGTCACGTCGGGTCTCTGTCACGCTTATCTCTCGAGATAAGAGTGATGCTCCCCTCTAGCAGTTTTTTCGTTAAAAAAATGAAAACTGTTTACTTTGTTGAATATTATTTTTGGCTCGCGGAGAGTGATAGAGTTTTTCGGTCATGTTTTGTCTGTTCATCCTTTAGTGTTTGATAACATCGAAGATCAAAATGTCAAAGCTTTGACACTGAAAGGCTGATAAATAATGCAGGTATTCAATATGTAAAGCAAATGGGTAGGTACTTTTTTCCACTCATTCGGGAAACCTTTCTTAGTGCGTACATCTAAGGATCGGAATTCCCTGCTAGAGTCTGTGCTTGCTGATAGGTACAACCTGGGAGTCTTTAAGTCAAGAGGTTGGGGGTCTTTAGGTTACTTCAGGGCAAGCGTGCCCCATTTTCGACCACATCATCGCTTACCATCAGGTGAGATAGTGGTCAAACGCATCTATACTTATGTTATAAAGCTGAAGAGTTTGTGTGTTTGTTTGAACGCGCCAATCTCAGGAACTACTCGTCCGATATGAAAAATTATTTCAGTGTTAGATAGTCAATTTATCGAGGAAGGCTATAGGTATCATCACGCTAAGACCAATTGGAGCGAAGCAGACGAAGTTGCGCGGGTCGACTAGTACCTAATAAAAGTAATAAAAAATGCAACCAACCAACTGATGAATAAAATACAGGCCTCCTTTCATCGACCCGTCCTGCAAAATGGCCTCTATGAAAAGCCAACGTATCTCCGACCCATGTCCCATACATAGTCATCTCAATGTACATTTAATTACCAGTACACAATATAGAGACACTCCCATTTCAAATAAATAAGTCACTATTTAACAGGGTGTGGCAGTAATAAATTAGCTACCCTTAGGATGGGGTCTAAGTATTAAGATTAAAGAGTCAACATACCAGACATTAAGAATGATCTGAGCCATCTCTATCGTTTTAAAGGTGTGAGAAAAACAAAGCCATTTTGTGGCCAGTACTTGTGTTTTTCTGTTATTCCGGATACCTGCAGAATTTTACAGAGCTGTCAAATTTCTCTCTTCTTTTATGATAAAATTAAAAATGGCGCCTGACAGCAATTGTAATGTTATTGTAAAAATGTTACTGAGATTTTCCAGTGCCAATAAAGATGACTTTTCAAATGAATTCATGATTTAATAACGAGTCAATAAAAGAAGTTAAAAACATCTTATTTATTTTTCACAAAAAAAAAAAAAAACTCTTCAGAAGCTTTCGCTAAAACTGCATGAGTGTTTTCAAACTTAAAATATCTTTCGCAAACTCAAAAACTTTTGCTTTGAGCGGTTTAAATGATGGTAAAACTGCTTAAAAATGTACGTGGTTAATAAGTTCAGAGTAAAAAACTTTGAAGAAAATTCTTGGCAGTGCGCTGAAACTTAAAACTACGGGTTTTCTTCATGAGATATTCCCGTCTTTGCTACTATTTGGTAAGCTTGCATCGGAATAATATATTAAAGGAAAATTTAGAGTTGGTCATCAAGTTTAATGGAATTTTCATTTGCCATTTTTGCGACTATTATAAAAATAAATCAGAAAAGAGTTAGCGACCCAAGAACATGAACTCGTCATGCTAATTCAAACAAACTGGCATGTTTGAATTCTTGAAAGTTAATGGATCGATTTTAATTAAACTTAATACGCATACGCGTAATAATGAAATCTTAGTCATTAACTACTTTTTCTGCTAAGGTTGTAGAATTTCTATGAGTCACCAAACGCACTGGGTATTTGGATGAACAGGGATTGGTATTATTCAGTAAGAGTCTGACATTCCCTTCGGCTCCGCCCAGAGCGGAATGACACTAGATGATCTCCCATCCAAAAAAAAGGAAACAACTTTTTTTTTAAACAGCTTAGAAAGAGTGGTGTTCCACATTTTGTAAACATAAAATTGTTCTCTTTATTTCGATTTAACGTAAAAAAAAATCGTAGAAAAATCATATTGCACCATGAATCAAGGGCATTTCATGATAAATGGCTATTATCATGAAAAAAAAAAACATTTCTCATGTGCCTAATATTATCTACTTTTCATTATAAAATCGCTATCGCCTCTCCTTTGGCCGCAACCACATCTTATTTAATTATAACAGAAACTGATACTGGTTGCCAGATAACCGGGATAGGATGGTTCCTGTGCTAAAAATATGTTGATCAATCTGATACTATTACGAGAAAATATTCTCGCTTTTGAGGGTAGACGGAAGCCTTAGTATGTATTTTAATTTTAGAATGTTCAATTAGGATATTCATGTATGAATATTAGGCGGAAGGTAAAGGGAAGAGTCGATATTTTTGGGAGAGGTATTGTGTTACCCAGTTACAGGGGTGTGGGGGTCAGATAGGCAGGTTGTAAACTACTAGTATTCAGCTGTATCCGGTTAGATTGGAAACTCTCCCCAAGATGGTAAAGGTAGTAGCAGGTAGTTTTTTTTTATGCTATGTGTTTGCTCTTGACTCTAGTCTAGGTCAGAGATGACAGAGACAAAGTCTACGAAGGAGCGAGCTTACCCAGAAGGAGCCTGTTTACTCTAACTTTGAAGAGATTAGAGTTGTAAGCGTTTGGAAACACAGTTTTTTTTTTTTTTTTTACTAATGATAGGCACGCGTTTGACCGCTATCTCACCTGGTGGTAAGCGAGGATGTGGTCGAAGATGGAGCACGCTTGCCTAGAAATAACCTATTCACTCTTGATTTAAAGACTCCCAGGTTGTAGCTATCAGGATGTATATATATGTAGATACAGTCAGAGAATTTCACTCCTTTGCAGTGCGCATTATAAAAGACGTTTGGAAACGCTTAGTGCGTAGTATCTTTGCCCACAAAAAAGCTAAAAAGTGTCCTATAATCCGGGCATGAAAAGTATCCGATGTCCTATTCCAAGACATGGTCTACCCGTGCGCCAAGTGTTATCAAAATCCGTCCAGCCAATAAGACGTGAAGAGACAATCAGGCAAAGAGACAGAGACACAGACTTTTCTCGCATGTATAATGTTGTAGTATATATGATGGTATATAAAACAGGGTATATAGGGACGGTTTTAAAACAAGGAAATTCAGGGCTATCATGAGCTTTTAGAAAAAAAAATAACAATATCATTACACCGTCAAATTACTTATAATCTTCCTGTTAGAATACGGAAAATTTAATAATCAGGAAAACTTCTTTTGTCTCGGTTCCAGGATATAGATAATATCATCGTAAAAAAAAGAAAAAACTTGCACTCTGGTGACTTCAAAGCTAGCCAAGCTAGAAAGAAATACTTTAGAAAGATTTTTAATTGACTTTTATTTTTGTCTAAAAGGTTTCTTTAAAAACGTCTTTTTTTCTCAATTTCCGCTCATTGACAATTAATTTAAAACTTCCTGTTTCATAATGGTTTTTAGTTACTTCCAATTTTGTACTTTGTTAAAAAGAAGTATTCCATAGAAAATACATTTTTTTAGGAAAACAATGAAGCTAGAGACAAACTGGTCCCACGTACGCAACGTATGCAATGCATTCTGATATCTGTAGTGCTATTCTGTAACAAGATTTTCGTGTCTCAACAGCGGAATCCGAGGTGAGTATAAACGTAACACCTCTATGTTATGTGTGATAAAGTTCACTTTGTGAGCTATCTCACTCAGGTGAAGCTCGATATCGAAATGGTTACTTACAGAATAGACTAGCTGGACTCTTGGTTTTGTATGAATACTCTGCAATACAAACTTATCGTATGCAATGCAACATACGATACGATACAAAAGCGTTGCATACGTTGCGTACGTAGGACCAGTGTGTCTCTCGCTTTAAACATCTAAAAATATTCCGGAAGTACGGTTTTTGTTTGTTAAAGAAACTGGCCAAAATTGACAAAGGTTTTCTAATTACATTTCAATTTTAGGGTTCCGTACCCAGAGGGTAACCAACGGAACCCTTTTACTAAGCCATCGCTCTCCGTCCGTCTGTCTGTATGTCAGCGGGATGTAATCTCGAGATCCATACCTAATAGGTAGACAATAATGCTCGCTCCATCGTAGACTTTGTCATCTCTGACCTAGACGCAAGAGCAAACCCAACACAAATTAAAAAAGAAACTTAAAAATTGTCAGGATGTATAATTTTATTGCCGTTTTAACAACAAAATAATACAAGTTAAATTGAATGAAACAGATCCCATACAAGAAACGTATTTCTTTTTCGGTTTATGATCATTCATTTCGAAAATTCTTTATCTACCATCCAAAAAAAAAAATCTTGCACATCATAATCTTTTCCTTCATCACCACGATTTTTCCACCAAAGATCCCATCTTCAATCAACAGGTGCCTGGAGTTCTGCCTACCCTGTAATATAACCCTCCCCATGGAGCTATTAATAACGCCCGTTCCAGAAAACATACGTACCATGTAATAAAGTAAGGCTTAGGGCACATCAAATGTGACAGAAGGACCACTTTGTACAGCCTGCCAAAGTTTAGAGAGACTAAACAAATGATGAACGAAACTATATTTTACTCAAAAAAATCTGTTAAATAAATTTCCCAAAAATATTGTACACGTATTTTCTGATTTACGTAAACAAAATATGAAGACGAAACAGTGTGTTGAAACCATGCGTGACGTCACGTCGATGGTAAAAATAATACTATCGTAGTGACTTTGACAGTGACGTTTGCATGTACTGACTGCACGAATGCTCGCTTTGTAACATATAAGGTCTGTGACCAACATTATCTAACCTACTTGACTATTAGCGAATAATAGTCAATTGTACATTACCTCATAACACCAGTCAGTACCCAGCTTAAAAGTAAATATATTTATTGGAAATGTAGGTTTGGTCCTTCTGAACCTAATTTCCCGGTAGATACGGCTTAAAGTACAATGATGAATGGGACAAATGAGGGGGATCCCGTTTCTCATAATGTGTGACAGTTTTGGAACAATCAAGAAGTTTTTATTTCATAAATTGTTTGGTATAAGACATGGGAGTAATTGAGAGTGTTGCCATAGCATCTGTTGTTTCCAAAACATGTAATTATATTATTTGTTGGCGAACAAATTAGGGGTTTTGCCGCTACGTTATAATTTAGATGAAATTCAACCTTCGATATAATATGTCACGTCGCGGTATTAAGAACAGGCACAAGGATATATAAAGCAATTAATTATTGAAATGAACCAACAGGAGAAAGTAATAAAGGTTGTCTTTCAGAATATGTAAGTACTTAAATGCATGCACGCTAAGCCTTTATTACAAAAGCTATGAGAAAACGCACACACAAAGAAACAGCTTTTGCTTAGAAGAAAAATAAAATGAGTACCATACAGAATACTCTTAATTATGTAAACCATATAAACTACAAAAAAGGATAGATTAAGAAAACATCACATTGGGTAACACAATGGTCGGCCTTATGATTGAAAGATCTTTTAAAACCCACAATATAAATAAATAAACGAGCATAACCCACTTATACCCTTTTAAAATCGCTCGCCGCGTTCAATAATATACTCCTCACACAAACCTCAGAACAGTTAATTAGGCCGTATCTTCATGATCCTTAATTAGTAGCGTCTGAATATTCCAATACCGTGATGCCGTGACGTGACAATTCTCGTCTGCGTGACAACTCCCGTCAGCGTGACAAAGTAGCAGTGTGCGCGAGGCTTTATCTGAAGATATAATGCGAAATGAACGTGGGCTATGCTGTGGATTCATTTGTTTTAGGGAATTTTGCGGTGCCTGTTTGAATTTTGGTGAATTTTAAGAGGAAATGCGTGCGGATAGAGTTTGTATGTAAAAAGTCATTATTCGATTGGCTCTCACCTCCAATATTGGACCGATTTAAAAGATATTTCACAAACTGAATTAGAAGCCGCCGCCTCCGCTGTCCGTCCGTCCGTCTGTCTATCAGCGGGCTGAATCTCAAGAACCGTAATAGGTAGACAGTTGAAATTTTCACAGATTGTGTATATCTATTGCCGCTATAACAACAAATAATGAAAACTAAGGTTTATGGTACGGAACCCTTCGTGTGCGAGTCCGACTCGCAATTGGCCGGTTTTGCGGATTCGCTTGCATGAAAGTGTAGAATTATATCAAGAGAACACACTCCCGGAATACCATTTTTATTTTTGTATCTATCTTTTCCTAAAATTCGTCAAACTTGCTTCAGCGAATTAGGAATATGTAAGAAACAGACCGGCTCACAGAGTTACTTAGGTACACAAATATAACATAGGTCTGGATTAATTGATCCCCAGAGTGAAATCAGGCTGTAAATGACAAATAATTAATGGAAATAAAAGAAAAACTCCAAAAACAACTAAAATTACATATTTTTTTTTTTACTATTGATAGGCACGCGTTTGACCACTATCTCACCTGATGGTAAGCGAGGATGTGGTCGAAGATGGAGCACACTTGCCTAGAAATAACCTATTCACTCTTGATTTAAAGACTCCCAGGTTGTAGCTATCAGGAAACACAGACTCCGGCAGGGAATTCCACTCCTTAGCTGTACGCACTATGAATGTGTTCCCAAAACGTTTTGTGCGTATGGGTGTGATGTCCACCATGTACTGGTGGCGCATCGCCGTTCGTGTTGTGGTCCGATGATGGAACGGGCTTGGCGGAATTAAATTATGCAATTCCGTCGCACATTCCCCAAAATGCAACCGGTAAAAATCCGACAGGCTAGCAACTCGTCGTCGATGTTCAAGACTTTGGAGCTTCGACGCGACGAGCCTCTCATTGCCGATGATCCTCTTGGCTCGTTTCTCAATTGACTCAAGGGCATCAAGCTGGTATCTGACAGATACATCCCATAGATGAGAGCAGTATTCCATACACGATCGAACTTGCGCTTGATAGAGTTTGAGCAGCTGTTCCGGCGTGAAGTACCGTCTCACCTTAGCCAGAATCCCCAACTTCTTTGCAGCCACTTGAGCTTTTGCCTCTATGTAAGGGCCAAAATTGAGAGAAGATGTTAATGTAACCCCAAGAAGCTTAAGATGGTCGGTTACATAACTGGGTTGTATACAGAGAGGTCCATGTTCAGTTGTTTGCGAAATTGTAATTTACAGCTAACTGGAATGGTAATTACCTGGAAGATTAATGATGGTGATTACACAACCCGAAACGTCATAATTAATTCTAGGAATCTAGTAAAATAATTAGCACAAACACATCGGTTTCTGCTAATTATTTTACTGAATCAAACGACAAATATTCATAAACCTAATAGCTTCTGCCGGCGTCGTCCGAATGAAGCCTTGTTTTTGAACAATTTTGACGAATTTAGAAATTCTTTGTATAAATTGTAATTACAACACTATCATTTAAGTAACTTCTCGATATTTACTACATATTCCGTTTTTTCTCGTTCCCGTTAGAATTTCGAAAAATCCTCTCTTAGTGCTCCCCTACACTACCCACGGTACAACACTATCATTTAAGTAACTTCTCGATATTCACTACATATCCCGTTTTTTCTCGTTCCCGTTAGAATTTCGAGAAATCATCTCTTAGTGCTCCCCTACACTACCCACGGAACCTACGTGCCAAAATTCAGCTATAACGACCAGTAGCTTCGGCTGTATGTCTGTCAGTCACTCAATCAGCCAGTAACGGAAGAGTATTATATATTGATTAAGTACATGTGATAATAGACCATAAAAAGAGGAGCTCGTGGCTAGATAATAACAGCCGCACGGGTCGATCTTCAAGGTTAAGCAACGCTTGCCAAGGTAGTCTGTGCATGGGTGACCATCTTAACATACCGAGTTTCCTTCGTGCCTCGGAAAGCACGTTAAGCCGTTGGTCCCGGCTGTCATTTGTAGATCTTTGGCAGTCATTACGGATTGTCAGAAGCCAGTTAATCTGACTCCAGTCTTGCCATGAAGTACCGTGTTACCCAGGTACTGGGTTGTGAAGGTCTGGTAGGCAGCCGCTCCGCGTAAAATACTGGTATTCAGCTAAATTCGGTTTGACTGGAAGCCGACCCCAATATAGTTGGGAAAAGGCTAGGCAGATGATGATGATGATGACAATAGTCCATAAAAAAAATGTGATCATCATATTGATACTTAAAAGCCTGAAAAGACAAAATTTCACGACCAGGGGAAATATATTAAAATGTCGCATCGTTCACTTAGCAACTAATAACATAATGTGATTCAATCCGCCAGTCAAGCGTGTTGATTATGGCTGCGCCCCCGGGAAAGCTCATTAGGAGAGTCTGCATGGAATGATGGACTCTGTACACTAATCAACATGTGGATGTAAAACTGCTAAGTAATTTAGTAAGTTTATTAGTGGAAATGTGTAATTTATTCAAGATGACTTTTGTACTATGTATATTAAAAAATGGGTTCTATTAAATTTTAAAGAGTACGTAGTTCTATATGATGTGTACTAGTTTCTTCCCGTGCTTATGCTTGGTAGCTTTTAAAGTAGCCTATAGCTCGTCCGTCCGTACCATCTCCAGGGTCCTATTAATTATCTGTACTGAAATTTTCTATAATAAGTTCAGATATTTAGACGTGAAAGCGTTACAAACTAGCAAACAAACTCAATATCACATTCATAATATTAGTTAAGATTTATTTGTTAGTTTTCCGAGGGCTAATAGCCTCAACTGTGTTGATTTAGCCGTTTTTAAGTACCACCAACAGATAGGTTTACTGTTAGATACTTAGTTCCCAACCTCAAACTCGTTAAGATCAAATCTTAGACCCTAAAATCCGGAGCACCGTTTACTAATACTAGGCCATGACCCAGCACACCAATAAACCGATATACACCACCAATATAATCGTTATCCGTATCAGCTCAAAATTCAATGCATACTATAAGTTCTAAACAACCTAATTCTAGAAACTAATCTCGGAAAGCAATCACATATTCCAGAAGCGGGGGGCGCTTTTAGACTATACCTAGAACATCATCCATATAGGTAACTTAAATTGTTCTTTGAAAAGATAATGCTTCGGTATTGTTCTAGAACGTAATTGGTTAGTTTTTTTGTGGTTATGTTTATCTTTTGTAGACTAATCAGGTAATGGAACACGCTTTTTGTCAGTAGTGGCTTTGATGTCCTGTTTTGTAATAGCTGTTTGTATCTGATGATAGCCTTTTTTTAACTCCACTTACTGAATTGATTGGAGTGTCTATTTTTTTTCTTCCTTATCTGCTTGCCTTTTACCAACTATCTTGAGATCGGCTTCTAGTCGTATCGTATGCTGCTGAATACTAGTATTTACATGGAGCGACTGCCTCTGATCTGAGCTCCATAACCCAGTTACTGGGTGACATAAAATCCCTTGTCAAGATTAATGTCAGTTTCAGACATCTGACTACCCGCAACAACTGTAAATCGTGTTGTTATCGGCTCTTTCTTCTGCATTATATAAATCCAATTAATTGCCTGTTATGGAGCTTCAAGATCAAAAGGCAGACAAAACAATTATCTTTCATCCACCCCAGTACCCAAAATCAATCAAACCAAATCTAATAATATCTCTCACCAGAAATCCGTCTTATCCATCACTTTGTGATCAAAACAAACAATACTTAAGACACTCGATACCAATGACACCGATAAAACTCGTATTGGATTCTAGTAATTTGAACATTCGTGATAGGATTAATATCCCTACGGTAGGTACCTTTAAATCCAATAACAACCGTGGAAATTGAATCAGGTTGAATTGAATTCTATATAAACATTTGTCAGGCTTCAACAGCGGTCATGTCTGAATAAACATTGTGATATCGTTTGTGTGTGGATGAAATTAGCTTCACATGGATACAGGGAAGACGGGAGCGTTGCTATGGTAACAGAATGAATAGGCGGTAATATCTGCTTCCTTACATTTTATGAAACGCAACGTTTCGCTGTCTGCCTGCTAGTTATTGCGTTTAGAGAATTACTTATCTGGTTTACGTGATGTTTGTTATAAGTACCCTGCTTCTTTATTTAACCAATAGAGTCCCATTCCTGGGCAAAAGCTACTCTTAATTTCTTGTAGTGATTATTTTTGTGAATTTTCTCGGATCAGCCCTTTGAATGTATTTAGGCCTAGCCTTGATGTTCTTTTTCTTTTACATAATCTTACTATTTAGTCTTTTGTCCCACTAGTGGGCAAAAGCGTCTCTCCCTTTTCCACAAACCTCTGTCCATAACTAGTTAGAGTCAGATTTTTCGGTAGGATTCAAGCTCGTTCTGCATTCTTCGCCTTGGTCCATGGATTATGTATCTGGTCACTCTTAAATTATTCCACTGTCCAACCTCTCAATATCAAAGGAGATACTGCAATAATTACAAACCTTGTCAGATGGATCCGTGCTCGCAGTTTGTTGTTATTTGCAGACACCGTCGCTACAACCCACTCATCCTTTTGACGTAATCCCCCAATCGTGTTTTACAACAGCCACGGTACGGGCGTGAAAGGGGTTGCCTGTTCTTTGTCGAGCATTTCATAGAATCTTAATCTTTTGAGAGTGTTGTTGCTCATCTTTCTTAGCATAAAAGATGCAGGAAATGTGAATCATTTTACAACAAACAAAGCTTCAATTTTAAATCGTTAAGTTTCGAAACTCACATTGTGTGATTATTCTCATACAAAACGTTGTATGTTTTAGAAACTGGAGCGACATTTAAGTCTATATATAATACTTATTAATACTTCCTGTTCTATATATGTTTAGCTATGTTCATTGAAGCCACATAAATTAGGATCGCAGTGGGCTTAAAAGTTTCAGCAGTGGTTGAGTTATGTTACAGTTGGGTAGTCAATCGTTCGTGTATAACATTATTTGCTGTAGGATTACAAGTATGATTCACTTCCTTATGTCTATGTAGGGTCGGAAGACTTAGAGTTGTTTTAATACTTACTACCAAAACATTTCAAAATATTGCGTTCCACGTTAGCATAAAACAATTTTAACTCAACTTTTTTTGTAAGGCGCCCGTTTACCTGCCGAAAACGTAGAAATTTATCGCACATAACATATTGATTGCTAACAAAATTTTGTCAGGCGCTGAAACTTTTGTATTTTCTTCTCTGGGTAATATTCAGTTACATTACTTTTCTTACATTCTATATACACAAAGAAAACCCAAGTAAATACGCAGTAAAAAAAAAGCAATTTATTCTTCCTTATCCTAAAAAAATCAAGCCAGAATATTGGCACTTGAGATAACACCAGACTTTCGGTCGCCTATTCGTATTTTTATCACAATACAATACACCAATCCAGCTAAAACAAAACTTCTTTATATCTTTAATCTTTCCGTATTTTTTACAGCTAAAAACGTAACTTCTAGTACAGTAAAATCTACATAGAAAATAAGGTCTACTTCATTAATAAGATCAAAGAATTCCTATTGTATCACAGTGCCTTTGTATATTTCAAGTCTGTAATCTTCGTCTTTCCGTTGATTTCCTTTTTGTTTTCAACTCCATTCGACGTCTGCTTCTTACTGGAAGGTAAAGGCAACAGTTTGTTTAAAGTTGAAATAAAATCATGTACGTTGCTCGTTCACTGTTGTTAGTTATTTTATTTGTTCAATATGTTTGAATTTAGTGAAGTCGAAGGAACAAGGGAGATGCTAGATACAGATTTCATATTGTATTTATGTAAAAATGTTTAAAAGATGCAGTTATTATAATTGTGAAATTAAAATAATGTCTCTTATGTTCAAACAAAAAAAATATCGCTTTTAGGCAATAATTATTATAGAAATTGATCAACTGTAATGTGGTCTTAAAGTTTAACAGGATGCAGCATTTTACACGGAGGGACTGTCTTTATGACCTCCATAATCCAGTAATGACAACGCTATTTCACTCATATATGAGCAATTAAATTAATCTTCTTCCTCTATATTATATCCTATCATAATAGCCCCAATCACTTCTATCTTAAAAATTTACTTTCAAATAAGAATATGGACTTCGAATCCAACATTTTATTCCTCCATCTTCAGTCGGTTTTCCTCCTATAAAATAATTAAAACTAATCTTCCCAAAATTCTTTCCACCATTCTCATCTACATCTTGCACACACACACACACTGTATCTTCCGGCCACAATCTATTAGTATTAATATTTAACTCAGGCGTACTCACACAGGGTTTAGAACAAGATTAGCCAAGTTGCTCAGCGGCGATTCCACGAACAGCCACAGCAGTACCGCCAGTAGTGCCGACGTTATGAGTATTCCTATACCGTTTAGTATCTGAAATTCAATTAAGAAGTTTGTATGTTCAAGCTGTACTGTGTTGGTTGGGCAGATTGTTTATCGAGTTTGTAAAGCTTGGGTATTGATATATTTCAGTGAGTCGGAAACTGCATTTTCTTTATGATTAGGAATCAATAGACGCTTGTCTTCCATGTTCTTAATCAATCAATTTTGCCTTAATTTATCGCTATAAAAATAATAATTGTAATTTTAATAAAGGTCATCAAGTACAATAACTATTTTTATTTTTAAATTCACAATCATTTGCTACAAGAAAAAATACAGACGAATTGAGAACCTCCTCCTTTTTTTGAAGTCCGTTAAAAAACCAGCAATAGATTCGTTATGAATTAAAAAAATGAGTTGTTTTTACGAGCCTTTCTTAACACTGCCACTGATTGACTTATAGTTTTATCAGGGCTGAGGCCATTAAAAGCCTGTGGCGTTAAATATAGCTATAACTCCACATTTGGTCAACTCAATAAACACTAAAGAATAACATTTCTGATACCACACTCAATTAATATTGACCAAATAACATTTGTAGAACCTCTTACAAAGAACGAAACCTAAAGGTCTCAATGCGTTGCAGTTCCAAGAAAAATACAGAAAATTAAATTGGAAAAGTAACCACCATTCTAAGAAATAACTTTATGAAAGTGAATTTCCTAATTCGAACACAAAATTAGTAATTAGTACAGAAGTTGAAATTCATACAACAATCGAACAAGCACGCAAGCGCACTCGCGACCGGCATTTGTATGAGATCACTGTACGTACGCTTCTATTTGTTAATGCAAATCTTTTAGCTAATAGTATAAACCTTCTGAACTTTTCTTTGATACTAGACAATCATAAGTACATACCAGGTTAAACATGTCATAATGCATTGGATTCCTTTGCGAGAACAGGAATCGTTCCAGTATTAGGGAATGTATTATGTAGACTCCATATGCTAGACGGCTGAATATGGTGAAGATAGGCCAGGACATGAATTTTCTTAAGATTTCTGTAATGAAATTGATAAATTAGACACATTTTTGATGTACCGGCTATCCTGAAAAGCTTGAAACTGTAAATACTGTTACTTCAATGGATAATAATGCTTTAATTGGTATTGATGATGATAATGATGCAGAAAATTTGCATAGTTATCGTTCGCAAAAATTTAAATCTGAACTGTAATGTTATATTCTTAACAGAGCTTCCCTATTTTATAAAGGAGTTACAAGAAAATCTCTTGACAAAAAATACATTGCAAATACTCTTTTATTTTAAGACCGTTAATCTCTCTCTGACATCAATTAATGATATGTATCTTAGCCAGAATATTCAAACAGTCGAAACTCGGTCATTTATCTTTTGTAGTTTTCGCGTGACACCATTTTTTATGAAAATAGGTCACTCTGTTATTACCGACAATGCTTTTTACTGTTAATTATAATCTGACATCTAGTTGAAAAGGGTCTGTGAGACAAGATGTAAACTAACAAAGGTATTGTTATCATTCACGTAAATCATTGAATCAATTACATTTCTTAAACTGACAAAATTTTAAAGCACTTATGTATTACAACAAAGGTAATAGAAGGATAATCCTCAACAATAATGCAAGATAAGATGTAAAAAAGGTCAGCAAAGGAGAAAATGTTAGAGATTTTTTTTTTCCAAAGAATATTTCATCTCACAAAAGTAGATTTTGATGAAACAGTTACAGTCATATCTTGGAACTGAGATGAAAATATAATAGCAGTATTTTGACGGGGGAAAACTAAGGGTTCTCCCGGGAAATTAGAAAAAAAGAAGCTATGTTCAACATGCCCCAAGCACGAGGTATATTTAGTTAAAGGGATTAAAAGGAATGCTAGCAACTCATTTCCCGGTATTTCGTTTCCATGTTTCACTGCGTGAAATGAATAATGTTCTTCAGTTATTAATTAATTATTAAGCTTTACGGAAGGTTTATGGTAAGGTGTGGGTTATGGTGGCCGTATGGTGCCGTAAAAGAACAATAGCATCCCATCACTTCCCGTGGGTGTCTTAAGAGGCGACTAAGGGACTCGCCAGAGAATGGGAAGCAGCGTTTTCTGTAAAAAGCAAAACCATACACTGCGGTCGCCAACCCGCCTGCCAAGCGTGGCGATTATGGCAACCCCCCCCCCCCCTGAGGGAGGCCTATGTCCAGCAGTGGACGTGTTTCGGTTGTTATGATGATGATGATGATTAAAGGTTTATTATTATCATGTACAGTTGCTAAGTGTCTAAATTATTGTTCTAGTGTTGTTAGTGGTCAAACACTGCGTTTCTTAATCTAGGCCAACACTTTTCTAGATCCAAATCTTTGATATTGTGATCAAAGCTACTACCACTTGGGATGATTTCATGATATTGTGATCAAAGCTACTACCACTTGGGATGATTTCATCATCATCTGCCTAGCTTTTTCCCAAATATATTGGGGATTAGGGTCGGATACCAGTCAAACCGGATTTGCTGAGTACCAGTATTATACGCGGAGCGGCTGCCTACCAGACCTCCACAACCCATTAACTGGGTAACACGGTACTTCATGGCTAGACTGGAGTCAGATTAACTGGTTTCTGACTATCCGTAACGACTGCGAAAGATCTACAAATGATAGCCAACTTTGCATTTAATTTACAAACAAGTCATATTGGAAATTTAAATAAAGGTACAAACGTCCAATTGTGTGAAATACAATAAGTTTAACCTCTTTATTCTGCATAAAGTTTAACTTAACAGAAAGCTATATTTGTTTTTAATGTATAAGAATAAACATTTTTAAAATGTTTCATTTATTCAGTAAAATTGCCTTTAAAAAAACTGCACGTTTTAATCATGGTTTATAACCAAAATAAGATGAAGGCAAAACACAGAATTATACATTAAACATACTTCATTTGCTCTGTAAATATTTGAATGCAACGTATGTTTTATTTTAATACGTTGTCGTAAAGGTTTAAGTCTATTTCCCGTTAATCAAAATTATATTAACCTCAAACTATCCTGAAGCAAACCCAATTAAATATAAATAAACAGTGTTTCTTCTATAAAAGATTGATCAGTTACCAGCAGACCTTCATTAATTAGTTTATTTTCATTACTTACTAGTGTACGCTTTTGCTCTGAAACCCAATTATTTAATTCTCTGTCAGTACTTTATTTACTGTTTTCATGAACGTGTACTATGTGGTACATAGTAGCTACAAGGTTTTGCGGTCCAATTTCCTTCAGCAGCTGAGTATTATAATTATTCAAGCGAATAGCTATCCATTCTTAACTTAGCTAATATTAACTGTTCTAACATAGTTTCCTGGTTGAAATCCCTAGCCGTAAAGCAAATAAATATATTATTAAGAAGGGAAATTGGGACATGCTTGCCTTGCGATGAACAAAACTGTTTCGAACGGAATCATAATTTAAAAACGATGTGTTTAAGGAAATATTGTTGGCTAGAGGTTGAAAGACCTGGTTTTAAATAATCATGTTGCAGGTATTAAAACAAGTAATCTTGAGAAATAAAATTATTTTAAGACTAGTTGACCCGCGCGACTTCGTCTGCTCACAATTTTCATTACTGCTCCTATTGGTCTTAGCGCGATGATAGCCTATAGCGTTTCTCGATAGATGAGCTATCTAACAATGAAAGAATATTTCAAATTGGACCAGTAGTTAGCGCGTTCAAGCAAACAAACAAATCCTTCAGCTTTATATGTTAGTATAGATAATCTATATTTAATATGCAAAATCACTAATATGCAATGAGCAAGCTTGATTTCCTTGAGAGGAGACCTTTGATAAGATGACTCATGTAGAACTATAACATTTTCACATAAAAACAAATGAACAATCTACTTACGGACATCTCCATACTCGGAAATGCCAATGCAAGCACAAGTCGCCAAAGCCCAGATGTTTCTGTTGAGAGCAGCATACACAGCTGCGTTCCAAGGGTTGTATTCCCCAAGGCACCATGCTGGGGCCGCTGTTAATACTTTGAGACCCAGCATGAAAGCTGCTGCAAGGCCTACGTAGGAACATTCCTAGAATGTAAGGAAAAGATAGATAAGCTAGGTTATGTGATGTTAAAATTACTGATGATCAATTTACACTATGAAAGGATCTTGTAAGTCAATACTTGCGCATATTGTAATGTAAAAATGAGAATAGATAAAAAATTGTTTTCAACTTAGGATTGGATAAACCTTATTCCTATTACTCTACAGTCTGGTTATTGACATGTAATTTATCGGTATTGCAGTTTAAAGCTCAAAGGTCTTTCCTTAGTTTCTTAGAATATTTCAGTTTGCAATCTACGTCTATAGTCTGACAAAGTATCACAGCCGCCGTCTTCAACAGATGACGACGAGCACGAACAATATTGAAAACCTCTAAAGATATCATTATTTGGTCAGTTAAAGTAGTAAATCATTTCACCTTAGACATAATTCCTCTATACTTAGCAGGCTTGTAAACCGTGAGGATATATCCCATGGCCATGCCAAGGAAGTATGACCCAGCTCTATGGTGACTTCTCATGTAGGTATCTTTGTAGACTTCATTATGTCTGACGTGAATCAGCGTCCTGAAAAATATGATATTAGAGTTAAAGTAGAGGTACTGCAGCTTTATATTGAAGATGAAGATATTAATAAGGGGGAAGATGGCGTTTGAAAAGTTAACATAGTAACTATCAACATTTTAGAAATGAATATCTAACTTGACTTGAGGAAACCGTCACGCGTCATGAAGATTCATTAGGAACTTCTAAATTAATCTGGAAAACCGTCTTGAAAAACGTCACAGGAAAACATCTTGAATTTTATTAACAGGAAGTTTTTAGAAAAAATTGTTCTAAAAATAAAATAATGAATTTGCACGAAACATTTGAAACACAGTTTCCACGAAATTCGTTCAAAATAGATTTCAATGAGAACCTCAATCAAACATAATTTCCAGTTCATATTAAATCAAAACTTCACGTAAAAACGTCAATCAAGTGAAATTGATTTTTTATAAGCTTCAACGCCACGAGTTCGTTAACGACTTTCCCATACATTTAATTGACGCTACGAGGTGATTTGTTGCAAATCAGAAAACAATTGGATTTGCGTTTTTTCCTTTTTACCTTTTGTCCACTAAAGCTTTTTGTGAAATTCATAATTGTTTGAATGATTTGCATCATGCTGCTTTGACAAAATTAATTTGTAGAATAAATCACGAGCTTAATCAATAAAGTTGTCATTAATAAGTAAGCAGCTGTCCATGAATAAGTAATATAATTCATTAGCCCAACGATTATGGTTCAACTGAATCCAATCCGCAAACGTTTCTTAGTCAATTACACTAAAGTTAAAAAAAAATACAAATAAAACACAACAATGATACGCTTAGATTAACGAAGCATAATAAAGCTGTTCACCAGAAAGGGGCTTACATAATAAAATTATTCATGAGAAATATTTATCACACCAATGTGCGCAAGCAGTTAATGAATATGCATTAATAGTTAACCTTGAAAATCACAGCAACAAGTTCCGTGCACCTAATCTTGAAAATATGAAAAAAAAAACAAGAATACTAACTCGACATCGTAGAGCAGGATTCCATTCAAGCCTTTGGTATAAGTGGTGATACCAGTTATGACCACCGAAAATATTACAGCAATGCTAGTGACAATTTTGCCAATACGCTTGTTCCATTGCCAGAGACAGAACAGCGCAGTACCCATGACAGCTAAGTGGTAGTCCGCTGGTATATACCAGGATACTTGTTGACACTGAAATTGAATTGAATATGGAGCTTAGTAACACGATAAGAATGTAGTTGAAGATATTGTGATTAGTGCTATAATAGATGAAATTGGTGGAGAAAATAACATAGAAGTTGTTTAACAACACAAAATAGTTTTCGTCAATTTATTTTTATTTATTTGTGATGGGTTTGCTCTTGACTCTAGTCTATGTCAGAGATTACAGAGACAAAGTCTACGATGGAGCGAGCTTACCCAGCTTACCTTAATCTTGTAAGTGTAGTCAATAGACTGCTACTACATTGATATAAAACTAATGAAACATGATGACTAATTTGTTATCAAAGAGAAAACATTGTTCCCTTGAAAACAGCTTTTATCAAAATAAAGAACATTCAATGGAATAGATCGATCATATTTAAAGTGGCAGCAAATTTCAGAACAGGCGAAAATATACAAAGTAAAACATAATTACAATATTGTCACTATCCACATAGTTGCCCAGCATGAGTAGACCAAGAAACCAGGTCTTGGAGCAAGCCTTCTGTTCTCTGCCCATAATTCTTTTCCATAGTGGGCCATCCCCTACATACTCCGATACTGCTATCGTGTAGAATATTAGGACTGCGAAGGAGCCTATTAATCTGGAAAAGATTAGAATAGAATAGAAAACATTTATTTGATACAGACACAACTTAACAGCAACAAACATATAATAAAAAAATGAATGCAAATTGCAACGATACAGTAAAATTGCGCTGAGCAGTTTATAATATTTTTTTAATTTACGTACATAAGGCAGCGAGAAAGATGGTAAAATTCAGAGACACAAATATTTACCTCACATAACGCTGCAGCAAAGTAATGATGGGATTCTTCTTCTTCTCCATGAGACCTTTCATAAGGAGTAGTCCTGATATAACGAAGAAGTTCTCCACAGCTGGAAGATCTATGTGCTGCATTGTATTGCCTAGTGTATAGTTTTTTACACTTATGAACTGAAATAACAGAAACATTAAATTTTATACTAGCAGTTCGCCTGCGACTTCTTTTGCGCGGGTTTAGTTAAAACTCCATGAACTTTATCTCCCATCTAATCTCATATTCACAAAATTTTTCTTAGAGTATTTTTGAAACCGTCGTAACTTTTGAACGAAAGGTCCGATTTGGATAATTTAAAGTGTAATTTACATGCACATAACCAAACTTAAAAATATTAACTAATTTAAATAGATAAGGATTAACATCATCATACTAAAATCACCACTATTCCATTTCTCCCGGGTTTTGAATGAAAAATTTGAACAAAAAGCGGTCCTTGTGACTTAACCATAATAGTTAAATACATACCCTTCCGGACTTTTTTGTAGATAT
Organism: Lacanobia oleracea; assembly: GCA_950371165.1. NCBI lineage: Eukaryota > Metazoa > Arthropoda > Insecta > Lepidoptera > Noctuidae > Lacanobia > Lacanobia oleracea. The sequence continues at coordinate 2,906,491 of OX493412.1, read as the reverse complement.
TAACGTCTTCTATAAAATTGTAATACATCACTTTGCTCTATTGTCAATAGTTTCCACAGCGTACGCGATATAAGGATCTTTTTTGGTATTATTTCACACCTTGGGTTACATTATCGAAGTTTTCATACGGATCCCTAACTTTTTTAAATATTCTATAGCCCATGTTTATCAGGGGTAATGAAGGATTCTAATGGTGAAAATGGTCCAGTAATTTCGGACCCTATTCAATTCAAACAAACAAATCTTTCCTCTTTATAATATTAGTAAAAAGCGACCTTTCACGCTTTTGATTTTTACTGTACCGTGAACTATTTTAAATGAATTGGAGTATTTAATTAAGCTCAATTAATTCAATTTTTAATATTCCGTAAACAAAAGTATTTTTTACATGTTATTATTAGGTATCTTATTAGCACGGTTGGTTAACGATGCCTCTAAAATAGGATTGGCAACAGGAATCATAATATTCCATTATTAAGTAGACGAATAAATGACCACCGGTATACATATAATATCATCAATAATTTCTGTATTCTGTAATGTCATTTATTTAATGAGGCTACGAGCCAGCACTTTTTGATCTTCAAAGTTTTACATAAAGACAATGCCCTAAAACGATCGCCTGTCGCTACTACCTTTTCTCTTCTAAAGCTAGGAAGAAGTGGAGCAAAGTTGTAAGAAAGTGAATTTGAACATTAGTATGCAACAGATATGCGATACAGAAAATGGGTAGACATGATGACATTTTGCCAAAAAAAAAAACAATTGTCAAAAAGTTCAAAATGGTTTCACAAGTCGCATTAAAAAGTTACGTTACGTGACACCTAGTCTAGACCCAAGGTTAGACGAAAACCTAAAAAACAATCCTACTATATAAAAATAACTTACTTGATCATAATCATGTCCATTACTTATAGACCCAGCAACAATAAAAACGAAAACGTGGACACAAGTCGTGAAGCATAGGACCACGGCCTTTGTAAAACTGAGCACTGGGATCTCATCATCACTGATCTTGACAAATGAGGACCAGTTTCTTTTGAGACTGAAGGAGTAGGCTATTCTTCGGACTGAAATTGATAATATTACCTGGTCAGAAACATTTGTACCTCTAAAAATTTGAAAATAACTCTGTTTTTCTGTTTGTTACTTCTTCATGCCTTAACTTCTAATCGAATTTGGATGATACTTAGCTAACAGGTTGACCATGGCCAAGGACATATTAAGATAATTTTTAATAGATGTCCCTTGGGATCATTTTCGACGTTCACGCAAGTGAAGCCGCTGGCTAAAGCTAGTTATAAATAATTAATTAACACCCACTTGACTAACTCTAGGTCCAAGTACAGCGTAGTTAAAACCAAGCAAGCTATTAAAAGCATTATTAAACTCTTCACATTGTGCATCTATTAAGTTATTCTTTAATTGTTTTGTCTCAGGATACATTGATCTTGGTTTTCTAAAATTGGATTAGAACAGCTAGTAGGTACAGCTACCAACCAAAACTGGAAAATTCGCATTTTTCTACACTGCTTTTGAAAAGGTCATTACTGTACTATATCATATCGCCTTTCGATGGTCTTCCACTGTTGTTTCAATTAATGTGTTAATAATAGTTATTGTAGTTGGTTTTAATTCTTCTATTAACGTAAATAAGGACAACTTCCTCTACAACTATCTACTCCAAAGATCTTAGCGAGCACTTAAATAATTATCATACTAAAGTTGTCTAATGGCGGTAAATATTGTTATTATCTTGCCTCTCCAGTAATCACGACATCACTCATTATTTATGTAAATAATAATATAGTTACTGAGGATAACTTACGTCTCGAATCCGTGTTGTCATATTCTAGATATATTGTTGATGATACAGCTGCTACAATTAATCCTACCATAATAGTTCTGAAAATTATAATATGAATATGAGAAAAAAATCTTGTGACGCGGTGGTCGTGGGTTTGATTCCAACGGGAAGCATACTTTGTAAGTTGTTTCCAGTTTAGCTACACTGCACACTGGACATTGCAGGCTTGAATCACCTGATTTTCTGATAATAAGATAATTCCGTGCTTCGGAAGGCACGAATAAGCCGGTGGTGACCGCCGCCAAATGGCAGTTTTCAAATAAACCATATCAGAGGCCCTTAAGGCGGTTTAGAATCTCTGCCTAACGATAAGGAGAAAAAGAAGAAGAATATGAGAATAAGCAAGTGTGGCTCATCGTCGACGGCATCATTGCGTTCCATCATGTGAGATTTTAGTCAAACACGAGATTATCTTAAAATGACGTGTTAGAAGTATACAAGGAAAACGAACTGAATGATGATGTTTGGACAATATTAGAATGCGTGAGTATTTATCCACGTGTGATGACTAAAAATGAGTATAGTTCAAGCTTCATTGATGAAAATAAATAGATAATGACAATAACACGCACTAATGATGTACATACCTTAAAGAAATAACCAAATTGAATCGTGGAAACGTACCAGTCAATAATTCTATAAACTAGAAAGCGCAGGAATGCGGATTATGTCGCAGCAAAAGTATGAGTATAGTGTCAGGTGAATTTATTAGTCAAGTGTTGATACAAACGATGGTTAGAATATTTGAAAGATGATGGAGCAAGAAAAGAGATAATAACTGGCAGGCTCATCATCATCATTATATCAGCCGAAAGACGTCTACTGCTGGACATAGGCCTCCTCAAGCGTCGCCACAACGTCCGGCGCGTCTCGCATCGATCGGCTATCCCTGACCTTCACCAGGTCATCGGTCCACCTTGTGGGAGGCCTTCCGACTGACAGGCTACTAAAACGTAAATTTATGGAAACTGAGTAAATGCTTCACTAGTTCAAGATATGTGGCATTGTGAATGTGGCCTTTCTACGCTGTGTCTTCTAGAACGCGAAACCTCTCCAAAACATTAAGTTCTGGCAAATGTTTATAAAGTTTTTCGATTCTTCGGGCTACATCGGTAATCTTTGTTCCGGAATGTATGAATATTGCCATCAAAACATTTTCAAATACTTACACGAACACATAAAACTTCAAACTAAACTCTGTCTTCACTCCAGCTTTCTCACAATAGTCCACAGTTATATTTGGGTCCATAGGAGTAATGGGATTCAGCAAGTATATCGTCTTCAGGATCTTGGACACTGATTCATGACTGCAGACTGCAGGTAAACATGTTCCCCATGATATTGTATCAGCCTTTCTACCTTCTTTGGATTTTATCTGGGGATGCAAAATTTTGAGAGAGTTGCAAGTTATTCGTGGCTAAGGTTTGGTTCTTATTATTAATCGTCACAAATTGTGTCACAAAATGATGAATGATGATGAATGACCAGTAGGAATGACATAATTACGAGGTTAGTTTGACTTGCTTTTGTTTTGGTCAACTGCCTTATACATAGGTACTAAGTAAATTATATTTGTCACAACTGAAAAATTGAAATTTATGTCTTCTAACTTTATCTTTTTTTTTCATCTAGGTAGCAAGCTCCATTTTTAAGGTGCTCTAATAATAACATGCTACTTACATTCAGAAACTCCTCAGTCCGTCCATATACATCGGCACCGCCAAATTCCTTCTCTTCTCTATCCGTCAGTTTTACATCCGACAAACAATACTGTGTGGCTATTTTAGGTTCACCAACATTGGAAGGTGCTTTCAAACATTGGTCATAGTTTCCCAAACTGTATTTGGATCCATAAAAACTTCCCACTGGATGATGCATTGAGTTCCATACTGAAAGAAGAAAATTGTTATTAGAAAATTGTCATCATCATCTTCGTACACTTATCTATGTTACTTGGGGTGCAACACGCTTTCCTCCTCCGTTCTGTCATACTAACCGTCATGACATCACTTCAGAAAATTCACATTATAAAACAAACTCACTGTGTACCTCTGTATCTGTGCTTACTTCAAAACGCAACGGATTTTGATATGAGTTTTCACTGATAAAAATAACTTGCAATACTGATAAACACGCGATTGACCACAATCTAACCTGATGCAAAGCGATGATGTGGTCTACGATTGAACACGTTTACCTAGATTTAACCTATTCACTATTGACTCAAGTACCCAGTCTGCAGCTAACTTTTGTTAAGGCGCTGTACTCAGTTAAAATAGGCTTCACAAAACAGTTTTTTAGCCAAATGTATACATTTTAGAGCAGCTAAAAAAATATATGTTAATCTTGATCATATTTATGGGTGGACCATTGTGTTCAAAACACGTTTTCGGTAAATTTTCTCGATAAAAAAATTTCATAAAATTACCATTTAAATTGAAATTGTAGCAATTGTAACTGTATTATTTATAAACTAATCTTGATAAAATTAATAACAGTGATGTAATATATAATAATAAAGGGAACTGTTGTTTTTATTTATCGATTGGAATAAGATATTTGTAAGGATTAATGTATTTAATGATAAATAACTCGAACGAGTCGAACGAAACGCCGCGCCATCGCGGCGTCTTTTTGCTTCGTCTATTCACCGTGCCTTAATGTAAAATTACAATCATGGCAGGCATGTGTTAGAGTGGAGACCGTGAAAGTGCAAACGTAGTGTGAGACACCCTGCGGCACGATGGACCGATCATTTAAAGAAGATGGCTAGCAACGGATGGATGCGGACTGCTCAAGACCGGGATGGTTGACGCTCTTTGGGGCTTACGTCCAGCAGTGGACTGATATTGGCTGAAATGCATGATGATGATGAAAATTAAAATGTATATGATAATACTTACTCCAAACAGCCCAAACAGTGTAATTTTTCACATTGTTCAGTATTAGTAATGTTTGGTCTATGCAAGGTTTCTCTTTGTCGCTCCATTCTAGATCGTGTAACCCTTCTATGACTATGTCCACTTCTGTTTTTCTGCTCTGTCTGAAATATTCAGCTGCTGATGTGCCTGAAATATTAATTACAGTAGAGTTTACACTAGTGTTGTAAAAGTAGGTTTAAGTGAGGTAAATATTTCAGGCGCCATTTCAAGATTTTGTCTCGACTAAAAAAATATTTACATGCACCACTAATGATCTGTAAGTTACACGTAATCGGTGCAAACTTGCAGTAAACCTGACAAAGTCTAAATTTCTGACTAGTAATAATAAGAATATTCCCTACACCTTCGGCAGAATTTTTCAAACTCAAACTCAAAGCGTATATTTCAAATAAACCATATAAAGGTACTTTTGAACTGTCAAGAACGGTCAGTCAAAAAAATGAAGCTATTTGCACGTTCCAAAGCGTAGATCTTTATGGAGAAGAACGTACAAGAAACTCAACAGACACTACTACGACAAAAATCTTGTTAACATTATCTTTCTTAATAAGCTGCTATCAAAAATGAGACCTCAATCTGTAAAGCCATGTGTTAAAAAACCACGCCACTAAGAAAGATTCTAAGAAATTGTTATACATATATGTAAAACCGATTTAAATTATGAAAAATAAAACACTACAAAGTACAAAATCACGTCACAAAAAAAAAAATAACCTTTATTTCGAAAGGCGGTGTTTTTGGTATTTATTTTTTGTTTTTTTGACACCAACTTCCGAAGTTTAGTAGTACCTGCGTACCACTAAAAATTGAAACAGCGTACCGCGATGTTATGTTATGAACTGGTGTAAACAATCAACAGACATGCGATTTTTGAAATCCCGTTAGAGTTCCGTTGCTTACCTCCAAAGTTCGTCATCAGATCTTCACCAAATTAAAATGGGACCAGTCTGGGGAAAAAATCTTCCAAACAAAAAAAAGAATCATCCCAATCGGTTAACAATTGGCGAGAATATCGCTGAACAAATATTTTTCATGGGATCCCATCATCAGATCCTGACTTATACCTTCTATCATGAGCTCAATAACATGAGCTGATGATTATCAGGCACAAATATCTGAATTGCGATAGAAATTTCATGAACATTGTTTGGGCTTATAAAAATTGAGGGTTTCCCTCGATTTTCATGGGATTCCATCACCAGATTCTGACTTGGTGACAATGAGACCTCAGAAGTATAATCTTTCGAATAAAGAAAGAATTTTCAAAATCGGTCCACAATTGGCGGAGAAATCGGTGCATACATAAAAAAAAAATACATACAGCCGAACATAGAACCTCCTCCTTTTCGGTCGGTTAAAAAAGAACTTGACCGCAGAAAAACAACAACCCAGTATACCTACTCCAACCACAAAACTACTGTTTTGCTTTAAAACACATCAATGCAGTTTTTTTCCAGTTCAAAACGAGTGGGTGATTTAATCATGATCACAAGTTCACGTGCGTCATTCCAACTTGATCATCGAGATGAGAAAAACCCCTTATTTACACGTGTACAAATGTCATCACTTTCCAAGAAAAGGATTGACAGATCAAAATCAAAAGTAACTTATCGTACAGACTAGCTTTTGCACACGACCCTGTTTTTTCGCGATCCCTTAGATATTTTGGGAAATCCTCTCTTAGTGCTACCCTACGTAGTGTAAGGACACACCACATTACACCTACATGCTAAATTTCAGCTTTCTACAATCAGTAGTTTCGGCTGTACGTTGTCTGTCAGTCACTCAGTCAGTTAGTAACGGAAGAATTTTGTAATATTATTTATAAGGCTGAAGATCAGTCTGTTGTCAACTTCATCACTACCAAGCCATCTCTGCAACTGCCTCCGTGGTCGAGTGGTTTAGGCGTTTGCCTTGTGACCCGGTGATTGTGGGCTCTATACCCACGGGAATTATACTTTGTAAAGTGGTTTCCAGTTTGGCTAGGACATTGCAGGCTTGAATCACCTGATTGTCTGATAAAAAGATGATTTTGCGCTTCGGAAGGCACGTATAAGTCGGTGGTCCCGGCCGTCAAATGGCGGTCGTCAAATAAACCATGGCAGAGGCCCTTGAGACTATTATATTTAGAAACTATGACACTAAGACACTATTAGAAACTATGACACTAATATTTAGAAACTATGACACTAAGGTGTGTGGGGTCGATAAGAAGAAGCCTTTCCCAACTAACTTAATGTCAGCTTCCAGCCTAACCGGATGATGGTGAATACTAGTATTTGACATTAAACGACTACATTATTTGAACTCCACAGTCCAGATATTCGGTAACTCGATACACTCAAGCAAGACTGATGACCTAACGTAAACTTATCGAATGCATAACCTTTTTTGTTTTTTTTTAAAGTTACTTAATAAAATGACAGCCCAAACACGTCAATGACCAGGGAAGCTAATGAACTTGGAAAGGTACAAACCAAAAATAACTTTGATGAATATAATGTGATATAATGAATGAATATAATAATTAATACACTAATCTTTTTTTTCTATTGTCGATACTCGAGTTCAATCTTTATAAGGACCATGTCTTTTGCCATCTAATTTTAATGTAACTCGTTTTTAGGGTTTCGCACCCGAAGGGTAAACAACGGAACTCTAATACTGTCTAAGTCTGACCGTCCGTGCGTCAGTCCATCTGTCTGTTACCGCCTGTATCTCAAGAACCGTAACAGGTAGATAGTTGAAATTTGCTCAGAATGTGTATTTCTATTACCGCTATAAAAATTAAATTAAATTAAAAATTTACGAGGTTTCTCATACAAGAAACGTGTATTTTCCGTTTATGTTATTGAACCCTTTTTGTGAGATGGCGACTCCCACTTGGCCGGTCCGGTTGTCTGAACTTTCGAGATTGCAGTTTCCTTAAACTGGTTTTAATTATTTATTTCTTTCAGACATAGTCTTTAAAGGTCTGCAGTTATTTTTAAAGAGTACAAATAAAATATTTTAATATCTACATATTCATTCAAAAAGAATAAAACTGAATACTATGTATGTATGGCTCATTCAATTCTAGTTTTGTTTAAAGAAAAAAAACACTTATTGAATTAATCTTACTATATTATAAAACGCATTTATATAAGGTTTTTTTTTTATGTTCAAAACGTGGTGATTGTCAGCCTAATTTGAATTAATAATGATGTATGTTTATCTTTTAACCGACTTCGAAAAGGAGGAGGTTCTCAATTCATCGGAACCTTTTTTTATATATGTTCCCGATAACTCGAAGGTGCCTGGACCGATTTGGATTTTTTTTGTTTGAAAGGGTAGACTTTCTAGGTGGTCCCATGATCATCAAGTCAGGATCTGATCATGAGATCCTGCAGAAATAGGTAGAATTTGGGTAGTTTTTGGAAGAGTACTTTCTCGGAGTGGTCCCAATTTGGTCAATGGAACTCCTCAATAAATTATAGCAAATGGACCGGGATTGTTGAAATCGCATGTCTATTGTTTACGCCAGTTCATAACATCACACTGCAGATACGCTGTGACGGCGTAAAACGCACGTGTGAACCAATAAAATGTGAAATATAAAAAATATTTTACAAAAAAATACAACCGGCTAACAAAACGCTACATAATAATAACTTCAATTTTTATTTTATTTTTGGTTGTTTTTTTTTTTACCTACCTACTTCAAAATGAAAAATATAAACTTAAAAAAAAATTCAATCGACTTACAAAAAATAAAAACACTCATCATCTGCCTAGCTTTTTCCCAATTATATTGGGGTCGGCTTCCAGTCAAACCGGATTTAGCTGTATACCAGTATTTTACGCGGAGCGGCTGCCTACCAGACCTCCACAACCCACATTAACTAGGTAACACGGTACTTCATGGCAAGACTGGAGTCAGATTAACCGGCTTCTGACCATCCGTAACGATTGCCAAAGATCTATGAGGCACGGAGGAAACTCGGTATATTAAGATGGTCACCCATCCACAGACCAACATTGGCAAGCGTTGCTTAACCTAGAAGATCGACCCGTGCGGCTGTTATTATCTAGCCACGAGCTCTATAATTTCGGAAGTCGGTGTCTAATAACAAAAAAAAACAGTTCAACAATACCGACTTCCGAATTTGAATTTTCTTTTTAATTTATATCCTGTCGAGGGTACTGACAATAATTATTGACATACAGTAGCCTATCCTTTTAATATTATGTAAATATTTATTTAAAAAAAAAAACATGTATGATGTAATTATGAAATAAACGAAAACAATATTTTTACATAAAAATGAAAATCAGTCGACATCAGTATTTATAGAAATTCCATTTTGAGGAGATGAAATGCGTTGGATTTTTTAACGCTCGCTATAGAGAGCATTAGAAGGAGAAAGGGGCAGCCTTTGCTCATTGGTATGACAATATTAAGCTACAAAAATCAAATAAAAAAAAACATTTATGAGTGAATTTATTAAAAAACATGTCTCACATGGATAATTTTCGCATTAAATTCGCTTAACCACTATGTCGAAAACTGATGAATTAGTTCCATAATTATGCACAATAGCATTGACATCAACTTCTTGAAATTAATGAAGAGACATTTTTTGCATATGAAGAAAAAAATAAAAACACAACATAACCAAACACACAACAAAACAACAAAAACTGAAATATAGTTTGTCGGGAGGGCTTAACGAATTAACGTATTTAGAGTATTTTCCATATCAGGCATTACCATTGAGGATGGAAGTCTAAGATAGTGAGTGCACGTTGAGAAAGCATTTTCCAAAACATTTGTTACACAATCGATAGTTCAAATAAAGTTTAAACAGCACAGTGTGATTAACCTAAAGACTTTTTCCCATGTAAATGACATCTCAACATGTTTGCGGGACAAACTTAGCTAGAGATCGCCTCGAAGGAGAAAGAGGGGGCCTTTGCTCAGCTGTGGGACACAAATGTAGGCCAAAAAAAGGCCTCGATTTTCTTCATTAAATAATCCATTAAGGAATTCATAGCTACAATCAGTCCATCCTCAATTTAATTAAAAAAATAGCTCAGAATAAGTTGCTGTTACGCAAATTGGAAAACTATTACAAATTTTCACGGATGTTCTTAATTTAACTAAAAAAAATATATACAAATACTTACAGAAAAAACTGGCCAGCACTATCTGAATGAAAATACACGACACCTTCATTGTCTATGATATTTTGATTTAACACTGTGAATTAGCACACCGTAGCTATTGTACTAAAATATGGACAACGTACGCAATGGTTTATAAACTGCCGGATTTCAGTAACCGTCCTGTCCTTATAAACTTGATTAAAATGGAAATTTATACGTCGTTCAAAATACGTGCACTAGTCTGTTTTTTTTAAGTGGTGTTCTGTTAATATAACGTACTTTATGGTTAACAAAGCATTTAATACTGTCGCTTTTCTTCTTATAATAATTAAATTGGTAATTATTTTTATTTTTTTGAAGTTAAACAAGTTTTTTTTTCACGTCGAAATTATTTGTGTTATAATATTTATTTTGCTTTAAAAATACATTTATTATTTTTCTTTTTTGTCAAAAATACTTTAGAACCAATGGGGTCAAGGGTTCGATGTACAATGAACGGAAAAAGCCTTTTTAAGCATGTTTTAACGATTTTACAAGGACGTAATTCCCCAGATTGACGTCACAATCAAGTACCACTTTTTCTAAAGATCTCATTCATTTCGACTTTTTTTAATAATCCGCAACTGCCAGATCCAATGCTAAAACCATCAAGTAGAATTGGCAATCAATCGCTGATGGTGCCGTATCTAATTATTTTAAATAAATAATATAATTATTGTTTTTTAGATTTTATTAAAATTGTATCGAATAATCCTGGACAAGTAAAGTAAACCGCATTGATTTTACACGCAACACTAACTAAAATAACTTTTAAAAAGAAAAAATTGAGGTAAGAGTTTGTGAGAGGGTTTTGTAGCTATATTTTTTTTTTTTAAATGTTCAGTTTACTAACGTTAAAATATTTATGATACCCTAAACATAACAGTTTGGTATTTTAAGATAATTTATTTTGTTTTGCAAAAAATCAAATTATCAATACTCAATACTCAATATTTTATTGCATTCCATATTATGTACATATAGGTGGTATAAATATTGTCAAGATCAATATGGACCCTGTCGGGCACAGCAAAGTTAGGAGAGAGGACGAAGACTAAGTAACAATTCATGGAATTAATTAATTATTATTACAGGTAATTAGATGGTTAAAATGTTAATAGATTTATATGTATATTATTGTGTGGTGAATTATGTTCCATACTTTAATTTATTTTTGTCATCGTTATTTTAAATTTTATTAATATTGAGTTATTTTTATTTATTTTTATCGTCACCATTATTAAATCCCACCCAGAAAAAGAAAGGAAAGATAATTAATACTTACCTTAAGGTTACTAAAAAAACCTCATCACGAGTATATTGAACCAGGAAAAATGCACGTTTGTTAAATCGTATGTTCACGTAACTAAACAGACAAAACTAAACTAATAAAGACTAAACTAATATTTAATTAACTATGCGGTAAAACAAATAGATTCACATCATTATAGATTATTTTTCTCTTCATCGAATATTTTATATAAAATAATGATTTATCCATGAACGAGTTCATTTGAACTTTGTTTTATGTGTGTAGTAGGTACTATTTTTCTGCCGATAAAAAAAATGCAACTAGTTCTAGAACTTTTTTATTAATATAAGATATTTAAGTAAATCAAATTAATCTATACTAATATTATAAAGAGGTAAATGTGAGTTTGTGATTTTGTGAGTTTGTGAGGTTGTAGGGGGTAATCTCTGGATCTACAGAACTGATGTCGAAAATTTTTTTACCAATAGAAAACCACGTTATTTGTGTACTAAAATACAGCCCAACGAAGTGACCACGGGCCATCTAGTCAATCAATCATCATCATCATCATCTGCCTAGCCGGCAGATGATGATGAGGCTTTTTCCCAACTACATTGGGGTCGGCTTCCAATCAAACCGAATTCAGCTGAATACCAGTGTTTTACGTGGAGCGGCTGCCTACCAGACCTCCACAACCCATTAACTGGGTAACACGGTACACATCTTGGCAAGATTGGAGTCAGATTTACTGGCTTCTGACAATCCGTAACGACTGCCAAAGATCTACAAATGACAGCCGGGACCAATGGCTTAACGTGCTTTCCGAGGCACGGAGGAAACTCGGTATGTTAAGATGGTCACCCATCCACAAACCAACCTTAGCAAGCGTTGCTTAACCTTCAAGATCGACCCGTGCGGCTGTTATTATTTAGCCACGAGCTCCTCTAGTCAATCAATATAAACATTAAATTGTTCCGTAGATAAAGTGAGTGACTGTCAGACAGACAACGCACAGCCGAAACTACTGATTGTGGAAAGCTGAAACTTGGCATGAAGCGTCCCTAAACTTCGTAGCGGAGCACTAAGAGAGGATTTCTCGAAATTCTTACGGAAACGAGAAAAAACGGGATATGCGCGTACGAAGTCGGGGGCACAAGCTAATTATTTATTTATGGGTAGAAGACACTTGAACAAAACCGGCCAAAACCGAGTCCGACTCCCACACGAAGAGTTGCGTACCATAAACTTATATAGTTTTTATTATTTGTTGTTATAGCGGCAGTAGATATACACAATCTGTGAAAATTTCAACTGTCTACCTATTACGGTTCTTGAGATACAGCCCGCTGACAGACAGATAGACGGACGGACAGCGAAGGCTTTGTAATAGGGTTCCGTTGGATACCCTTTGGGTAGGGAACCCGAAAAATGACAGGAACATGGTGCCCCAAAATATCACGTTGCTGAGATGTATAGAGGTAAAGGGGGGGGGGGGGGCAGAACAAGGCATTATCTGCCAAAGGGTGACCAATAGAACTCTATCACTAAGCCTCCGCTGTCCGTCCGTCTGCTCGTGCAACTGTCTGTTGGTCAGCGAGCTGTATCTCAAGAACTGTAATAGGTAGACAGTTGAAGTTTTCACAGAATGTGTATTTTTATTGCCGCTATAACAACAAATAATATACGAGAGACATAGTTTTTTTTTATTTATGGTTCGGAACCCTTCGTGTGGGAGACGGCTCACACTTGGCTGATTTTTAAGGTTCCGTACTAAAAGGGTAACCAATGGAACCCTATTACTAAGCCTCTGCTGTCCGTCCGACCATCCGTCCGTCCGCCCGTCTGTCTGTCTGATAACGGGCTGTAGTTCGAGAACCGTATATAGAAACACTGTCGAAATTTGCACCGAGTGTAATTATATTGCTGCTATACCAACAAATAATAAAAATTAAGGTTTATAATACGGAACCCTTCTTTTGAGAGTCTCGCACTTGCCTGGTTTTTATTAACCTTTTTACATATATTTTTTATATTATTAATATAGATTAATTTACATACTAGTCAGTATGTAATAGGTCGATACGGGTGTGCGTATTTCTATTGCCACTATAATAACAAATAATAGCAATAAAAATTTCCATTAATTTTTGACTGATTGACATGCGAATGCGGAAATTGTTAAAAATTAATAGGATTGGGTGAATGTCACGAATATAGAAACTAACAATACAAAAAGACGTCTATCGTTCTGTGTTTTAGTTGTAAAATCCCAATTTATATCTATACTAATATATAAAGCTGAAGAGTTTGTTTGTTTATTTGTTTGCTTGCAATCTCAGGAACTACTGGTCCGATTTGAAAAGTTCTTTCAGTGTTAGATAGCCATTTATTTAAGGAAGGTTATATGCTATATATCATCACGCTAAGACCAATAGGAGCGGAGCAGTAATAAAAATTGTGACGCAGACGAAGTTGCGTGGGTCAACTAGTAGGTAATATTAATAAAATTGTGATGAGACAGATTTCTTGTAAATAATCATTATAGTTGCGGTTTGAATAGCTTATGCAAATGGACAGATCTGTAGTCAGTTAAAAACACGTTACAAAAACTATAGGTACCTACTTTTACATCCCACATAGTTGGAATTACGAACGGCTAGAACAATTGCGATATTTTTTTTGCGATTTTTGAAAGTATAAACTAGTAATGAACTTCTAACACCTATCCTTTATAGGGTTACGTACCCAAAGGGTAACTAACGGAACCCTATTACTAAGCCTCCACTGTCCGTCAGTCTGTCTGTCAGCGGGCTGTGTATCTCAAGAACCGTAATAGATAGACAGTTGAAAATTTTCACAGATTGTGTATTTATATACAAATAAATTGTGGTTTGTGGTACGGAACCCTTCGTGTGCTAGTCCGACTCACACTTGGCCGGTATTTATTGAACTCTTTTAGGGTTAGTTTCCACACACAGTCTAACATAGAACCTCCTGTTTGAAGTCTGTTTAAAAACGGTGACTGTTGTACAGTCAACGTTTACGTCCCCTTAAACGCAAAAAAAGGGCGGACGCAATAACCAATTTTTTCGACTTACAGCAGAGGAACGTAAACAAACATCAAGTTTAAGTAATCTCAAATGTACCGAGGAAAGTTAGATAATCTTGCTAATTAGATATAATAAGTTTAGGGAAGTTCAAGTCTTAATCAAATTAACAACTTTGAACTTTATTTTGGGGGTTACGAGGCATCTTTGCTTAGAAAATGTTCACTTAAACTTTCGTATAAATTAAAATTATTTGACGAGATTTTCCTCGTAATATTATAAATAAACTAGCTGACCCGCGCAACTTCGTCTGCGTCACATTTTTCATTAATGCTCCGCTGCTTTTGGTTAAGAGCGTGATGTTATATAGCCTATAGCCTTCCTCGATTAATGGGCTATCCAACACTAATATTTTTTCAATTCGCTCTAGTGGTTCCTGAGATTGGCGTGTTCAACCAAACAAACAAATAACCATCATCATCATCATCTGCCTGCCTTTTCCCAACTATATTGGGGTCGGCTTCCAGACGAACTGGAATTAGCTGAATACAAGTATTTTCCAAGCAGACCTCCACACTAACCCTGAAAACTCGAAAAAAATATCAGCTGTTTCATACAAAATGCAATATTTGGCCGGTGAAAATGTTTTTAGGGATTATCTCATAGTATAGTTATTAGCGTTTGACAAATAACCTTGTAAATTAGTCGTTACCATCATCATCATCATCTGCCTAGCCACTTCCCAACTACATAGGGGTCGGCTTCCAGTCGAACCGGATTCAGCTGAATACCAGTGTTTTACGTGGAGCGGCTGCCTACCAGACCTCCACAACCCATTAACTGGGTAACACGGTACATCTTGGCAAGATTGGAGTAAGATTTACTGGCTTCTGACAATCCGTAACGACTGCCAAAGATCTACAAATGACAGCCGGGACCAACGGCTTAACGTGCTTTCCGAGGCACGGAGGAAACTCGCTATGTTCAGACGGTCACCCATACACAGACCAACCTTGGCAAGCGCCGCCCAACCTTCAAGATCGACCCGTGCGGCTGTTATTATTTAGCCACGAGCTCCTCCTTGTATATTAGTCGTTACCATTTTTCTAGAAATATCGTTCTTAGGCTTTGTCCACTGAATTGAATCCTCGAAACAGAACTCGTAATTTCGTTACCTTTGCTTGTATATTACTTTAATAGAACCTCCCACAGACCCTACCTTGTAGGAGGCCTTCCAACGTTGCGTCTTCCGGTACGCGGTCGCCACTCCAGTACTTTTTGGCCCCATTGACCATCTGTTCTGCGAGCAATATCTTCTACCACTGTATAAAATCTTATGTTTCTGTGGGAGGTATTTCCCAGAACATATTCTTTCGCATAAAACACGCACTAGTAACCTATTTCGTAAAAACCAGTACATTTGTCATCGGAATAATGTCTGAATCACAGTAATTTGTGGTTTTCTTAACCTTTTATGATATGGGATTCAAAATAGTTGTTACTCTTTCACAAGAAATATACGAAATACCTACTTATTCAAAGTTAAATTTTTTCTCATCTGTTTCGTTGGTTTTGGTGGTCACAGCGCTATAACTGCTGAGCATGTAGACCTGGGTTCGTTTTCAAGGTTTTACAATTTTTTTTTTTAATAAAGATGGTTTCGCCTGGTGAGCGCCTAGCACGAATATTTTTGACGTTAACGCAAGTGAATTTTGAATATAAAAACTACAACCCCATAGTATTTTGGATTTGCGAAATACTATAGTAAAATTTTACGTTATGTTATTGTACATCAAAAATATTTATGCTAGGTCCTCTGATATATCCAATCGTGACCTAGGTACTCCAACAATAAAACCAAACACTATTAAAATGAGGAAAACTTCGAACAAAACAATGCATTGAAAATAGATATTTCCCATCTGGGGTTTCCCAGTCAACAACCGTATCGATAAATATATTTATAATTAACTATAAGTTCACGGGCCTTATTCAGATTACTACCGATTGAATTAATTAGTGCTATTTGTACATCTTTGTTGTCCATTAATAATAATGATCATTTTATTATCAGGCAACTGAGGCCCATAGATAATCACATTCTCAAACAATAACTCTTTCAGTCACAAGTTACTTAAATAAAAAAAATCATCAAAGTTTGTTCATAGTGGTAATAATTATGGCTAGCAGATTGTAATCTGCCTCTGTGGTCGAGTGGTTTAGGTGTTTGGCTTGTGACCCGGTGGTCGTGGGTACGATTCCCACGGGAAGCATACTTTGTAAAGTTCATTCCAGTTTGGCTAGGACATTGCAGACTTGAATCACCTGATAGTCTGATAAAAAAAACGATTCCGTGGGCGCGCTGATCTCAGGAAATTCCTAGTTTGAAAAAACATCTTTAAGTGTTGGATAGCCCATATCGTGGAAGGCTATAGACTACGACCGAAGCATTAATTAAAAATGTGACGCAGACGAAGTGGTGCAGGTCTGCTAGTTATTTATTGTATAAGAATTATTTTTATCCGGCTTGTTCTTATTTACGTCGCATATCAGAAGACGCAGCGTTCTACAATGTGGACCGATGACCTGGTGAAGGCCGCGAAAACCCGCTGAATGCAAGACCGGTCTATGTGGCGACTCTTGCGAAAGGCCAACATCGTTTCTTTTCATTTTTTTTTGCATGGAAAATCTTTCCGCTGCGGGAACTGAAGGTATGGTCAGACTCTTACTGGCTAAAACCCATCCTTGTTCCTCCTAATGCCCTTTGCATTACAAGGCCGCGGTGACTTTCGAACGATTTCCGCAACTCTGGCAGGCACTGGAGCTAGCGGACCGCGTAGCAATAGGCGGATGGCATGGTTTTTTTTAATAAAACAAATTACGTAAAATGTTTTATTGATCATGATCTTTTTATTTTAGGAACATGTTCATCAAAACCGGCAGTTTCTCATTTGTCTTTGGTTCTTTGGTTTTTTGGCTGGTCTTTCGATCTGTAAATAAATATTAGGTACATTATTTTTAGAAATGGTACAGACATACGAGAACTCACGACTTCTTCACATGGGGTGGGGTTAGGCAAAAGCTTTAAAAGACGATTTGCTACAATCAATAAACTATGCTGAGTGCTAGCACTTTTTTATATAAAGACAGTCCCTCAAAAAGCCCGCCCGTCACCAATTCCTAGATGACAGGTGGGCGTTTTGGAGGATTGCCTGTAGTGTTTGGGAAGAAGTGGCGCAACAAAATACTCAGTAACACATTAATTTTTAAGTTAGAAGTTAGTTAGTTTTTAAATATTAATAGTATGCAAAGTTGTTGGCATAACATGACAATCAATCGGTATCATATAAAAATTTTCCGTTAGTGATGAGGGACTGACGGCCAACGCAAAGCCGAAACTACTAGTCGTAGAAAACTGAATTTTGATTTGTATGTTACTTGGTGAGTGTAGAGGAGCACTTAGAGAGATTTCTCCGACGGGATATGCGCGAACGAAGTCACAGACAAAAGCGAGTATTATACACGCACAAAACGTTTTGAGAACACATTCATTGGGCGTACAGCTAATTTTAGTGGAATTCCCTGCCAGAGTCTGTGTTCTCTGATAGCTACAACCTGGGAGTAGGTATGTAAGTCAATAATGAATAGGTTACCATGAAGCCATTTACAATTTATGTGATTAGTTATAGTTTTACTTGTTGAACATGAACGAGCATGGTGGTTGAGAGCATGTCACTCAAATGTCTCGCTGATGGTGGCGCGTGGGTTGGATCATTCGGTTCCCTTCGAAATGGTTGAGCTGAAAGGTACCGATACACGCGACATGTTCGTGAACGGGCCGTCGGTTGAGACTGGTCATGTCTTAATTGCCATTGGCTCAATTTAATCTTTATATTTTAAATTCTTATAATTAGCCTTTTTTTTTCCTTTGCATTGTCCTCACATGCAGAAGCAACAAGTATTTATGTAACTTGGAATTTTGTAAAACAGTACATGATTTAAAAGAGTGTCCGTGCAGTTGTTTGCACGTTCTTCTCCATAGAGATCTACGCTTTGGAACGTGCAAATAGCTTCCATGTTTCTGATTGACCGACCTTGACGTTTCAAAAGTGCCTGTGAATGGATTATTTGAAATAAAATGCTTTGAATTTGGACTTTAATTTGTTACTTCTAGGCAAGCGTGCTCCATCTTCGACAGCATCATCACTTACTATCAGGTGAGATGGTGATCTGCAGTGTGCCTAAAAAATTAGAGTACGTTCTTCAAAATCTTAAAGCTATTCTTATAAAATTAGCAAAGAACCCTAACGAAACCTTAAATAACAATGGTTATTTTTATGTAAACGGTAGCTTTTTGCACTAAGTACTTGACCGTACAAGAGCTCTTTGTGTGTTGGTCCACTCTTGGATGCTCGATTGAGCATTACTTCAACATATGAGCACAATGATCGCTGGGTATAATATCCACATAGCGATCAAATAGTGCAGTGGTGGCCTGGTGGAAATGGCTGCGACTTACGAGTTGTAGGTCGTAGGTTTGAACCCAGGCAGGCGCTTTACTTTGTGTAAATTATTTCATCATCTCTGCTCTCCAAAAGGTAAAGGAACCATCGTGAGGAAACCGGCATGTCCTAGAACCAAACATTCGAAGACATGTGACATCTACCAACCCGCACCGGGTCCGCGTGGTGGATTACGGCCCACTCCCTCTCACCGAGGAACATTATAGGGCGATTATGATCAAATAGTGTGACTACTCCTAAATTTATATTATATACTTATGGGTTTTACATTAATTATTTATGATGTTATCAGTAAACTGGCTCAGTTATATGGCACCAGTTTAACACGTGAGGTTCGAGTTACAGTCCTGTCGTTACATTCTACCGTTGCACGTGTAGGCAGGCACACAAATTTTATTTCTGGGGGCTCATTTAGCTAGGTTAATAGGTTAAGCAACGCTTGCCAAGGTTGGTCTGTGGATAGGTGACCATCTTAACATACCGAGTTTCCTCCGTGCCTCGGAAAGCACTTTAAGCCGTTGGTCCTGGCTGTCATTTGTAGATCTTTGTCTTGCCATGAAGTACCGTGTTACCCAGTTAATGGGTTGTGGAGGTCTGGTAGGCAGCCGCTCCTCGTAAAACACTGGTATTCAGCTGAATCTGGTTTGACGGGAAGCCGACCCCAATGTAGTTGGGAAATGGCTAGGCAGATGATGATTTAGCTAGGTTACTTATGAATGCATTGACTGCGTGAATGGCATTGTCTTTTTGTTTCATATATTAATTACTTTGCATACTGTTGTATAAGTTCAAGTTCTTAAAATGTAACGTAACAGATGTGTTGCTGGAGAGTTTTTTGGCCACTTCTTCTCCACAGCTAAAACACTAGGAAGTGGTGACGGGCGGGTGGTTTGGGGGACTGTATTTTGTAAAACTTGACGTTCAAAAAGTGCTGGCTTTCAGCCTAATTTGAATAAACGACTTTGAATTATTTTTTTGTCATATAAATTATGTTTAAAAAAGGTTTTAATAAAATGGGCCTATCTATAAAGATAGGACTTTTTCATTGAAACCTTTATAGATAGGTTTTTCCGCAATTTCACATATCACAAATGACTTATGTAGTATGAAGAGAACGGACTGTACATTTTTGTGACCTCGTCTAGACCGGTCCCTAGAACTCGCCACGTGGTCGGCAAACATCGGAAGCAGTCGGGAGTGCGAGATATTGAAACCGACCAAGTGCGAGTCGGACTCTCACACGAAGGGTTCCGTACCATAAATGTTTCTTGCATGGGAAACCCTTTAATTCAGCTTTTATTCTGAGAATATTTCAACCATCTACTTATTACGGCTCTTGATTTACAGATGGACGGATGGACGGAAAGCGGAGGCTTAGTAATAGGGTTTCGTTGGTTACCCTTTGGGTACGGAACCCTAAAATTGCTGAGTTTCTTGTTTCGCAAACACATATAAGCAAACTTTATTCTAGGTTAATAAAGGTAAAGGTTGGTCTGTGGATGGGTGACCATCTTAACATACTGAGTTTGCTTCGTGTTGAAAAACACGTTAAGCTGTTGGTCCCGGCTGTCATTTGTAGACTTTGACAGTCGTTACGGATTGTCAGAAGTCAATAAAATCTGATCCCAGTCTTGCCAAGAACTAATGTGTTAACCGATTTTATTAATTGTGGCATTCAGATGGATTGGACCGAGCTGAGAAGCTGGTTATTATGTACACTCAGGAAATAGGAAGCGGTTATTTTTTATAACTTACCGAGAATTGATGACTATGTTGACAATGTTATTGAACGGTGCTTCAACAAATATCCACAGTGAAGTGGCAAATATTATTGACATTATCATTACGCCGAAGCTGTGTAAAGTCTGAAAAAAAAAAGATTATTACTCTTTATTATTTTTTTCTTATATACAAATACTAGTTGACCCGCACAACTTCGTCAGAGTCAAAATTTTCATTACTGCGCCGCTCCTATTGGTCTTAGCGTGATGATATATAGCCTTGGAGGGAGCCAATCCTGTGTTTAGCGGGCCCACAGCTTATCCAGCATGCGACAGACATGTCCTGCCCAGTTCCATTTAAGTTGGACAGCCTTTTTAATTAGGCAGCCTTTTAAAAAATATAAATATTATGGCGTAACAGGTCAAACGTCAACGCTAAATAGGGATTATCGTACTCATATGTAAACCACTTTTACCATCGAATCAACTGTGAAATGGTGAAAAAAATACCGGCCAAGTGCGAGTCAGACTCTCACATGAGTTCCGTACCATAAACCGAAAAAAAAACACGTTTCTTGAATGCCCCCTTTCGTATTTTATTTAATTTTTACTATTTATTGTTTTAGCGGCGATAGAAATTAACACTGGGAAAATTTCAACTGTCTACTTATTTATTACCTATGGTTCTTGAAATACAGTCCGCTTACAGAGAGATTGACGGAAAAAATTAACTACCTCATATATTGATGTGTGCTTATCTCGACATAATGTATTGAAAAGTTGATATTATTTTCTCAATTTAGAGCTTGGTCCCATAGTGAAAGCGTTTCATAATGATGAGTACAATTAACGCTTTTCAGCTTTCGCGGACTTTCCGTTGCACGTTGTATGATAATGCTGACAGACTAACAGCGGAGGGGCTTCCATTAGTAACCCTTTTCTACGGAACCCTAAACAGGACCAAAATAAAACATTAAAACAGATACAAACCTCGGCATAAAATAAATCAAATTGTTGTAAATTCCTTCTTGAATACAAGTTTTGGTGTAAAATGACTGAGTGTGTCAAATAAATGCCGTAAGCGAGTCGGCTCAGAATTGTAAAACCATGCCAGCTTGTGAATTGACGAATAGAGGCTGAAATACATAAATTTCTTCCATTACTGATGAGCGACTAACGGACAAAGCACAGCCGAAACTACTGATCGTAGGAAGCTGAAATTGCTTGGGGAGTGTACGAGAGCACTAAGAGAGTATCGGATAAAAACGGGATATGAGCGAACGAAGTCGCGGGTAGAAGATATTAAATAACACTTTCACACGTCAACTTTTGAGGTCGGAAAATGGTTTTTTACCATTAGGTACAACGTACGGTAACGTACGTTAATGTCATCTGCCTAGCCTTTTCCCAACTATATTGGGGTCAGCTTCCAGTCAAACCGGATTCAGCTGAATACCAGTGTTTTACGTGGAGCGGCTGCCTACCAGACCTCCACAACCCATTCACTGGGTAACACGGTACCTACTTCTTGGCAAGACTGGAGCCAGATTTACTGGCTTCTGACAATCCGTAACGACTGCCAAAGATCTACAAATGACAGCCGGGACCAACGGCTTAACGTGCTTTCCGAGACACGGAGGAAACTCGGTATATTAAGATGGTCACCAATCCACAGACCAACCTTGCCAAGCGTTGCTTAACCTTGAAGATCGACCCGTGTGGCTGTTATTATCTAGCCACGAGCTCCTCGGTAACGTACGTTAATGTATATTCTCACAATTATAGGAATATGCATGAAATTAATTTGCGAAATGAAATACTTATTAGCTCTAGTAAACAATCATGAATATTATTTTTTAAATACCTTCATCAGCGATGAAGTTATAAAGCTTCAAAGATTGTAATTAGAAAGAGAAGTCCGATGTAAAATGTGCCTGTACAGCTGGCATAGAAAACAGCGTTTTCGCGAGAGAGACCGATATATTTGTTTAAAATAATTATATCTCCTTCGTTTTTCGAGTAATTTTGATTCTATTTTCACTGCTAGTATTATATTTTTGTATATTTCTAAATAAATTGAATAGATGATAAATATGTTTTTCATGCATATCTTATAATAATGCTAACCTCAGCATTTTTATTAATTAATGGAACGGCTCTTGACCTCAAACCTCGTTCGAAAAACGAGGAGGTCTATTAAACAAGCGTACCCTGGATATGCGTGGTAAAATCATAAGTGTGTCTTACCAATGTCTCCATATTCCACACAGCCAATAGTAATACAAGTGCATAACGCCCAAAGGTTCCTGCTGAAAACTGCGTACAAAGCTGAGCTCAGGTGGTCGTACTCCAAGGTAACCCATGACAGGGGTGATGTTATTACCTTGTATGAAATAATACTGGTAAATGACAATAGAAGGACCAATGTTTTCTGAAATAAATAAAATATCATTACAATTTTAGCACTTATTGACACTGATGCAACGTTCGCATTCGCATGACTCGTCGTAATCTGTCAAAAATGTATGCTTTTCTGACAGATTGCAACTGACACGCAAATGCGAACGTTGCTTTAAAATTAGCCGAATTGGCACTCAGAAAGACAACCGGTCAAGTACGAGTCGGACTCGTGTGCTAAGGGTTCCGTTCGAATTTCATTTATTTTAACATATTATTTTAACATTATAGACTTTTTATAGGTTTTCCTGTAATATATAGATAAAGATGGCCATTTTTTTCAAAATTTTAAGCTCATAAGTCAGTAGTTCCCGAGATAAGGGAAGGAATGTTAATTTTTCGTCTAATTTCATGAGCAACTTGAAAATAATTTAATTTTAAAATTATGAAAAAAATAATATAATTAAAACTCTCACAGTAAGCTCAGTATTGCTCAAAAAACTTGTTTTGAAACGTTCTAATTTGACCCCCATACTAAAAGTTGAATAACGTTTGGGTCTTAGAAGTTCATTATAGGTGTACCAAATTTCAACAGAATACACCAAAAATAGTACAATTACAACAACAATAATAGTTGTTCGCCGGTGTCGGAAGCAGGGTCCAAGCTACTAGTGGTTAGGGCTCCAGAGAAAGAACCTCCTCACAATACGAGCTTATTATTAAACCCACGTTTATTGAACAGTCATACTTGAGATATACACGAGCCATTTAAAAATAGTTCCTTATATTAAAGGGAAAAAGTGGTACCTTTAGAAATTCTATTTTCGTACACATTACGGACTTACACGTGTGAAATAAACAATGGAAGACAATGCCTTTGAAAATAATGTAATATAGAACGTCTTTTTTTTTACTATAGATAGGCACGCGTTTGACCACTATCTCACCTGATGGTAAGTGATGATGTGGTCGAAGATAGAGCACGCTTGCCTAGAAATAACCTATTCACTCTTGCCTTAAAGACTCCCAGATGTTCAAGACTTTGGAGCTTCGTCGCGACAAGCCTCTCATTGCCGATGATCCTCTTGGCTCGTTTCTCAATTGTCTCAAGAGCATCAAGTTGGTATCTGGCAGATCCATCCCAAAGATGAGAGCAGTACTCCATACACGATCGAACTTGCGCTTGATAGAGTTTAAGCAGCTGTTCCGGCGTCAAGTATCGTCTCACCTTTGCCAGAATCCCCAACTTCTTTGCAGCCACTTGAGCCTTTGCCTCTATTTTTTCCGTTGAACCGCTAATTTCTGTGTATATTTCCATTGTTATGAGGCTAAATATATAGGTGCTATCAATTAGAACATACATGAGGAGCTCGTGGCTAAATAATAACAGCCGCACGGGTCGATCTTTAAGGTTAAGCGACGCTTGCCAAGGTTGGTCTGTAGATGGGTGACCATCTTAACATAACGAGTTTCCTCCGTGCCTCGGAAAGCACGTTAAGCTGTTGGTCCCGGCTGTCATTTGTAGATCTTTGGCAGTCGTTACGGATTGTCAGAAGCCAGTAAATCTGACTCCAGTCTTGCCAAGATATAGAGTATAAATAACTTATAAAACCAATTTATAGGTATGTACACAACAGACTGACAGAGTTACTATTGGATTTATTCATACATAACCATGTCAGTTTACGACGTTTACTGCTGAACATAGGCCTCCACCAAGTTTCGCCACAACAACTGGTCGTGTGGACTCCTGTGCGTCTCGAATCCATTGGTTACCTGCGACCCTCACCAGGTCTTCGATTTATTGTACTAGTAGGGATAATTCCGTCAAAGAAAAGACAGTGAGTAAAATTAATAAATGAAAAGGAAAAATACTTAAAAAAAAGCATTTATTTAAAAGAAGAAAATATTTTTTTCCTTTCAAATTGATCATAAAAGCTTGTTGCAAGGTTAGCGTAAGTATTTAATTAATCAAACCTCGCGACAAGCTTTTATTATTACTTATATTTGTTTTTTACTTTTTACTTATTTCGAGTTATTCTAAATTAAGAATAACTCGAATATTCATTTGATACCCATATTGTAGAAGTGCATAAAAATAACTATTCCGCCATCTTGGATGTTCCGCCATATTGGATTTAGAATGACGTCACACAGCTTATCGTGTATTGTCATCTAAACTAAACGTGTATACAAAATTTCAGCGCAATCGGTTGAAGATATCTGCTTCAAAATTGAGTAGCAAGATTTCACCCGAACAAACATACATACATACATTGAAAGTTAAATAAAAGCTTTTAAAAATAAATGGTTATGTAATAAATACCTTAGAAATAACATTTCTATTGTTATTAGGCTTATAAATTGAGATAATATATCCCATAGTCATTCCAATTAGATAAGGTCCGGCTCGGTTGTGACTCCTTATATAAGTGTCCAAGTACACGTCATTTCTTCTGAAGTCCAGGATTTTCCTAAAAAAAAAAAATCTTTCGTTTCACTAATCAGCCAGCTGTAAGCAGTTGGTAGCGGCTGTCATTTAAGATCTGTGACAAATTGACAATCAATATTGGCAGTCAGAAGCCAGAAAGTCTGGCAACCATTCTTTCCAAGAGTTACCGTGTTATTGTGTTAGGTTGTAGGGGTCAAATTCTACCAAGGATTCGGAATTTGTTCGAAAGAGTCACCGTGGCCCTGGAAGGCAAGTGGCATTTGGAGGAACACGGATGGGTTTCAGTCCGTAAGAGTCTGACACTCCCCTCACATTCGATTTCCTATTACATAAAATATGGTCGTGAAGGTCTTATATTGACAGCCACTCCATGTAAAATACTGGTATTCTATGTCAGTTTAGGCTGGAAATCAATCCCGGCATTTGTACGGAAAAAGCTAAGAAAGTTCTGGTTTGTTTGCAATATTTTTGTCCAATTAAATTCATACGAAAAATATCAATGTACAAAAAATAAAGATCACTTACTCTAAATCATGATACAATATCAATCCAGGCAATTTTTTCCAATATGTAACAAACCCTGGTACCAATAAGGCCAATATTGCTGTGATGGTTGTAACAAATTTTCCTATTTTTACGTTCTTCTGCCATATTAAATATAGGATTGTTCCCATGATTGCTAGTTGGTAGTCACAAGGTATGTACCAACCAACTATTAGGCACTAAAAGATAAAAAAGCCCAATAAGGGTATTAGACTGGATTTTGTTTTCAACAAACCACATTTCACAAAACCTAGACAGCAGACAAGACGCATTTAAAAAATATTTCTGAAATATCTCAAAAAATTGCGGTATTGCAAGCGCTTTCAGACACAGCATTAATGGCATGTGACGTCACTCACAAGTTCCGCCATATTGCATTGAAGCACAAACGACATTTTGTCTGACAAGGATAGAAGAATAACTTCCAAAGGTCTTCTCTGTATTTCCACCATTTTTTATCTTTTCACCAATAGTACTGTTTTAATAACATCTATAAAGAAAGTATTCATTTGTGTATATTTTTCCTAATACTCAAATACCACACTTACATTCTTAAGAATTGGAGGAAATGGAACTTTATCAGTTATTCCCGCCTTTCTGTCGTGTCAACCACCACGCTGTCATTGACTCTGTTCTTTCATATCACTCCTCACACAATTCGTCCATCTTTTCTTTGGCCTTTCTCTCCCTTTCCATTCATCCACATTCATATAATATTATTTACTCTTCTAGTAACATGCGTTTCATCCCTCCTTTTCACATGTAATACGAAGACAATAGCCATCATCATCATATCAGCTGAAAGACGTCCACTGCTGGACATAGGCCTCCCCCGAGCGTCACAACGACCGGTCCTGCGCGTTTCGCATCCATCGGCTACCCGTGACCTTCACCAGGTCATCGGTCCACCTTGTGGGAGGCCTTCCAATGTTGTGACAATAGTATACTTACAATATTCTCACTGTTAAAATAATTATTGAGCATCAAAAGACCAAGCCACCAGTTTTCAGCGCAAGCCTTCTGTTCCCGGCCAGCAAACTTCTGCCAAATAGGACCATCGCCAGTATACATAGATGCTGATGCTACGTAGAAAATTACAACCGCAAATGAAGCTGTTAATCTGAAAGAATATTTCGTAATTATTTTACTTCATCATCATTGTAACTAAGGCCAGAAGAGGTCCACAGCTGGACATAGGCTTCCTCCAAGTGTCGCCAGCAAATCCCAGCGGTTTTCACCAGCAGAACTATTCTGTTAATAACTATTTCGATATCGAGCTTCCCCTGAGTGACAGAGCTCACAAAGTGAGCTTTATCACACACAATATGAGGTCTTATATATACACGACTTCGATAATCAACCCGGATTCCGCTGTCGTGACACGAAAATGTTGTTACAGAATAGCACTACAGGTCATTGGTCCACCTAGTCGGAGGCCTTCCAACGCTGCGTCGTCTTATACGCGGTCGCCACTCTAGAACTTTTCGGCCCTGTCGACCATCTATACTACGAGCAATGTGCCCGGCCCATTGCCTGCAGTTTCATCATCATCATATCAGATGAAAGACGTCCACTACTGCTCATAGGCTACCCCCAAGTATCGCCACGATAAAAGGTCCTGTGCGTCTCGTATCCATCGGCTACCTGCGGCCCTCACCAGGTCATTAGTCTTCCCTGATTGTGGCTTTTTCTATGTGATATAATCAAAAGATCTCGAAACATTCAATGTCTTACCTAAAGTAACGGTTAATCAAAGCAACCATCGGTTTCTTCTTCTTCTCCATCAAATTTTTAACGAGTAAAAGTCCTGACACCATGAGAAAGTTATCAACTAGTAAATCAACGTGCTTCACAGAATTTAGTAATGGACTCTCTGTTTCCAACATTGCCTGAAATAAAGTAAATTTGTTTGAAATGGGGATCTTACTAAGCCCTATTTTCAGTATTTTTCTTTGTAAATTAATTTTAATTAATTGAAAGTGAAGTAAAAAACTGGTAACACAGACTGAAGGTAGGCTAAAAAGAGATGTTTGCCAAACAGCAAGAAAATGGTCCTTTAAAAAAATCCTATACTAATTTGAGCTTCAGTAATAAGCCGATTGCTAAAGATTTTATGAATAGTGCTGAATATGCTAACAATAATATTAACACTTCAGGAGGCTCTCGTTAGGCAGCTGGATCAAGGGCTTGATTCAGAAAGCGGTACTTCTAGACACGGCTCGCATTGTTAGGAGGTTCCTCTCTCTGGAGCCCTGACTGCCGGTAGCTTGGCTATACTACCACTGAATCTTAACTTATCGATTCAGGTACACTTACCTCATCAAAATGCAGCCCATTGCTGATGGGTCCCATGACTTCAAAGAAAGCAGTATGTGTGCTAACTGCAAACGCTGCTTGAGCCGCTTTTAACAAGTTCAGGAATCCTATCTCCTCATTTGATTTCTTGGTCAATGATGACCAGTTTCTTTTCATAGAGAATGAGTCTGCTATGCTGTGAATCACTGGAATCAAAAGTAGATACATTATTGTTCATTTTTCCTGAGTCATGGTCCTAGCTGGTTTATGAATTTATAATTTTTAGTTAAGCATTTTAGGCGTCCTGCTAGGGTTGCAGAATTTGTTCGAATGAGTCACTGCAGCCCTGGAATGCACTGGGCATTAAGAGGAACACGGATAGATTTTAGTCAGTAAGAGTCTGACACTCCCTTCTGCTCCGCCCAGAGCGGGAGGAGTCATTGGATGATTAGGCGTTTAGAAGTAAGAAAGACCGAAATTCTGTTCAACAATCAAACTATCTTTCTATTAGTGCTTTTTAGAACTTTGTAAACACATGGAATTTAGAATTCAGGTCTTGAGACTTCAACTTCAATTTGATATTTAAGTCACTTTACCCTCGGGAAGAATTAAGATACCAAGTTACAGTGGTTTTAAATTATGTAGCAAATTCAAGTGGTGCTAGAACCTTAAGAGTTTTGCTTACAGTAAGTGGTTCAAGTTACATAAGGGAGACAGCCTCATTAGATTACAAAATCTTAAGTTTGTAAGTAATTATATCCTATAAGTTTGTAGTAGGTACTTACCTCCAGATTTTGTTTGAGAGTGCTCAAGGTAAATGGTTGAGAGAATTGATGTACCAAGTAAAGTTATTATGAGTGATCTGAAAGCAAAGATCATTGAGACATTGTTTTAATTCGTTGGATAATTTTAATTTAATTAAGGAGTCATACATAATACCATTCCATCACTTTCCGTGGGTGTCGTAAGAGGCGACTAAGGGACTCACCAGAAAATGGGCAGCAGGGTTCTCTGTAAAACACCATACACTGCGATCGCCAACCCACCTGCCAAGCGTGGCGAGTATGGCAAACCCCTGCTCCCTTTTGGGGGAGGCCTATGTACAGCAGTGAACGGCTTTCGGCTGTTATGATGATGATGAACGGAGTCACCTGAGTTGAAGAAAGAAATGGTCCATGCGAAGCATAGTTATCATCATCACCATAGTTTTTCCAGCGGAAAGACGTTCTAACAACCGTTTTACACTCGCTTCCCTCCAAGCCTCGTCACATCGATTGGACCTGTGCTTCTTGAATCCAGCTGACTCCTGCAACTTTCACAAGTTCATCGGTCTACTTAGTGTGATGCAAACCAATGCTGCTCCTTGCGGTTAAGTTATTTCAATCTCGAGGATACGATACCGTTGATTTTAAATAAAAAATGTCATTGATAGCGTTTGAGCACTATCAGGTACACGCGATAATGTGGTACACGATAGAGCACGCTTATCTAGAAGTAACCTACTCGTTCTTGAAATAATGACACCCAGGTTGTAGCTGACAGACTCTGACAGGGAAAAAACAATGAAATTAGTAAGTACAACTTACATGAAAGCATAAAATCCAGAACCGTACTCCATCTTCTTCCCATTAACATCACAGGAATTTACACGAATCTCAGGTTCTGATGGAGTCAAAGGGTTTGTTAGATATATGGTCTTCAGGATCTTGGAGATGGAACCCGGCTTGCAGGTGGATGGAAGACAGGTACCCCATATGACTTTGTTTAGATTTCGGCCTATGGGGGTTTTTTTCTGAAAAAGTAAATAGATACAGGAGACAGATGAATTACTGCAAAGGAGTGGAACTCTCTACCTGAGCCTGTGTTTCCGAAAACTTTCAACCCTTATCTTTTTAAATTTAGATGAAAGGCTTCTTCTGTATGATAAACCCATTGCTGACTTTGTCTCTGTTATCTCTGACCTAGAATGGAGTCAGGGGCATGTCAATCTCAAGTAAAAAAAAAAGAATAAAACTTTTTCTCAAACTTTGTGTGGCATTGGCAATCATTTAACTTTCTCTCTTCTCAAGTTATATACACTCAAATGCGATTTCCTCCAGAACATTTCTTATATTTTCATGGCTGTCTTATTTTCTAAATGAGGTAAACGCATTCGTTTTGGTCTAAGGACTCTCGCTGGTTTAAACTCTTTCATTTGAACGTTTGCCCCCTTCAATTGGTTGAGTTGGAGAG
The DNA here is from genome assembly GCA_950371165.1 of Lacanobia oleracea. Classification (NCBI taxonomy): domain Eukaryota; kingdom Metazoa; phylum Arthropoda; class Insecta; order Lepidoptera; family Noctuidae; genus Lacanobia; species Lacanobia oleracea. The sequence goes on along the minus strand of OX493412.1, from coordinate 2,876,036 downwards.
ACACTGGATTTGAACATTCTACTTGACCTTTTATACTGCGAAAAATCATGAATCCTTTAGTATTCTTGACGAGAAATATTACTCCTTTTTAAGGTTCCGTACCCAAAAGGCAATAATAAAAATTAAGGTTTATGGCACGGAACCCTTCGTGTGCGAGTCCGACTCGCACTTTGACGGTTGTTATAATACTGATTAATATCTGTTTATAGAAATAACAAACACACTAAACTTACCATAAACTAAAATATAGCATTAATAAATTCGCCCTCAACGCTTTCTGAGGAACTCGTGCCTTAAGAATAACAGCCGCACAGATCGATCTTCAAGGTTAAGCAACGCTTGCCAAGGTTGGTCTGTGGATGGGTGACCATCTTAACATACCGAGTTTTCTCAGTGCCTCGGAAAGCACGTTTAGCTGTTGGTCCCGGCTGTCATTTGTAGAACTTTGGCAGTCGTTACGGATTGTCAGAAGCCAGTAAATCTGACTCCGGTCTTGCCAAGAAATACCGTGTTATCCATTTAATGGGTTGTAGAGGTCTGGTAGGCAGCCGCTTCACGTAAAATACTGGTATTCAGCTAAATCCGGTGTGGCTAGAAGCCGACCCCAATATAGTTGGGAAAAGGCTAGGCACATGCTGATGAAATACGCCCTCAACGCTGTCAGTTGGATATGTGCCCAAGAGACTGCTGGCATTGCCACGTTGTTAATGCCTTACCTCTGGCCTAAGTAAAAGCCAGCGCTTGGGTCACGAGAAATGTCAAACAGCCTTTTCGAAATTTCTTTGCAAAGGCTGTGAGCACGGCTCTACGGTGCGAGGGTTTCAACGCCAATCGACTCGGAAATATAGTACCAAATATGGCTATTTACAGATATTGATTTAAATTAGTACTTACGGCTACATATGGTACAGTAGACCCCAACACATTTCGATCAACTCCTTCATACTTCTCATCGGTTAGTGTAACATCAGCAAGACAATATTGTGTCACGATTGCAGGCTCAGCAGCCATTGAAGGTGCATTCAAACACTGATCGTAGTTCCCAAAGCTGTATTCAGACCCGTGAAATGTACCAACGGGATGATGCATCGAATTCCATACTGAAAATTGTGAAAATGTAGGTTTTTAATGAATGTATAATTAGCATGTGTCTCATTGTGAATGATTGATGTAAATATAAAATTAATCTTCTTTTTGTGCATCGGTAATGCGTCATCATTGTCAATGGTTATGTAGCAATCTTTGAGGCTCATTAGTGAATGCAATTTCATATTCTGCCCAGAATTTTCATAAATATATTTGGGTCAGCGAATTTTCCAGTTCGACCTATCTGTCCCTCTCGCAAAAACGCTGTTTTCTATGGCAGCTAAATAGGCGTCATAGACAATGACGTCAAAGTTTACATCGGACTTCTCTTTCCAATTATAATCTTTGAAGCTTTATAACTTCATCGCTGACGAAGATATTTAAAAAATAATTTCATGATTGTTTACTAGAGCTAATAAGTATTTCATTTTGCAAATAAAAAAAAACGCATGCATATTCCCTTTTTAATTTCACTGTTGGTGATTCTTGATCAATAAATTGATAAGATGAGTATTTCTAATAGTCGTACTTACTCCAAACAGCCCATACAGTGTAATTCCTCACATTATGCAATATTGTTAACGTTTGGTCCAAACATGGCTTTTCCTCTTCACTCCAAAATTGCTCCTTTAGACCACTGATCACGATATCAACCGTAGTTATATCCTTAGGGGGTAAAGTTTCTGCTATAATAAGACCTGAAAGATCATGATGAATATATTTCTCGAATAAATAAGCAGAGTTGTCTCTTTAGTCATCATATCAGCCGACAGAACTCCACTGCTGGACATAGGCCTCCCCCAGGTGCCACAAAAACCAGTCCTGTGCGTCTCGCATCTATCGGCTTCCTGCGACTCTCACCAGGTCATCGGTACACCTTGTGAGAGGCCATCCAACGCTGCGTTTTCTGGTACGCGGTCACGACTCCACATCTTTTCAGCCCCATCAAACATATATTCTACAGACAATGTGCCCTACCCACTGTCACTTCAGTTAAGCGATCCTGCAGGCTATGTCGGTAACCTTGATTCCCTAGCGGACATCATGTTTCCTGATTCGATCACGCATAAAAAATTCAAGCATTGCCCTCTCCATTGTCCTATGAGTGACTTTAGGCCTTCTTGAGGCCCATTGTGAGCGACCACGTTTCGGTTCCATTAGTCATTACTGGCAACGCGCACTGGTCATAGACTTTCGTCTAGAGACACTATGGTATGTGGGACGTGAAGATCCAGCAACTTCCCGAACCGACCTCTCGGAATGACCTCTTCGGTTAAAAGAACTATTCGAAAAGAACGGACTTGACAACGACTAAAAAAAACTCACTTATCAAATTCAGCAATAAAACAAATAAGATTTTCATATTTCAACGTGTACTTTTAACGAGTATATGGTAGCAAATGAACAATAATTTACAATACAGTCTGTCAACGACAAAAAATCGACGTATAATGTTTTAACGTGTAATTTTAATAATGAAGGAAAGTCTACGTATTTTTAAAGCTGTATAAATTGTGGACCTTGGTCTTGTAATTGCTAATGTTTTCTAATCTTGTAATGGTGTTAGGGTTCCGTAGTGTATCTTACGAGTAGATTTCTAATAACGTTCCATTAATTTCTCTCTGGAGCCCGTTCTGGATTTCACGCAGACGAAGGTGCGGGCTGAAGCTAGTAGGTACATAATGTAGTGAGGATTATATTAATAGTAACTATGTAACTACCAGTATTTAACTTGCGTATTTACTTTTAATTAACTAACACAAATTCAATATTAAATTAACGGGAGAACATAATATTTGCTTTGATACTAGAATATTGGGCTGGTAAGTGTTCATAATTGGCGCTTATTATTTAGGGGTAGAAAGAAAGACTTCTCCAGCCTAGAGTGTGATGAAAATAGTATATTTGACTAATTTAATAAACGTTTTTTAAAACCTAGAAAAAATGTAACCAATACGGTAAAAAAAAATATTGCAAAAATATTGAAATGTGAGTGTTTTCAAATTTATGATAAACAGAGACGCCACTAATACCATATGACGTCACTCGCAATTAATGCTATAGTGAATTTGCACCACCTAGTACAAACGACGTTTTGCGTGACAATGATGGAATAATAACTTCAAAATTGTGTAATTTCTCTATTTTTGCGCTAATTATTTCACAAACCGTACCATTTTAGTCAGCTTTCAAATTATAGTCAAAGTGAAGAGAAAAAGAGGAAACACAGTAGTAACAAATGGTCACCCATCCACAGGCTGAACTTGGTGAGCATTGCATAACCTTAAACTACGATCCTAAAGGCAGCACAAAGGACTGGCCTTTACATCCAGGATAAGCATTCAAATACCCTGAGGTTAAGCTTTTTATCAGATTTCAGACAAACATTATCCATCATAGGTTTCAGCCATTCTACAAAAAGGATTCTCAAATAAATCATCTTCGATTAATAACTCAAGTTAGTGATTTATAAGGCGCAAGTTAAAGTATAATCTTTTTAACTACTATTTCATTTGGATGTCTATCAATAAAATAATTTCTGGAACCCGATCAGCGTTCAGAGATTATCTTCAAATGGTCTTTGGGAACGAATATAAATGATTCGATTTTTTTTAACATTTTCTGACAAGCTATCATCATCATCATATCAGCCGGCAGACGTCCACTGCTGGACATAGGCCTCCCCTAAGCGTCGCCACAACGACCGGTCCTGTGCGTCTCGCATCTATCGGCTACCCGCGACCTTCACCAGGTCATCGTTCTACCTTGTAGGCCTTCTAACGTTGCGTCTTCCGGTACGCGGTCTCCACTCCTGAAAGCTACTTCGGGCTGAAAACGTTACGTAAACTAAGCTTTAATAAAAATCGGTTAACTTGATAGATTTTTCTTTATTTTAAAGGGCCCTTTTGCTGATTTGTTATAAACTTCTAATCCCTAAAGAAAACATCTAAAAAATAAATTACAAAAAGTCCTCGACGAGTTTCCTCCATCGTCACCAGAAATCCAAGTTAAAAACTTGTGACATATTATTTTAGAAGACCAACAGAAGCTAAACTGATTGATTGATCGGTATTCTTCGTTGATACAAAGTATTTGGGAGTGGGGCCCAAGTTTCACACAAATCCCGTCTTAGATTTTCGTCTTAAATTTTTTCGTTACACACTGCGGATTATTTTGGCGGATTAATCCGGATTTACTTGTCATCAGGATTGTTTTTGTATGAATTTAGATCGTTTAGGAACCTAAGGAAGAGAGAAGCGCGGGTCGATTTCAATGTTAATCAACGCTAAACATATGGACTTTTTTGAACGGCGATGCGCCACCGGTACATGGTGGACATCCCACCCATACGCACAAAACGTTTTGGGAACACATTCATAGTGCGCACAGCTAAGGAGTGGAATTCCCTGCCGGAGTCTGTGTTTCCTGATAGCTACAACCTGGGAGTCTTTAAATCAAGAGTGAATAGGTTATTTCTAGGCAAGCGTGCTCCATCTTCGACCACATCCTCGCTTACCATCAGGAGAGATAGTGGTCAAACGCGTGCCTATCAATAGTAAAAAAAAAAAAAAAAAAACAATCAAAATAAATAAATTTTCAGTATGTTTCACTTTTCGGGGTCCAACTAGAAAATAAAAAAAAAGTTTTTCAAACTGTATCGTGTGACATATCAAATGAAAGGGCTTTCTGTGACGGTTTTAGTTTTTTTTTTCATAATTTCCAAAATAAACAGTTTTGAAAATATTCAAGAAATTATACCAAAAATTATTATTATCTTCGAAACTACTGAGCCTATAATTTTGATAAATAAAATTCAGATAATAGTTCTATACCTAAAGATTACAGACCAACCTATAAAAGTCTGTAGTGTTAAAACAACTTGTAAAAAAAATTAAATTGATTCGGAACCCTATGCACGCGAGTCCGACTTGGCCAGTTTTTCTCTCTCTTCTTGATAGATTCTTCCTTCTTCTTCTTCTAGAGTCCTGAATCCTGTTTCTAAGAAAGAAAAAATTATAAAAAATCTTTCGGGAAAATTTAACCACTTTTTCATGATTTTCATGACAATGATTTTGATGCGTGTGCCTATTTGTTTATTGAGGTCAATGAACGCCTTTATCACTCTGTTGTCAAAAATAGTGACAAATGACAAGCTTCTAATGCCATAGCATCAATTTTATTTACACATCAGAAAACAAGAAACATAAAAAACAAATGACAGCGCCATTAGGTGTTTACTTCATTATAGCAAAACTTGTTTCGTTCTTGTTGCTATAGCCAATAGCGGTCATTGCCCTCGTTTATAACTCGTTGAACTATAACAACTATTAGTCTTTTTACAGGGAAATTGAAAAAAATACTCAAAACCCCTTAATCCTGACTTCGTGTCATGACCCTGAACAGCATTTGTTCTATCTGTATATCTATCTATCTAATGTAGTTCAAAATCTATCCATACGCGAAGTTTCATCGGAATCTAATTACTAGTTTTAACGTACCAGTCAAAGTCAAAACGTTTATTTCAATTAGGCCATTAAACGGCACTTTTGAACGTCATCATTTACATTTAAAATAATATATTGACTCTACTGTCCATTCGGAAGGGTAGATTCTTATCGAGAAGAACGGACAAGAACCTCCAAGTAGATAAACATCCGCATTCATAATATTGGTGTGGATTTTGCTGTAAATCCCGTTGCTCCAAATGTTGGCCCCAACATGTTGGTCCTCCCGCCCAACCATCTGTGTTTGTCAAACTTTTCTGCATGTACCCCCGGAGGTGAAGTCATCAATCTTCAACTTGCCTGTTTGTTTAGAAAACTTTCCTTTTTTTTACTTTGGCAACTTTCAATACTTCTCTCCCAAGATATCGTACGAGAATGGAATAATGATTGTTATTGGTTTACGGGGTGGATTCGAGATTTTTTATAGTATTTTTTTCGTCTAAATCTTCTGGATTGGAAAACATGTATTGAAAATCAAACAATTCATAAATTAATTTAAGTTTTTTGTAATAATATCAGGATCATAGCCCGTGACGTTTGGAAGATTCTAAAAGGACTCAAAGAAATCATAATATATAAATAAATAAATAAATAAAGGTACCAAAACCCCTATCCGTGAAAACCAAAGAAATTTTCCCACTAACATTTAAAAACCACAGCCTATCGATTCCCAGTACAATATATTTGACTAACTGCCTCTCCAGAACTGCAACACAAAGTGTGAATCATTAATCTGTGCCACAAAGGAGCCAGCAGGAAGACAAACAAACTCCAAACCAGAATTTGGACTAACAAACGGGAATTTAGGCAAACATCTCTTGTGATGCTGTAAACTTTAATGTGTCATAGTTTTAATAGGGGCCCGAGTCAGGAAATGCGGAACTGAGAATTCACCTTTAGGGAAAACTCAGTTTCGTATGAGGAGCTCGTGGCTAGATAATAACAGCCACACGGGTCGATCTTCAAGGTTAAGCAACGCTTGCCAAGGTTGGTCTGTGGATGGGTGACCATCTTAACATACCGAGTTTCCTCCGTGCCTTGGAAAGCACGTTAAGCCGATGGTCTCGGCTGTCATTTGTAGATCTTTGGCAGTCGCTACGGATAGTCAGAAGCCAGTAAATCTGACTCCAGTCTTGCCATGAAATACCGTGTTACCCAGTTAATGGGTTGTGGAGGTGTGGTAGGCAGCCGCTCCTCTTAAAAATCTGGTATTCAGCTAAATCTGGCGTGACTGGAAGCCGACCCCAATATAGTTCGGAAAAGGCTAGGCAGATGATTATGGTCTCACAAAAAACAATATAAACACAATAAGTACGTCTGAAGCAGAAATAAATATTATGAATCGTTCTATAAAGTTTCAAAACCCAAATCGTAGAAGTAGTCGCAAAGTCGTAGATTTTTATTCCCGTCTTAAACTATAAAAATCGCAGAATTGCGTACACTCACACCCAAAAGCGTTTCCTTAAGTTTAATAGCCGAAAATAGTTTTAATAAGAGCCCGAAACGGCTGTAACAAAAGTGATAAAACTCACCCTGCCTGTCTTAAACCGGCTGAACCTTCGCATTTTATATTTAAGATTTATTATAGGAACAATAAATTTTACCGTGTGGAAACTTTTGTTGGACGAGTACGGTCGCGGAGAAAAGCGTTATGGGAATATGAATTTTCTTTTATGATATTATTATTTTTGAATGTATTTTTTATGTTTTGTTGATTGTTTTAGTAGGTACTGCTTTGTTGATAGCTTTAATAAAGCTTAGTAGAAACAGGATTTTGATGGAAAGTTTGATATATTTTTTTAACTTAAGCTGAAATAGTATTTACTAGACCTTTGCGAATAGGAAATACCAAGAAAGGTTATTTTGTTTTTCCTTTGTTCGTTCTCACTAATGCCATACAAATCTGAGACTAAAACAGCTATTCTATCTCATATAATATTATTAAAATTCTTATCTAAAATAATAACCTCTTCGCAAAACATAAATTTATTATTTAATTTTTGGAATCGCGAGCTCAAAGTGATAAAACATTTACAGCTTCATTTTTATTTCCCTTTTATTGCAAAGATAATGCCGTAAAGGGTTCCGAGAACTTTCTAGAATATTCTAGCCGTGGACTTTATTAATTTTCCCGTTTTCTGTTTTCCTTTAAGCGTTTCAAATTGATAGAAAAGTAAATCTGTACTGTTTGTTTTTATTTTAATAACTGTCTATACCTGCGTGTGGAATGAATTTGTTTTTCTATAATAATGTAGAAGTTATTTACTTTAGAATTTATTTGATAGTTAAATGTTTACTCAGTAAATAACGAAAACGGAATAACACGCAGAATAATAAAACGTTGACATATTGCGGACTTTCTACGTTAGATACCTATTTGATTTCATTATTTAGGTAATCTAATCCTTAATAAGTGCTTAGAACTTACATAATAAAAAAAATCGTTACTCAACTGCCTCATAACTAAGAGCCACTCTCAAAGAAAAAAGTGCCCATTTTCATCCCAAGATTAAACAGCATTTTTATCTAATTAAATAAAATATTCCGAAGGCGTCTGTACATTATTTTAGTTGTAAGAAACTTGAACCGTTCCAAGTGGATTAATGTCCAAAGTTTAAACACTGTAGGCCAACTTACTAAATTTTGTAAAGCATTTAAAAGCAGACATGTAACACGAATTTTATTAAGTTGAGCCCAAGTGTGGCGTTACCTTTATTTAACTTTCTTTTTTGGTGAATTTTTAATTTTTTATTGCGTTTCCTGGGGCGACTTTTACTTTTTATTTAAAGACGGGAAGATTAGGGTGGATTATTAACTAAGATGTTTTTTTTTCATCGTTTATTCTGGTATAAAGTAGATTGTTAGAATTTTTTCCTTTTATGTTTTATGCGCGATTGTACTTTACAACGTAGTTAATGAAGATTGTGTCCTTAACTAATTATTGTTTTCTTTATTTCAGGTAAGTACCCAATCAACAGAACACTGAAAAAAAGATGACATCCGGTAACAGGTAAATAAAAAAAAAAACAAAAAAAAAACTAAACGAAACATCGATGGAAGCCCTTCAAAATGTTGCCCACCTCAAAACAAAACAAACACACTTATCTATTAATAAATGCCGCATCAAGTTTCGATTGTACCGCTCCTGAGGCACCCATTGTACCTTTATCAAAAAGATTTCATGCTTCTGGCCCGAGGGTATACTGATAAATCATTCTTTTACCTCGAGTTATAAAGTTACTGCTTTAGGGTGAGCTCACACTGGTTCGGGACGCAACGAAAACTTGAGCTCAAAGTCGGATTGCGGTCCGTGGTTGCCCCAATCGTCGCCGTGGAAATGACGTCCACCATAATTATACCGATGGCGCATCGCGGTACCATGTACCATACTTCCAGGCAAGCATGCTTCAAAATCGACATCATCATCTTGTGATGGGTGGGCATGACATTGGGTGTCTACTATATACCGTTTTCGCATCGCTGTATCTTGTCGCCATTATATGTATTTCATTTAATTAAAATACCATTGGTTAGATAATAATAGCCGCACGGGTCGATCTTCAGGTTAAGCAATGCTTGCCAAGGTTGGTCTGTGGATGGGTGACCATCTTAACATAGCGAGTTTCCTCCGTGCCTCGGAAAGCACGTTAAGCTGTTGGTCATTTGTAGATCTTTGGCAGTCGTTACGGATTGTCAGAAGCCAGTTAATCTGACTCCAGTCTTGTCATGAAGTACCGTGTTGCCCAGTTAATGGGTTGTTGGAGGTCTGGTAGGCAGCCGCTCCACGTAAAATATTGGTATTCAGCTAAATCCGGTTTGACTGGAAGCCGACCCCAATATAGTTGGGAAAAGGCTAGGCAGATGATGATTTAATTAAAATACCATACTTCTAGGCAAGCGTGCTCCTTCTTCGACCACATCATTGCATACCACTATCATCATCATCATTTCAGCCGAGAGACGTCCACTACTGGAAGATTGGGGGGTTTGCCATAACCGCCACGCTTGGCAGGCTGGTTGGCGATCGCAGTTTGTTGAGTTTTGCAGAGAACGCTGCTGCCCATTCTCTGGCGAGTCCCTTAGACCCTTCTTACGACACCCACGGGAAGACCAACGGAAACCACCATCGATGGTTGCCAAAAGCGAGCCAATTAATAAAACTAAAAAAGTAATTTGTCGTAGGTACTCAGTGCTTAAATAAATTATATATGCAGGAAAATATAGCAGCGTTTTACGCGTGTAGTTAAATCTGTGTTTGTTTATGCAAAATGCACGCAATTATAAATTTGAATATCACGCACATGCAAAGATCTTTATTTATTGTTTGCGTAAAAAAAATCGTTTGCTGACAGCGTGTTAATATTATTTATGTGATTGTCTGAATATTTGAAAGTTGAGATCACGGGCACGTTTCCCAAATGTTATTCAAATTTAGTTGACCAAAGCATTATAATAAATAAATATAAATAAATATATAAATGCAAAAGTTTATTATAGTTGAATAAACTACTAGATCATAGAATTTAAAATAAATAAATAGACAAATCGTGAGAGTGACGGTCATCCTGTCATGCAATGCATGTCCTTTGCTTGTCAAACCGATGGGTTAACGTTCTCTAACGTTCTCTGTGATGGTACAAAAATAATAATTAAATTTAGCAGAATATTTTTTATTATAAAAAGAGATTTTATAGATCGTAACTGAATATGTTTTTGTTGTACTGTCATTGCTTCGACATAGGTATATTAAAAAATTGACACTCGTGTATGAATATTTTTAGTCTTTGTTGTTATACTCAGCAAAAGAAGATGTTTAGTTATAGCCAGGTCAAACACATAACCCTCCTTTTAATGGTTATGTGTTTGACCTGGCATTTAAAGTCGGGCAAAAAATAGGTAAACAGGTATGTGGTTTATTTATTTAAATATGCTTTATTGTACACCAAAAAAGAAAAAACAAAGAATACCTTAAACTAAATTAATATTAATTTCTTGGATAGCCTCAGTTCCAGTACTTCAATAATGTTTCCAGATTTCCATAGTACTTCTCTAATTTTGTGCCTACAATTTTGTGAATAATACTAAATTAAAATAAGCTTTCATGGAATATTTCCAAATAAATTTTCCATGATCATAACTTTAATTTAAAAGATTGCCAAGTTATCTAAGTTACTAACTTAGCCCATTACCTATCAGCCCATTTATCATTTTAAGTAGATTTAGGATTTTGGATATTTTCGAGATAAGTTTGAAATTTCTTATGTTCATAATGTATTTAAATACTTATAAAGTAGTATTCCCATCACTTCACAGGGGTGTCGTAAGAGGCGACTAAGAAACTCGCCAGAGAATGGGCAGCAGCGTTCTCTGTAAAACGGAATACCATACACTGCGATCGCCTGCCAAGCGTAACGACTATGGCAAATCCCCCCCCCCCTTTGGGGGTTGCCTATGTCCAGCAGTGGACGTCGTTTGGTTGTTATGATGATGATGATGAAAGTAGTATTAAGGATTGATGAGATACAAAAAACCAGCCAAGAAAATCTGACTTCAGTCTTGCTAATGAGTACCGTGTTACCCAGTTATTGGGTTGTGGAGGTCTGGTAGGCAGCCGCTCCTCGTAAAATATTGGTAGAATGCCTAATTTTTTTGGGAAAAGGCTAGGCTGATGATGGTTTTTATTTTATACGACTCTTTACGAACTAAAAACTCCTGTAATTCTACCAAAAAAACCCTCAGAAAAGTATTTTCGCTCTACCATCTTAGCCTAATTTCAAATGAAAATAAAATCTCCCAAATACCTTTTAACCACATAAGTGGGTATTTCAAAACATTTTAGATTCCCATCAGATACCCTCGCACACATTTCTGGGTCTTTCGACCGCCCTAATATATTCACCGGTTCGGCTGTTATAAATCACCCGGGTTGCCGACGACCAAATAATGGCTGGTTCTCTGGGTTTATATATGTCTGTGTAGTATTGAAGTGGGTTGAAAAAAATCTTTTATGTCAGTCTTTAAGAACACATACTATTAGGGAAATTAGATGGTTCCATCATCATGGTCATGATTTCTCCTGATCTCAATATATCTGATTGATGAATCGTGTGTTCTTGTTCTGTAATTCGTTATTAGTTGTAATTTTACTCGCGACACGATTATTGTTACAAGCTTTTTTAGGGTTACGTAGTCCGTACCCGAAGGATAACTAACGGAACCCTATTACTAAGCCTCCGCTGTTCGTCCGTCTGTCTGTCAGCGTACCATGAACCGTAACAGGCAGACAGTTGAAATTTTCACAGAGTACGTATTTCTATTGCTGCTATAACAACCAAAACTAAAAATAAAATTTAATAAAAAATTAAGCGGGCTCCCATACAAGAAACGTGTTTTTCAGTTTATAGTGCCGAACCCTCCGTGTGAGAGTCCAACTCGCACTTGGCCAGTGTTTGGAGCAATCATGGATTTAAATTTTAGGGGCTCCGCTCCTAAACTCTATTGACCAGGCACTGAGATCTTCAGTAGAATGGACTGGTTCCTTTTTCTACGCCATTATATCTTTTACCCTCTCCAGAACCACGTACCATACCTTTTACCCCAGAGCTGAATACCTTACCCTCTCACAATCAAACTTTTTATCAAAATCAACAATCACTATCTAACTGAACCGCAATTTCAACTATAGCAGCTAACCAGCCCATGTTACAAGTTAAACTACTCAAATTGAGCGTTGATAAGGATCATCCCAAAAACTAGCCTATTTCAGAAGTTAGCCCAATTAATTAATGAAGGCCTGATCACCATTGGAGTTGGAAGGTTTTGCAAAACGTTTGAATTGAGCGCCTTCAGATATAAAGTTTGGGCGGTAGGGTGGGTGCGATTTTGATCGGTTTTGGGACAGTCTTGTAATTATCTTGAAAGATTAAGAAGTTATTTAAGGTTATCAAATTAAGACCAAGAAGTTTATGAATATATGTTGAGGGTTAAATCGGTCTAATGTAGTTTAAACTGACCAAAAACAATTAAGTGTTATGTTTAACTTATTTACAAAATAAATATCAATAAAAAATTGTCACTTTCTTAGTCTCCGAAAATAAATTTACATTTATACTACTTTGTAAAAACCGATACCTAATAGTAAAAATGGTAACAGTAGAGTAATGTTTTTCAAAATAATTGAAGAGATATATGTACTCTTTATTGTACACCGTACAATAATTTAATCAGGAAATTTAAACAGAAGGATGTAGCAATGGGCGGTCTTATTACTATTATTTACAGACAACCTTGTCGTAAATATTTTAGACATACTCTCATGACACGAAAAAAAAAAATGTGGAACACTATCAAACGTGATCGAGACAGTCTCACCATAACCAGCCCTCATGGCCACCCCCACCCCAACCAAATTAACTTCACTTCGAACCGATTGAAGGCAGCGATATATTCCAAAAGTTCCAGAAATTTATCTAGGAAACTTGAATTAACTCAAGAGTAGAGAATTTAACTGCGAGACGAGTTATCTGCACGTTTTCTGGTTAAATTGTGCAGTTCACTTTGAGGTTTTGTTAGTGAAAGAGTCACATGACGATTTTCTGGATGAGTTTAGAGATAAGATTCCAGCAGATCTTGTGGCAAACGGATGTTAATAAGGAAAATTACTACTTTTTGCTAGGATTACAAAAGGCTAGTTTCCACCATCAATAAATTGCAAATCTATTTAGTCTGTCAGTTAGAGTATTGAAAAATACTAGACACGTATTTTTGTTTTTGAAAATTAATGAATAACAAAGATATAGCGCATCAAAACTCGGGAGTGGGGGCTCGTGACGTCAGAACGCACTTCAAATGATACCACGGCGTGACGTATTGAGAATTTTAAAAGCGTTGTATCTACGTTAATTTTGGTTTATGTAACAAAAATAACGGGTCGGATATTTTTTTATAATCTAACTGATGGACTAATAACATTTTTTTCAGTGGACAAGCCTATTATCAAAGTCTGGAGTTAGATAGTTAACTTCAATTTCTGAATTATGGTAAGCGACAGATAAATGGAGGAGCTCGTGTCTAAAAAATAACAGCTGCATGGATCGATCTTGAAGGTTAAGCAACGCTTGCCAAGGTTGGTCTGTGGATGGGTAACCATCTTAACATACCGAGTTTTCTCCGTGCCTCGGAAAGCACGTTAAGCTGTTGGTCCTGGCTGTCATTTGTAGATTTTTGGCAGTCGTTACGGATTGTCTGAAGCCATTAAATCTGACTCCAGTCTTGCCAAGATGTACCGTGTTACCCAGTTAATGGGTTGTGGAGGTCTGGTAGGCAGCCGCTCCACGTAAAACACTGGTATTCAGCTGAATCCGGTTTGACTGGAAGCCGACTCCAGTTTAGTTGGGAAAAGGCTAGTCAGATGAAGTTGATGGTAAGCGACAGATAAATGTACAGTAACGGGCAGTGACCCACATACTTTTATTGACTTTCTTAATCAAATCAAAAACTAATGACTTTAAGCTGTCCTGAATTGACTTGTATCGTGATCTTTTAAGTTCTCTAGTATTGAAAAACAGCTCATAATTTATTGTTCAGGTATCTAAGATATTAGAGAAAGGTCAATGTATTGCAAGTTTATCTGGCGCTTACCAGAATGTGGATAAAACTTAGTACACGGTAGACTTAACCTAGATGACTTCGAAGCTTGTATGTCCAGTTTTTTTTATTATTTTCTTAATTAGTTCAAGTAGGTAAACAGGCAGCCCTGTAACCGTGGTGACTAACCAATGACTTGCCACAACGGTATGAGTTATTCTCGTTAACCTTAAACGAAATAAGAAAAAATATATTATTCTTCGAATTTGTGGCGTGTTTTGTTGGTATCATATGACGAATCAACACTCCATTATCTAGGTATTTGTTATCATTAAACTGATGGAATTTTCCAGAACCATCTCTCCTTTATGTTGTAAAGAATCCTAACAAGTATCTATCAATAATTTTATCGTTTACACCATGCGACAACGGTTCATCATTTCAGCCAATATCCGTCCACTGCTGAACGTAAGCCTCCCCCAAAGAGCGCCAGCCATCCCGGTCTTGAGCATTCCGCATCCATCCGCTGCCAGCCATCTTCTTTAAAACATCGATCTATCGTGCCGCAGCGCGTCCCACACTACGTTTGCCCTTACGCGGTCTCCTGCACTCTTCATCGACCGTCTGTCCGTCTGCAGACATGGCCGTTCCACTTCCACTTCAGCTTGCTGATTTTACGCGCAATGTCGGTGACTTTAGTAGAACGTCTTCGTTGCGAATTCTATCCATCAGAGAAACTCCAAGCATTTTGACAAAGGATGGCAAAATTAAATTCAAAAGATTGCCTACCTATCGTATAATTTCTCGAGGGCGTTTCTTCAAGCAAAAGGTCACGGTTTTATCGATATTACGATATATTTCCAGAAATATATCGTAAAACTGGCCAAGTGCGAGTCGGACTCGCGTGCAAGTGTTCCGAACAATCTTAATGTTTTTACATGTTATTTTAACCGTAGACCTCTTCAAGGTTTTTCTGTAATCTTTAGGTTATCTGCATTTATATCTTTTTCAAAACTTCTGGCTAATATTTTCTCACTTTTGTTCGTTATTTTCTAGTTTGTCCCCCAAAAGTAGCTTTTCGATATTATATGTATATTATTATTTATTTATTGAGATAAATGCCCTCAAAAATTACTCCCAAACTCAAAATTTATTTTCTTACGTAACGCGTCCGTGTCTGGGTCACAAAAGTTCACATGTGTACCAAACAACATAATCGGTCCAGATGATTCGTAGAAAATTGTGTGACAGACGGACAGACAGACACCCGAGTGATTCTATTAGGGTTCCATTTCTTACGGATATTTGGAACCCTAAAAATATTGCGAAGAGACCTATAAAAAACATGATTTAAAGACCTATATTTGGATAAATATTATATTTCATTGTTATAAAGATAAAGGTCAATTTCGTTTTGATTGTGTTGTTTCTTATTATTTTTTATTATTTGTATTGGTATCGTTTTAAGTAATTCTTAGAAAAGAAAATTTCAATGAAAATTGTATGATTGGGTAGTTTTATTTGGGTGCTTGAAGCTTAATAATTTTTAGGTGTTTAATAATTTATTTATTTTTCCTATTGAAAATAAAGATTGAAGTGGCGAAGCTTGCCTACCTTTCATGTAAATTTAATTGAATTTTTAGGGTTCCGTACCTGAAGGGTAACCAACGGAACCTTATTACTAAGCCTCCGCTGTCCGTCCGTCCGTCCGTCCGTCTGTCTGTCAGCGGGCTGTATCTCTAGAACCGTAATAGGTAGATAGCTGAAATTTCGCATTTGGCCGCTTTTTATTATTTTTTGTTATAGCGGCAATCGAAATACACACTCAGTGAAAATTTCAACTGACTACTTATTAGGTACGGTTCTTGAGATACAGCCCGCTTACAGACGGACGAACTGACGGATGGACAGCGGAGGCTTAGTAAAAGGGTTCCGCTGGCTACCCTTTAGTTACGGAACCCAAAAACAACAAGTTTTATCTAACAACTCGATAGAGGCGAGGTTTAATGTATAAGAGCAAACGACTGTAAAAAAAACACAGCACAAACGGCTAACCGTTAACGCTCAACTGAACAACCGCGAAACGCGATACTCCTTCATACATTTCTATGATACCGCGTTGTTGCAAAAGACGTATTATAAATCTACTTTTTCACGTCTGTTTATAAATGTTAGCATTATATCTCTGGCCGTTTTATCACTAGTGATAAATTGATTCACTTAGAGCCTGATAAAAGGGGTATGTAGCCAGTGTAGGGTAGGCAGAGATGGAGGGTGGTTGATATGTAGCTAGTGTTGGGTAGGCAGAGCTGGAGGGTTGTTGTAGATCGCTGTTTTGCTATTTTTTGCGTTGATATTTAGATGAAGAAATGGTAGGAAGGTTTTTGGGTTCGGTTTTGTATATACAACAACAACCTACAACCTGGGAGTCTTTAAGTCAAGAGTGAATAGGTTGCTTCTAGTCAGGCGTGCTCCATCTTCGACCACATCATCGCTTACCATCAGGTGAGATGGTGGTCAAGCGCGTGCCTATTATTAGTAAAAAAAAAAAAAAAATCTTTATTTTACTATTGATAGGCACGCGTTTGACCACTTTCTCACCTGATGGTAAGCGATGATGTAGTCTAACCAGTTCACTCTTGACTTAAAGGCTCACAGGTTGTAGCTATCAGGAAACACTGACTCCGGCAGGGAATTCCACTCCTTAGCTGTCATACTTTTAAATTACTAGGTTTTAATTGCGCTTCCATCTAGCCGACCCTAATATAGTTGGGAATAGTCTAGGCAGATGATGATGATTGTGCTTTATATCTCACAAACTCCATTTTCCTGGAATAAAAATAGTTATTGAAATTAAAAATTGTGTAGTTTATTTATTTATTATATACTTTATTGTACACCTCATAACAAGCACAGTAAAAACGCTTATAAAAACTAGTGTACAATGTGTAAACTTTCACTGAAAGCGTTTTCGTAATCAAATCGGTAGCGCTATTCTGCAAAAACTTCACCGTGACATCTAAACTGAAGTGTGCGTGATGTGAGCAGTCGTTTCCCATGAATGCTAGGGATTGTCAGCTCACTTTGAGCTCACCTACGTACTCAGAAAGAGAGTGAGATTTTAACTAAATCAAACAATATTCATTAATAGAACAAAGCAGAAATCTATCTTATTCTTTTAGTAATTTCTTCATAAATTCTATCATCATCTGCCTAGCCTTTTCCCAACAATATTGGGGTCGGTTTCCAGTCTAACCGGATTCAGTTGAATACCAGTATTTTACGTAGAGCGGCTGCCTACCAGACCTCCACAACCCATTAACT
This sequence comes from Lacanobia oleracea, assembly GCA_950371165.1. Taxonomy (NCBI): domain Eukaryota; kingdom Metazoa; phylum Arthropoda; class Insecta; order Lepidoptera; family Noctuidae; genus Lacanobia; species Lacanobia oleracea. Next base: position 2,858,535 of record OX493412.1, on the reverse strand, counting down.
GGGTAACACGGTACTTCTTGGCAAGACTGGAGTCAGATTACCTGGCTTCTGACTATCCGTAACGACTGCCAAAGATCTACAAATGACAGCCGGGACCAACAGCTTAACGTGCTTTCCGAGGCACTGAGGAAACTCGGTATGTTAAGATGGTCACCCATCCACAGACCAACCTTGGCAAGCTTTGCTTAACCTTGAAGATCGACACATGCGGCTGTTGTTATCTAGCCATGAGCTCCTCCTAAATTCTATCTTCATAATATTATATAAGATTTTCTCAAATTAGACCACAGACTGGAGAATTTTCCCCCATCATTGCTCGGCCACTCGACGCCATCTCAATCTGCGGTCGTTCATACGTTTTGCTCTGAACTCGGCATCCACTTATGTCCTGATGATATTATGCTGCATTCGAGCTTATAGGCTTATATACTTTCTGTTCTGGAGAAGTTCATGATTATGGCTAAATAAAACCTATATCTATCTATACTAATATATAAAGCTGAAGAGTTTTTTATTTTTTTTTTAATATCTACTATAATTTTAGGGGCTTTTGGTTACAATACGACCACGCCAGCCCCATCATAACCTAATACAAGATTTTTAACGCTATTCCGACTTAAAAACCTTATATACTATTTTGTAAAGTAAAATAGCTGCATTCGAAACAGGCTCTGATAATATACTTTGAACAAAACCAACATCTATCAAATTAATTTTAAAGGTATTCATCAGCACCTCTCTAGCAGCTCGGGTCCTGACGCATTCCACCAACAAGTGATGGACATCAAGCTGAAGAGTTTGTTTGTTTGTTTACTTGAACGCTCTAATCTCAGGAACTACTGGTCCGATTTGAAAAATTATTTTAGTGTTAGATAGCCCATTTATCGAGGAAGGCTAAGGCTATATACCAACACGCTAAGACCAATAGGAGCGAAGCAGTAATGAAAACTGTGACGCAGACGATGTTGCGCGGGTTAAATAGTGGCTAAATAAAAACAGCCGCCTGGGTCGATGTTCAAGGATAAACAACACTAGCCGAGGTTGAGCTGTGGATGGGTGACCGTCTTAACCTTGCGAGAGTCAAACATGCCTCGGAAAACATGTAAAACCATTGGTCTTGACAGTCATTTTTAAGGGTTCCGCACCCAAAGGGTAACCAACGGAACCCTATTACTAAGCCTCCGCTGTCCGAACGTTCGTCCGTCTGTCTGTAAGCGGGCTGTATCTCAAGAACCGTAATAGGTAGAGAGTTAAAATTTTCACAGATTCTGTATTTCTATTGCCGCTATAACAAGAAACAATAAAAGTTAAGGTTTATGGTACGGAACCCTTCGTGTGCGAGTCCGACTCTCACTTGGCCAGTTTTTACTTTTCTGTCTCTACAATACATTAAAGTACTAGATAGAGTCACTTCGAGTATCAGCCCTTTAACTACGCAAACTTATCGATACCCATAAAATTTATTAGCCATGAGCTCACAATAATATCATAAATTATATAATTTTCTTTTTCCACTCAAACCAATTTATTACTTTTTTCTTTAGTCGACAGTTTTCCTCATCCCTTCCCTTGGAGACAACCCTATCTTTGGAATAACATATCTTTGTATGCCAGTTATCTTTTGGGAAATAATGTTGAATAGGGCTACTATTTTATTCGGATTACATTGTGCTGTGTCCACATAACGTTTGTTTATTTTGAAATTGAAAGTGATATTTACATGAATTAAAGTTTGTTAAACACAAAATTTAGTTTGATCACGACTTCAGCGTTATAACTGGAATTGGCTAGACAACTTAAAAATCTAATTAGGCTAAATACAAAATTAAGACGAGCCACTGCGTTGAAAACTCGTGTGATGTCATATTTCAGTGCACTTACTATAGACCTAGTAGTGACGTCACAAGTCCAAATTCCTGATCTTTGATGCGTCTTATCTTTGTCAGTTTCATTGATTTGATCATTATCATTCATCATTTGCCTAGCCTTTTCCCAACTATATTGGGGTCGGCTTCCAGTCAAACCGGATTTAGCTGAATACCAGTATTTTACGAGGAGCGGCTACCTACCAGACCTCCGCAACCCAGTAACTGGGTAACACGGTACTCCATGGCAAGACTGGAGTCAGATTAACTGGCTTCTGACTATCCGTAACGACTGCCAAAGATCAACAAATGACAGCCGGGACCAACGGCTTAACGATCTTTCCGACGCATGGAGGAAACTTGCTATGTTAAGATGGTCACCCATCCACAGACCAACCTTGAGTGTCCAATATTTTGTCATCAGAATCATATTGTTTTTACTTAGGCGTTATCTATACTCATGTTAGCGTGTATAACTGGGTTTCATGACAAGCAAAATATAATACCTAATATACCTATTTGAGTTTTTAGAAAGAGAAAAATCTTTAATCTTCCAGGAAAAACGCATAAACTAATAATTGAGAATAAAGTTAGTTTTAAACTAAATCTAAACTTTTAATGGAAGTTACTCTGCCTGTCAAACCGTGTATCCACGCTTTAACGGGTCAACGGGTTTGGATAAAACTTGGCACTCGGGTGACTATGTTCTGTAATAGAACATAGGATATTTTCACACCAGCAGTATGTGCCCTTATAAAAATTAAAAAACTGTGTTTTCTGATAGCAACAACCTTTAAGTCAAGAGAGAACTTTTAGGCAAGCGTGCTTCATCTTCGACCACATCATCGCTTACCAACAGGTGGGATAGTGGTCAAACACGTGCCTATCAATAGTAAAAACCGTCTTCAAGCTTGTAAAAAATATTATTACAAAATTAAAACGACCGCCTCTATCAGGGATGAACATTTCTCCCAGCAACCGTCTCCGACCATCATATACAAGCCTCGTTGATGGCAAAGCATAACTTAGTTTAATATTATATTCATCTCTGCTGACCCCGTCGGCTACAGTTAACCTTGCTTGACTTTCACACAACCCACAGCCAAGTTTTTTATGTTATTAAGGTTAGCAAAACCTATCCATTTTCCCTTTCATTCTGACCTTTAAAATTCTGATGTTTTAATAAGGCAACGGAGATTTTTGTGAAAATATTTTTTCCCTTCGCAAAAAACTGCTAAAGTAAAAAATCAAGCAAAAAATTAACCTTTATTACCCTTTTTAACATTAAAACCATCCTAATAACGTTAACCGCCGACTCATTGTTACGAATCTGATTTAATTTATAGAAAAAGAGCCCAATTAGTTGAGGGTAAAAGAAAAAAAACAAAAAAAAAATACATAAAAATCCTTTTTCTACTGAGCGTAGTTAATAAAAGAATATTATCCTTTTGTGATGACCAGCGATGGGAAAACGTAATTATTTTTTATCTTTTACCCTGACCACAAAAAAGATACGCGAAAGAAAATCCACTCCTTAGCTCTTCTACGCACCAGCGATTGAACCTCCTAGCGGTTCGTTTGAGCGGCCAGCCGCTCTTGAAATTTTGTGGCAGTAAGTGCGGTTGCATATTAAACTGAAAAAGCGGCTGACCGCGAAATGAACCGCCAGGCGGTTCAACCGCCAGTGCGTAGAAGGGCTTACTAAATTCACAGATTGGAAAAAAAACAAAGGCTAATGCGTCTTCAAATGCTCGTCAGGAAATACTCATTTTCAAAATTCCTCCGTGTCAATTTTCCCCGAGTAATCTCTGTGAGATTTCTGCAATTATTTTGTCTAATGACCAGAAACAATGGTAGCATGAGAAACGTTTCCTGGTAATTATAATCAAACGTTACCGCGGTGCAAATAAATTTCTCCGAGGTAACTTCTTGGTGTAATTTCAAGGAAAATTTTCTTGTTTTCCGTGATAAATATCGGCCTGTTCTTTTGAAGGATAGGTTGGATTTTCGAGTTATATTTTGTAAGGTGAAAAACAAGACTTGTTTTATAGATATTTTTTTTAAAAGATGGGTATCGAATGATTCCTCCGGCTCTGGGTGAGGGAGTGTCAGACTCTTACTGACTGAAGCCCATCCCTGTTCCGGCCGCGGTGACTCTTTCGAACCAATTCTACAATGTTGTTTTATTCTAAGGGTTAAAAAAGATCTATTATTATATCTATTGCTGCTACAATAACAAACTGGCCAGGTGCGAGTCGGACTCGCGTGCAAAGGGTTCCGAACGAATTTTTTTTTAACCATGTTATTTTATCACTGTAGAATTCTTATAGAATTTCCTGTAATGTATAGGTAAAGATGTTTCGGAGATAAGGGTCGGGAGAATAGTCATTTTTCGTCTAATTTCTTGAATAACTAAAAACCATTATTTTTATAATTATGATAAATATAATTATTAAAACCCTCACAGTAAGCGTTTGATATGTCACTATATTTTCCAAAAAACTTTTTTTAGTTTGACCCTAAAAGTGACCCACATACTAAAAATTTAATGATTTTAGTAACGAACCAAAATTCAGCAGAATCGGTCCAATGGACCCGGAGAAAACTGGCAGTGACAGACGGACAGGCAGACAGACACCCGAGTGATCCTATAAGGGTTCCGTTTTTTGTTCGGAACCATAAAAGTAATAAAATTAAAAGAGGTTCCCTTATAAAAAAACTTGTTTTTTTTGGGATATGCTACAGTACGTCTACTAGTACCATGAGTTTAATCAATCTATACTCGCTAGCGATTGTAGTTTAAAAAAATTACGAAAACTAACGGTCGCTAGCGAGTATAGATTGATATAAAACTCATGGTAGAAGTACAGAACCCTTCGTGTGAGAGTCCAAATCTCACTTGCCAGTTTTTATTTAGCAGCGAGCCTCTTAAATAAAAGATAATAATCGATTGAATTCAATCATTTGGAAAGAGATCGTTTAATTGTTCCATCTTGAATTTAATCTCTAATATCACGCTTGAATTGTCCGAAAGGGTGAGTAGGAGTATAGGTTGAAAATCCCTCATTCAAAATTTTACCCTTGATGATTTTGAGCCCCATACAATACGGTGCTGAATTATTGTTCCGCTGACCCAGTGTCCCAGTTTTGAAAAGGGAATTGGGTATTGCGTCTTATTCCTTATTCCCAAGACCAAACTATAAGTAGAAACTGATATTCGTTTGTTTTGTTTAAAATGGGTCGTTTCACGTACTTTTAGAAATTATGTTTTTTTTTTTCTAAATGTTCAACGAGGAATGTAGGCACTTCGGCCTTTTTCCCGCTATCTAGGTTATATGAAATCTTGTACTTGAGACTACCTTCTGGCAGCATCATCTGCCTAGCCTTTTTTCCAACTATATTGGGGTCGGCTTCCAGTCTAGCCGGATTTAGCTGAATACCAGTATTTTACGTGGAGGCTAGCTTCTGCTAGCGGTTCCGTTCGATCTGTAATCATCCCTAGGGAAAATACTCTATAGATGAATAGTCCATGGTCCCAATCTGAGACATATATGTGTGCCTCCATATCCATTTAAGGCGTGATGGACAAATAAGAGCGGATTTCATCAATTAAATTGAACGCGATCAGTGCATCATAACTGCGTTCAAGAGCTGTCATTCTAGGCTAGTCATACAAGACATTATTTTTAAGTCGCAGTATTTTACATTATCTTGTTTTTTTCGTATGTTAGATGCCAGGGTAGATGCCAGTAGTGTACACCCAATTCTTCAACCTCAAAAGACCTGTGCTAACTGCGTGGTGCTCGGAAAACTTTAAAATTTTCGGTATTTTTTCAGACATTGGCTTATATCTTCTAAACGCTGAATTCTACATGAAAAGTCAATCAGTGGACTATTAAAGTAGCAACAATTAGAGTACAAATGCAGTTGAATTAGTTTTACAGGATTTGAGTTACTACTCTGTCAAGAAAGTACCGGGAAAAGATCAATAATACACAAAATGTCTGTTATTCATCCAAATTTATTTTATCACCTTCAAAGTATGCTCCTTTAGAAACGATACACTTGCGCCAACGAATAATCCATTCATCAAAACATTTTTTAAACGCTGCTTTCGGAATTGAGTTGAGTTCTCGCCGCGAATTCTCCTTTATGTCTTCTATCGATTGAAAACGGTTCAGTTGGAAGGCGCCACTCCGAAGCTCGTTGACTAGTTTGCATGTCAAACTCGTAAACCCACGTCTCGTCACCAGTAACAATGCTTTTCATGAATGTTGGGTCCGAACTGACTCGTTCTAGCATGTCCTCAGCGACTTTCATGCGATTGAGTTTTTGGAGAAAATTCAGATCTTTTGGGACTAGCCGAGCAGCAACATGTTTCATACCCAAATGATTAGTTAAAATGGTACGGATCGACTCGTGAGATACAGAAAGTTCGGCGGCTATCTCTCTCAGAGTTGAATGGGGATTTTCAGTCACTATTTCTTTCACTTTTGCGATGTTACTTCAGTTGCAGACGTTGACGGCCTACCAGAGCGAGGCAAATCTTCCATTACATCTCGACCGCTTTTAAACGCTTTGAACCACTCATAAGCACGAGTTTTTGATAAAGTCGATTCACCGTAAGCCTTCTGTAACATTTTCAGTGACTCCGAACACGAAATTCCATTGGCGATGCAAAATTTAAGACAAACTCTTTGTTCGATATTTTTGTCCATTATGAAATTCGCAGTACACACTATATATGATATTACAACAACAACAACAAACAACAACAACAACAAACAACAACAACAACAAACAACAACAACAACAACTCAAACTCCGCGCCAAAATGGAAAACAGTTGTGCCAATCTAACAACTACAAAAAAACAAAAATTTGAATTTGGAACCATAAACAAATCATCCATTCCCGATACTTTTTTGACTGAATGTATAGCACATCAAACACGAACCATTTTTAAGAGCGGATTTCATCAATGAAATTGAAGGCGATCAGTGCATCTAAACTGCTTTCAAGATTGTCAATATTCCACAGAAAATAATGAAACTGATTGCTCGTAAACGTGGTTTATTTGCTGATCGCGTTCAGTTTCATGGATGAAATCCGCTGTAGTCTATACTTCTGTATTTATACTTAATATATAGCCGAAGTGTTTGTTTGTTTATTTACTTGAACGCGCTAATCTCAGGAACTACTAGTCCGATTTAAAAAAATATTTCAGTGTTAGATAGCCCATTTATCGAGGAAGGCTATAGGCTAGGCTATATAAATCATCACGCGAAGCCCAATAGGAGCGGAACAGACGAAGCTGCGCGGGTCGACTAGTCATTTTATATACATAAATATATTTTCAAATCGTGAAAATATGAGATCTTTTTATAATAGTTTGGCTATTACCTTAATTTTTGTATGACGTAGGAATTACAACATAACCCATTTCTGTGACTACCAAAATAAATATTTTCTCAATTTACTTCATCATCTGCCTAGCCTTTTCCCAACTATATTGAGGTCAGCTTCCAGTCAAACCCGATTTAGCTGAATACCAGTATTTTATGCGGAGCGGCTGCCTACCAGACCTCCACAACACATTAACTGGGTAACTCGGTACTTCATGGCAAGACTGGAGTCAGATAAACTGGCTTCTGACTATCCGTAACGACTGCCAAAGATCTACAAATGACAGCCGGGGCCAACGGCTTAACGTGCTTTCCGAGGCACGGAGGAAACTCGGAATGTTAAGATGGTCACCCATCCACAGACCAACCTTGGCAAGCGTTGCTTAACCTTAAAGATCGACCAGTGCGGCTGTTATTATCTAGCCACGAGCTCCTCCTTTTCTCAATTTACTCACAAACTGTAATAAACAGTCCTTTATTTGTCAGTCAATTAATCCCACCTCATATACATGATGTTACAAACATTTCGAGGCTAAAATTATTCCGAATAAAATTAAACAAACAGAGAATTGTTATCTTAGTAATTTATTGGTCGAATAAATTTTATTCGGCTCACGGTAGAACGCCTAGCAATTTGATTCCGATATTAATTGGAATTTTAAGGGTGGGTTTTAGTGCTGATGGGGTAGAAAATTACCTTTTGTTGGGTATTTTCGAGTTCTATACAACCAAAGTAATATTTTATAGATGTTATTTTTATAATGTGTTTTTTTAGGGTTTCGAACAACCATAAAAAACAGAACCGTTATAGAATCACTCGGGTGTCTGTCTGTCCGACTGTTATTATAATACTAGTTTACCCACGCAACTTCGTTTGCGTCACAATTTTCATTACTGCTCAGCTCCTATTGGTCTTATCGTGATGATATATTCCGCAATAAATGGGCTATCTAATACTGAAAGAATGTTTCAAATCGGACAAGTAGTTCCTGAGATTAGCGCGTTCAAGTAAACAAACAAACAAACAAACTCTTCAGCTTTATATAATAGTATAGATTATTGAAGAATTTGTAAACATTCATATTACCATTAAAACATCCTCTGCATATCATTGGTAGATAAAACTGTTGCAACCGCCAATCAGAGAATCTTGTTCAAAATGTCTTTTACAAAAACGGATACATGAATTTTTATTCGAATATCAGTCGGAAATAAGCAAAATGTATCCGAAACATATCAATTTATTGAAACCTCGTTGATACAGGCAAAGAGCTGAAATCTGGAGGGATAGTGATGTTATTTTTTTGAATAATTCCGGGATTTTTAGAGACATTTTTTGCATATCATTTGAAAAATGCGCTGGTGGCTGACAAATGTATATTTGTAAATAAATAGTGTAGTCTGCCAAGTAAATGTTATCTTGACAAAACTTATTGTTTGAATAAACTGTTGTTTGATAACTACTATCTAAACAACTGATGTTTAGGTCTCGAAGTTTTCAATATTCTCTACAACTGAAAAAAAATCTTCCCGTAAAGTTAAAAGAGGTATTTCATTGAAATAGAAAGTATACACGAAATCCAAATAAATTTATGCAGAAACTTTTTTCATTTCAAGCTGACTGGCTTTTGATTTCCAATTCGACAACATTGCAGTATTAAACATCATCGCTTCGAGCCCAAATTAATAACGAAAATTCATTTTTAACTTTCCAGCAATAATTCCGGAGCCCCTACAAATTCGATTGCATCAATCAAAAATCCGGGACCGAAAGGGAGAACTCCCGTGACCCCGGGATTTTCGATACATTTCCCATCCCTATCAACCCACAGGGAATTCGGTAGTCGTCAACACAAATTGTGATCGAAACAGTCTGCTGAAGAAATTGAAAAAGAACTGGCAACCCCGAGGGACTTGTACAGACAAAGGGATATTATACATGAGTATGACTTTCGGAGTAAAAAAATCGCCGTGGAGTAGTTTTTTACACAGGCAACATTCGCCGAATGAAAAATCGTAGAGTTTTATGCTCCGTGACTGAGAGTGAAGACAAATAAAGGAGTATTGACGTCAAAGTCGAGTGTGTCAAAGACTTGTAAACTTTGTATAGTGTTGCCATTTTATTATTACGAGTACTTGTTTATTTGTTTCATTTATTTTTAACTGGCATAACGTTATTTACGTTCTTAACTCATATTGACCCCACCGATGCTTAGATATCCCAATTATAATAATTAATCAATGCAAAAGCGAGTTAGTCCGTTTGTTTGTTAGTTACGCTTTCACGGCTAAAACGCTGAACCGATTTTGATTTTGGTAAAGAAATTGATGGGATTTAAACTACTCTTTTAACAAAAATCTAAATAAACACGAGTTAGGTCATAGGCACAAGCCAGTTGCAAGATATTCGAAGATGGTTGTCTCCTGGTTTGCCTTTGCGACTACTATTGCGTACCAAGCGTTATTGAGTTTCTCAGTAATGAAATTCTCCGTAGCTGAACATAGCTGGCTATACATATTACAACGTGTACTAAACGCAATAATTCTTAGGGGGTCATTGTATTCATTATTATAAATATTTTTTACTATGGGACCAATCCCGAAATCGCGAGAAAAAATAAGATGTTATATTTTGTCGAGTTATGCACAAAATGTTTGAGGCAGTAATTTTTTTTTTGCGATTTCAGTGTTGGTTCCATGAAGAGTGTAGGGTTTAAGAGTTTTTTTTCCGATTTTTATAGGAACAGGAAAATACGGGATATGCGCGTACGAAGTCGCGAGCAATATTGAAGATATAATATGGCAGGTCCATTGCGGACATTATTTTAAAAAATCACATTGTTTCTTAACCTGGTTTAAAATTCGCAATCTCAAATTCTGTAACGCCTGTTTAATCTTTGAATTCAACCCTAACCTCGCCCAACCCCTCGATAAAACAAAACAAAACAATTCAATTCAATTCAACATTAATGTTTTAACCCTAATTGCTGCAAGTGTTGGGTTTTGATTCCTCCAATGAAATCGCCATCACAGAGCATATGGCACCCATATTGAATCCTATTGCCTTACAGAACAAATGATACACAATCACAAGACCTCTGTCAAATGAAAACCAAGTTCTTCAAGTTCATAGAGGTTGTGGTATCTATAAAGTTAAGTTGGTAAATGTGAAGGCACATATGGCCCAAGTTTGAAGTGCTGTGGCGTATTTAAATTTTAATTAAATCAATTAATTAATGGAAATTCTTTTGAACATTGATTGAATGAAAGCTTGTGTACTAATGAGGGTGAGTCATGTTCTTTGGTAAGGTTTTTGGTCTGATTCTAGAGTTTTGGAAGTTTCTCAAGCTTCAATTCAGTTTTTTGTTCGTTTCACTGACTCGGCGTTTTTTTGGTGGTTGCCCCTGTTGATTCTGGCTTTCAGGAGTTGCAGTGGTTGGGAATGTGTGGCCGGCTTGTCCCAAAAAAAGCTTCCGGTCTCTTTGATCTTAATTGTTGTGATTGGTTGACTAAACTACGAGTGCTTATCATTAGTAATGATGAAGATTTTTTTATTGTTTAGCCTCTACTATCTCATCATTATCATATCCCCCAAGTGTCGCCACAACAACCGGTCCTGTGCGTCTCGCAACCATCGGCTACTCGCGACCCAGGTCATCGGTCCCCCTCATCTTCCGGTACGCGGTCGCTACTTAAGAATTTTTCGGCCCCATCGACCATCTGTTCTGCGAGCAATATGCTCTGCCCACTGCGACTGCAGTTTGGCGATCCTTCGGGTTACGTCGGCCATTTAGGTTCTGTTGCGGATATCATCGTTCCTGATTCGATCATGCGCTGTTATTTTCACTGCTGGACATAATTTCTGTAGTGTCGGCTCATCGTCGACCAGTCAAGCAAATATCTACAGTGATAAAAAAAATCCATTGCGCCATCATAAAGAAAGAAGTCCATTCACACTCAACTCGCTCCAGCAATGGAACTAAAACCATTCTACGAACCAAAAACCACCAGTGAAAACATAACACATCGTTCAGCTAAAGGGTAATCCAGACTCGCTGTCTTCTATAAAATGAAGCTATTCACCATTCAATGTGACATTTGGCACGCTTTCCCCTAATTGCTCGTGTGTGCAGGCCTTTATTTCACCCCTTTGTTCTTGATTGCTTAATGCCAGCATTTTTAATTGCTCGGGAGACTTGAAATATTTTTGTCATTCAATTATTAACTTTTTTATTGTTTTATGAATGGTTGTGAACTTGTGAGTGTGAGTTCTCAAGGTAGCGTTTTTTTTTTATTGAGTTCTCAATTATCATCGAACTTGTAAATGTAATAAATATTGTGATATATTTCAGTTCATCATTCATTCCATAGTTCAGAGGTTAATGAATAATTTAAACAGTGCACCTTTTCTGTGATTGCGCGTCATGGCACAAAAAGCAAGTTAAGCTATTGGTCATTTTCAACATCATCGTATCAGCCGAAAGACGTCCACTGTTAGACGCAGTCCTCCCCGCGCGTGTCGCCACAACAACCGGTCCTTTGCGTCTCGCATCCACCCGCGACCCTCACCAGGTCCTCAAGGTGGACCCTTGTGGGAGGCCTTCCAACGCTGCGTCTTCTGTTACGCGGCCGCCACTCCAGAACTTTTCGGCCCCATCGACCATCTGTTCTGCGAGCAATGTGCCCTGCCCACTGCCACTTCAGTTTGGCGTTCCTTTGGGCTATTTCGGTAACCATGGTGCCGGCTGTCATTTGGATATTTTTGATGGTCGAGTCGATATGAGTAGTCAGATACGCAGTCGCTCTTTATTTACTTGTACATATAATTAGGGTTAGATTGGAGGTCACTCAGTGTGAAATGGAGTCACCCATCCATGGACTGACCTCGCCAAGCGTTGCTTCAAACTGTGAGGCTGTTATAGTAGCTGGTACCAGTTGTGAGCACAGATGAATGCAGCAAGGTGATCTCACCATTGTACGAAGGGCGAATGAAACTTGTAAGCGCAATAGTCGCTGAATATTGACTGAAGAACCAATAACGTGAAGCGTCAGAGTTGTCGTCGGCACACCGGCCAAATGAGAGTGTGCTCACGACTCGTGTTACTATATTATTTAGCCCTCCTCCTTTAGAACTCCTCACAAAGATCACTACCAAGAATATTCTAATCTATTTACAAGAAACGTTCACTTGTGTCTATGGAGCATGTATTGAATATTTGAAGCCTTACTGGGAAGCTAGTACGCAGCTTTTAACGATTTCCTACTTCTAGGAAATACTAGTTTCCTAGTAGTAGGAAATCGTCAAAGCTGTTGCCACAGTACCAAAGTGTTTCATGACTTTCAGGGATCGTAACGTTTTCGATTGCTCAATTGATATGGAAATTATGTAACACTTCTGAAGAATCAATTGGTTCTCGTATGCAAGAAAGTTACTCTGTTCCAAATTTCTCTTTGCAGGAACCCGAACAAGAAGTTTTCCTTCGGCTTCACACATACATCACATGAAATCGAATTAGCGATTAAAAAACCAGTGAAACTCAATGTTGAATCTTATCTATACTAATACTAATAATAATTATAAAGCTGAAGAGTTTGTTTGTTTGTTTACTTGAAAGCGCTAATCTCAGGAACTACTGGTCCGATTTGAAAATTATTTCAGTGTTAGATAGCCTATTTATCGAGAAAGGTTATAGGCTATATATCATTACGCTAAGACCAATAGGAGCGGAGCAGCAATGAAAATTGTGACGCAGACGAAGTTGCGCGGGACGACTAGTACTAATATATAAAGCAGAAGAGTTTGTTTGTTTGTTTGCTAAAACGCGCTAATCTCAGGAACTACTGGTCCGATTTGAAAAATTATTTCAGTGTTAGATAGCCTATTTATCGAGAAAGGCTATAGGCTATATATCATCACGCTAAGACCAACAGAAGTGGAGCAGTAATGAAAATTGATACGCAAACGAAGCTGCGCGGGTCAACTAGTTTATAATAATAGGAAGGATCAGGATATCCGGAATTCGTTTGAAAGAGTACGAGTAACAGCGGGCCTTAAACACTTAGGCCATTACGAGGAACACGGATGGTTTTTAGTCAGTAAGCGTCTGACGCTCCCTTTCGCTCCTCCCAGAGCAGAAGAAGTCATTTGATGATTCGCATCAAATATCGTTGTGCATTAGTAAAATAAATATTTATGTTGATAGATATCGATTTACGACAGCAAGCTGTACCTATGTCTAAATCAAGAATGTGAACAAATGTAATTGGGTCAATAATTATATTTGGGATCGGCATAACATAGACACCTCTAAAGATAAGTGTGTCATTTTTGAGATTAGTTTCATTTCACTAACTGTGAAATTGAAAAACACAGTATACTGTAATTTTGACTTAAAATCTTAGACATTATTTCCTAAAATAATCAATTTCACCCAACAAATATAATAAACGGCATGTGTCTTATATGTGATGGTCCAATTATTTGGGAATAACGTCTGCCTCAGACGGGGCACGCCACAGTATATAAATTACTTGGCGTAGGTCAACTGACGATGGTGCAAAAGATAAGAGGATCGCGACATTGGGAATATAGTAGATATTATTATGACCATAATAATTCGAAGTCTTATGACAACAGTTTGACGCCTGGGAGAAAACCTGATACTAGTCTAAAGAAGTGGTGCTAAGCGAAGCGAAATAGGGTTTCATAGACCCTTCGGATACTCAATGTGAGCGCGGTGCTCCTGTTCAGAACATGATCCACACGTTGGAGTTCCCCAAGTGCACATGCACCTGTACATTGGAGAATTTAATGAATGCCACAGAAGCTGCACTTAACGCAGTGGCCTACTGGGCCCAAAAAATCTAAGCAGTTAACCATCGACTCGAAAAGAAGAATAGGTAGCGTTTTGCTCAGTGACTGGGTAGTCAAGTAGACAGTATGTAAAACAGTGGTATTCTGGTGAAACCTAACATAAATAGGAAGATTTAGGTCATACTGATGGTGAACCCTTGAATGTAATTTGTGTCAGACGATATGGCTGGAAAAGAGATAATCATGATCATATCAGCGGAAAGATTTCCACTGCTGGACATAGGCCTCCACCAAGTGTCGCCATAACGACCGGTCCGGTAAGTCTCGCATATATATTGCACAAAACGATAAGAAACTTGCCCAACAAAAAGAGGCCTTATAACAGGGCCTTTAAATGAAAGGTCTGTATATTTATTTATTTTCAATTACTCTCTGCACTTAAGTATCTACCAACGCGTACTAACCAAAGACACGTATTTAACCAAAGAGACTCAATTTTAAATTAGTCCGGTTCAATATTAACCCAACAGTTCTAAACAAAACAAAGGAAAACCAAAACAAAATAACAGTAGAAATGTTAGTTTAAATTCTGTGGCCAACTTTTGTTACACTGGTCCAACAAAATAATAGTCTAAAACCTCAAGTAAAAATTAAGCCAAAAACACTGACATGATAACCCAACAACAGAACAATACAAACAAACCTTTTGTACAAAAACTTATAAAATTATACATTCACAAAAATGATTTATATTAACTACACAAAAATTTATAACTTTCCGCTTTTAAATTACGCCACAAGTAAATGCAGTCAGAATGCGTTGGTTATGGCCAGTTCTGGAGTAACGCCAGCAAATACAGACGACCAACGGATAGGCACGAAATATATGTGATTTGTTAATATCATAACTTAGAGACGGAAATGAAAAATCTTCTGTCGCGAACTTTTGATCCGGATTTTCGGAGCTTAGCTGTGATATTGGGGGATATTAGGGGTGGACATACTTGGAAATGGATTTTTCCAACAAAGACCCAATATAGAAGATGCGTTTGGCAAGTGCCATGTTTGCTTGTTCTTATTTTGGTCAATCAATCAAAATGTCACGTAGTTTTAGGAGCAGAAAATCAACACTTTTAAAACTGAGTATGAATCTGGCGTTTTTGTGAGTAAATTTTTAAAATTTAAACTGTTAAATATGAGTGATCAGATACTAACGACAACTACCAATATTCTGGATAGAGCAAAAAACAGTCTATAGATTGTGTAAAAACTGATCATGCTTGTAAGAGGACTGCTGTTAAGGATGAAGGCAAAGTAGATGACAAATACATGCTGTGTCTAAATACATATTGTCTTCTCTCTCTCTCTCTTTCTCTCAATAATGTTGATGATCAAACTAAATCATCTATCGTTTCCATACATCTTGAAGCTAAACACAAGTTTAATTATAAAACACTGAACTACATTAACGTAAAAAATGAACATACTACAGAAAACATAGTATTTGCTCCACAAGGAACTACAGTACTGCAAGCAATTCATTCGCAATTACCAACGCTTGGAAATCCTGAGAATTTTCTCAATTCGAACCATGTCGAGAGACTAAAGGGAGTCCAAGTGCGCAGTGCGACTGGTCAAGAGTATTTGAGAGAAGTTGTTGAATTAGTAGAACTAAACAATACACTTTTGTCTTTAAGCCAACTATAGTTGTGAATATAGTCACTACTATAGTTAGTGAGACAACTATGATTGTTAAACTGAAGACATGGATTAATACGTGTTAGTTAACTGCCGGTCCATCTTTTAAAATACTTGTGAAGAATATTTGCGATTTTTATGCAATTTTCGCTGCCTTAAGGCTTGTATATTTGCCAATGACCTTGTGCATAGAAACGTAGCTAACTACGCCATGGCGCGCCACCCCGCTACCCGTGTTTTTAATTTAATAATAATAATAAAACGAAAACAAATTTTTAAAAAGTAACAAAACCAAGTTATTTTCGTTTGTATTGCACAGCAGTAGATTTTTTTAGAAGTCTTTTGTTAAAAAATGAAGGTTCATAAGGAAAATAGTTTCATCTCAACGATTTGGAGGTGTTTTTTTTCCTATTATGTCATACCAATACATAAATTCTGCCTAAACCAGGTTACGTGCAATATCATGTAGATTACTACCTATTTTTTTTAGATGTAATTTCTCAGTAAATGCCGACGAAAAACTGCTTCATATGCACGCTATTTTTAAGCCATTTCGAGAGAGTACTCTTAAAGGACATCAAGAAGTGTATTTCCCTGCCGGAGTCTGTGTTTCCTGATAGCTATAACCTGGGAGTCTTTAAGTCAAGAGTGAATAGGTTACTTCTAGGCAAGCGTGCTTCATCTTCGACCACATCATCGCTTACTATCAGATGAGATAGAGGTCAAACGCGTGCCTATCAATAGTAAAAAAAGAAAAAATCATTTAGCGTCTATACATTTTTAGAGTAAATATAAATGTGCCTCTAACTCTGTATGATTATTCTCTGCAAATTACTGAAGTTCAATAAAAACTATTGTTCATGCTTATTGGACACACACAGTGATAGATGTTATGTTTTAATTTACTTAATAAGTTATTTATTTCAATGTTGTGTTTTTTGTGCGTCATCTCTGGCAGAATAAACTGGTTTTTTTTCTTTCTTTGATATTAACTGGCGTGAAAGCTTTTACTGTAGTCTGCTGGTTGAAACATGTCGAGATGGGTTCGGTTGAAGTGATCACGAAGTGAGCTGTCATTCCATCTTCTTTATATGGTTTGACAGATCACTTGTCGTTCACTTCGCCTAAATTTTCACTTCGACGTATTTACAGAATCGCACTGAAGATTACTAGCATTCTTTTTAAATGGCTTCGTAATTAAAACATACTGGAGGATTGGCTCAACCGATTTGGTCTCATGGTGAAAAATGAAGAGAATAACGTAGATAATATTTTCGAATATGACTTTCTTATTGTTTGGCATTTTCATAATTAAGGCCAAAATGAATGATTTTCTTTACAAAAATTGTCAAAGAAACGATTCATTAACTCGAATTAACATTTATTTTCTATTCTCATTAACAGACTGAAATTGCATATAAACGAATCGAAGACTTTTATAAATCTTGAAAATTTCCGAAGTTAATTAAAAGTTATTAGAAAATGAGCTTTTCAGTCAAACTTAATATCAATGAGCAAATCATTTGATGTCATTTTGAAACGACAGGGGACGAGGCTAACGATGAGCCTTGTTCCCAAGGTAATTGGGGAAATCTGCTCTGTGTTGTGAAGATTTTCTTGTTGTTGCGATTCATTTGAGAAAACTTTTGTTTGTGTTACCTGAGGTTATTCACGCCATATTGATTGTTGTGAGTGTAAACTGTTACCAGCACGAGTCGTGAACGCACTCTCCGTTGGTCAAATTGATGACAACAGTTCTGACGCTTCACGTTATTGGTTCGTCAGCTAATGCTCATCGACTATTGCACTTGCAAGTTTCTTTCGCCCACCGTACATTGGCGAGATTACCCCGCTGTATTCTACAATAGCTCACTCAATAACTCCCCATGCTGTTATGATGAAAAAAGTATAGATAAGGTTTTGTAGGCTTGTACATAAATTAAATGCTAAAACAAAAGTAGATAAAACACTCAACGAACAAGTTGTTTATTTTTAGAAATCTTAAAGCCAAAACGCGTTCCACAGATAAAGATTAAGAAGCTTTCAAGAATACAAAAATAAGGAAAACATCTTTAAGTTAAACAACTTATTTAAATCTTTAAAACAAAGGTGCTTTTTTATTTTTGAGTAAAATTGATGAACTCGCGTTTGACCACAATACACCTGATGGAAAGTGATGATGTGGTCGATAATGGAGCACACTGATTTAGAAGTAGGTAATATGTTTGTATGCAGTATGTTGTCGGCCGGTGCCGTATTGTGCCGTAAAAGAATAATACCATCCCATTACTTCCCGTAGGTGTCGTAACAGGCGACTCGCCTGAGAATGGGCAGCAGCGCTGTAAAACTCAACACTATACACTGCGATCACCAACCCGCCTGTCAAGCGTGGCTATTATGGCAAACCCGCCTTTGAGGGAGACCTATGTCCAGCAGTGGACGTCTTTCGGCTGATATGATGATGATGAACATGTTCACTCTTGATTTGAAGACACCCAGGTTGTAGCTATCAAGGAACACAGACACTTTGTTACTTTGAGCAACCGACTGAAGTGTATCAAAACATTCTATTTCAGAACCACAGGTCAAAACCCAAATCCATAAACTTTGAAAACTCATAAAATTAATGCCTATAAAACTGTGGAAAATAAATTTAATTTATCACTACTGCATTGTCACCGACCGTTATGCGCTTCCAAATATTAAAATGCATAGCTCATAAGTCATTACGAAATGACTGTCGTTTTTATTGACGATGACGATAGTTAAATCATTAATGTCGATTAATTTTGTCGACGATAAAATGACGGGACAGTTACTGGTCGAGGTCATCGATGGTAACTTGCTTGCTTTTCATATTTTCGTTAAAGTCCGAGCTGATGTTTTAAGTGCTTCATAACTTAATAAAGAAGTGATGAGGATGGTCTAAATAGATTACAATAAAAAAGCTTGATCAAGCCAAGGCTGTAACACTTTAGATGATGACAATAAAAACTTGAGAAATTGAGCTGATAAAGATTAGCATACAAGCATGAAAACTGTATTTACTACAACTTTTGAAACAGCATCGCTTAGTGCTGATAGTACGAAAAATTTAACCGTCGACACGTGAAAAACAGAAGCATAGTCTAAGACCGATGTCAATGCCAATAATGCAATGCAACCCGAGAATAACTCTGATAGTCTTCAAACTGTACTCTCGACTACAATAAATTCACATTTCGTAGAGCTACTCGTAAGTCTATGAGTACGATAATCTACGCTTATAGCTCAGACACCCATTCCACCAGCATTGTCTGCATCTCCATTAATCTCTATTACAAACTGGCTCTACAAAACTAAACGAGCATGACCATCCAGGACGTATAACTCAAAAAAATCGATACCCCTTTAAACCGAGCCAAATTCCCGGGTACAGTAAAACTAAAAATTAAACAATCCCACTTGGTTGTCTGCCAAGTATCTTTGTTTCATTGATGCATATCTTGGGTTACTTGGCACAGGCTTCTGTGAAAACGGTCTTCCTGACTAGTAGCAGCGTTGATTTTCTTTGATAAAAATTACAATATGTTCCAGTCTTTTTAAATTTGGTTGTCTTCTTAAACAAACTTCTGGATATTTGAAGAAGATATCAGGATTGGTTTTATTTGAAGCTGATTCTAAAATATCGTTTGTGTCTTTTATATTTTTCTTTCTGATTTGTAGTCGGACCAGTTTAGAAAAGTTGGGGGTTTTTAACGAGCTTCAGTATTTTTATGAGTGACATTCACTGATTCAGAATATTATTTAATGGTTTCTGTTATATTTCTATCAAAAAACAATCAGTTTTTATTGTGTCTTTTTTGTAAGTTTATAAACAAATTGTTAGTCATTTGTAGCTTCATCTGCCTGGTCCCTGTTCCTTCGTATTTTGTTTTCAGTTAAGTGAAAATCCTTATATATTTCGTTTTATATTTAAGGTATTCTATATAGTTTGAGCTTATAATTTCAATGAATTTATGTCAGTTGTGTTACAGTAAGCACTTTTTCTCATATTTCCAAATGTCCTCTAAATAATGCTAAACTACCGTTTCTTGTCAGTTTTCTGTTTACGTTACTGTATTTGTTTCTTTTTTTTTGGTATCCTTCACATTTTCAAATAACTTCTCTCCTTCTTTTTTTACTGGTGGATCCAAAAATACTCTTAAAATATTCTTAGCTGCCAGTTCATTAGTGACCATAACTTCAACGAATTCTTATAATCCACTACCCTTTATTACATCATAAATATTCGACCAAGAACTGCGTATTTAAATTTTGAAAATACCCTTTCTAGCTTTATTACGTTTCTCGTATTCAAGTTTTTACAAAGAGCGAAATATCGGGCCAATCTTAAATGTTGGCACTTATACCAATGCAGGGGTTCTATCAATACAGATTTTTATCTCTGGACTTCCTGCATAGTATAGAATCTTATTTTGTAGTTATGTACACGTAGGTATTTTTCGATGGTAGGAATAGGGGCAACCGGATTGTGGAGCCAAGGTGCTGTGTTTAAGTTATTTGGTTAAGAAGGGGTTTCTGAGTCCATTGGGTCTTTTGTTGTTGTGTTTGCTGATATCTTTTGTTTCTCGTTTATCGCTGATTTTAATTCAGCCTTATCATCATCATTGTCTTGTCTTTATCCAATGTATTTGGGATCAGCATTCATGACTTCTTCTGCCATACTTCTTTATTGGTATTTCAGCAGTTAGTCTTAAAATCACTTCTGATTTAACCGAAATATCGTCATCTGTATCTGTTTTGTGAATTCGGTTACAAAAAAAAGTTAATTGAATGCATTTTCTCCTTAGTCGGTTAAATTTACGATCAAATCTTTTGCTTTAATTTCATAATAATAACGTCAAAGCATTCTTTATAAGTAAAGGAAGTCTGGGTGTGCATTTTTAAATTAGACATTTAAATCGGCACAGCACACACTATTGTAGATCGTATATATTTTGAGGTGTTCGTCAAGTTGAAGTAGTTTTCTATAAATGTATACATTATCAAATAATTGGCCGGAAAAACATAATAACTTAAACCTATTACACTTATTTTCTTCTATGGATACAACGTGTTATTATTGACAGCGATACCTACCAGTCAATATTTGTATGTACCTTCGAGGGAGTCTTTTTTTTTAGGGATGGGAAATCATCAAATGACTCCTCTCGCTCTGGGTCAAGCAGAAGGGAGTGTCAGACTCTTACGGAATAAAACGGATCCGTGTTCCTCCTAATGCCCTTTGCATTCCAGCGCCGCGGAGAGTCTTTCGAACAAATTCATAAACAGTGATCTACAAAACATGATCCGGCAGCCAATACCCCATGTTGTAAACTTACCTCTCCGTAGGTAACAACAAAAGGCTGCTATCCCAAATCCAATCCCCACTTAAATCATCAAAAGAAACAACAATAAAAAACCACTCAATTAAAATTTCACCAGCCCCACAGAAAATGCTGACTTACAAAAATATTCATGTGCAAAAAATTCTCGTTGAAAAATGACGTTTTTTTGCAGGCCCTTTGTGTTTAACGGACGTACGCATTCGAAACTCACAGTGCTACCATACGCCTTTGAGGCGTGTCAATATATGTCCCTGCTGTTTATTAAAGCCTACAGCTATGTTTTCTATCCAAAATTTTGACGGAACATTCGTGTTTTATTAAAAGAGAGCAGAGAGGGTAAGTGGTGATGGCGATTTTTCCACGAATACAGATTGGCTTTCGAGCTAATATTTGTTTTGTGAGTGTATTTTCTAGGTTTTGTGTGAAAAATATAGTCTCGGTGAATATTTACATTTTTAAAAGCTCTCAAAAAGGCCTTTTTGGAGACCAATTGTAGATATGTAACCCAATCATGCTAGAGTATATTATACACTTATGTTATAAACAGTATAAAGAGTTTGTTTGTTTGGTTGAACGCGCTAATCTCAGGAACTACTGGTTAGCATTGAGAAATTCTTGTAGTGTTGGATAGCTCATTTATCGACATCACGCTACAACCAATAGGAGCGGAGCATTAATAAAAAATGTGACGCAGACGAAGTTGCGCGGGTCAGTTAGTGTTGCTATGTAACCCGTGCGACACCACGCTACAGTAATACTTCAAAGATTAATCTTTCATGGACCCACTATGACTCGTACAATAGTCAGAGCAATCTTTTAGCTTTGTACCAACGTAGAAATAAAACTACTAAGAAGACACTTTTCATTTAAAAGGACAGGACACATTTAAAAGCTTTACAATAACCTGAAAACCAAGAACTTCACGACCTCATCCCACCGGCCTCACTCTATACCATGTGTAACAGAAAATAATCATTGTAGGTACTCATCAATATGAACAACTTTAACCATGGGACCATCACCAAAATCGCAAAAAAAAGCAACTGTTCAGTATGTTTTGTCGAGTTAACCGCACATAAATGTGTGGGGAAAAAGAAAGAAAGAAGAAAAAGAAAGAAAGGAAAGAACAATAGTTTATTCCTTCCAAACAAATGCGGATATTTTCCCCAATTTTAATGTTGGTCCCATCGTAAAAGTTAATCATAATGTTGATTAAAATTACCTATCTGAAAGCATTTTATACACGGTGAATAAAATAAACGTATTATCGTTTATTTTATTCACCTTGTATAAAATGCCTGCGAAAATTGCACAAAAATTTGCACCTACTAGTATTATTCTCTGCATCACCCAAAGGTTGACTGGTAGAAAATGCCTCAGGCATTAAATCCGCCTCTGTACATCTGTGTGCGTAAAGTGTTAAATAAATAAATAAAAAGTAAACTACAAAACTACCATCCAAAAACACAACTTCCTCAATATAATGTACTTCGTCCAAGGTCTCTGAAACCGTGAAATGTCTAATAAACTAGAGGCAAAGCCAGGCTCGCAATCAAGCTACACAATAGGTCCTCAAATAGTGCCCGGAGAGCAAATACAGCCCCAAATGAGGTACCAAGTTGGGGTCAAGCTTTCTTTGTCCTTATTTGGCCGTTAGTGAAGATCAAAAATGACACTGTACCAAATGTGGTACGAATACTTTTTTGGTCCGCTTTTTCAGCAGTAATTCATTGGTCCTGTGAGTTTTAGAGCTCCGTTCCTTTTTAAATCATCAAATGACTTCTCCCGCTCTGGGTGAAGCAGAAGGGAGTGTCAGACTCTTACTGACGAGAACTTATCCGTGTTCCTCCTAATGTCCTTTGCGTTCCATGGCCGCGGTGACTCTTTCGAACAAACACTGCTTCGCACAAACGCTGACAGTTCTTGTGGTTGCG
Source organism: Lacanobia oleracea (assembly GCA_950371165.1). Lineage (NCBI taxonomy): Eukaryota > Metazoa > Arthropoda > Insecta > Lepidoptera > Noctuidae > Lacanobia > Lacanobia oleracea. Next base: position 2,835,451 of record OX493412.1, on the reverse strand, counting down.
TCCCTTAACTGGCTCATCGCCGTCGGTGCACTGTATCTGGAAAAATCAGATAAGACAACTAAAGATTTACCCGACCCGGGAATAGGAACTCAACACCCTAAACTCAACAGTAGTCCTTGGAACTGCTTCTATCCCTGGGTCGGGTAATTCGTTTGTTGTCCCATCTGAATTTTTCAGTACTGTATCAGGTAGTTGAGTTTGAATAGCATTTTTTCAATTGTCTGTAGCTCGTGGCTAAATAATAATAGCCGCACTGGTCGATCGTTAAGGTTAAATAACGCCTGACGCGGTTGGTCTGTGGATGGGTAACCATCTTAATTAACATACCGACTTTCCTCCGTGACTCGTAAAGCACGTGAAGTTGTTGGTCCCGACTGTCATTTGGAGATCTATGGCAGTCATTACAGATAGACATAAGACAGAAAATTTGACAACTGTCGGCTACGTACGCTAAGACCAATAAGAGCGGAGCAGATGAAGTTGCGTGGGTCAACTAGTTCATTATAATTAGGAGTCATACTTTGAAGTCATACGGAGCCCTGTATGCGCAAGTACGACTCGCACTTGGTTTGTTTTGTTCTTGTAGTCTCTAGTAGTTCATTGGTCTTTTTTATTTAAAAATAAAGGTAGATTTAGCCTCCTTTATGGTTTTAATCTATGATTGAGTAATTTGACATTTTCTTGTTTATGTAGTGTTAATTAATAAAAACAAGGTTCGAGGATACATATCTGGGTTTATTCCAAGATCAAGGATTTATTGCTTAATTAATTTTAAAGATTAATAATTAAAATTCCATTTAATATTAATCGATCTTTCAATAATCCTTGTTATTGATAAACTTGTTCAAAATAAGATTATCAGCTGTTTGGTATTTTTCCAATTTTTTTTTTGTTGATGATACATATCTATTCTATTTGTGTCCAGTTTGTGGTCACGTTTATCGGCGTCAGAGGCATTTCAAATGACCGAGTTTCCTCCGTGCCTCGGAAAGCACGTTAAGCCGTTGGTCCCGGCTGTCATTTGTAGATCTTTGACAGTCGTTACGGATTGTCAGAAGCCAGAAAGTCTGACTCCAGTCTTGCCAAAGAGTTCACAATGTTACACAGTTAATGGATCATGGAGGTCTGAAGAAACATATGTTACCAAGAATTTGTAAAACATAACATGATTTAAAAGAGTGTCCGTGGATTTTCTTGCACGTTTTTTTCCATAGAGATCAACGCTTTGGAACGTGCAAATAGTTTAATGTTTTTGACAGACTGACCTGGACATTTCAAAAGTGCCCCTTTGATTCCCTTTTAATCTGGTAGGTAGCTGCTCCACGTAAAATACTGGTATTCACCTGAACCAGTTTGACTGGAAGCCGACCCCAATATAGTTGGGAAAAGGCTAGGCAGATGATGACGTTGTTGAGTTGCAGTCCCAAAAACGGCCTATCACACAGCAAGGCCTTAGCACAGCTTACTTCTGCGGTTTCGCCCCCGCCGCCAAATGACGGTCGGCAAATGAACCATGTCAGAGGCCCTTGAGGCGGTTTAGAAACTCTGATACTGGGTGTGTGGGGTCGCTAGACCTTACTGTCCTTACGATAAGAAGAAGCCCCCGTATTCTACGCCACTGGTACCGTGCATTTTTTTAATGTATCTAATCACACGAGTACATTTTCACACAAAAGATATTTTCGGCCCTTTCCCGTTTTACCCTTGGCCACGTCAGTCTTGAAAAGAAGTACAGCTCCGGCTTTTAATTAGGCCGTTCTTATCTACTTTCGCCAGGCGTCTTGGGAGGAAAGGAAGTTGAAAAAGTCAATAATTACCTTTTCCCACGGTCAGGAGTGGCTTTTAGTAGACGGCTGGGGTCTCAGTGGGAGCGAAGAGCGAGTTTTATTAATTTAGCACTACATATAATAAAAAAAGTCCTCCGCCACGTCTGTCTGTTTGTTCGCAATAAACTCAAAAACCACTACACCGATTTTTACGTTGTTTTGACCAATGGGTGGAGTGGTTCTCGAGGAAGTGTTTAGTATGTAATTTGTTTAAAAAAAAACTAAAGATCCTTAAGAAAATTGCAGCGCGGACGAAATCGCAAACGAAGTGCTAGTTTATTATATTTGGGATAACAAACAGTAGTAGTACTTTAAGTTTAAACAGTGTTATCATATCATTTAACTTAACAAATGTACTAGTCGCAACATTTTCCACAGATTACTCTATTTTTCTTCTTCTTCCGGCCTTGTCCATTTAAAAAAATAATAATTTAAATACCCCACTAAACACCCCAAAAGCTGTGCACCAAACAGCCTACTCCAAAAACGCTGACGCTCATCGCGCCCCGCTACCTCGCATCACCAAGCCCCCACCCTAACCTTACAAGCGGCACTTCTAATTGCATTATTAACCTGGCACATTTCGATCGGCGGAACCCTTTTGTTTTCTCCCTTTTTTCAGGGTTCCCGGAACCTTTTCTTAGGAGAATTGGATTAGAGAATTATTAGAATACATTTTTAAACGAAAGGCCTTCTAAGGAGTTATTGTTTTGTTTTTATTTTTTGTGTTTTGTTTTCAAGTTAACTGATTTGTGTTTAGGCTTTGGAAGTTTAAGTTGTTTCTGGTTTGTTGCCGTTTTTTGTTGTTTTGGCTATAAAAGGGCAGATAGTATCTATGAATATAACCAGTACGATTTTATATTCAGCTGTTCCAAACTTTTTTTCATCTGTATTTGTTCCTAGTTGGTGGCTATAGGACTTGGTTCGATCACCAGTGATTCCCCTCGACTGTCAATGTGACCTCCAGAACCCAGGAAGTGCCCAAGATCGGTGGCAAGATTGAAGTCAGATTTTTCTAATTTGACTATTCGTAACGACTTTCAAAGATATCGAAAGCTTAAACCAACGGCTTAGTGTGCTTTTCGAGGTACAGAGGAATCTGTAAGAGATGATAGAAAGAAAGAATGAAAAAGCGTTTATTAGCGCCAAGCATGACGCATACCAAAAAAAAAAAATAGAAATTATATAAAACTAAATTATAAAATTTGGGAAGATATGCGTCATATTCGCGCAAAACGGCCATCGCTCAGCATAATGCTGGGATTCGTGTGCGCGACAGAGCCACAGCGCTGGTTTTGCAGCGGCAGCCGGCGTTAAATATGACGTCGATCGGAGCGTCATAAAAGTAATTAAAACGTGATAAGTAAACAGAAAAAATAAAAACATGATGACCCTTACACTGTCCACATCCATTCATGGGACTAAAACAGGCAACATGTCTAGTAGAGGTACCTACTATAGGTACAGAGTTGCAGAATTTGATCGTAACAGTTACCGCAGCCCTAAAGGAAGGAGCTCGTGGCTAGATAATAAGAGCCGCACGGGTCGATCTTCAAGGTTAAGCAACGCTTGCCAAGGCTGGTCTGTGAAAGCACGTTAAAATGTTGGTCCCGGCTGTCATTTTTAGATCTTTGGCACTCGTTACAGATAGTCAGAAGCCAGTAAATCTGACTCCAGTCTTGCCATGAAGTACCGTGTTACCCACCGCCTTGCCTTTTCCCAACTATATTGGGATCGGCTTCCATTCAAACCGGATTTAGCTGAATACCAGTATTTTACGCGGAGCGGTTGCCTACCCCTCCACAACCCATTAACTAGGTAACACGGTAATGCATGGCAAGACTGGAGTCAGATTTACTGGCTTCTGACTATCTGTAACGACTGCCAAAGATCTACAAATGACAGCTGGGACTAACGGCTTAACGTGCTTTCCGAGGCACGGAGGAAACTCGGTATGTTAAGATGGTCACCCATCCACAGACCAACCTTTATAATATTAAATATAGAAGTATATTATCGATTTTCCTACTTTTCATTAACAAAACACTTCTGAAACTTCTTTAATTATATTCGTTTCAACTTTAACAATACAACACCCCTTCTTAATGCCTTACTCACTTATCTATTTATCATTCGCGTACCGTCTAAACATTCACTAAACTAACTCGCAAACTGTATATTCGTTAGACCCTTTTTCTTTCTTTCTTTCGTCAACAAACTTCGAGGGACGTCCAGAATAAGTGATGGGGAAGACTTGAATTAGGGGAAAGTTGTCAGTTAGAACATCTTTATTTTACTCCTAATTGGGAATCAGCTGATGGTTATATTATTTACTTTTATGGGTGTTAAGGGGAGTGAGATTTGCTTTTGGGTACCGCATTATGCAAAAAGGACAATCATCACCATCATAACAGCCGAATGACGTCCACTGCTGGAAATAAGCTTCCGGAGGAGAGGTTTGCTATAATCGCCACGCTTGGCAGGTGGGTTGGCGATCGCAGAGTATAGTGTTGCGTTTTACAGAGAACGCTGCAGCCCATTCTCTAGTGAGTCTCTTCGTCGCCTCTTACGACACCCACGGGACAGCAAGTGTTTAATTTTAAAGGAAATGGTTGCTCTTTTTTTGGTTCGTTGAAAGAAGACAGTTGAATCGTTTCTCCACGACTCGTCATGCATCGTTGCCGCGTGCCTTGTGATCACCACTGTTGATTCTGTTATGCAGGAGTTGTAGTGGTTGGAAATCATCATATCAGCCGAAATTTGTCCACTGCTGGACATAGGCTTCCCCCAAGTGTCGCCACAACAACCAGTCCTGTGCGTCTCGCATCCATCGGCTATAGATGGAAATAAATGCGATTAGATATAATAAACCTCGTAATAATCGGTGTACTACATACATAAAAAAAAAACATTTGAGCCTCACAAAACCATACCATGATTATATGGTCACACTAAAGTATTATTTCTATTTAAACGAGACGACGCCAATGATTTTGAGCCGTGTGGTTCGAATGCTCATACACAATTTAAAGATCTATCCAAACGCCTTGTTGACACTTCGCGTGACTCAAGAGCTGGTTTTTAACTTAGACAGAGGATGAGGTACAACATGGCAATGCCCCATGCTTTTGAGCACACTTCCAGTGAAATTTGTTGTCTCTTTATGTCATCGTTATCATCATCATATCAGCCGAAAGGCTACTGCTGGACATAGCCCCCCCCCGCGTGTCACCACAACATCCGCTCCTGTGCTTTTTGCATCCATCGGCTACCCCACCAGGTCATTGGTATCCCTCGTCTTCCGGTACGCGGTCGCCCCTCTAGAATTTTTCGACCCTACTGACCATCTATTCTACAAGAAATGTGCCCTACCCATCGTTTCGCATCCATCGGCTACCCGCGATCCTCACCAGCCCCCTCCTCCTGTGTACAAACAAAATAGTTGTATTATTAAACTGAAAACTAAACGGTATTATTTGAATATTCTTGCCAATATAATAACACAAACCCTGCCACAAAGCCTTTTATTTTCCTCAGCCTTATCATCACACGTACGTCTCCAAAAAGACGCCTATATTATGAATAATATCCCCCACTATAATCTTATCCATATTTTATTGTTAGAATCTTCCCTCCCCGTTGCCATGGTTACGGAAGCCGTATAACGTTGAACAAAAATATAGCCATTCATGTAGTATTGATGGAATGTTTGTGGTAAATGGGATGAGTCTTGGGCGTTGTTTTGTTCTTTAGCCGACCACGGTGAAGAAAATCACGGCTACGATTTTGACTGAAGTGTACGTGTGTATGTTCCCTCATAACTTCTAAACTCCTTATCAAAATTGGACAAATGAGGTGTCGTTGGAAGCGTCTTGATCTTTCGCTGGTTATAGAATATGCTACGTTACATTAAATTGAATTTAGTGCCCCGTGAAGGATATAAAGACGTGAACTAAAAAAAAAGTAAGCAAGTAAGTAAAGATCAATGGATTGCATAAATAGAAAAGGGAGCTAGTGATAGCGTGATGGCTGAACAGGACAGAATGGAGGAGAAAATCGTGTTGCGCCGACCCCAAGTAACATGAGATAAAGAGAGAAAGATGAGAGATGATGATGATTCTGTGTGAAACCGATTAGAGTTTAGATTTTTCTTCTCCTTATCTTTTTAATTGGAGTCTAGTCTACTAAATTTTCTACGTCAGGTCAAATGATCTTGGGTTCTCTCTCTCTCGTTTCGTGCAATATTAATTACATAAAAATCCATATTTTTTGTCTTAGTTCTATCAAGATTCTATTTCTGTTATTGAACGACCTAATTTATATTTTCAATCTTCAATTTTAATTATAGTTTCAACCTGCGACTGACATATCATTAAAATATCGTTTCGGCAAAAAATATACCTAAGACAATTTTGCAAAGTTTAATTCTAGCGTATAAATAGGTAACAACTTTATAGATAGAAAAAATTATACAATCATGTGTCATAAGTTTTACTAACTACAAGTGAAAACTTATAAATAATTGTCTTCATTTCATTTGAATAAGTAAGCATACTTCGTTAGTTAACGTAACTGTTCATCATCATCATCATCATTTCGGCCGAAAGACGTCCACTACTGGAGATAGGCCTCCCCCAACATGCCATAATAAAATAATATGAGGTGTGAATCACCCGGGATTAAAGTAAGGATACCTAAGGATATGGGGTTAAAGTATACCTAAATTTTACACCTTAATTTTTTTATGGCAACATGGATGCCGCCATAAAAAAAAACTGAAAAAGCGAAACTTGTACGGCAACAAAAAGAACCGGCATAGCCATCTATCCCACCAGCAGCCAACTACTATCGAAATCCTGAATCGCGATATCAGAGTTTTTCGATTGGAACAAATACAATACTCCAAATATCACTTATCGAGCAGTTGCCCACCGGACACAACAACCATCCGATCGGAGGATCCTGCCTTTTTGTTGGAGGTTTGCGGGACTTTAGGAGTCTCTGTTCCACATACCTCTATACACCTATTTCGTCTTTATACTTTCGTCATTTTCCATCGCAATCCATCGCTTCACATGATTGAAACATTCATCAGCTCGACAGTGTAAATAACGCATTGAACGATGTTTTATCATCGTGGCGATGCGATGCTTTGGACTGTGCTTAACTTAATTATCCCGATGATGGAAAAGCAATAGACTGAGTTCATTCACTGTCTGACCTATTGAGTACCTAGTATTATAGGGGGTTTCCTTCAAACCTACCAGTCAAAGAAATATCTTTCTTTATGAAAGAAAAAAGATATGTCATTGATCCAAGACATCTATTCATTCTGCACCCCGAATTCTATTTTCAAAAAAATCAAAACATTCAACTATCTATTTACTTTTTTTTTCTGGCAACACAAAACCAATACAAAGTGCCACATAGACCGCAACAAAGCCCGGTTCCCACCTTTGTGTTGAGCATCGCTTGTCAGACGGCAATATCCGGTTTCTGACCGCAAGCGATGGGTGAGTAGCGGGCATCATGTGTCGAGTGTTTCGGCAGAATGTGGCTGGCTATCTACTCAGGTTTGAGAGCCATTTTGAAGGAGGTATTTCGTTAAATTGTTCGGGCTTTTGATATGGATGTTGTAAAGTTTTATGGAACCAGTGAAGTCTGGGTTTCTGTTGGCAAAAGTGCGTATGTATCTCTAGCCTATTATGTACAATAAGTTTATTGCAAAATAGGTGTACAAAAATTGGTCTGGTATTGATTACCATATTTAATTTTTCAAGGACCATAAAGTAAAATGTGTAAGTTATAAACACAAACATTTTATTTTTATTTTCCATTATTAATAGGCTCGCGATAGAACACGATCTCATCTGATGGAAAGCAACGAAGTGGTCGACGATAGCACACGCTTGCCTAGAAGTAACCTATTCACACTTGATGTAGCCATTAGCGGATCTAAAAAGGCCACTTTATTAGAATCATATAGGAACATAACATCAATCATACAATAATCTTTCAAATTTCATTGTCATCTAGCTAAAGCATTAGGTTCAAAGTTGATTGGCAAAATTTGACAATGACGGGTAACGTGATGTGCTGGTTGATTCCGCTAAAGTGGCACTTTTAAACCAGCACGAAATAATTTCTGGCAGAGAATTCCACTCAGTATCTGTACGCATAATGAAAGTGTTCCCAAATAAATTATTATAAATAATTACCATGTTTCCAACTGGATTGCATAACACAAAAACCGCTTCAGCTCATAACTTAAAACCGAAACCATCTCTCTGTGTTTATAAATGTTTGTGGCAGGTACTGCGAGTTCGGTTACAATTACATTATAATATTCAGCTTCTCACAGAATTGGGAAGCGTGAAAAACAGTCTGGGAAAGTCAAGAAGATGAGGTTTTGACTTTGAAGTCCGTCTGGATAATTAAACGTGTAAGGGAGAAATTGGTGTCAGTAGCTTGGATACTACACTGCTGCCATATGGAAAAAGGATGTACAATCGATTTCCGACCTTAAGTTATTTTCCTTATGTCGGAAATAGGTTACTCTGTTTTGTGGAAATCATAAAACCATTTCAGGTTATTTCCGTCGACTGCTGAACGTTAGCTTCCACCAAAGAGCGCCAACCAACCGTCTTGAGCAGTCGGTCTCCACTCTAACACATGTCTGCTCCATCGACCGTCTGTTCATCTGCAGACATGGCCATGGTACGGAACCCTTCGTGTGAGAGTCCGACTCGCACTTAGCCGATTTTTCTAGCTTACATTGGGTCTGGTTTTCAGTTCCGGCTAAATTAATATCAATCTAATAAAACGGAATCTTCCTTAATATTTCGATTTTTAATGCCTAAATCAGAGGCCAATTTTTTCACACAAATTGAATGACTTCCTCGACATCCCTGAGGATTATATTTTAATTTACGATCTTCGGTTTTTAATACCCACCCACAAAATGGTGCTGATGATTAATAATAATTTATGCTTTTTGAATTAATTAAATAATTTAGGCGCTGATAAAGTCAGGTAGGGTGAAATGAAATATTTATTAGTGTTTTTAGCCTACTATGGTTTTTTAAGTTAGAAAATGGGGGTTACATTGGGTGAAATTGATGTTGAAGGAACTAGTTTTGAAGCTCAGCATTTACGAGTAACTTACTAACTAGCTATTACTATGGCCCACTACGATATAACAAGACGAACACCGATGGCCACCGATATATGGTAGACATACCACCCTCACGCACAAAACGTTTTGGGAACACATTCATAGTGCGTACAGATAAGGAGTGGAATTCCCTGTGGGAGTCTGTTTCCTGATAGCTACAACCTGGGAGTCTTAAAATCAAGAGTGAATAGGTTACTTCTAGGCAAGCGTGTTCCATCTTTGACCACCTCATTGTTTACCATCAGGTGAGATAGTGGTCAAACGCATGCCTATCAATAGTTAGATTGGTTTGCTCTTGACTCTAGTCTAGGTCAGAGATGACACTGACTGACTGAAGCTTGGCATCTACCAGTGAGTAAGTTATGTCACCAATGAGCCTCTCTTACCTGTAGTACTCTCTGGTGTATTTTTTGTGTTAGTATATTACTTATTATTGTATGTATTTGTTTTCTATTAGTATGTATGTCTCTCTATTAATATTATTTATGATGTTTGTACACTGACCGCCCTAAATCTAACTTCTTTAGTTCAGTCCATCCAAAGGTTGTCTGTAAGAGATTGCCCTGTGCGATAAGGCCGTCCATTGTACACTTGTTTTTATAAGCGTTTTTACTGTGCTTGTTATGAGGTGTACAATAAAGTATATGATAAATAATAAATAAATAAAAAGAAAACTGTTTGCTGCACAGCAAAATCCCGTATGTGAGGCAGTGTTAAAGACAGACTCAAAATCTTCTATAGAACACAAAGTTCATCAGGTGGTACGACTAACTTAAAAACACGGGCGGTATAATCAATTTTTAAAAGGGTGGTTCACTTGAGTTTCTCACAATAATTTCATTCGTTGAGGCATATTATTTTGAATTTACCATTTGCATTGTTTAATATCTACGACAAGGTTCTAAGTATTATAGACACGTCTTGAAAGAACGAAAAACCTTGCCGCCAATGTGCTATGGTGAACATCATCATCCCCAGCCCGACTTTTTATTTAGTTGTGCCAATCCCCACAATCCTATGCTAGCCTCATCCAGATTCAAATGCGATAACTGGCCCCGTAAAAAGAAACGTTATTGCTGAAAATATTAATCTGTTTTTCTCTTTGTTCACAGCACCCCCAACTGCAGTGGAGATCACGAACCATCCTCCCAACTCGAAACTAGAGGTCAAGGAGGGGGAGGATGTGTCCCTGGAGTGTCTGGTGAAGAACGCCAAGCCTGCCGCCAGGATCGTGTGGTTCAGAGGGAATGTGGAACTCAAGGGGGAGAAAGGTAAGCAATAAAATTATAGTATATTTAAAAACCTTCTAAATAGACTAGAAAGGACTGGCTGTTGTAGCGACAATTGAGGGAGGCCTATGTCCAGCAGCGGACGTTTTTCTGTATATCTAAATAGTTCATGATTTTTTCGATTTTACGCACGCTGTGTGCGTGTAAAATCACAGACATACTGAAAAAGAAAGAAAAAAATAGATGGCGGAGTGCGTATAAGCCAGTTCATAAAAAGATACACTACAAGAAAGAAAAAGGCGTATATCGCAAAAATCTAACGTGATAACGTGGAAATCTATTGCCAATAGATTTGCAATAGACCATGAGGTTGTAATCCGGTAATTATGTTTCGAGAATAACGAATTTATAATTTTACTATGCCGATGATTGTAGGGGCATTTCTCGTGTTTTTTAAAGAGCTTTCGCCATCGTAAACTGTCAGAAACAACTAGTTTTTTACATTTTATTTATTATTTGTTTTATTCAAACTTTATGTATAATAGTGGTACATAGGCGGACTTAATGCAACGAGGCACTCTCTACCAGTCAACCTTTGGTTTAAAAAAACTACACTAGTGGTAGGTGTACATTTTTAAGTATTGGCCTTTTAGTTATTTTGCAACCGTGTTCAAAATAACAAAAATACCACTTCTCGTAATTATACCAAAAACATTCTGTCCACTGCTTAGTTCTCCGTGGTACTAAACAGTTGCTAGATTATTTTCTATTTCAAAAACTTTTCAGTATTCCAATTTTGCTCCTAATCGATAAAACAGCTACAGTGCTGCATAGAATCGCTACTCTACCGCTAGGGACTGACCGCTCTCGTAGAAAAGGTGTCGATGTGTTGACAGCATACGTCTTGCGAATCCTTGGGGAGACCTTCCAACATGCTGGCCGTGTAGTAGATAACCAGTTTATTACGCTATAGTAGGAGCTAGCTTGAAACTGGCAGATATTTTTATTACCTTGAGGTTTTAAAAGCCGATTTCTAATCTGTATCTATATATTACTAATATATAAAGCTGAAGAGTTTGTTTTTTTGCTTGAACGCGCTAATCTCAAGAACTACTGGTCCGATTTGAAAAATTCTTTCAGTTTTAGTTAGCCCATTTATCTAGGAAGGATATAGGCTATATACTCGTATCATCACGCTAAGACCAATAGGAGCGGAGCAGATGAAGTTGCGCGGGTCAACTAGTTTTTGATAAACACGGACATGCTCCAAAGTCAAATCATTGAATTAAACCATTTTATGTAGGTACCATTTTATTTACCTCATGATAAACCAGGTAAATTTAGTGAAATAAAGTAGAAAAAAAATTAATGCACTCCAATCTTAAGGGGAGGATCATAGGATCAGCACCTAACGATGACATAGCATTGCCGTAATTAATTCATTGTAAGTGAGGGAAAGCGCTATTCGTCATCTCTCTCTCACAACGGATTTGACTATGATGAAATTGGCATAGTTGGAACCCAAAACTTTAGGAGGAAAGGGAAAGATCCTACATAACGAACAAAATCGAATGCTCCATACATTTATATAATTTGCGCAGAACTCGACAAAAACTACTTAACACTTGATTTTATTTTTCGCGATATCGTGTTGGTCTGTACCTGCTTCTGTGTTTCCGAACACATTCAACGCTAATCTCTTCAAAGTTGGAGTGAACAGGCTCCTTCTGGGTAAGCTGACCCCATCGTCGACTTTATCTCTGTCACATCTGACCTAGACGAGAGTCAAGAGCAAAACTATCTAAAATAAAAAAAGTTATCTAATTCAACCCTTCTGAAGTGCACTACTAAACTTACAGTATCGGCTATCCTTTAAAAAGGTCAAGAGGGGTAATCGTAACTGTTGGCCCGTGATAGACTAGATTATATGAACGTGGAACCTGAAATCCTCTAACTCTAGTTACAGGTTTTCAGGTTGTGGTGTTCTGTTATTTCTTCCTGCTGACTTGAATAGGACAAGAGAGTGAGTTTATGTATGTTTGTTTGTTTTAAAATGAGACATAATAGTCTCATTATTATCTTAATACAAACATTCGGTACAAGCAAAAACTATAAAACAACCACAGTTGCAATCTGCTTCGATCCTTTTGAAATATCTATCTATACTAGTATATAAAGCTGAAGAGTTTGTTTGTTTGTTTCTTGAACGCGTTAATCTCAGAAAAATTATTTCAGTGTTAGATAGCCCATTTATCGAGGAAGGCTATAGGCTATATATCAACACGCTAAGACCAATAGGAGCGGAACAGACGAAGTTGTGTTATATATTCTCTCACTTGCCCGCTCCCGTGTCACTCGGATTCTCTCCCTTGCTGTCGGAAGACATCACATTTTTTAACGACGTCTCCAAAATATATGATAAAAGTAAGTATAATACCGCTTTTCTTTCAATTTTACGCCATCTTATGGCTGATCTTAAGCAAAGAGTCCTCTACTTTGAAAACGTAACTTATAAAGTAAAAAAAGACTTTTTTTTATGTCATCTCTAACATAGACTAGAGTCAAGAGCAAACCCATTACAAATAAAAAATTAAAAAAGACGTTGATAGGTCTAAGGTTAGACCTGACGCCTCAATGCTGCCACCTGGTGACCGTCATAACAGAAATCCTTCATTATAACATCACTTCTTTTTTTTTTTCTTCACATACTTTCAAACACGGATACGGCATTTCACTTTCAATATTAGTACTAAAACTCTTTGAAGTAACGCAAAAAGCAAACAGACAAATCAAATGTGGGAGAATGTACTTATCTACATACTCGTACAAATCTACAGCCACTTTAAGAAGGTGTAAACAGGAAAATAGATATGGAAACTTTTAATTCAATTCGACAGTATAAGGATCAAATAAATCCAATATCACTTTAGCAGTCACCCAGTATTCCAATTAATGTCAGTGTTGGACATGCACATAGGTATGGATCCGAGTTATCCGAATGCCCCAAGAAATATTTTCGATACCAAAAGTTACTGACCCGAATAATCGGATACGATTTTTGACTTCATGATGTTATTGTTTTTTTCTCGTTCGTTCGGAAAGGAATAATGGTTCACAAGGATTTGCAATCTGTGTTACTTGTTGTCGGATATGGATTTGGAAAAATAACTTGATTTGTTTAGTGATTTCTGAGTTCAATGTCAGGGCTTTAATTTAAAAATATGGTACCGTTGTTAGTCTTGTTAAACGATATTTTGTTTAAGACAAGGTAATACACGTCTTATTGATGTATCCAGAAAACGGTATAGAACTGAGTATTTCAGCTTTTGCATTAGATTAGCAAAATTTGCTATTCGATACAATGGTTAAAAACTGATCTAATCAAACTTGAACTCGAATAAAAATGATCTACCCTGGTTCTAAAGTCAAGCAAATCTCAATACTTACTATTAAAAAAAAGTACATACCATTTTTGCGCAAACCACGACATCGATATCTGTGACAACCATCACTAGCTACATACAAGGTCAAAACTACCCTCAAATAATACAAATTAAATATTAGTTTATTTCATCAAGCACTCCACTCGATAATTGGGTGGCCCAACACTAATTGGCTCATCGCTACGTCTGTACGGTCATTAATTAAACAAGTTTTCGATTTCAATTAGTAAACAATTGCACTGTGCTATTAACGAGGTTCGATTGGTAGTGATGGGGTGATATCAATAGTTATTTGCGTTTTACGATAGACATGTCGTCGGGGAAAGTGCAAAACCTCGAATCTATTACAGGTAGGGAACACTGGATAAGTTACAGGAGAAGGTTAAAATATTTTTTTTTTATTGATCTTAGTCTCATTTTTAGAGAGAGAGAGAGAGAGAGTAATAATTTATGTGTTCTGTGTATTGTTAATACTTTTTATTTATATGTCCCGTGAATTCTTCGTGCATTGCCCGCGAAATCTTAAATTAGCCACATTTGTCACATACGTGGTTTAATCTAATGCTAGTTACTCGGATTCGCACTATCCCCGACGATATCGATGTTTCTGAGTTGAATAATAATAAGTTACTTTAAATACCTGAGCAATAAAGCTATTTTTTTTTGTGAACTCTCGCGTTATTAATGCCTAATTATTTATTTCTTTTTATCATTATAAAAACCGTATCATACTACAAAGTAACACGTAATTTGCAAGTATACGCGTAAAAAATGAAAACGGCAAAATATAATATCGTGTGTTCTAGGAAACAGGAAAATATGCTTTAATTCTTGCTCAACAAATTCCATCAAAAAATGAATAATCCAGCAGCTTACTGAGAAACGAAAAAAAATGAGGGGAAAGAAGATTGACACCTACTTTCCTCCATTACTTATAACAACACTTTGAAAAACATGAAACCGTACGACCATGAAATAATCCATCTTAAATTTTTCGCATATTAAACAAAATAGAATGAAGTGACGTAAAACTTAAGTTTACTGACAAATATTAATGAAAAAAACTCGATATCGACGCCCGTCACTACACGCAACTGCGAGTTTCGTGGTATAAAATATTAGGTGTCGATATTCGTTAGTTGCATCACTAGAGATATGGTATGGTAGCGTTACTAGATGTGTCAAGGGATTACAGTTATTCCCCTTGAAATGTATTATAGACTAGCTCACCAGTGCCCACTTCGTTGGGCCGTATTTTTCGGGTAAATATAGGTACAGAGTTGATACGACAGAGGGGCATTAAATTATACTATGTATACTATAATTATGTGTTTAGTATTGACTAGTTGACCCACGCAACTTCGTTTGCGTCACAATTTTCATTACAGCTCCCCTCCTTTTGGTATTAGCGTGATGATATATAGCCTATAGCCTTTATCGATAAATGGGCTATCTAATACTATTGCATATTTTGTTATTAAGGGACATACCTAATCGTGTGGAAAAGGAAGACGAAAGCCTTTGCTCAGCTGTAGGAAGATATGTGCTAGATAGATAAATTGTATACTTACTACGGGTACAAATTAGTGTAGCTGGGTGGCAGAAGGTATCGCGTCTCGTATACCTTACCTACTCTTACCTGCCCTACCTGCCCTACCTACCCTACCTGCCCTACCTACCCTACCTGCCCTACCTACCCTACCTGCCCTACCTACCCTACCTGCCCTACCTGCCCTACCTACCCTACCTACTTACCCTTTTTTATTTTAAACCTGCCCTGTATTCTGGCAAAACTAACAAAAAAATAATTATTTAAATCGGCCCCGCCGAGTTTTAGCGAGACTAACGAACAGCGATTCATTTTTATATATAAAGATGTTACAGAAGTAAATCCAATAGTTTAACCATTATTTGTGGTTTATACTATAATAACTTTTGATTTTTTGTTTTGAATTGTTTCGGGATTGTCCGTTTCGAGCTGTAATCGTACTCAACTTTTAAATTTAACTGATTGCCTTTCCCACCCATACGCACAAAACTATTTGGAAAAACTTTCATGTGCGTCTAGCTAACGATTGGAATTCCCTGCCGGACTTTATGTTTCTTGAAACCTACAATACCAGGGCAACGGGGTAAGAAGAAACCTTTTTACTCTTGACTTAAGTCAAGAGTAAAAAAGTTTCTTCTTGCCAAGCATGCTAAAATCGACCACATTATCGCTTTCCATCAGGTGAGATAGTGGTCAAACGCGAGCTTATCCATATTAAAAATCAGCCAATTTAAAGTCACATCCAGTCACTACACCTCCCATCCGCGGCTCTGCGAGTAATAACGGCATGTGACATTGACATGACCCCACCGCGTTCCATATTCCAAAGTATTTGGGAGCGAGCGAAAAAAAAAAATCTGAATTTTCCCGCTTTTTCTCCTGACGCCATTTTTATCTGACATCGGGAAATCATTGAAGTTTTTAATTTGATTTCTTATTCGCTTTATGAAGTTACGATTGGGATATTTGTGTGATCCCGGGATGGATTTTTGTTAGTGAAAGCCGATATTATGGATTTATTTGTGGAGTTTTTGCTGGTCTGATTCTGTCGAGGGTCGCGTGGTCGGGGGGTGGCGTGTATTTTGCATAGTTAATGAAGGTTTATTGGAACAGTTCCTACTGTTCCAAAAAACCTGAGTGACCAAAGTGAGGCTGTAAGGTCTTTACCGGTCAAAAAATCAGAGACAGATCTGCTGTTGAAAAATTCCTGTTGGAACAGTCCAATGACGCTACGAGGCCAGCTGATTACCTATGTTCACATGCTCAAAAGAAGAGAATTTCATTGTGCCAATGAAGTAACGAATACGCAGGTACCTACGTATCACAAAAAAAAATGTACAGCCAAATATTATAAAAAAACGGCCAAGTCGGACTCGCACACGAAGGGTTCCGTATGATAAACCTTAATTTTTATTATTTGTTGTTGTAGCGGCAATAGAAATACACAATCTGTGAAAATTTCAACTTTCTACGGTTCTTGAGATACAGCCCGCTGACAGACAGACGGACGGACGGACGAAAAGCGGAGGCTTAGTAATAGGGTTCCGTTGGTTATCCTTCGGTTACGGAACCCTAAAAGAAATATAGCTTGATCCTAGCTTTTAGCTGAATGAGATTCTTGGATTCTGAGAAAACGTGAAAACATATTAATACTGACAAAGTAGTATCAGAAAAAAATAAGTATTTGGTTGAAGATGATTTATTTTTGAGACACCCAATTATTTAAGTATTGAAGATTTGAGTAATATTGACTAAGAGACTATGTAAGATCAAATAAACCTTTTTATTAAATTTAAATCAATCAATCAATCAATCCATTTATTTCTTAAACATAGGTGTTTACATAAAAATTGTGGTTGCGCTATGTTTTGTCATAATTATGACATACAAATTTTTAAGTGACCCATTAGGTGTCATTAGATTATGCAATAATAAAGTTTTGAATTGAATACAGGAAAAAAAAGAAATGTCAATGATAAAGAAAAGAAAGAAAACTTGTTTGAATTTATATTGTTGATGGTTATAATAATAAGTAATTTTCCAAACAGTGCATACAAGGACAATCGCGGTTGGTGTCCTATTCCATTTGAAATGTCTAGCGGGGCCTCTGCGAGTTGGCTTCGGCTCCTCGCACGCCCATCAAAGGACCGGCTCCGGGGACCCGAGAAAATAAGAAAAAAAAAAAAACCATTACAAATATTTAACGGTGTCTCTGCAAATTGGTATCAGCCCCTCGTACGCTTAACAAAGTTCCGAGACAATAGGGTTCTGAGATTATCAAAAAAAAATACCTAGATAACAATTCTCTAGCTTATACGATTGTCAAAATCACTTCTAACCAAATGTTAACCTGGATAATTTTACACAAAACACGCTGTTATAATATCTCTGTGAAAAGAGCCACATGAGATTTTCATGGCCTCGAATAGTGTGGATCAAGGATGTGGTGTACGGAAACCTCAGCTAATATATTGAGGAAATAGAAACAAATATAGCAGTGATATATGAAGAGATTACAGAAGAATATTCTGGTGAAATACAAGAAGTGGAATAAGAAATGGGATTAATAATAAATGTGGAAGGCGTTGTTTGTGATTTAAGTCAAATCTGTTTGAGGACAAACAAAATATTCAAAGTAGGTTAAGATGTAGACATCAAAATTTTGTAGATAGAAAATGATTACAATGATGATCTTGGTAGAGCTAAAACGTAGCTACTGACGTTGGATAAAAAATTAGAGTTAAGAAACTGGGTTTTCGAGGTCAGACAAGCTGACATTGTATGTCAAATACTGGTATTTAGCCGCCGCTTATACATTTGGTTAGACTGGAAGACTATCCCAACATAAGTAGATGATGAGAATATGATAGTTGTTTTGTTTATTTGCACAGAATTTAGGTACAAGTTACAGATGTTAAGTTTGGTTAGACTGGAAGACTGTCCCAATATAGATAGATGATGAGAATAGAATAGTGTTTATAAGCACAGAAATTATGTACAAGTTACAGATGTTAACTTTAAAATGATCCTTATAATCACTACCTTAACCAAGGCATACATGAGCATGAATTATTTCAAGTATGATATTCAACGTCTAACAGAAACTCAAATTCTTGCCTCCAAGCTTCAACAAGAAAGTGAAACCCTCAAAAAAATAACAACAAAAGATTGAACCTTACAGGAACACAGAGTAAAACATATCCTTCATCTTATGTTATCTTGAAAGCAATTCATACAGGAATAATGTATCTCAATAGGAAGATGATATATAGATGTATATAGTAGATAATAGCCGCAATAACACAGATACTGAAACCATCAAAGGGTCGATGCTGAAGGCTCGTTTCGTTAACTTGCTGTTCAAGTTATAGACGATAGCGTTGAAGAAGTTTTAGTAGATAGAAACAAAAAAAAAGATAGTAGTAGCCGGAAAGATTTATTTCAACGATCATACAAGACAGAGAGGTTTGAGGGAAGTCAGATAAAGCCTCTGCCTAGTTCCCGACACAGACGATAGCGTTGAAGAAATTTTAGCAGATACAAAACAAAGAGAGTAGTTGATACAAATGTTATTATAAAGATCATACAAAACAGAAGTTTGGAGGACAACGGGAAAGGAATCGGCCCAGTAGGACATAAGTTAACATAGCAACAAAACAATCTGCTAAGTTGTTTAAAGAAAGATAAAATTCATTCAAATCGGTCAGACTACTGCTATGTCTCTAAGTAATAAATATGAACACTTAGAAACAACATAAATACTTAGAAACATCTTCAACAATTATTGAAACAACTTATTTAAACTTAATAGTAAACAGTAGCGGTACATAGGTGAACTTAGAATGCAACAAAATTTTACCAGTCCAGCCTTTACCAGTCAACCTTTGGGTTAAAAAGACCTTATTTTATTTAGTAGGTGTACAATAAATAAATAATATCAATAATCCTGAGTGTAGATGAATCTGAATCGTTTGAAAAAAAAGGGGCGTATCATTGAACGCAAATAAAAAAAAAAGACAATCAAATCGTTCTTTCTACAATCTTACGCATTCTTCAGCAACACTTTTCATCACAGTACAACTATAAAATATTATGTTCTATAGCCGCTGCCACTCCTAACATAAACCTACCACCAAGACATTTGTAAGCGTTTTGCGGTTTTCAAACCATCTATTTGTTGGAGGAAGGAGTTTTTGTGGTCGTCCCAATAGCGAGGCTTATGGCAAATGGAGACTCATTCAGACTTATTAATACTTATTTCGCAGACAAAAATCTGAAGACACAATTTGAAACGTCTGTTGGAAGGAATTACTTTTTTTGTAGTATGTCTGAATGAAGTTTAGGGTATACTTGTAGATTTATTGGTTGTGAATGAGATGAAACAGGCGAAAGATGTGGGTCAGAGGTAGAAGTTATAGGAAGCTAATAAAAAGACTGTTGTTTAGCAATTACAGTTTTTATTAGGTTTTTATACAGAAGGAAATTGGTATTTAAGACAAGAATGAATAGGTTACTAGGCAAGCGTGCTGTGTTGTCGACCACAACATGTGAGATAGTGGTCAAACGCGAGCCTATAATACAAAAAAAAGTTTTAGACAGTGACGAAGATTCTCAAAATAATTGAATATTCGAAAGTTATTATTCATAATATGCGAGTTAGTTGATACATTATCCCTGTAACCTCATTCAGGCCATGGTCTACATGTTTTCCAAATTCAACTATTTAGGCAAACAAATTAACATTCCTTCACTTGTAATACATTCATAGGATGTAGGGTTTAATATGATACCATTAATAATGATAAAACCTCTCCAACTGCTATATAAGATTTTTCTCAACCAACTAAAGTGCTCATTAACTTACCAGCATCACAATTAAAAATACACCAACTACTGCAAACGAAAACCTCAACGAAGAGTGCTTAACGCTCAGAAATTTCAATAATACCCTCGGAAATATTTCCAAAGATTCCCTAATTAATACCGTCGGAGCCGATCTGTCCAATACATGTCGGTGACTTCGATAACTTGGCCCAAAAATTTTCATTACAACCGCATGAAGCTGGGTTGACAGATTTTAAAACGGAAGATTTAATTGGCTTTCGAGATCCGAACCAGTAGTGATAGGATTTATTGGGAATTAATTATTTTTGCCACTGATCCGGGAATTTGGATTTTACGAGCGGGTTTCATCAGGTACGGAATTTTTGGGAAAGTTTTGCTATGTGGATGATGTAATGACTTTCTTATTTGCTTTATTTTTTACTGTTAAGGTTTTGTAAACAGTCAGAACAAATATTGGTATCTCCCAGATTAGTCTAGGCAAGGGCTATCTTTTAACCAGATATTCATCAGGATGCATCAGGAGAGGCTTGAAGTTGAGCACAACATCGAAAGAGACTAGGCAGATGGTAATATTTTATTTTTCATTGTTTATTCCGGAAAACATACATAAATGGGTCACGCACAAATCTTCTACTCAACAACTGTAACAGCCCAATTTGTCGGCAATTTTTTCATGGATACAATTTTTCTGAATTCATCTGCGTTTAGTCTCATCAGTCAGCTATGTACTCGTATGTATGATACATTTGAAAGCTAAACATCCAGTAAATACCTCTTTTTTTCACTCACAACAATGTACTACCTAGAAATGACAGCCCATCAACCGGCACATTCTTATCCCTCCACACAAATACCTTTCCTCACACACGATGAACAACTAATACCCCCTTCCGCCCGAGCATACAAACAGAGCGTTTAACGTGAACACTTTATTCAGTTCAAAATGGCCGCATTTCGACAAATTCGCGCGCTTGAGATCTCGACGCATTACGCTATGACGTCATACTCAGTGTGGACACACTGCGAGTGGTCTGCGGGATATTTCTGCGTTTTTCTTTTTTATATTTGAAAAAGGAACACTTCTGTAAAGTTTTGTTAGCTGACAGGGCGTTTTAAGTCGATGTGTTTAGTTGGTTCTTGACAGTTTTCCTGGAAAAGTTTTTGTTGTTCCGAAGTGAATTGTTGTGAAATGAACAGCTCATGAGATGTTCCTGCTTTTTTGTGAAAAATGATGCAGTTTTCCAAAGAAGTAGTGGCTGTAAGGTGTTTGCCTGTTTAAAAACCCTCTGTGTCGACGTCCAGTATAACCGGATGCAGCTGAATACCAGTTTTAGCTCCACAACGTAGTAATTGGGTAACACGATATTCCTTCTCAAGACGGGTTTAAGGTTTTCTGGCTTTGAGTACCCATAAAGACTGCCAAAGATGTATAAATGACAATCGGGACCAACAGCTTAACGTCCTTTCCGAGGCGCAGAGGAGTCTCGGTAGATACTGGCTGACATCCCGTCCACAGACTGAGCAGACAGATCATATTTCCTTTAAAAAATAAATTCTTCTGTATCCTACAAGTATCTAAGACAAAATTTTGCATACTGATATATAATTTACAAAACTATGTTCCTATGTTATCCAGTAAGCTACAATTCTCCAAAAACACAATCCCCATGTTATCCCAAACTTTAATTCCCAAACACAACCCCCTACATTCTCCACGGGCCACTGTCAGTACCTAGATAGCTTAAATTAAGCACAAGCGTTCCCCAGTGTGTGATCACACCTTTACAACGTCGGAATAAAGCGTTCGCTTAAAATATGTAGTTATGTTAATGTGTAGGACGGCCTTTACAGTTTAGTAGTTTGTTTTAAACATTGTGTTTTGTGTCTTGTTTATTTAAAATGTTAATGGCTCTTTGTTTTAATGGGTAACTGATGAATTAACAAGTCTATTAGGTTCTTCTTTCTTGCATTTTATTATTTTCTGCTGTTTGCAGTCTGTTTATTCGTAATTCATTAGGAGGAACACGGATGGGTTTTCGTCAGTAAGAGTCTGACACACTCTTCTTTTCCGCCCAGAGCGGGAGAAGTCATTTGATGATTTCCCATTCTTCAAATAAGTTAAACTCAAAACTAACATATCTGTCAGCAAATAAAGGGTTATTATCAACTACCTAGCCATAAAGGGTTATTTCCAACTATGTTGAGGACGGGTTCCGGTCAAACCGGACGATGATGGGCAGAAGACTAAATTATGACTTCCACCTGCGTCAAATGATGATTTGTGTTTTGTTTGTAACTTTAAAATGTGATTTCTTTTGTTTTAGTGTCAAAGGAGGAAATCAAAGAGGTGGAGAATCCCAACGGGAATCCCAAAGCTATGAGATACACCACGATATCCAGGTACGGACAGTATTCAAGTCTTTTAATAAAAGTAGGCAACATACAAAAACGTACGCCTTTTTCTCTTAAACCCTTTAAGAGAATAAGGCGTAAGTTTTTGTATGTTAGTATGTTTTGTGATAGTATGCAAGACTAACTACAGAATAGCATCTGCTCTAACCATTATTGGTTATTAAAAATAACCTATTCACTCTTGACTTAAAGGTTGTAGATACCCCCAGGTTGTAGATACCGAGAAACGCAGACTTCAGCAAAGAATTCCAGTCCTTAGCTGTACTACCAGAAAACACGAATTGCCACTTGACAACAGTATTTTTGGCATAAATCTATATCTATATTATATAAAACTGAATATAATATAATCATATCATATATAATATAAATATCATCACGCTAAGACTAATAAGAGCGGAGCAGACGAAGTTACGCGGGTCAACTAGTATTATTAATATATAAAGCTGAAGAGTTTGAATGTTTGTTTGCTTGAACGCGCAATTCTCAGGAACTACGGGTCCGATTTGAAAATTCTTTCAGTCTTAGTTAGCCCATTTATTAAGGAAGGCTATAGGCTATATATCATCACGCTAAGACCAATAGGAGCGGAGCAGACGAAGTTGCGCGGGTCACCTAGTATAATAATAAAACTTCAATAACCTGGTTCAAACTCAGATCAATCCCAACAACGCAAAAAACACAAATACCGCTTTTCCTCTATAAGGGTTACAGAGAAAAAAACACAACTCTACACGACAGGAACACATCAAGTCCTCACAGGTAATTGACAACTGGTTGCAATGGGGACCGGGCAGAAAAACTAGTCGCAGTTGCAACTATACTCCTTGATAGTTATGACGGCGACCGGTTGCTAGAGCTAGTGTAGATAGGAATGGAATTTAGGGTTCAGTGAGAAATCTGTTAGGGTAAAACCCAGAGTTAATTTATGTAAATATTTTTTTATTTCTTTTAAAATCTCGAGACCCAGTGGATCTTTGGTTGCCATATGATGGGCTGAAGCCAACTTGCAGAGGCCCCGTTAGACATTTTTAATGGAATGGGACACCAAGCGACGATTATCCCTACACACAATGAAAGTTTACTCAAGGATCCTTGGCTGGTGCAGGACTATTGCAGAATGTTGAATTCCATATTTTAATTGGTAATTGTTTAGAACGATTTTACCCAGCATTGGGAAATAACTGCCTAAATAGCTAAATTCATAACATTGGAATCAAAACACTGCCTGTTATGCATGTTTGACCGAAGTAAATGGGAATTGTCCGATGAAAACCAATACCTTTTAAAATACTATTATCGTTTATTGACTTCACTGCAGTCAAGTAAAATAAACTTATCAGTAATTTAAGTTTTTTCATGTAACACCATCTATGTGTAAGCTTTCAGTATGGGTTTATGACAGAATATCATGAAACCACTCAGTAAGTATTGCTTATAATTCACTAACTTAGTGTATTTCAAAACAAACCTCAAGATTTCGTCAATAGGGTTCCGTACTTAAAGGGTAACCAACGGAACCCTATTACTTAGCCTCCGCTGTCCGTCCGTCCGTCTGTCTGTCAGCGGGCTGTTCTTCAAGAACCGTAATAGGTAGACAGTTGAAATGTTTTACAGATTGTGTATTTCTATTGCCGCTATAAAAACTAATAATTAAAATAAATCTTAATTAAAATTTTGGTACGGAATCCTTCGTGTGCGAGTCCGTCTCGATTTTGGCCGGATTTTTTTCTAATTAATTCAAATTAAAAAGGACACGGAAAAACATCTTAATTATTTCCAATTTTTCTCCGTCAATCAATTAATATAAAAGCCAAAAAAAAGCTTACTTTATCCTGTTATAAAACAAAGCATCATCATTAAATTTTAATACGAATTGTAATAAAGAAATATTAGATTATTCCCTTAGACCCAACCTAACCTGTGTCAAAATTTGACAGCGATTGTGTCAGAAACAAATTAGTTTCAGCTACGGAACCATTTCCTTTAATATAATGTTTAACTGACATCATATCATGATGTTTAGGGTTCCGTAATTTTGTTAGCGTTTTGGACCCTTGTGGAAATTATGGGGTCACATACCTGGGTTTATTTAAGAGGGGTTTGTGGGTTAAGCAGACAAACGGATCGATAAATTCTGAAAGTTAAGCTGCACTTAACGCGGTCAGTTTAGAGATGGGTGATATTTTTTTAATATAGACGACCAGAAATTATAGTTTAGTGTGGAGTCTCGAATTTGATTCCTGAGTAAGGTAAAGTGCTGACCTCCTCAAAGTTCTGAGTTGAGCTGCACGATAAATGACAAATGCTTGCACTGTCTGGACGGACAGGTCCACTCAAACCTGCGTGGTGCTTTCCTCAAAAGGCCACCTATGACGTTAGTCATCATCTAAATATAGTAGTATCATAATATATAAAACTGAATATAATATAATCATATCATATCATCTGCCTAGCCATTCCCAATTTTATTGGGGTCGGCTTCCAGTCAAACCGGATTCAGCTGAAAACCAGTATTTTACGTGAAGCGGCTGCCTACCAGACCTCCACAACCCATTAAATGGGTAACACGGTATTTCTTAGCAAGACTGGAATCAGATTTACTGGCTTCTGACAATCTGTTACGACTGCCAAAGTTCTACAAATGACAGCCGGGACTAACAGCTTAACGTGCTTTCCGAGGCACGGAGGAAACTCGGTATGTTAAGATGGTCACCCATCCACAGACCAACCTTGGCATGCGTTGCTTAACCTTGAAGATCGACTTGCCACCTATGACGTTAGTAATAAATGGTATTTATTTGCAAATAGGTTACAAGTAACTCTTTTGCACATCAATATTTGTTTGTCATATCAATCTAAATGAGGCAGGTGTTTCATAGCTGACTACTCTGAGAAGAAACATCGAAATAAACTCAGAGCCTGCCTTGTACCAATACAGGTGTATAAATATGAATAAATTATGAATATTTTACAGGAATCATTATTTACGTACCAATAACAATTTACAAACAACCCAACATTCCATTGTACCCTTAATTTACGTAAAACAAACTCAAAAACAGTTTGAACAAACATCACGATTTGTAACGACATCAACTTTTCATGAAAATTGTTAAAATTTTGAAAAGTTTTCAGCGAGAGAGCGTTGTAGGCTGAACTGAGTTGTAACATGGCATACATACCAATTATGAATGCCTAAATGTTAGTAGAAATACTGAGTGGCTTTTAAATCTTTGGCAATATTTTGGGTAATGTATGTATTAATTTACATTAAGGCTCAAGTCACACCGAGATGGCAGCGAAGCGGCGAGCAGTTTCAGTGTCATATAATTTTAAACTTTATCTTCATTAATATAACACATAGTATCGCTTGATCGCTTGAGAAAAATAAAAAGGGCGCGCGGCCGCCCGCGGTGCCGCGAGCACTCCGACGACTCCCGCGATTATATGTTTTATAGTAATGAAAATAAAGTTTAAAATTATATGACATTGAAACTGCTCGCCGCTTCGCTGCCATCTTGGTGTGAGTGGAGCCTAAGAGGAAATGCGGGCGGATAGACTTTGTATGTAAAAATTCATAATTCGATGATCGAATCTCTCATGTTTCCTCCTCCAATACTAAACTGATTTGAAAGATATTTCACAAACTGAATTAGAAGGATGCATTCTACACAGTATTTTCATTTTGGCAATAGTTGCCAAATTCGTACACGCTGTCAACAGAGCCCTACTCTGTTGACAGCGATTTATCGGAGCATTTTTTGAGGGTTCTAGTGCTTATACGGTTAATATATCATCAAACAAGAAAATATAAGGGCACAGTATTATAATTATCCTTCTTCTTTATAATACCTCTTAAATCGGTCAAATATTAGAGGAGAAACCAGGCGAGAGCCAAACCTCGAATTATGACTTTTTATATACAGTTGAGAATTTTAGTTGTAACAAACAAACAGTTAAATTATTTTAAAATGCATTTATGAAAGTCACTTTTTTCATAAATAAATCAACCTTTTGTTTGGGTTACAAGCTCATCGTTTTCGTCAAACACAACTTCTCTTTATAATATCTTCTATCTGCCAGATACCCCGCCAAAATTGATCCAGCCGTTTCGAATATTTGCCGGGACAGATGCACAGACAGACAAATATGTTTTTTTGTAGGTATTAGTTCCGTGTTAACATTGATATTTTTTAAACAAATGTTTTTAATTCATAACAAACATACATCAGACACATCAATTTTATTTATTGTGTTGTAGCGATATACTATGAAATTCATACCATACATGTTATTTAGTGCAGGTGTAACGGTTCTTCTTCTTATCGTGAGGGCAGTAAGGTCTAACGACCCCACACACCCTAGTGTCAGTGTTTCTAAACCACCTCAAGAGCCTCTGACATGGTTTACGAATGCCATCGTCGGGACCACCGGATATACGTGCCTTCCGAAGCACAGAATCATCTTTTTATCAGACAATCTGGTGATTCTGATTAAGCCTGAAATGTCCTAGCCAAACTGGAAAATAACTTTACAAAGTATGCTTCCCGTGGGAAATCGAACCCACAACCATCGGGTCACAAGGCAAACGCCTAAACCACTCGACCGCAGAGGCAGTTAACGGTGATTTGAATTTTAGAAGCAAACATATTCAGTGGCAAAAATACTATATAACAATTAACCTAATTTAATACTCCATAAAATAATTAAAACCACTTGAAATTCAGCTCAGTGCGAAAGAGTCCAACATTTTGATTTATTTAACATCAACAAACTACGAGTCGTGCTAGGCGAAATGTCACGTAGTTGAAAATTACTAAAATGCACTTAATTTATTACAGACTCGGTTTCTCGGCTCAGATAAACGCGGTTGTACGAGTACAAAGTGGGACAAGAAATGTGTAGTGTGTGATTTGGGGTTTATTATTAAGATATTGTATTGTTGTTGTTAAATTAAAACTGGTATAAAGTTTTATTTAAATGTTTTCAACACACAAGATTTTTCTAGAGTGACCCTTGGCTTACATATTTTTAACTGCGGAAGTAACTCTGTCAGTCTGTCTATCTGTCGCGCTTTCACGCCAAAACTACTGAACCGATTAAAATAAAATTTGGTACAGATATAGTCTAGAGCCTGAGAAAGGACATAGGCTACTTTTTATCCCGGGAGTATGTTCCCTAAGGACCACGCGGGCGAAGCCGCTGGCAGAAGCTAGTTAATCTATATTTTATAGTCTCATCTCTGAAATTACTTGGCCAATCTTTCAGCTACGTAAATAATTACTTACTGATTTGAATTATGGATTTATTTGCAGTTGTAAACTAAATATAGGGTCTAAAACATGATATGTCTAGTTGCCTTTGAGTGCCCTTTTGAAGTGTCGTTTTAGAATTTTTAAAGCGTAAAATACATACAATGAAGTTCATCGATCAACGACAGCAGTTTTCGAGAACTTACTCTTATGTAAAAATAGTCAACATGTAACCTGCTGGAAATGTTTCAAAAATAAATATTAAAATAAGAAACGTTTCTGAATCGGGGTTATTTTTTGCGTGAACTATATAGTTCAGACACGTTTTCTCAGTAATACAACATTGTAGTTTTCACCAAGTTCTATACTACAACAAAGTTACAGTTTTTTAGCTATTCCATTTAGTAAAAACCTTGAATACTATCTCACCTACCTTTCTTTTTAACAAAAACATTTTATCTTATTTTTAAAGTAATATAACTTCACACCAAACTATATTCCTACCTGCCAGGCTTGCGAAATTGGTTCGAAGGAGGCACCGTGGCTCGCCTAGAGCAGAAGGGGTCATTTGATGATTACCTATCTAAAAAAAATATATTTGTCGATCTTCGAGGTTAAACAGGACTTACCGAGGTCAGCCTGTGGATGATTGGGATCAACTAGGCAGCATTTCAAGGCACTGAGACTCCTCCGTGCTTTTGAGAGCACGTTGACCAGTTGGTCCTGGCTGTCATTTGAAAATGAAATCTTGTTCAACTTGATTTTAGCTGGTCAGGATCAAGAAAATCTGGCATCTGCAGTCTTGCCTTGTGACGGGGTTGGAAGTAATTTAGGGCAGATTGATTTAAATGAGGGCAGGCTTATTTTCGTCACCGGGAAAAAATTTAGACTCTGAAGTTCAAGAAGAAAGGCCTAACAACACTTCTCACGACTCGGGAACCGATCCCAGGATTTCGTGTTAAGCAGTAGCGTTTTAACTACTAGACCAATGAGAAAATTCCTCATTTATGGTTATCCAATATAAAAAACTTAACGCAAAATATCCCAATATCGTCCATGATTCACGACACGACTGTATCCCGTCATAAAAATATTTTATTTTATTTAACACAATATCATTCGTTTAATTTTTGTCAAACGGTGAGTTGGCAGATACGCCCGCGTTTTTTATTTCTTTTCGAGCGTGTTTTATTTGTATCGGTGGCAAATAAAATTGGAAATGCATTTTTTATTTTCTTTTGAAATTTTAATGTGCGATTTTTGTTAATGCTCCAGTTTCGAGGTATGTTTTTATTGGATTTTCGAGTGATAAGTCAGATACGTAGTCGACTTATGTAAAATAATGGTCTCCATGCTGGTTCTCGCTTCACTGGAACTATTCCTGTCATTAGTACTAAATCCAGTCAACAAAATTCCTATAACAATCGAGGGAGTGTCAGACTCTTACTGACTAAAACACATACGTGTTCTCCTAATGCCCTTTGCGTCTCAGACATAAATACATTAAAACAAATAATATACTTATAAATAAAATTCTACAATATGAGGAGCTCGTGGCTAGAATGAGGAGCTCGTGGCTAGATAATAACAGCCGCATGGGTTGATCTTCAAGGTTAAGCAACACTTGCCAAGGTTGGTCCCGGCTGTCATTTATAGATCTTTGGCAGTTGTTACGGATAGTCAGAAGCCAGTAAATCTGACTCCAGTCTTGCCATGAAGTACCGTGTTACCCAGTTAATGTGTTGTTGAGGTCTGGTAGGCAGCCGCTCCTCGTAAAATACTGGTATTCAGCTAAATCTGGCTTGACTGGAAGCCGACCCCAATATAGTTGGGAAAAGGCTAGGCAGATGATTATGAAATAATATTGTACAATATTCAGCTAAAAAAATTAAAGCGAAACCACTTCCTCTCTCTTCAAACTCCTCGACCATGCCAAGCACTGGCCCTAGCGGGTCCCTCTAAGATCGACCCATGCAGCTGCTTTTATGTCACCACGAGCAATAATAATATAATAAGCCATACAATCCAGTTGGCAAGCTTGGTTAATCACGGCTCGGTCTGCCAAGATCGATCATTGTAACAATATAATGAAGAGGTTAACGTCCCAATTGGCATTATGTAAGATATTATGTTATCACTGGTGTCACTTGTATCTTTGTGTGAAGTTTTGTATACTGAAAATTTGCCTTGAACGGTAATACTGTTAAGGTGCGAAATTAAAATTTTCTTACGTTTTTTGCTACGAGTATTTGCATATTTAAAAAGTATAAATAAAATTTAAATCAGATCAAGATGCAGATTATAATTAAGAATATAATGGATTACAATAAATTTATTAAAATGAATATTAATTTGTAAAGTTATTATTAGGTTATATGTTGATTAAAGTATGATTTGCGGGAGTAACAATTATGTTATTTCAGAATTATAACCATTAATAGCAGTGCGGTATAATCCTAAAATGTCAAGATTTCATGAAATAGTAATTCTTTCGGGTTACCTGGCCCTATGGAGTTTCATTGATGACTTAAATGGTTATAATTCTGAAAATACATAATTCTTACGTCCGCGAATCATACTTTAATCAACATAAAACCTAATATTTACTTGCAAATTTCAAAAAAACGTAAGAAAATTTGAATTTCGCGGGCTACCCTGGCGCATCCACCTTAAGTACAAAACCTCTCCACAGTCAAATTGGAAAGACATTTAAGATGAGGTAGATAAAAGGGATATACTCTACCGGCTTTTGACTGCAACTTTTTACGCGCATATCCCGTTTTCTCCCGATCCCGTAAGATTTTCGGGAAATCTCTTCGTGCTCCCTTACGGAGTGTAGGGAAGCTATATGCCAAATTTCAGCTGTCTACGACCAGTAGTTTCGTTTGTGCTTTGTCTATCAGTCACTCATTCTCAATTATTCAGTAATGGAAGAATTTTATATATTATATTGGTGATTCTTCAAAGTACAAAAACCTCCATTCCTCTTCTCGCTAGCACTGTGGTACTATCTCGCGAACGAGTCCCAGCATTATGCTGAGCGATGGCCGTTTTAGACGGCTGTGACGAAAACTTTCCTATCCTGTATAAATGACTTATTTAACTAATTATGTTTTTTTTTATGGTATGCTCCATACCAGGCTCAAATAAGTCTCTTAAAAATCAAATAATCACTATATCGTTATGTAGAACCATACCTATTGAGCGAATTAAATTTTCCCAGAAACCAGAAAATAATGATAAGCCATTGGAATCAGGTTCTCACAAAACCACTAAAACGCTTGTACGACCATATCATTGCTCAAAAAACACAGGACAAAAGTCTCTTCAAACGAACAAACACAGAAACAAAAGGCAGTCGCATCTAATCCTATACTCTTAAACATGTGTACTACCATTAAAAGCAAGTCACAAAGTCTGCAATGAAATAAATTCCGCATTATTGCAGATTTAACCCGATATAACCGGATTAAACCGGATCCGGGACGTCGCGCAAGTGACAGGGAGGGAATTACGGGACTCGTCCCGTCTGAAATTAAATGTGTGGCCACAATGGCTTGATGTTTTTAGGAATTTCTGTGGATTCTTGTGAGTATGCTGCAATGTTAGTGCAGGACATGTTTCGTTCTATAAAGCCAAATCAAGGTTTTGGTTTCGCTGGACAGTTTCGTAACAAAAATCTTACCTTAATAAATGCTTGCATTTATAATGTACTGACACACCTAAAAGCACAAGTAAATAAATATTTTAAATACATTATGCCGTGACGGGTTTGTTTAAGCGCCAGTTCTACTTAATTTTAAGCAACGTTCGCAATTTCATCTCAGTCGCAATCTGTCAAAATAAAACCGGCCAAGTGCGAGTCGGACTCGTACACGAAGGGTTCCGTTTCTTAGTTTTTATTATTTATTGACAAATTATGACTCAGATACAAATACGAACCTTGCTTGTAAATTAGCAGATTTGACATTAAATTGTAAATGTTTGTTAAATAACCTTGTGTTATCTACTAACTCTGAGGTTAAAGATAACTCCTGTTCGCGCCAGTGGGCCTTAACCATTTAAACTCATTCTAAGGGACTACTCACACTTATTCAGCTTAAGCCAGAGAAAACAACGATTTTGTATGGAGACGCGAACGCATCCGTTCAGCTTTCCGCGTCTATTCTGCTTTCGCGACAAACAAATGTAAAATGAGGACAAATGTGCTATTATCATGCGAGTGCTATACATAGAGTTCAGCGCTGTTCTGCCGCTGCCGCCTTCTCATTGTTAGGCCGCTGTACGCGGCTGATGGAAGCAGAACTGTATAGGGAACGTCCACTGCGTTGACTATGCCATCTAGTGTCGCATATTCGAAGTTTTATGGGTCGGAATACTTGACATTAACGCTTCTGTGCTGCCACCTGTGGTTCCTGCACGCTCAGTTTAAGGGAACGTGAGCGAAAAATCTGTGCCATCTAGCGTAGCTATTTCGAATTTTATACTTAAAAATGACATTTCTGTGCTGCCACCTATAGTTTCTGCACGCTGCCTATAATTGTGACCAAAATCGTTCAGCGACACGCGAACGGAGCTGAGTAAGTGTGAGTAGTCCCTTAACAGCCAGACGCCATGCGTCAATACGACAGCAAATATTATATCTAAGAAGTTGGATTTGCTGAGTAGAGAGGGATAAAAGATAGCTTTACCAATACGTGCGAAAGAGAGTTACTGTTATGTCTCTTTCATACTAACTATTAAAGCAATGTTGTATCCTGTTGTCAAATCCGAATGCTTAGATTGTCGCGAATCATCATCATTATCATCATCATAGCAGCCAAAAGACGTCCACTGCTGGACATAGGCCTCCCCCAAAGAACCAACGGGTTGGCACGCCACGCTTTACAGAGAACGCTGCTTCCCATTCTCTGGTGAGTCCCTTAGTCGCCTCTTTGGACACCCAGGGGAAGTGATGGGATGGTATTATTCTTCAACGGCACCGGCCGAAACCACACGGCAAACTGTCGCGAATATAGTATCAATTTTTTTTCTTTAGAATTAACCAATTTCTATGAAAATACTTTATCGCTTTTCTGCGTCGCACATACAACATACGCGAGGCGTATGTCGGAAAACCTTTATTTGTATTAATTACTTCGAAACGTAATTATGAACATATTTGTTCTATTAATGATAACTAATAAGGAAGTATTATTTCAGTAATATAAGTCAGTAAACACTTTTAAGTATGTAATAATAATAAACGTCAGTAATTTACATAATAAATTATAATTTTGGGTCAAAGTTCGTCTATGAGATTCATATACCGTATACATATACGTTTTAAAAACTAGATATACATACAGTCTCGCAAAAGCATACAATTACAGTTACACAAAGAGCTGCTAGTTAGTTTATAAGTCACTTACTGTTAATTTTTCTTCTTAAATTTAAAGTTTGGTAATTTTTTGTAATAATTTGTGCAAGTCTCAATATTGTTAAAAATTGGGAAAGAGCGAGATAAGCCCCAACACAAGTATTATCAATTACTTACTGGGGACGTCTCATTTATAATCCATGTAACTGCTTTTTCGACAAATAAACATTCTTTCATTCTTTCATATACCGTGCCTATTTTCCGCTAAGCAGTATTTTAAAATTTCAAAGTAAGTAAAAAGACTTTATTTTGTATTTTAGTTTTATAACCAAAGTTCAAATTGAATTTGACGACACAATTGGCGCAGTAATTGAGGGATGAATGCTGCGCTGATATTTGCGCAAATATAAGTATGGCCCACAGATAGTTGTTCCGGGTACGACTGTTTGTGCATATGAATTTTGTATGTCTGTAAATGCACCCACGATACATGAGAACTTCCTAGTGTGAGGCAAAAAACCCTAAACGTCAGATTTTTAATATGACGTACCGGCTATCAAAAATGTTCGAATGACAGCCGGGATCAAAGAATTTACGTGCTTTCTGAGATACTCGCTTTTTAATGGATATTCACACATCCATGACCTTGGCAAGGGTAGCTTAACCTTGAAATTCAACCTGTGAGGCTGTTGCTCAATCGATATTATCATACGAAAGTGATTTTATATTTTAATTAAATTTTAAAGGCATTTTTTACGATGGGTTAAATGGCTCCTCCCGCTCTGGGCGGAGCAGAAGGGAGTGTCAGACTCTTACTGACTAAAACCCATCCGTGTTCCTCCTAGTGCCCTTTGCGTTCCAGGGCCGCGGTGACTCTATCGAAATAACTCCGCAACTCAAATGCAAAAACGGCATTACGGAACAGTTGTATCTTATAAAAAATCCAAATAGTTTCAACCACGCATCTGTCCTAGTTTTTCACCGCAATCTTAAACCTAGATTTTCTAAAACATATACTATGCATAGCATATTTACGATATCATGTATCTGTACTAGATAGAACCTAGCTCAGGGTCACGTTTTGCAATAACGGTTCCGCACAGATATCTCACACCCTTGTTGGTATCTATTTATAAATAGAAAAATATGTAAGTTACATGTTTCGTACTTATTTAGGTTTGTACTAGATTTTGTGTTCTTTTTCTTACCGTGTGGGTAGTAAGGTCTAACGACCTTATACACCCTATTGTCGAGCCCCGTGTTAGAGTGGTTTAGGAATTTGGCTTGTGTTCGATTCCCACGGGAACATACTTTGTAAAGTTGTCTTTCAGTTTGGTTAGGACATTTCAGGCTTGAATCACCTGATTGTTTGATAAAAAGATGATTCTGTGCTTCGGAAGGCATGTATAAGCCGGTGGTCCCGGCCACCAAATGGCGGTCGTCAAATAAACCATGCTAGAGGCCCTTGAGGTGGTTTAGAAACTCTGATGTTGTGTTGAAACCTGATAAGTGCTTTTTATTTCTAGTCTTTTTCCGTGGGTTTGCTCCTTTGGTTAATTGCTAAATTTTTTATTCAAAAGAAATGTCTGTTTAAAAGATGTAATGGAGATCTAAGTACATATCTATAATTTAAACTAATATAGCTGTTTATCGATAATTTTGCAATATTACTTAGCTTCTTTTATCTAGTGGTTGTCTGTTAATAAAGGTTGCCAATTAAATTATCAATGGTTTTTAGTGTTCCCTACCCTAAATGTAACCAACAGTACCCTATTACTAAGCCTCCGCTGTCTGTTCGTCCACCCGTCTGTCTGTCTCTTTGTCAGTGGGCTGTATCTAAAGAACCGTAATAAAATTTCAATATAAAAACAAAGCTATAACAACAAATACCGGTTTTTTTAACCAACTCAATTTCATTCTTAATTATTTTCAATTTTTTAACATTTTCGAGTCTAAAACACAAGTACAGGGAAATAAGCAACTGATGTCTGATTTCTGTACGTTTCTGTAGTACTTTATTCGTTTAGTACAGCGTTAACGATAATTAAAAATAATAGTTGGAAAAATAAAGTTTAGTAATAATGGTTGGTTGGTTGAGATCATTAGTAGGAGTCTCTATTTCCTAATAGCTAATTCAAGAGTGAATAGGTTACTTCTAGGCAAGCGAACGCCATCGTCGACCATATCGTCGCTAACTATCAGGTTAGAAAATGTCTAAACATGAGCTTATAAAAAAAGTAATGTTTTCCGTTATCTTTTTTTCATACTGTAAACAAAGTAAAAGATGAAGATTTTACACATTCATGTTGTTATTTCCTAAGACTCGCCAGCCGGTGCATATTATTACTTCGTGCGCCGTGGGGCTGTTGCTCACATCTGCTGTAAGATCGTTTACTTACAAACGAATACATAATAAAATATATTTACCTACATTTATATTAACCTATGAAGCTATTCTGAATTTTCTACCGATTCTCCTCAGAAAAGTCAAATTCTAACAAATGTAATAGTTGCGAAAGTTTGTGTGGATGAATGGATTATTGTTACTCACTCACGCCAGAACGGTTGAACGAATCTGGATGAAATTTGGAACAAAGATAGATTGAGTCTAGAATAGCACGAGGGCTGCTTTTTTATTCCGGAATTATGTTACCTAAGGATAATTTTCGACTACCTATCACGCAGGTGAAGCCGCTGGTAGAAGTTAGTCTCTCCTGATATTTTTGTACGTAACGAATAAACTTAAAAACTACTGGACCGATTTAATCCTCTAACCTAACCTCTTCCGAGGAGCTCGTGGCAAAATAATAACAGCCGCACAGGTCGATCTTTAAGGTTAAGCAACGCTTGCCAAGGTTGGTCTGTGGATGGGTGACCATCTTAATATACCGAGTTTCCTCCGTGCCTCGGAAAGCACGTTAAGCCGTTGGTCCCGGCTGTCATTTGTAGATCTTTGGCAGTCGTTACGGATTGTCAGAAGCCAGTAAATCTGACTCCAGTCTTGCCAAGAAGTACCGTGTTACCCAGTTAATGGGTTGTGGAGGTCTGGTAGGCAGCCGCTCCACGTAAAACACTGGTATTCAGCTGAATCCGGTTTGACTGGAAGCCGACCCCAATATAGTTGGGAAAAGGCTAGGCAGATGAATAGGTATACAATTGAAATTTTCACAGAGTGTGCATTTCTATTGCCGCTATAACAATAAATACCGGTTTTTTTAACCAACTCAATTTCATTCTTAATTATTTTCAATTTTTTAACATTTTCGAGTCTAAAACACAAGTACAGGGAAATAAGCAACTGATGTCTGATTTCTGTACGTTTCTGTAGTACTTTATTGGTTTAGTACAGCGTTAACGATAATTAAAAATAATAGTTGGAAAAATAAAGTTTAGTAATAATGGTTGGTTGGTTGAGATCATTAGTAGGAGTCTCTGTTTCCTAATAGCTAATTCAAGAGTGAATAGGTTACTTCTAGGCAAGCGAACGCCATCGTCGACCATATCGTCGCTAACTATCAGGTTAGAAAATGTCTAAACATGAGCTTATAAAAAAAGTAATGTTTTCCGTTATCTTTTTTTCATACTGTAAACAAAGAAAAAGATGAAGATGTTACACATTCATGTTGTTATTTCCTAAGACTCGCCAGCCGGTGCATATTATTACTTCGTGCGCCGTGGGGCTGTTGCTCACATCTGCTGTAAGATCGTTTACTTACAAACGAATACATAATAAAATATATTTACCTACATTTATATTATCCTATGAAACTAATCTGAATTTTCTAACGATTCTCCTCAGAAAAGTCAAATTCTAACAAAAATAATAGTTGCGAAAGTTTGTGTGGATGGATGGATTATTGTTACTCACCCCAGAACGGCTGAACGAATCTGGATGAAATTTGGAACAAAGATAGATTGAGTCTAGAATAGCACGAGGGCTGCTTTTTTATCCCGGAATTATGTTACCTAAGGATAATTTTCAACTACCTATCACGCAGGTGAAGCCGCTGGTAGAAGTTAGTCTCTCCTGATATTTTTGTATGTAATGAATAAACTTAAAAACTATTGGACCGAATTGATAAATTCCCGTTTTGCCCCGTTCCCGTAGGGAAATACCCTCTTCCGAGGAGCTCGTGGCTAAATAATAACAGCCGCACGGGTCGATCTTTAAGGTTAAGCAACGCTTACCAAGGTTGGTCTGTGGATGGGTGCCTCCGTGCCTCGGAAAGCACGTTAAGCCGTTGGTCCCGGCTGTCATTTGTAGATCTTTGGCAGTCGTTACGGATAGTCAGAAGCCAGTAAATCTGACTCCAGTCTTGCGATGAAGTACCGTGTTACCACTACTGCCTACCAGACCTCCCCATTAACAGGGAGGTCTGGTAGGCAGCCGCTCTACGTAAAACACTGGTATTCAGCTGAATCTGGTTTGCTGGGGAAAGGCTAGGCAGATGATGATGACCCTCTTAGTGCGCCTCTACACTCTCCAAGAAACCTACATAATTGCCATATTTCAGCTTTCTGTGACAGCTAGTTTCGCCTTTGCGTTGTCTGTCAGTCATTTAGTCATTCAGTCAGTCACCAGT
The DNA here is from genome assembly GCA_950371165.1 of Lacanobia oleracea. Taxonomy (NCBI): domain Eukaryota; kingdom Metazoa; phylum Arthropoda; class Insecta; order Lepidoptera; family Noctuidae; genus Lacanobia; species Lacanobia oleracea. The sequence goes on along the minus strand of OX493412.1, from coordinate 2,797,776 downwards.
TACGGAAATTTTTTATATATTAGGATTAATGATAAGTTCTCTTAAAACAGTAGGAAATAACTGAATGAAGACTTTCCATATTCAAAATTAATAGGTGTGTGGTCAAACTTTGTCGATTAAATGAATTTCTGATTCAACTCAAAATCTCTGCGGGACTGTTCTCTTAATTGGGAGATTACTACTTCTATTAGAAGCGATTTATCAAAGCGTTGCAGGCATGTCTTAATATTTGCTAATGAAAATAGGTTTCGATCAAGAAAAGTGGTCAACACTTCTCTTTTTCGAAAGAAAACTGCTAAAGGCAAATCAACTTACTTCAACGTAACTCCCTGCTGTATGTTCAACTGATTCTCATCCTTATCTCCTTGTTCACAGAGTAAATTTCAAAGCGACAGCAGACGATGACTACGCAGACTTCACTTGCGAGGCCAGACACGAGGCCTTGCAAAGAGACAGTCCAATGAGGAGCACTGTTCAGCTGAGCGTACTATGTAAGTAATTTAATAATCAAAGATAGTAAGATTATGGGTCATCTGGTTCTTGGTGGGATCTTCAAGGTTAAGCAATGCTTGCCAAGGTTGGTCTGTGGATGGGTGACCATCGTAACACAGCGAGTTTCCTCCGTGCCTCGTAAAAGCACGTTAAGCCGTTGGCCCCGGCTGTCATTTGTAGATCTTTGGCAGTCGTTACGGATAATCAGAAGCCAGTTAATCTGACTCCAGTCTTACCATGAATTACCGTGTTACTCAGTTACTGGGTTGTGGAGGTCTTGTAGGCAGCCGCTCCGCGTAAAATACTGGTATTCAGCTAAATCCGGTTTGACTGGAAGCCGACCCCAATATAATTGGGAAAAGGCTTGGCAGATGAGTAAGATTATGGGTCATCGACCGGCCCAAATACAGAGTTGTACTCGTAAAGGCTTGATTGCAGTCGCTTCATGTATAACACTCACCTGCAGTCCAGTTAAACTGGAAGCTGGCTGCTACGTGGTTGGGACAAGGCTTGCCGTTGTTCTCACAGAGATTAGACTTTAGTGGAAACACGGGCGGAGAGACTTTGTACGTAAAAAGTCATAATTTGAGCTTTGGTTTTCGCCTTTTTCCTCCTCCAATATTGGACAGATTTTAAAAGGTATTTCAAAAATAAAATAAGAAGGATATACAACGTGTAACAAAATCAACGCAATACCTCTTAAGGGATCATTGTACTCATAATTATGTACAACTTTCACTATGGGACGAATCCCGAAATAGCGGAAAAAATTCAGCTGTTCAGTATATTTTGACGAGATATGAAATCTATGGGGCAATGGATTTTTTATCGCGATTTCGGTGTTGGTCCCATAGTGAAAGTTGTTAATAATGATGAGTACAATGAATCCTTAAGAGGTATTGCGTGTATTCTGCTACAGGTTGTATACTGTGTCCCTAAACACCAAGTCGAACCGCCATCACAAACAGAACTATTTTTTTATAATCCGTATCCTTGAAAGATTGACTGACTATTACATGCCCAAATTATTATTTTCATGTAATATATTGTTATCTATATCTATACTATAATATACTATATAAAGCTGAAGAGTTTGTTTGTTTATTTGTTTACTGGAACGCGCTAATCTCAGGAACTACTGGTCCGATTTGAAAAATTCTTTCAGTGATAGATAGCCCGTTTATTGAGGAAGGCTATATATCATCACGCTACGACCAATGGGAGCGGAGCAGTAATGAAAATTGTGACGCAGACGAAGTTGCGCGGGTCAACTAGTATATTATATAACGATCAGACAAGTAATGACGACAATAATAAGAACGTTACATCTCCCGCGTTGTTGATATTTCTGTCACAATCGCATCAAATTGGGTCGTTCTCTCCTGCTGTGATACAAAGTGGGCTAACTAGATTGAATTTCTCGATTTAACTGTTTTCCAAAAGATGCTGTAGTATCTACTGGGTTTGATTCCTTCATGGTTTTCGTATTGTCATCATCTGGCCAGCCTTTCCCTAACTATAGCGGCTTCGGCTTCCGGTCTAACCTGATTGAAATGAATACCATTACTACAAGTATAGTGAGTTTTACAAATCCACAAAAATATTTTTTAAATTAAATCAAAATTAATTTCATACTTTTTAATTTTTCTACAAATATTAAAAACTCAGGAAAATTAAATTCACTGGCGTAAACTACTGCATAAAAAATGAGGTTGCAAAATTAAAAGTATTATTTATTTGTAATATACTTTATTGTACACCAAAATGAAATACAAAAGGAAACTTAAAACTAATACAAGTATATTTTTATATCCTTTTCATTAAACACTACAATCCGTGTTGAGAATCAGAACTATCCCTTCCTCAAAAATCCATGCCAAATTAACGCAATAAACAGTCTACATGCCACATACAGTATGTTCAATATTTCCATTCCCTCTCCCGCACTCTATAAGCGAAAACAAGGCAAAAGTAAAGCTCCCCACACACGACTTCTATAAACAAATTGTAAGCGAAAGGTTTGTTTCAATAACACGACACGATTACGAGACGGCCTCGTATAATGGAAATGATGGTCGATTGAGTTTAACGTCATCTACATTCGAAAAATGTCAACTTGAGTGATGGACTAGGTGACTGATATCGTGGATATTTTTTTTGTGTAATTTTTTGTTAAAATAGCGCAAATGACAAAGAAAATGATGAAAAATATAGTTCCCCATATTTTTTATAGAGGTAGTTCTCAAATAATTACCAAACCAAAATAAAAGTAATTAAAAACCATATTCAGCGTAGTGTTCATGGTAAAGTTATAACTTTTATGTTTCAATGAAATCCACAGTTAAAATTATTTCTCTTTGTGCATACCCGGGCAAACCAAGTTTTAAAAGTTCTTATTTTACTCCAGTGGTGTTTTCAGGTTTTGCTTCTTATTTTCATCATCACCATTTCAGCTGATATATTATATTCACTGCTGGACATAGGCTTCCCCCAAGTTTCGCCCGTGCATCTCCAATCCATCGGCTACCCGCAATCCTCACCAGCATCAGCTCCACCATCATCATCATATCAGCCGAATTATGTCCACTGCAAGATTTATGATTCAAAGCCTTTTATTTCAAATAAACCATTTACAGGCACTTTTGAAACTGCTGAACATAGGTTTCCCTCAAGTGTCGTCATATCGACCATTCACATCCAGCGTATTCCCGCGACCCTCATCAGGTCATCGGTCCACCTTGTGGGAGGCCTTCCAACGCCGCGTTTAATATTACTTCAACTAAGTTTATATTTCTACGTCAGTCAGCTGATCTCCTCTAAAACAACTCTTCCACATCGCTTCACAAATTCGCAACTCGGCTAGGTTTGTTTTCACTCGACGACACGGCTACGACAGACATGAATTATTAACCGAGCGACCGTTCGATTGAGACTGCTGGTTCAACGTTTACATTCAAGGAGTAACTGGCGCACAACGCCATCTAGTGGCGAGGTTTGGAAGTTCTGTCTGTTTATTGTTTTGGCGTTGGCTTTTTTGTCAGTGAACCTGGGCCTGCAGTCTTGACATAGATAACGATCGCGTAGGGACCAAATTTAGTCGTTAAGTCCTAAGGAGTAAATTTGGAACGCGATCGACGGATCATACCATTGGTTTTGATAGTGTGTGGTATATGTTCGAGATTGATTGTGTACGGGTGGCTTTTACGTATTCGGTTGCTAGGCTATCGGTAGATAAGTATATCGAGACTTCCCGCCTTGATGTATGTTTTTTTCAGTTGATTGTAGATAGTACTAATTTTTATAAGGTATCCCATAATTACTACGTAATAAAAACCATTCCCAAGTTTTTAGTTAGTATGTTAGTAAGACTGCACAAAACTTTTTTTTAAATTGATAAAATATGCTAAATATTATGTTTGCTTTAGTTATAACGGTTAGTTGTGTTATTGTTTGTTTTGTTTTGTTTCCAAGACTGTAAGGTAAAAGTATCGCACCTAAACAAGATAGGTTTAGGCACTTAAACAAAAGTAAACAATTTTGATGTGACTTTTTACACAAACACATTTAAGAAATAAACTATTTAAAGTAATGGTTAATTTGATTAAGTAATCATTATTGTTATACTCACATTGTTTGTTATTTTATTTATAAACTGAGAATTTAAATAAAAACCGGCCAAGTGCAAGTCGAACTCGCACACGAAGGGTTCCGTACCATAAACCTTAATTTTTATAATTTGTTGTTATAGCGGCAATAGTGAAAATTTCAACTCTGCCTATTACGGCTCTTGAGTTACAGCCCGCTGACAGACAGACGGACGTATGGACAGCGGAGGCTTAGTAATAGGGTTCCGTTGGTTACCCTTCGGGTACGGAACCCAAAAAAATATTAAAAAGAAATATCAGGATTTTTTACCTTTATTTATGTACCTGAACCTTTCTACTTCTCGTACAGTTGAAGCTATTTATTGCAATCCCAAGTACTTTTTTAAAGTGATTTACTTACGTTTTCAACTTAAAAATAAAAACTAAATTAAATTGAAAATCTTAACATCTCCATGTAACTCAAGTCGGCACATGTTTTCTTAATAGTTTCGACCCAAATTTACTCAGAATTTAAATAGAGGAAACTGGGCTAAAACGTAATAGAGAATGTAAGTTTTCTTCTGTTACTCCCCTAGCTTTAATTTCGAATTTTAGAACTGGAAATTGCGTTGGGAAATTCTTATTTCTTCATTGTGCAGCGCTAAGGAAAACAGACCGTCTGATTTAGTATTTAAAGAACTATTTTGTCTTCTTTTGCTTTGCTTCGCTGTGAATTTTCTGAATTTCTGGCCGTATTAGGTTAGCTATATTGTTTCATTCATGCTGCATTTGTTTCATGTGACATTTTGGAATGGCTTGTTAATTTTATACTCGTTTGGTGCTTGACTTGTAACTTGCACAGAACTGAATTGGTTCAGTCATCCTATCAGCCGCCGAAAGACGTCCACTGCTGGACATAGGCCTCCCACAAGTGTCGCCACAACGACCGGTCCTGCGCGTCTCGCATCCATCGGCTACCTGTGACCTTCACCAGGTCATCGGTTCACCTTGTTCCTTCCATTGTTGCGTCTTCCGGTACGCGGTTGCCACACCAGAACTTTCGAACTCGGCCCCATCAAATTTGTTATGCGAACAATGTGGCCTGCCCATTTGTCCAGTAGATTCGTAGTAAATTTTCACAGACAGATGGACAGGCAAACTCACGAGTGGTCCTAAAAGGGTTCGTTATTTTCATTTGGACATTCAGATCCCTAAAAAAGTCATTGACAAACTGATTAGAAAAAAAATGCTTGTATGAACGTTCGCACTTATGCTGAATAAATTCCGTCTCATGTTTAAAAGGCACACCGAATACCCCAATATCTCGATCTCGAAATTCGTTCTTTAAAGTTATTTTTCTTTTAAAAGAAACGCCATCGTTCTTCAAAGGCCTAAAAGCTACAATCGAAATTGATCAGTCTCGAAATTTTCGACTTGGAACGCAATTAATTCCCCCACCATCGACAAGCGATAAAGTCAATAGGGGGACATTGGGGAAAAGCAAACATTGCCAGTGCCGGTTTAAATGGGAAATTAATAATTCATGGCTCTAAGTCCATGTCCGCTTCGGCAGCGTGTCGCTTCGTTCATTCGTTCAAGTGGGCTGTTTGCTTTTGCCCCAGCCTCCCCTGCAAAAATGTAATTTGTCGGAAAATTATGATTGGTTTTTGTTTGTTGCAAATATATATTTTTTTCATGTTGACGCTGATTTTTTGGGTTTGATTTGAAATGAATCAGGTAGTTTTATGGACATTCTGAGCAAGAAAAGTATTTTAGCAATGCTGGTGTGTGGCGTTTTGTTTTACCTGGCTAACTCAGCAGATGGTGATGATGTGGTCGAAGATGGAGCACGCCTGCCTAGAAGTAACCTATTCACATTGACTTAAAGACTCCCAGGTTGTAGCTGTCAGGAAACACGGACCCTAGCAGGGAAATATCATCATCGTCAATACATTATTTTAGAGGAAAGGTTTAAAACAATCTGCCACATGCAGCTGTGACATTAGCAAAGAAAATTAGCTTTAATTAACACTTTTTACTCGTAAATATTCATTATAAAATTCATGTTTTATTATGTTATTAAAACATGGTGTTTCATTATGAGCTAGCTAAATTCCATCGAGCACTTTGTTTTCTTTCCCCTATGCTCGGCTTACATAGCGTAGGGATGGGACAGTGTTCGTGTCGATACTTTTTAATTAAGTTTTAGATTTTAAAATTGAATTTCTTAAAATTATGAGTTATAATTTTTCAGCGTTACTGCTAGAGGATTTAAATATTATCCAAAGATAGTTGAGTTCTTTTTAATAGTAAAAAAAAACATCTGAAATATTATTCATCCAAATTGATTTGGGTTTTCTTAGAATATAAATACATTTTTTCCACTCAGATAGGTGAACTGAAAACCTAAAAACTATACTTAGCAACAGCAAAGAGTTTTTCTGAGTTTTTATAGATCTAGTATATTATGCCGTTAGATCCCTTTTTAATCTCCAGATAATCTATCTTTTACATAAACCAGTTTCCATAGCGACCTTATAAAATCTCAAAAAAGCCTTAAACGAAATAAAATCTTTTTTCTTACCACAAGTAACAAGATTCACTGAATCTCCGATTTAATTTTGTTGCTGAGTATTTTATTTTCTTGAAGCAAGGTACTATAATTGATTGAATAAGGCGTTACTTTGCGGGAATCCCTTGTAAAATAATGGCTGACGGAAATACTTTTTTTTGGCCTGGACAAGGCTGGATTAATAAATCAAATAAGTTTGCTTAGATAAAGGTTGAATCTAATCTTAGGGTTAACGTTTTTGGCTTTTTCAAATCTTATTTCGAAGACTGATGGATGTAAAAAGTTTTGCTAGGAGACGTACTCGCAGGAAGCGGCGGCTGAGTCGAAAGGTTAATAAATCAAAGATGATGTATCTGAGGTTTCGATATCATTTTCAAGGACTTGATGTCAAGAGGGATTTTTGTCATAAATTTTATTGAGATCTAGTTTTTTTCTATTATCTATACTGAGCTCTATTTTGATACTCTCACATTTTTGTTTTGATCTAGTTGTTTCTAAAAAACTACAACTTTATTTTATTTACATTATTATTAAAAAGAGGAAAGATTTGCATATTTGTGTGTTTGTACCGAATAAACTCAAAAACTACTGCGCCGATTTCAAAAAGTTTTTCACTAATAGAGTTATTTATAATATATTTTCGAAAAAAAAATAGAAATCCCTACGAAATACTAAACCCGCACGAAGGGAGTCGCAGGCAAAGGGCTAGTATAATATTTTGAGCACCAGCGTTATATTACGCTGTTGTATACTTGTTATTCAAAACATCGACATCAAAAATATAAACTTCATCGACACGACCCCTCCCCTACACAAGCGCTATAGGGGGCGAAGTATTTTTAAAAATACAAAAAAAATAAACATAAAATAATAAAAAATTAACGACAGGCCACAAAAACAAAGGCGTTCTTCACAAAGAGAATAGACAGTTAAGTAAAATAGCCCAGAGCCAATCACGGGAGGAAAAACCTTAGAATTATAATAATTTTGTACAGCAAAAGTACACTTTTATGAATTCTGATAATATTTTTCGTGTTTTTCGTGCTCTTTTCGTAATTACAAAGGATTTTAAAGGCGCCATTTTTTGATGAAGGCCTTAAGGAAATGTCAAAGTTCTCTCTCCTCTAATTACAAATGGAAAAGAGATGACGTGATGAAAATAGGAAGACAGGTCAGTTTTTGGACAAAAAAGCTCTGTATTACCTTTGCTTACCCTTTCTTTCGGCTTCAAATGCGATGAAACTCAAAAATTTACTCGCTATCTATGTATACTAATATATAAAGCTGAAGAGTTTGTTTGTTTTCTTGAACGCGCTAATCTCAAGAACTACAAGTCTGATTTGAAAAATTCTTTCAGTGTTAGATAGCCCATTTATTAGGCTATGTTGCATTTATCACGCTAAGACTAATAAGAGCGGAGCAGCAATGAAAATTGTGACGCAGACAAAGTTGAGCGGGTCAACTAGTCTATACTAATATGTAAAGCTGAAGAGTTTGTTTGTTTATTTGCTTGAACGCGCTGATCTCAGAAACTACTGGTCCGATTTTTTATTCGTTCAGTGTTAGATAGCCCATTTATCGAGGAAGGCTATAGGCTATATATCATCACGCTTAGACCAATAGGAGGGGAGCAGCCGAAATTGCGCGGGTCAACTAGTATTATTGTAAAACTAAAGAATTTGTTTGATAGCCCATTTATGAGGAAGGACTACGACAAAATAGCAGCGTGGCAGTAATGATAATTGTGACGCAGACAAAGTTGCGCGGGGCAGCTATTATTATGGTACCTACAGGAAAATGATATATAGCCTTCCTCGATAAATGGGCTATCTAACACTGAAATAATTTTTCAAATAGAACCCGAGAGTAGTTCCCGAGATTAGCGCGTTCAAGCAAACAAACAAACTCTTCAGCTTTATATGTTAGTATAGATTTTTAGGGTTTCGTATCCAAATGGCAAACGTAAACAACAGAATGCTATTACTAACCGGTCTACCGTCTGTCGGTGGGCTGTATTTTTATGCATCGTAATTGATAGAAGAAATGATAAGTGTTATTATTAAATAAAAAATGTAAACGAGACCAATAGATTGAAAAGTTAATACTTAGAGCCGACGACCAAGCGATCGTGCGAGCCGCCGACGACGCAAGTTTTTCACCTCTTTTAAAACCTTCATACCTAATTCTTTTTATTCCTTATTTTCCTGTTCTACCAAATCCTTGAAATCGTGTCAAAGACTTACAGTATTACTCATGTTCCTTACAATTTAAGACTCGTATGAACAATTTTATCCGAATTATAATAAAAGTTAAACATACCGAACACGACTCAAGTTTTACAGCGTGAGATTGTGTTTGGATGGATGTGTGTCACACCATCAGTCGCGAGCTTCATGGTATTAGGATTAAATATCCAATTCAATTCAATTTGTTTATTAATTGAGTAATCATGACTCATTTGTTGGTAAAAGACTTATCCTATGTTAGTAATTTAAAACAACTGTATTCACAAATATAACATACACACAACAACAACAAAAACAAACACAATACAACATACACCAATGCCTAAAGTGTCGTCTCCTCACGTCTCACAATCACCGCGCGAATACGCGATTGTCGCTTTAATTTTTTTATCAACAGTTTTGATAAAAAAATAAAAGCGAAGGCTTGGTACGCTCTTGAAAGTTGTTAGGGTAGTTAGGAGTCATAAAATAAGCCACTAGTCTTACAAAGGGGATCATCGTGTTGTAGGACAGGTAGGTCGCTTCATTTAAAATACTGGTACACAGCTGCTTTCGATTAGACTGTAATGCACCCAGAATATAGAGTTCAAAATGGCTAGGAACAGAGTTTTTTTTTTGTATTTGTTATTAGAAATTGATTTTATTTTTTTTAAGTTTAGAAATATTGTTTGATTGTTTAAATAATATTTACAAAAGAAGCCATCGACCTCGGTTTTAAACCTTCAACCTTAAAAACCTACTAGCTTTTATCGAATGTATTGCCAATGCAAATAACTGTTTTAACATCGGAATGAAACAATAACATTGAGGTAACCGATTTGCCTTTTATCGTGGTTCGAATAAGTTGCGTTTATTTTAGCTTCTCTATTAAAATGTAAAGTAAAAATGTAATTTGTGTTCTATTTTACTAATTTCGTTTCGGGATTTTCTAACGATTTAGAATGTATAATTAATATGACAATAATAAAAGATGTACGTATTTTTTATTGTGTCTTCGGAATTAGTAGCCTTTTGTATCGAAATGCCAGTTAAGTATTTAAATAAAATAATTATCAATTGCTCAAAATCTGAGTGAGTCTAGCTAGAATCGCGAATTTACACAAAAGTTTTCCCTTACAAAGCTGAAAAGTATGAACCTCTTAATTCTAAAACACAACACAGCAAGTGAAATGAAACCAGATAAAGAGAAAAATCGCATTTCGCTTCCTACATTTCCTACAATTTACATTTCAACACTCGCTTGCGAGCAAAATTCAGCGCAGAAACTCAATTACAATTACTGTTCGGTGTGACAAGCGCCCTACACGTAACAAATTCGTCGTTTCTCAGTACAATGCCCTCTTAATTACAAACGCTAGACTTGACATGCGTATTACTTGCGTACTGCGTACCGCGTACTACGCGAGATTTGCCATACGAATAGGGTTAGCGTATTGGATCGGGGAAAGTTTTAAACAAATTAATACGATGTTGTGTTTTCGTGGAGAGTGTTCGGAAAGTTGGGGGGATTATGGTGTTTGGCGGTTCAACGAATTTTAAGATGGTTTCGAGTTTTGTTTGGCGACTTATTTTTTCAGGGTGTGTTTTTTTACTGCAATATTTTCAGACTAAAAGTAATGGTTGATGTTGCCACCTTCTATTTAAATTAGTGACTATGTTTTTCGCTACAGTAGGTCATTTAGAAAACCCATATTAATTGACGATTACTCTAAAATTCAGAGTTAATTAAAAACACAAATGACACTTCGGAAGGCTATCTTGGCCTTAAAAAGTGATTTGATCCATGATTTTTAAGATAAAACGTACTGCACTTCTGCGAATTTCGGTGGCCCTGAATTGTCTTCAGTTTTGGTTTACGCGAAAAAATAAAAAATGATTTTCAATTATATTTATTTATTTATTTAACAATTTATGTACACACATTTTATAGGATAAGAAGAAAGAAACAGAAAAATAAGTACAAAGGTGATGCTTATTTCAATAGAAATCTCTTCCAGCATACCTGCGAAAGGAGAGTAGAGTAAAAAGAGATGTAGACATAGTGTGTAACAGTAAGAAGATAAAATAAAAACTATACATAATAAATATAACATACAATACATAATTAACATACTAATACATACTATATGATATAAAAGATAAATAATAATACATACCTATTTGCAACTATGACGAGAAGGAAAGATAGTGATCTTTCACTCTTCTTTTAAAAACTGCAAGAGTTTGGCAAGCCCTAATGTCAGGCGGTAGTAAATTCCACAACCGTACCGCATGTGCAGTAAAGGAGTAGGAGTAAAAATCGGTAGAGTGGGGAGGGGATTTAAGAAGATTTCTAAGATGCGACCTGCAAGGCGCATCCGAAGGACGGGAATAGGAGAAACGTTCTCGCAGGTAGGAAGGCGTTTTAGGATTGTGAAGTATGTTAAATAGCAAACACAATATCCGAGAGTTCCTGCGAAGTCGAATAGGGAGCCACTTGAGAACCTTGCGAAATCCTGAAACATGATCATATTTTTTAAGATTGAACACAAAACGAATACAGATATTTTGCAAACGCTCAAGTTTATTTAAAAGCTCCTCGGTGGCATCCAAAAATTATTATATGATATATCTTACATTAATATATTATCTCCTCAAAGTTGTCCAATCATTTTTAATATTGATAATTATGTTTTAAGACTAAATAGCATATTCATCCACTCTGTGTATCTGCCCTGTATAACTATTATTGGCTACTGAAGTAATCTTAGACAAGTAACTAGTTAAGTTTTGGAAGCTGTTGATATCCCTAAAAAAAATTAAATAAATAAATTACATTGCCAACCTAACTCACGGACTAAATAGTTTTTTCTAAAGAAACTTACCTATTGTTAACCTCTGTGCCAAAACCCGCACTGCATCAGACTCCATTTGCACCTCCTATTCTACCAAAACACTATATAATGGAAGGTCGAAACAAAGAGAATGTTCTCAAGGCTACCGACGGTACCAACCCTGCGTCAGAACTTAATTATTCTAAGGGGAACGGAATGGTACAGCGTGGGGAGGGTGAATCTGAGTCTCCATCTTTTAATTGTCACTGCTACATTCCTTTACTGTGCACACACTAGTTATAGCCTGTGACTTTACATGCGAAGTTGACTTTTGAAATATGTTGTCTTTTTTATAATCTATAGGCTCGCATTTGACCACTATTTTATTTGTCGGTAAGCGATGATGTGCTCGAAGATGGAGCACTTGTCTAGAAGTAACGTATTCATCATCATCATCTGCCTAGCCTTTTCCCAACTATATTGTGGTCGGCTTCCAGTCAAGCCGGATTTAGCTGAAAATTAGTATTTTACGAGGAACGGCTGCCTACCAGACCTCCACAACCCATTAACTGGGTAACACGGTACTTCATGGCAAGACTCGAGTCAGATTTACTGGCTTCTGACTATCCGTAACGGCTGCCAAAGATTTTCAAATGCCAGCCAGGATGAACGGCTTAACGTGCTTTCCGAGGCTCGGAGGAAACTCGATATGTCAAGATGGTCACCCATCCAAAGACCAACCGTAGCAAGCGTTGCTTAACCTTGAAGATCGACCCGTGCTGCTGTTATTATTTAGCCAATAGTAGTTAGTATTCACTCTTGTCAAAAAGACACGCAGGTTGATATCACAGTTTCAAATATAAGCTATTTCAGTTGCTTCCGACCAACTATATCCGTGAGGGATCATAAAATAATTCAAGACTCAACAAGGGCTCAGTTCGTACTCACCATTCCAGAGTATTTCTATACCATAACAACATCACAGCTGTCCTCCCCGAGAAGTTAGGCAGAGTTGTATCAAAGAATGCTTTAAATTTCAAAGTCGTTAAAAAATACAACATAATCGTGCATAGTTCTACAGGAGCTCGTGGCTAAAGAACAACAGCCGCACGGGTCGATCTTCAAGGATAAACATTCTTAACATACCGAATTTCCCCCGGGCTATGGAAAGCCGTTGGTCCCAGCTGTCAGTTGAAGATCTTTGACAGTCGTTACGGATAGTCAGAAGCCAGTAAATCTGACTCCAGTCTTGCCAAGAACTTGTTACCTAGCTAATGAGGTTGCGGAGGTCTGGTAGGCAGCAGATCCACGGAAAATACTGGTATTCAGCTTCTTCTTCTTCTCTTGTGGGCTGTAACTTCTAACGACCCACACCCTAGTGTCAGAGTTTCTAAACCGCCTCAAAGGCCTCAGGTGTTCAGCTAAATACGGTCTGACTGGAAGCCGGCCCTAAAATAGTTGGGAAAAGGCTAGGCAGATGATGTAATCATGTATAAAATTTTTCCAACATTCAGCAGTTTCGATTGACGTTTCCAAAATCAAAGGTTTGACTGATATCCCTCTTTTTTCGTTAACAAAAAACAATCATCTTCCACTATTGTCTAAAACCCATTCAATCTGAATCCAATCGTCCAGAAACAAACTCGACACAAAGTCGAACAAGGCCATACACTAAACAGGGCCCATACACTCCAGGCCCATCATAATATCATATACCCAATGGTTCATAACGTATGAATTGACCTCTCCAATCGCGAAAGCGTATTAAACTATTCAAGCTTAAATATCCAAGGGTTCCGTGATAAAAATAAATCGGTTTTAACCCTCGTTGTGACTTGAGAGAGTAATAGTTATGCTGTAATAAGATATTTCGGATTGAAAGTAGGTTTTGCTATTTATGTACAACGTTAAGTGTTTTTTGGTAAACGTGTCGGTCGGGGTTATTCAAATCGGGATTCTTTGAGACAAAAAATCCCAATTTGAATAACCCTCTACCGCGAGCGAGGCGTCACAGTTCTCACCGCGTACCGAGTTCTTTGATCGTTTAGGTATCCGGTGGTGTAATTAAATTTTGGATGTAGATGATAGATCACTAAACTGTATACCCGATTTTTTTATCATTCGTTTTTTGAATTATCTCCTACCATGGTAGTATTTTAAAGAGGTATTCACGTCATAAAAACTGTTCGATTATGGGAAAAAGTAGTCCAGCCATTGCGGGAAACTCTCTGCCAGGTTCTGTGTTCCTTAACGTCTACCCGTTGAGATTCAAAGCAAGAGTGAACAGGTATCTTCTAAGCACGCTTGCTCCATGGTAGAACTCATCTATTGCTTTCTATCAGGCAAGATTGAGCTGAAGAGCTGGCTCATCATAAGAGGAACAAAATTTGCAAAATTTTACTGACATTGCTGTAACCAGGGGTCTATTCTCTAAGCCTGATGTCTGTAGTTTCGGATAGGGAGTAGGAAACGCCCGTAGCTAAGGCCAAAACTACTATAATTATTTTGTTCTTTATGGCGTCTACCACATCTAGGGGAGTAATAGAGAATCTTCATATTATTGTAGTTTTTAAGGCATCGGTTCTACCCGAGTAAATTTATCTTGCTTTATAGTTTTGTCTACATATGTATGATACACATATACGCGAAGAGAGAAAAGGTCCGTGCTTTAAAGAAAACCAAAGGGGCGGAACGTTTAGTATTAAATATAATTAATGTTTTCTATTCACAGAATATAATACCATGATTCAGTTCCACTGAGCTCTCCCAAAATACAATATTAATCATACCTTGCGTAGTCATTTATCAAAATTTAACCCAAAAATACGCACCCAGTCAGTGGGTGAATTTATATTTTTAAGGCAAAATGATTTACAGTGTAATCGCACCAACAAATGATATGACCCCCAAGACAGGGACCGTTTTAATATTTTTCTTAAGGAACCCTTATTAATAATGTTACGGGACCCCGTTTTTGGGGTTAATGAACTCTCGTCGAAGGCAATTTTCCTGTACACTCGTTCGGAAAAGTGTTTCTTTGTGGTAAAAAATCTTTATGAGTATTTTTTTTTCTTTTGATCATTTCCAGCATCTTTTGTTACGGAAAGGGATTTTTAAAACAAAAGAGTTGTATGCGTGGTATGTCAGTCAGGAAAAGTGAAAGATGATAGCATTGAGTCTTTTATTTCATTTTTTCTCTTACTTTTACCTGTTTCTTTTTAATGCTTTGTTGAATAAAATATTTATGTATTATTAAGTTGATTCAGGTGCTTTCTTTTATGTTTTGTGCATTATGTATTTTTTCATGACAACTGTTTTGGTACTGGCGTAACTTTAACCTATCCAACAATTTGATCTAAAATAATACTTGTGGACCATAGGTAAAAAAAAAAATGTAGACTTGATTATATTTAGAATAAAGTCTACACTTATATTTTGTTTCACACTGTTAAAATACCTAGAACTGAAAATAAGAGCCAAATTATTTGAATTGAGCCTTTTCCATGAAACAAATATATATTTTCCTGTTTTCACGAATAATTTTTCGGTTTTAGTATAAGTATTTTGTTTTAATATTTATCTCTGGAATTCAGTTTAAACTACCTAGAGATAACTTTTTAAACAAAAAATACGATTACAGGTAAACATCCTTTTTATCCTTTTAGGTGAACTCTAAAATTGTAAAGATTGTTTGTCAGAATAGATGTTTTGGAAGACAATTTCATTTAAAAACTACTGAACGGATTCAATGAAATTTCGCACAACATGTTTCATAAAATTGAATAACACATAGAATACATAACTATGTATTCTACGTAAATAATACAAGGATAGGTAACTACCTATCCTTGTATTATTTACGGACCTTGACGTGGTCATAGCTACTAGCAGAAGCTATTTATTAATTCCTTCTTAAAACTTTTGCTCTCACCAGTGCGTTCTGACGTCATTTCCATTTTCCACATAAATCATTATCAGATATTTTGTTTACCACTCTTCCTACAAAAACACGAGTACTTGGAGCAAGTTTCTATGTCAACTTTAATAAACAGTAATGATAGCTGAAAGAGGTTATTATAGAAGTCAGTGATCCAAATAGTAAGCCCGAAGGATCACAGAACAGTGGTCGATGAGGCCGAAAAGTTCTGACTGGCTTTGGGTGGCTTGCCGTCTGATCAGACCCAGGGCCGGGTCGACGGCGCGCTGTGTTCCACGCGCGTCTCAAAGAGCTGTCAGCACAAAAGACGGGGCCCGCTAAGGCCAGTGCCTGCTGGGGCTGCGGACTTCGTTCGAAAGAGGCACCGTACCCTGGAACGCAAAGGGCAGGGTTTTAGTCAGTAAAAGTCTGACACACACTTCTGCTTTACCCAAAGCAGGAGGAGTCATTTGATGATTTCCCATCCTTAAAATAAAAAAAACAGGGTAGCCGATGGCTAGTGAGACGCGCAGGACCGGTCATTGTGGCGACGCTTGGGGGAGGCCTATGTTCAGCAGTGGACGTCTTTCAGCTGATATGATGATGGTTAATAAGGCTATGGGTAGGACAGGTTGTGGAATTCGTTCAAAAGAGTCACCGCGGCCCTGGAACGCAATGGGCATTAAGAGGAACACGGATGGGTTTTAGTCAGTAAGAGTCTGACACTCTCTTCTGCTTCGCCCAGAGCGGGAGGAGTCATTTGATGATGTCGGACGAAGATATTCACGTCGTTAAAATGTAAATATCATCCTGCCTAGCCTTTTTCCCAACTATATTGGGGTCGGCTTCAAGTCAAACCGGATTCAGCTGAATACCAGTGTTTTACGTGGAGCGGCTGCCTACCAGAACTCCACAACCCATTAACTGGGTAACACGGTAATTCATGGTAAGACTGGAGTCAGATTAACTGGCTTCTGATTATCCGTAACGACTGCCAAAGATCTACAAATGACAGCCGGGACCAACGGCTTAACGTGCTTTCCGAGGCACGGAGGAAACTCGGTATGTTAAGATGGTCACCCATCCACAGACTAACCTTGGCAAGCGTGGCTTAACCTTGAAGATCGACCCGTGCGGCTGTTATTATCTAGCCACGAGCTCCTCCTATACAAACATCTGAAAACTAATACTAATAAAATTCTTTCGTTACTAAGTTTCTGGGTGACTGACAGACAACGCACAGCTGAAACTCCTGGTCTTAGAAAGCTGAAATTTGGCATGTAGCTTCCTTGGGGAGTGTCAAACAGTACTAAGAGAGGATTTCACGAAATTCACTTCCTCTTCAGTCTCCGCTAAACCATGTTATTTTTCGGGATAAAAAGCAGCAAACTCAAAGTCAAAAACGTTTATTTCAATTAGGCCATTAAACGGCACTTTTGAACGTCATCATTACATTTAAAATAACATAGTGACTCTACTGTCCATTCGGAAGGGTAGATTCTTATGGAGAAGAACGGACAAGAAACTCCACAGTTACTCTTTTCAAATCAATGTTTTACATGTTCTACAAAACTTCTGGTAATATATGTGAGGACCATGAACCTAGAGTGTGCAGAGGTAGACTTATTTTTTTTTAAATAAGTACATTGTATTTACATATTTACAAATATTGAAACCATTATTTAGCAGAGTGAACAGAAAAATAAAAACCCAAAAATGAAACAGTTGGTACAAAAGTAAATATATAAACCAACCAGTTTGATCTTGTCTCCACCATTGATTGTCCTATGAAGCAAGACCAGCATGTTTCCAAGCATTCTTATCCTGAATGTAATCTTTTAATTTGTAATATGCTTGTTTACAAAGTGTGCTATTAATGTAGGCCTAGCCTAGCCTGCTTATCTGTTATTCCAGGATAAGAAGTATTTGTGTGCCAAGTTCTGTCTAAATTGTGTCAGCCATTTTTGCCTGAAGGCCTTGTTGCATTGAGTCATGTACAAAGATTAAATCAATTTCATCTTATGATGCTTTTCCTCAGATCCTCCTGGAGCCCCATACATTGAAGGTTACGCAGAAGGGGAGACGGTGCGACGAGGACAGAGCCTAGAACTGGTCTGCAGGAGTCGAGGCGGAAACCCACCAGCCCAGCTCATCTGGTACAAGAATGGAGAGCAGATTCGGATGGCTTATCGGTAAGTGACAACCATTAATATTTAGGTTTTCAGGTTCTGTGTCATAAGACTTATGCCTTATTTCATTAAAAATGCGCTACTTCGGCTACTCTTACGCCTTGCAAAGATCTGAAATCTCAGGGCCCCAGAAAAATGTTCAAGAAAAAAAACCGGCCAAGTGCAATTCAGACTCGCACACAAAGGGTTCCGTACCATCAACCTTCATTTTTATTATTTGTTGTTATAGCGGCAATAGAAATACACAATCTGTGAAAATATCAACTCTCTACCTGTTACGGTTCTTGAGATACAGCCCGCTGACAGACAGATGGACGGACGGACAGTGGAGGCTTAGTAATAGAGTCCCGTTGGTTACCCTTCGGAACCCTTAAAAATGGAGACCTAAGTGACGTCACTACGGCGCTACAATTCTCATCAGCGACGTGACATCACGCGTGTTTTAACGCACTATACGTCTTCATTTACTGTTTAAATGAAAAGAGAAAAAATACGTGTCCAATTTTTTTTGGAAATCTATCTGACGCACTTATTTTTTTTTTTTTTCAGCAAAATTAGAACGGTATTGAAAAAAAAAATGTAAGACTTATTTTCCAAACATCCTCTTAAACACTTACATTTAAAATTAAAAGGGTTACGGCGTTAACCTCAAACGACATTAAAATCTTTAAAACCTTTGAAAAGAATCTAATTACACGAAATGTAATTAGCGAGCATTCTAATTAAACCTAAGTTTAATTAGATTTTTTTTTGTAGAAGATGAATCTTAATTTTGTGCTTGAAATTGGATTTTGCTTTGATAGATAAAATTTAAGTGGGGCTACTGAGAGTATTTTAAATTAGATCATTTCAGTAGTCAGCGATCTAGCGTTAAAATATTGATTGGTGCTCTCATGGAAATAGTATTGGTGCTCTAAACATTGTTGCTCTCAAAATTGGTGTTCTAACGGGAATACTTCTTCTTGGTTTCGATTTTCGGTTTGAGCAAAAAGTATTTGAGTTATCCTGTTATGTACAAGTTTAATCGATCGATTATTTGTTCTTTAACCACTAATCAACCAATGGTGTTATGACAAATAGCGTTAATGGACAAACAAATCTAAATTAATATCAGAGAGAGGAAAAATTATATTTTTATGATTTAACTCAAAAACTTCTTGACCGATTTTAAAAATTCTTTCACCTTTAGAAAGCTGCATTATCCCTAAGTACATGAACTATATTTTTTTCTAGAAAAAATAAGGGTGCTTCAATAAAATTGCAGCGCGGACGAAGAGTTAGTGATTGATAAAATACCTCAGAAGCCGGGCGTTAGATTTTTTCCGTAGAAATTCGCAAGAATTGACCGTAACTGGAAATAGTGTAAGGATTGGAGAGAAGAATTTGCACAGCTGCAGCACAGGCTAATTGAATGATTTTTTCTAACTGTATGATAAAAGTAATAAATTAGAAAGATCAAAGACCTAATTTAAAACAAGAAATACATTACACGGAGCACGATTCCGGTCGATGTGGCGACACTTGAACCCAGTGGACGTCTTTCGGCTGATATGATGATACATACTCGTAACAGCCGATACTACAAATACACGAATACAATTCAATCAAAAAAAATCTAGACTTCAAAAAATCTCAGACGTCTCCCACAACTTTTTTCACAGCATTTTCAGTACGTAACCGCGCGAAAGTGTGGCTCACATAAATATTTATATGAACGTGCTGAAAAATTCAGCGACGCGAACATCGAACTTGCTTCCGTTGCTGGAAATCAATGTGGAACAGCTTTTCGAATGTCTTCGAGCGAAAAATGTATCGCTTATATTAGTTTCTTCTATATTGGTGTGTAGGGAAGATCTAACATATCCACTACTAGACGACGCGCGCAACTTCATCTGCTCCGCTCCTATGAGCTCCCTCCTCGTAATGATATATAGCCTATAGCCTTCCTCGATAAATGGGCTATCTAACACTGAAAGAATTTTTCAAATCGGACCAGTAGTTCCTGAGATTAGCTCGTTTTAGCAAATAAACAAACAAACTCTTCCGCTTTATATGTATATTAGTATAGATATGTATCAGCCTGAAAAATTTAACTGAATAAGTCTTGTAGGATTGAACATCCGTAAGAAACGGAAACCTTGTAGGATCACTCGGCTGTCTTTCTGTCTGTCCGTCAATCACAGTCAATTTTGTTCGGATTTACTCGACCGATTTTGTTGAAATTTTGTACACATATGGAGTTTTGTGAACTAAATACGGACGTTTTACGTAAATTTATAAATTTTGAGTATGTGGGTCACTTGTGAGGGACGTACTAGAAATTTTTTGTTTTTTTTCTATGAATGTAATTTTATAACTTTATTACGTCAGAACGGCTGAAAGGATCTTGACGAAATTTAGCACAGACCTAGATTATAGTCTGGAAACTAACATAGGAAACTTTTTATAGCGGGAGAATGTTTCTTTGGTTTATTAGTTTTCGACATTCTCGCGGGCGCAGCCGGAGCGGTAGCTAGCCTTCAAGTAGTCAGTTTCATCTTTACGGTGAAACTAGCTTATGAGCACAACATCATCATCATAACAGGCGAAAAACGTCCACTGCTGGACATAGGCCTCCTCAAAAAGGGGGTGTTTGCCATAATCGCCACGCATGGCAGGCGGGTTGGCGATCGCAGTGTATGGTGTTGCGTTTCACAGAGAACGCTGCTACCCATTTTCTGGCGAGTCCCTTAGTGGCCTCTTACGACACCAACGGGAAGTGATGGGATGGTATTATTATTTTACGACACCATACGGCAAACGCACAACGTTAGCTCTTTACTGCATGTTGATGTTTGTAAGACTTGGTCATTCAATACCCAACTTCCCTGATATATGCTCCTTCATCGTTAGTTAGTAATTACATAAGTATAGAAGAGTGGTCTAAACGGGGACCAAACAGTGTTAAAAAAACTCAATCAATTTTTCTTTTAAAACCGATAGTATTATCTCAACACTGTCAATAGTCCTCAAACTCCCTTTTTTAAAAAGCAACAACAAAAAAAAGTTGTCATTACATTTTTTCTTAAGTTAAATTCTGCTGAATAACACCGCTTAGATTTCCAATATAAAGTATACAATACGAAGGAAAACTGGCAAGCTCAGCTTTTTGCCTATAAAAAGCCCCCCCACCCCTATTTGGGGGATCGTATTAAGCTGGCAACAGATAGGGCGTATGTCCCCATGATTTATGTAAGCTCAAGCATAGTGATGGGACAGGCTTATCGATAAAATTGTAAATGGGTGGTTTTTTGTTACGAATTTACTTCATATTTTGCCAACAAAAAGAGGATTTATCATAGTTGTATCGATAAATAAAATTGGTGGCAGTAAAGCGATGCTTTTGGGATTCAGATCACGTTTTGTTCATTTTATTTAGTGCTGTCTTGCGAAATGTTATGCATGATTAGTTTTGCTATCTGATGTGTATCATCGTTCTAAGTTTCAGATTTTTACAGAAAAAAAATCTTTCTTACGCAACTTTATTCATATTTTATTTTTATCTGGTCTTGATAAAATGCCTCGCTTAACTTAACAAGATTTGTTTGGCATAGCAACACATTTTTCTTACCAAACACTATTTCCTTCGTCGTTATGCTTTAGAAATAAAAATACATTTTACCTTAAGGAAAATGTTTCTCAAAAGCTGAATCATCAAAAAACAATTACATCGTTAAAACTATCGACAAGATCTTATCGATAAGTACACGTTGTTTGCACCCGTCACTTATAAAATTGTATTAAGACGTGCCTAAAGGCAACGGAAACTGATTTATGGGCCTCACTAACTGCACTCGCTAGTGGTGAACCAAATATCGATAAGCAAATAAAAATACGGTGTTTGAAATTCGAATTGGATACCGTTTCCACGTGTTCCGTGAAAAACGATAGCGTAAATATAGGTCAAATGATTAAGGCAGTAGTTACGTTGTTGACTTTGTGGTGTATTTGTATTTTTAGCTTCGAATGCCTCACTTCCGAGTACTACTGGATTTTCTGTACCTATCGGCAAAGCATTTTGCCACAATTATCGTAGTTGTTCTTTTCTCCTCGACAAATTCCTTCTCGCTTAATTCCATATTTCTTTATTCATTTTTATTCCGTCGTTAGTGTTGTAGCTCAAGCTTACAATTTATCGATACTTTTCCAATAGAATCAACTAAACTATCGGCCTCGGTTTATACGGATACCAATAGAAATGTTTGCCAACTATAATTGGGTTTGTAGTCGAGTGAAATCCGACATAATGAGATCGTTCTGTAAGTACATAAGTAAATATTCATTATCAACACAATAATTGAATAAACTATGGCATATTTGAAAATTGGATAGATATTATTTGTATGGAATATGCATGTACGTTACGCATTGTTGGGTGATTAATAGAAATAAGATTATTTATATTTGTTACAAAATATTATCCGGGGTCAGCCTGAGGATGGGTGGCCATCACGAGCGAGCCTCGAAAAGCACACATTCACACCGGTGGTTCGAACTACTTGATATTATCGCGCTGGAGTATACCGCTATGTGTCTTTATGCAAAATTTTTACTTGTAGAGGTTCATTAGTTCACTCATATTATCACTCACAATATTATTAATATAAATAAGGAGTAGGTACTTTGGATTCTAAAAGTACTTATTCAAATACCGTGTACTCTACATAAAACCATTTTTGATGTGATAACGTTTTATAAATCGATAAAAACTGGCTGCACGCACGAAAATGTGTCACGTTCCGCCTGAGCCGCGCGTGCAAGCGAGAGCGCTGAACAAGCGATAGATAGGAACGATTGGCTTAAGCGTTCGGCTTGTTTGTTATAAATTCAACTGTTTTCTTATGAATTTATCACGTGAAATTTTCGTCCGTAAACCGATTTTATAGACAACCATTTTTTATAGATAATAAAGATAACCATACCCATTTAAGTTTATTCGGCATCAAATATTTTGAATGTGAACGTGAATACTAACCAACACATCTAGAGTAAATTCGTCGGCGTTAACATACAAGTACAAACCAGTTGAATATATTTAGAAAAGCAGAATTAAAAAAGAAGAAACATTCGATCAAAGAAGCGATGCCATTTAACCTGAATTCTGAGAAAAATCTTCACTGCGTACATTATCACATAACTTAGAATTTTGCATACTCACAAAAAACATAATTTTAATAATAATAACAGAAAAAATCAAACAGAAAATGGGTCAAATAACACCACTTCGTATTATATTCAAAAGATCTTTATAATTTTATTCAGACCTAGGCTGAAAGTTCGTAAACTTTAGGTTATCTTTTAGAGAATTTCATGAAATATCTTAGATACCTTTTATTGTTTTGTGTTTATACTGTGAGAAAGTGAAGATGAATTTTGAATAACGTTTTCTATCATTTATTTAATGTAATTAGTTGGCTCACTATGAACCTATTATTATTTATTTTATAACTAGCTTCTGCCAGCGGCTTCGCCCGCGTGGTCCCTAAGGAACATACTACCAGGATAAAAAAAAGTCTGTGTCCTTTCTCAGGCTCTAAACTATCTGTGTACGAAATTTCATTTAAATCGGTTCAGTAGTTTTGGCGTGAAAGTGCGGCAGATAGATAAACAGAGTTACTTTCACATTTATAATATTAGTAAGGATTTCATTGACATTATTCTGTCTGCCAAAATCTTTCATTACTTTGATTACCTATCAATTTCGACCCTAAATTGTTTTTAAAGTCTAATTTTGTTACAATTATAAAGCTCTTGCTTGATCAAATACCTACTTCATTCCAAGGACATTAGAATTTATTTTTGGAAATATTAATTTAATCAATGTCAATGAACAAAGGCGTAGACAGGATCATAGGTCCCTTTACGGCTTCTATTTATAGGTTATGACGTAACAACAATTTTTATTTGAAATGGGTTCGCTCTTGACTCTAGTCTAGGTCAGAGATGACAGAGACAAAGTCTACGATGGAGCGAGCTTGCCCAGAAGGAGCCTATTCGCTTTAATTTTGAAGAAATTTGAGTTAATAAACGAATATAGCCTAAATTCTAAAATCCATACTTATAATTTAAATGTGATAGTAACTCTGTCTGTATGTAACATTATGACGTCTAAACGGCTGATCAGATCTGGATGAAACTTGTCGCACGAGTAGACTATGTCTTAGGTTAGGTAGTTGAATTACTTTTTATACCGGGCGAATGTTTCCTTGGAATAATTTTCGACGTACACAGGCAGAAGCTAGTCAGATAACGATTCACAAAATATCTAAGTTTGCTGCACTAATCTTATATTTGTCTACAAGTTCCGATTACATCTAAAAAATAAAGCACTATGATTCTATCCTTTTCAAACCACTGAACTACTCAGCTTCGCAAATTCCCATCCCATATTTTCAATACGTCACAAACAATACTGTAATATTGAAATTCCTGGAACATTACACAGCAGAAAATACATTTTAAATTAAACTCCAATATTTTCAACCGCCGACGAAAACAAAATGCGAACCCGTCTAATACATTTAAAGCTTTGGAACGGAACAAATCAATTCCTTAATAACAATTGAATACCGAACGTATTTTGCAAACGTAGCGGAAAATAGCGTGATCCGTTTTATCGATAATCGATTCCCAACACTAGTGCTAAAAAGTGGCCCTATCTCGATAATATTTTACTTTTTCCCTTCACTTTTTACCTGACTTAGAGTATAGTCTGTCGATTTATTTAGTCCGAAGAATTTACGTGAAAATTTTCTTTATTCATTTACTTTTTTTTTACAGGAAAGCTGTTTATTTATTAGTTTCGCAATAAAGTTAAGACTTAGGGGAAGTGTACAGTTTCCTGGAGAGAAAAGTTTATTTTTCTGAACGGGGATAGGCTGAAGAAAACTTTTATGACACACGTGGTGAATTTAGATCTGTTTGTTAGTGAGAAGTCAGTATGTCAGTTCAAAGAGGACGCCATGTTTTTTAATGATATTTTAGAAATGAATTAGGGTAACGATAACGAAACGGTTTCGAGGATAAATAATAACAGCCGCACGGTTCGGTCTTTGAGGTTAAGCAACACTGGCCGAGGTCGGTCTTTGGATGGATTACCATCCAATTCATGGCAAGATCTCTTGTTTCTGAATGCATGTTAAATCGTTGGTCCCGGCTATCATTTGTAGATCTTTGACTACGACTTGACAAGGGGTGCCGTGGTTCAACCAAATATTATTTTTTTTACTATTTATAGGCACGCGTTTGACCACTATCTCACCTGATGGTAAGCGATGATGTAGTCGAAGATGGAGCACGCTTGCCTAGAAGTAACCTATTCACTCTTGACTTAAAGATGCCAGGTTGTAGCTACTGCCTGGTTGTACTATAGAAACTCTCTTATCCGATGGTAAGCGATGGTTGGAGATGCTGTGGTATGGAGGTCAGATACAGCCGCTCCATGTAAAGAAATGGTGCTCAACTGCAGTTATTTGTCCTTGAAGCCAACTACAGTTAGAAAAAGCTAAGCGAATTGACTGATTGACATAAAAGCAAACTAATTAATTGAGTATAATTTGGGCGGCGACTTTTGGTCGTGATAACAGACAAGTTTTTACAGTGTTGTTGGTTCTATTACACTAGGCGACAAAAAAAAAATAATACTTCATCTCCCCCGAGTTGATTATGTGATTTGTAATTATCATGGTCCAGAAAACTTAGGACAGTGAATAAAACTTTTCAGTCAAATATCAAGATGTTCATCTATAATTTTTACAGTTTTTCGGCACATGTGTGAGTACTGTGTACCTTTAACTTTAGTTAAGTATAGCTAACAGTTTTAGGTTTGTTTTAGACTTGAATGTACCCTGGCGGTTAAGAGTGTCATGCGCACTCAAAAGTCTAGCGGTGGAGGCGCATGCGTTGGATCATTTGGCTCCCTTCAAAATGGTTGAGCCGAATGGTGTTAGCGCATGCGTCATGTTCGTGAACGGGCGCCGTCAGTTAGTTAGTTCACTGGTCATTTCTCAGCCAAGGTTTATTTTAATTATTTCTTTGAATTATTTCCGGACGCTTTTATCCTGCTCGTCTTTTACATCATTCTCACATGTATGTATAGTTTCAACTTGATGAAAACAAAAGAGTATCCGTGGAGTTTCTTGCACGTTCTTCTCTTTGGAACGTGCAAGTAGCTTCATCTTTTTTTTGGACCGATCGACCTTGACAATTCAAAAGTGCCTGTGAATGGTTTATTTGAAATAAATGTTTTTGAGTTTGAGCTCTTATTAAATAAATATTGTTTTCAAAAGTGAAAAATAAACTTTTTGTTTATTTTTGCCTGTCATTGCTAAGCAAGGGTTGTTGTCCACCTAAAAAAAAAAATATTTTACAAAATTTCTCATAATTAAGTGAACTATGTACTAGTATGTTCTTCTGAGAAATAAATCCCTTTAACCCGAACCCGAAAGTGTTTTGTTTCCTTGTATAAAAAGTACCCATGTAAGAAACTACTAAACTTGTGAACAAAATATTGTCAATCTCGGTTCTGAACGTTACTCGTGCGAACTTACAACGTACAATCACGAACTGACATGTTTCTTATTCTTTTTTGCACACAAAGACATACAGATACAAATTTAATAGGCCAGCTTATTAAAAAAGTCTTCTATTCTATTCTTAACCCACAATATGGTATTTGACACGCGTGATGTCATTTCGCTGGCAAAAATTGTACCATCATAGTGACGTCACGTGTGTTTTAATGCACTATATCGTCTTCATCTTTTATTTACGTGAAAAAAGAAAAATACGTGTCCAATATTTTTAGGAAATCTCTCTGACGGACTCCCCATTAGGGTATTATTTCAAATACACACAACATATTCTTAGCAAACACAAAACAATATTTTAAATAGGTAGGTTCTATATAACTATTTAGAACAACAATAGCAACGATGAGAAAAAATATATCTTTTTTCAATTGTCACGAGAATACACTCACTGTTTTGTAGATAACCATTTACGGTCGCGACTGTACCTAATACCGATACAGAAATACTTACTTTCTCAATATTATCACACAAGTAAGCAAAACCTTACTGATTTTCAAAGAGGTTATTTACTTCAAGGATTAGTATTCTGCCCCCGTTCTAAAGGTAGTATAGGTACGCAACACGCATCATATCTGCTCATATTTCTTTGCAAATATTGTCAGCAAAAGGTGACATGATTTTATTATCAACAGATTTGGCTGAGCTCGTGAAAAACAGGTCTAGACGTGTTCAATCTTGTGAACTAGATTTATGTGGTACCTTCGAGCTTGATGGGTATATAGAGCTTGGACCAAAGAGTTTCTATGTTTCCAAATTAGTTTAGGGTGGAAACCCACCGCAACGCACGGAGAGGCTATGCACGTGTGTGAGGCTTCACTTTGCATGAAAATTTATAAGATTGTCTCCACTGCAATCCACAAACACGCTACGCATCAATTGACGTCATCGGCACACGCGTGCCTTGCTCAAATATGGCGCCCACGTAGCTCAACGCTGTCAACGCCATGCACCCTGTGCACGCGGTACACGCTTTACACGAATAAACCCACAACTATGTCAAAAAAATATTCTTGCAACAAATCGTAGCCACTCCGTGTGCCGCGGTGGGCCACGCTACAGTTGTACATAGTCGGGGGCGTGTAGCGTGTACTGCAGTGGAAACGTAGACCCACGTTGTCAAACGAATGAACCCACGCAGCTAACATGCGCCGCGTGGCCGTGGATAGCGTGCACTGCGGTAGGTTCGCGCTTTTACTCATGTACAAACCCGTATAGAGTTGCCAGGTATTAAAAAGTGGAAAAGTGCGCAGAACACTGGCAGCAATTATATAGTATTTAGTATTATTTTTTGTTATAGCGGCAATACAAGTACATACTCTGTAAAAATGAATAGTCTACCTGTTACGGTTCTTGAGAAACAGCCCGCTGACAGACAGACAGACGTCGGACAGCGGAGGCTGAGTAATAGAATTCCGTTGGTTACGCAAACCTAAAATAGCCTAAAAAGTTATTTCACTTTCATGATTTTGGTCCCATAATAAAAGATATTCTAAATGAGTACCTTTTTATACCTTCCAATATAGTTGCTATATTTCTTTTCTAAAATACTGCAAGCACTTTTCAAAGCAACATCTTCTCAAGCATTTTCGATAGCATTAGAAAACCAATATAACCAAACTATTTGCCCCCCCTAAAACATCCCTTTTGCCCACCCCCCCCCATTACTCATAGCCTTATAGCCTATTCTAACCACAAGGCTAAGAGCAGCACAAAATACGACGCCATATTTTCTTGCAAAGAAAACTCTTGAAAATTGTATGCATATTATTGGCGTTAATATGGAAGCCTGGCACAAAGAGACGTGAAGAGAATATACAATGTGTACAGGAAATATTATAGCGCATGTTTTACTAAAAGGGTGTAAGCAGACGTTTTTAGGAATAATAATAATGTTGGGGTGCAATTGTGGTATTGGGTGGCAAATGTTTTTTTTCTGAGAGATGGAACAAACATTGTGAAGTGACGCTTGCAAGCCTATTTCAGGATTGAATCACTGTGTTGAATTGGTGTTAGTTATTAAATTGTAACAATCAGTATCTGTGTTTCCTGATAGCTACAGACTATCTTTAAGGTCTTTAAGTCAAGGTTGAATAAGCTGTGACCACGTCCGGCGTGACACTAAATGCTCGATGACCACTGACAACCAGTGATGAAAAAGCATGTGGAACTTCCCTAGCGCATTCAACACTACACTTTTCCGCTGACAGATGTCAGGTGTTTTTTTTTTTGCTATTTATAGGCACGTGTTCGTTTTCTATACTTTCAGGTTCCTACTTAAATACGGGCGATTCATGGATTAAAAATTATGTTAATGTCGTTTACAAAAAAATCCTTACTGATTCCATTCGACTTATTTTGATTGTCACTAAAAATCGAGTAACTCAACCCACTTAAGAAGCTAAACAACTCGCCAATACCATCAACAGACAATTTTTATAACTCAACATAGTTTGCAAATCCAATGGGACTTTGCAATAAAAAGAAAATTTCGTGAATACAAAACGTAAATAATATTATCCATATATAAACAAGGTACTAACGAATAATAATGTTTGTTTGTAGTGATGTGAATATATCGACTATTGTTATTTGAATTTATTGGGCAAACAGAGCGAATAGATTGGTTGAAAGGGAAAAGTATGTGTACAATCTTTTTTATGTATATGTGTTGGTTAGGGATGTCTCTATATGTGACGCAAATATGTTTTGTAAATGCGATGGATTCAATGTTTGTGTTCGTTCATTGACATTAGTCGTATTTATTATTCAGGGGAGTAGCTACTGCTGTAATTATTTTGATTTGAAATGGATGAGATGGGGTTTTGGTAAAGAGACGTGAAACATTTTGACTTTGTTTCTTTATAGTATTACAGAGGGTACTAAATTAAGTGTAATTGTACCAGCGAAAATGGTGTGTAAGACTTAAAGGTTTGAGACAGTCTTAAGCTCTCAAAGAGCTTATGTAAATATCATAAAATGTTTTGAAAGAATGCTTCAAGCTTTGAAAGTAATTACTAGTTTTCCGTGTCTAAAGGTTTCTATAGACAATGCTTTCCATATACAAAAATCCACACACAAACATTTGAATGCCAAAACAAAAGCATTTAAAATTCACAGAAAATCAGACTATTTCACATCGGTTAATTTGATTGGCCTTCGCTGCTACATAATAGAGTATTATGTTTCATTTAAATAGGCGACATAGGTTTCTATAATATTCCTGGAAATTATTGAATGAATAACATAACTGGGAATTTGAAAGTATAGTGTATTAATATAATACGTATGTTGTGTTTATGTTACCAACAGAAATGAAACAAATGAGTAACATACAATGTAGTATAAGGCTTTTGCCATTGAAAAGAGAGAAATAATTCCCTAAAGTCTAATAAAATATGTTAGTTTTACAATGTAACTTACCTACCAAAGCTTGCAAGATTGAAATATACTTTTTAATCTAAAAACAACAATGTCTTACAGCCCATAAACCAATATTTATTAAAGTCGAAAAGTTTCTTAAGCCAAAAATATACTTTATACGCTCAGCGTCATAAAAATGTCAAAACTCTATTGTTAGTTCGTACAATAGTATCGACTATCGATAAATATTACGTGCTGCACGTCACTATTGTAGTTATATTGAAAATATGTTTTTATAGTTTTTTGTTTTTGCCATTTTATTAGATGTTGCTCGTGAATCGTTGCGCAATTGTTTTAT
Organism: Lacanobia oleracea; assembly: GCA_950371165.1. Classification (NCBI taxonomy): domain Eukaryota; kingdom Metazoa; phylum Arthropoda; class Insecta; order Lepidoptera; family Noctuidae; genus Lacanobia; species Lacanobia oleracea. Next base: position 2,767,616 of record OX493412.1, on the reverse strand, counting down.
TTATTCAAGGTTTTGTTGAAAGGTGATAAATTATATTTTTGATTACGTAAAAGAATGATGTCCATTAACATCCCAATTTATAAAATCCTTGCTTTACTGAGGGATTTAGTGAGTGAGTAAGTGAAAGGTGAAATTTGGCATGTAGATTCCTTGAGGAGTGTAGTCCGGGAGCACTCTGAGAGGATTTCCCGAAATTCCTACGGGTATGGGAAATGCGCGTATGAAGTCGCGGGAAAAATCTAGTTGAAATAATATTATTAATCTTTAGTTGATAGCAATATTTAGCTGAGGGCTAATAAATGTTTACCAGAGACTATACATATTTTACTGAAAGATATTAACTAGATATTTTCATAACAATTTTGATAGGCAAATAAATATTTTTGATTTGATTTGATTTGACTACATTCTCACCTTATTTAGTTGCGGTGTGGTTGAGGATGAAGCTAGCATGCCTAGATGTAACTTATTAACACTTTGCTTAAAGACTACAAAATGTATAACTTGAAAAACGTCCACTGAGTGTATAATTACGAGTATATTGCCAGTAAAATTCATTACTTATTTTAGTCTTAGTAAGTCGGTTAAAAACCATCTCAATATCAGTTCTCCAATAAAAAACTTTATTCTCATCTAAAGTCCGGGGCCATATTTCAAAAAATTTCTTCAGTCCGTAATGAAATTTCGAAAGACCTCAGTGACTTGGCCAGAGCCGGCCTTACGCCCCTAATCTCGACCTATTTATCATTCCGTCTTCTCCCTGTCTAAATGTCGTGATAGCTGAATTATCTGCTTATTTTACATCTTAAAGGTTCTGTTTTTTAACTGTTTTGTTGGTGATTATATTGGCAGTTGTTTTTGTGTAATTTTGTAATTAGAATATTTATTTAATTATTTTTTTCATACTTCATGCACACAAATGTACAGAGGCGGACTTAATGCCATAGGCATTTTCTACCAGTCAACCCTTGGGTAATGCAGAGACAAGTAGGTGCAATTTTGAGCAAGAAACGCGATTAAAAGATATTTAATAAATACAAAGGTATATATACACTATACATACAATAGGTACTATAAAGAAAAGAAAAAAGAAAGAAAGAAAAAATGTTTATTTGGGACTCGCACATAACAGACAGATGTAAATTTAATTAAATTAACAGAAAAAAAATAAAAAAAAATAATAATAATAGATATACTCAATGAACAAACAAATTAATACACGAATATACTATAACAGTTTATGCAAACAAACAATGACTAAAAACTTAGCGCTGTGACGATACTACTGCCTCCTCTCCCCAACCCAATCTCTTGCGAATATGCTCGCGAACTCTGACCTTGAAGGTCAATAGTTATATATAATCCTAGAATTTATGTGAAATTCATCCGTTACTGATTAGTGACGGATAAACAACGCACAGCTGAAACTACTGGTCGTGGAAAGCTGTTTTTTTAATGCAAGTTCCTCGGGGAGCACTTAGAGAAAAGCTAGTTTTTTAATAAAATCATTATAATTTTGTTCTTGTAAATTGGTTCATTGCGTAAAGGAGCTCGTGGCTCGTGGCATCGTGGTAAACTGAATAGGTTCTTCTTGGCAAGCGTGCTCCATCTTCGACTGTATCATCGCTTACCATCAGGTGAAATAGTAGTGAAACGTGTGCCTACCAACAGTAAAAAAATAACTCTAATAAATCGCTTCTACACATCTTCATAGGTAGCATGTAACCGGTTTATAAATACGTTCTAAGTTGAACTATCACCTTTAAGAAACCTTTCCAAGGAAAAGGTCAGGAAAGAAATCTAAATAAAGAAAAGATTGATCGGGTGTTGTCTGCACAAATGGCATTTACAATCCAGATTTAAATGAAGTTACATTATTATAACATTTTGATTAATTGATGAATAATTACGGTAGAATATTTTGCTTTTTTCTTAAAGATTTTCGTTCTTACGCAAAAAATGGTACATTTGTGGAAACTTCTTTTCTTCAGAAGTAAAACTTTCTAATAAGATATTTTTATGAGCTGGTTCTGTCCCACTGCAGAACAAAGGCCTTATTAAGGCTATGGTGAAGACGCAGCAAAGGGAAGACGTTATAGGTCTGAAATTGACAACTCATTTAACGAGTGTCTAAAAAGCATAATCAGGAATGTTTTATCTCTTCTGTGGGTTGACTAGTAGAAAATGTCTTTTTGCATTAAGCCTGGCTTTGGCTCATTGTTGTACACAAAGTTTAAATAAAAACAGAATTTGTCAGTCATGCAGTGATAGGTGGTCGGTACCATTCACCAATTAAATTAGGTTACTTCTAGGCAAGCGTGCTCCATCATCGACCACATCATCGCTTACCATCAGATGAGATAGTGGTCAAACGTTTGCCTATTAATAGTAAAATAAAAAACCCTGAAGTATTAGACAGATGCAGATGGATGCGAGACGCACAGAACCGGTTGTTGTGGCGACACTTGGAAGAGGCCTATGTCCAGCAGTGGACGTCTTTCGGCTGATGTCGATAATCAGACAGAGATGTACTTCACGAACAGTCCAAAGTCTAGAGCCTATTTCTACTACCTATGGATAAATATTTTTACCATTACAGTACACCCAACATCAAAACGAGGCCACGACCACATATCACTTTATTTACCTCGCTATAAGCCGAAATGTCACTTATATAGCACAACTATGCGTCTATGTACTTTGTACAGGCAGTAGGCATCCTTTGAGGCGGAGTATCGCGCCGGTATTACACCGAAAGTAGTAAGATAATAGTCTGCGAGATGACGTGCGTGTTTGGTGCAAGATGTAAGAGTTGTGCGGGTGATTTCGGCGGACGAAATTGCAGTGTGTTTTAGAGAGAGACGGAGCTTATCTGTTTTTTCAGTAAAATTGTGTGTATTACACTTTCTCTTGCCCTTGATGGTAAATAATTGAAAGTAACTTCTGTTTACCTTTTTTTTTCGTTTTTACTATTGATAGGGACGCGCTTGACCACCATCTCATTTCACCTGATGGTAAGCGATGATGTGGTCGAAGATGGAGCACGCTTGCCTAGAAGTAACTTATTTACTCTTGAATTAAAGACTCCCAGTTTGTAGCTATTAGGAAACACAGACTCCGGCAGGGAATTCCACATGTATATAATATAATCTGCATGTATAAAGGTCGAAAATAATCCTATGTCCTGGATAGGACACAATAATTTTCAACGGATTTAGATGAAACCCGTTCATCTAAATGAGACGTGGGTTAACAGAAAGACAGAGCTATTCATTTTGTATTAGTTATTCAGACAGAGTAATTGTCGTATTGTAAGTAGAATGGAAGCGTGGATACAGATAAAGGTACAATGTGTCCTATTATTGTGTCTATAATATCATACACTACTGTAATTCTAAAAAGCACAATAAGTCGCTCAGTGTATTTTGATATTATTTAAAAAAATTATCTACACTGTGCTTGACTTTGTGTGTTCGTAAATGGCAACGCCTGTCTTTATTACGAAAAGATAAAGCGTATCTCTTTTGTTAATGAATAAAACAATATTCCACTTAACGTATTCAAATCAATCTATCATCATAATTATTATCTCCTACAGCCATGCAACACAGTGTACCAACACAAACATACCAACAAGCCAACATCTCGAATCAAACTCAATTTAAACAAGAAATCGAGCCAAAAACTTCCCGAACAAAAATCGCCGTGTTCTTATTACTTAACCCTCGTCTGCACGAGTTTAATGTCAGCCATTTTCCTTTGTAACCCTACACCAGAGTCGATGTCGGAATACCCGGGTAAGTTCGGAATACCCGGGTAAGTCCGGGAAACCGTCTCAGACGTAATCGCTTCTCATAGTTTTGATTTTCTTTGTAAGCCTGTCAAAAGTCTAGGTGAGATTTTTGAGCTCTATACTCATTTTCGTCGTTTTGTTTTTGTTTTTTTTTAAAGATTTTGTATTTCTTCCGGAGAGGCAATGTCTTTAAGAGTACCTAGGTGCATGGTCCTCACATATTACTAAATTTTTGTATACTTACCAAATATTGTAAAATATTTATTTGAAAAGAGTAACTATGGAGTGTCTTGTTCATTCTTCTCCATAAGAATCTACCTGTCCGAATGGACAGTAGAGTCACTTCAGAATTTTTAAATATTAATTTAAAATGTGAATGACGTTCAAAAGTGCCGTTTTATGGCCTAATTAGAATAAACGTTTTGACTTTGAGTCCAAATTAAAAGGGGGGCAGATTGGTATACTGTTTTGAATGTTTTGAAACTTAGCCGCATTCCAGGGTTGCGAAATTTGCTTGAAAGAGTCACCGCGGCGGAATACGTATGGGTTTTAGTCAGTCATAATCTGACACTTGCTTTCGCTCCGCCCAGAACGAGAGGAAACATTTGATCATTTCCCATATTTACAAAAAACCATTAGGTCTGGTCTTCAAAATTAATTACTATGACGGTGATTGTGATGGTCAGCCGGTCCATCCTGTGAAAGTTTAGGTGATGTTAACGAGAAATGACAGTTCCCTTCGCGGGCGTGAAGGGAACTGTCATCATCATCATCATCTGCCTAGCCTTTTCTCAACTATATTGGGGTCGGCTTCCAGTCAAACCAGATTTAGCTGAATACCAGTATTCTACTAAATTCGGTTGCCTACCAAACCTCCGAACCCATTAACTGGGTAACACGGCACTTCAGGGCGGGACTGGAGTCAGATTAACTGGCTTCTGACTATCCGTAACGACTGCCAAAGATCTACAAAATATGACAGCCGGGACCAACGGCTTAACGTGCTATCCGAGGTAGGGAACTGTCATTCTTACTAAAACTAAGGGTTGACAGCTCACTCTGCCTTAGTCTTAACGGTGAGTTTTCACATTCTAAAATAATAAATCAATAAATATAAATAAAATTCTTTCGTTACTTTTTTTTTTTTACTATACATAGTCACGCGTTTGACCACTATCTCACCTGATGGTAAGTGATAATGTGGTCGAAGATGGAGCACGCTTGCCTAGAAGTAACCTATTCACTCTTGACTTAAAAGACTCCCAGGTTGTAGCTATCAGGAAACACAGACTCCGGCAGGGAATTCCACTCCTTAGCTGTACGCATTATGAATGTGTTACCAAAACGTTTTGTGCGTATGGGTGGGATGTCCACCATGTACCGGTGGCGCATCGCCGTTCGTCTTGTGGTCCGATGATGGAACGGGCTTGGCGGAATTAAATTATGCAATTCCGACGCACATTTCCCAAAATGCAACCGGTAAAAAACCGACAGGCTAGCAAGTCGTCGTCGATGTTCAAGACTTGGAGCTTCGTACAACAACGCACAGCCGAAACTACGGGTTGTAGAAAGCTATAAATCTGGCTTGTAGGTTTCTTGGGAAGTGTAGAGAAGCACTAAGAGAGGAACTCCCCAAATTCCCACGGGAACGAGTAAAAACGGGATATGCGCGTACGAAGTCGCGGGCCTAAGCTATTAAACCTTAAACTATAAGGAACCAACCGAGAGTAAATATACAACACCACGCATGCTTCATAAAAGGATTGAATTGATATCCGTTTATTTTCTTAATAACTAAATGTTCTTGAATTAATCCTTTTCGTAAATATCTGCATTGCGTTGAAAATCTTATCGAGGCCATGATCTAATCCAGCAAACTTTGATTAAGAAAGCCAAGTGTCACTGTGCCAAACCGCGAATTATTTCAACTTACTTATATCTAATATCCTTCTTAGGATGTAGACAAAGTGATCAAACTTCTTTAACCCAGTAACTGAGTAACACGGTACCTCTTTGGAAAGACTGGTTTCAAATTTTCTGGCTTCTAACTAACTACCAGAAGCCGGTACCAAAACTTAACGTGGTTTCCGAGGGACGTAGACCTATCGGTATGTAGTGAGTCAATTCACTCATCCACCGACCAGCCTCGGCAAGCGTAGCTTAACCTAAAAATAGTCCTATTGTAATTTAGCCACGAGCTATCCTAATAGCTACAATCTGGGAGTCTTTAAGTCAAGAGTGAATAGGTTACTTCTTGATAAGCGTGCTCCATCTTCGCCCACATCAACGCTTTTTTTTTTTTAAGGATGGGAAATCATCAAATGACTCCTCCCGCTCTGGGTGAAGCAAGAGGGAGTGTCAGACTCTGACTGACTAAAACCCATCCGTGTTCCTCCTGGTGCCCTTTGCGTTCCAGGGCTACGGCACCTCTTTCGAACAGATTCCGCAGCCCCAGCAGGCACCTGCCCTAGCGGGCCCCGTCTTCCACGCTGACATCTCTATGAGGCGCGCTGGGACGCGCCGCCAACCCGGGCCTAGTTCTGATCAGACGGCGATCCTCCCACTGCTCGCCGTCCGCAGGCCCGCGCAGTAGGCGGCCGGGAATCGTCCTGCGACTCCCGACGCCCGGGGCGTCTTTTTCTGTTGCGGCGACTGGTACGTGAGGTTTTCCTCTCTCTCACACGTTCGGCCTCCTTCTTTGCTAGCATTTTGCTTCGCAGAAGGAGGTGATCGTTTCCCATGCCTCCTCGCTCCGGATCAATAAGCCTGGCTCTGGCTCATTTTTGTACACAAAATTTAAATAAAAACAGAATTTGTCAGTCATGCAGTGATAGGTGGTCGGTACCATTAACCAATGAATTAGGTTACTTCTAGGCAAGCGTGCTCCATCTTCGACCACATCATCGCTTACCAACAGGTGAGACAGTGGTCAAAAGTATGCCTATCAATAAAAATATATAAAATTCTTGCGTTACTGACAGACTTAGTGACCAACAGACAAAGCACAGCCGAAACTATTGATGGTAGAGAGCTGAAATTTGGCATGTAGGTTCCTTGGGGAATGTAGGGGAGCAATAAGAGAGGATTTCCCGAAATACTTACGGAAACGGGAAAAACGGGATATGCGCGTACGAAGTCGCGAGCAAAAGCTAGTTTTCATAATATTTAAAAAAAAAACCAGCCAAGTGCGAGTCGGACTCGTACACGAAGGATTCCGCGCCATAAATCCAAATTTTTATTAGTTGTTATAGCGGCAATAGAAATACAAAATCTTTGAAATTTTCAACTGTCTACCTTTATGGTTTTTAAGATACAGGCCGTTGACAGACAACCGGACAAACGGACGGACGGCCGGACGGACGGACAACGGAGGCTTGGTAATAGGGTTCCATTGGTTACCCTTTGGGTACGGAACCCTAAAAATAAAGCCACGAGCTCCTCATAACGAAACCAACACACTACAAATTAACTATTATAGCATATAATCAACTGCGATTGGGCTATTTCTAGTTCATTGTGGGCCACTCGAACAGCCATCGACTGACCCTTACATAGCCTGTATGTTATTGCCGTTGTTAACGACTGTCTATTGTCCATTGCTGCTTTAGTTGCCACTTAAATGGTCCTCTAGTTTGTTAATGAAGCAATGGACGGCGAATTGGACAATGTTTGGGTCAATTTAGGAGTTTGGTAGCAGGTTATAAGGAACAATATATTTACCTGTATAATTGATACGAGTACCTTACAAAACTAGTTTACATGCGTACACTTTAACGTAAGGTGCAGTGTACAGCCGCGGGGCACACAGTGTTATTGTTTTTTGTTAAAATTAAGTTTTATTTTATGCCTACATTGTTTGTATTCGTGTGTGCCAAATAAATTAGTTTCTTTCTTTTAAACATGTACCGGGAAAAAGCAGTCATCATCATCATCCGCCTAGCCTTTTCCCAACAATATTGGAGTCGGCTTCCAGTCAAGCCGGATTTAGCTGAATACCAGTATTTTACGTGAAGCGGCTGCCTACCAGACCTCCACAACCCATTAACTGGGTAACGTATACCGGGAAAAAGTAGTATTTTTTCTAATTCGGGGCATGGTTTAATGGTATTCCATATATGTAACCTTTGATCGCCATTGTCACTAATATGTGACAAACGAAAGCTTGCACTGTATTCCAACATCACAAATATGTGACAAAAATGCGAATTTGTGGCTTGGCGTTAAAAACATACAGAATATCATGTTAGTAGAACTATAAAGGTGGAAGAAGATTTTCTTTATCACATTTTAGTCATCTGCGTCTTCCGGTACGCGGTCGTCACTCCAGAACTTTTCGGCCCCATCGACCATCTGTTCTGCGAGCATTTGTTTCGGTTGTGCCACATTATTGCAAGTTTCTTGGAAACCCAATTAGAAAAATGATACTAAACCTTATAACCCAAACACAAACCAGACAACAACGCCAAAACTCTTCAAAACCTCACTTTTATCCCAAAAAAAACTCACCAAAAAATACAAAAGATACCTCGCTTCAAAGTCACACGTACTCCTCGGGATGCGGGTAACCATTAATCAATCCATCGTTAAGACGCTCCACGTTTTTCCGCCGCGACAAGGTTACGTCGAGAGGGTCTTGAGTTGTCCTAAAGTTTTATTAAGCGACGGCGACGTCGGAACAAGTTTTGGGTGTTAGTGTATAGAAAGAGGGATATGTGTTGATTGTTGTTTAAATATTGGTGTATGGAAGTTCCTGGTGAGGATAGGTTATCTTTGCTTATTTTTCGATGTTTATAGTTGAATGTTATATTTAAAAGAGCGAGGAGAAGCTCGTGGCTAGATAATAATAGCTGCACGGGTTGATCTTCTAGGTTAAGCAACGCTTGCCAAAGTTGGTCTGTGGATGGGTGACCATCTTAACAAGTTACACCAAGTTTCCTCCGTGCCTCGGAAATCACGTTAAGCCGTTGATCCCGGCTGTCATTTGTAAATCTTTGGCAATCGTTACAGACAGTCAGAAGCCAGTAAATCTGACTCCAGTCTTGCCCTGAAGTACCGTGTTACCCAGTTCATGGGTTGTGGAGGTCTGGTAGGCAGCCGCTCCACGTAAAATACTGGTATTCAGCTAAATCCGACTTGACTGGAAGCCAACACCAATATAGGTGAGAAAAGGCTAGGCAGATGATGATGTTATATTTACAAGAGTACTCAGTAATGCTCCGCTCCTATTGATCGTAGCGTGATGTTATACAACCTGCAATGGAATAAACGCAATACCTCTCAATATATCATCACGCTACATAATGAAATTCGTTTATTCAGGTCATTTACACCCATTTCAATACAATTAAAATCACACATAAATAAAAAAATTAAATCAAAATTCATAAATTAAATTAATTAATTAATTTAATTAATTACCTTAATTTAATAATTTAATTAATGAATTTAATTATTATTATTTTTTTCTTTGGGACACACATTTTGTCGAGTTATACGCACAGAAATGTATGGGGGAGACGATCTTTTCGCAATTTCAGGAAGATAACCTTTCTTCAAAATAAATGGGCTATCAAACAAAAAAAAAAAATAATTCGAACCAGTAGTTCCTGAGATAAGCGCCTTCAACCAAACAAACTTCGGCTTTATAACATTAGTATAGATAAGTTTTTTTCCGAGGTTTGCACCTGTGGTCCCAGTTACCGTGTATTTTTAACCGACTTCAAAAAAAGGAGGTGGTTCTGGATTCGGTTATTTTTTTTTTTTTATGTTTGTTACCTCATAGGTAACTCCGTCATTAATGAACCGATTTGAAAAAATTTTGTTTTTTCTGAAAGGGTATACTTCTCGATTGGTCCCATTGTCACCATGTCAGAATCTGGTCATAGGATCCCACGAAAATCGAGGGCAACCCTCAAATTTTATAGGCACATACCTACAATGTTTTTCATAAACTTTCTAACGCAATTCATATTTTTCGATGATAAAATCTAGCCAACTGGATATACAGTTTTTTTTTTCAGTTAAAATCAGTACTAGCTACTGAAACGCAACGGAGGGAACATACTCCCGTGACATATATAGCCTATGTGTTATTTTAGACTGTAATCTATGTCTGGCAAATTTCATGAAGATCCTTTCAGGCATTCTGGTGAGAAAGAGTAACAAACATCCATTCGTCCATTCTGACAAACTTTCGCATTATAATATTAGTAAGTTTATAAATACCGTTATAAAATTTAAAAAAAGTATAGTTTTATCTCTGTGTAGGTAATGTAATTTTGTACAAGTTTATTCGGCCATGCTTCAGAACATCAGATTTTTCCTTCCATAAATTCTTTACCAAAGAATTTCTTCTTTAAGGTGTTTCTGGGAAATTGAATTCAAACGCCCAAGCCCTACACATTTCAAGTTTCCTCCAGCTCTATAGATCTTTACAGAAAAGTGTGCATTCAGAAATCTTGTAGTTCCAACAAGAAATATTTCCAACATTTCTATTTTCTTCAAAGGGTCTACAACTTCTAACACTGAGACTTGAGAGTAAACTCAGTGGAAAATGGTGAGGTAAACCAATTTTGAAGAAGAAATCGTTGGAAATCAAGTTAAATGTCTGTGACATTATTATTATTAAGTTATTTTAAGTCTTTGGGTTATTTAAAGATATGTTTTAGAAAGAAAGATTAATGAAAATCAACCGACTGTATTAAATTAACCTGCAAATCAGTAATTATGTATGGGTTCCGTACCCGAAAGGTAACCAACGGAACCCTATTGCTAAGCCTCCGCTGTCAGTCTGTCCGTCAGTTCGTCTGTCCATCCATCCGTCTGTCCGTCCATCCGTCCGTCTGTCAGCGAGCTTATATCTCATGAACCTTAATAGGCATACGTTTGAAATTTTAACTGAGCGTGTATTTCTGTTTCCACTATTATATCATCATCATCTTACATCCCAATTATATTAGCGTCGTCTCCCAGTCAAAATGGATTCAGCTGAATACCAGTATTTTACGTGGAGCGACTGCCTACCAGACCTCCACAACCCATTAAATGGATAACATGGTATTTCCGCTCTAACAACAAATAATAAAAATACGATGGTACAGAACCTATGATGCGCGAATCCGACTCCCACTTGGCTGGATTTTTCAAATCTTTCTCAAAAGTTACAAAAGCCGGTTCACGAAACCTTCAACTAAATAAAGATTTCTATGGCAAAGTAGAAAGAATAAAAACTCCATGGTTACAAGTCCTATGTCGCAAGTATTGCTAGCCCCACACTACTAACTCTCAAAGAAACCTCCCATAAAGCCTAGATTCCTACGAATAAAAGGACATTTCACTGGTTCTTAAAAAGATATATCTACAGCAGTTAGCGCTTAAAACATTTACTGAGCTTCGAGATTAAGTTATAAATAACGCCTCGAAAAATTTAGAGAGAAATTTATAAAATGCAGCGGAATTTAGAAGCGGCAGCGCTTTTTTGCTTTATTTTACTACTTTTGCGTTTCGTTTTGTGTTCAGCGATTATGGGCTGTAAGGTTCTTTGGGTTAAGCTAGTGTTTTTGAAACTGGTGGTGGCTGTGATCAAGAATAGTTTTTCTTGGTAAGATGGAAACTGTTTTCGTCCTTCTAGTTGAGGTTATGGTGAGTATTAATTTGTATTGGTAGATACGGTAGTAGTGTTTTCCTGGCTGTTCTACTCATCATCATCTGCCTAGCCTTTTCCCAACTATATTTGGGTCGTCTTCCAGTCTAAACGAATTCAGTTGAATACCAGTATTTTACGTGGAGCGGCTGCCTAGCAGACCTCCATAACCCATCTACTAAACTTGGTTATTATGGTTTTTTTTTAACCAGAATATGTTTTTCTGCCTGCTACTATTTTCTATTTCTGGCAAAGCACTAGTTTATATTTATTTCTTAATAATTTATGGACCTTTGGAATTTTCCAGTTTCTTGAAAAAGATTTGATTAAAGTACGTAATATCAAAACGCTGAGTGCACAGTGCGAAAGATAATGTAGCTACAACATGGACATACAACATATTTTATTTATTTTATTTGGAAAACTTACAGCTAATTACAAGGCATGCTAACTTATTCTAATATAATGAAGGCCAATTACAAGTTCTCACTTACAGTAAAAACGAAAAAAAAAAGAAAAAAATAATAATAATAATAACCACAAGCAAGCATGTAATATGTACATCCGAAAAGAATTTCAATGTTTATCGAAAATTCATACAAAATACTCTGCAACGTAATTAAAAAAAACTGATAAGTGCGAGTCCGACTCAAACACGATATTTTTGTAAAAATAAATAGTTTTAATTATTACATTTATTGTTTGTGTCAAAAATAAAAAAATAATTTTCAACAAAAAAAAACGTGTAATTCAAATCGCTTCCGCCGGTCACTCGCTCCACTCACTTCAGTACTTGCAACGTCTTCCACACGTTCAGTTTGATTTATTTCAGTCATAATAACTAAAAGATATCTCTGCCTTATAAAGAGATTAACAACAACGCCTTTCTTTGGCTCTACCTTTTGCTTTCACATATTCTTTTTTAACAAAATCTTTTGTAATTTTCATAGAATATATTATTTCAAAAGATTTTTTTTTCATTTTTGTGTAGATCGGTCCTTAGTATCCTTTTGTGCTCTTTGATATTTCAAAACATCTAGAAAACCTCTAGAAGGTCGTCTGGTAGATATCGCTGTCAATGATAGGATCACTAGTATTATGTTTTTTCGCCGTATGGTATCGGTCGGTGCCGTATGGTAAAAGAATAATACCATCCCATCACTTCCCGTGGGTCTCGTAAGGGACTCGCCAAAGAATGGGCAGTAGCGTTCTCTGTAAAATTAACACTATACACTGCGATTGCCAACCCGCCTGCCAAGCGTGGTAATTATGGCTAAATCCCCCGCCTTTTGGCTAGGCCTATGTCCAGCAGTAGACGTCTATCAGCTAATATGATGATGATGATTAAATTTGTGTAATTAATTTTGGAGTAGGTACAACTTGGTGCTATCCGTCCGTCCATCTGCCTGTCTGTTAGCGGGCTGTATCTCATGAACCATATTACATAGGTAGATCCCATACAAGAAACGTGTTTTTTTTTTCGGTTCAGCTACGGAACTCTTCGCGTTTGAGTCGGACTTGCACTTAGCCGTTTTTTTGGAGTTACGTTGCAGAGTTAGTAGAATTGGCGAACACAAATTGCTTTCAATCCGCATTGAAAGCCTAAATATAGGCAGTCCTGATTAATAACAAAAGACAATCTAAAAGTCATCTCTATAGCCTGGTAATATAAGCAAAATCAATTCAACTTATTCGATGAACCAAAACCCAACACTACATCATTTCAAGTCGACACTATTATCACATCTATTCCCAGAAGCTTAAAGTATCTTATCGCACACCCTCATCCAGGTGACACTGTCCACATATTTGGTTTCAAAGTGATATAGGACAAGTCTGCAACTGAAAACTTTGTATCAGGTACTTACATCCAATTATGTATTGTACGACCTTGGTATTCAACCTCAGATGTGGGTCGAAATCAGGGATGTTATGAATATGTATATCTCGAATATGGATATAGGGATAAAATAATAACGGTTTTAGAAACGGTTACCGATATGTATTTATTTCGGATTATCCGTTAGTTTCGGATAGTTTCGGTTGCGGATACTAGATTGAAGTAAAATATAAACAAAAATAGTATGTAATCATTTGGTTTTATTTATAGGTTTTATCTAGTCTGGGTTATCATTTGGTGTTATAATCAGTGGCTAGATAATAACAGCCGCATGGGTCGATATTCAGTTAATGGGTTGTGGAGGTCTGGTAGGCAGCCGCTCCTCGTAAAATACTGGTATTCAGCTAATTCTAGCTTGACTGGAAGCCGACCCCAATATAGTTGGGAAAAGGCTAGGCAGATGATGATCCGTTAGTTTTGGATAGTTTCAGTTACGGATATTAGATTGAAGTAAAATATAGACACAAATAGTATGTATTAATTAGATTTTATATATAGGTTTTATCTAGTCTGGGTTATCATTTGGTATTACACTCAGTCATATAGGAAAGTAACGAAACATGCCATTTTATTTAGACTCCGCCCTTACACGAAACTATCCGAAACTTGTGAAACGGATACGGTTACTGACATTTTTATTTCGGATATCCGATAATTTCAGTTACGGTAACGGAGCTCCATAATTATCATCCCTGGTCGAAACGGGATTTAGATGGGCTATTGTATTTCACCTTGTCAATAAGTTACTTTATATTTTAGGGCTTAGACTGGAAATAAACCTAACCTAACCTCTTCAAAGTTAGAGTGAACAGGGTCCTTCTGGGTAATCTCGCTCCATCGTAGAATTTGTCTCTGTCATCTCTGAAATACAGTCAAGAGCAAACCCATCATTAATAATAATAATAATAATAATAACGATGAAAATTGTGGTTAAGTTTTTATTTTAGTTTGTCGAACAAAACTTTTAGATAACTACAAATTTTTAGGTTATTTCTAAGTATAGTACATATCTATTCTCTTGGCTTGGGAGGCGATGGAATTGCTTAAAATCTCTGCACTAAATGAGTCACTGACATTTTGACTGACATCATTGGTTAATATTTCTCCGTTTCCCCACTCCGCTGCCTCGCTCCGCGCAAATGGACAGGCGGGGGTGAAGTAGTGGAAAAAACTTTGTACTAAATCTACACACACGAAGTCTCGGGCTTAATGCTAGTCATACATACGACAGCAACATCTTACGCCCTTACTAAAAAGAGGGACAAAATAAACACAGTCTAGTAGATTCAACTTCTCACCATTCAAAAAAAATATAGGTCGACTTGGACCCTTTTTTCGAAGTCCGTATTTTCATTGAAAAGGGCCCGAATTACCACACGGGCCCAAAATGTTTTGAATGCAAGGAAACCGGTGTTTAACTAGGGTTGTTCGGAGACGTGTCCGTTATTGGGAAGTTGAATAGTTTGGTAAATAAATAGTGGGTACCATGGATGTTTTGGGCGATTTTTTTGGGCTGTAGCGGTATTTTTGCAGTTTTTGGTAGCGGAGTGATTTTAATTGTGTTTTTTTACGTACAAAGATCAAAGTTACTTTTCTTTCTTTCTTTAATTTGTTAAATTCTTCCGTTACTGATCAGTAACTGAGAGCGGCAACATACAGCCGAAACTACTGGTCGTAGATAGTTGAAATGTGGCATGTCCTTCAGAAGTACAGGGGAGCACTAACAGTAGTGAAATTCCTATGGGAACGGGAAAGAAACGTGATATGCGCGTACGAATTCGGGGGAAAAAGCTAGTGTTAATACAAATTGCGATTTGAGATATGAGACTGGTTGTCACGTTTGTCTTTTCTGACCATCCATATTTATTTATTCAAACTTTATATACAGGTAGTGCTACATAAGCGTAATTAACACAACAAGGCATTATCTACCAGTGTAACTTTGGTTTTGAAAGTCGATGTCTTAATATTAAATTAGCATTGTTTAAAACATTTTCCTTCAAAATACAACCTTTCTGGTTTAACAAATGCATGAATATCTCAGCCTTGACACCATAAAGAAGCTAGATCAACTGTCAAACCAAACATCTATGAAAGAAAAATAAAAGCCACATTGGCGCGAATCCAAGTTTTGTTCAACAACTGCATTTTATACTTTTTTCTTTTTATAAAAAACAAACCAAATACGATCTTTTATATGGCCGGTCATCTATAAAGAATAGCGTGACAGGCTTTGACATTTTTATCTTTAAAAGATAAAAAATTGAAAACGTGTCAGTCTGTCCTTTGAATTTTAGTTTTAATAAATGTGATAGGTCGTTTGTAAAAAATATGCTGTAATTAAGTACTTTTGCGCCTTCAGATTTGTGATCTATACTATTAATATATAAAGCTGAAGAGTTTGTTTGTTTGCTTGAACGTGATAATCTCAGGAAATCCTGTTCCGATTTGAAAAATTATTTCAGTGTTAGATAGCCCATTTATCGAGGAAGGCTATAGACTATATATTATCACATTAAGACCGATTGGAGCGGAGTAGTAATGAAAATTGACACAGACGAAGTCGCGCGGGTTAACTAGTTTTAAAATAAGAATCACGTCTAAACGGCTAGTCGTATTGTTTTTGGAAAAAATGTATGTTACGCAGGACAATTTTTTTAATAATTCGGTGTATGAAAATTTTGAGTTTTATTCGTTTAAAATATTTTAATTAATTTGTAATGTTATGTCTAACAATGACATGGAAACGACAATCGCACCAAAACCGCCGAGCGTATTTTAATGGAATTTACACTATCTCAAAGACAGTTTAACTAAGTATCTATTATTAGTATTAATAGGAACTCTGCGACCTCATCAAACCGAGCGACGGGTTCCACCATCGGACTTTTGAAAGTTTTATTTGTCGGGGGTTTTTTAAATTTATATTTTGTTTTTAACTTAATTTTCATTTCGTTGGTTAATATTCCTCATTCCCTTTCACTATAGTCTACAAGTATTCTACTAGTCAAGCCCTTTCATATGATACCCATATTGGGAGAGTTGTGAATAAATATGTAATCCACCATTTTGTAGCGGCGGCCATCCGCCATTTTGTAGCGAACCGATTTTCATGAAACATAGCTAAGAACACTCCTAATTAATTCACCTTTCAAATAAAAAAAAAAGAATCCCAAAATCGGTTCATCCGTTCGGGAGCTACGATGCCACAGCCAAACACACACACACAGACACGTCAAATTATAATATGCGCCGTTTTTGCGTCGGGGTTAAAAATTGATCTTTGTCCTTACATAGGTCAGTTATAAGGTCGGTGTTATGAAAGGTCAGACAATGTGATTGATTGTATCTAGACGATCAATTAATTACTGATCTACTAGCTATTGTTTAAAATTCAGAGGCGTTGTTTGCTAGCGAGAATTGCTTATTAATTCGGCTAGTAAATTCACTACTTGTGTTATTGAAACTAAATAATTTGTGGTTATCATGAACTCGTCATACGAAGCTGATTTTGGTTAGTATTTCTTGGAGATGACAATGCTATATTGAACCAATTTCAAATAGAAGACGGTTAAATTCAAACTCAAGAAATTTATTTCAAAGAATCCATTTACTTGAAGATGCTTTTGAATTGTCAAAAAGATGAAGCTAGTAATAAGATCTAAAGCGTATATCTTTATAGAGAAGAATTAACAGGAAACTTCACTCCACTCTTTGAAATCTATTCTCTACATATACTAATATATAAAGCTGAAGAGTTTGTTTGTTTGCTTGAACGCGCTAATCTCAGGAACTACTAGTCCGATTTGAAAAATATTTCATTATTAGATAGCCCATTTATCAAGGAAGGCTATAGGCTATATATCATCACGAGGAGGGAGCTCATAGGAGCGGAGCAGATGAATTTGCGCGCGTCGTCTAGTAGTATATATGTAAGATCTTCCCTACTCACCAATATAGAAGAAACTAATATAAGCGATACATTTTTCGCTCGAAGACATTCGAAAAGCTGTTCCACATTGATTTCCGGCAACGGAAGTAAGTTCGTATATCATCACGCTAAGACCAATAGGAGTGGAGCAGTAATGAAAATTGTGACGCAGACGAAGTTGCGCGGGTCAACTAGTCAGAAAATAAAATAAGGTTATCGAGTCAATTCTTAAATATTTATATTTTCTAGCTTTGCCCGCGATTTCGTACGCGCATTTTCTGTTTTTTTTTTTTCCCATTTCCGTAAGAATTTCGGGAAATCTTCTCTAAGTGTTCCTCTACACTCCCCAAGGAACCTACATGCCAATTTTCAACTTTCTACAACCAGTAGTTTCGGCTGTGCGTTGTCTGTCAGTCTATCCATCATTCAGTAACGGAAAAAAAATATATATTAGGATTTTTACGACTGAGATTCACCAACCGTCTTTAATCACGTAGTGTTTGCTTCCAGTATAACTGTATACCGCTAAATATCCGAAGTATCCTCTTCCCATATATGCAAGTTAGATTGTGCGGTGCAACGTTGAGACAGAAACCAAAATGCTGCTATACCACAATGCCCGAGACTTATTATTTGTGAAAAAAAAAATTTTCTCCGGATGAGAATGATTCTTTTTCTTATAACCAATTAATTAGGGTCAGCGCAGCGTATCTGAAAATAATGATAATCCCAAATATTCCCATGATTCCCGTAAAACCAGCAAACCTTTCCAAATAATTATCCCTAATTAAACAATAATAATTAAGATAACTAAACAACAAAAAGTAATTAGCATCCCATGCACAGTGCACTTGGATGTAAAAAGCTTTGCACCAATAAATGTATGAGACTGAATGTTCACGGTTCAGGGCGCCGGAGCGTGGGAAGTGATGGTATCTTGTGAATGGGACTCCTTGATTTTGTTTCGAGTGTTTGATATAAGTAGTCTGGTGGCGACGCTTTCTTTTGTGGTTTTGAAGACTTGGGGTTTGAAAAGTCGGAGTTTTGATATTCTTGTGGCGTTTACTTATTTAACTTCGTCTGTGCCACATTTTTGATTAATGCTCCGTTCCTATTGGCCATAGCGTGGTGCTTTACAGCCTATAGCCTTCCTCGATAAATAGGCTATCCAACACTTAAATAATTTTTCAATTCGAACCGGTAGTATAATATTAGTATAGGTTTTAAAATGTTTGCTACTTTGTAGGCAATGTTACAAATGTTTCTTTGTGATGCTAAATTGACGCTTGGGGGAGGCCTATGTTCAGCAGTATACGTATTTTGGCTAATATGATGATGATGAAGCCAAATTGCGTTTTACTATAGTTATATTAAAAGCATTTATTAAAAGGAAAATATTGGAATAGACAAGAAATAAATCTTCAATTTCTGAATGGTCAATTTAATCTGTTGAAATAACAATAATCTCTTATCTTTGTCTGTGTTTGTTTAATGCTTGTACCTATATAATGAAATTAATAAATTAGATACGTGTACGTTAGTCACGAAGTTTGACTGACTTAATTTACTGGGTTAACCGACCACGACGATTAAATATGGAATAAGATTATAGTTTTCATGCTTGTTTTTAAATAATAACATAATCTTTATTTGTACAATAAATTTGGCGATTTGACAGCTGCTTGTAGCTGTCAAATCAAAAATAAAATAAAATAATTAAGCAAAAATCGCCACCACCCACAACTTAGACCACACACGAAATAATTAGCCCATGCGAACGCACGCGTGATTGGTAGCAATCGTCGTCACAATTAGCGCAGCAACCGGTTGCTGACAAGTGTTGTGACGCGACCCTTTGATTGTTCAACGGGTAAGACAATTGGTGGTGCTACCCTATTGGAGACGGAATTGAGAATACGTGTCGGGTGTAACTTGGTGTAAGGGAGAATTTGGTGTGACGGTTTTGAAATTAAGATTGGTAGATAGCATCTTTCATCTTCCTGCCCTTATCCCATGTTACTTGGGTTCGGCGCAACACGTTTTATTCTTCCATTCTGTTCTATCAGTCATCACTCTATCACTAACTCCCTTTTCTTTCATATCGCTCCTCACACAATCCATCCATCTTTTCTTTGGCCTTCCTCTCCCTCTACCATCCACATTTATGTTCATAACTCTTCTAGTTATATGCGTTTCATCCCTCCTCTTTACATGACCATACCAAGACAAGCGATTCCCTTTTAACTTTTCCGTCACTGGCGCCACTTTTAAAGTGCCTCTAATGTACTCATTTCTCACTTTATCCACTCTCGTTACTCCACACATCCATCTCAACATTCTCATCTCCGCTACATGCAATCTATTTTCATCCGTCTTTTTCGCAGCCCAACATTCTGATCCATACATTACGACAGGTCTTATCACGGAGTTATATATTTTCCATTTTAATTTGATAATTGGTAGATAGCATCTTTATTTAACTTTTTTTGGGATCAATCAAAGGCCCGATTTATGCAAACATAAATACGAGTACTTTAAAATTATAAAAAATCAGGTTGTCCATACGTTTAGTCGAGTTATGCTAGCAAAAATTTATAGAACAGCAGATATTTTTGTTAGTACAACTAGGTGACCGGGCAGACGTTGTTTTGTCATATAAAAAATAGCCTATGACCTATTCTCAGACCTACCAAATATACCCAAAATAATTCATTAAAATCGGTTGAGCCGTTTCGGAAAACTTCAATAACAAACACCGTGACACGAGATTTTTATATTTATTTTGACACAAAACATTTCGTATCAGGTCCAAAATTAATTGACACAAATTTCAAAACCCAACTCACAAAACAAACAACTATGGATAGGTCTCTTAAAAAAAAATTAAAACACTACGTGTTTAAAAACAAATAATTATATCAGCATCATCTGCCTAACCTTTTTTCCCAACTAGATTGGGGTCAGCTTCCAGTCAAACCGGATTCAGCTGAATACCAGTATTTTACGTGGAGCGGCTGCCTACCAGACCTCCACAACCCATTAACAGGTACTTCTTGGCTAGGCTGGAGTCAGATTTACTGGCTTCTGACAATCCGTAACGACTGCCAAAGATCTACAAATGATAGCCGGGGCCAACGGCTTAACGTGCTTTCCGAGGCACGGAGGAAACTCGGTATGTTTAGATGGTCACCCATCCTCAGACCAACCAAATACAAAAAAAAAAAAAACAAATAATTAAATAAGCATAACATAATACATTCAGCCTACAACTACTGGGACACGGGACCCTCTCAATATGACCATAAGCCATAATTAAACAAATTATGAAAACACAAAACTCAACTTTGGCCATAATCTCCATTTTAAAAGAGGACACTGGTCCCAACTCACGAACCCAAAAGCGACCAAAATGTAACCCTAAACTACTGTTGTTCGTTATAAAAACGATCTGCGGTCACTGAAGTATCCCACGGGCTCGGGTTATAGGTATCTGTCCATGGGAAAATGGGTCTATGGTGTTAGGCACTTGTCTCACCGCCGGCGAGGAGCGATTAGCTATCGACTTTTTGCTCGCTGAGGAAAGGGACAAAATATAAAAATCTCGTGTGAGTAAAAGAGACACATGCATTTACAGTCGATAGCTGGCTGTTCATACAGCGAGTGGCTCTTACCACTAGTTGATCGCAGCGACAAGAGCTATCAAATTTATACTCGCTTAGCGTCACACGCTCGGCGATGCTCGCTTGGCAGTTAGAACTCACCAAACAGCGGTAATTTGCGTGCGGGCTGAGTATTGCGAGTGATTGCCCGTCACACAAAAGCACTCGCTGAAAGTCGAACGTCAAAACTATCGAAACTTTTCACTCGCTACTCGCGGCTCGCCAACTCGTTTCGAGTTTCAAGCTTTACTCGCTACTCGCTGATCGCTGGCGGTGAGACAAGCGCCTTGTGTACCATAACAAGAATGATGCGGTCTATTGGATGTCCTATGATGTTTTGTTCAATTTTCGTATTGAATTATTCAATGGGATTGATGAATTATTTAAGGATGATGAATTGTTTGTATTGTAGATAGTTTTTTTTTTTGTAGTAGTAGGTTCCGGGTTGAATACTTGATGTGAATGTTTTTGAAAGTCGTTTTTTTAAACGGAAATTTTCCGTTAAATGTGGCACATTGGCAAATGCGCGTCTCATCATCGTCATCTTCATCCACAGGCGGATCTCGCCCACTGAGTATAAGCCTCACTTTTCTTGTGCCAATCCTTCTAGCCCCAACCGCATCCGGGTTCTACCCGCGGTGGCAACACTGTCGTCTATCCGTCTCGCTGCCGGACGAACCAAACCTCATCTTCCAATCCTCGGACGCCACTCAGTCACCACTTTTCTCCACCTATCATCACCGCGCCTTACCAGTTGTTCTGCCTAGCTCCATTTTATTTCCGTAATACGTTTTCCAATGTCGATGTATGTTTTTTGAATGCGCGTTTGCTGCTTATCAATAGCCATTACTTGAGTTGTGTTTCCTATTTGTAACTCAATGACAATTGCTTTCTTAACACCTTGTATTGTACATGGAAATAATATTGTATATGTAATAACCCTATTATTATATTATTATATATACCCACCCTGTGATACCGTTGTTTTTCAACTCAACTTACAGTGATGGTAAATTTTGAAAGAACGTAACTCTGAATTTTACCGTCTAAATTTGCTAAAACGTAGCAAGTAAGGAAGATTATCTAAATACTCGTTTATTAGGCGTATGTCAAAAAGGTGTTAATTTACACACGTAAATTTCTGCCATGAGCCAAATTAAACCGGCTTAAAGATTCCAAAAATGATTGGATTTAAAATTCGTCATTCTAAGACTGTTTTACTCAGAACTCCAAATGCTTTAAAATTTAAACATCCCAAGAATTTCCAAGAGGAAATTATTCATCTCGGGAGCGGGGAAAGTTCCAAACTGGGGTCGGCAGAGTTCGAGGTGCTCCAACAATATTTATAGAAAATAAAATATAGACTTCGGAAGGCTGTGGTTAAGCGGTTTTTTGCAACTTTCCAAGTGTTTTTAGTTTTGAATACCTGAGAAGAACTTTGAGATTTTCAAGATTCTTAATTTTTATTTTTTGTGCGATTTTTTTTTTAAATATTTTATGAGAGAAAAGTGGTAGGGTAATGTTTTCCTTATTTTGTTTTTGTTGCGTACTTACGTACTTATGTTTTTGTCAGCGAAGTAAAATGTGACTGCATAACATATTTCTGTGTGTCGTAAAAAGACAGGATGCGTCTGATGTCTGTTTTGATGTACTTTATTTGTTTAGACTTTGTCAAGGAAAATAAAATTTAACGCTGCTTTTTACCAGAGATGTGGAGGATGCGTAGCGAGAAATGTGATAGTTTAGAACCAATAGAACATGTAGCTTGCTCTGAGCGAGGCTAAGTAAATGTAGCGATTCTATTGATTGCTAACAAACACATCTTTCGCAACGCATACCTCTTTTTTTTAAGGATGGGTAATCATCAAAATGACTCCTTCCGCTCTGGGTGGAGCGGAAGAGAGTGTCAGACTCTTACTGACTAAAACCCATCCGTGTTCCTCCTAATTCCCTTTGCGTTCCAGGGCCGCGGCGTCTCTTTCGAACGGATTCCGCACCCAACGCATACCTCTAGGATGACATTTGAAGATAAAATGGAAAACTTTTAAATACATATCAATCTGAGTTTACCCCACTGCTTGACAAAGGGCTATTTTCATATAGATAACTACTTTTTACTCGCGACTTTGTACGCTCATACCCCGTATTTTTCGATTCCCGTGGAAATTTCGAAAAATCCTCTCTTAGTGCTCCTGTACACTCCCTAAAGAAACTATGTGCCAAATTTAAGCTTCCTGCGACCAGTAGTTTAGGCTGTGTGTTGTCTGTCAGTCACTTAGTAACGGAAGAATTTCATATACATATTAGGATGAAATAACAATGATCATCCAGCTTATTTACTGCAGGTTTAAGGATAAATTAAAGAGTGAATAGGGAACATGCAATATTTCCATTTTTGCTTTAATTTTAAAGACCTCCATCTAGAATAGACCACCACATAAATAAGAAATGAAAACGCTTTAATTTATTGCCAAAATTGCGTTTTGAAACCGACAGTTTAAAAGGTTCGCTCGAAAACGGACGATGACGTCAATCATGTTTATCATTTATTAAGAATAATTGTCCTAACTCAAAGACATAAGGGTGCCTTTTCGTTGGCATAACAGCAGATACGTCACCAAACGCTGATTGTTGTTTTTAAATACGTTCCGTTTCACGTTACTTTAATTCATTATTTTTGTTATAAATCGATACTAATCAAAATAAAAACGTTGCAATGGTCTTTATTTTATACTTTTTTATCATTTTACTGACAAAATTCTCATAAATTCTGTATTTGCATCTTCCCTATCCAGCTATAAAATACTTAACTATGTGACGTGAGCAATGTTGTTTGCGTCACGTTTTCCGTAAATAATCTGCTCCTTTTGGTCGCAGCGTGATGTTATATAGCATATAGCCTTCCTCGATAGGCTAACAAAAGGTAAATTAATTTTTCAATTCGAACCCGTACTTCTTGAGATTAGCGCGTTCAACTTATCAAACAAACTCTTCAGTTTTATATATTAGTATCCCGTTTTTCCCGTTCCCGGGGGAAATTCGATAATTTCTCTTAGTGTTCCCCTACACTCCTGAAGGAACCTACATGCCCAGCTTCCTACGACCAGTAGTTTCGGTTATGCGTTATCTGTCAGTCACTCACTCACTCAGTAAAGGAAGTTGTTTTTTTATATTAAGATTTCCAATGACATGTTGTTAATTTTTTCAACTTAACAAACAAACTCTTCAATTTTATAATATTAGTTTCCCGTTCCCGGGGTAATTTCGAGAATTTCTCTTAGTTCCCCCCTACACTCCTGAAGGAACCTACATGCCCAGCTTCCTACGACCAGAAGTTTCGGTTATGTGTCAGTCAGTCACTCACTCACTCAGTTAAGGAAGTTTTTTTTTATATTAAGATTTCTAATGACAAGTTGTTATTTTTTTTAATCAAAGTAATGAAATGTTTGCTAGCAGACTGTAACTTGAGACGTAAAAAAGTCAGAGCTCAAAGTGAAACGCTGGACTCAAAATTTAAGGCCAACATTGTATGCACGAACACAATAATTAAACATTTGATGAAATATCTACCTATTACAGCATCGGCAGTCAGATTCAAAGTTACTAATTAATAAACAGAAATTATTTGACGATTGCAACAATTCATAGATAGGTACTAATTATCCGGAATTTGTATTATTTGAGTTTAATATCAATCGGCTTTTAATGAATGGCGAGTGAATATTAGCTGGCAATTGTTAATTTCGGCATAAAGTTACTGTTTTAACCCGCACAAATGGATGGTAATCTTCATGGATAATAAAATCTATTCGAGCGTGTGAAATTGATTTCAACTGCAGTTTGGTTATCCTGGGTTGAATGATGTGGTCGGGAAAACAGTGCTAGAAGCATCTGCCATTAATTGTTATACATCATCATCATATCAGCCGAAAGACGTCCACTGCTGGGCTTAGGCCTCCTGTGCATCTTGCATCCATCCATCGGCTAAATGCGACCCAATTCAACGTACTTACAAAATAAATATCAAGGCTTGGTTTGTATGCTAATTTGACGCAAACAAACGGATTCTCAGCCTTATTCGAATAAATTTTTTTTAATGATTCTGATGTAATGCGTTCTACGGTATTGAATTTAATTTTTTTAGACCAAATGGCGCAGTTCCACATATAAGGTTTAAGTAAATATTGACATGGCCAAGTACTTTACATATTTTTTTGTTTTTATGTTTACCGATTCGATGAATGCCAAGACACGTTTGCGGAGATTCCTAGTGACGCACTGACTACGGAAATAATTCATTTGTCATTTTAAATAAATAAAACCTAATCATAATGCTTGATTGTGTTGGCAAACAAATAGTTTGGAAGTTAATGATCTCTTTGAGAAGCTCATCCTGGGAAGTTCAGTAGTAGTGGTAGGGACTCCATTCTCCGCACTTAGACTCTCATTCGGTCCGTTGTGCGTGGTTATCCTAGCTACGTTAGCCAGCCTAGCTCCGCCCAGAAGCACAGAAGTTTCCTGGGAGTTTCAGGCTTCGCGGAGCGACCTCACCGTTCCGAGGATTTGTTGGCGTTGGGTAGCCACGGCCTCGCATTGGAGGATGACGTGGGCGGCTGATTCTTCGACGTCAAAGCAGCCCCTGCAGAGTGGGCTATCCGTGGCGCCGATGTTAAAGATATGTTTGTTCAGGAAGCAATGGCCCGTAATTGTCCCTATTATTGTTCTGAGGTTATGTCTACTAAGGCTGAGTAGTCGTTTTGTTAGTCGCGGATGTAAACTTGGCACTACCATTTTCGACTGTCAGCAGTCTGTAGCCCGTGACCATTTGGCCCTATCATAAAACCAGCGCTGTGTTATTTATTTTTAAATTTCGCAGCCTATGCTGAGATAGGGACCTTTTTGGCCTCGCACAAGACTATTGTAAAATGTTTATAGACTTAGTAATACTGTTAGTTTTAATTAAATCTAAATCTGTCTGTTTTGTGCGAGTCCCAAATAAACATTTTTCTTTCTTTCTTTCTTTATTTGTTCCGGGGTGTATGTACACCCCGGAACAAATGGCCCCGGAAAAAATATGTATGAGGAACATCAACACCTCATACAATTTTTTTTGCCACGTGAAGTTGCTGTTTCGGTTTGAGTGCCTGCTTTTCTACGGGATGCCATGTCTCATGTATTTGTATATATGTAGTGGCTAAATTATGAGACTCATGGGTCTATCTTCCGTGGAAGACGGGGCCCGCTAGGGCAGGTGCCTGCTGGGGCTGCGGAATCTGTTCGAAAGGGTACCGTAGCCTTGGAACACAAAGGGCACCAGGAGGAACACGGATGGGTTTTAGTCAGTAAGAGTCTGACACTCCCTCTTGCTTTACCCAGAGCGGGAGGAGCCATACTTAAAAAAAAAAAAATGGGTCTATCTTCCAGGTTAAGCAACACTTGCCGGGTTTAGGAGATGGCTGTGAACACATACCATAAAGCGAGTTGCCTGCTTGTTTTCTAACTAAAACATACATCAGCAAAAATCGCTCTGGTCCACCCATTCCATTCTAAAATAAATAAAAAACATGACTTGTTAAAATCATTTGACCACAGTGTAGTAGGAAATGACGATAACATTTGATGCAATAACATTTTTTTTGTATTGTCAACTATAGATAGAAATATTTGTGATACTGTGACGCACAACTAGAAGTGTTTTGATATCGCTTGACCACAGAATTTGCATTAAAAAGAAGGTCTGGCCTTGATGCCAACTATATACCTACTCGGAACTGCTTGAATTCTATGACTCATAGTGCTAAAATGACGAAAATGTCGTGAGGAAAGGTTTGAGAAGTCTAAAGGTCTCTTCACCACCTTAGGTTGACTGGAGAATACCTAAGCGCTCCTACGCACTGGCGGTCAGCCGAGGGGATGGCCAACCGCGCGGTTAGCCGCCTTTCCAGTTTAATATGCAACCGCCTATTTTTTAAATTTTTTTTTTGGGACAAGCTCTCCACACATTCCCAACCACTGCAACTCCTGAAAACCAGTATCAACTGTGGTGACCACTAGAAAAACGTCGAGCCAATGAAAGCCGTCGAGTCCCGGAGAAACAATTCATCAGTCTTGGATCCTGCAACGAAATTAATCAGAAGAGTACAGCGGAGGAGTAGGAAAAATATAATTTCCACTTCCCTCCGTATCAAGCAGGATCCGTATGCAACCGCTTGTCATTTTAATGGCAGTTAAGTGAATACAATCACTAGCGGTTGCATATCAAACTGAAAAAACCGCGGGGACGGCTGGCCGCTGTCCCCGCGGCCAACAGCTAGTGTGTAGGAGCGCTTAGGCATTGAGTCCGCTGTTACACCTTTGTAAATTCGCTTAACTTTATCTAAATTTAGTTGGAGTCGGCAAGACACGTCTTCTTCCAAATCTCACTACTAGATACTGCCCGCGACTTTGTACGCGCATGTGGCCGTATTTTCCCGTTCCCGTAAGAATCTCAAGATATTCTTAGGCTCAAGTCACACCGAGATGGCAGCAAAGCGGCGAGCAGTTTCAGTGTCATATAATTTTAAACTTTATCTTCATTAATATAACACATAGTATCGCTTGATCGCTTGAGAAACTTGAAACGGTCGCGCGGCCGCCTGCGACTCCGCGAGCACCCCGACGACTCCCGCGTTTATATGTGTTATAATAATGAAGATAAAGTTTAAAATTATATGACACTGAAACTGCTCGCCGCTTCGCTGCCATCTCGGTGTGATTTGAGCCTTGGTGCTCCCAAGAAGCCTGCATGCCAAATTTCATCTTTCTAAGACCAGAAGTTTAGGCTATGTGTTGTCTATCAGTTACTCAGACACTTATCAGTAACGGAAGAATTTCATATACTAGCTTCTGCCAGCGGCTTCGCCCGCGTGATCCCTAGGAAACATACTCTCGAGATGAAAAGTAGCCTATATGGCATTCTAGACTATAATCTACCCCTGTGCCAAATTTCATGAAGATTCTTTTCAGGCGTTCTGGCGTAATTGAGTAACAAACATCCATTGATTAACAATTTCCTCAAGTGGGTTCGATTTCCGCCTCAGGCTAAGTGGAATTTTTCAGTAGCAAGTACTGTAACCGTTCTCGCAATACAGGCGTGATTGTACATTTTGCGTAAAACTAAAATACTGCTAAAACGTTACCTAACAACCATGAACATAATCCCTTGTAAAACTAAAAATGCAATTAAAAATTCAAAAGCATAAACTTGAAAGGAGAAAGCGGAGATAAGCCAAACTTCCGGTTTGTGATATTGTTTTTCAAGTTGTTGGTAAGGTTGGCACCTCCTCTTCCTTCTTTAGGTTTTCGATGCAAAGATTTTACGGAATTAACTTGCTTTACGTCGCTTTGTGACGGTATAAGTAAAAGTGCTTGTGGATGAAATGGTTTTAGTGAAGAGGGAAAACGATTTTTTTCAAGCACTTACTTTTTAACACTTCTTTTTGTTAAGCAGTCTTTTTTTAGGGTTCCGTACCCAAAGGGTTACCAACGGAACCCTATTGCTAAGCCTCCGCTGTCCGTCTCCGTCTGTCTGTCAGCGGGCTGTATCTCAAGAACCGTAATAGGTAGACAGTTGAAATTTTCACTGATTATGTATTTCTATAGCCGCTATACCAACAAATAATAAAAATTAAGGTTTATGGTACGGAACCCTTCGTGTGCGAGTCCGACTCGCACTTGGCCGATTTTTAATCAAATGATTTCTTCCGCTCTGTATGAAAGGGAGTGTCAGACTCTAACCGCCTAAAACCCATCCCTGTTCTTAATGCCCTTTGCGTTTCAGGGCCGCAGTGAACGAACGAACAAATTCCGCAACCGTGGTACTCGTTAAGCAGTCTTGGTAGTAAATATCTCTAGTGCGATTTGATCATGATAATTCTCTATGCTAGGTTCAGGCACGTTTTGCAAATCTCTTAGCAGCTAAACTTAGGTGTCAGTAACTATTTCAAAACAAATGAATCGACAGTTTATTTGGCAATGTAATACAAATAATCGGTCTCTTTATTCATGGTCTAAATTCTTTGTTTAATCTCAGAGACTAAATTGACAAGTGAATATGGCAAACTTACATAGATTTTAATAGAATTGAAGTCAGTTTTGACATTTGAAGTTGTCAATTTAGTCTCCGAGATTAAAAAAAAACAGACATTAGCAAGGTAGTTTTATTTTGTTTCTTTGTATAAATTTTAACGGTAAAGCTGCTTTACGTGGATAAAGTTTGTTTTAATAATTTGACTATATTACGTAAATTATTATGCAATTTTTTTTTTTACTTTATATAGGCACGCGTTTGACCGCTATCTCACCTGATGGTAAGCGATGATGTGGTCGAAGATTGAGCACGCTTGCCTAGAAATAACCTATTCACTCTTGACTTAAAGACTCCCAGGTTGTAGCTATCAGGAAACACAGACTCTGGCAGGGAATTCCACTCTCTAGCTGTACGCATTATGAGTGATACAATGTCCAAATCAGTATTCATGGATTAATTTTATCAACAAACACACATATTGTTGCACATAGTTCTAAATCTAATGATATGTCATCAGCATCATTATAATTATCAGCCTAGAATGCACAGATCTGCTTTCTTTTCTGTGTGTTTCACATCCTAAGAGCCAAAACGTGTATCCAAAGGAATAGCAACAAAGTAAGCGTCAGAATAAATCTAAAGAAACCACGTGACATCTCTTTCAACGCTTTCTAAAGCATATTACACAAGAAAGAGACAAACATACTTCTTATCCTCTCCTTAATCTACTCTATAACCGTGGGAAGCCTGACGGACCATGAATTTCAATATTAATACAAGATTCTCTCTACCGGATAATGGTTTGTTTCATAAAAAATCTATTATAGATTCCCTGTTCTTGGCATTTTCCCAAGTCTGTTTGAGCTGCCCTTAAAAATGTTTTATCAATATTTTTGAATTTGTTTGTAGTAAAAATTGTAGTTGAGATTTTAGAGTCGATTTGCTATAAAATGTTGTATGTTGTAAAATAAAGGATTTTGATTTAATAGTTTGGTTTTCTTACTCCGTCTTTAGAATAGACAAATCGATCATTGTTAAATTCATAATTCATTATTGGATTTTTGTCAACCGATGTGCTAAATATATTTTAATAATCGTATATCAACATAGTTTCGTCTTAGAAATAGCGCTTATGCTAACATGATTTTGAGTCTAAATAACATAACCAGACTAACATACAATAAAGTAAGCAAATCTGAATATCAAAACATTTATGACAAAAGAAACAATTTTACTAAACTGAACATATTAACAAACATCAAAAACGAAAGTTGTATTGTTATTCCTCTAGAAGTTCTCAAAGAAAATAACAATAACACAATATTAGATAACAATTTAGATGAAACAATAAATGTAGCCTATAACGGTAGACAAGGAATTTAATCTGAAGATCTAAGGTTACGATTCGAAGAAGAATATTGAACTTAAAACGTTGTATGGATAAACAAAGAGAAGTAAATGATACACAAGCTTCTAATTTAACTGAAGTAACTAAAATAAAATTAACAGTAAAATGAAGACACGAATTTATTAGTCCGTGAAGTTAATAATAAAGAAAATTATGATCTCAATTACGGTAATAAAGTACCAATAGGTATATCTTTTAACCAAAAGACGTGGGAAGTGCACCCACTATTCGTTGCCAATTAGTTAGATACCTTGTTATTATATTATCCTCCTACCACTGTTTTTATATCTCTTCTATTTTCATCTAATCCCTTGTTGTTGGTTCGAGTAAAACGAAAATAGCTCAATCCTACCTAGGTGAACATTTTAACTTGTGAATAAGACTACTACAGTCCTCGTGCTACAGTCTCGATCGTTAGGAGGGTCTATAAGACAAACTTCTCCAAAACGAATCGTATGCCTAGCCTTATCCCAGCTTCATTGGAGTTGGCTTCCAATCGAACCAGATGCAGCCAAATGCCAGTAATTTACATAAAACAACTGACGTGTTAAACTATTATAATTTATTTATTAAATTCTCTCAAATCTTAGTTATGTAAAATATGTTTTCTCTTGTTACAGAACCAGTGGAAGAATGTCAGAGAACGTGCTGTCTTTCAAGGCAGATGCGTCGGATAATAAAGCGCGGTACACTTGTGAAGCCAAGAATGTGATGATCAGCAATACTTTGAAGGCTGAGATAGACCTAACTGTATTATGTGAGTATTTTTTATCTCCATCTTCTTTAGGGTCATCGTTCATCATCATAATCAATTCAGTTTAAAGATATCCACTTCTGGATTTAGGCTTTCCTCGTGTGTTGTCGAAACGACCAGTCCTGTGCATCCAGCCTTTACTAGGTCATCGGTCCACCTTGTGAGAGGTTTCCAAGGTATTGGGTCACCAAGAATAAATTATCACATATTAAACAAATAGGTAAAACCTATTTGGAAATGACTATTATTTCATAGAAACTCCTCATCACAAACTTAAATAAAAATCTCAAGACAATCAAAGACATTCAAAGTGAACTTAAACTTATAAGCTTACAAAATATTTGTCAGAATCCAATAAGAGGTACAGACACCGATCACATTTTGAATGGGAAAGCATCAAAGACCGAAATCCCTTCGGGAAATAAACAGGAACAACCTCAAAGCAATTAGATTGTATCACAAAGTAATAAATACAGAAAATGTACGAACAATAAGATTTTGTACTAAAAATATCCGACATTTTGCTGACTTGATTTTATTTTGTAAGTGGACTTAGTAGTAGGATTATTTGGAGTTATACTTTGTAATCAGTACTTTAATCGAAGAATTTTGAAACTAGCAATAACTTGAGACTGTAAATTGTGTAATTTTCAGGTATTTTCTTCTGTAGTTTATTTAGATTTTAATACCTTTATAATGGCTCTTAAATTTAAATTGAATATTCTCAATAACTTTGTAGGAATTCTTTAGTTAGATTTATTAAACTATGATTTCACCATTATTAGAAATTCGACTTTAATTCACTCACTTTTATTTTCACTGAACTCATTTTATTTTGCATTGAAGAATATTGTTTGAATTTTTACACCTTCAAATATAATATTAATTTCAGTCACCATCTTATTTGTCACACAACAACAAAAACCTTGACCCTTCTCGGTTTACCGCATCTTGCAGTGTCATTCCCCAATTTTCTCTTAATCCTACCAAAGGATACCAAATATCTACAACAAATAATATTATGTACGGAGTTACCCCAGTCCATCCCCTTAGAGCTACGAATCCTTTGATAATATAACTCTATCAGGTACGGGGTAGTCAAAAAGCACAGTCATTTCGATTGTATGTGGTGCAAGGGACGAATGAATTACTGTTTTGATATTGTTCTGATTTTTAGGGATGATACTTTCGTTTATTGTCATTTCTTATTTAATTTAAGTATTCGTTGTGTCATGTAAATTGTGTTAAGTGCCAGTATAATTTTTCATGAACTAGTTGATCAATGCTTCTTGTCATACGCCAGCATAGTCAACTATCACCTTTAATTTTATTGGTTTCCACTAGTTGAGTGAACCAGTAATTCAAGTAACACATTCTTATTCACTCGTATTAGCGTCAATTTAAAACCTTATTGGAAAAAGTTATGTAAGATTAGCAAAAATGGTCGATTTCAAGACAAAATCCATAAGGGATTTCTAATTTCTCTTGTGTTCCTATTTCCACCCTCCCGAAAATACTTTTAACTTGCTCCACATCTCAAACAGCTATCCCCTAAATCCTGCCTTATTGTTTATTTACAAAGAACAGTCAGGTAGTCAGGTGTAATCGGCCGACCGTGGAGAACCCAGTTTTTTTCTGTATGAAACACATTTGCTTGACTTGTCAATGACTTTTGATGTTGGAGATCGATTCGAAGATTTCTTACAAAATGATGTCCTTGGTTTAGAAATAATGGTATCGGAAAATGTTGTTTCTTATCATTTTTGGAGTGATGGGGTAAATTGTGCACTAGAAGATGGCATGGCAACCACTTTAGCAATTACACATTGGTCATTAAAATTTTTGCTATCTTCTTGCCCGTGTGAATATGAATTACTTTTATAGGTTCATTATTGTTTTCGACTTGACATGTTACGTTGCAAAAAATAATGGTATGTCGTGTTTTTATTAAGTCTAGTCTGTAGTCAGAATGTAATAAAAGTCTAATGTATAAGACTTAATTAAGTCAAAGTAATGAATAATGCATCAGAACATGGAGTTGATTATGAGATCGTCCATATACTCGTAAACATATTTTTTCACACTATGTTGCATGTTCTCATTAAAACTACGTGTTTTACGTCTTATTTTACTACCATACTAAGGTTTATATTCCAAAACATTTTTACTATACTTTTCTCTCCGCACTGACCAAAGTTTTGATAACCGACCGCAACATGATGAAAGCCCGCGGCTAAATCCACGCAGATTTAGGGATTACTATCTACTTATACCCAAACTAATTAGTGTTAATTGGCTTTTGCTTACCCCTTAAAAGATAAAGGCGTGAGTGATACTTAATTGACTTTTGGTGGCCTTGTTAAGCGTCGATTACGATACTAACAGCTGTATCGTAATCGGTCGATATACTAATGAATTAACAGGGGCAATTTATATTTATTGTCTTATGTAAGGTGCCTTCAGTAATATTAGAGTGAGATTGTCTATCATTAGGTATTCCTATTCAATTTATATTTAGGAATCCAATTTATTCTAGTTATTTGCTTTTCTATAAAGCCCTTATCATTCGTTTGGATGTAAGCTGATAGATTTAGAACGTCATTGTAAGACTATATTTTAGTAAGTTTTATTAAAAAAGTTTAAAATTTTAAAGGTAAAAACATAACCATTTTGTTTATTCTAAAGCCTGCATGTAAAGCCAAACTTATAGCTACGTTTGTTTTCCTTTTGCCTCTGTTAACTGGAAGTTACTCGTATATTATTTAAGCTTCTAGGGGTTGGCAACCATTTTGGTGCCGCTAACTATGTAAAAACTAGAGAGACTTACTCGGCATGCATTTTATATGAAACATGTTTAACTGCAAATATAATATTGAAAGATAAAGTGTAAGAATATATAATGTGTATAATGTGTATAATGTGTTGTCAGTTTCATAAAGGGTATTTATCAAAGGGATAAACAAAAGCAATTATTAGAAAATAGTGTAGTTTTTATAGCTTCGGAATTTAAGCCTAGCTTTAAAGCTTATAAAACTCTTTCATTTTATCTTTGAAATGGTTTGTTGCACTAGCAATATATCTATAAAACTTCATGTTAATGAAATCCAACGGGTTGCAGCGTTTAAATCAAGCACTTTTGAACTGCCAATCAGATTCCCCACACAGTCAAAACATGGAAACGTCAAGTTTTACCCTCATATCAAACAATGGTAATCGCCTCACGTTTTGCCAACTCCCTAAACGAAACAGCTCAATGATACAAGCATAAATCACAAACTCCCACAGCGACATTCAAATTTATTTGACATTTATTCGAAGAGCGCAAAGTTTTAATTTGTTCCGACTCCATTGACGCCCCCCAGAAGTTTGCCGAACGTATTTTTACGTTAAACTCTTACTTCTATCGTTTCCATTTCGGAATGTACACTAAAATTGGAATTTTCTTTTTTGAAATGTTATATTTTTAAGTGGTTTGTACTGAAAAGGTCGCTTGTAATATTTGGATTAACTTTAAGACCTGCTTGTAGTTCGGAACGATAATTTATTATTCATTGTTTTTGCTGTGTCAACCTTCAGGGTTTCGTTATTGGCTGTAATTATTATAGTAAAGTAAATGCCAATGTTTTATTTATTGTTGTAATAGCTTCTGCACGTGACTTTTTCCCGCATTAATAGTTTTCCCAAACATTGATTTCAAACAGAATATTGGTGTGATTAATGTAATCTATGTCCTGTTACAAGTCTATCTGAGTGTAATTGATTAAAACATCCAAATACATTTTTCATTCAGCTTTCATATTTAAAGTAGTAGTCGGTTTTTTCACTTTGAATATGCATGACTTAAACTCTGCGTTATTATATATAATTAATAGTTCACCTAATTCGAAGCTCTTAGTCACCCCTACCTCTCTCCCTTGTAATTTACTACAAAAGACATCAGATATATTTAAAAATTTTTCTTTCATTCCATTGTACTTAAACCATCTATTAGAATTTTATCAATTTTCAACCACCACAAAATTGCTCTTGAAATACGTATCTAGCCACTTTTTAAATTTAATTCAGGTTTGATACCGTGGGTGTCCTGTCACCCTTGAGACAACCTTAGAGAAAGATATAACTTAGTACACATATATTCATCAGTGTTCTGTTCGTACATTAGAACCTGACTTTTGCTAATGTCGATTAAATTGCATACATACTTTGTTCTAACTCAAGTTATTAGATAAATTCGTAAATTATGCAGCAGAGAATGAGAAAGAATCATAATTAAATGCTCGTTTTTTCGGACTAGTTAATTTTGGGGTCATTGACTGAAATAACTGAAGGTTGTGTACTGAATGAGGCAAGGATTAATATTATGAAAAGAAATGTGCAGATGTCTGTAGTTGGGTTTATTAAGATAACAAATTCATCTAGAAAAGTAGCTATGAATATGACAATTCAAATAGAACATGAAAATATGACACCTAATTTGTTTGTTAGCACTGCAGGTAATTCTAACTAATTAATGAAATTCTAATTACTGTATTTGCTTTTGGAATTCTGTTTGTTTGTTTGTTTAAATTAAATAATAATTTACCGAATTAAGTAAACAGAATACAGTATTTACATCAATTAATTATTTCTAATGACGATGATAGATCAAATTCACCTTAATCATATTACAAAAATACAAAAAATAACGCAATCATTTTTGCTTCACCGAAATAAAATACATCATTTGCTCATAAAAATTAAATCAATCTCCTAAATGAATCGGATTTCTATAGCAATTGATTTTACAGAGGCTTTCGACTCGCTACGCCAAAGTGCAGGCTTTCAAAATGTAATATATTTCGCATGATATCGCGGTTACGTGGCTTATACGATATTAGTGATGCATTAAATTACTACGCTTTAGAATTTGCTATCTAATTTATTCAGTGTCAGGCGCTGCTGTTAAAATTCAATGCATAATGAGACTATCTTTTGCAAACAAATTAACTAAGTCTTCACAATTTTCTGTTCTTTACTTGGCATTTTTCGTTTCACTTGGGGTAATTGTCTTAAGTTAGGGTTTAGTGAGGAGCTCGTGGCTAGATAATATACAGCCGCATGGGTCGATCTTCAAGGTTAAGCAAAGCTTGCCAAGGTTGGTCTGTGGATGGGTGACCATCTTAACATAGCGAGTTTCCTCCGTGACTCGGAAAGCACGTTAAGCCGTTGGTCCCGGCTGTCATTTGTAGATCTTTGACAGTCGTTACGGATAGTCAGAAGCCAGTTAATCTAACTCCAGGCTTGCCATGGAGTACCGTGTTAGATACCTAGTTAATGGGTTGTGGAGGTCTGGTAGGCAGCCGCTACGCATAAAATACTGGTCTTCAGCTAAATCCGGTTGACTGGAAGCTGACTCCAATATAGTTGGGAAAAGGCTAGGCAGATGATGATGATGAGGGTTTAGTCTGTCAGTGTTTCGTTTTTCAGTCTACTAATCTTGAAGTACGAGTACATCATCATCATCATTATGTATTAGGTATTAAGTTAGAAAGATTTAAGTATAATATAAGTTACGAGTACGTAGACTATCGCATTAGGTTAAAAAAACCTGTAATGACAGCTCTTTAAGATGAAATAAATAAATAATAATAAATTATCATCAGCCTTAATAGTAGTTCCACAGTGGAATTACAGTCTTTCTCGTTAAATTCTAAGGCTGGCCTTACTGATTTAACCTTTCCCACATCGTTTTTTGCTGTATCTATCTTGTCTATGTCAAGGGTTCTCATTATCTTAAAAATAATACTAATCCCACTTTTTCTCTTTCAGTTGCCCCATCACACGTCACCATCTCTGGACCTTCGGAAGCCAGGGTTGGTGATCCAGTGCCTCTGACCTGCAGTACAGCTCCGTCCAACCCTGCAGCTGATATCAAGTGGCTGGTACTTGGAAAACATCACAAGGAAGCGAGTAACAGAACTGTGATCTCTCCTGAAGGTAATATTTTTGTTATTTATGAGTTTTGAATAAGCATTTTTTTTTTTTTTTTACTATTAATAGGCACGCGCTTGACCACCATCTCACCTGATGGTAAGCGATGATGCGATGAGCATGCTTGTCTAGAAGTAACCTATTCACTCTTGACTTAAAGACTCTCAGGTTGTAGCTATCGGGAAACACAGACTCCGGCAGGGAATTCCACTCCTTAGCTGTACGCATTATGAACGTGAATTAGTATCGAAAGATCTTATTGAACAGAATACTTGATAATAGACTGAAGTACTTGATGCCTATATCTATTCCAAAGATGCATTTTTAATAAGTAAGTCTAACTAAAGGCACATGAGCCAGATAACCTTTTAGTATCACGTATCAAAACTAAAAATAAACAGACTCCATTCTAGTCGAAAGTATTTCTGGCGTTACAAACACCTAAAAACCGTAGACACAAAGTCAGCGGCGCGGCGAGCGGCGCGGCAAGTTACATTAAACATCTCTGCATTTGCCGCGCCGCGCGCCGCGCCGCTGAGTTCGTATCCGCGGCCTTAAAGTAATATTAAGTATTGACTTTTGACCTAATTTAGCTGTCTTTGAGTTGATTTTAAAGTAAAAACCTTGAACAATACCAATTTTCTTTGTGTCCAATGACCAACTTGCCAAAGAAAAACTTTTACCAGACAGATCATGCTAAATTGGCCAATATATAACTTCCAAAGAATCCTCATACACATAAGTAGTTTGGCAATGTCAACTGAAAATTGAACCGTATGTTCAAGGACTGCAGTTAGTGGTAACCCTGACCTAGATTCTGGAACAAGACCTCGACTGTACAAAGACGATCTGATTGAATCTATGAAGGTTGAAGTTGATAGAAAAGCCAATACAGCGGTTGATGATTTAAAATATGAAGCTGTTCAAGGCATTTTTCGTTTTGTACTAAGAAAAGTGTGAAGAACTTTTATGTTACCTAAATGCAAAATATTTTCTGTTATCAATTATGCATATTATTACTAAAATCTCTAATTATTAGTTCGTCAGATAGATTTCCTAAAAATGTTTGACACGTACTTCTTTTTTTTACGTAAACATGAAATCGTATACTCATGTGGCTGGTAAAATACGTATCGTACGACGGACTAATTACATTTTTCAGTTCATATTAGTCGACAAAATATTTGAGAAAGACGTTATGCGAATACGTATATTTAATAACAATTTGTTTGAGGTTCTTTTTTTAAGAATAAGAAGATGGAAAGTAACTTTCTGTAAAGAATGTAGCTTTTTTGTTTTTTTTTTATTTGTAATGGGCTTGCTCTTGACTCTAGTCTATGTCAGAGATGACAGAGACAAAGTCTACGATGGAGCGAGCCTACCCAGAAGGAGCCTGTTCACTCTAACTTTGAAGAGATTAGGGTTGTAGCTTTCGGAAACACAGCTCTTAGCTCTTACTAAAATACTTTCAAAAAAGTATTTGAATGAAAATATTTTTGTTGCCAGAGAGTTTTTACCCGGGCGTGAAGATAGATACGGTAGTAATATTATGTAATTCATGTCTTAGTCAAAAGATTATCTAGTCAGCGAGCTCGGTAGTGTGTTGAAAGTACTGAGTACCTGTAGTTCTAACATGTGGTAGCTTTTTTAAAGCACTGCTCTTGTTATAATTGACAGGCTCACGTTTGACCACAATCTTACCTGTTAGATTGGATAATGTGGTCGAGGTTGGAGCACGTTTGCCTAGAAGTAATTGATTCACCTTTGATTTAAAGGCCCCTAGGTTGTAGCTGTCAGGAAAAAAAGACTTGAGAAAGGAATTTTACTTCTTATTAATACTTTGATTGTGAATACACAATTAAGTATAATCCACTCTTTCTTGTTCTCTTCACTGTTTTTAATATTAAGTCTAATATTTTCGCCTCTTAAACATTAACGGTGAAACGTGGATTCATTACAGGTACTATTTCATCTATCCTTTCTAAAAATACAGGTCCTATGTTATGTATGTGTTTAACGTCTTCTATTTGTTCTTAGGTGGCTGGATCACGACCTCAAACATCACAGTGGTCGTGGAGCCTAACAAGCGGTCCATTGTCGTCGTCTGCCACGGAATCAACGGGCAGCTTACTGAAAACGTCGTTGCTACTCATACCATCAATGTTTTATGTAAGTATTTTAGTTTAAGTTGAATTTAAGGGTTCCAAATCGTCACATGAAAAAAAATATGCGTTTCTATATGCGTCGACTTGAGAGCCTCCTCCGTTTTTTCGTCGGTTAAAAAGAATCCTTACTGGCTATGACAATATACCGTTGAAAATTAAAGTATGTACTTAAGTACATACTTGAATTAAACCCAAGTCGACATTTTTTTTTTAAGTTTAAACTTAAAAAAAATCTGTCGAAATAAAGTAAAACCTCATTCAAAATGAAAAGACTTTAATATTTCAACGATTTACTATCTTTGTCAATTTTATTTTTCTTTTTAGGACTTTTTAATTCAGAACAACTGCCTTTTTTACGAAATATTTTTTTACAAAAACATCATTTGTCAAAAAAAGGGTTGTTGCACAAAAATAACAAGATATCAAATGACAGATTACTTTTTCTAAAACTATGTCCACCCGTCTCTAGAAATAAAAGATCTAAAGATTGTATTGACAACTTCATTTTACGATGTCAAATATTAAAAAAAAAATCTTTTAAAACAATAAGTTTGAAAAAGTGACGTTCAGTTCAGCCAAAATTAAACTGATCATAGGGTTAGTTTAAAAACTATTTAGCGAGTTCTGAGCTCAAGCAGGTTTATTTGAAAAATGTTATATAATGGTTATATACAACAACATGGTTATATAATATTCTAAAAAGATTAGAACAGAAATAATTCAAAATCTCCAAAAAATCCAATAATTATTATCAGTATCTAAGCAAGCATTTTTTTGTATATAAAACTCATTTGATTTATAAACTAAAGAATGAAAGAAAAATAAGTATTGAAATAAAACCTTGATATTTCAGTACAATTTCCGTGGTGGAAATAAAAGCTTTAACCAAAAAGAATGAGAAACGAGTATACATTTGTCTCAAAATCGTCATCTAATAGCACTTTTCAACCATAAATAGAAATCGAAAATTCCATTACATATAAAATACGATAATCCATGGCTTAAGTAAACACGAAAGATTTTCCATCAAAAACCTATTTGATTAGAGAGCTGTCATGAACAGAATCGGGCTCGAAGCATATTGATATGCACGAAAAATATATCGGGATATACCGTTAGGTTAACAAGATTTTCAGAACTTCTAATGCGAAATGTGTCAGCACCTTATTTATATGGGCTAAGTCGGCGGCCATCTTGAATTTAGTACGACGTATATTTTAAAATTGGAATGGAATGTAATGGAACTAAACGCTGTCTTTTGTTTTGTTTATCGTTATTTTAACGTTCAAGTTAGTCTTTTCAGGAAGTAAATCAGATACTAAATTTTGGAGGTGAGAATAGCAGTCACAACATGTAAAATACTGGTATTTAGCTGCATCTATTTACTCGGAAAACTTGAATATATAATATCAAAGGGTGGACAGTTGATAATAGGTACATTTAATTTATTTGTTCCTTATCAAAGTGAAATTTCCAACTAATAAAACTTAATAACTATCTGATTTAAAAGGGTGAAATCATTTGATTTGCATCTGTTTCTTCATTTATCGAGTAAAAAATTGGCCGTGGCAAGACCTTACCTTTTTTCTGGTGATGGGGTGGAAATCTTTTATGGATGTCCTACGCCCTAGGGTGGACGGAAGGGTCTGTCAAACAGACAGACACACGAGTTTTGTTTTTATTATGAACGTTTGAAACCCCAAAAAATAGAATCACAACTCATTGGTTCCGTAGGAGTTAAAAAGGTAAGGAAAAAATAACCCACGACCAATATAATCAAAATAAATAAAAATCTACCGTTACTGACTGATTGAGTGACAGACAGACAACGCACAGCCGAAACTACTGATCATGGAAAGCTGAAATTTGGCATGTAGGTTATTTGAGGAGTGTAGGGGAGCACTAAGATTTCCCTAAATTGCTACGGGAACGGGAAAAAACGGGTTATGCGCATACGAAATCGCGGGCAAAAGCTAGTCTGTACTAATCAAGCAACCAACACACTGCAATTTGACGTCTTCCGCCAACCCATATTACCTATTAGAATAATTCCTTTTAGAATTTGAAAAGCCCGGTTTCCCAGTATCAAAACTTTATTACCTGCCAGTACACAAACTCTAATTTTATATTTATTAACCATCGAATATTTCGTGGAATTACAACACGAAGCGAACTTGAAGAGCCAAGTAAAGGGAATAATTTATAACACAGCTCCTAGACTAAGGATTAACTGTCACTCCAGGAGCTGTCGTGAGCTCCTGGACTATTATGAACTGGAGTGGTGGAAAGTGGTGGTAAGCTTGGGGCTTACCACTTGTCAGGTTGTAGTGCGAAATGTATTCGTGGAAATTGTCTTTTGCAATATTTATTAGGAGTCTTAGTAACTGCCTCCGTGGTCGAGTGGTTTAGGCGTTTGCATTGTCACCCGATGGTCATGGGTTCGATTCTCACGGGAAGCATACTTTGTAAAGTTGTTTCCAGTTTGGCTAGGACATTGCAGGCTTGAATCACCTGATTGTTTTATTTTATTTTTATTTGTAATGGGTTTGCTCTTGACTCTAGTCTATGTCAGAGATGACAGAGACAAAGTCTTGTCTGATAAAAAGATGATTCCGTGCTTAGGATTACACGAATAAGTCGGTGGTCCCGGTCGTCAATAAACCATGTCAGAGGCCCTTGAGGCAGTTTAGAAACTCTGACACTAGGGTGTGTGGGGTCGTTAGAACTTACACGATATGAAGAAGAAGAATTAGGAGTAGTACAAATTTACCATATGATAGTCGCCAGATAGACTCGCAATAAAGTACCTTTCCTTAATATCCCTTTGTAAATATTCGAACATTACTAGAGAACGGAACGGATCACTAAAGAAGTCAATTCATATCAGCTTAAAGTCATTAATTCTGTTTTTGGGGTTCCGAATAAAATCATTATTTTTTTAATATGGGTGTCACTTTTGAGGGTCACACTAGATAATTAAAAAAAAAATATTTTTGACAATATCGTGTGACATATCAAATGAAAGGGCTTACTGTGAGGGTTTTGAAGTTGTTCAAGAAATTAGACGAAAAATGACCATCCCCCTTTATCTCTGAAAGTACTGAGCTTAAAATTTTGAAAATATGGAGATAATAGATCTTTACAATACTGTATTCAGCTGAATCTGGTTTGACTGGAAGCCGACCCCAATATAGTTTGGAAAAGGCTAGGCAGATGAGATCTTTACCTACAGGAAAACCTATAAGAAGTCTGTCAGACAATCCAAGATAGCATAATATTTTAAAGCTAGATAAGTAAGGTACC
Source organism: Lacanobia oleracea (assembly GCA_950371165.1). Lineage (NCBI taxonomy): Eukaryota > Metazoa > Arthropoda > Insecta > Lepidoptera > Noctuidae > Lacanobia > Lacanobia oleracea. The sequence goes on along the minus strand of OX493412.1, from coordinate 2,725,023 downwards.
TATTAATATATCACCTTAGAGGTGCTTTAAAAAAGGTTTATTAAACACCCTCGAACAGAACTAGATAATAGGATCCAAGGTTTTATTTCTGTCTCTTGATAAATCTCTTCTATTCTTCGATCTCACGCGGTGGTAAGCGATTAATTATGTCTACGATAAAATTAGCAAGCCCAAAAGATGTCTGTTCACTTTTACTTTGATTTCTGACAGGGTATAGAAAGAAAGAAAGAAAGAAAGAAAAAGCGTTTATAGCTATACAAAATCGCGAACAACCCCCATAAAACCCATAAACTTGCACCCCATAGAACCTTTCCATCACCCCCTTTAGACCACAATAATTACACCCCTCCCCACATATTTTCCGCCATTTTTCCCACACATGGTAACTTAATCAGGAGTCTATTTGACTTTATAATAACTCCCTCGACTCGAAACCCTTAGGAGACGTGACTCGAAAACATAGTGCTACTCACAACGTGTTGTGGCGTTATCTGGCACCACCCTGTATATTATATACAGGGAGCAGAGGACATATTTAGAAGTAGTGCTGTGACTTTTAAATATTAAGTTTTTGAGAGGGTTGTTGTAATGGTTGGGGGTGAAATAGTGTGCTAGATTTAAGATATTAAATATAACAGAACGATTACGAGGCATGGTTTTCGTTTGAAATATTCCATGCTAAGTAGCTTCTGCAGTTAATTTTATACTAGCTTCAACCCGACTAGCCTTTTGCCACGTATATTGAGGTCAGCTTCTAGTCTAAGAATAATTTTACATATCGATATTATATGAAACTTTTCCTTTACTGATAAGTGACTGACAGACAACGCACTGCCGATATCTTTATCCCGAGTTACGGGAAATCTTAGTGCTTCATTACATTCACCAAGGTACCTTCATGCCATATTTCAGCTTTCTCCAACCAGTAGTTTTGGCTTTGCGTTGTTTGTTAGTCACTAAGGTAGTCACCAATAACGTAAGAATTTTAATATTACATTGTTTAGGATGAATACCGTTAAACCATACAACCTTATGATATACCTGCAAAAGCTAATGAAATTCCCTCTCCATAAAAATCAACCATTAAAAAACAACTTAAAACGGAAAACTCTTCACTAAAATAATTGGAAATACCGCTCTACTTACTTCAGGAAACTGAAATATTTTGTAAAAATTCAACGGCCAACATTTCAGCGCGTTTCTTTTTCAGTAAATTTCTCCGTTTCATTTCGCCTAACACATGTAGGTACGAGTTTGAGGCATAAAATTCTTCCAATATTTTGTAGCGGCCATCTTTTTTCTGAATGCTGGAATTTTTGAATTATTGCTATTCAAGTTAGTGCAACGCGCTTGATATTAAGGATTTTCAGATTGTGGAATTTTGTGCTTACTTGCCTTTTCGTTTTTGTGTAGGAAGTTAGTCATCATCTGCCTAGCCTTTTCCTAACTATATAGGGGTCGGCTCCCAGTGAAACCGGATTCAGCTGAATACCAGTATTTTACGTGGAGCGGTTGCCTACCAGACCTCCACTATCCATTGACTGGGTAATACGGCAGTTCTTGGTAAGACTAGTGTCAGATTTACTGGCTTCTGAAAATCCGTAACGACTGCCAAAGATCTACAAATGACAGCCGGGACCAACGGCTTAGCGAGCTTTCCGAGGCACGGAGGAAACTCGTTATGTTAAGAAGGGCACCCATCCACAGACCAACCTTGGCAAGCGTTGCTTAACCTTGAAGATCGACCTGTGCGGCTGTTATTCTGTAGCCACGAGCTCCTCAGTGTAGGAAGATAGTATTGGAAGTTAAATGTAGAGTGTATTGGCAGATTTATAGTGTTTAGTAATTTATGTTTTTACTAATAAATGTTAAAGGAAGTTTTCACTGGTAGTGCCGTAATAAATATAATTTCTGCATGATCGTTTTGATTCTTGATTTTTTTTTAGGGTGTATTAATTTTTACACAAATTTGAGCAAATAAATATCCACCGTCCTTACTTCCTTTAAAAATATTTTTATGAGAAACACCAAATTTTTTTTTTTATGATATTTACGATGACAAGACTGTCTTTCACTGAAGCTAATTTTAATCTCGGTTACACGATTCCTTCGAGAAGAGCCGCGGAAACAGGTAGTATTTAACAACCCCTTAAGAACCTAGTACCCCATTCTAATTAAAACTCCATAACCCCACTCAATCCTACGACCATAAAAACTCAAATCAAAACTTGACCAGGGGTAATACAACAACCACACGAACCTACCCCTCCATCAGTTGTGGTCTTAACCCTTACGCACTCGTGGTAGCTAAGATTACCCTTTAAATCATTTCTAGTCGGGGGTTAGACCCCTTAGTACCCCTTGCGGTCAAGTAAGGGTGCTTTGTAAATCGTATGTGGTCGTAGACGATCTTTGGTATAGACTTTGTATTCGAAAATGGGGGTGGAAATGTTTTTGTGCTAACTTTGTTATTTATAGGCTTAATTTAATTTGCTGTTTAGAAAAAAAAAATAATAAACAAAAGTTGCGTTCGTTGGAGTTGGTGTTCTTTTGTTTCTACCTACCCACATGGGAATATCCTATGTCAAGAGTTGGTACTAAACTGATTTTATTTCCCCATTTGACTCCTGAAGTAACACAGAAAATTGTTCTTTACATAAAGATTATCGAAAGAAAAAAACTGAATGGAATTCAGCTGAATCCGGTTTGACTGAGAGCTGATCCCAATATAGTTGGGAAAAGGCTAGGCAGATGATGAGTTTTAGATTATCGAAAATCGTATGTTATGGTTGTAAAGTATTACGTTGAAAAAATATAGTTTGTTCGAAAGTCTTTGTGCTTCAACGATTTTTGCAATATGAATTTATGATGAGCCATAAATAGCCATAAGACGACACTGAAACGAGCCTTATATTCGTATGTATTTACATAAATATATGTAAAACTAGCTGACCCGTGCTCACTTCTTTGGGCGGTATTTTCGGGTTAATATACAGCCTATGACACTCACAAATATCGTGGCTTTCAATATTGGTAAAATAATAATATAAAAATCAATTCAGTAGATCCAGATATCGCTACAACCTCACAGATTTTACTTCTTTATAATACTAGTATAGATAAAGAAAGGAAACCGTACTATACACCTCTGCTTGTCCATTTTAAAAACATAGGCGTGATGATACAAAGAGTACGCTCCAAACATACAACTAACCAAAAACAACAAAACATTCCTTTGACCCATCGCCATAACAAACCCACTGATGCATGAAACAACCAAACCATGGAACACATCCAACTATATACAACATATTAAACATAAAATGATAAAACTATTGCTATATAAACAACGGACGGAACGTCCGGTTGTGCGAATTATCATAATATTTGCGGAACCGGAAACGCAGCTGACGTCACGGTCCCTGCCGCCGTTTTTGGGTTCAGTGGGGAAATTGCGTAATCCATTGTGGTAGTTTTGGATACATACATAATATATTGGGCTTTCCAAGGTGGGATTTGAGGATGATGAATTACTTTTGTTTTAGTTGAAAAGTTTACCTCGCACAACTGTGCAGGCTTTGTTTCAATATTGTTTGTGTATAATAAATTGTTTACATATTCCTTCTATATATTTAGGTTGTAAAGAATTAACTATATCTATATAATTAAATTAGGCATGGTCTATGGAGTCGGTTGTTAATCTGATGCATCCAAAGGTAAATTTTTGAATTACAACAATACTCAGGGTGCTATTTAGAGTGTCAAATGCCACATAAAGAGAAATATATAAAACACTGCCTTATAATTTCTAAGATTATTATACAAACAAATATTAAGGCAAAAGAAATGTCAACTAATTGTATTCATTCAAGATTCAACAAAAATAAACTTCAAACCAATCGATCCAAAAGCTTCTTTCCCTACGGAACCCTTGCCCGAAATTCATTACACCCAGTATTTTTTCCGTCGGCCTAACGCGATAAACCCTAGGTTGGATTAAACAGCTTTTTAAACTGCTCGCCGTGTCCCTTTCTCTCTAAGCGAATGTCGTTTTCCATCTCGTTCTGGCAACGGATTTATGCTGTCGTTTTTTTAGTGGTTTAAAGTTTGCGTACCAGGCTTTTGCGGGATGGGGGAAATGGAGGGAATGGGGGGAATGTGTGTTTGGTTTAAAATTGGGGAAAAAGTTGTAGGAATCTGCTTAGTATGTTTTGAATTACACGAAATGGTTCTGAAGTATGGTAACGGGCAATTTATGCGTCGTGCTTGTTGGCGTTTACTGTCTAAAATATATTTATTCACATTCAAATGTTTTTTGGCTAGTTAAAATACGTTGAAATAATTGATGCTTCAATAAAAGAAATATAATACGAATCTTTTTTTACAAAGCTATCCTTTTTAATCAAAAATATCCAACTTTCCAAAGCCTAGATTAAATAAAATACGATAGGCAAGATTTCTACCGCCGAAAATCTACCTTAAGGTCGACGTACAAAGGTCGACGACCTGTTTTATCTACTCCCAGTTGACATAGGAAAGCCTATGTCAATTTACCCCCTAGGCATCTAAATAAAATACCTTTTTGGCACATTTCAAAACACTGTTATTTCACGTTCGTCATTAACATAACACTAGTGTAGCTTTTGAATGTTTAATTCGGCAGCCATGTTGTATTCGGGGTCAGGTCGCGACGTCGAATGAAATGGCTGCGTTCAAATGCGAATGAATAGGTTCGCCTGGAGGTGTTTTGTTGTTTGATAAGCTGTTTTTGGCCTTGAGTCTTGTAAATGAATGGTTTATTTTTGTGTGTCGGGTGTTTAGGTTTTTAGGTCGTTATTCATCTGTGATGAGAACTGAGAAATGATGGAAGGACTGTGTGGAAGATTTTGGCTAAAAGGGAGTGATGACTAAGATGATGAGTAATAAAGAAGTATGTCATTATCATTATATCAGCCGAAAAACGTCCACTGCTGGACATAAGCCTTCCCCAAATGGGGGGGGGGGGGTTTGCCATAATCGCCACGCTTGGCAGGCGAGTTGGCGATCGCAGTGTATGGTGTTGAGTTTTACAGAGAGCTCTGCTGCCCATTTTCTGGCGAGTCCCTTAGTCGCCTCTTACGACACTCACGGGAAGTGATGGGATGGTATTATTCTTTTACGGCCATACGGCACCGGCCGACATCATACGGCCCAAAGTAGAAGAACGAAAAATAGGAGAAGTGTGTAAGCAGAAAAGATGTTGCCCCAACAACAAATATTTCAGGATAAGGGAAGGGGGACTAGACAAACAAGGGTTTAATTGTCAAAAAGTTCAAAATGTGAGGGATTAACTGGCTCTACTGAAACGTCACGTAATTCACATAAATGGTACTGAACAAATATTAAGATGGATTACATTTTCAGTTCTTAAAACGGGATGAAAAACGTAATAAAGCTTACTTTAAGGGTAAAACTTGTTTTTGATTTGGATGTCTGTCATTTGAACACCTTTGATAGCCGTTACTGCCTTTAGCCAGAAGATCTGACACCAGTCTCACCAAGACTACTAGGCTGGGAGGTCAAAGAGGCAGTTGCTTCATTTAAAACGCATGCCACGCCATAGACAGCTGTTGAACTGTATTCTGTTTTGTCTGTGGTGTGACCAGAGCCTCGTGGTAGGTTAATGTCCGGACCTGACATAGTTTGATATTGTAACAGGTTTTATTTAGTTTTTAGTTATTAAGTGGTTTCCTTTCAATTTTTTATGTTTGTGCTTCATTTCTGGCGGAATAAACGTATTTTCTTTTTTCTAATTTTCTTTCTAAAAGCTGGTATTAAGTTGCACCGTTTACACTGGAAACTGACCCAAACACTGGGAAAAGGCTCGGCAGTATCATGACCAAACAGCCTTAAAATGAATTGCACTAACCAAAATAACTTCGTTCATTTCTCGCTCATCTCCCAACAAGACCTCATCCTCTTGTTATTTTTAGTCTACGCCTACATTACATTACGGCCAGTATTTAGGCCGAATAATTGTAATTTAAATTAGTCCCCACTAATTGTATAAAGGAATGAGATCAAAAGGAATACAGAGTTCCTTTCTTAGCTATATTACAACATTAATAATTTCTTTTTTATTATGTCAACTAGACTGTGAAAACAAAGATGAAATAATTACTTTATTACTCTGTATTAGAAGACTGGTTTGTTTCGCTCTAGTTTTTTATACAAAAACAATTTTGCTGAGCTAGTTTGTTTTTTGAAACGACCAATTTTAATGGACAATAAGAAACCTTTGCTAGTTAGGACTTCACTATAGAGTAGCTTTCTAACAGTTTAAGTATTGTTGTGATTAGTTCAGTACTAGCTTCTCTCAGTGGCTTCGTCTGCGGGATCCCTAGGGAACATACTGAACATACCAGGTCATCGGTCCACCTTGTGGGAGTCCTTCTAACGTTGCGTCTTCCGACGGACGAACGGTTATTATTCTTTCACGCAAAAATTACTGTAATTCGATGAAAATAATGCGGAAATTTAGTTTAGACATCAGACTAGCCGAAAAGTTACGGGGGGGGGGAGATTAGCCGCGGGCAGACCCGCAGGTACCAACTAGTGAACAATAAAGAGTGAGCATTGCCTTTTCCATTGTTACTTAAGTATTTAGCAGTAACTGCCATAGACTTAAACCAGAAAAGTAATTCTAAACCATACCTTTTGACTAAGCAAATATAATTCACCTTCCGAAATTAGCTCAAAAGCCAGGTCTCTCAAGGTCCGCCCGTTGAACAAACATTCCTATACAAATCTCGGCGCTCATTCAAACATATGCCGAGCGTACTAGCCAACTTGTTATCTACCCTACATTAATCATTTCTTAAGGAGCTGGTGTAAAGAGTTGGGGGACAGCGGTTTTTGTTGAAATTAATTGGGGGATTGTTACTTTTAAATTTGGAGTTGAGGGATTGTGGTTTTGAGAAGTGTTATGATTAATACAAAAAAAATATGGTCTTGGTTAAAAAAACCTTGCACTTCCTCGATTCCATCGGTGACAGCGAAGAATATTGGGTGCATGTTTTAGGGTATCATGAACGAGATAGAAGGCTATCATTAATCTGAACGATCTACCGTACTTCATCCATCCAAAACGGTTTGCAAATTATGTAGAATAAATTCTGAAACACAGTGCACAAATAAAAATGATCCCACAATTTTTAAAGCCCATGAAATACTCCGCTTCATCCATTCCTTTACCCCACTGCCCAACAGATTAGCAGAATGTATCAGAGCCCACTGGCCAGCACAAACTCGAGACAGGGCCAGGAAACAGATTTACGTACGCTGATAACGGTTATCTTAATATGAGAGTAAAACTGGAGATTTGGCACTTGCCACGAGTGTGTTAATGATTTTAGTAGCCTGAATACTAAGTAAAATATTTTTTTTTATGTTTGTGTCTGCTGCAGCACTGTAGGTTCCAGAAAAAAATCGGCACAGTGTTATTTTAAGATATATTTTTTTAAACGAATTTTGTATAAGTTATATTATTGTTCTCATCATCATCTGCCTAGCCTTTTTCCCAACTACATTGGGGTCGGCTTCCAGTCAAGCCGGATTTAGTTGAATACCAGTATTTTACGTGGAGCGGCTGCCTACCAGACCTCCACAACCCATTCACTAGGTAACATAGTACTTCATGGCAAGACTGGAGTCAGATTTACTGGCATTTGACAATCCGTAACGACTGCCCACGATCTACAAATGACAGCCAGGATGGTCACCCATCTACAGACTAACCTTGGCAAGCGTTGCTTAACCTAGAAGATCAACCCGTGCGGCTGTTATTATCTAGCCACGAGCTCCTCTAAGTTAAGTCATTGTTGTATCATGTAATAAAGACTAATTTAAAGCCATTTTGTTTGTTTTGTAAATCATAACCATAGCCTGAAAATCGATCTAAGCATTATGTTGCTTGAAAAGTCTAAATCAACATCTAAGGGGGTCTGTAGCATGATTAGGTACTCCTCCATAGTAATCATACGCGTTTTTAGCATTTTCTTCCAAATCGAATACTTTAAAACATGTTTTCACTCAAATCAACATCATTTGTCTACTTTTCACTACAAAAATATGCTCTCAAAATGCATTCAGCTCTTCGCTTCAGACGAAAACTTAGACCTAACATTTTTAGGCCACTGCCAAGGTGACGATGCAAAAAACCTATTCACATGCTGTTTACTGACCCCCTTTTCTTGGGGGACTACGATAATACCCCCTTTTTGCCCGTGTTGTGTACATACAACGGTTTTTGTATACATTTGCGTTTTCATGCCGGGTTGAATAGATGGAAGTTTTTTGTAGCTATCTTATTTCATTAGGGGGCGTATTATAAGTTGTTTGGGGGATTCGGGTTATTGAGTTTTTGGTTTGAATGCATCATATTCATTGTGCGAATAGCTAAAGAGTGGAATTCCCTGGCAGAGTCTGTGTTTTCTGATAGCTGCAACCTGGTCTTTTAAGTCAAGAGTGAATAGGTTACTTCTAGGCAAGTGTGCTCCATCTTCGACCGCATCATCGCTTACCATCAGATGAGATAGTGGTGTAACGTGTGCCTTTCAATAGTGAAAAAAATAATTAATATAATGTCTCTAGTTAAACATTTATTTGAATTCTAGCTCCTTTATTGCACTAAGATATTTTACAAACGTGGTTTAAAGTATTCATAAAAATGGTGTACCTTCACTGAATAATCATTTTAATGTCAGCAGTCAAGAGCGAAGTGAACTATAACAGTCAGCATAAGCTAAACTTGACTACGTTTTGTATTAACAGTGAAAGGCCTTTTTTATTTCAATTAAGATAAAACGAAAAAAAAATATTTTTTTTTTTAAATTGGCCAGTCCTGAAACAGCAAGGTATTAAATAAAAAAGCAAATGTTTAATTCGCTTGAAATAACTCTATCAAGTTTATGTTCCTTTATCAAACAAACCAACAAAACAAACAAAATCTACATAAGCAGTAAACACACGCACACATAAAGACAAAAATACATCATCTAATCTCAGCACTAAAAAACTCCATCACTTAAATTAAATCGTTGTGTGCACAGCCTTATATGTAGGGTTGTCCTGTCCAGCACGTTTCCCTCATTAAAGTAATGAGACTGTGGACATCGCTAGAATTAATTGCTCAACTGTTAGCTCCCTGCGGTGACAACCCTAGCCAGGGCTGGCAGGCGTGTGCATGAAGATGCTGGGTGAGAATTGACTGTTTAAATGACTGTCAAAATGATTTTTTATTACGAGAAATAGTTTTTGCAGGTAATTTAAATGTTTACTTAATGTGTCAAAGTGTTTTGGCATTAGTTCTAAGATTTGAATTTATCATTTTCTATGCGAATAAAAAAAAATGTTAATGTTGTTCGTTTGAAAGCGTCGAAAACGTCAACTAATTTGATTTCTTGATTTGTAAGTGCTTTTTTGATGATTTTTTGTGTGATTTCATAAATGTTGATAGGACAAAGTCTGTTGCTAGATCATAATAACTTAAAATGTTCAGTCTTTTTAGCGCACTTAACCTAAAACTCCCGATAAACTGGCAGGTCTATTCGGTTTTAGAGAGTGACAACCCTAGCACCGTCCGTGCACAAGTGTGGCAATAATTGTTGCAGGACAGCCCTAAAATTTTGCCGTTTTAATGTACTTTGTTGTGCGTCCCTGTTCATATTTTACAGATAAAAAAAGCGTTGTATGGCCTTTTAAATGCTGTTTCTTATAGATTTTTTTTTACGATGGTCTGAGCTGTAAAGTTTTGGGATAAAGTGTGGTGTAAGCTTTATTTAAATAAGTCTTTATTTAAATAAGTAGTATTGCTGTGGTTGGTTTTATTCCTGTATTGTGTTAAATGTTACTCGTTTTTTTTTTATCATGAAAGCGGTGTGTATGTGTTCTGCAATCAACGTGTGTACGTAGTGAAATAATGAGAAACTACCAGATTTTTTGTTTTATCTATACTAATATATAGCTGAAGAGTTTGTTTGTTTGCTTGAATGCGCTAAGCTCAGGAACTACTGGTCCGATTTGAAAAATTATTTCAGTGTTAGATAGCCCATTTATCGAGGAAGGCTATAGGCTATATATCATCACGCTAAGAGCAATAGGAGCGGAGCAGATGAAGTAGCGCGGATTAACTAGCCCTTAATATACGTATTCAGGCAGTTTATAAAGAAAATAATACCATTTTATTACTTTAAATACTGACTAGCAGATTGTTATTTTTTTTTTAAACCAGTCAAGTGCGAGCCGGCCTCACACGCGAAGGGTTCCGTACCATAAACCTTAATTTTTATTATTTGTTGATACAAATACACAACCTGTGAAAATTTCAATTCTCTACCTATTACGGTACAATCCGCTGACAGAAAAATGGACGGACGGACGGACAGTGGAGGCTTAGTAATAGGGTTCCGTTGGTTACCCTTTGGGTACGGAACCCTAAAAAATGAATTTAGAATCTGCTGATAGACCACAATCTCACCTGATGGAAAGGGATGATGTGGTCGAAGATGGAGCACGCTTGCCTAGAAGTAACTGTATTCACTCTTGACTTAAAGACCCACAAGTTATAGCTATCAGAAACACAGACTATACACAAATATTTCATCCAAACCCGTTAATGTGACAAACAACCAGACAGAAAGACTTTTTTTCATATTTATAATATTTAAGTACAGATAAAGCTCATTTTAATCAAAATGAAACTAAACGGCTAGTCGTATTTTTTTGAAAAAAATATACGGTACTTTAGACTATTTTTTTAATAATTTGATATTTGAAATTTTGAGTTTTATTCGTTTCACATAGTGTATGTCTAAAACGGACATAAAAACGACCATCAGACCAAAACCGCCAAGCTTATTTTAATGGAATTTGCACTAAAAACATCTCAAATTCAATTTAACTATCTACTTTTTAATATACGGCTATTTTTCTAAAGTCATAGAATAATAAGGAAAGAACAAAAAACTACTGAAGTTTGGGTCGCGCGGGTGTGGAACGAGTGCATGTTTTATTCCTCCAAGGTCACTGGCGTATGTCGTCGTCTTAATTATCGCTACTAACATTAAACCTGTACTGAAAATGATGAAAATTTATCAATATCAATGTACAGCCCATCCGTCATATTGTGATTCTCTCGGGATAACCCTGTTATCGCAATGATTAATGGCGGAGATAACATGACAGGGTAGCGGGTTTGATGCCCGATTGAAGCTGTGAAGACGGTTCATGGGGGACGGTGATTGTTGTAGCATAATGCTGGTTCTTTTTTATGGGATGAGTTGAGATTAAAGAATCTTGTGAAGATTATGATAAGAAAAATGTTTTCTTTTTTTTGTGGTGCAATAAAACTGATTTAAACTAAGATTTTAAAGAGGTTAACTTGGTGTTTATAAGGTTTAATCTCAGAATTTAAATACTATCAGAACTATACTGTTGATAATATTTCAAACAAATTTGGTGCAGCATTATGCACCAATTTAGTTTTTTGTTGTTTATCATACCACAGTTCCTTTAGAATAGGCTAGCTGAGATGATATTGTTACCTTCTGTCTTAGTAATACTACCTTAATTTCTTATTAATACTTTGGTAAATTTGATATGGTATAATATTTGATATGGTATAATATTTGATATGGTATAATATTTGAAATGGTATAATATTTGATATGGTATAATATTTGATATGGTATAATATTTGATATGGTATAATATTTGATATGGTATAATATTTGATATGGTATAATATTTGATATGGTATAATATTTGATATGGTATAATATGCCGCCGCCATTTGAAAAAAATCAACGGAGCAAATCTACATCACAACAAAAAGAACCGCAACGCCATCTATCGACGAATTCTTACGTTGAAATCCTGCATCGCGCAAGCAGAGTTTACCGTTCGATTTGAACATATACATCAGCTTGAAGATTAACTATCGGGCAGTAGCCCGCCAGGCACAACAGCCGCCTTGTGGAAGGATCCTCCCTTTTCAATGGAGGCATGCGGGACTTTACTCTCTGTTCCGCAGTCCTTTCAAAACAAAAACAAAAAATAACAATTTTATACCAGCAATCTATCAACGCTACTAGCCAATTTAAGAAGACATATTTTACAATTCTTATAATATGTGGGTGTATATATCACCTCTGCCTACCTCTCTTGTACATAATAGCGAGATGTCACATCAAAATCTTTCAATTCCCGCACCTCCATCCAAATCAGACCGTACATAAAATAGCCGGAGAAACTAGTTTGAATATAAATGACGGTATTACTTAGTAAAATCATGTCGCGAGTAACATATTCAAGTCAGAATAGCAAACGCATTAGTTGGTATTGAAGCAAATATACAAAATATACTATATGAGTAGCTATGTAGCTATTGAAGGGTACTCTTGTGGATGGAGTGGGAAGTTTCCATCTGCACAAAACGTTTTGGAAAAAAAAACTTTCAGTGTGCGTACAGATAAGGAATGGAATTCTCTGCTAGAAAGCTGAAGTAGATTAGTACCTGTTATATGTATATAAATAGGGGGTGACATTGCATAACATAATCAGATTATAATGTTCCTACTGCTGGGACACAGGCCTCTCAGTGAGAGGGATTGGGCCGTAATCCACCACGCGGGCCCAGTGCGGGTTGGTAACTGTCACATGTCTTCGAATTTTTGGTTCTAGGACATGCCGGTATCCTCAAGATGTATTCCTTCCCCGTTTTGAGAGCAGTGGTGATGAAATATTTTACACAAAGTAAGGCCTGTGACCTACGACTTACAACTCATAAGTCGCAGCCATTACCACGGGGCCACCACTGCCCACTACGGGGGCGACATTATCTTTCCAAATATATAAAAATCCGTTACTGACTAATTGAGCGACTGACAGAGAACACAGAGCCGAAGCTACTGGCTTCCCTACACTCCGCAGGGGAGCACTATAAGGAAGGATTTTCCAATATTCTTACGGGAACGGGATATGCGCATACGAAGTCACGGGCGACGGCCTTTTAAACTTAATATTAAAAATAGTAAAGCGAACAAGAGAGAGTGAGTGAGTTATACTTTCATAATGCGTACAGCTAAAGAGTGGAATTCTCTGCCGGAGTCTGTTTCCTGATAGCTACAACCTGAGTGGTCTTTAAGTCAAGAGTGAATAGGTTACTTCTTGGTAAGCGTGGTCCATTGTCGACCACATCATCGCTTTCCATCAGGTGAGATTGTGGTCAAACTCGAGCCTAACAATGTGGTCCATAGAGACACTTTTTATGTGGATTTTCATCATACAAAAAATTCCGAAAACAGTGCCTTTATTTTGTCAATGGTGTTCCTAAATTCATTAAAACTCTGCTGCTTGAAAATCGTTGCTTGTCGATCTGCTTGTGACAATCAATACTTGTTCCTTCTGTGTATGAAAAGATGTTCATGACATCTACAGGAACACCAATATAAACCCAAATGGTATATCCAAATTATCGTCCAACGCCATCAAAATCAGTCCTTCAGTTTCCAATCATCAAAAAAAACATACACTCAAACTAAACGGCCAACGGGCCAAGCGTACACTTCCTCAATCCTATCTAACGACATACATATTACTTATACATATACATCAGTCGCATATCTGTATGTAAAAACAGTAATCATCCAGGAATGCAGTTACGTACGTTTTGTAAGATTTCTTGCTTATTTCTTAACAGTTAAAACGCATTTATGATGGTTTAAGTCGTGTTATGTAATAGTAATGGGATTGTGGGTTATTAAGTGGATGAAGATTTATATTTTAAGAGGGATATTACAATTTTTCTTGGATATGAGCGTTTGACTCGAACTTTGATGTGTGATTATGGTTTGGATGTAGCCACAATTAAAAAGAAATATATGGCTTTAAATATATATTTCAATTTGTATACATAAATTAGTAAAAACCTTGTTTCTGCTTAGGCATCTATTGATGCTTTGTTACATCGAAGATTTAATAATTTAATCATTAATCAAAATATTTATGGTACAACTGTATTTTCTACTTTGGAATGTTTAATTCAATTTATTATGTTTCATACAAGTAATACACCAAAAATAATTCCGTAAAACAGAAAGTTAAGTTTTCTTCCGAAATTAAATCTCAAATCTCAAATTATTTGTTGCAATCCATAACGAACACATACTGGTGGAAAAACGAATGAATATATACAATTATAGACCCTGTCGGGCACAGCAAAATTATTTTCTCTATGAAAATATAATCCAAATTCAAACAAACAGTAACTAATAACTAAGGTTACTATGTTAACCAACTTGAAAAAAAACTAACTATACGAGTAAATCTCGGGAAACACGGTCTGTAGCTTTAGGCAACTCCAAGCACTCGATTTAAAGGCATTCTTACCATAAGATAAGAAGAAAATAAGGCAGTTATAGCTGTAAAAGCACAAGAGTCTCTGTCTTTAGCAGTGATAGTTGCTGTCGTAAGTCTAAAATGTATCGAATTGACAAGCGCTACCGAGATGTCACCAAGTCTTACCATAAACCAACCATAAGGCGCCTAAGGTGAATAAATGCGCAGTAACAGTCACATACATTTATTGACTTTCGTGATATAAAAAACGGGTTATCTAAAAAGGAATATTAGGGAAAGCTCAATTAACTCTATTGCAAGTTTATCTGGAGCCTCGTCATCATCATTATATCAGCCGAAAGACGTCCACAGCTGGACATAGGCCTCCCTCAAGCGTCGCCACAACGACCGGTCCTGCGCGTCTCGCATCCATCGGCTACCCGCGATCTTCACCAGGTCATCGGTCCACCTTGTGGGAGGCCTTCCAATGTTGCATTGGAAGCTGTTGGCGCCTGCTATAGAAGAATGTCACTTTGTCCGGACAGGCCATTTGTAATTTTTTTTTTTAATTTGAATATAAAATTTTATTTTATCGTGTTTGATATCTAGCTCATTCAGATTATTTTTTTATTTACCTTCGTCAAATTCTTTTTGCACGTGATCAAATCTTTCGAAAATACCACTGCATTTAATTTATTTTTCATTATAATTTTACAGACGTAGCCAATTCCGAATAATTCAGACAAATCACATTTCAACCTAGACTTTAATCCTTTTCGAACGTGTTCATAATAATAATCTTCACAAATTGCTACTGCATTCAAAATTAAAGTCTCATAATAAAATATATTCAAAAATTACTTTTTGAAATTCGAGGTCAAAGAACTCTGAAGACTAAATTACAGAATAGTTCTATACAACGAGCGAAAACATGCGCACTCACACAAATGCCGGTCTAAGAATGAATGACAACACGATTTGACAATCACTGTCAAATCGTGTTGTCATTCATTCTTAGTTCGGGTTTGGGACTGATCGTAAGTCCGTAGGTGCAGAAAACGCCCGCAGCTAAATAAAGCCGAAGCTACTGACTTCAGGCTTAAAGAGTAGACCCCTGGTCCTCAAAATGTGAGGACTATGTAGGTCGTTATATTAATGGTACGTTTCACTTTTGTCTGGCAGTTTTTAGTACTTCACGATACTTACCCAAATGCCCTTACTTTGGTATTGTTCAAAAAATCGATGAGCTCCTTAAAGTTCTAAGTTGATTTGCACTATAACTGACAAATGCTTGCACTGTCTGGACAGGTCCACTTAAATCTGTATGGTCCTTTTATCGAAAAATCACCTCAGACACTAACATAAATATTTCTCATTATAATTTGATGATAACATTTGTGTCTATGGATTGAAATATGAGTTTCCATAAACTCCCCAAGAAATCTACAAGCCAAATGTCAGCTTTCTACGACCAGCAGTTTCGGCTGTTGTCAGTCAGTCACTCAGTCAATCAGTCAGAAACGGGAGAATTTTAAACATTAGGATTTATGTGTGCGTGCGTTCTCGTTCCTTGTATAGAGTTGTTTTTCTATACCGGAGTAGTCTGTGTTACTCTGTGTGAAAAGACCGAAAGTCCTCAATGTCACCTGTTTTATTCCGTCAGTTTTCTTGTTAATACAGAGTATCGTGAAAGAGCTTACGAGCGCGAGCAAATTAGGATAGCGAGTTTTTGTGAGTGGTTGGAAACATACGGGGGTGAAGTTTGTGCCGGCAAGTCGAGTTTTGTAAGCGTTTTTGTTTTGTTTCTGCTTTTAGAGAGTCATTTGCCTAGCTTTTTCCCATGTGCGTTGCGTTCGGTTTGCAATGCAACAGATTTCAGCTGAATAGCTTTATTTTACTTGGTTGCCTGAAGCCAAAATTATCTTACCGACCCAGTTACTGAGTGACCCCATGGGCTGACCCGACTCATAATTGGTTAATTCGCTTGATTGATTAAGAGTCAGGCATACTTTCGGTTAAATGCGAGTACCTATAAAATATTTGTTTAGTAACATATATTTATAGGTACTCCAAAGGAAACATCGAACTAAATGTAGATTAAAAACTCAAGTGTCAGTTTCTAAAAGCTGCAATTGAAAATTAAAGACCGCTGTAAAAAATCTCATGTTGGAAGTTGTCTTAACTAGTTTATGTAAACTCTTGCAATCAAAACTCTAATTCACATTACATTTGATTACTGCCTGCCATAAATAATAAGCTTAAACAAACACAAAAGTTGTCCCAGTTTAAAATCCAAGGTCACCTCAATCTTCCCACGGGTCTGCCCCAACTTTCCTCCCCTATATCCCTCCAAGGTTGTCGCATGAATCCTGATTGCACTGAGCACGTGACAGGAATACCTCCGTAACCGTTATCTGATACGGCGAACGGTTATTTATTGGATAAATCTCTAGTTATTTCGGCTGGTTGTCTCCGAAGTTCGGAGGTTTTCGGCTTTATTCGGGAGATTTTTGTATTGGAGACGAAAGATTGTGTTTTTTTTTTATTTTTTCTAAGGCTCGTGTTTAATTAATTCGGTTTGATTCAGGAGTTTTTGAATTTGGAATAGAAAGATTGTGGGCTCGCATTCGACCATAATCTCTTCTGCGGGTTTAAAAAGGCCACTTTAGCAGAATCAAAAAGAAAATCACGCTACCCGTCACTGTCAAATTTCCCCAATCAACCTTGAACCTAATGCGTTTGATATAAAGATAAAAATGAAATTTGACAGACTGTTGCTTGATTGATATTATGGTTCTAATATGATTCTCCTAAAGTGACCTTTTTAGCCGCAATGGAAAACGAAGATGTGGTCGAAGATGGAGCACGCTTGCCTTTTATTGATAGGCTGTCGTTTGGCCACATTTTCCCCTGATGAATAGCGATGATCTCGTGGCTAAATAATAACCGCCGCACGGGTCGATCTTAAAGGTTAAGCAACGCTTGCCAAGGTTGGTCTGTGGATGGGTGACCATCTTAACATACCGAGTTTCCTCCGTGCCTCGGAAAGCACGTTAAGCCGTTGGTCCCGGCTGTCATTTGTAGATCTTTGGCAGTCGTTACGGATTGTCAGAAGCCAGTAAATCTAACTCCAGTCTTGCCAAGAAGTACCGTGTTACCCAGTTAATGGGTTGCGGAGGTCCGGTAGGCAGCCGCTCCACGTAAAACACTGGTATTCAGCTGAATCCGGTTTGACTGGAAGCCGACCCCAATATAGTTGGGACAAGGCTAGGCAGATGAATAGCGATGATCTGGTCGACAATGCGACACGTGCACACCATCGCGTAGCACGGGGCCGCGGTGCCACAATCTGTTTAGTCGTCTTAAAACGGCCGCCCACGTCATTTATCCAATGACTACGACACAATTATAAAAAAAATATATTTATGAACACTTGAATTATTAAAAAAAAATATTATTAATTTTAATGACGCATTACGTAGTTTGAGACATCCAGGAGC
Source organism: Lacanobia oleracea (assembly GCA_950371165.1). Taxonomy (NCBI): domain Eukaryota; kingdom Metazoa; phylum Arthropoda; class Insecta; order Lepidoptera; family Noctuidae; genus Lacanobia; species Lacanobia oleracea. Next base: position 2,707,147 of record OX493412.1, on the reverse strand, counting down.
GAGCGCAGTCCAAACCTTGTGTTCTAATGATGCGCGGAATGGAACGGCGTCATTTTTTTCATAATTCAAATGCTTATTGTTAATTATTATTTTACCAATTATCTTGTAGAATTATTAAAAAAAATCGCGCCTAGAGGTAGTTTATGTCGGATACATTAAGTGGGCCGCATTTTTAAAAGGACTAAAATTGCACTGTGTATAACATTAGTATGTTGACGTGTTGTCAATATGTTGTCCGAGGCGTGTTTTTTATACAAATTGAAATACTTGCTTACAAATTTAAAATCTGCAACCCCGTACTACGCGACGGTGCGGAGTGCGGTGATAATGTTCTAAGTAATGCGTCTGGTTGGGTTCGAACTCACCATCTTCATTTCCGTTTGGTAACGTCTACAAAATTTTGACATTTATATAGTTCTGGTGAAAATATCAAATATTTGTAGACCACACGGAAACGTCACCATTTTCCTCAAACTAATAAACTCCGTGAAGCTCACAGTATAATTACGATGTTATACAAACACGTACATGGTATCCAATTAGTGACAACCCTAAACTAGGGCTGTACCCATTATTTTAATCACCACTCCGTGACTAGACCCTTCCTTATAATTTATAATTGTAAGGGTAGTTACCGACTCGCGACTAAGTTGGTGCAGGAAAATATTTTTAATTTTGGCAGTGTCATAAAAAAAAAACAAAAAAAAATAAGATACCTAGTTGTTTTTTTTTGTAATTTTCTGTAAGTTTAAGTGATACCCAAACTGTATCTATACTAATATATAAAGCTGGAGAGATTGTTTGTTTGTTTGTTAACTTGAACGCTCTAATCTCAGGAACTACAGGTCCGATTTGAAAAATTCTTTCAGTGTTAGATAGCCCATTTATCGAGGAAGGCTATAGGCTATATATAATCATGTTAAGATCAATAGGAGCGGAGCAATTATGAAAATTGCCACGCAGACGAAGTTGCGTGGGTCAACTAGTTTATTTTATAAAACGACTATATTTTATCTATACAATAATGTACCTATACTTTTACTATTTTAGAAAAAAATATATTGTCGACTTCATAAAAACACCCAATACAAATTCGTAAAATAATACACTACACCGTTTTTTCAATATCGAAAACATGTATGTGTGTGTGTGTAGTCTTTTTAACCCAAAGGACGACTGGTAGAGAATGCCTTGCTGCATTTAGTCCGCCCATGTACCACCATTGTACATAAAGCTTAAATAAATATACAAATAAATAAAAGTATTACTAATTAAAAAAAAAATCGTACGACTTAATCGCAAAATCGCAAGTATACAACACACTGCCTACTTACTCCTAGCCTGTCATTTTACATTGATAAATAATTAATGATTATTAACTACTTAATTTAGGCAAAGGAGAAAGCCTAATGAAAGAGATCCTCCGTTAATTGTGTTTTCGATCTCAGGGTTAAGTTAAACGAATGAGGTCTGTGTTTTGATGGGTGACCACTCAAGCGGTAAGTTCGGGGTCTTTAATTTGCGTAATTTGAAACCGAAGATAATTAGTGGGTAATGGAGTAAAATAGAGATAATTTCGATCGAAAGCATACTGCCGGTCGATTCTGTAAACATGTCGAAGTGAAGGCTTGGGTGAAGTGATCACGAAGTGAGCTGTCAAACTATACAAACAAGATGGAATGACAGCTCACTTGTCGTTCACTTCACCTGAGTGATCACCGTGAGATGTCGACCGAATAGACCGGCTGGTTTTGTGTTGAGACGAAATGGGGAAAATATTAGTATTTTGCTTGTACGACCAATTCGCTGCAATTCTGTCGATTTTAATTCTAAAACTTAGCCAAGCCACGTAACCAAGTTTAAGTTGGATACCGACTTCATCTTTCGAATGTGTCATATTAAATATATTGATAGCAGAACATTTTTTATTATTATAGAAAAACTATAAGAGTTTCTTGTTCTTTTACTACAAAACCCATGTCAAATGATTTTATCTCAGTTGCATTTTACGTTAGCAAAACAAAACGCGTTTTACTAACAATTTTTTTAATATGAAAAATTTTTTTGTTTTTTTTTTTTTTTTTTTTTTTTTTTTTTAATTTATTTACAAGTGGTGGCAATAATTAATTTGCTTAAACACCGCCACCCACTTTGGTAACCCATCGCGGTATAGAAAACGTTGGGCAACCGCTCTAATTTCTCCCTCTCTTGTTTCAGATCCCCCAACAGCTCCCATGATCACTGGCTATGTCCCTGGCACCACCCTCTCCGCCGGAACCGTTCAGAGGCTGTCCTGCCTCTCTTCAGGAGGCAACCCTCTGGCGACTCTTACGTGGTTTAAGAATGATAAGAAGGTAAGTCCTATTTCTTCTCTTATACGGGCATCATCATTTTTCTGCCCTTATCCCATGTTACTTAGGGTCGGCGCAACACGTTTTTTTCTTACATTCTGTCCTATCAGCCGTCACGCTATCACTAACTTCTTTTTCTTTCATATCGCTCCTCACACAATGCATGTAGTGAATCTAACTTTTGAATGGCCCATTTAGCGAGGAAGACTATAGGCGAAATAACATCACGCTGCGACCAATAGGAGCGAAGTAATAATGAAAATGTGATGCAGGCGAGGTTATTGTTACTATTTCTGCTCCTGAGGCTCTTCAAATTGATAAACTCATTTGGTAGCAGGAGCCAGTTAGATGATTCTGAGCTTCATCTCTGGATTATAATAATATGATCATGAAGTAACGTACCACTCTGTATTTCCATCGCTTTGGCATTCGTTATATTAACAGTTTTGGACCTAAATACTCATACATTTTCGTTTTCATATCGGCCCGGTTCGGAAGCTCTCATTGTTTCACTATTAAGAATAGTTTATCCGACTGGAACGGATTGATATCGATACTCGAATGAATTGTATCAATTGGCATAAGTCTCTCTGTTGTTGAAAATATTTTAATAGGAGTTGATGGAATCAACAGTCTTAAGTTTTTGCAAAAAAAAAGTAACGTATCTAATATTTTTGTTGGGGTGTGACATCCCCGTGGCTCAGAAATCTGATCTCTCTTCGGTCGTGTTGGGATTGCCGTCCAATTCGAAAATGATAAGGACCAAAGAGTGCACATGTGATTTGCTCACACACTAGTGAGAGAGCAGTGAGCTAGTGAGTTAGAGTATTCTATTCTATTCTAGTGCACTTTAATATCTTCTGCTTTCTCGCTACACTAGTGCTCTTGGTATCTCAGATGACGCTGGCCGAAATTCGGTCGGGAGAATTACATTTATTGTGTAGGGCCAAGCTCAGTCGTCCACCTTCAAAATTCTAACATACCTCTTCTATTTCAGATCCATTCAGTAACAAAAACAACGGAGCGGTCAGTGTCAGCCGAGATCTCGATTCTCACCAATGTGACTGACAACCAGGCTCAGTACCGGTGTGAAGCCACCAACAGTGCTACTGAGATACCGCTGTTTGAAACCGTCACACTAAATGTTTATTGTAAGTATTCATTTCTTGCGTTAATTTTTTTAGGAACACTACGACTGTACTTAAATAATTATGGAACAAACCCTGATTCATCATCATCATCATCGTATCAGCCGAAAGACCACTGCTGGACATAGGCCTCCCCCAAGCGTCACCATAACTACCGGTCCTGCGCGTCTCGCATCCATCGGCTACCCGCAACCTTCACCTGGTCATCGGTTCACCTTGTGGGAGGCCGCGCCAACGTTGCGTTTTCCGGTACGCGGTCGCCACTCCAAAACTTTTCGGCCCCATCAACCATCTGTTCTGCGAGCAATGTACCCTGCTCACTGCCACTATAGTTAGGCGATCTTTCAGGCTAAGTTGGTAACCTTGGTTCTCTTGCGGATATCATCATTCCTGATTCGATCACGCAAAGAAACTCCAAGCATTGTCCTCTCCATTGCCTTTGAGTGACTTTAAGCCTTCTGATGAGGCCCATTGTGAGCAACCACGTTTCAGTTCCATATGTCATCACTGGCAACACGTACTGGTTAGGATACCCTGATTAGGTCTACAATAATAAAATACACATACTTTCATAAACGATAACTAAAGCCGTTTTTGAATGGAGATAAGCATAAAGTACAGAACGCCACATTCTCAAATTATAGACGATTTTTTTCCTGTTTATTGCGTTCATACATCTACCACCCTATTCTGTTAACATCTTGAAGTGAACTGTCATTCCGTCTTTTTTGTATTGTTGACAGCAAGCTTCGTGATTACTTAACCGCAAAGTAAGTGCAAGTGTGTACGGCAATATTTTTACAGAATCGTACTACAAGGCAACTTGCTTGAAAACAACAAAATGTGCCGATTATATATCACGATCGCTGTTGTAATTCGTTTAACCATCGGGCCGTGGGGCCCGAAACGGCTGGTTGACACTTCCCGTGATCCAAAAGCTGGCTTTTACTTTGGACAGAGATTAAGTATTGCCATTCAACGTGGCAATGCCGCCAGTCTATTGGGCACATTACCAGCTGACAGCGTTGAGGGCGAATTTATTGTAGTTTATTGTTAGTCTATTGTATTTGTTAATTCTATTTATTATTATTTTACATTTATTACATGATTAAAGTTCTTCATTGCTTATTCAAAACGTAACAGAAGATGAATTAACTAGAGAACATACCGTAAGGGATATTAGAAAACATATTATGTTAGTCCTGACTATTCAAGAGTATTCGTATCTTGTGTTTGCATAGGACCGTCTAAAGATTACAGCTGATTTTGTACTCCCACAAATTGGGGAAAAGCTGACTTTGACTAACATATTATCATAAGTAGTGGAAACTTCGCTAACTACGTAGTTCGAAGTTTTTGAGTACTGTAGGTACGTAAATTCTGTTCCATGTTTGATGAATTTCCTGATGTATTAAACAAGAACTAATTTTATTTTGAGCTGAGTTTCTTGGAAGTACACGTGTTGTTACTATAAAAGAAGATATTAATAAATCATCCGCAACAATTATTTCGTTATATCCAGATAGTTGTTCTGGGTCTGGCTTTTTGTGTATGTAATTTTGTGTGCATGTATACAAGAGAAATTCCTAGTCTGGGGCAACGTTTTTAAAATTAAAAATCTTACTACTCTATCGCAGGTATGCTGGATGAAATTTACTTAAAAATAACTGTTTCTTTGTGCTCTTCTCTCTGTATATCATATAGCTCTGCATTTCATTGATAGTCTCGCATTTGACCACAATATTACCTGATGAAAAGCGATGATGTGGTCGAAGATGGAGCACGTTTGCCTAGAAGCAACTTATTTTACTCTTGGTTTAAAGACTCCCAGGTTGTAGCTATCAGGAAACACAGACTCCTTAGCTATACGCAAAACATATAATTAAAACAACTTTTGTTCAACAGTCGCCCCTGAAGCTGTGAAAGTACGAGTGGAACCAGAGGAACTGAAGGTGGGAATTGAAGCCACGCTCTTCTGTGATGCTGCCAGCAGTAACCCTCCTGCGACATTGTCGTGGTGGAGAGATGGAATCCCCGTACAAGGTGAGTGGAGATCTATTAATAACTACCCCGCTACTAGCTACACTATACCTGATGCTTGCACTGTCTAGACAGGTTCAGGCAAATCTGTGTGGTACTTTTCTCAAAACAGCACCTTAGAAATTAGACTAAATAGTTCTCAAGCGAATTGTCCGGTACGGACTGTTCGTATGTTAAAAGAGACTTCGGCCTTTGAGTTTATTTCTTTGCTATTTACAAGTGTGATTCTCCGTGGACGCTGCATGCATTTTGCAAATAGTTATTGAACGCACCACCACTCAGGATCCGAGTCCTTTTCGGGAAAAATCGCCCCAAACCTCAGAATCGACGACGCTCGCGCAATTGCGCACGCGATTTTTTCTCGAAAGGAACTTACGGATCTTGAGTGGTAAGCAATTTTAACCAACCAATCCAACCAATTTTTTTTTATGAACCATGTCAGTGGCCCTTGAGGCGGCACTAGGGTGTGGGGGATCGTTAGACCTTACTGCCCACACGATAAGAGGAGGAAGAAGAGTAATTTTTAGTATTAAAACAAACAATAGTTTTCATAGATTTCCTAGAAATTCTTAGTCTTTTTATTGTGCACTAAGTATGCCCCACAATTTTGATTTCGCTAGCTGCAGGAAGCTAATAGTCTACCAAACAATTTGAAACTCTCGGCATTAAAAAAATGCGGAAAAGTGAACTTTAGCAAGTTATCTATATGTTAAGAACCACACCAAAGTCACAAAAGCATAACTTTCAAAACAATCATCTTTGCTGACCCAAAGCCTAATTCATTGACAATTTAACAAAGCAATACAGGACTACGTTGGCACTGTTTTGCATGTAAATCCCTTGTCTATACACATTCGTGATTTAGCCGTGCGTGGCAAATCGATTGCGCTACATGGCTGCGTCGGGCTGGTAAGTCGTCAATATGTAGCTAGTGGAGTTACTGGAATGGTCTATCACTTTCTAGTGTTGTTATCCTAGCTTCAATATTATTTATGGATAACACTACGTAGCCAGTAAAATCTGACTCCAGTCTTGACAAGAAATACCGTGTTACTCAGTTAATGAGTTGTGGAGGTCTGGTAGGCAGCTGCTCTACGTAAAATACATAAAATACTGGTGTTCAACTAAATCCGGTTTGACTGGAAGCTGACTCCAATATAGTTGGGATTATGCTAGGCAGATGATAATGATTATTTAACTACCTTTGATTGCATTCCTTCTATAGGCAGGCTCAAAACGATATCAATAGTTGTATCATTCAAAATAAATTAATAATTTGATGTAGTTAATAAAAAATGAAACTAAGAGCTAGTTTTTGATCCACAGTTAAAAAAAATTGATCGGAAATCACTAACGTTTAGCGATTGGTTGAGTTAAAACTATAACCACAATTATTTTTGAATATTTTGTTGTTGTAACTACGTATCAATAACCTCGCCTTATCATTCCATTTCTTTTAGATATTTACAAAAGAAATCAAATGAACACAGTTTATCTTTCAGGCCAAACATAAACAGTGATTATAAATTTCGTTAAAGAATTTGTTAGCCACTACTAAAGTTGTTTCAGAGGCGATTATTATGCGCATAGTCAAAGTGTGGAACTCTCTGCCAGCGTCTGTGTTCCCTTCCATATAATATCCCGCCTGCCCTCAAAGAAAGAGTGAACAGGCATATTCTGGGTACGCTCGCTCCATCATAGACCTCATCCATGGCTTTCCGTCATGTGTGACCGAGGTTAAGAGCAAGCCCATTCCTAAATAAAACGAATGTCACACTAAAACAATTCCAGAAAATTAACCCTCATCATCTTTCCCAGGTCTACCACCAAAGAAGACGAAGGGCCTGCACGGCGGCACAGTCTCCACGATAGAACTGAAGCTGTCCATCACCAAGGATCTGAACGGTGCCGTGTACACCTGCCAGGCCATGAACGAGGCGTTACAGAGAAGTGTCCATGATGCACTGCCGCTTAAAGTTTTGTGTGAGTATGATAGAGAATTGGAAAATGTTAAGGAGACCGGAGGAGAGAAATCCATTAAAAAATTAGTGATTTACCAAACATAGAAAAGGCTCTTAAAAAGAAAATACATTAAAATTGAATGGTCTGGAATTATTAATGCTTCTTCTCAAGATTGATAAATATCTAGGTACTCCATTCTCCATCTATTTATTTAATGCTTTTAGTAAACAAATGTACAGAGGTGGGCTTTTTCATTAACAAAAACCGATCTTACAATCTTTAACTTTTTTATTATATGCCTTCTATAATTTTCTAAAAGCCTTTAAAAAAAATAAGTATAGAAGTTTTATTGAAATTTGACTAACCAAAACCAATATGTCTAGATGCGCCAATATTCGACGAGACAACACCCTACACGACCGTTGGAGTAGAGAACGAACCACTCATCATAGTGCTACGAGCTGATGGCAATCCGGGAAGCATCACATACACCTGGACCAAGGATGGACTTCCGATCACCCAATCTTCGTACAGTACTGGAAGTAAGTTGGAGTTTATCATTGAGCAATAAGATAATATCATTTATTTGTTAAAAACATGAGTCTATACACATAGCATGCAAGATGTTACAATTAAATAAGATGAAAAAAATAAGAAAAAAAAGAGAGAGAGAGAGAGAGAGAGAGATTTATTAAAGTAAAATAAGACAATGTTGAGAATGGAATACGAGTTGGAACAGATTAATTGATGATATCGTATTAATATCCTGAAAAAGGCATTTGAAGTGTTGTTGTGAACCACAGCTTTTTTATTTCCTGTAAAATATTTTTCTATTATTATTTTCTTTAAAGGTTTCCGGTCTGAGCACTCTACAATGCTATTTCACTAGATAGCGAAATATAATAATAATATATTTTCGTAAAAAAACTAGATATCCTTCAGGAAACCAGAAACTTTATTAAAATACTGTTATAAATTAGAATTGTGCTCAAAAAAGAACTAAAACGACTGAAACAGAAATGTAATTTGGAGACCTAATTAAAATAACTTTTTCTTTTCTTTTATAGCAATAAAACTAGAGCGACATATCTAATTAGAACTGGCTATTAAAGTTTCCAAAACGTCTATTATTTCTCGTATGTCCGTGGATATCTTTGTCTCTAAATTGTAATATGGTATTTTATATTTTTGGTTTGGCATAAGTTCTCAGCTAACTCTATCTGCTGCATTCCCTGGCCAATCAGTAAAGTGCATAAAATTGTATGAGTGCGAACATTTGACAAAATTTCACAAAAGACCGTGACAGATCAATTCCCAATTCGCAAATAGTTTTAAAAGCTATTCACTACAAACACTAATGACCGGAACATCCAAAAACACGCAAACCAAATAATTTAATTCTAGCAAACAATCGTGTGTTTTAGCTTTTAATCAAGCATCATTAACCCATTGATCCTATGAAAGTTTGTTTTGTGATTAACAAATATAATTAATCCTCTAAAATAACAATTACCACTTTTGTATGGTATTAAGTTAAATCAAATAGTTGTGATCAATTATTAACAACGTTCCCGTTTAAACGTTGTTGAATAAAATAACTTTTTCGTGCCAATAAAGCTATAAATTAATCCTTTTATTTGTATCGACCAAAACCAATTTAGACAGAACACTAAAATTTTCATAACCATTCATCCAAATGACAGCTGTCGTGATGAAAAACATGTAAAAATTTATGGTTAAAAGTATGATATATAAAATATAATAAGCATCTTAATTTATACAAACTGGAAATAATGCGATCTAACAAGAGTAAACATGAATAATGAGAAAATTAAGGTTAAAACTGTGTAGGAAATGAACAAACGGTTATTTGTCTAACATATGCATGCGGGCTATTGGGTTACCTAACAATGAACACAAAGGGCGTGAAAATATGAGGGAAATAAGTAATTAAACAGTTCCGGTAAACTGAAATTGCAAAGTGGATTTAGTTAATGGTTTCAATCAAATTCCTGCAACAATAAACATTTTGTATTTACAATCTGTAACTCAAAAACAAAGACAATTAGGTAATCTGAAATATTAGAGATATTATTACGTAATTAATACACAAAAAAAAAACATCCGGGATCATTTTCTTTGAACAAAGACTAATTAATGAAAAGCATTTCGTCTATCTAGATGATATTTTGTACTCATCACATTTTCTTTTTTTGCCACCTAGATGACAGAATCATATCAGAAGGCAGCATGCTGAACATGACAAAGCTGACACGACATGATGCAGGCATCTACACGTGCGAAGCTGTGAACTCTCAAGGTGCTGCTGTGGCGAATATCAGCGTTTCTGTTCATTGTAAGTATTTTTATGTTAATTTCAAATGACTTTAGAATATCTACACTGTGATATTTTTGTCTCCTTATAACAGTTACTTCTGTTAGTATCATAAACTGTAAATAGAATTATCTAATAAGTAACTAATAATAAAATATTTTGAACCACTACAAAATACTTATAAACAACTAGAGTATTAAATATTTTTGGATATGCAAACTGATAAGAAGAATTATGTACAGACTAAAAATAAATCATTGGGCACAAAAAAAATGGTCCACATCCCTATCAACGGCAAAAGCGCCAGTAACACTGGTACATTTGCCAATTATAGATTAGTTTGCCAATTTATTCCTACAACCAAACTTAAGAGACCGACTCAAAAAAGAAAAATTGATGTTAAAACCCTATTCTCAGTTTTTTATGATAAAATATTCAACAAAATAAGGTACTGCTACCATAATAACAAACAAAGCCTTTCACTAAATATGCCACGACACAGAAAATAACATAATATCGAACGTTTAATATAACTTTGACGTAACTAAGCCCTCTGCTGCCTCCAAAACATAATGATAGCTTCATAATGCTCTCTGCATTAATCTTCATTGCCTCTCAAACAGAATTGTTGATCAACTATTGTCGGTAATGTACCGATCAAAGTTGGAAAGGGTTACAAATTGGAAGTATTTTTGGAACTCCCGTCTCTTAGTAAAAGGTTTCGCAGGTTAATTGCATCTTTCTTCAATAGTTAATTCGTTTAAGCGGTCTTTCTCTGCAGGAAATTGAATACTTTGTAGAAGTAGAACATTTTGTAGTTTATTAAATTGTGAGCGGAGAACTAGATTTGTCTTGATTCAATATACCTTTGTTGTGGACGGTGGTACTAAGTTGTTCTTTGTGCCGATTTTATTGTAGCAGTTGGGTTTTATATGAAAGTAATTTTCTTTGATATCGTTAAGGGCGTAATGGCTAGGTATTATTTTGTTCATATCTAGTTGTTGACTACATTGATGCGTAACTGGGTCAAATAATATGTATTGGTGTTGATCTAGATATTTGATACATGTTCTATTTTCCTTATGAGTATTTTTCTTGATATTATTGAAGGTAAATATAAAAGAGATGTTTTCCTTCATATCGACAATCTGAGTTTCTGTGTGAAACTAAATAAGAATTTTATTTCAGATCCTGCGAGTATAAAATCAGTGTCACAGTTAGAAGTATTGAGTCCTAATCAAGATGCTTCAATATCTTGTACAGCAAATGGTAAGTTATATTGGTTATATCAAATTCATGCTTGTTTATAGCAAAAACAAGTTAGCAATATTTACTTTTAAATTATACCCGCTTTACCTCTAGTTTATTTATTTTTTCCTTTCGACAATATATATTGTTCCAAACTGAATCAACCAAAGAGCAAACCGGTATTAAATTGAATCATGAACATAGCGAAAAAATTTCATTGAATTATTACTTAAATATTGATTCGTATATTTCAATAGTCATATTGATACACCAAGAAGAGGTCGTGGCTTAATAATAACAGCCGCACGGGTCGATCTTTAAGGTTAACCAACGCTTGCCAAGGTTGGTCTGTGGATGGGTGACCATTTTAATATACCGAGTTTCCTCCGTGCCTCGGAAAGCACGTTAAGCCGTTGGTCCCGGCTGTCATTTGTAGATCTTTGGCAGTCGTTACAGATTGTCAGAAGCCAATAAATCTGACTCCAGTCTTGCCAAGAAGTACCGTGTTACCCAGTTAATGTGTTGTGGAGGTCTGGTAGGCAGCCGCTCCACGTAAAACACTGGTGTTCAGCTGAATCCGGTTTGACTGGAAGCCGACCCCAATATAGTTGGGAAAAGGCTAGACAGATGATGATATTGATACACCAACAACACAACACAACTCATACAAAATGATCAAGACGACGAAATACGCCAGCGACCTTGGAAGAACCGAACGCGCACTCGTTTCACACCCGCGTTACCCAAAATTCAGTAGTTTTTTGTACTTTCCTTATTATTCTAGGACTTTAAAAAACATCCATATATCAAAATGTAGATAATTAAATTGTCTTTGAGATAGTGTAAATTTCATTAAAAGATACTCCGCAGTTTTGGTCCGACGATGCCCGTGTTAGACATAACTTTACAAATTAATTACACTATGTTAAACGAAAAAAACTCAAAATATACTTTATCAAATTATTAAAAAAAGTAGTCTAATGTAACATATATTTTTTTCAAAAAACTACGACTATCAGTTTAGAAGTAATGCATATTTTATAAATCAGCTACTGAGTCGTATCTGCGCCTTAACGAAAGTTTTCATTTCAGGCAACCCCCTGACTGCCGACAATATACGCTGGGAGCGAAAGGGTTACAAAATTAACCCTAATCAAGTGACATTCGAACCTCGAAACCTAACCAGTACCCTGGTGATAAAGCAAGCGACCAGAGAAGATGTAGGGAACTTCCAGTGTGTGGTAGACAATGGGATTGGGAGTGAATCGAGGCAAGATGTGATGTTGGTGGTGAAGTTCAAGCCAGAGCTGGATAGCTCTCCTAGTCTGATGAAATCGGCTTCGAATGTGGGGCAGGTTGGGAGGCTAACTTGCAAGTAAGTGATTTTAAGTTTATTAACGATTGAAACACATAAAATAAGTGTTTAAGGACATTATGAAGTATAAAAACATACCAAAGGCGTTTAAAAAGAATTTTCTTGACTACTTTATCGGTCTCGCGGTCGTGAGAGACACACTTATTTTTGCGTGCGTGTTTCATGTATGTGCTTAATAAATATTTTTCTTTCTTTTATTTCTTTTGTGGTCGCGAAACGCGTCAGCTTAGTTCAAACCATGTTCAAGGAAGCCTTCGATTTTATGTCTACCACAAATTATTTAGAAACCTTGTCAATTTTGCGCGTGATAAAAGATATATTGAAAGAACATAATAATATAACTTGGATATTTTATTAACTAACATTTCTATGGTCTTATGCACTGCTGTTATTGGAGTATACTGTTAAAGATTTTTCATGGTTTCACATGTAAATTACTTACAAAATACCAGTAATAGTATCTATTTTGTCTATTCTTGAATACGTGGGTTTAACATCTATACTTCTATACTTACTAATATATAAAGCTGAAGAGTTGTTTGTTTGTTTGCTTGCTTGAACGCGCTGGTCTCAGGAACTGCTGATCCGATTTGAAAAATTATTTCAGTGTTAGATTATTATTTATCGATGAAGTCTATTGGCTATATATCATCACGCTAAGAGCAATAGGAGCGGAGCAGACGAAGTTGCTCGGGTCAGCTAGTGATGAAATTAAAAATACAAGGCATGCACAGTTTTTTTGACGTCTATAATAAAATCTGCTTATCTTAAAAGGGAAAAGATTGTGAATATAAGGGACAGTAAGAAGGGTGGAGGGGGATAAGACTGAATTATTACGATCAAATAAGACGTGAACCGTCAGAGGGAAAGATATATGAATGGAAAGGTTTTCAGATAGCTCGGAGACCAGGTTTAAGATCCTTTCAAACCGTGTTTCATATACTTTTTAAGACTATAGATCTAATATCTTGGTTCTCGTCACAAAGATAAAAATAAACTGCCCATTGATCTTTCATGATAAGAGACCGCTAATATTAGATGTAAAAAAAAATCTTAAACAAATATGAAAAATTTAAAGTAATAAAGAAACCATGTTTATTGGGCAGTATTGGGTACATAAAATGTAGGAAAAGAAATAAAGACTCTTTAAAATAATAGCATTATGCTTTATGGGTGTGCCAAATAGATCCAACGAAGCTTAATGTCAGACATCTATTAGTTGCTGGTTTTCACATGAACCTTGTCATTGACAATAGTATAATAGCTAAAAACATAAACCGGTGAGTGAGAGGTCAAAATTCTAAAGTCGAAAGTCATTTATTCAAATTAGGCTGAGTGCCAGCATTTTTTTAACGTCAACGTTTACAACTAGACAGTCCCCCAAAACGCCCACCCGTCACCACTTCTTAGTGTTGTAGCTGTGGAGAAGAAGTGGCCAACAAACCCCCCAGCAACACATCTGTCTGTTGAGTTATAAGAACTTGCATTTACACAATAGTATGCAAAGTTTTATTCAAAGAAACTAAACGAAACTAAACTTATTAAAAAAAAAACTAAAATATTTGCACCATTAACGTAGACCTATCTTACCACAAGGTTATATTCAGCTCATTGGAACGAGTTAATAATACATAGATCCAGACCAGATCACTACTAATCTTAAAGCGAAGGATAGTACCGAATACCATTGCTCATCAATCATGAAATTGCTCGTTAGCATTACTATTTAATTAACCGAGGATTAGTCAGGCAGTTACATTTAGTACACCTGAGCCTAATACCGTGGTGAAGGATCAAAACGATTTAAAACTTAATTGATTTGGTAATTCTGAGATTGGATTGAGGTTCATTGCTATGGTGTGTGATGATGATGAACGTGCTTTGAATTTTAGCTAAAATATTAAATTCCCAATTAAGGTTCAAACTCATGGAGTCTGGATAACTACTTTCAAAAGGTCCTTAGTAAGGTCCTTTTGTTGTTTTGAACTAGTAAAAGGAAGTAAGGACTCCTCATTTCTTTGTCGTTGCTCTGGGCAGAGCAGCCATGGTCACGGAGGCTGTGTAGCGCCCGTGACTCAGCACGCAGTCTCTTGCCATTTCATGCTTCTTTCTCACTGAGGCCCTTTTTTTTTTTTTTTTTTTTTTTTTTTTAAGGATGGGAAATCATCAAATGACTCCTCCCGCTCTGGGTGAAGCAAGAGGGAGTGTCAGACTCTTACTGACTAAAACCCATCCGTGTTCCTCCTGGTGCCCTTTGCGTTCTAAGGCTACGGCACCTCTTTCGAACAGATTCCGCAGCCCCAGCAGGCACCTGCCCTAGCGGGCCCCGTCTTCCACGCTGACATCTCTTTGAGGCGCGCTGGAATCGCAGCGCGCCGCCGACCCGGGCCTAGTTCTGATCAGACGGCGAGCCACCCACTGCTCGCCGTCCGCAGGCCCGCGCCTACGGCGGCCGGGAATCGTCCTGCGACTCCCGACGCCTGGGGCGTCTTCTTCTGTTGCGGCGACTGGGACGCGAGGCCTCCCTCTCCCTCACACGCTCGGCCTCCTCCTTTGCTAGCATTACTGCTTCGCAGAAGGAGGTGATCGCTTCCCATGCCTCCTCGCTCCGGACCAAAGATTGAACCAAGGCCGGTCGCGAAAGGTCGCCGCCACCGATCGCCTCGACGAGGACCCGGCGGTGCTCCGCCCAAGCAGGGCAGACCTCCACCGTATGCTCCACCGTGTCCTCCGGGCGATCCTCGCAGTGATGACACCCGGGCGCGTCCTCCCGCCGAATCCGAAACAGGTATCTCCCGAAACAACCGTGTCCGGTGAGTACCTGTGTCAGGCGGAAGGTGAGGACGCCGTGGCGCCGCTCCAGCCACTCCTCAAAGAGGGGACTTATCGCCTGGATTGTTGCGTGCCCAGCGCTGGGTTGCGACAGTCGCTGTCTCCATATCGCCATGAGATCTTGCCGGTGCTCCGTCCGCCTTGCTGCGATTTGCCGCGGCAGAGGTGTCTCGCCCCGGCGTTGCGCCTCCACGCGCCACTCGTAAATGTGCGCAAGGGCTCTCGCCTCCAGATCCCATGGCGGCAGTCCGGCAAGGAGGCTCGCCGCCTCGCCAGAGACCGTGCGGTATCCCCGGGCCAGCCGGATGGCCATGACCCTCTGAGACGCGTTGAGGTAACGGGCAGGTCGCTTCCTCAAAGTAGGCGCCCAGACCGGCGCCCCATAAAGGACCATGGACCGCACGACCCCCGCGTAAAGCTTCCGGCAGGAGGCATTTGGACCCCCTAGATTGGGCAGAAGCCGCTTGAAGGCAGCCCCGGCTCGTGCCAGTCTGGGAGCCAAACGTCGGAAGTGTTCGACGAAGTTCCATCGGCTGTCAAGGACGAGACCTAGATACGTCATCGTCGACCCGACGCCGATGTGAACCCCTCCCACCGTTATTTGAGATCCCGATGGTGGCCTGTTCCGAGAACCATGGAAGCACATGGCTTCGGACTTGTGCAAGGCCACCTCAAGACCCAACTGCCGGATCCTCTCAACGACTATCGCAACCCCGCGTGTCATAGCGTCAGCCGCCGCCTGGTGCGACCTCCCCTGCGCCAGGACCAGCGTATCGTCAGCATAGCAGACAACGTTGACGCCGCCAGGGAGGTCGGCGCGCAACACCCAATCGTAGCCAATGTCCCACAGAAGCGGCCCCAGAACGGAACCCTGTGGAACACCGCACGACATCTCTCGCCGGTTCCACTCTCCCAGGTGACCGGGGTAGATGACGGCTCTGTCCGTCAAGTATGCCTCAACTACGCGACGGAGGTAGTTCGGCACCCGGTGATACCGAAGTGCCTCCCTGATGCAACTCCAAGGCAGGGTATTAAAGGCGTTGGCGATGTCTAGAGACACAGCCAAGACGACCCCGCCCCGGGAAACCGCGTCCCCCGTCGAGAGGGCTCTCACGCGCATGATGGCGTCCACCGTCGAGCGTCCCGTGCGGAAACCGAACTGGTTTTCCGCCAGATCCGGCCCCACCCTCACTAGGTGCTCGACGAGGCGGTTTGCAATTACTCTTTCAAAGAGCTTGCCCACCTCATCGAGCAGCACGATGGGCCGGTATGCGGACGGAGAGTCCGCGGGGCGCCCCGGCTTCTTAATGAGGACCAGTTTCCCCGTCTTCCAACGAAGTGGGAACTGGCCCCTCTCCAAGCATGCGCTTAGGAACCCTCTTAGTCGAGGCCCAAGAGCCTCCAAGGCCAAGACCCAAGCTTTTCCAGGTAAGCCGTCGGGTCCTGGGGCGGTATTTTTGGCCTTCAGCCTATTAACCGCCACTCTCAGGTCTACCTCAGTCACCTCAGGGGCATCGTCATCGTCGTCATCAATGCAGTCCGCATCGGGCACCGCAGGTGGCGGAGCCATAGGCGGGGGAGTATGCTCCCCTCGCGAGGGGAATAGAGCGCTCACCACGTCCTCCACCAGCTGGGGCCGGAGACTCTGCGTCAAGGGGGGGGCCCAGGTGCGGAGCTTATTCCGCACCATTTTGTAGGGTCTACCCCACGGGTCCCCGTTCAGAGACTCCAGCATCTCCTTGCGAGCCAGATCCTTGGCCTGCAGGATCCCTGCTTTGAGGGCGGCCTTTGCCACTTTGTACTCCTCGTATAGCTCCGCCTCTCTGACCTGCGCATCTGGAGGGCGGATGCGGAGCCTGCGGTGCCTGGTGTACCGGCGCCGTGCGGCAACACATGCCTGACGCAGCGTCGCCAGCTCTTGCGACCACCAGTACACCTGGCGGCGGGCGCGTCCTTGCTTAACCCGGGGCATTGCCACATCACAAATATCGGACATGGCCTCCCGGAACCACTCCGCTTCGTCGTTGATGTCAGCAGGCCTGTCCGGAGGTGACACCCAGGCCTGCACGATCGAAGCTTCCAGGAGGAGCTCCCGGTCCAGCTGCTTCAGCGCCCACCGCGGACCACTCGGGGCCTGCCGGACTGGCGCAGTTGAGGTCTGGGTGGAGACGTCAAACCGGATATACCGGTGATCGGAATAGGTCTCCACCTCCTCTAATACGCGCCAGTCAATGACACGCGGTGACAGAGCAGGGCTGGCGAACGAAATGTCCACCACAGACTCCCCCTGCATCCGCACACACGTGGGGACAGAACCCCGGTTTAGGACGACCAGGCCTGCCTCCAGAGCCCAGTCTTCCACCATCCTGCCCCTCGTATCCGTATAACGGGAACCCCAAGCCAAGTGCTTGGCATTGAAGTCCCCGAGAACGAGTACGGGGAGGGAACGACACCCGGCGACGACGACGCCCAGCTCCGTAAGGGAGTTTTGGAACTCAGCGAGTGTTTGGTTCGGGGAGAAGTACACTCCTACCACGACAATCTCCCCGAACCGTGCTGCTACGCACCCCTGTCCTCTCCTGACGCCTTCGAGGGATGGGGTACCGGCAGCGGCCGACGAAATTAGGGCCACTGAGCCCTAATTTCGTCCTCCACCCAGTCATCCCTGGGCGGGACAAAGTAGGGCTCAGCGACCACGGCGATGTTAATCAACCACTGTGCCATGCTCTGCACCAACAGGTCTTGAGCGGCGGCGCAGTGGTTGATGTTCGCCTGAAGGAAGCGTAATGGAGCCGTTATTGGCACTCCATTTCTGCTTCCTCCTGAGTCCCTTGTGACTCACTCGCGAAAACCGAAGCGAATTCGGTGGCAGTGACGGCGGTGGTGGTCGCGGCAGCGGCGACAGCAGTGGCGGCGGCGGCGGCAGGGACGGCGGTGGTGGAGGGCTTCTTTTTGCCCCCGGCTTTGGCGGGTGGGACGCAGGCTTTGCCCCCAACCCAGTGATCGGCCGGCTTGCCAGCTGCCGCACATACAACGCAGTGCGGCTTGGCGTTACACGAGCCGGCCTTGTGTCCAGGCTGACCACAGCGAAAACAAAGATCGCTGCGGTCCACCTCCGAGGTGCACTGGACTCCCACATGGTTGCCCACTTGGCAGCGGAAGCACCTCAGAGGTCTGGGTTCCAGCAGTTTGACCTGCGCAGATACCCAGCCCACCAGGAGTCTTCGGCCCTCCGAAATTTTCTTGCCCACCGTCACGGGGCAGCTCACCACGACGGTTCGCATGCCCGTATGGTCAGGACGTATGGTGCCTGCCTTCACCTGCTCGGTAGAGCATCCCCCAGTCCTGACGACGGCGGCCACCACCTCCTCCTCCGTGACGGAGTCGTCCAGGCCTATAATGCGTATATCAACGCACTTGGTGGGCCTGGACACTCGGACCTCGTCCGCACTCAAGGACGCTCTAAGCCTTTCAGCCAGAGCGTCAGCGGTCGGGCCACTGGCTGCACCGGGGATCTCCAACATCCGGGCCCCAGTCATGGTTATCCTGTGTCGGAGGCCCCCAGTAATGCCGAGCTCCTGAAGGTTCACCGCCTCCCTTGCCTTTACGAGCACTTGGCTGTACGTCACGCCCTTCTTCTCCGCGTCCGGCTGTAGTGTGATCACTACAGCTGCGGTTTTTGGGGCACGGAGCCTGGCTGCGACGCTTCGCTCTTTTTGTCGCCGCCTCCTCTCGCGTTTCTTGGCCGCCCTGGTTGCCTTTCTCGCCTTCTTCAACTCACCAGCTATTTGCCATCCAGCTTCGGCCGCAGGAGAGTTTGAAGACGGAGGCGTCTGCTGCACAGCTGGAGCTGGAGCTCGTGCTGCCTGTGCTGCCTGTGCAGCCATCCCACCTTTCTTCAGCTTGGTCTTTGCCAGTCCAGCCCCTCGGTTGGCCTGACCAGATGACCCCGATTTGGCAGCCACGGTTGCCGCATACGAGGCCGCCTTTTGCTGGCCCGAGCTCGTCTGACTCGCCGCTAGTGGGGGGCGCAATACGATGCCCTCTAAAGTGGAGAATCGTGCCTGGAACCGCTCCTGGAAGGTAGCCAGCTCTTGGCGCACCAGGTTCAAGAGCTTGTCCTCCGCCAGCATGGCGTGGCTTTGCCCGCCTTTGCTTCCCCCTTGAAGCGCCTCGTTTGAGCCGGCCCCTCGAAGCCCGGCCAGGTCTGCTTGGAGCTTCTTATTCTCCTTTTGGAGAAGCTCGGTGGCTGCTGCCAAGCGGGCGATCTCCGCCCGCAGCCTGGACAATTCTTCCGATGGAGGCCCGCAGCAGTTGGCCTCCGCTGCCGCCAAAATGGAGGCTGAGGCCGCACTTATAGCCTTGTTTTTAGAGGACTGCGACCTCTTCAAGGCTACATCGCGGATCGCGGCCTTCACGACCTCCGCAAACCTAGCCTTACGCTCCACATCAGAGCCGACACCGGTGTTTGGCTCATCGCCGGAAGATGCCAAGGGAGCCCTCCGATCGGTCACTCCAGGTTGGCGCCCCTCCTCGACGAATTTTGAGGCTCGCTGGGCCACCTCCTTGGAGGCGAGCCCCCTCCCTTTACCTCCTTCTCGGCCCTTACCCCGCCTACTGGTGGGGATTTTTCGGGCCGAGGCCATCTCGTTTGAAGACGACCCCTGGTCATCCTCCTGCCGGGGCCGCTTTCGAAAGAACTTGGAGTTCCCAGCAGCAGCCCCCACTCCCTCGCGTCCAGAGCTTGCCGAGCCGACGCCTGACGCAGAGTCCGAGTCTGACCCGGCGGCATCTCCTTGACGCTCAAGACCGCGCAAGTCCTGGTCGGACATATTTGGATCCTCTATCGAGGATCGGGAGCCTCCTCGGCTCTTGTTGCCGTCGCCGGCAAGCGGTACCTCCACAACATCTTTTCTATTTTTTGGGTTTTTAGAAATATTCATTTTGATCCCACGAGTAGTAAGGAAAAAATGTCCACCCAGGCAGAGCCTATTTACCTGGGTAAGCCTACATACTGCAGAGTGCGGCAGGTGCTCTACAGGGGAAGCGCTCGCGACTGGACTCCCTCCAGCCATTCATCCTCTCACCGCGCTTCAAAGCTTAGGATTAGGTGGTTTTTTATCTTAGAGGTAGCCTTCCTCTGGGCCAGGCGGTCAAGCCAAGCCCCCGGCGGCGGCATTAAACATGCCTCCGTTCGCTGTCCGGCCAACCCAGCTCAGCGAACCCGCCGAAATTCTCTCCTCAAGGAGAGAAAGGTGCGCCACTTTGGTGCGCCTGCACCGCAGTGGCATGGTCACGTCATCTGTCGATCGATTACCGTCGATCAATCAGGAGCAACCACTTCCCGGTATCTCTCTTGGTCTGATCTCTCACTCGGACCTTTCCGGCATGAGTAACTCTACCAGCAGAGCTCCAAGATCATTGAGACACACAAGCCCCACCACGACGACAACGTGGAGATACAGCGGTGGGGCTCACTGAGGCCCTACGAACGCACTGTTTCAGGGACGATTCGGTGAGAACCTTAATTTACTCAGTTCAACGCATCGGCTTTGTGGTTTTAAAGGTCATTAAGTTGTTACAACTTTGATAGAGTCCTGTAGTCTTAAATAAATTATTAATTTAACAGCAAAGGAGTGGAAGTCTCTGCCTGCGTCTGTGTTTCCAAAAGCTTACAACTCTAATCTCTTGAAAGTTAGAGTGAACAGGCTCCTTCTGAGTAGGCTCGCTCCATCGTGGACTTTGTCTCTGTCATCTCTGACATAAACTAGAGTCAAGAGCAAACCTATAACAGATAAAAAAAAAATACAATTTTTTATTATCTTAAGTATATGACTTTCTTTTGCAAATTTTTACACGTTATCACCGAATGTGTTTGCAGGACATGCGTTTGCAGGCAAAATTTAAATAAAGATCGTAAAGTAAAACAATTTTTGTTTCAAGTCGTCATCTTATTGCCAGCTGTTGACTCTACCTACAATTCACAACATATTAAACACCCACTTTCTTCCAGATGCAAATCAGCCCCCGCACCAAACTTTACGTGGTCTAAGAACGGAGCTAAGTTACCCGTCAACACATCTACCAAGTACTTCGCGGAGTACCACAAGCTGGACGCTGTCACCTACACTTCTGTGCTTCTTATCAGTGACGTCAGCTCCTCAGACTACGGCTCCTATGAATGCGGCGCAAGGAACGATTTGGGATTCTCTACGACATCTGTTAAGTTGGATATTACTAGTGCCCCAGGTAGGTTTCTAAGCCAAGTACAAAGTTGAATAATATTATAGTATGAGTCAGACTGTTTTAAGCATGAAAGTCCCTATAATAAACATAATGACTAAACAACTCAACAATTTAGCAAACAGTGGAAGCAAAGCACAAGTTTAGTTGCAGTGAATCCTATTTTAGTCATTGCTTTGTCCAATCATTTAAGCTAGATTTTGCATCAACTTGAAGTATTACTTAGGGTTTAATCATTATCTACCGCTTATGAATATCTATCAGAGTTATTATCTAAAGTAGCTATACACATATAGCTATATACATGTTTTCAGTGCCTTAAATAAACAGTTTTATATTTTTTTTCGTTGTCATACAAATACAGACCATCATTCATCATCTTTGTTCCAGATCAAGTAATATCGCTGATGGTGACGAATGTGACCCACAACACAGTGACGTTGCAATGGGTGCCCGGGTTTGATGGTGGTCTGCACTCTTGGTTCAGGATAAGATACAGGTAAGTTTACTTGTAAGATAAACCCGAAACGTTACTTGTCCTGTGTTGTTAGTTCTAAATTTTTCATGTTTTTTAGAACACTTGTCACATTTTTAAAGAATTGATTTAATCACTCTAGGGTTATGAAAACCTATACACTTATGTTTAAAAAACATGTTTAAATCACAATTTAAGCAGGTTTTCTTGGTTTGAATGTACGTTTCGCAACATGAAATGGTTGGTTGAGCACCAAATCATTAACAACGGTATAAAAAGTGGAATCTAGAACTTCAACCAAATTCTTCTTTGCAGGAGAATCTTCGAAGAGTCTTACAAATACGAAGATGTGGTACCTAGAAACGCAACTACATTCACCATCGGTGGGCTAGAACGAAATACTGACTACGTATTCTCTGTAATGGCTATCAATAAAATTGGTCAAAGTAAATACAGACCTGACGACACCAAAGTTACTACGCTGAGTAAGTTTACAATACATTTTTGATCTTAATTATTTTTAGTCAAAAGAGATAAGAAAATCAAAATGTCGCACATGAGAAGACATTATCAAGGCTGTGTGAGGTTTTCAGACAGGCTTTTGACACCCAGTAACGCGTTATGAATTCAAATTATTCTGAAATTAGTAAACATAACTCTGGTATCAAATTTCGAATTAATTGAGTTACATGTTTTTCTTACACCTTTTATACTCGACTACTAATTAGTTGCTATGGGTTCGAATCCCAGGTATTTAAATAGTCAAATTAAATAACTATAGAGTGGGTTCCTCAAGGTACAATACTCAGCCTAACCCAAATCGATTTTTTTCACGCTGCTCAGATATGATCCCTTCATCAATACAATCTTCATCGGAAGAATACAACTATAATGTACCAGGAGTTTTCATAATTACTGGTACAATAGTTGGAACAGCTTTGATACTTCTAAATGTATTGTTGATCGGATTCTGTCTTCATAAACGGACCAATAAGAGGATTCGAGGTTTGGGTTCGCTTTGAATCTATGTATTTTTTGGATGTTAGTTTTAAGTTATTTGTCTTGATGTTGTAATGATTTTGGTTTTGTTTTAGTAGTTAAATATACGTACTAGTTTTATATGTTGCTAAATTTTTTATTCTATATTGATTTCTGCACAGTTTAATACTGCAAAATTAATTTATAAAAAAAATAAGAACACATTTCAGACACACAATATTCATGTTCAACCTTTTCTAAATCCTACATTGTTTGCTATTTTCCACCCAAAAATAAATAAATGGACGAACATCATAGAATTTCACTAAAAGCAATTCCCATTTCCCTCTAAAATATTTAAAACTTAAAACAAAAAATTGTGAAGCGGGACGGAGAGTACTTCAATAGTACATTAAAAGCATATCTACTGAAACGAAGGCTCTGAAGCTTTCAGTGACAAAGAGCGACCGTGAAAATTATATTAGAGTCAAGGATGGCGTGAAAAGTTCACTCAAATACCAACTTGTTCTTGAATTTTGTTAGAGAGTATATTTTTCAGCTTTAAGTGACGGTAGTGGCACAAAAGATGAATTATGTAGTTGAGTACTGCTTCATAAAATAGGTGTATTTTTTATTATTTCGTTAGCTTTGTTCATGATGAATAGAGCTTTAAAGGTCATGGCTAGGATAACCGAAGTTTTTTAGATACATTTGTCAAAAATCAACTTGTAACGTTTTACTTTGTTTTATTTACTGAAATAAAATTAGAAGCGTGTCGTTAACATTACATTTTATATTTTGTTCCTACGAAATATGATTGAGTATTCATTTACACCGAAAAAACTACGGACAGTATCGTTAACGTGTTGTGCATCGCAAATAGACATAACGAAATTAATGTTTTGGAAAAGTACTTTTTTACTGAGACAAAACCAAACTCATCTCATTTTTCAGCATTATATATATTTTCCTTTGCTAATTATTTTTATTTTCTTTTCTTTTAAAGCTTCTTCAGAAGTAGGCGAGCTGAACGTTGTGTCAACTGAGTTCGTTGAGACAGCTGATGTGTCCAAATCTGTAGTTATTTACGTGTCGATCACTGGAGTTGTACTAGTGTTGATAAACGCGGCCTTAGTTGCTTGTTTTGTATTTAAAAGACGTTCTAGACGACTGAAAGGTAAGTTTTCTGTTTTATTTTCGCTTTTTACTTTAGGTAGTTAGTTTTTGATATTGTTTGAGTGTAGATTTACTGTTTTAAATTTATCATCTCCATTTTGTGGTAACAGATGAGCAATGATAGTTTTTTTGGTAAAACTTTAATATTTGTGATAATAAAACATCCAAATTAATCGTTGGTGGTAGGTACTGTGAGATGATAAATTCAGTAGAAAATAACTCTTTTTCATCTTATAATCCTGAGTAACATATTTATCAACGTGTTTGAACAGCTCGGTTTACGTGACCTATTAAGAAACAAAAATATAATCATTTGCCTAGCCTCCAGGCTAAGTCTGCTCCCGAAAGGACAAAATGTCTATAAATTTGTACAAAATAACATAATATTTTCAACAGAATTCTGCTTATTTTACGTAATTAATTTGTCCTTGTAAGAACATTATAACCCTTCTTGTAAATTAATAACTTCATGTAAGACACTTGAATTTCTTGATGAATATTTGACTCGTTAAGTCTATCGTCGTTATTTTTGGAGTTATTTACATAAAAACGAATTAAGTTGAAACAAAATATTCTTGAAGAGACTGCTAAGTTAATTTCTCTCAGAAATATGTTGCTAGCAGAAAGTAGATGGCTAGTCTAGCCCACTTTTTTTTTTGTATTCTGACTTATTCCATGAAAAAATCTATCCATGCGCTTAGTTAAAATCCTGATTAGCAAAATTTATTCTTCTATACAGAATTTGCATTTATAAGCACTGTAATTAAAATGTTTTAATAAATATGACAACGTATTTGAAAATTTTAAATTAAAACTAGCTTAAGCCCGCGAATTCGTATGCGAATATCTCGTTTTTTCCCGTTCCCATTGGAATTTCGGGAAATCCTCCCTTACACTCCCTAAGGAACCTACATGCCAAATTTCAGCTTTCTGCGAGCAGTAGTTTCGGCTGTGCATTGTCTGTCAATCAGTCGGTTACCAATAACAGACAAATTTTACGTATTAGAAAACACAACATATTAATTGATTTAAAAGTATACACTTAAACGAAAAGTATTTGTTTCCACGAACACAAAAAACCATTATTGTTATTTTAATACCTTGTTTAATTAAAGCAAAAACAAAATATAACAACGATATTTTCAATTACTTCAATTTATATTAACGATACGGTTAAATAATTATCGTTCAATTGGATGCCTTAATGAGGGGCAATTTCTTTGTAATCATTGCTGTGTTTCATTGTATTGATAGTAGATGTATTTATTCTTAAATTTTGTTGGACTTAATGTAATATTTCTTTTAAATTTAACGAGAGAAATTGAGAACGCCGTGAAATTACAATGACTGACTATGTCGTTGAATAAAACCGCTGCTGGCCATCAAATAAATATAGTCTTTTAGCTCATTTTCAATTTCTCAAAACCATTTAATTTTCTGAATAGTTAATAAATATTGCCTGTAGATTGGACTGTTACTTTTATCCTTTTATTGGATATTACTTTTATTTAAATTTATCTAAATAACATAACATTTCATTCTCATCTCATTCAATAGCTTAAACAATTTGACAAAATTCTTTCTTGTTTTGAATTACGGTACGCCGTTAATTCAATTCAATTCAAATATTTTATCTCGGATAATATCCAAATAATGTTATTAGTAGTATAACTTAACCTAATGTTATTATTAAAATAAATTGATAATAATAATAACTAATGCACCATTGAACTGTTCGTACACTGTCCGTTAAACAGAGTAGTTTGTTCTGTAGTAGGTAATAGGATTTCGTGGAGTACTACTGCTTTTAAAACATTACAACATTCTCATTAAAATCTAATTGAAAAACAAATATTTATTGCAACACTGAACACTATCAAGCTAGAGACAAACTGGTCCCACGTACGCAATGTATGCAACGCAACATACGATACGATACAAACGATGCGTTACATACATTGCGTACGTACGCCAGTGTGTCTCTCGCATCATAATTAACAATTATTTATTTGATTGTAACACTGAAATTATATCTCTTTCCATTCATCCAACAGAACAAGCAGGCCAGGCGTCGAAGTCAGCCACAATCGAGATGTACGCGCCATCGTCATACAACGACACGATGACGGGAGAGACGCTGAGCTCGGTCTCTGAGAAGTCGGAGACTTACTCGCAGGATGAGGGACAGGATGACAGACAGCCTCCGCCGATACCTGAGGTGCCGTCCATGCCGACTAGGCATATGTTGAGTCAGGTAAGTTTTGAGATAGATTCAAGATTCAAAGCATTTTATTTCAAATAAACCATTTACAGGCACTTTTGAAACGTCAAGGTCGGTCAGTCAAAAACATGGAAGCTATTTGCACGTTCCAAAGCGTAGATCTCTATGGAGAAGAACGTGCAAGAAACTCCACGAACACTCTTTTAAATCATGTTCTGTTTTACAAAATTCTAAGTTCCATATACCTACTTGTTGTTTCTGCATGTGAGGACAATGCAAAGGAAAAAAAAAACGTTATTATAAGAATTTAAAATATACAGATTAAAATAAGCCAATGGTAGTTAAGAGATGACCAGTCTTAACAGACTGCGCCCGTTCACGAACATGACGCGTGTATTCACCTTTCAGCTTGCCTTTCAGCAGCCATGCACCTTTCAGCTCAACCATTTCGAATGATCCAACCCACCCGCCACCATCAGCGAGACATTTGAGTGACATGCTCTCAACCACCATGCTCGTTCATGTCCAACAAGTAAAACTATCATAATAATCATATAAAATGTAAATGGCTGCATGGTACTCACATTTACAATATTTGAAAAATATGCTTGTACTTTACACAAAACTATGGTTGTCAATGACCAAATAATGAAAAAAATATCATACATAGGGTGACAGGTAATTTAGACCGTTCCTTCAAACGGTTTATTCTACAGTTAATTTCCTACGATTTTATTGAACCAAATTGAGATTCTATTTTTGAGTAACCAATTTCTATTTTATACAAGAGATAGTTAAAAAAACTTTCATAGTTTCTGGAAAGAGAGAATATTCTGTGATTGGCTGGGGATTCAATTTAAGGTTGAAAGAAAAAAATACATATTGCGGCTTTTAATAAGGGACAAATCTCTTTACGCACAGAAGTGTCCCATTATCTAAACGTATATTTGATTAATTTTAGGATCGTAACAAGTTCTCGTTTTTGTTATACTAAATATTGATATTGATATAAAAAATATTGATAAAAAAAAAACTTAACTTAGTCAATTCTAAACTAAGAATTTATTCGGGTAATTTATCAGTGTAATACTTATTTATAAACAAAATAAGGCCTCTGTCTATAGTCGACGTTTTCCAGCTGAAAAATGTCGACTTCTACAGAAAAGCCATCCTTTTTTAATTACGAAAATAAGAGCAAAATCTAATCAAATTTCATGCTTTTTTATTTATTTTTAATTATATTTGAGATGAGTTTGCTCTTGACTCTAGTCTACGTCAGAAAAGACATGCTGAACAAGAATCACAATAGTTTTCAAATCGACTCCTAAACTAACCACCTGATTGTCCCTACAGACAACAGACGCCTTCCTCATGGATGAGCAGGGCCTGGTGATCCCTCCCCCCCTGGACTACCCCCCTCCCAACTACGCGGTCTACGACGGCGACCACGCCAGGACTCTGCCGCATCCGCACAGGCATAAGGACATCAGTGGCCACAGTACGCTGGGAAGAAGTGCTGGTGAGAATAATTTTTTAGTTATTTTAAACCGACTTCAAAAAGGAAGTTCTAAATTCGTCGAAATCTTTTTTTATGTATTGTCCCCGATAACTCGAAGACGCCTGGACCGATTTAGAAAATTCTTTTCTTGTTTGAAAGGGTAGACTTTCCAAGTAGTCTCATGATCATCAGGTCACGATTTGATGATGGGATACTGGACAAAAAGAGGGAACTCTTCAAATTTTAGTTTTCAAAGAGTATTTTTTTCGGAATGGTCCCATTTCAATTTGGTAAAGATCTTATCGAGAAATTCGGAGTTTTTTTTAACAAAGCTGGTATCGTGGAGTCAATGTTAGCATGATGGATGAAAGGACAGAACGACGAAAGAATAAATGCTGTACCGACACCAAGTAACATGGTATAAGAGTAGGAAGATGATGATGAAGATGAGTATTCTACTAATATTGAGGAGCTCGTGGCTAAATAATAACAGTCACATGGGTCGATCTTCAAGGTTAAGCAACGCTTGCCATGGTTAATCTGTAGATGAGTGACATACTGAGTTTCCTCTGTGCCTCGGAAAGCACGTTAAGCCGTTGGTCCCGGCTGACTTTTTTAGATTCGTCACGGATCAGAGACTCGTTACGGATAATCAGAAGCCATAAATTCAGATATGAGTCTTGTCAAGGGCAGTAACTGGGTTGTGGAAGTCTGATGGGCTGTCGCTCCATGTATAATACTGGAAGCCGACCTCAACATGCATGGGAAAAGGCTGGGCTGATTAATTAACAAAAATATAATCCTCTTTTTATGTTTGTCACTAGGCAAGAACAACTACGTTCCGGCCCCAAGCCCGATGCCACCGCTAGACGGCTCGTATTACAATATGGCGTCTGATCGGTACCTGTCATACCCGCCGCTCATCGGAGAGTATTTGCAGCAGGTAAGAATTACTTCATTCATTAATACCATCTGTTAAAAGAAAATAGTGGATACGAAATAGTCATTCAAATTAGTTTTTTTGAAATAGTCAACACAAATTAGCCATTTCTAATAAATAATACTGTTGAGTTTACGTAGTAGGTTGTACCAAACTTAGCAAATTTTATATTTCGGAAATGAGGAAACCAACTGAGATACGATTTTGGTAACCATCAATTTTTTTTCTCCCATTTCATTATGCCAATTTTAAATGTCACACGGAAAATCATACCTTTGAAGGCAACGATTGCTAAAAGCAATTCCAATAAGAAGTTAGAGCAACCAACGCTCATCTCTTTTTTAGACGTCGCAAATAAATTCGTTTTTTCTTTTTTTTTCCTTTCTTTATTCAATTCAATTCATGTGATTTCCAGACTAATAATGTCCATAATTGTTACTGACAGAGGTCTTAAAACTATGTTAGTCAATATTAAAAATCATATAGAAACATTTAAAATTAACTCAATCATTAAAATAAAATTCTATTTTTTTCTTGAAGCTTACAACCCTAACCTCTTCAAAGTTAGAGTGAACAGGCTCCTTCTGGGTAGGCTCGCTCCATCGTAGACTTTGTCTCTGTCATCTCTGACATAGACTAGAGTCAAGAGCAAGCCCATTACAAATTTAAAAAAAAACTTTTGCAAGAAGCATTTTTGGATCTGTTCTTGTGCAGAGACCTTGCAACGGGACAACATTTAGTATCACCGTATTAACCTTAACGTCTGTCCTGCAGCAGCAAGGCCGCACCCCCACGCCCCCGCAGCAGTACGGCGGCCAGCCGCTCCCCAAGCCGCACCTGATGAACGGCGGGCTGCCCGCTGGCTCCCCCTCGCACATGGCGAGCCCGCCACACAGTTATGCACTTGATGGTAAGTCATCTTAATAGACTAGAATACTCTTTATTATGTACACCATGTAAGTTACAGAAAAGATAGATTAAGATAACATTATACCTTTGGATGAAATAGTTTTGTTGAAGGAAATAATCCTCATTTCATTACTAATATTATAAAGGTGAAAGTAACTCTGTCTGTCTGTCTATCGCGCGATCACGCCAAAAATACGGAACCGATTTACATGAAATTTGGTACAGAGATAGTCTATAGCCTGTGAAAGGACATAGGCTACTTTTTATCTCGGGAATAAGTTCCCTAGGGACCACGCGGGCGAAGCATTTTTATGGTTGACTTTTGTTAAGATCTTCTCTTCGATATAAATATTGCATAAAGCACAGGATAGCTTATACTAGAAAGATTTAGGTAGTTAAATAAAGATAAACAATTTTGATGTCTTTTTAAATTTTAGGGTTCCAAATATCCATAGAAGGTGTCTGTCTGTTCGTCTGTCACAGCCAGTTTTGTCCGAATCTGGACCGATTCCGTTGAAATTTGGTATACATATCTACTTCTGTGACCCAAACACGGACGCATTACGTAAATAAATAAATATTTAGCACGGGGGTCACTTTTGGGGGTCAAGCTAGAAAAAAAAACTGTAACATGAACTGTGTTTCATGTGACATATCAAATATAAGAGCTTACTGTGAGGGTTTTAATGATATTTTTTTAAAGTTATTCAAAAATTTGACCAAAAATAACCCTAATCGCCGAAACTACTGATCCTGAAATTTTGAAAAAAATGCAGATTCCTAAAAATTACTGGAAAATAAACATAAGAAGTTTGTAGTATTAAAATAACATGTTAAAAAAATCGGCCAAGTTCGAGTCGGACTCGCACACGAAGGGTTCCGTACCACAAACCTAAATTTTTATTATTTGTTGTTATAGCGGCAATAGAAATACACAATCTGTGAAAATTTCAGCTCTCTACCTATTACAGTTCTGGAAGGCTTAGTAATAGGGTTCCGTTGGTTACCATTTGGGTACAGAACCCTCAAAATGAAATTAGTTCGGAACCCTTTGCAAGCGAGTCCGACTCGCACTTGGTCAGTTTTTTATTAAAAAAAATCCGTTTAAAAATAAAATACAACTAAAAGCCAATGTAAATACAACAATAACGATTACTAAATCAATGAACCATTAGTTTAAACGGTAGTTTATTTGCTTTATGTCTGTTTGTGTAAAAAGATACATCAAGATTTTTTAGTTTTTTTTTTTTACCAGTCTAGTATAGTTCAGACATACATACGAGTGAACTTGAGATAGATTTAAGCAACACTATGTTTTCTGTTTTATTTTTAATGTGAACATAATTTATTTAATTTGTTGGATCCGTTTTTTTGTCATCGTGCACAAGTTATGGTTCCAAAACTTTATATTCGTTTTTTTTTTTAGACCGTTGAACTATCTTTGAATTTCCTTTTCGTTTTGCACTTAATTTGTGTCCCACTGCTGGACAATAGCCTCCTTTAGATGTTGTGTTGATGTTAAGTTTACTCAGGATTAAAAAACCAGTAAAATGTTTCCCAAATGTAATTATAAGATAGAAATACTAACATTTAAAGCTTCCTTTTGTTTTACTTTTGTTGTATTTACAATAAAGCGTAAAATAAATGAATAAATTAATTAAAACAATTCACAAAGACCAACCAATAATTTCTAGATAGCCACGTTCAATCAAAGGCTCTGTTGACACAATCACAGTAGTAACTTGAAACCAATTAGTGGTGAAAGAGCTCAGATACATTAAACAATAAAGAATTCTACCTTTAGACAGACAGTCGGCGGGGGGCACTCTGAGGCGGCAGCGGCTCGACAAGATGGCGGCCGTGCCTCCACCAGATGTCACCGTGCTGCATCCGGGGAATTGTGGACAGGTGAGATCTATTTTTAACGCTCTGCGCGTCCAGTACAATTGTATCAGTACCAAGAAGCAAATCTACATCGCAACAAAAAGAACCGCGACGCCACCTATACAACTAGCAGCGAACTACTTCGTCGAAATCCAGCAACGCGCAAGCAGCGATTTAAGCATATACATCAACCCGAATATCAACTATCGGGCAGTAGCCCGCCAGGCACAACAACGGCCTGGTCGTAGGATCCTTCCTTTTCAATGGGTTTTGGCGGGACTTTACTCTCAGTTCCGCAACATCACTAAACTGTTGACCAAACAATAATGCGCTGAGGATATTGTTGGGACTGCCTCGGTTTTTCAATGCAACGGGCATGTTTGCGGAAGCCCGAAAAGATGATCATTTCATGCCATCATGCGCAAACGGTGTGCATCGATGTTGCGGCGATTCAGGGGCAGCCTTAACAGTATTTTGGCAACACTGGCGGACAATTTTGATGGACCGTTTATCAGGCCCTAAGCTGGCAATGCCCGTGCACATGTTCATGTAGCCAATTAAGGTTTTTATTGTATTTTTACTGCCTACGTGGTCGAGTGGTTAAGTCGTTTGCCTTGTGACCCGGTGGTTGTGGGTTCGATTCCCACGGGAAGCATACTCTGTAAAGTTGTTTCTAGTGTGGCTAGGACATCGCAGCCTTGAATTACCTGGTTGTCTGATAAAAAATGAGTCCGTGCTTCAGAAGGCACGTATAAGCCGGTGGTCCCGACCGCAAGTGGCGGTCGTCAAATAAACCATGTCAGAGGCCCTTGAGGTGGTTTAGAAACTCTGACGCTAGGGTGTGTGGGGTCGTTAAAACTTACTGCCCACACGATAAGAAGATTTATTTTTAAGATATCGATTTTGCCAACAAAGGCTAAGTTCGATGAAAACTGTGATTTAAATAAAATTAAAAGAAAAAAAAAACACTGAGACTAGCAAACCATATTAATTTACCTACACCATTCACTTTCAAGAGCCAAAGCTTAACGACCTCCTACCACACACATCTACCATACAAATTGTAACAAATACGTTTATATTACATTCTAGAAACTCTAGTCTCGGGTTAATAGTGACAGATAGTCACCGGATAGCCCTTTGCTAGTGTGACACAATAACCCATTGTGCTGTACCCTCTAAAGATGATACTGTTACCGGATATCTATAGTTAACATGCCTGTTTTGAGAAGGCTGTTTGGTATCAAAACTGAAATGGATACAGTATAAAAAGGGAACATGTCACTTAGGACCTGATACTGTTTAGGGTTTTATACTCAAAAGGTAACCAACGAAACCCTATTACTAAGCCTCTGTCTGTCAACGGTCGGTACCTCAAGAACCGTAATAGGTAGAGTATTTCTATTACCACTATAACAAGAAATAACAAAAATTAAGGTAGGGTTCTATACCCAAAAGGTAACCAACGAAACCCTATTACTAAGCCTCTGTCTGTCAACGGTCGGTACCTCAAGAACCGTAATAGGTAGAGTATTTCTATTACCACTATAACAAGAAATACCAAAAATTAAGGTAGGGTTCTATACCCAAAAGGTAACCAACGAAACCCTATTACTAAGCCTCTGTCTGTCAACGGTCGGTACCTCAAGAACCGTAATAGGTAGAGTATTTCTATTACCACTATAACAAGAAATAATAAAAAATAAGATTTATAATACGGAACTCTTCTCTAGTATTGTTGTGCCTACATCGACATACTAATTACTAAAAACCTGCCCTCACAAGAACATCAGACATCTTTAAGAATCATCGTCAAATTTTAAACAAAAAATTAAACTTAAACATTTCCCGGGAATAACTCCGTGTATTGGTGAACTAATTCTGTTCGATAGACTTTGCATTTATCACTAAAGACAGACAGATGCGGGGGAGGAGTTTTCTTTTGCAATACGTAATTTTTATATTTATTGTGCCTGTTAGAGCTGCCAATTCTATAAAATACTAGTTGACTCGCGCAACTTCGTCTGCGTTACAGTTTTCATTGCTGCTCCTATTGCTATTAGTGTGATGATCATCATCTGCCTAGCCTTTTCCCAACTATTTTGGCTTCCAGTCAAACCGGATTCAGCTGAATACCAGTGTTTTACGTGGAGCGGCTGCCTACCAGACCTCCACAACCCATTGGATGATATATAGCCTAAATGGCGATAAATGGGCTTTACTAACACTAAAATAATTTTTCAAATCGAACCTATAGTTTCTGAGATTAGCGCGTTCAAGCAAATAAACAAACAAACTCTTCCGCTTTATATTCTAGTATAAGATTAAAGACAGCATTCTAATAAGATCACTAAACACAGTGTTGCTAGTAAAATTCCGTATAATCTCCCCTGTAAAGGACAGTAAATAAAATGCCAGTGAACACAAATAAACACCCAAGTAGCTCCTATAAAATAATGAACAAAAACGTAAATAGCTCAACATAGAAAGACAAATTACTCTAAGAATTACCCCAATAAGATCCTTTGATCCAATCGGGAGTATTTCGTCTCGCTTACAATACTTTTACGTAACCAGTTAGGCGTGAACGATCTCATAATTTAAGATTAATTAACAACAAATTCTCTCTCCATTGCCAAAGCTTTGAAATTCCAATCTCCAAAAACTTTTCAATGGATTCGAAAATCCTCAACTTTTTGCTAAAACTTTGTCATTTTACGCCCAAAACGTAATTGTGTAAATGCCGTAAGAAAATACGTGATTCAATTTCTATTGGGCTTAATTGAAATGGACTATTTAGTTGTAAATTTTGTTATTTTCGATTTTGAATCGAAACTGATTTAAGCTTTTGAATAAAGCAAAAGTGTTCCCGAAAATGCTTTTAAATGGTATTTGAAAATAGATGTTAGAAAGTATCTAAATAATTCATACGCGGCTGGGCTGAGGCCTCCCTCTACTCCTTACATTATTCTCAATTTTTTGCCACATCCTGTCAATTCCTAAGGAAGACATCCAATAAAAAAAAAACAATAAAAAGAAATCTCACCATTCTTTGCGATGTTTAGAATAAAAATAAAAATAAAAACACCCTGTCGAATGTGAGTGAGTGTTAATCTTGTTTCCCAACTAATAGAGCTCTTTTGTTACAGCACCTCGTCCAGACTCCGGCGCCGAAGCAGCCCCAGTCCATCCTAAAGGACCCGTCACGTCACAAATACGGCAACCAATACGGTAGCCCCATATCATCGAGCACGCCGCAAAACTCCAATCAAATACTCACAGTGCAAAACCTCACTTCTGACGTCCCCCAGTACGGGACCATCAAAAAAGAAAACAAAAAACAAAACGTCACCATTGACGAGTCGTTCAACAAAAGAAGTGAAACACACGTCGTTTAAATGACAGCTAAAACACTAAAGTGTCAAACTAAAAACGTAAAGTAACAAAGTAAAAACGCCAAGTGACAAAGTAAAAACGCTAAGTGACAAACTAAAAATGTAAAGTGACAAAGTAAAAACGCCAAGTGACAAACTAAAGATGTAAAGTGAAAAACTAAAAGTGTAAAGTTGACTATGAGTGTAAACTTTGTGTGGAGTGTAAATAAATGGACTAGTTAAAATTGTAGATAGATTTATAATAATTGAATGTGATACCAGAACGAACTCTCAAACGATTAGTGTCCATTGCGTAGATAGATATGACAATGTTGCCTAAATTAGTATTTGGGCTAGTCGGGTTGTATTAAAATGTTCGACTGACTTATCATATTATAATAGGTAATACGTCCAAATGACATAGGCGAACAAAAAATATGATTTTTTCAATGTCCAATTGTAAAATCATTTTAGGTAATACATTAGGATGGTAAATGTACGATTTTATTCTTTTTAATTTTTGTTTAAAGGCTGGATCTTGTGTTGTTCGACAATTTGATGAATTATTGATTTGTAAACTTCGCTAGATTGTAAAGAAATAATTGTAGAATTACTATAAATGTGTAACTTTAAGTAAAAAGTAACATTTGATGCGTTTTCTTTTCTTTTCAGTAAGTATAAATAAAACTGTCAAAATATCTTGGCAAAATTATGAAAACGATTTCTCAGTTTGATTGTTAAAATCCTCTACAAATTGTCGAACAAATCACTTAATGCGAATCCAAATTTTAATTGATTCCATAAAAGGATCTCTCGTAATTAAGTTTTTAAGATAATTATGATTGTTATAAAAATACGATTTTGAAAAAACAAGAAATTATTGAATCAGGAAAAATTTTGAATTTTATCCTGTCATCGTTTTTTACTTAAAATTGTTCT
This sequence comes from Lacanobia oleracea, assembly GCA_950371165.1. NCBI lineage: Eukaryota > Metazoa > Arthropoda > Insecta > Lepidoptera > Noctuidae > Lacanobia > Lacanobia oleracea. The sequence goes on along the minus strand of OX493412.1, from coordinate 2,671,219 downwards.
CTAGAAAATGTTAAATACATTTTTATTGTTAGAAATGGTTTTCGAAACTTAAAAAGTTGTTCCTGACGATTTTTCTCATTACTTTTGAGATATTTTTGTAAACTACATTTTGTACTTACATTTCCTTTATGTACGTTTACATTTATTTCTGAAATTACGTTTTAAAACTTTTCAATTAAATACTAAACTATTATAAAAGACCCCATTACGTAATGTGTCAAATATTGAACGACTGTCATTTATAAACTGTAAATTGTAATTTTTTTACAAAAATAACTGTAAACATATTTACAGTTTTTATTATTATTTTGTAAATTTTTACTCGTAAGTTACTTTTCTCTGCATTTTTACGATGTAAATAAGAAAAATAATAATACTCAAAGCGCGAACTGACAATAAAAATAAGTTCAATTAATTTTAATTTATTTCCATCTTGATTCTATGTAAATAATATATGTACCTAATTGTATTTTTTACATTAATAGCATTTCAGCCCCAAAATTTAATCGGTCATAATACACATGCCAAAGTTTTATTAATTTTAAACTTTAAGTTATTAAGATACTTAATTATTTTCTATTATATTTTCTTTACATCGAAGTTGTAACAATTGCAATGATTTATCTAAAATTTCAACTGACTGTCAATTCCTTTTCATTAGTTCTCCAAAGAGAGTCCATCCAACGACAAAATACGATTTTATATTTACAAAAAGTCTCTTGTTACATTTCGAATAAAAATAAAAAATCTAATCATATATTTTTTTTGTTTTATTTTAGTTCCTTTTGTATCCTTTTTTTTCCTTTTAATAAGAAAATTCCAATTATTAAAACATATCAATCGAGGAAAAGAAAACCTTTTGTTTTGTCTGTCTTTTTTACAAAATGTATGATGAACTGAAAAAGTGCCAAAGCAGATCTTTTTTTCGCGAATATCTAACCATTTAGATAATAAATATTAGCTGGGTTGACGTCCTTCTACATTTAAGTAAATTTAGTAAAATATTAAAACCGTGCCTTATACTTTTACGCCATTTTGAGAATAAAATAAAATATCACTTTAAATATTGCCAATTTAGTATAAAGAATATAAAAACGAACTTTTTAGTAATAAGTGCATTCCTTTCATTACATAATTCTTGAATTTGATCATTCAAACATCGAGGCTTTGCGTTTTTATGAAATTTCAATAAAAAATAAGTGTAGCGACTTTTAATTATCACAGTTTTTATTTACCCTGTCTCGAAGTTCTAATTATTTTATCTTAATAATGACGGCCTCTTGTAAAAAAAAGTTTTCATCGTTATTTCGTTGCGAATAATTGTTGCTGTTTTTTATTAATTTTGTTTTACAAAATATGAGCTTGTCATTTAGTGGTAAGTGCTAATCGAATGTTCAAAACATATTGTCAATATGAATAAGGTAATTAAAATAATTAATTAATTAAACAAGTCAATGTTAAAACTTCGATAATAATCGTCAGTTTAATAATTATTAAAAAGATGTGGTTATTCATTAAAAATCATCTTTACATAACTATATTTTTATTTTAAAAATGTTTTTTAATTATATTTTTTCAAGTTTGAACCGATCCACATCTTTGAAAAAAAAAATATTTTCTAATAATTTAATATTGTTAAATAAAAGTATTATTAATCTTGAAGGTTTCGCCAACTTGTTTAGTTAATATAAGATTTGAAATAATAAATTTATTTACAAAATTAATCTTTCTTTTTGTCCTTGTTTTCCATAAAAAAATAAGTTGGTGAAACCATATCTCAGAATAACGATAACTTCATCTTCAGCGATCATTGTAAAATAAGCCCAATCGATAAATAAATAAGGTTGTAAATTGTTCTGTAATTCCAAAAAAAAAATGTGACTTTGATATTACGTACTTACATAAAGCTCATTTGTGTAATCAGCATAAAATTGAATTAAAGCGTATATGTTAAAACGATCTTTTAATTACTTACCCTTAATTTTAACGACAAAATCTAATAAATGTGTAAGTGCCTTTCTTTGTAACAATTTTACGCCAAAATCACTGAACCGATTTTGATGAGCTTGGTATAGAGGTACTTGGGATCCTGGAGATGATTTAAATAGGCTACTTTTTAGGGTTTTCCGTACCCAAAGGGACCCTATTCCGTCCATCTGTCTGTCAGCGGACTGTATCCAATAGGCCGTAGCAGGGCTATATTAGCGAAATCAGAAACTTACTCATCATTATCATCCTATCGGCCGAAAGACGTCCACTGCTGGACATAGGCCTCCCCCAAGCGTCACTACAACGACCGGTCCTATGCGTCTCGCGTCCATCGGCTACCTGCGACCTTCACCAGGTCATCGGTCCACCTTGTGGGAGGACTTCTAACGCTCCGTCTTCCAGTACGCGGTCGCCAGTCCAGAACTTTTCGGCCCCATCGACCATCTTTTCTGCGAGCTAACTTAGTAGTAATAAAAACAGAAAAACACTCTGAAATTTTTTTATTGTGTTCCTATTTTCGCTTTAAAATCAAGGAATAAAAATAAATTAAAAATTACAGGTACAGCTATAAATCTGCGCTTTTTTTTTGGCGTGTTTGCTTGATCTTCATAATGGCAATAGGTAGACACTTCAAATGCTCACTGAGTTGTACTTACCGTACGGTGAGCCACCCAACGCTCGCCATCTGCAGACCCAGAGAAGAGGCCTGAGTCGTGGAGTGTGAACATTAAGAGGAAACATTGGCGGCGAGACATTGTATGTACTCGTAAAAAGTCATAACTGTTTTCTCCTCCAATATTGGACCGATTTAAGAGATATATCACAAACTGAATAAGAATGATGTATACCGTGATCCAACGATATAGTACGCTTGACTAGAAGCAACCTATTTACTCTAGACTTAAAGACCCTCAGATTGTAGCTATCAAGAAACACAGGCTCCGGCAGGGGCTATTTCTTAATTATACGCACCATGAAAGTATTCGAAAATCTTTTGTGTGTGGGTTACTCTGGCTAACTGTTACGTCATTCAAAGATCAGCAATTTCATTGGCGATGTATGTTTAACAAATTATAAAACCTATTTTGATAAGATTTACTAAATTCAAGTTGAAAAAAATTTAAAACCATAGTATCAACCAAAATTAAAAATCATTTTTACGACGATATAAATGGCCTTTTAAAACACTGTAAAGTCTTATCAGTTCATACAAAACTGCGCTAGCGTAGCATTATATGATCGTAGTCAGCTACGCCGTAGCACAGAGCGCGCTACGACGCGACGTAGCGGAGGGCTACGCTTGTAGCTTCTTTGGAATCGTAGAACGTAATTTATCTCAGTTACTCTCTTGAATTTTGTTCGTGATTTCTTTAGATATTTAAGTGAAAGGTGTAAAAATACGCCTTTATTCCTTGAATTAAATTTATAGTTAAATAATCACAAAACTAGACGATGTTCTTAATATAACATCATAACCATATCCCAAGTAATAACCCACGTAAAGCGTATTTAACGTTGTTGGTATATTACTAACAAAATAGGAGGGTTTTTAATTACATTGGGATTGACTGGAAGCCGACCCCAATGTAGTTGGGAAAAGGCTAGGCAGATGATGATGAATTGGCACGCGCTTGACCACCATCTCACCTGATGGTAAGCGATGATGTGGTCGAAGATGGATGCCTAGAAGTAACCTAGATTACTGGTGGTGGTCCAAGATGGATGCCTAGAAGTAACCTAGATTACTGGTGGTGGTCCAAGATGGATGCCTAGAAGTAACCTAGATTACTGGTGGTGGTCGAAGATGGATGCCTAGAAGTAACCTAGATTACTGGTGGTGGTCGAAGATGGATGCCTAGAAGTAACCTAGATTACTGGTGGTGGTCCAAGATGGATGCCTAGAAGTAACCTAGATTACTGGTGGTGGTCGAAGATGGATGCCTAGAAGTAACCTAGATTACTGGTGGTGGTCGAAGATGGAGCCTAGAAGTAACCTAGATTACTGGTGGTGGTCGAAGATGGATGCCTAGAAGTAACCTAGATTACTGGTGGTGGTCCAAGATGGATGCCTAGAAGTAACCTAGATTACTGGTGGTGGTCGAAGATGGATGCCTAGAAGTAACCTAGATTACTGGTGGTGGTCCAAGATGGATGCCTAGAAGTAACCTAGATTACTGGTGGTGGTCGAAGATGGATGCCTAGAAGTAACCTAGATTACTGGTGGTGGTCGAAGATGGATGCCTAGAAGTAACCTAGATTACTGGTGGTGGTCCAAGATGGATGCCTAGAAGTAACCTAGATTACTGGTGGTGGTCCAAGATGGATGCCTAGAAGTAACCTAGATTACTGGTGGTGGTCCAAGATGGATGCCTAGAAGTAACCTAGATTACTGGTGGTGGTCCAAGATGGATGCCTAGAAGTAACCTAGATTACTGGTGGTGGTCCAAGATGGATGCCTAGAAGTAACCTAGATTACTGGTGGTGGTCGAAGATGGATGCCTAGAAGTAACCTAGATTACTGGTGGTGGTCCAAGATGGATGCCTAGAAGTAACCTAGATTACTGGTGGTGGTCCAAGATGGATGCCTAGAAGTAACCTAGATTACTGGTGGTGGTCGAAGATGGATGCCTAGAAGTAACCTAGATTACTGGTGGTGGTCCAAGATGGATGCCTAGAAGTAACCTAGATTACTGGTGGTGGTCGAAGATGGATGCCTAGAAGTAACCTAGATTACTGGTGGTGGTCCAAGATAGATGCCTAGAAGTAACCTAGATTACTGGTGGTGGTCGAAGATGGATGCCTAGAAGTAACCTAGATTACTGGTGGTGGTCCAAGATGGATGCCTAGGTGGTCCAAGATGGGGCTGGTGTATCCTAGCCAACTACCTTGAGAAGACACACCGAAAAATACTCAGATGGTTGTATGGATAGGTTTTGTAAAACTGTTGTGACATGTAGCAACCTAATCATTAATTATAAGACCTCTATGTTGTACTCATGTTTCGCAAAATAAATATATCTATCTATCTATCTGACTGAACGAATGTAAGGCTATTTCTGTATGTTTATGATCAAACCACAAAAAAATTTAGGAGTACTTTATTGTCCGTGCAGCAGTGGAATCCCTGCTGGTGTCTGAGTATCCAGATACTATAGCCTATGTTCTTTATGTCTAGAATGAAAAGGGTAATTTTGGGCCAGTATGCTTCATCATTGATTACACTATTGCTTAATATCAGTGACATATTATGAGTCAAAAGCGAGCCCATCGATAATAATAAAAAACAGCCAAGTACAAGTCGGAATCGCACACGAAGGGTTCCGTACCATAAACCATAATTTTTATTATTTGTTGTTATAGCGGCAACATAACTACACAATCTGTGAAAATTTCAACTGTCTACCTATTACGGTTCTTGGGATATAGCCCGCTGACAGACAGACGGACAGACGGACACTCGGACAGCGGAGGCTTAGTAATAGAGTTCCGTTGGTTACCCTTTGGGTACGGAACCTTAAAAAACAAATCAGGCTGCTTCACAAAACTTTGATCTCATTATTTTATTGAGAAAGACAAGTTACCTCAATACAATCAAGAATCTTTTATTACACACATACGAGTATTAGCACTGAGGAATCTTCCAAGCATCTTTAATTTTTTCCAACCTATATTGTCCCACTGCTGGGCAAAGGTCTCCCCCATAGCCTTCCACTCTTCGGGTGTATTGCCTTCTCAAACCAATCCGTCATGAACGCCTCCAAGTCGTCACGAAAGCGTTTTATAGGCCTTCCTCGGCGACGAAGCCCGTCCTCTGGCTACCACTGCGTAACGACTCTAGCCCATCTGTCTTGATGCATCCTACATATGTGACCCTTCAATCAGGTCATTAAAATTAAGAGAAGACGAAATCACCGGTGTGATATCTGTCATTGCTGATCGCAAACCTCCGTACCACTAAGTGTTATTAACGACCATTAGGAAATATAGGTCACACGTATGCGAGAGCCAGATGACATGAGACGTTCAGTACTACCGAGTTCAAAATTTCCCAGAAATAGGTCTGGAATATTTTCACATAATGGTTAATCTAATATTTCTTCTAATATACAGGGTTATTTGTAAAACACCAGCAACCTCTTAGAAAAATATCAGCTGTTTCATATCAGTGGGTAAATATTGCATTTTGTATGACATAGCTGATATTTTTCTTGAGATTTCGGGGTTTCCCCAAAGTAAAAGTTGCTTATAATCATGTGTACTTTCACTGCCTAAGAGGTTGCTGGTGTTTTACAAATAACTCTGTATAAAAATCTCGTGTCATGGTGTTTGTTATCGAACTCCTCCGAAACGGTTTGACCGATTTATATGATTTTTTTTTTGTGTATATTTGGTAGGTCTAAGAATAGGCAATTTTTTTATTTATATGGCAAAACAACGTTTGCCAGGTCAGCTAGTGACATACAATAGTAGTATATTATGGGTGTAACAGATCTGAAAACTGGTAGGTGAATGCTCGTAGGGTTATCTCACCCAGAGTTGGAGTTGCATTAACATTTATAAGGAAAAATATTAAAAAAACGCAAAACGCGTTGTGTTCAGTCTAGCCGCATGCCAAGTTTCATAAAAAAAACACCCAATCGTTAAGACGTCGACAAACGAGAAACAGACCGAATGTCAGACGTCATTACTTCCGCGATTTTATAATATTAGGGGAAGATTGCAATTATGATGCTCCCCTTTACAAAACCACAAGCTTTCACCATCGGAAACGCACAAACAGATAATCCTTCTCCGATACACTACATAAATCGCGCCAAACACGTTTTAGGTCAGAATCTATTTGAAAATGGAGGATTATAATTTCTGAAAGCCAAGGGAATTACTCGTGTTAATTCGGAAGTGTAAATCCGTGCCTAATATGCTAAATACAGGTCTACCGTCAAATGCAGATCTCTGTGTTGTATGGTATAAGGCATGAGCGGTAAACAAATAGCGGGAGCGGGGAAAAAGTTTGAAATAAATGGTACACTAAGGACAAGCTGTATTTATTGGTCAATCGTTAAATTATGTTCTATAATAAAGAAAATTAGTAGCAAAAACAAATAATGTGGAAAAAGTATAACCACAAATAAAGAAAAATAAAACTACTTCACTCACCTGATGTGAGCGGCCGCCATATTGTTTTTTCTAAGTGTCAATTCTAAATTTTTTTAAGCAATGTTCGCATTCGCGTCTCATTCGCTATCCGTCAAAAATGTATGGAAATTGAGGCATTTTTGTCAGTTTGCGATTGACATGCCAATGCGAACGTAGTTTAATATAAAAGTTAGTAGAAAAGGGTATTTTACAAAAAAAAAAAATTGTTCGTCTGATAGCTTTTCAAAAATATTGGACGCGTATTTTTTCTTTTTTTCATTTAAACAAAAAATAAAGAGGATACAGGGAGTTGAAGACACGTGTGACGTCATCTGGCTTGGTTAAAATTGTACCAAGCCAGATGACGTCACGCGTGTCTAGAATACGTATCCAATATTTTTTGAAAATCTATCAGACGGACTAATTCGTTTTTTTTTAGTAAAATACCCTATTGAGCCTCCAGCTTATGTTACTGCAGCACTCAAGCTCATCTAGGCAACCGAGCGCGGCTAAAAAAAGGCGTACAATCATACATACTTTAGAAAACAGTACTCTTCATTGACTGAGCCACAATCGAGTAGAAAATAATTCTGGTTCTGGAACGAGTGGAGACGCTTTCAAGGTTGAGTCGAGTTGAAAATATGGACGTAAGCTTATATAGTTTCAAATTTAAAACAAGTCCGTTGGAAACAGTCCATAATCTCTAATGAATAAATTCTAAGCTAAGATCTTTACTCATCACTAATTTTACAACGGTCCCTTAGCACTAATTCAAATAACACCCCTTTTCAGTTTATTCAGTGAAGAGTTATAATTTTCAATCCATTATTGCTGATGTAATAGATTTACTTTATAAATCTACGGAAGGATTTTCAACATGGATGCGTAAGAAGAATAATTGAGACTATATTTTGAAGCAGTAATAAACCGCGTTCATTCCCACTAATTGTTCTTTATTTTTTTCCAAAAGAAAGGGTAAACAAATCTCTCATTTTAATATTGGGTTTGCTTGGTGATCAGGCATACATACACCCCCAATTTTAATCACGGTACAATAGCCGATGCTGATGGCGATTAATCAAGTTCGCAAGAGATGTTGTAGGGTATAAGCCTGTGTTGTTTTGCTACTTGAGACAGCATTCTTACACGACCAAGGAGAGATTATGCGCATGACAACGGCTTTACGTGCTTACCAAGGCAAGGGATGTCTCACCACACCAAACTATGGCTATTACGAGTATTACTGAGGAATTCCTGATCGAAAATCCTAATATTAGTTCAGCTAGTTCTACCCAATCTGGGTATCGAAACGAAACCGAATGGTCATGTTCAGCAGTCGCGCTCACCACGAGATACATAGCGTACTAAAATTATGTTTTTAACCGACTTAATAAAAAGGAGGAGGTTCTCAATTCAGTTGTATTTTTTTTTTATGTTTGTTACCTCATAACTCCGTCATTAATGAACCGATTAGAAAAATTCTTGTTTCATCTGAAAGGGTATACTTCTCGATTGGTCCCGTTATCACCATCCCATGAAAATCGAGGATAACCCTCTTTTATAGGCACATACAATGTTTTTCATAAATTTTCTAACGCAATTCAGATATTTGCGCCTGGTAATTATCATTTCATGTTGCTGAGCTGATGATGGAAGGTATCAATTAGGATCTGATGATGAGATCCCATGAAAAATGTTTGCTCAGCGATATTTTCGCCATTTGTCAGCCGATTTGGATGATTCTTTTTTTGTTTGAAAGAGTATTTTCCTGGACTGGTTCCATTTTAATTTGGTGAAGATCTGACGACGAAATTCGGAGGTAGGCAACGGAACTCTTCAATAAATGATAGCAAAGGGATCGGGATTGCTCAAATCGCATGGTTTTTTAGTGTTTACAACAGTTCTTAACATAACATTACGCCGGTACGCTGTTAATGGGTACGCAGGTACAACTCCACTAAAAAGTGAAAAATAAAAAACTTTTTTACAAAACTTACAAGCGACTTCCAAAAACAAAACACACAGGTTCAAAATAACTTCGGAAGAAAGAAAAAACTTTAATTTCGGAAGTCTGTGTCAAAAACGAAAAAATAACCAAAAACACCGACTTCCGAAATTAAAGTTCGTTTGTAGTCGTTCGTTTGTACGAGACACATGCTCCCTTGAAAAAGGTGAAAGTGAAGCACCTTCCTGCGCCATGGTTATCCCCAGTAATAAAAAACCATATGGCCAAGCGTGACAAGGCCAAGCGGCGGTACAGGAGGCGGCCCACTGAGGAAAACTGGGATCATTATAAGAAGTTGCGTAATCGCTGTGGTCGTTTGTGTAGGAATGCAAAAAGGCGCCACATTCACAACTCAATTGAAAACTTTAATCCAACACAAGTATGGCAATCTTTAAAGTCTCTTGGCATTGGTAAATCACCTAGCAAGAGTTCCCCAGATAAAATGGACCTCAATGCACTTAATGCGCACTTTTCTAAGTCACCTATTACACTCGATACTCTTGCTAAATCTTCCTCTCTCCATGATCTTTCTATTTTTACTTTGCCTACAAATACTTCGTTCTCGTTCCACCCAATTACTGAACTTGACATTAAGAAATGTATCCTATCCATCTCTACTAAGGCGGTAGGTGACGATAGTCTCCAGCTCCAAATGTTCGTACCTATTTTGAATGAAATACTTCCTGTCATAACCCATATAGTAAATTTTTCTCTCTTTACTAGTTCCTTTCCTTCAGCCTGGAAGAGAGCTCACGTTCTACCGCTTCCTAAAGTGGCTAATCCTACCACACCATCCCAGTTCCGTCCAATATCCATCCTTCCAGTCCTCTCCAAAGTCCTCGAGAGTATTGTTCAGAAGCAACTGTCTTATTATCTGTCCTCTAATTCATTGGTAAGTCCTTACCAATCTGGTTTCAGACCTGGCCATAGCACTGTAACAACCTTAGTCAAAATTACTGATGACATTAGGCTGGCTATGGAGAACAAATGTCTAACAGTATTGGTTCTACTGGACTTCAGCAGTGCTTTTAACTCAGTTGACTTTGACATTCTCTTGGGTATCCTTTCCTCCCTCAATGTCTCCGCACCAGTAATTGAGTGGTTTAAATCTTATCTTCGGGGTCGCTCGCAGTCTGTTCGATCTGATGGGGATTCCTCTGAGTGGTGTGAATTGGCTGCGGGTGTTCCTCAAGGTGGCGTCCTCTCTCCTCTTCTCTTCTCAGTATTTATAAACGCTATCACTAAGGTCCTTACTTCTAACTTTCATCTCTATGCAGACGACTTGCAGCTTTATCGACATTTTAAAGTAGGCGAACTGGCTGCGGCTGTGGCTGCCATCAACGATGACCTTGAAAATATCAACAAGTGGGCTAAATCTTTTGGACTCTTGCTTAACCCAACTAAATCTCAAGCGCTTATTGTGGGTGGCAGATACATGCTCAGCCTATTGGATCACCAGTCTCTGCCACCAGTAGTGTATGATTCAGTGCCAATTTTATACTCAAAAAGCGCTAAAAATCTAGGCGTCCATATTGATACTAACCTCTCTTGGGAGGTTCATATTGCTGATGTTAGTAAGAAGGTATTCTACACTTTTCAGTCTCTTAAACGTCTTCAAAAATTCTTACCATTTCACACAAAGGTCAGTCTTGCTCAATCGCTTCTTTTACCAATTATAGACTACGCGGATGTCTGTTTCCTAGATGCTACAGAGGTACTCCTGAACAAACTCGAGCGACTGCAGAACTTGTGCATTCGGTTTATTTTTGGTCTCCGGAAATACGACCACGTGTCGGAGTTTCGGACCAGATTGAAGTGGCTGCCGATTCGGCGTCGGCGAGATACCCATATCTTATCCCTTCTCTATACTATCCTTTACAATCCCAATTCTCCTCAATACCTTCGTGAACGCTTTGAGTACCTCGTCCCGAGGGGCAAATCATGTCGAACTGCCACTTCTCTTCTCCTTCGTACCCCGCGTCACACTTCTAGTCGATATGGTGGCTCTTTCTCTGTTACTGCAGTACGTCTCTGGAACTCGCTCCCACACTCCATACGCGACAGCCCTTCTCTTGATGTCTTCAAGAGGAAAGTTAAAGAGCATTTCCTTTCGCTTTTGACATAATATACGTATATATGTATGTGTATGAATATTTATAGTTATGTATGTAGGTTTATGTTTTAATCTATATATATATAATAAAAAGTAATTAAATAAATGTAATTATGTGCACTGGATCCTACCCTCCATTGTCATCTTTCTCTATCACTCAAAGGTTTGCTGGGAGAAAACTCATTTCTGAGTTAAGCTCGCCTTTGTACATGAACTTTCATTACTGTATTTTGAATAAGCTGTTTTGGTGTACAATAAAGAATTAAAGAAAGTTTTTTCTTTTTTCCGAAGTTATTTTGAACCTGTGTGTTTTGTTTTTGGAAGTCGGTTGTATTTTTTGTAAAAAAGTTTTTTATATTTACTAATATAATATTAAAATATTTCGTTAATGACGAGTGACTGACAAGCAACAAAGTGCCGAAACTACTGGTCGTAGAAACCTACAGAAAAACATTTTTTTTACAAAAATATAAAACCGACTTCCACACAGACACAGAACACAGCCGGCGTAATGTTTCGTTATGAACTGGTGTAAGCAATCGACGATCCATTTGCTATCATTTATTAAAGAGTTCCGTTGCCTACCTCCGAAATTCTTCATTAGATCTTCACCAAATTTGAATGAGACCAGTCTGAGAAAATACTCTTCCAAACAAAAAAAAAAAGCGAAAATATCGCTGAACAAACATTTTTCATGGGATCCCATCATCAAATTCTAACTTGGTGACAATGAGACCACCTCAGGAAGATAGGCTTTCGAATAAAAAAATAATTTGTAAAATCGGTACAGAATTGGTGGAGAAATCGATGACCATACATAAAAAAAAAAACGTACAGCCGAACATAGAACCTCCACCTTTTTGAAGAAGTTGATTCAAAATAAAAATCACATCGCTGTCGCCTGCAACTTGTACCACCGCCAGCAATACGTATGAGTTCAGTGCCATATTGATATGTTAATGGTACCGTACACGGAGCAATAGCGGGCGGAGCTCGCTTTTATAACCCCGCTTGTTTTATAGCTCAACGTATGGATTCAGGTGGGTTGTGTGAGGTAGGTAGGCTGAAGATCTGTTTATTTTTCTGTGAATGGTGTTTTTTTTTTATTACTCTTGCTGGAGGGTGTGATCACGCGAGTTTAATTTTCTCACACTAACATACTAAGGAGTCCAAAAGTACTCTACTAGTTACCCATGTGCCGAACATCCAAATCCGGTGTGTAGTTTTTAGGGTTCCGAACCCAAAAAGGAACAAAGGATTATCCGAAATTCCTACGGTAGCGGGAAAAACGGGATATGTGCGTACACGGGCAAAAGCTAGTAAGTACTACTCGCAAGCAAATAAATTGGATATAATTTGTTGTGCATCAAATTCAGACAGTTTAGTTTCTAAATTTATCTTTATATTGCAGGAAGTATAGATTTAATTTAAAACATTCATTTATATCCCATGAGGAGCTCGTGGCTAGATAATAACAGCCGCACGGGTCGATCTTCAAGGTTAAGCAACGCTTGCCAAGGTTGGTTTGTGGATGGGTGACCATCTTAACATACCGAGTTTTCTCCGTGCCTCGGAAAGCACGTTAACCCGTTGGTCCCGGTTTTCATTTGTAGATCTTTGGCAGTCGTTACGGATAGTCAGAAGCCAGTAAATCAGACTCCAGTCTTGCCATGAAGTACCTTGTTACCAAGTTAAGGGGTTGTGGAGGTCTGGTAGGCAGACGCTCCTCGTAAAATACTGGTATTCAGCTTAATCTGGCTTGACTGGAAGCCGACCCCAATATAGTTGAGAAAAGGCTAGGCAGGTGATGATGATGATTAATTTATATCCCAACCCCAAAAAAATATTTTAACTAGCAAAATTTAAACTAAAAAAAAACATGGTGGGCACTTTGGGGACTGCCCATAGAAGTGAAAACTTAGTAACTTGTGAGTTGTATCGAGCTCATGGAAAACGTTCGGTGACGATGACGCGCGTTCCATGATTTTTATGTTTACCCAAAAAGTTCTCAACGCGCCTAATGAAGTTCTCACTTAAAAAAAATACACCTTTCTCATTTGTGTTCGTGAAACTTAAAATTCCTCAATGCTCTCGACACAGTATCTAGGTACTCACCACACATTCTACACGTTTATTCGTGGCTGCAACTCCAACTTACCTAAAAGCCAAACCCTGTAGCAGATATTAGGGTTCCGCACGCGGTGAACCGCGACTCGAGTGAACACCTGATGAATATTGAAAATTTTTGCTGAATTTTTCGTCTAGGTACGGTCTAAGTGCCTGGTTGAGGCTCGGATTTATTGAGGGGTGAAAATTTGTTTTTGGGGGCTGAATTTATTAGTTTGTAAAAGGAAGAGTGAGGTTCGTGACGTCAATTGAGGTTTTGGGGGCTTTTAAAAGGACGTAGAGGTTTTTTGTGACGAAACTTGTACACTTGTTCTGCAGCCATGTTTTTTTTCTGTTGCCATGTTACATGAAATCTAGGGAATATGCAGAATTTGTTCGAAAAGGTGACGGGCCTTCTTTTTTTTTGGTTTAAGGATTGGAAATCATCAAATGACTCCTTCCGCTCTGGGCGGAGTGGAAGAGAGTGTCAGACTCTTACTGACTAAAACCCATCCGTGTTCCTCCTAATGCCCTTTGCGTTCCAGGGCCGCGGCATCTCTTTCGAACGGATTCCGCACCCGGTAGGCACTGCCCCTAGCGGGCCTCATCTCCCATGCTGACAGCTCCTTGAGGCGCGCATGGAACACAGCGCGCCGCCGACCCGGGCCTGGTTCTGATCGGACGGCGAGCCACCCAATGCTCGCCGTCCGCAGACCCGCGCCTACGGTGGTCCCGACGCCCGGGGCGTTTTCTTCTGTTGCGGCGACTGGGTCGTGAGGTTTCACTCTCTCTCAAACGTTCGCCATCCTCCTTCGCTAGTATTACTGCTTCGCAGAAGGAGGTGACCGCTTTCCATGCCTCCTCGCTCCGAACCATAGATTGAACCAGGGCCGGTCGCGAGAGGTCGCTGCCGATAGTGACGGTCCTGAAACACAAAGGGCACTAGGAAGGAACGCGGATGAATCTTACTGACTAAGATTCATCCGCGTTCCTCCCTAGTGACTCATCAAATGACTCCTTCCGCTCCGCCCAGAGCGGAAGGAGTCATTTGATGATTAACCATTCTTAAAAAATAGGTTCTCTAAGAGGGGACTAAGAGAAGATTTCCCGAAATTTCTACGGGAACGAGAAAAACGGGATGTGCGCGTACGAAGTCGAGGGCTAAAGCTAAGTTATAGTATTAGGAGAAAACATATTTCAATCAGTGCAAAGTCTAGCTAGCCACTTCCACACTATGTTCATGTCCCTATCAAACCAAGTGCGACTATATTTCAACATTATGAAATGCAGTTATACCGTTCTGCTCAAGCTTATTGCAATTTCGAGATTTTGACGAACTGTATCAAATGTATAAACTAAGCATTTACTATTAGGTACAGTATAATTAAGTCAGGTCATTTACGTGTTCTCCGAAGCACGCAAATTTTGTATGTGTATCTTAAAAGACAGTTAATTAGCACAATCATTATCTACGAGTATCTTATACCTTTAAACGAGCAGTTCTTGTATACATGTATAAAATCAGAATCTCACGAATGGTTCCAACGATTTTCATGAAAAGTATGCAGAGGGGTTTCGGGAGCAATAATAAATCGATCTAGCTAGGTTTAATTTTTAGAAAAATAAAAAAAAAAGTAACCAGCAAAGCGGTCATCCAGGTACTCATTATAAATCAAAACCAGTATATAAAATTGAAGCGTCTATTTCTAATATTAAAATAACAGCTTCTTACTAAATGTATATAGAAGTATGTACGATACTTATTACAAAAAAAAAATTGTTACTATTTTGCCTCCTGTTGATGTTTGTTCCCGTTTCTCCAAAATGGTTGGACCGATTTTGAGAGAACTTTCACTGGCTGAGATGTTCTAAGGAGTAAGTAAGGCTAATTTTTTTTTAGAATAATGATTTGCCTGAGTTTTACGAGACAACTTATTATTTCACAATATGAGAACTCTCTGCCTGCTAAGCGATTACGTGATTATGGCAAACACTCTTGGATGCTTATGTCCAGTAGTGGACGTCTTTCGGCTGAAATAATGATGAGAACTATGGACACGGACAGTCGATCAGCAGCACAGTGATTTTTAATACAAGGAAATAAGGCCACAAACTAGTACCCCGCTTACCCCAAAAGGAAACAGCATCATAATAAAGATTGGGGCACGAATGACTTATTTGTTGTTCACAGATAAATCTTATATAAATCTTGATTTGTTTGCCGTAAATATAAGAAAAGTGGAAGGAACAAGATAATACGATAACTTTGACGTACCGGGGTCGGGGGCTAAAAATAGGATTCTCAATTACTTTCTTGTAACAAAAGCTTCACAAGTAGCGATACTTGAGTTCCTCAGTCAGGTATATTGTCACCTTGCTATCGATTTTGATGGAGGAGCTCGTGGCTAGATAATAACAGCCGCACGGGTCGATCTTCAAAGTTAAGCAACGCTTGCCAAAGTTGGTCTGTGGATAGGTGAGCATCTTAACATAGATACCGAGTTTCCTCCGTACCTCGGAAAGCACGTTAAGCCGTTGGTCCCGGCTGTCACTTGTAAATCTTTGGCAATCGTTACGGAAAGTCAGAAACCAATAAATCTGACTCCAGTCTTGCCATGAAGTACCGTGTTACCCAGTTAATGGATTTTGGAAGTCTGGTAGGCAGCCGCCCCATGTAAAATACTGGTATTTAGCTGAATCCGGTTTGACTGGTAGCCTACCCCAATATACTACTCTGTCAAGAAAGTACCGGGAAAAGATCAAAATGTCTGTTATTCATCCAAATTTATTTTATCACCTTCAAAGTATGCTCCTTTAGAAACGATACACTTGCGCCAACGAATAATCCATTCATCAAAACATTTTTTAAACGCTGCTTCCGGAATTGAGTTGAGTTCTCGCCGCGAATTCTCCTTTATGTCTTCTATCGATTGAAAACGGTTCAGTTGGAAGGCGCCACTCCGAAGCTTGTTGACTAGTTTGCATGTCAAACTCGTAAACCCACGTCTCGTCACCAGTAACAATGCGTTTCATGAATGTTGGGTCCGAACTGACTCGTTCTAGCATGTCCTCAGCGACTTTCATGCGATTGAGTTTTTGGAGAAAATCAGATCTTTTGGGACTAGCCGAGCAGCAACATGTTTCATACCCAAATGATTAGTTAAAATGGTACGGATCGACTCGTGAGATACAGAAAGTTCGGCGGCTATCTCTCTCAGAGTTGAATGGGGATTTTCAGTCACTATTTCCTTCACTTTTGCGATGTTAACTTCAGTTGCAGACGTTGACGGCCTACCAGAGCGAGGCAAATCTTCCATCACATCTCGACCGCTTTTGAACGCTTTGAACCACTCATAAGCACGAGTTTTTGATAAAGTCGATTCACCGTAAGCCTTCTGTAACATTTTCAGTGACTCCGAACACGAAATTCCATTGGCGATGCAAAATTTAAGACAAACTCTTTGTTCGATATTTTTGTCCATTATGAAATTCGCAATACACACTATATATGATATTACTAAAACCAGCACTGTATTTAATATAAATAATAGATGCAACTCAAACTCCGCGCCAAAATGGAAAACAGTTGTGCCAATCTAACAACTACAAAAAAAAACAAAAATTTGAATTTGGAACCATAAACAAATCATCCATTCCCGATACTTTTTTGACTGAATGTATTTGGGAAAAGACTAGGTAGATGATGATGACAGTCATGCTTATTATACAGTCAAATAGATATACCTACTCTTTGTTATACAGTGGGTACCATAACAAATAACTTATAATTGACAATTTTGGAGGAACCTTCAAGGCCTTAACAATGCCCTACTAAACTCTTTGTCTGCGTCTGTGATTCCGAACGCTTACAACCCTAATCTCTCCAAAGTTAGAGAGAACAGGCTCCTCTGGGTAAGCTCGCTCCATCGTAGACTTTGTCTCTGTCATCTCTGACCTAGACTAGAGTCAAGAGCAATAAAAATTCAGTATTTGTGGAAAATTTTAACACCGTGATTCAGCAGAGTGACGTCATTATGCAACTCGATCTATTGAGGTAGATCGAATTAAAAATAATAAATAAATGACAATTCCAATTTTTAAACTTAACAGACAACATTTGGATAGATTTCACAGAGGATGAGAAAATCCAAAAGGAACGGATAAAGTCAAAGTCAATACATTTACCTATTTCAATTAGACTATTAAATCATTTTAACCGTCTAATTTATTTATTTATTAAATCTTTATGCACAGTTAAAAAACACTGAACAAAGGCGGACTTAATGCTTTAGACATTTTCTACCAGTCGACCTTAGGGTGGTGCAGAGACAATATGGCAGGTGCAAATTATAGAAAGACATAAGAGAGAGAAAAAAATACAATCATAAATACATACATACACATAACTAACTAACTTGGACTGTCAGCATTTACATTTAATTGCTATCCGTTTGCAGGGTCCCTCCATCTATTTCTGTACCAAAATTAATCAAAATCGGTACAGCAATATAGGCGTGACGGCGTAACAAACGAAATAACTCACTTTCGCAAATACTAGCTAGGAACATACTCTCGGGAGAAAGTCCTACGTGTTTTTTCCATACTATAATTTACTTCTGGCAAATTTCTGACGTGATTGAGTAACAAAAATACAAATTTTCGAATTAATTATAATTTAATAGTTACTAGCTTCTGCTCGTTGAGTTTCTCAGTCAGGTATACTGTCACCTTGCTTTTGACTTTGATGGAGGAGCTCGTGGCTAGATAATAACAGCCGCACGGGTCGATCTTGACGGTTAAGCTACGCTTGCCAAGGTTGGTCTGTGGATGGGTGACCATCTTGACATACCGAGTTTCCTCCGTGCCTCAGAAAGCACGTTAAGCCGTTGGTCCCGGCTGTCATTTGTAGATCTTTGGCTGTCGTTACGGATTGTCAGAAGCCAGTAAATCTGACTCCAGTCTTGCCAAGAAGTACCGTGTTACCCAGTTAATGGGTTGTGGAGGTCTGGTAGGCAGCCGCTCCACGTAAAACACTGGTATTCAGCTGAATCCGGTTTGACTGGAAGCTGACCCCAATATAGTTGGGAAAAGGCTAGGCAGATGATGAGTTACTAGCTTTTGCTCGCGACTGCGTACGTACTCGTATATCCCGTTTTTTTCCGTATCTCTTTTTTCCCGTTCCATAAAACATTTTAAGTTGAATCAATTAAGAGATAGTTACAAAGTTTGGTTCAGTATGTTCAGAGTTATCTCGAACAAACATCGTGAGACGAGAAGTTTGTATATTTAGATAACATTCGTATAGATTAAGTTAAGATGTCTACTATTGCAATCTCTTGCTGAAATTGATGAACAGGGCTTGCGCACATAAAAAAAATATGGTCTCTGCTACTGAGTACAAAGTTATCAACAAAAATAAAATCCTATCCTTTTATGATACTCTCAAAACAAGAGCCAGCCGCATACAGTATTAAAAGCCGCTGAAACTTTTGACCCCCCAACATAAAACGTAAATAAAATATAAAATAAAAGGAGCTACAATATTTATCATAATATTATTATTTTGAACCAATAAAATATGATTCTTGTCTGTACGGTTTCGCATCCAATAAACGTGGAAGGAATGGGCAAGCCCAATGTGGGTATTGGGCTTGCCCATTCCCTCCCTACCTATCTGTGATGAAATACTGGGACTGGTGGCAAAAAAACTTAAAAGCCGATTTTGGTTTGTGTTGTGTTAGTTTGCTTTGTGACCGTTCGTGGGTTCGATTGTCACGGGAAAGCATGCTTTATAAAGTTGTTTTCTAGTTTGGTTAGGACATTGCAGGCTTGAATCACCTGATTGTCTGATAAAAAAGATGATTCCATGCTTTGGAAGGCACGTATAAGCCGGTGGTCCCGGTCGCTAAATGGCGGTCTTCAAATAAACCATCTAACCAGGCCCCTGAGGCGGTTTAGAAACTCTGATACTAGGGTGTGTGGGGTCGTTAAACCTTACTGTTTACACGATAAGAAGAAGGTTTGCGTTACATTTTTTTAAGAATTATGTCAATTTTGTTTGCTTCAGACTGTACGTATGCTAGGGTTCCGAACATCCGAACCTTTATAGAATCACTCTATTTGTCCGTCTGTCAGAGTCATTTTTTTTCCGAAACTACTGGACCGATTTTCTTGAAATTCGGTAGGTAACCATAACGGATGCTTTACGTAAGTATTTGAAGGCAATTTGTTTGACCGAGTACATTGAAAGTATTTTTCGAATGCATGTACCTACTTATTGAAGAAATTGAGGAGTGGATAAAAGATCAAGGCTACGAGGCAACCGAAAGTTTACTTGCCCGGATCTGCCAATTCAGAAATATTAATCATATCACACCACACCACACCACATCGCATCACATCACATCACATCGCATCACATCGCAACACATCACCTCACATCACAGCATTTCACTTCATATCACATTACATTACATCACACCACTCAACATCACATCACACCACATTTACATTACATCACATCACATTACATTACATCACACCACACCACACCAATTTTTTTCACCATACACCCGTCTCCCTTACACACTTCACTTAAAAAAAAAAAAAAAAAACAAATTTTGTATTGACTGTACTTTGCCCATCTCTCGCGCATTAATTTTGTTAATATTTTTTCTTCCCCCATGTGACAATGATGTGAAATGTTTGTGTCAGTCGTATTTTGTTAATAAATACTATTATTATTATTATTGACATTGGTAAAACATTTTAAAACCATAAATTAAAGTCTTGTTTTTACTACAACACTGAGGTTTTCGACGTAATTACAATTTTATTAATATTGTAATACTACCATTTTGTAAAATATAAAATACTTGAAGAAATATAACGCATGCTTTTTTTCTGCCAACGCTCCACAGAAGCTTAGTTTAGATTCCGTCACAAGTTCTTTATGTGAAACAATATGAGGTCCCTTGCTAAGGTCAGCCTTTTTACATTCCCTATATTTGCTATAAACGAAAATATTTTCAGAGGACGCTTATTGGAGACCTTTATTTGTACCCACTGGGTTTTCAAGCTATCTTTTCAGATTGTGGATAAGATGTGATGTGTAGGCAAGTTTTAGTTTCGTCTTGATTTTGATTTCATTTTAGTAGATTGATGGAGGGGTGTGTGTAAAATTATCAAATAACTTCTATCGCTCTGGGTGGAGCGGGAGGGAGTGTCCGACTCTTACTGACTGAAACCCACCCTTGTTCCATTAAATGCCATTTGGTGCCAGGGCCGCACTTTTTCGAACATTTCCGCAACTGGCAGGCACTGGCCCCATCTATAATGCCGACATCTCTTTGAGGGACACAACGCACCGTCAGCGTCGAGCCGAGCCTTGTCCTTATCAGACGGTGAGCCACTCGTGCTCGCCGTCTGCAGGCCCGCGCCTACGGTTGTGGCGGCTGGGGCGTAAGGCTTGTCTTTTCCTCACGCGGCCCGTCGCTTCCTTCGCTAGAAGAAGGAGGCTTTGCTTCGCAGAAGGAGGTGACTCCTTGCTCCGGGACATGAATTGAACCAGGGCCGGACTCGTGTGTATCAGTATCGGCTTCCAAGTACCTTCAAATGTAAACCGAGACCATGCATAGGCAATGCCGCTAGCAAGACCTCGTATTGTCCTAAATAAAACTAGTTGACCCACGCAACTTCGTCTGCGAAACAATTTTCATTACTGCTCCGCTCCTATTAGTCTTAGCGTGATGATATATAGCCTATAGCCTTTCTCGATAAATGGGCTATCCCCATTTAAAGAATTTTTCAAATCGGACCAGTAGTTCCATTAGCGCGTTCAAGTAAACAAACAAACAAACTCTTCAGCTTTATATATTAGTATAAGATTCTTCCGTTGCGGAGTGAGTGAGTGACTGAACGACAACGCATAGCCGAAATTACTGGTCGTAGGAAGCTGAAATTGGCATGTAGGTTCTTTAGGGAGTGAAATGAGTAAGAGAGGATTTCCCGAAATTCCTATGGGAAAGGGCAAAACGGGTTTTGCACGTACGAAGTCGCTGGTAATAGCTAGTCTATTATAATTTATGTGTCATCAATACACGAGCAGTCTTCTGATTTCAAATTCATATTGATTGAATGGGACTTTTCAAAATGGCTGAAAACAAAATGGCGGCGATGCTCTTGTCAAATGAATTAATCCTAAGCGGTTTAATTCCATATAATTGAGAGCTCTCGAGGTTTTTCTATGGTCCTCCATTTCAGGAACATTGAAAGAGACATTGGAAATGCTTTTAAGGTTCCAAACAAAAAACGGAACCCTTATAGGATCACTTGGGTATATGTTGTATGTTTGTCCGTCTATCACAGTCAGTTTTCTCCGGATTCATTAAACCGAAATTGAAATTCTGCTGAAATTTGGTACACATATGGACTTTTGTGACGAGGAGCTCGTGGCAAAATAATAACAGACGCACGGGTCGATCTTTAAGGTTAAGCAACGCTTGCCAAGGTTGGTCTGTGGATGGGTGACCATCTTAATATACCGAGTTTCCTCCGTGCCTCGGAAAGCACGTTAAGCCGTTGGTTCCGGCTGTCATTTGTAGATCTTTGGCAGTCGTTACGGATTGTCAGAAGCCAGTAAATCAGACTCCAGTCTTGCCAAGAAGTACCGCGTTACCCTGTTAATGGGTTGTGGAGGTCTGGTAGGCAGCCGCTCCACGTAAAACACTGGTATTCAGCTGAATCCGTTTGACTGGAAGCCGACCCTAATATAGTTGGGATTTTGGGAAAAGGCTAGGCAGATGATTGGAAATGCTATTTAGATAAATTAATTAATCTTATTGGCCTTACCAAACTTTTCATCGAGTTTTCAGAATCGCGTAGTTTTAAGAGAGGAAAGAAAACAGAGGGCCTAGCAAAAAGGTAAAAATATTCGTGCTAGGCCCTCTGGTTTTCTCCTTCCAGTAGTTCACTGTTATGACAAGCATTTTTTTTATTTTTTTCATCAACGTCCCGTCACAAATTTCAAATAAAAAATTAGGAACTTTTGTTTGCATTTCCTGTTGAGCGATGTATGGGAGAAAATTAATGCGTTTCGAATGAGTCGAATTCCTTTAGGCTGAAAATGTTATTTGTTTTAATCAACTATTATTGAACCAGCGCTTAGAAAAAGTTACCAATAATAGCCTTCCACTTCTCCCGGTGTTTTGCCTTCTCCAACTCATCATCATCTGCCTAGCCTTTCCCAACTATATTGGGGTTGGCTTCCAGTCAAACCGGATTTAGCTGAATACCAGTATTTTACGCGGAGCTGCTGCCTACCAGACCTCCACAACCCAGTAACTGGGTAACACGGTAATTCATGGCAAGACTGGAGTCAGATTAACTGGCTTCTGACTATCCGTAACGACTGTCAAATATCTACAAATGACAGCCGGGACTAACGGCTTAACGTGTTATAACGTGTTTTGCCTTCTCCAACTAATCCATCATAAACAGCTCTAGTTCATCATGCCAGCATATCCAAGGCTTCATCATCGTCATCATCATTATGTCAGCCGACAGACGTCCACTGCTGGACATAGGCCTCCCCCAAGTGTCGCCACAACAACCGGTACTGTGCGTCTCGCATCCATCAGCTACCCGCGACCCTCACCAAACGGCTTTTTTTTTTTTTGGATGGGAAATCATCAAATGACTCCTCCCGCTCTGGGTAAAGGAGGAGGGAGTATCAGACTTTTACTGACCATAACCCATCCTTGTTCCTCCTATGCCCTTTGCGTTCCAGGGTACGGTGCCTTTTTCGAACGAAGTTCACAGCCCCAGCAGGCACTGGCCCTAGCGGGCTCTCTCTTTGAGGCGCACGTGGAACACAGCGCGCCGTCTCACCAAAGGGCTTAGCACGAATATTTTTGACGTCTGGTAACGTAACGTAAAATTTTACTACTTTTTTTTTTTATTTATAATGGGTTTGCTCTTGACTCTAGTCTATGTCAGAGATGACAGAGACAACAACTAAAATTTATTTTAATTGGATACTATATTCATATTGATCAGAATGTTGGGCTGCGAAAAAGACGGATGAAAATAGATTGCATGTAGCGGAGATGAGAATGTTGAGATGGATGTGTGGAGTAACGAGAGTGGATAAAGTGAGAAATGAGTACATTAGAGGCACTTTAAAAGTGGCGCCAGTGACGGAAAAGTTGAAAGGGAATCGCTTGTCTTGGTATGGTCATGTGAAGAGGAGGGATGAAACGCATATAACTAGAAGAGTTATGAACATAAATGTAGATGGATGGAGAGAGAGAGAAAGGCCAAAGAAAAGATGGATGGATTGTGTGAGGAGCGATATGAAAGAAAAGGGAGTTTGTGATAGAGTGACGACTGATAGAACAGAATGGAAGAATAAAACGTGTTGCGCCGACCCCAAGTAACATGGGGTAAGGACAGGAAGATGATGACTATATTCATATTGAACTTTACTGTAGCAAGTAAGCAAGTCCACTCGCACGACACGACTATATATATCTGCAAGTAGTATATAATATAGACCTAACTAACGAAGACTATTCTACTTCAATACAAATTGTGTATGTCGCATAAAATTAAAATAGAATTAAACCATGGGTTGCAGTTTTTTACACTCATAAATAATTTAAGTTAGCGTTATTATATGTCAAAAGTCATCGGGTCATCTGAAATAAATTATTATTATTATTATTATTATTATTTCGTTTATTTATTCTTATTTACATACAAAGTATATTTTTAAATATATCTCTAAAAAACCATAAAAAAATACATTTAAAAATATAAAAGCAGTAGTCCGCCGGTGTCGGGAGCAGGGTCCAAGCTACCGGTGGTTAGGGCTCCAGAGAAAGGAACCTCCTCACAATACGAGCCGTATCGAGGAGGCATATTTATTATTATTACCTATTATTATCAAAGACCTCAGAATAAAAAATGTTCACATTAAGTAAAAATAACACCAAATGCTAAAATTACGATGCCCAAAAAAAAAACGTTTATTGAATTGAAAACAACCATTTTCTGTAATAAAATTAATAGCCTCAACATCCGTACAGCCGCGCCCATTCGTACTGGAACTCGTAAAATTTAATTACTCCATATAAAAACACAGTTAAACCCAGTATGTTAACGATAGAGCCACTTGCTGTTAAAATAACCTACTTATGGAACTTCACGGTGAAATGACGTGGGGTCAGCAGTTTAGTTTGGGGGATGAAAGCTCGTCGCTTGGTCTTGTAGGTCACAAAATATAAAAAAATCGACCGATTGGGAGTCGGACTCGGGTAAACTAAAGGTACTATTGTTGTAATCTGTGGTAAATATTATAAACTTGATTTTCACTATGCTACATACAGCGCCACCTTACAGTGTCTTTTTAACTCTGCCAACTTTCATGGCGTCGCTTGCTTGTAATTCGTAACACAACTAAGATGTAAAGTTTCCTAAATTATCTTCCAACGAATAAACGTTGTCAATATTACTGCTGGCCTAATTATTTGCCATCCCACCACTCCAACATGGTAGCAGAGCGTGGTTGGGTGGTTCAATAAGTGAAATTTCGTAAGTTCAAAAAAAAAGGCCACGTGCAAAGTAGTTGGCGCCTCGTGAAAATTAGAAGTCCAGAAAAAATACGTTATAAATAGATTATCATCACCAAAATGGCTAAACAAGCAAAAGTAGAAGACATAATGATGCCCATTTTTGATGGGGTAAACTATTCAAGCTGGAAATTAAGGTTAGTAACTTTGCTAGAATACAAAGAATGAAACGAGCCCGCCATTGGCGTGATGCCGGAAAAATTTAAACATTCAGAGGCGGATTGGAAGAAAATGGATTTAAAAGCAAGGACTATAATAATGAGCACGATTTCCGATAAACAACTAGAATATATTAGTGAATGTACAACAGCTTACGAAATTATGAAAAAGTTTGACAAGATGTACTTGACACAGTCTACCGCAATGCAAATAATATGTAGGGGAAAAATTGAAGAGATTAAATTAAACAATTACAATACAATAGAAGATTTTTTTGTTGAGTTCGAGAAAACAATCAATGATTTTAAAGCGGCTGGTGGAAATATAAGTGAACCTGAGAAGATGAGGTACTTACTCAGAGCTTTACCTCCCAACTACAGCTATATTGGAGATTTTATTGATGTAATCCCGGAAGAACAAAGAACAGTAGATTATGTGAAATCTAAAATAAAAGAAAAAAGTATGACCACTAGTGATCTAGACAGGAAAAGCAATATGAGCACATTCTCAGCAAAAACTAAAGCAAAATGTTATGTATGTGGAAAGACCGGCCATCTGAAGAAGGATTGCTGGCACGGTCAGAAAAGCTACCAAGGTCCTACCAGTCAACACCAGCGAGGTAAACAAAGAGGTTTCAACAGAGGATTTTATCGAGGTTGCGGCCCTGGCAGAGGTCAAAGTGTCCCCAGAGGTGACGGTCATCCCAGAGGTGAGTCGTCAAGCACTCAACAAGACGGCTCAGCATCCGAGTCATGGACAGCTCAGGTATGCAATCCATTAGTAAATCAGATAACAGGGTGTAGCGAAGGGGAATATGATAACAGCAATGAGATAGATTGGTTGTTAGATAGTGGGTGTACAGATCATATTATTAAAAGTGATACATGTTTTTATAATTATGTAGATTTGAAAAATCCCATTGATGTGAAATTGCCAGATGGTAAATTGTTAAAAGCAACCAAAGTAGGTACTGTTCAAGTCCATTTCAAAAATTATTATACTATAAAACAAGTTGATTTAAAAAATGTATACTTTGTAAAAGGAATTAAACAAAATTTGTTAAGCGTTTCAAAAATAACCCAAAATTGCACAATAGTAGCAAGAAATGAAAATGCAAAAATTTATAATCAATCTAGAGAGTTAATAGTTGTTGCTAACAAAATAAACAATTTGTATTGTATAAAAAGTTTTGTTTCAAAAATTGATAAAAATGACATGTATGTAAATTCAATAAAATTAACTGATAAAGAGAAATGGCATAGGGCACTTGGTCATGTAAACTTTCAATATTTAAACAAGTTGATAAACAACAAATTAGTAAAAGGTTTGCCAGATAAGATTGAAAGCATGGAAATGAAATGCTCAAACTGTATTGAAAGCAAAATGGCCAATGTACCTTTTGAAAATAATAGAACTAAGACTACTGGAATTCTGGAATTGATACTATACTGATCTAAATGGCCCACATAACACAACTGGTTATGGTGGAGAAAAATATTTTTTGACATTTATTGATGACTATAGTAGGTGTACTAGAATTTTTTGTATTAAAAGTAAAGCAGAGACTGTAAATTGTTTTATAGAGTTTGTTAATTTAGTAGAAAATAAATTTAATAAAAGAGTTAAGAAAATACAGTGTGATAATGGGAAAGAATATTTAAATAGAGATATTTATAATTTCATTAGACAAAAAGGCATAGAGTTATTACCATGTCCACCCTATGTCCATGAATTAAATGGAGTAGCGGAAAGATATAATAGATCTGCTATGGATATTGGTAGATGCTTAATGAGAGAAGCTAAAATTCACAGAAGGTATTGGCCCGAAGTTATAAAAACAGCAGCATACTCAAAAAATCGAACAATTGCTAATACAGTAGAGAATAAAACTCCTTATGAAATATTTTTTGGTATTAAACCAAATGTTGAGCATTTAAAGATTTATGGAAGTAGAGTTTATGTCAGGGTTCCAGAAGTTTTAAGAAAAAGTAAATGGGACGATAAAGCCCAACTAGGAGTCCTAGTGGGTTATAATGAAAATGGTTATAGAGTTTTATTGAATAATAGAATAATCAATGCTAGACATGTACAGGTAGTCGAGGAAAATACTCAGTTAATTTGTTTAGAAAAAGTTGATGATGAAAAGGATAGAATCTTGGAAAATATAACTTCAAATATTAAAAATGAAAAAATTAAAGCTGATATTGATAAAGATTATGTGGATGAAAATGAAACCAGTTCTACTAATAATACTGTGGAAGATAATGTTAATGATAAAAATTTAAGTACCAATAGGGATAATCTTGTAACGGAAGAAAGGCCAAAAAGAAAGATAAAACCAGTTTCCAGATATGGTAATCCAGTATCACATTTTATTTATGTAAATTACATTGATGCAAATGTACCAAACACATTTGCGGAGGCGATGAGCTCCCACGATTGTAAGCAATGGCAGGTAGCGATGGATTCAGAAATAAATAGCTTAAACAAAAACAACACATGGCATATTGTTGAAAGGCCAAAAGACAAAAAGGTTATTGATGTTAAATGGGTATTTAAAAGGAAAAATAATAATGTTTATAAAGCAAGATTAGTAGTACGTGGATTTCAGCAAAAGGATTATCTTGAAAATGTTTATTCACCAGTAGGAAAAATGCAAACATTGAAAGTTTTATTATCATACAGTTGTAAAAACAATTTATTTATAGAACAAATGGATGTTGAGACAGCTTTTTTAAATGGTTATGTAAAGTCAGAGGTATTTATAAATCAACCGAGAGGTTATGAAACTGGAGATAATAAAGTTTACAAATTGCATAAAGCACTCTATGGTCTCAGAGAGAGCCCTAGAATATGGTATGATTGTTTCAACTAATTCATTGAAAAATCGAATTTTGTTAGAAGTAATTATGATTACTGTCTCTATGTAAACAGTACGAGCAAAGATCCAATATATAGTACATACTAATATTTGTCGATGATCTTATAATCTGTTGTAAAGATAAAGATAAA
Organism: Lacanobia oleracea; assembly: GCA_950371165.1. NCBI lineage: Eukaryota > Metazoa > Arthropoda > Insecta > Lepidoptera > Noctuidae > Lacanobia > Lacanobia oleracea. The sequence continues at coordinate 2,643,069 of OX493412.1, read as the reverse complement.
ATAACAAAGGTAAAAACTAGTTTAATGGAAAAATTTGCAATGAAAGACCTAGGAAAAATTAAAAGTTATATTGGCATAGATATTGATTATAATAATGATAGGAAAAGAATGACCTTAAGTCAAACAAAGTATATTGAATCTTTGGCTGTAAAATATAATTTGGAAAATACTAAGTTGTATGATACTCCAATGGAAACAAATTTAAAATTAGAACAAGCTAGAGAAGTAGATGATAGCATTATGTATAGAAATATAATTGGTGAGTTATTGTATATTAGTACAGGCACAAGGCCAGATATAGCATAATTATAGTGTTAATTACTTGAGCAGATATCAAAGTTGTTATGATCAGACGCATTATAAATATGCAATGAGAATTTTAAAATATTTGTATAAGACTAAGGATTTAAAGTTAACATACTATGACAATGTTAACTCTGAACTATTACATTGTATGGTAGATTCTGATTATGCGGGAGATAATGTGGATAGAAAATCTACAACAGGTTTTGTAATAAGATTATTTGGTAACTTAATTTTTTGGAAAACACATAAACAAAGTACAGTAACAAAGTGTTCAACTTTTGCAGAATATACTGCCATGTCAGAAGCAGTGACAGAGGTACTTTTCATCAAAAACTTGTTAAGTGAATCATTCGATTTTAAATTTGATAAGCCAATAAAACTGTATGAAGATAATTCAGGTGCAATTTCGATTGCTAAGTATGGAAATTTTACTAAAAATTCAAAGCACATTGAAGTTCAGTATCATTATATAAATGAAAACTATGAAAAGGGTATAATTGATATTGTAAAAATTGATTCAGAATTTAACTTAGCAGACATGTTAACTAAAAGTTTAGATAAGACCAAATTTTTGAGAAACAGAATGGGCTTAAAATTAATTTAGCATATAAAGTGTAGTGTAGTGTGCCTAGTAGTAGTTCTGTATATGTCTATAGTAATATTGTCTATGTAAAAGATCAAGATTATAAATTTAAGGAGGTGTGTTGTAATCTGTGGTAAATATTATAAACTTGATTTTCACTATGCTACATACAGCGCCACCTTACAGTGTCTTTTTAACTCTGCCAACTGTCATGGCGTCGCTTGCTTGTAAATTACAAGTTATAATTCGTAACACAACTAAGATGTAAAGTTTCCTAAATTATCTTCCAACCAATAAACGTTGTCAATATTACTGCTGGCCTAATTATTTGCCATCCCACCACTCCAACAACTATAAACCGAAAAATACAACCCATTCATTTTAAATTTAATTTTTAAAGCAGGTACAGAAATACACACTCAGTGAAATTTCAGCTGTCTACCTATTTCGGTTCTTAAGACACAGCCCGCTGACAGACAGACAGACGGATGGACAACGGACAGCTGAGGCTTAGTAATAGGGTTCCGTTGGTTACCGTTTCGTTGCCAAATAATAACTGACGTACGGGACCTTGGAGTTTAAGAAACGCTTGCAGAAGCTCATTCATGGATGTAATCTTATTAGATATACCCTATTGAGACTCCTCCGTGCTAAAAGCCATTGGTCCCGGCTATGTTTAGAACATCTTTGAAAGTAAAAGCCAAAAAATATGACACCAGTCTTCATATTGACATCACCATCATAACAGCCGAAAGATGTGCACTGCCGGACAGAAGCCTCCCCCAAAGGGGGGGTTTGCCATAATCACCCCGCTTGGCAGGCGGGTTGGCAATCGCAGTGTATGGTGTTGCGTTTTACAGAGAACGCTGCTGCCCATTCTCTGGTGAGTCCCTTAGTCGCCTCTTACGACACCCACGGGAAGTGATGGGATGGTATTATTCTTTAACGGCATCGGCCGGACATATACATACATTAATATTGACATAGCAGCTGTATTAATTGCATTTATGAAGCAATGGATTTGGAGTTAATTTCAGTTGTAAAAGAACTAATGAGTTAAGCAATTTTGTGTGCAGTATTTTACATGCAATAACAGCCTGCATAAGAGACATAATTAAAGCACATTATTACTGCGATCCTTTACAGCAACAAACATAATTAAAAATCGATTATTTCCGGTCACTTCCGTCTCAAAGTTCAATAAAGCAGGGTCCATCTTAGTGCTCATTGCGTTAACTCATTAAATATGTTAAATGCTCGTCCAGAGAGCACGGGGCGACGATTGTGCCCAAGGTGGAAGTAAGTAACAGAATTAATTTGTACAGATACAGTCGGTTACAGTTGGATGCTGTTATGTGAGATGGAGCCAGTCAATAAATACAAGAATATGATTTTAAAATACGCAAAAATAAAGCTTAACAAAATAATACATTTTAAAACTGTAGGAGTGTGTGTTGTACCAGTATGTAAGTAATCGTTTAGAGAATATAAAAAAGCGGTCGCTTTTTTTAAGAGTTCCATATGACATGATCAGATTTTTTCGATTTGTAGTTGATCACAGATAAATTATTTATATCTGTACAAGCATAGTCACTTATTAGCAGGCAAAACGAGGTAATAAATCATGAACTAGTTCATTAGATAAATAAACCATCGAAATTTTATTGGTGTATTTAATTGTTATCTAGTTTGGTATTGATTGAAAAAGATAAAACATATCAAAGTTCAAGAGGGACTTCAGAAGTAACGTAAAAAACAAGCCAAGTGCGAGTCGGACTCGCACACTAAGGGTTCCGTACCATAAACCTTTATTTTTATTTATTGTTATAGCGGCAATTGAAATATACAATCTGTGAAAATTTCTACTCTTTACCTATTACGGTTCTTGAGATACAGCCCGCTGATAGACAGACAGACGGTCGGACGGACGGACAGTGGAGGCTTAGTAATAGGTTTCCGTTGGGTACGGAGCCCTAAAAAGTATACCAAGGCGACGTCATGCAAAATTGGAAAGAGCTGACAGACAGACTAAATAGATTTTTGTGTTACTATAGTAGATAGATGACTACTTAGCCAAATAACAAAGCTTCAAATACGCCTCCACAGCTGAATATGAATGATTAAAAATAGCTAATCACCACACTAATCCAAAATGCTGTTTCACACTCAAATCCATGTTCACTACATAAATCTGCTGTCACAACTATCATGTTAGCGAGTAAGACCGTTGCACCGAATAACAAAAACCTATCATTTATGTTGACACGGGATTTAACAGTCGATTAAATTGTACTACCTACCATTGAATTTTTGATTCGCAGACAAAGCTTTTACGAAGTACGATTAGTTTTGTTTTTTGTTTATTTTGTGGATCAAATATTAGATTTAAATAAAATTGTTTAGTTTTTTTTTTTGTTTTTAAATAGAGAAATGTATTTGAATAACAAACTATATACACTTACAATAGAAAATAAAACTCCTAACTATAACAAGGCGTCAAATAATTCGTCCGCATCGCTATCGATTTGAAGTGAGCCCAAAAGACTGGCTGCCATTGTTAAGTTACAAAATATTATTATGCACCTATTTCTATACTAACTATTTTTGTTGTTTTGTCGCTACGTGTGTTTGTTGGAGGTAATCTCAAAAAGTACTGATTGGATTTCAAAAATACTGATTTCTTTGCTGTGTGTTTGTTGTTTGTTTCTTGTGGATGTGTTATATTACAAAATATGGTCATGTGTTGTAGTAAATAAAATATTGACAAATAAAATTGTATTGTCAAACATTACCGGTACGGTACCAGTTAAATTATAATATTAAATTTAAATGCCTCTTTTCTTCATCACATACAGCATAACACCATCCATTTGAAAGCTCATCAAGCCTCGAGAAAATATCATTAGCGTCAGTAGCGGGACGTAAAAGAGGCTTCTGCGCCATTTCTTAGTGCATCCCCGATCATAATTATTCATTCCCTTTGCCACGCTTTGTTATTCATTTGCTATTAGACGGAACTGTATATCTATACATCTGTTTATGACGATCTAAAGGCACTTTGTTAAGACAATTTACTCTGCATGTCAAAGAAACAAATCTCATCATACAAAGTTTTCAGGGTTCCGTAGCCAAAGGTTTACCAACGGAACCCTATTACTAAGAATTCGCTGTTCGTCTGTCCAGCCGTCCGTTCGTCCGTCTTTCTGTCAGCGGGCTATATCTGAAAAACCGTAATAGGTAGAGTTAAAAATTACAGAGTGTGTATTTCAATTAAATTTAAAAATTAAAGGGGTCCCCATACAATAAAAGTTTATTTTCCGTTGATGATACGAAACCCTTCGTGTGAGAGTAAAGACTCGCACTTAGCCGGTTTTAGTTCGCCGGAAATGAATGAACCGATTTTAATGAAAATTGGTAGGAACACATGTAACACAAGATACCTAGGTAAAGAATCAAGAAGTTTTTCGATGATACTATTAATACCATGGACTCGTATGATCCATGTTGAATCTATTTGTAAATATGTGAGTACCATGTACTTTAGGAAATAAATAAGTCTACTTCTGCATAACCTAAGCGCACGGTCCTCACATTATTACCACAATTTTTGTATACCAGAGCATATTGTAAAACATTTATTTGAAAAGAGTAACAATGGAGTTTCTTGTCCATTCTTCTACATAAGAATCTACTTTTTCTAATGGACAGTAGAGTCACTACAATATTTTATTTTAATGTAAATGTTGACGTTCAAAAGCTGAAATAAACGTTTTCACTTTAGAATAGAATAGACTAACTTACTCTTTATTATGTACACCATACAAGTTACAGAAGCTTGTGGCTAGATACAAACAGCCGCACGATTCGATCTTCAAGGTAAAGCAACGCTTGCCAAGGTTGGCCTGTGGATGGGTGACCATCTTACCTCGAGGATCATACCGAGTTTCCTCCGTGCCTCGAAAAGCACGTTAAGCCGTTGGTCCCGGCTGTCATTTGTAGATCTTTGGCAGTCGTTACGGGTTGTCAGAAGCCAGTAAATCTGACTCCAGTCTTGCCAAGAAGTACCGTGTTACCCAGTTAATGGGTTGCGGAGGTCTGGTAGGCAGCCGCTCCACGTAAAACACTGGTATTCAGCTGAATCTGGTTTGACTGGTAGCCGACCCCAATACAGTTGGGAAAAAGGCTAGGCAGATGATGATGATGATGACAATGAACTACGTCCTCATCGCTCGTCAACTTTGACTTATGGAGGACCTAGCACGAATATTCTGACGTACTGTGAATTTTGAGAATAAAAACCTGCAACCCCATAATATTTTGGCTTGATTTTATGCGGCATACACAATTTGTAAATATGTATGCACAAAAAGAGTATTTTAGCTGTAATAAAATTATACGTTACGTTACCAGACGTAAATATTCGGGCTAAGCCCACTGATCTATTCCTGATCGTGTAGAATTGCACCCACCGCACAAAGAGGAAATGGTCCAGCACCTGATCTGTCCCCAGTCGAATAGGATTGCAGTCTAAATTCTCATCCGACTATGTAGGTGATGGAAGGCGGAGTATATCTGTGTTTGCGTACACACTGGTAGTACTACCCTAGGTCGGGCCAATAGTGTCATTGGGTTTTACCATTAGGAATTTCCCTGTGATAGCTCGGAGTTTGAAATTTGGTGGTGTGACACCTTCATGCCTCAGTGCGCAAGTTAAGCAATTGGTCCTGCGCAAGATCTCTCTCCGGTCGTGTCGGGTTGCCGTCCCAAGTGATGGAAGAGAGAGTGCAGTTGTGTTAGCGCACACACGCCTGTACTATAATATATCCCGCGCCGATGGCTAGTCTCCGTGAAATTGGCCGCCATGGCCAAAATCGGTCGGGAAGACTATAGTACTACCTCCTCCGAACTCCTTCACAAAGTACTTTTCTAAATAAAAACAAGGTAAACTCGCTAGCCTTGAAGAACCTAAGCATGTTATAAATAAGCCTAACGGTGTCGTATCAGAAAATTGGATATTATTTTTTTAAACCATTTCCTTGTAATGTTCCATCGTTAGAAAAGCGACAGTTCTACTAATGTTTCTTTTTTGTTGTGTTTTTTTTTCCTTTTTCTGGTAAAAAACTGTCTAGCTTGTTGTAACTGCTATGTGGCCAACCAGCACCGCTCTCGTTGGTCATCCACTACAGAGAGCCTTTTTTTAAGGTTGGGAAATCATCAAATGACTCCTTCCGCTCTGGGCGGAGCGGAAGGGAGTGTCAGACTCTTACTGACTAAAAGCCATCTGTGTTCCTCCTAATGCCCTTTGCGATCCAGGGTACGGTGCCTCTTTTGAACAGATTCTGCATCGTGCTGACATAATTATCTTTACTACGGAGGGCCTAGCATGAATATTTTGACATATAGTAACGTTAACGTCAGTGAATTTTGAATGTGAAAAACTACAACCCCATAGTATTTTGGTTTAATTTTATGGAAAATACACAATATATCATTATCATCATCTGCCTAGCCTTTTCCCAACTATATTGTGGTCGGCTTCCAGTCAAGCAGGATTTAGCTGAATACCAGTAGCGTTTAGTGAATACGAGGAGCGGCTGCCAATACATACACAATTTATATTATTTAAAAATATGAATATAATATATAATTCAAAAACAAAAGTACGGAACAAGTATTGGAGCTATGGTAAAATTTTAAGTTCCGTTAGTATACGTCAAAAATATCCGTGCTAGGTGCTCTGATCATTGCTAACCAGATTCAGCTGAATACTGATATTATACGTGGACCGATCGCCTATCAGACCTCCCAGTAACTGGGTTCACGGTACTTCTTGGCAGGACTGGTGTCAGATTTTTCTGGCTTCGGACAATCTGTAACGACTCCAAAGATCTACAAATGACAGCCGATACAATTGCTAAACGCGCTTTCTGAAACTCGGAGGAGTCTCATTATGTTAAGACGGTCACCCATCCACAGACTAACCTAGGAAGCGTTTCTTTACTTTAAAGGTCCACCGGTGCAGCTGTCATTATTTAGCCACAAGCTACTAAATTCATATTTACCTATATAGCTTATAGTGGCGTACGAAGGCTTTATACAATAGCAAGCCTGAAAATTTGTATTACTGAAACTACGCGCCTTTCTTATTTCTTTAATGTTTTCTTAATTTATTTTAAATTAAGAAGTATTCTATTGAAAAGCATAATTACATATGATTTTATAAAGCAAGCCGTGTGTAGCGACGTTTATGGTTGGTCACAGCTGACTGTTTTACCCCTTCGATCCATAAATCAACTATTAACCGGTGGAACCAACGGTGGAACCAAAAGGTTCCATTTGCCATACAACGGTGGGGCATTGATGAGCCAAGAGGATTATCTACAAAAGCACTTAAGATTACACGCCTAATTTATCTGGCCCACTCAGAAAAACTGCCCCGTTTAACCCCAAATGCAATTACCTACAATAAAATTAAATACACGATCAAGTTAAACGAACCATTTTGAAGAAACTATACGTTTGTAGGTAAAATAGGTTTATTTTATATAATTTGCATACTCTTTCGGACAAGGTGAGGTCGTGATATCGGGGTGTCTGTTTTGAACTTTATTTTGAAAATCCGAACCAATATTATAAATGCTAAATTGTGTTCTTCTTCTTCTTATCGTGTGGGCAGTGAGGTCTAACGACTCCACACACCCTGGTGTCAGAGTTTCTAAACCGCCTCAAGGGCCTCTGACATGGTTTAATTTGACGACCGCCATTTGGTGGCTAGGATCACCGGCCCATACGCGCCTTCCAAAGCCCGGAATCATATGTTTTATCAGACAATCAGGTGATTCAAGCCTGCAATGTAAGCAACGCTTGCCAAGGTTGGTCTGTGGATGGGTGACCATCTTAACATACCGAGTTTCCTCCGTGACACGGAAAGCACGTTAAGCCGTTGGTCCCGGCTGTCATTTGTAGATCTTTGGCAGTCGTTACGGATTGTCAAAAGCCAGTAAATCTGACTCCAGTCTTGCCAAGAAGTACCGTGTTACCCAGTTAATGGGTTGTGGAGGTCTGGTAGGCAGCTGCTCCACGTAAAACACTAGTATTCAGCTGAATCAGGTTTGACTGGAAGCCGACCCCAATGTAGTTGGGAAAAGGCTAGGCAGATGATGATGATGAATGCCCTAACCAAACTGGCAAACAACTTTACAAAGTATGCTTTGCCGTGGGAATCACCGCAAGGCAAACGCCTAAGCCACGCGACCACGGAGGCAGTCGTTCCATCAGGTGAGATACTGTTTAAATATAGGCTAATCAAATAAAAAAAAAATGTTTTTGAAACCCACCTACCATAACCACTCTTTTGCAATTGAGCGAACCTTGAAAAGATTTTCCACTAAATCTACTCACCATCAATTAAATTCCAATTAACAATCACAAACTACCCTACAATATGCAGACCTTAAACCCACCCCAGACACATTAAATTAATGACATTATCAACTACAAATGCGTATGTTTCCAACACACCCAGACAGGCAACGGCCCTAGGAAACCTTTTTCTCAGAGAGCTCTTACATCGCCTGGTACATCGCATACTGCACTGAATGTACTCAGGAAATACTGTTTTCTTCTTAAGCTGTTGGGAATGAAAAGCTATTGGCTTTTTATTGAGCGGCAACTGTACTCATAGTACTATTTCGCCGGTATCTTCTGTCAATCGGTCCATCTGTCTGTGAGCGGGCTGTATCTCAAGAACCATAATAGGCACACCGTTGAAATTTTAACAGATTGTGTATTTCGATTGCCGCTATAACAAAAAATAATAAAAATTAAGGTTTATGGTATGGAACCCTTCATGTGCGAGTCTGACTCGTACTTGTCCGGTTTTTGCATGGAGCGGCTGCCTATCAGACCTCCACAACGTAATAATATCTACGGTAGATACCCCTTGGCAAGACTGGTGTCAGATTTACTTACTTCTGACTATTCGTAAGGACTGCCAAAGTTCTACTAATGACAGCCGCGACCAATGCGCGGTTTAACGTGCAATAAAATAAAATTAAAAATCCAATGTTTGCAAAAGATACCTGTTGAGTTTATATTCCATCTACAATCATTAAAACCGCTGTACTTCAAATGCTTCTCACAAGCTAGATGAAACAAAAGTAGTGATTTTACTTTCGTTTTTATCGGTGATCATTATACCTATCGAAAGTAAACAATAACGTTTGTGATCATGAATTCATTATTTTTTGTGTTAGCAGTTCGACGAACACGGCAGTCAATCTGACTTATCATCATCATAACAGCTGAAAGACGTCCACTGCTGGACATAGGCCTCCCCCAAAAGGGTGGTTTGCCATAATCGCCACGCTTGGCAGGCGGGTTGGCGATCGCAGTGTATGGTGTTGCGTTTTACAGAAAACGCTGCTGCACATTCATGAGTCCCTTAGTCGCCTCTTACGACACCCACGGGAAGTGATGGAATGGTATTATTCTTTTACGCTACCATACGGCACCGGTCGACACCATACAGCAACCAAAGTGTTATCTATGTCTAAGGTTCTGTAATCAACGAACCTCTATTACTAAGTTCTGCTGTCCGTTCGGCTGGCTATCAGCAGTCTGTGTCTCATGAAAAACCAAGCACCTTCACATCAACTGACAGGAATAGTTGGAACAAATACAGAAAAGATGAAGCACTGGGCGGACACAATGTAAACCGACACACCCCCAAGGTGGTGTGAGTTCTGTGGTCGAGTTCTGCGTTCCGCCTTCACACATGCTCACACAAAAAACGGTCTAGAAATCCGAAGTTCAGTAAGCTTTAGCTTATACACGTCACACGCTTTTTTACTGAAAACCAAATGCGTCGCAAATTATAAAGAAAACATTTGCCGCTCACTAATTTAACAAACTTTTCGATCTCTTCGGACATCGGACCTTCCAGGTTTTGCAAAAAAAATGAAACCCCAACAGAACGTACGTTCACTTTGTCGGTCATTTGTGTGTGTGTGTGTGTGTGTGTGTAGGATTCTAAATCACCGCATGATTACAGTGAACGCTTACACTAGACCACGCGCAAAGGGACGCCTAAGGTTTCTCTACGTCCACCAATTTACACAAAGCGTTTCCAAACGTCTTTTACAATGCGCACAGCAAAGGAGTGGAACTCTCTGCCTGCGTCTGTGTTTCCGAACGCTTAGAACCCTAGTCTCTTCAAAGTTATAGTGAACAGGCTCCTTCTGGGTAATCTCGCTCCATCGTAGACTTTGTCTCTGTCATCTCTGACCTAGACTAGAGTCAAGAGCAAACACATCACAAATAAAAATAATAATAAAAAAAGTCAAAATTTCAATATTACTTGTCATTCCGAATTTTGATTTTTGACATTGACTATCACTGGTAAAAACTCTCTTTACCCAGAGGCTTACCACATAAAGCCAATCTCCAAAATCTCCACTGAACAGCACCAGACAGCCACAATTCAACCTGCACATCTACGAAAGGCCCGAGTGCACAATATCTCCAAATCAAATTTCAATTTCATCGTTATTGAAATCTACGACCGAATGAAGCGAGCATCAAAACATATTGTAGTTCATTCATTCCCTATTGATTCCATTCAGTATAGTTAATATCGTAAATTCTCGTAAAAACTCCATGTTCATTGTATTGGTGTTTTAATAATATCGTTGGGAGGTTTTTGCCTCGTTCCGCGGTTCAGATGTTGTGGAATTTCGTTATGAGGTACTGAAATTCAGAGATCCTTTTCTCAAAGTTGGAAAGCAGAATATACCTTTATACAACATGTAACAGAATCAACATACTACCTCTTAAGGGGTCATTGTAATCATCATTATGAACCGCTTTCACTATGGGACCAACAACGAAATCATGAAAAAAAACGACTGCCCTTACATTTATATGTTCATCATCATCATATCAGCTGAAAGACGTCCACTGCTGGACATAGGCCTCCCCTAAGCGTCGCCACGACCGGTCCTGCGCGGTGTGCTTTATGTGCTCATAACTTGACAAAGTGTACTGAACAGCTGATTTCTTTTTCGCAGTAGTGAAAGTTTTTCATAATTATGAGTTTAACTATTACTCTCTATTACTCGTACGTTGTATATTGTACTTACAGGCACGTTAAAATTTACTAGCTATGCTCAGTTCACTCATCATCTGCCTAGCCTTTTTCCAACTATATTGGGGACGGCTTCCAGTCAAACCAGGTTCAGCAGAATACCAGTGTTTTACGTGGAGCGGCTGCCTATTAGACCTCCGCAACCCATTAACAGGCTAACACGGTACTTCTTGGCAAGACTGTAGTCAGATTAACTGGCTACTGACAATCCGTAACGACTGCCAAAGATCTACAAATGACAGCCGGGACCAACGGCTGAACGTGCTTTCCGAGGCACGGAGGAAACTCGGTATGTTAAGATGGTCACTCATCTACAGACCAACCTTGGCAAGCGTTGCTTAACCTTTAAGATCGACCCGTGTGGCTGTTATTTTTTAGCCACGAGCTCCTCACGCTCAATTCACTAATGAACTAAATTATTATAATTGAAATCACTGCAGTAGTAGCAGAGTTTCTTGCACGTTCTTCTCCATAGGAACTACTTTTTAGAACGTGCAACTGCCGCGCTGGAGATAGGGTCGGTGAGATAGAGTAACTTGCTGCTCTCCTCGCTAGCGTGGTAGAATTGCTTCATCTATTCGACTGACAGACCTTGACTTTTCAAAAGCGAAATAAAGGATTTTTTATTTTATATCTGTATTTGTATTCATAGTTTGTAAAAACTATTAATATCTTTATTTATTTCTCCCACAAAAACAAGACTTTATACGATCAAAATTAATTAACATACTAATACTAATTTCAGTCAAGTGTATGTGCGGAGCTGGTGTCTATTATAGGTATAGACCTGTATTACAGATCACCAGGTCTTCACCCCACGAAAATAAGGTATAACATAACAAAGGGCCAGTTAGAGACACGTATAAAGGAATTTAACTGAGACAAGATATTAATTTAGTATCTAAAAGCTAATTCGCCTCTTAGCGAGAGGGTTTGTATGTTAGAGGTGTGGCGTGTATAACAATGTGTGTTGTGTGAGGGTGTGTGTTAGATGTGTGCGTGTATGTAGTGTGTAGGTGTGTGTATATATACCTAATTTTCTAACTTTGTTTGTCTATCAGTTAAGTAGGTCCTCCGTGGAACTATAGTCCAAATTTTGCAAGCAGTCTCTAACTTCCGCCTTACATTTGTTTTTTGGATGAGGGTAAATTGACAAGAACCTGTTAATTTTATTGTACAGATTACAACCTTGGTAGCAGAAGAAACGATGTGCGAATTTGGTTTTAAATGGTGGTTTAGTGCAGACTATGTCTTTTCTACGCCTTTTTTCAATCAACTTGGGTTCGTATGCCAATAAGGAATGTTGCTTGGTAACAGTATGCAGAATATAAAGTTGACGAACCGTTAGGACTTTACTCTGCTTATACACATCAATGGTAGGGTGGTAAAACGGAAGAAACAGACTTACTTTTAAAACAGCCCTCTGAGCTCTTTCAATTTTTAGCATTATAGTTTTTACTGCTCCACCCCAGGCAGAAATGCAGTAGCTAAGTTGTGACTGTCCAAGAGCGAGGTATACAGTTTTTATTAAATCTTTTTTAGCCACATTTCGTAAATTTTTAAAAATATAGATTAGTTTGCGTGTTCTTGCAGCTAACTGATCGATATGTTCCTGGAAGCTTAATCTTTTATCAATTACAATACCCAAATACTTTATTTTATCTGTCCTTTCAATATGAGAACATGAACAGCTGGAATCATTGTAATTGGCACATATATGGGATATTATTTTATGTTGAGTAATATCAGTTTCTGTATTTCTCAAAGAGAAAGGAACGTATTTAGTCTTACCCACGTTAAGGGTGAGGATATTGTCTCTCAACCACTTTGTTACCGCATTAAAGCCTTTTTGTGCGTTTGAGAACACTTCGCCCCAGGTTTCCCCGTTGAAGAGTAGTACTGTGTCATCAGCGAAAGTCACGATTTTGGCTCTGGGAAGGTCTAGTTGGCACAGATCGTTGATATAGGCGAGAAATAAAGTCGGGCCTAAAATGCTTCCCTGCGGCACCCCGAAGTGAACTGTTACATCGTCACTTGTATGGTTTTCTATTTCTACACACTGAGTTCTTTCTGTCAAATAACTTTCGAACAATTTCAACTGGAGGTCCCGAATACCCAGACACTCGAGTTTTTTTAGTAAGATTGGAATAGAGACGGTGTCGAATGCTTTGGCGAGATCTAGAAATATTGCAATAGTTTTCTTTTGACTGTCGAGACTAGTTACTACAAAATTTATTAATTCATGAACTGCATCAGATGTTGACTTTTTGGATCTAAAACCAAACTGTGCCGGTGATAACAGTTTGTTTTTTTCAAGATAATTAACTAGCCTCTTATTCATAACGCGCTCTAGGATTTTTGATAATGTTGGAAGAATGGAAATGGGTCTATAGTTTTCGACACAGTCTCTATCCCCACTCTTGTGAATCGGATGAATTCTCGACCGTTTAAGTTCCACAGGGAACACTCCAGTCGAAACCGACAAATTACATATAAAGGTTATAGGTTTTATTATTATATCTTTATGATCTTTTATAATTCCTGCAGAAATCAGGTCCAGCCCTACTGCGCTGTCGCATCTAAGATTATTTATAAGTGCTCCAATCTCATTTTCATCAGTAGGTAGAAAAGCGAATGGCATGATTTTATGATTTTTGGTTGTTCTTGAATATTTGTGTTTAATAATATGTTTTCAGCTAAAGATTGACCTACAGTTGCAAAATATTTGTTGATACTGTTAATAGATTTTAAGGGGTTTTTTGTGTTTATTAGTTCAGTTGGGGTATCTTTTGATTTTACGGTATATTATGTAATCTCTTTAATGGCTTTCCATAGTTTCTTATTGTCTTTATTTGCACTTTGTAACTTCTGTTTTCGAATTCTTCTTTCAGTTTTTTTAATAAGGAGGAGCAAAAATGTCGGTATCTCTTATAAGTAATTTGAAGTATATCGTTTTTAGGATCCTTTTTCAGTTTTTTATGTAAATTATCTCGGTTTTTTAAACATTTTAATATGCCGGGTGTTGTGCTGGCCCAAAATGGCCAAAAGTAGCCCAAGACAGAACCAATTGGAAAGATTTGGAGGAGGCCTTCACCTGTTTAAGGGGTTCCTGTTAAACAAAAATGTTAACTTTAAATTAATTAACTATTTTGTATTTAAGAAGGAAATATAAGGCTTTTTTATTTTTTATTTTATTATTATTTTATTTATTTGTATTCATACTTATATTTATTTGTATTTTTATTTGCATTTTGTATTTGTATTTAGTATCTGACATAGTCTCGATATTCTTACTGCTAAGAGTCGTCATTATCAGCATCATTCGCAGCCTTTCCTCGCCCACAAAAGAATAGAGAAGCCTATGCTCTGCAGTGGGCGAAAGTCAGTCTTCACGACCCTTTTTTTTTTTCTGTGCGAAGAAAATGCCTAACGCATACCACATCACCCGGGGAGACGACGTGGTTATGTGGGACTTGCACCCACTAAAAACTTCGCCTGTGCACCTATTTTCGCCTTGATGGGTGGGTCGCGAGGACTGCTACGCATGACATTGACGACCCATCCAGCGTGGCCTACTTCTGGGCTCCCTCTTCTATGCCCGTTCGGGCTCCCTCTTCTTTCAGCGATGTCCGGGTGCACTGGGACATCACCACGACTCCAGGTACCTTACAGCGTGGACGATACAGTCCCCGATCTATCGTGTGCAGGCCCCTCCTATGGCGATATCAAGTCGGTATTTCGCCGCCTGCGCCGTCCTGTCCTTCTGCGGCGAATCGAGTCAACGAGAGCGTCTTCCTCCTTAATCCGCTCCTCCGCTTCCTTCTGCGAGATTACGTCCTCGCAAAAAGACGCAACCGAGTCTTCGCGATTCTGGGCCAGCCTCATCTAGGTTCTACCAGCGATGGCAACAATGTCATCTACCCGTCTCGACGCCGGACGACCGACACTTCTTCATCCAGTCCGCGGATGCCACTCAGACCTACCATCACCGCACCTTACTACTGGCAATTGGGATCCAGCAGAATACCAGCGTCAGGTATATTTGCCTGGTACATGCTGAGTTGGACTCCCATTTGGTGTAGCTTTAAAACACACACCGCACATTGGATTTCAAGCGACTATCTTCGTGGCCTTCCACCCCTCTGTGTAGCCATTTCTAACCAATTTGTCACAAACAGATGCAACTCATTACACAACCTAATCCATTCTACAACCTCTCCCCAATTAATTAAAAAAAAAACTATTCCCGTATTCCCGTACCGAGTTACCCCGACAATTTAAGGATCAATAATGTTTAACCGGTCGAAAAACGACAGGGCCCCGGTTTAATCGGTTGGAATATCAGTTAGCGCTGCACTCAACAGGGGTACGGCGAGACCCCACTCGTAAGCAGCCATTATGACTTACTGAAGTACGATATTAGGGTTTTCTGAGTAGTCTATAACTTTATTTTTAGTGCCTATTTTGATATGATTGAAGAATCTAGGGTCGTTATTCGCAAATAAATGACTTTCATATTTTTATAATATTTTTCCAAATAAGTATACATTTTTGAGTACTTCTGAAAAAAAATGAATTATTTTTGTAACTCGTGTACTCGAGGAGCTCGTGACTATGTAGTAACAGGCGCACGGGTCGATCTTCAAGGTTAAGCAACGATTGCCGTGGTTGGTCTGTGGATAGGTGACCATCTTAACATACCGAGTTTCCTCCGTGCCTCGGAAAGCACGTTAAGCCGTTGGTCCCGGCTGTCATTTGTAGATCTTTGCCTGACGTTACGAATAGTCAGAAGCCAGTTAATCTGACTCCAGTCTTGCCTTGAAGTACCGTGTTACCCAGTTAATGGGTTGTGGAGGTCTGGTAGGCAGCCTTTCCGCGTAAAAAACTGTAGTACCATACGCGTAAATTCAGCTAAATCTGGTTTGACTGGAAGCCGACCCCATTATAGTTGGGAAAAGGCTAGGCAGATGGATGGTGTACTAATATTAATGGAAGATCGTTCTCAGATTACCTGGTTTGCTTTGTCGATGCTATCTTGCGTAAATTTGAAGTTCTTTTGCATGGGGTATAAACGGCCCCCAAAATTAAATTAATTTCCAGTTACTTTTAAGGTTCCAAACAAAAAACGGAACCCTTATAGGATCACTTGGGTATATGTTGTATGTTTGTCCGTCTATCACAGTCAGTTTTCTCCGGATTCATTAAGGGTGCTCTCCCGAAAAGGCTTAAAAATAGCGTGCAGATGAAGCAGTTTTTCTTCGGCATTTACTGAGAAATTATATCTAAAAAAATACATAGTAATCTACATGATATTGCACGTAACTTGGTTTAGCCAGAATTTATGTAACGGTATCACATAATAGGGAAAAAAATCACCAAATCAACACCAAATCGTTGAGATGAAACCATTTTACTCCTTCATTTTTAACAAAAGACTAAAAAAATAATATCTACTGCTGTGCAATACAAACGAAAATAACTTGGTTTTGTTACTTTTTTAAAATATGTATTTGTTTTATTATAAAAAAATAAAAACACGGGTAGCGGAGTGGCGCGCCGAGGTGTAGTTAGCTCCGTTTGTATGCACAAGGTCATTGGCAAATATACAAGCCTTAAACCGAAATTGAAATTCTGCTGAAATTTGGTACACATATGGACTTTTGTGACGAGGTCACGAGGAGCTCGTGGCTAAATAATAACAGCCGCACGGGTTGATCTTTTAGGTTAAGCTACGCTTGCCAAGGTTGGTCTGTGGATGGGTGACCATCTTAATATACCGAGTTTCCACCGTGCCTCGGAAAGCACGTTAAGCCGTTGGTCCCGGCTGTCATTTGTAGATTTTTGGCAAACGTTACGAATAGTCAGAAGCCAGTTAATCTGACTCCAGTCTTGCCTTGAAGTACCGTGTTACCCAGTTAATGGGTTGTGGAGGTCTGGTAGGCAGCCTTTCCGCGTAAAAAACTGTAGTACCATACGCGTAAATTCAGTAAATCTGGTTTGACTGGAAGCCGACCCCAATATAGTTGGGAAAAGGCTAGGCAGATGGATGGTGTAAATAATTATGGTAGATCGTTCTGAGATTACCTGGTTTGCTTTGTCGATGCTATCTTGCGTAAATTTGAAGTTCTTTTGCATGGGGTATAAACGGCCCCCAAAATTAATTTCCAGTTACTTTTAAGGTTCCGAACAAAACACGGAACCCTTATAAGATCACTCGGGTGTATTTATGTTTGTCCGTCTGTCACAGCCAGTTTTCTCCGGATTCATTAAACCGAAATTGAAATTCTGTTGAAATTTGGTACACATATGGACTTTTGTGACCCAATCACGGACGTGTTACTTTTTTTTTTATATGGGGTTGGGTCACTTGGAAGTCAAACTAGGAAATTTAAAAAAAAAAAATTAAACAATATTTTGTGACATATCAAATGAAAGGACTTTACTGTGGGGCTTTTAATTATAGTTTTGTTTGTTTATTTTACTTTTTTTTTTTTTTTAGCTAGCCACGTGCGAGTCTGCATCGCCTGCAAAAGGGTTCCAAACCAATTCCATTTTTTATCATGTTATTTGAAAACTACAGACTTCTTATAGGTTTTCCTGTAATCCTTAGACATAGAAAAATACTATCTAGCTTTTTTTTTTCAAAATTTTAGGTTCAGTATTTTCGGAGATAAGGGCATTTTTCGTGTAATTTTTTGAATAACTTCAAAACCCTTCATCTGTACTCTATACTAATTTATAAAGCTGAAGAGTTTGTTTGTTTGTTTGTTTACTTGAACGCGCTAATCTCAGGAACTACTGGTCCGATTTGAAAATTCTTTCAGTGTTAGATAGCCCATTTATCGAGGAAGGCTATAGGATATATATCATCACGCTAAGACCAATAAGAGCGGAGCAGTAATGAAAATTGTGACGCAAACGAAGTTGCGAGGGACAACTAGTTTTAAAATATGAAAAAATCAAAGGTTTCCATTATATTTTATTCATAATAGGGAATATGCTTGGGTTTTTTTATTTGCAAAATGAAATACTTATTAGCTGTAGCAAATCCC
The DNA here is from genome assembly GCA_950371165.1 of Lacanobia oleracea. NCBI lineage: Eukaryota > Metazoa > Arthropoda > Insecta > Lepidoptera > Noctuidae > Lacanobia > Lacanobia oleracea. The sequence goes on along the minus strand of OX493412.1, from coordinate 2,624,984 downwards.
CATGATATTATTTTTAAAATACTTTCATCAGCGATGAAGTTATAAAACTTCAAAGATTACAATTAGGAAGAGAATGCCAACGTGGACATTGACGTCAAAGTCCATGTCGCCTATTCAGTTGCCATAGAAAACAGCGTTTTCGTGAGAGGGACAGATATATTTGGTTAAAATAATTATATCTCGTTTTTTCTTCAAGTAATTTTGATTGTTTTTCCACTGTTATTATTATATTTTTAGACAAACTGTATAGATATTTTTTTTTCATGCATATTCCCAATTTTCAGCCCCTTCTTGTGATATTTTGTCACACGATACAGTTCAAAAACGTATTTTTTTTTTTTTTTTATAGTTTGACCCCCCATACTAAAAAATGTTTTTTTTAAGCAAAGCGTCCGTGTTTGGTCACAGAAGTCCAAATTTTAACCGAATCGACTAGTAGATCCGGAGAAAACTGGAGACGGACAGACAAGCAGACGTACATACGGACAGACAGACAGACACCCGAGGGGTCCTATAAGGGTTTTTAACGGATTGTCGGATCTCTAAAAATGTGATGCAACTTCGTCTAGTTGCAGAGTTCAGCTTGTAAACAATACGGGATTATTGCGGTCGCACTTTTGACAATCTTTAACGCTATTAGATTGTCACTGTCATGTCTTCTCTGTCATTTTCTTGTCAGACCAGTTCTTGTCGGACTTATTACTTTTAATAAATATTCTAGTTTTAAGACCCTCCAATAACATTTTATTAGAAATCTTAAAATACTAAAAAAAAAACAATAAATCAAACTTCACAATTCAATTCTTTATCAAAAATGCTCACAATTCATAATTTTACCCATAAATTGTAGGCAATAAAGTCTAGGTATTGCCAAAAATCGTTCACCTAAGAATCCATTTTCTTCTCAAGGGTTATATAAGATAGGAATATCTTTTGAGAGTGCACTTGAGCTCGATGTAGGGGCCAGAGACCCCGAAGATTCAATTTTATGAGGATTTAGTGAGATAAACGGATTGATAAATATTACTTCAGGTTTCTTTTTGGATAGGAGAAATCTAGCTGAGAAAATTCAAAGATTTATTTAAAACAATAATTTTTCGTTTCTCGGCTCACAATTTAGGACACATTAGTTTTAGTGTTAATATTATGTATAATGTGGTGCTTGGCAACTGGGCTTAACCCGGTTGTATATGTCCCTTTGTGCCTATTGGCCTAGTTCTATTCTGTCTCCTGCTTGATACAGAGGGAAGTGGAAATTATATATATTATTTTTGCTACTTCTCCGCCGTACTTTTCTGATTAATTTTCCTTTCTCCGGGACTCGTCAGGCTTCATTGGCTCGGCGTTTTTCTGGTGGTCGCCACTGTAGATTCTGGCTTACAGGAGTTGCAGTAGTTGGGAATGTGTGGCAGGCTTGTTCAAAAAAGAGTCTGACATCCCCTCCGCTCCGTCCAGAGCAGAAGGAGTCATTCATGTTTTCCCATCCTTAAAAAAAATGTTCCCGTCTATCTTTTTATCAAAATTCATCACTAACAGAGAACTAAAGAGTAACAAAAAAACATACGGAATTAAAAACTAACTAGCACTCAAACGTTAAACGCTTAGTTGAAGTTCTTGTGACCCAAGGGCTGGCTTTTACCTCGGACAGAGGATTAGCCACAACTAACGTTGCCATACAACGTGGCAATTCCGCCAGTCTTTTGGGCTCATTTCCAGTCGACAGCGATGCGGACGAATTTTTGACGTCATGTTATAGTTAGGAGTTTTATTTTCTATTGTAAGTGTTTATAGTTTGTTATATAAATAAAGTGCACTAGCACTTCGTCCGCGACTTCATTCGCACTGCAATTTTCTTAAGGATCCCTATTTTTTTTTAGACATATTATATTATACTTAAACCTTCTTCGAGAACCACTCTATTCTATTGGTCAAAACACCATGAAAATCGGTGCAGTATTTTTTGAGTTTATCGCGAACAGACAGACAAACGCAGCGGAGGACTTTGTTTTATAATATGTAGTGACAGTGATGTTGATAGTGAAGTTAGGACTAGTGAGGTAGTTAGGATAGTCACAAAATAAAATCTGTACGTAAATAACATTATTTTTTACTCAAAAATAAAGCTTTCTTTCCAAACAGAGACGAAAGTATAGAGTGTTCATCAACCCTTTCTCAATATTCTGAGAACTTGAACCCAGGTTTTCCCGTAATTAATTAAATCCATTTCAATGATTACTTTCTCTGGTGATTCGGGATTTTAGTCCATTAATCCCATATTCCTTACGATTTTTCCGGTTGTATTTATTTACGTCACTGATAATGCGAATAAAACCGGCCAGGTAAACGACTTGGACTCTCACACGAAGGGTTCCGTACCATAAACTTTAGTATTTATTGTTATATCGGCAATAGAAATACACAGTCTGTGAAAATTTCTACTGTCTACCTATTACTGTTCTTGAGATACAGCCCGCTTACAGACAGACGGACGGACGGACGGACAGACAGCGGAGGCTTAGTAATAAGGTTCCGTTAGATACCCTTCGGGTACGGAACCCTAATAATGAGTTAGTTAAAGTGGGATTGGACGGGTCTTACAGGTATTGTTAACACCGATGAGCCAGGGTCGTCACGCAGTGGGTGCCTGAGGATGAGCGTTGTAGCTGAGGCAGCCCAGACAAAATGGCCGAACGATGGCGTAACGATTTTGACTCCTTCCTGATGGATTAGCTGAAGAAGGCAAACTACATAGAACTTTTGGAAAGCGATGGGGAGACTTTTGCCCACCACTAAGACATTATAAGATAACAAAAAAGAGATGAAAGTTTATTAAAAAAATTAACAACATTAAAATGTGTTCGAGCAATATCGGTCACCTTGGTTCTGCTGCAGATCACGTAATTTCTGATCACCAGCGCAAACGCAGAGCCAAGCCCACTCCCTTGCCCTTTGGGTGATTTTCAGTCTTCTAAAAAGGTTCATAGTTGACCACGATTCAGTACCAATGAATCTGCCTAACTTTTTATCGATCACTCGGGTATCTGTCTGTCTGTCTGTCCGTCTTTCACTGCCAGTTTTCTCTTAATCCACTCGACCGATTCTGTTGAAATTTGGTAGACGTATACGTAAATGATGAAAATTTTAGTATGGGTGTCACTTTCGGGGGTCAAACTAGAAGAAAAAAATTTTTTGAACAATATCGTGTGACATATGAAATGAAAGGGCTTACTGTGAGGGGTTTTAATTCAATTCAATTCAATTTATTCAATAAGCGAGTAACCATGACTCATTTGTTAGTAAAAGGCTTACTCTATGTTAGTAATTTAAAAACAACTGTATAACACAAATACTAATACAACAAACACACAACAACATCTAACATATACAATAAAAACATACACAACACAACATACACAGCGGCAAAAAAAAAAATAAGTAATTGGGCGAAAAATGACCATTCCCCCCTCCCCCCTTATCTCCGAAACAATCAAGCCTAAAATAAAAAAAAAAGCAGATAATAGATCTTTACCTAGAGATTACAGGAAAATCTACAAGAAGTCTATATCGTAAAAGCAATTTGTTAAAAAAAAAAATTCGTTCGGAACGCGAGTCCTACTCGCACTTGGCCAGTTTTTTTTTCCAATTATGTATGCCTATCAATATTAAAAAAAAAAATTTTGCAACTCTACGCGCGCCTCAAAGAGATATCAGCATAGAAGAAGGGGTTCGCTGGGGCCAGTATCTGCCAGTGTTCCGGAATTCGTTCGAAACAGTCACCGCGGCCCTGGAACGCAAAGGGCACTAGGAGGAACACGGATGGGTTTTAGTCAGTAAGAGTCTGACACTCCCTACTGCTTCACCTAAAATAAGGTCCCATCGGCCAGGGTGCAGAATTTGTTCGAGAATCTGCCTAACCTTTTCCCAATTATGCTGGGTTCGGCTTTAAGTGTAACATATAACAGTATTTGACATAAAACGACTGCCAATCTGACCTCCACAATGCAGTAGGTGGCTCGGTAATACGGTACTCCTGGGAAGACAGGTGTCAGATTGGCCTCTGACTATCCGTCACATCACCATCATCATATCAGCCGAAAGACATCCACTGCATCCACTGGACATAGCAACACAACGACCGGTCCTGCGCGTTTCGCATCCATCGGCTACCCGCGACCTTCACCAGGTCATCGCTCCACCTAGTGGGAGGCCTTCCAACGTTGCGTCTTCCAGTACGCGGTCGCCACTTCAGAACGTTTTAGCCCCATCGACCATCTGTTCTGCGTACAATGTACCCTGCCCACTGCCACTTCAGTTTGGCAATTCTTCGGGCTATGTCGGTAACCTTAGTTCTCTTGCGAATATCATCATTCCTGATTCGATCACGTACGGGAACTCCAAGCATTGCCCTCTCCATTGCCCTTTGAGTAACTTTAAGCCTTCTGATGAGGCCCATTGTGAGCGACCACGTTTCAGTAACTGACGTTTCTGTAAATATGTCATCACTGGCAACACGCACTGGTCATAGACTTTCGTCTTGAGACACTGTGATATGTGGGACGAGATGATACCACGCAACTTCCCGGACACCTCTAACTATCCGTAACGAGTGCTAAATAAATATCTACAAATTATAGCCGGGACCAACGGCTTAACAGGTTTACCGAAGCACGGATGAATCTCTCGGTATTTTAAGATGGTCACCTATCCTCGACAAACGTTGAGACTGACCTCGGCAAACGTTGCTATACCTTGAAGTTCAACCCTTGTGGTTGTCATTATTTAGTCGCGAGCATAAAAAAAACATTCTTAAAGTCAAATCATAAACCAAACTTCACTTCACTGGTAACCTCAGGACGCTAACATTGTAGGCACTGACTGTGCCAAGTATTTATAAAGGAGAACAACGAAGACTGAAGAAGTACTCGTAGGTACGAAGTAAATACTCGAACAAACCCATTACTTAGAAAAAAACACAATCCGAACACTGTGCCCGACGAAGAATGATCTCGAAGTTTATGTAAGGAAGAGATACAGAAGGTCTAGTTGGGATAACTATGAAAAAATATTCTACCCTTGTGGAGTTCGTGCTTAAATAATAAGAATAGCAAACCCCAAAATAAAGAAAATGGCGGCCTATATGAAGTTTTTTGTTACTGTTGATAGGCACGCGTTTGACTACTATCTCAAATGTTAGCAAGCGATGATGTGGTCGAAGATGTAGCACGCCTGCCTAGAACTAACCTATTCACTCTTGACTTAAAGACTCCCAGGTTGTAGCTATCAGGAAACACTCCGGCAGGGAATTGCACTCCTTAGCTGTACGCACTATGAATGTGTTCCCAAAACGTTTTGTGCGTGTGGGTGGGATGTCCACGGTCGGCGGCGCGCTGTGTTCCATGCGCGCCTCAAGAAGCTGTCAGCATGGGAGACGGGGCCCGCTCGGGCCAGTGCCTGCCGGGGTGCGGAATCTGTTCGAAAGAGACGCCGCGGCCCTGGAACGCAAAGGGCATTAGGAGGAGCACGGATGGGTTTTAGTCAGTAAGAGTCTGACACTCCCTTCCGCCTCGCCCTGAGCGGAAGGAGTCATTTGATGATTTCCCATCCTTAAAAAAATGGGTGGGATGTCCACCATGTACCGGTGGCGCATCGCCGTTTGTCTTGTGATGATTGACTTTTTTGTTTTCTTTTATTTGTGATGGGTTTGCTCTTGTCTCTAGTCTATGTCAGAGATGACAGAGACAAAGTCTACGATGGAGCGAGCTTGACTATTGCTGTTTATGGACATAATTTATCTGCAATACCAGAGAAATTGCAGGAGCGTTACCAATTCAAAGATACCAGTTACACCGACACCTGTATTTATGTATAATAAATATAGTTCTTCAAACTGAAACACGGCAGCTAACTTTACTTCGATTAACTCCTATTGGATTTACACCGATGTACCGATAGTTCTAAACTTATGTCATAGAAATAGTTCAGTATTCCAATCTCTGTCGTCGAATTAACTTTACAGAGGCCAAAACAGACCCAACATATCAAACTAAAGCGCGTCGATGTGAAAAGCATTGCAATGCCGTGGCCAAGTGTTCGGACTAATGAAAATACGTTACATTTGAGTAAGCAGCCATTCGATCCAATTTTGGTCACTGGCGACCGTGATTCTAACAGGGATGACCCACAGCGAAGTAATCAGTGACCCTAGTAAGACTGGTGTCAGATTTTTCTTGCTTCTGTCTCCGTAACGATTGCTAAAGATCAGCAAATGACAGCTGGGACCAACGGTCTAACGTGCTTTCCGAGGCAGGGAGGCGTCTCGGTATGTTAAAACGGTCAACCTCGGCAGGCATTGCTTAACCTTAAGGATCGACCTGTGTGGCTGTTATTATATAGCCACGAGCTCTTCAAAATACCTGATGGCACATGCAAAATGCCTGATGACAAACTATTTGCCCCAACTAGAAATCGAACCCTGGACGTCAACATGGCAGATAAACATATTCCTAACCTTCTGTTGTCCCTACCCATTGCTATCGAGGTCAACCATCCACCTTTATCTTTAAGAAACAAGTACTGAAAGCAAAGTTTCAGTTATCCCCCCTTTGTCGGCCGCAATATCCTGCCCCACCGGAACTCCAATCAACAGTTTATTCTACCTTCTCTCGCCATTTCCTGTTTATCATAGTTCAGGATTTGATAATATAATGGGTCTGAGTATGCGGGCTGCCTTTGAGACCGAAGTTAGGGTTCCATAGTCAAAGTTGCGTTTGATTGGAAGCGCGGTACAAGAACTTACCAGTGGTCTGGTAAGTTTTGTGTGGGTCTTGTCCATTTGTCATTGTGAGATTCTGTTAATTTAATTTAATTTGGTTTTTGCGGTGGTTTTATTACGACTAAGTATGAAAACTATATTTTTCGATTTTTTTCATTCTTTAAATTATATCATCGAAAATGAAATCTTGCATTCAGTGCAACCCGAAAACCAGTATTTAACTGAGTTCCAAAAAGGAGGAGGTTCTCAATTCGGCGGGATCTTTTTTAATGTATGTACACCGATTACTCCGAGGTTTCTCATCCGATTTCTGTGTTTTTTTTTTATTTCGATGTGGCCCCGTAAAAACATAGTCCAATTGGTTCAGTAGTTTTTATTTTATGATAATTTTTGCTTATTTCAATTTCTGCGTAGATGAAGACGTCGTCCAAGTATCACCACTTAAAAGTGATAAATAAATATTGTTTTTACGATAAATTTAACCGACTTCCAAAAAAAAAAACAGTACAAAGTATGAAATAACCTTAATTTCGGAATTCAGTGTTAAAAAACAAAGATACAAAAGCAAAAACACGAACTTCCGAAATTAAGGTTAATTCATACTTTGTAGTGTTTTATTTTAAGTCTGTTATATTTTTTTTACAATAAGGTTCTGTCCGTCTGACCTCTACATCTATAATCTTCTTTTTCTTAATTTAATTTTTAAAAATCATGTTTTTATGGTAGTGTCCGGCCCCTGGTTATAACTGAAGGATAAGAGGGTGAGAGTGGGATGTAGCGGCGGCTTGTGAGCGATGAGTCAGCGTTTTTATGTAGCGTGTGACCGCTACTGGTGATGTCACAGACACTGACTCACAAGTGGCCTCTACCGATGGCATGTCGCAGACACTGACTCACAACTGGCCGCCACCGATGGCATGTCGCGGACACTGACTCACAAGTGGCTGCCACCGATGGCATGTAGCAGACACTGACTCACAAGTGGCCGCCACCGATGGCATGTCGCGGACACTGACTCACAAGTGGCCGCCACCGATGGCATGCCACGGACACTGACTCACAAGTGGCCGCGACCGATGGCTTGTCGCGAAAACTAAGTCGCGAATGGCCGCCACCGGTAGCGTGTCGCAGACACTGACTCACAAATGGACACCCATAATGCCTTGTCGCGGCACTAAGTCGCGAGCGGACACCACGCGCTACACGTGTGCGGCAATTCCAAACAAAACGTGTTAGAAATCATGTAGACAGCTTGTCGCCAGCCACCGGTGGCTGTCGTCGGTGGCCCGTCTGCACGGAACCTTAGACGTAACTATATAACATAAGACACATGCATGTCCGTGTCAAGATACATATGTACATCTAGACACTCAACCATGTAAAGTCATAACACAAGAGGAGTTCAGGCGACAATTTAGTTATACCTAACATAAGTTATAACAAGTTGGCAACTTGAACTGTGGGGACTCAGTCCGTCAAACATCACACCTAGTGACTTGAAGTTGTTTTGAATTATAGTGTACTGCGTAATATGATTCGTTTATAAACTGATTCGGAAGTTGACGGTCTTCAGACGTTATATTTCTGTATAAGTCGGTCCACAGTAAAAGTTGTTTATAATGATGAGTACAATAACCCCTTTACATGTATTGCGTTTGTTCTGTTACACGTTGCATATATTTGCTTTAAAGCGTGCTTTATCGTCGATTGCAACATTTCTACATTATCATCTGCCTAGCCTTTTCCCAACTATATTGGGGTCGGCTTCCAGTCAAAACGGATTCAGCTGAATACCAGTGTTTTACGTGGAGCGGCTGCCTACCAGACTTCCACAACCCATTAACTGGGTAACACGGTACTTCTTGGCAAGACTGGAGTCAGATTTACTGGCTTCTGACAATCCGTAATGACTGCCAAAGATCTACAAATGACAGCCGGGACCAACGGCTTAACGTGCTTTCCGAGGCACGGAGGAAACTCGGTATGTTAAGATGGTCACCCATCCACAGACCAACCATGGCAAGCGTTGCTTAACCTTAAAGATCGACCCGTGCGGCTGTATTATTTAGCCACGAGCTCCTCCATCATTTAATTTCTTATTCATCATTTCTTACATCATCATCATTATTGCAACTGAAAGACGTCTCCATCGACTATCTGCGTGTCTAAAAAAGCCATTTTAGTAGAATTATTTTTGAATCATACAAGAATCTGTCAAATTTCATTTTCATCTTTATCGCTAAAGCATTAGGTTCAAGGTTGATTGGGAAAATTTGCCAGTTTTGGGTAGCTTGATGTACAGGCTGATTCCACTAAAGTGGCCGTTTTAGACCTGCAGTTCTGTAAGCGATCCTGCCCACCGCCACTTACGTATGGCGATTCTTCTCATATTTTACAGTCAGATGAAGATGAAGGTAAAAAGACTAAAGTTAAGTTCAATACTTTCACTTTTTGTCTATACTAATGTTGCAAAGAGGTTTGATTTGTACTTTTGTTTGTAACGAATAAACTTAAAAACTACTGGACTAAATTGAAAACTTGTTTCAGCAATGGATAGCTACATTATCAGGGAGTAAAATAAGCTATATTTCATCCTCGTACTCCCACGGGAACGGGAACTACGCGGTTGAAACCGCGTGACGTCCGCTATTAATTAATACAAAAAAATCTGAACATTCCTCGCGGAAAACTAGAAATATCTCAGTCTAAGTCAAAATGCACTCCTAATTATATTTTAAGCCGGCGTTGTCTCACTGCAGGGTAAAGGTCTCCCTTTTTACTTTCCATATCTAGCTTCCAGCCTAGTTGGGTGTAGCTGAATACCAGTATTTTACATGCAGCGACTGCCTATATTACCTCCACGAACCAGTAATTGGGTTTTACAAAACCGCGCAACACTAATGTAGGTAATTTTTTTTTTGAGCCAGTGAAACCCGACGAGTCCCGGAGAAACGATTCAACTGTCTTGGGGTTTTAATCATTAAAGGGGAATTAATCAGAAAAGTACAGCGGAGTAGTAGAAAAAATAATAATTTCCGCTTCCCTCCGTATCAAGCAGGAGACAGAATAGAACTAGGCCATTAGGCACCAAGGGACATATACAATTGGGTTAAGCCCAGTTGCCAAGCACCACGGATTACATCTTACCACTAAAACTAATGGGTCCTAAATTGTTAGCTACTTTTGTTTCCAGTAATACTCGTAGGTATGGCAAAATCGCTTGAACGCACGGAAATTGGTTCTGGTTTCAACAAGGTCCGTATAGTAAACTACCCCAGATGTAACCTTAATACTATCTAACATAATATTGCGTTCAGTTTGCCAAAAACTACACTCCCATAAGATGTGATGTGCGGATTGTTCGTATTCATGGTCAGCTGTAGAACATTGACACAAGCTTAAAGGGAAATAATTTACTCTTAAAGTTGCCATGACCTGTAAGAAATTGGGCTGTAGGTAGTAGTGTCAGAGAATCATTATTATAGGGACAATCACGGGCCATTGCCCCCTAAACCAACATCTCTTTAACATCGGCGCCACAGACAGCCCACTCTGCAGGGGCTGCTTTGATACCGAAGAATCAGCCGACCTCGTCATCCTGGTATGCGAAGCCGTAGCTAACCAACGTCAACAAATTCTAGGAACGGTGAGGTCGCTCCGCGAAGCCTGAGATGTGTTATGCAACGTTGTTATGGATGCGTGTGATATCCACCAATCATATTCATCGGTCCACAGAGCATAGCACTGGTGGATTGACTGCTGCGCTGCGTGTCGCGGGTTCGAATCCCGCACGGAACAAATATTTGTATGGCCTACAGATAGTTGTTCCGGGTCTGGCTATTTGTGTTTCTGTATTTATATGTTTGTAAACGCACCCACGATACAGGAGAAATTCCTAGTGTGGGGCAACGTTTTTTTTAAAAAAAAAAAAAAAACTAAGCTACGTTTTTTATATGAAAGGATGCATGCTATGGATGCGAGCTATGGATGCGTGCTTTGACTGGTTGCGAGTTCTGTAACTATGTGCAGAGCAGTGCATACCTTCCCTATTGTCGATACGTCTCATAGTTCGAGCTGCGCATCTTCCTCGCACAGCTACCGTGCAGCCGCACATTTTCATAGCACATCTTAATTGCTCCGCTACATAGCTTAGCTTCAGTGGAAACGGTCACATAGTTTTGTAGCTTAGCCTTTGCATTCTTGCAGCATAGCTGAATAGCACATCTCAGGTGGAAAGGCACCCTAAGTGCAAAGAATGGAGTCCCTACTACTAGTAGTCTGAGAGCCTCAGAGGTCCTATATTCATAATTAAAAATAAATACATATACTTTTACATAAACCTATTCAATTCAGACTTTTTGTAAGTACCTACAGACTAAAATCATGAAAAATACTCATATTTTCACTATTCTGCCAAGTTGGCACATGAACACAGTTGAAAGTTGTAGGCCGAAATGTAAACGAATCCGGGACATTTCGTAGTCAAAAATACATTCCTCCTACGTAAATAATGTTTTAATAATACTCTGTTGCGGTCAACGCGAAAATATATGGTTCGGTTAGTGTGGAAATGGATTTTATATAAAACTAGCTTTTGCCTGCGACTTCGTACGCGCATATCTCGTTTTTTCCCGTTCCCGTGGGAATTTTGAGAAATCCTCTCCTAGTGCTCCACTCCTCAAGGAAACTACCTGCCAAATTTCAGCTCACTACAACCAGTAATTTCTGCTGTGCGTTTTTTGTCAATCATTCAGCCACTCAATCAGTCAGTAACGGAAAAAAATGATATTGATTGATTGATGATTATTTAACTTTCAATACTGACTGCCTCCGTGGTCGAGTGGTTTAGGCGTTTGCCTTGTGACCCGGTGGTCCGCGACCACCGGGTCACGATTCCCACGGGAAGCATACTTTGTAAAGTTGTTTCCAGTTTGATTAGGTCATTGCAGGCTTGAATCACCTGATTGTCTGATAAAAAGATGATTCCGTGCTTCGGAAGCCGGTTAAGCCGGTGGTCACTGCCGCCACATGGCGGTCGTCAAATAAACCAAGTCTGAGGCCCTTGAGGTGGTTTAGAAACTCTGACACCAGGGTGTGTAGGGTCGTTAGACCATGCCCACAAGATAAGAAGAACTTTCAATACAATTTATTCTGCATTAATTGGTTGTGGATTGGTTGTAGAGGTCTGGTAGGCAACCGCTCCACGTAAAACACTGGTATTCAGCTGAATCCGTTTGTACCGGAAGCCAACCCCAATATAGCTGGGAAAAGGCTAGGCAGATAATGAATTCTAGGAAAGCCTTTTTTTACTATTGATAGGTACACGTTTGACAACCAACTCATCTGATGGTAACCGATGATACGGAGCACGCTTGCCTAGATGTAACTATTCACTCTTGACATTAAGACTTCCTAGACATAAACACAGACTCCGGCAGGGAATTTCACTCCTTAGCTGTACGCACAATTAATATGTTCCCAAAACGTTTTGTGAGTGTGGGTGGGATGTCCAGTATGCTATGTACAGGTGGCGCAACGCCGTACGTCTTATGGTTTCATTATGGACCGGGCTTACCGGAATTAAATTATGCAATTCTGTCACACATTCCCCAAACTGCAACCGATAGAAAACCGACAGGCCAGCAACTCGGTATCGATGCTCATAAAGTTTCAAGGTCTCAAATAACTAATTTCTAGGTACTTTGACATCTACTTCAGGTGCCTATGCCAATACTGGTTCCCAAAATGGAACTCAAGAAACCTAAGTCCAAAAAATCCCACTCCATACAATCCAACTAACCCCCAAACGCAAACGCGGACATGTCATAAAATTCTCATTTGCGTGTTGCCCGCAGTCGAGAGCCTCTGATATTATCCACTGTTCTGTGAGCTCCTTAGTTTTTATCCCGCCCTGGTACTCCATTATGTTGATGATGTTTTTATATAAAATAATACTTTTGATTGAAGAGCTGTGTGTCGTTACATGGAGCAGAGGTGGCCCGGTGGTAATGGCTGCGACATACAAGTTGTAGGTCGTAGGTTCGAACCCAGGCAGGTGCTTTACTTTGTGTAAATTATTTCATCACCACTGCTCTCAAAACGGTGAAGGAAATCATCGTGAGGAAACCGGCATGTCCTAGAACTAATAATTCGAAGACATGTGACATCTACCAACCCACACTGGGCCCGCGTGGATTACGGCCTACTCCCTCTCACCGAGAGGAGGCCTGTGTCCCAGCAGTGGAAACATTATAGGCTGATTATGTGTCGTTACAAGGTTGACTGAATCACCTCAGTTAAGTCAGTCTTTCGTCAATTCAGCATGTATTTTTTTTTACTTATTTCACATCAATATTGGAGACATCGTGGTAGACCAAGATGAAGATGGGGGGACAAGCTCGACTCTTACCGGAAAAATTGGCTCGACCAAGCAAAGGACAGAATTGTCTGGAAACGGGGGCGACAAATTTCAAATAACTGATTTAATTATTTTGGTCTTCCATATGTGAAGTTATGTTTTTCAAACCTTTTCATGCGCTGACTCACAAAAGAGTTTCAGATCTTAAAGTTTTAAAATTTAAAACATAGAATCAGGAACTGCTTTTGGAATGAACATAGGCTAATTTTTACTTTAATTGCATACCGAATACAATTTATTAATGAATCAACAATTTAATCCACCAACTCGCACTTTATAATGGACAGTCACTCTCATAGAAAGGAACTACCTCAGTAAATTCACTTTAAAATATAAACATAAAGAAGTTTACCTGGTTTTCAGAACAACACAATACACATACTACTTTGACATTTTCTCCGAAGATCATCTCCATTTTGTAGCCATTTCCGTGTATCTTGCAAGGAATATAACGTTTCAATATTGTGGCATACAGGTCAGTATGTATGTGTATAGGTAAATATGTCTGTTGTAGAGCTTATATGTCTGATAAAGAGCTTGTAAGAGCAAATATGGGGTTATTTGAGGACAATCACGCGTACAGGATAACTTTGATAAGTAATTGGGTCCACCTCGTGGTTAAAGTACAATTTATCTCGGAAACTACTAAGCCTAAAATAAAATATAACAAACTTCAGTCAGTTGTGGATTACAGAAAAGATGGCTTAGAACAAAAACATGTTAAACATAATAATTATAATTCTTTCAGAACATTACTTCTCTTAGCAGACATGAACTCAACGGTAAAGTTTCTAATTGGCTTCAACTATTAGACTATGAGAAGACGGAAGACCTATTGCGTAACATATTATATCACATATCATGCAAACACACTAAACTCTCACAAACATACATTCACACCATAAACACACACACACATATCTCACACATCTGTCAAACATAAAATAACTAATAAAATTAAGGAATTAAAATTAGATTATAGATTAAGTATTATTGAAATTGTAAGTCTACTCAAGCGACACCCAAACCAAATGCCTCCTCCTGCGGCTGAACACTGTTTCCCAAAATACAAGCTCAAGCTTAGTTTGGGAATCAGTAGCAGTACCTTTTGTGCAATACACAAATACGATGCATATAATTATGTTAGATTAAGACAAGATTAATGTATTAACTGGCGACAATAAAGATTTTTTTTTAACCATTGGCGCCCGAAACCGACTCACACTTGGCCGGTTTTAGGCTTCCGTACCCAAAGGGTATTCAACCGAACTCCATTACAAGAAACGTTGAAACGTTCGGTTTATGGTACGGAACCCTTCGTGTGAGAGTACGACTCGCACCTGGCCGGTTTTTTTTTTCATCTTGCCAAGTAGTCTTTGCTCAAAACTTAGTTCACCTTTTAAAATATAGCCAAAGGATTAAAAACATAAAAAAACGCCTTGAATAAAAATAAACTTAACAGAAAAGGTGCCATAAAATACGATTGTACTTCACATAAACGTATAATACCTTAGTCTTACATCGAGGCACGAAAGAGGCGGAAATCTTCGCAAATATCAACCTAAAAATAGAAATAGAAGAAATTGCCTTACATCCACGTGAAATATTATTATTTGTGATGTAATACAATCACTGTACCGTTAAATCCAAGGGAAGTGTTGGCATCATAAAGGCACCTGCAGACAGATAAAGCGACAACGACGCGAGTTAACGGTTTCATTAAAAATAATTTTGTTTGTGCATTCTAACTTACAGACCTTGGCAGTAGAAAATTAAGTTGGATCATCATCAATGGAGGATCATCGGCAAAGATGGGCTCGTCAAGTCGAAGCTCCAAAGTCTTGAACATCGACGCTGAGTTGCTGGCCTGTTGGTTTTCTATCGGTTGCATTTTGGGGAGTGTGCGACGGAATTGCATAGTTTTATTCCGCTAAGCTCGTTCCATCATCGGACCACAAGACGTACGGTGATGCAGCACCGTTGCATAGTGGACATCCCACCCACACGCACAAACCGTTTCGGGAACACATTCAAGGAGCGTTCAGCTAAGGAGTGGAACGCCCTGCCAGAGTTTGTATCGATACAGAGTAGAAAACGCCCGGAACTAAGGCTGAAACTACGGATTTCGGTCTTAGAAAGAAAGAAAGAAAACTAATTTATTTGGCACACACGGAATCACACAATGTTTGTAACAACAAAAGGAAATGCAAAATTTATTATAAAAACAAAAACATCGTGTGCCCCGCGGCTGCGCCAAACAGGTCCAGTTCAGCAAAATGCCAGACAACTAGGCGCTGCCTGACGCTGGTTTTCAACTGCACCTTATGTTGAAGTGTACGGATGTAAACCAGTTTTGTAGGGTATTAAATAGAGTACAGATTAATATAGATATAATATGCTAAAGTGTAGTTAACGATACATAAATATAATTTAGTGTCCAGTGATAAATAATACACAAAAAACAATTAACCTTTCTAACAAAGGATAGAAAACAATTGAAACAAGAAGCAAATAATTCTGGAAATTAACAGAAAGAAAGAAAGAAGGTGAGCGTCACTTTTCAATTATGATAATTATCCAATAAAGACACAAACCGAATCCTTTCAGCTGAGAATTGGCCTGACATCATTTTAATGACAGATTCAAGTGTATTATGTCTAGTTTCCGTTGCGCGTCTATTAAATACTGCCGTAAGCGTCTTCTAAAGGCACCGATTGTGTTTAGTGCTCTAATAGGCGGCGGTAGATTATTCCATATTTTGGATGCTGCGTAACGGAAACTGCCCCTGAATGCTGCTGTACTGTGGGGATGCGATGAAAGTTGCAGCGAACATTGCCTTCTCTCACATTCTCGTCTGCTTGCTATCCAGCTCAGCTTGCTGTAGAGGTAGTCTGGCTTTTGAAATTTTACGACACCGAACAACAGACAGGCCAAGTGTAGTTTACGTCTCGATTTCATTTTAAGAGAGAAGTGTTTGTTCAGCTTTTTTCAGTTTGGCTTAGAGAGTAGCCCCCAGGGCTGAGGTGACTCTTTCGGACAAATTCCGCAGAACCAGACCTTAAGTGATAACTTGATAATCAAGAAATTCAATTGGGTATCCCGTTTGTTTTTAACTACTGGAGAACCGGTGACCGATAACCCGAAGAATCGTCAAACTTAAGTGAAGTGGGCAGGGCACATTGCTCATTTAATGGTTTACCATCCTTAGAAAATGGCCGTTTCAAAGTCTGAAAGTAGGTAGTTCTGAGCTACAAAACAACAAATATCGAACAACATTTATCTGAAACTAAGAGATACGTTAACCATAAGCTATCTCATCATCATCTGCCTAGCCTTTTCCCAACTATATTGGGGTCGGCTTCCAGTCAAGCTGGATTTAGCTGAATACCAGTATTTTACGAGGAACGGCTGCCTGCCAGACCTCCACAACCCATTAACTGGGTAACACGGTACTTCGTGGCAAGACTGGAATCAGATTTACTGGCTTCTGATTATCCGTAACGACTGCCAAAGATCTACAAATGACAGCCGGGACCAACGGCTTAACGTGCTTTCCGAGGCACGGAGGAAACTCCGTACGTTAAGATGGTCACCCATCCACAGACCAACCTTGGCAAACGTTGCTTAACCTTGACGATCGACCCGTGCCGTGGTTATTATCTAGCCACGAGCTCCTCCACATCCCTAAATCGCCAAATTTTATTTTCCATAAGCTAACCATAAGCTAGCTATAAACACTAAAACAGCTACCAATAAGTTTCACAACCATTAATCCACCACCATAAAACATCCGGTAAACGTTAACCCGTCACCACCACCGATAGACATTTTTAATCCCGCATACGTAAGTAATTTTTAATTTTAAAATTTTCAAAAGCCGGGCTGACCAATTAAAAACAAATTACTTGCGCGACTAAGAGCTCTCCGCGCCCGCATTTCAACGTGAAAAATACGTTTGAACACGGAATTCCACGTCGTAATTTCAAAAGGAGGCGAATGCGTTCATGAAATTCAAATTTTTGAATTCGTTTTCTATCGTTCGTTCTTTTATAAATCCCGGGATTAAACGATGTCAAACTGATAACGGGATTCTTTTTGCGGGATTCTGGTGTGTTAACATTTTGGTGTTAAGAATGTAAATTGTGGTTTCACGGTTTTTAGGTAGTGATGTATGGTTTCGGGTCAGAGGTGAGCCATTTTTTCCGTGCATATCTTTTTTGTTTTAATTTAGATAAGCAGCTTTGATACAGTCAAGCTTTTTCCGAAATTAAAAAGTGCGGCAACGAAATCCCAACTATGTATTTTTTTGACACGCTTTTACACCTAAATTGCTCAACCAATATTGATTACATTTGGTGCAAAGATTGATGGAACCCTGAAGATGGTTGTAGCCTACCTTTGCTTTACTTTTTTAGGGTTCCGTACCCACAGGGTATCCAACGGAACCTTATTACTAATCCTCCGCTGTCCGTCCGTCCATCTGTCTGTCAGCGGGCTGTATCTCAAGAACCGTAGTAGGTAGACAGCTGAAATTTTCACAAATTGTGTATTTCTAATGCCGCTATAACAATAAATAATAAAAATTAAGGTTTATGGTACGGAACCCTTCGTGTGCGAGTTCGATTCGCGCTTAGCCAGTTTTTTTTTTCACGAATATCTCTATTACGAAGAGCAAAGTCGTGAGAAAAAACTAGTTTCTTTAAAAAACTTATGTTCTGCGTTCGGAGAATTTTCATAAAGGATAATAAGTACATTATTTTCATGCAACATGATAGCTTATGTAAGACTCGGAAAACTTGTTTGAGAAACTATCTTGAGATGTAAGTTCTTAACAATGTAATAAAGTAATTCTCAGCATAGTTGTGGAAGAACAGAGATATATTGGATTATTAAGTCAGCAATTTACTGGGAAATAACAAAACAGTTTTACACTTTTAAAAGGTGTAGGTAGCTTGTAGCCGCACGGGTCAATCGTCAAGGTTAATCAATGTTTTCCCAGGTCGGTCTGTGGTTCGTAGCAGTCCTCGCGACCCATCCATCAAGGCGAAAGTAGGTGCACAGGCGAAGTTTTTAGTGGGTGCAAGTCCCACATAACCACGTCGTCTCCCCGGATGATGTGGTATGCGTTAGGCATTTTCTTCGCAAGGAAAAAAAAAAAAAAAAGGTCGGTCTGTGGTTGGGTTACCATTTTCTCATGCAGCAAGTTAAGCTATCTTCTTCTTCTTCTCATGTGAGCTGTAAGGTCTTACAATCCCACACACCCTAGTGTAAGAGTTTTTAAAACGCCTCAAGAGCCTGTTAAGCTATTGGTTCTGGCTTTCATTGTAGATTTTTGGCAGGCGTTACGGATTGCCAGAAGCCAGAAAATCTGACACCAGTCTGAGTACTGTGTTACCCAGTTACTGAATTGGAGAGGCCAGCTATAGTTGCTCCACGTCAAATACAGGTATTCAGTTGAATCCGGATTGACTAGAAGCCGATCCCAAGACGGATGACGGTAGGTATGGTAGACGTCAGATTTTGCTATAAAGTCATTATACATCATATCAGCCGATTGACATCCACTGCTGGACATAGGCCTACCCCAAGTGTCGCCATACCAACCAGTCCTTTGCGTCTCGCATCCATCGGCTACGCGTGACTTTCACCAGGTTATCGGTCCACCTTGTGGGGACCTTCCAACATTGCGTCTTCCGGTACGCGGTCGCCACTCCAGAACTTTTCGACCCCATCGAGCATCTGTTCTGCGAGCAATGTGCCCTGCCCACTGCCACTGCTATAAAGTGATAATAATAAATGTTTATTTCATCTGCACACTCCCACTCCCTTTCATTTCTTGCGGTACGATTGTGGAACTCACTCCCATTTAAAATACGAGAATGTAAAAATATTTCTATTTTCAAAAAAGCCGTCAAAGAGCACTATCTCTCTTCGATACTGTAATATATATTATAGGTACCTATATATTATTTTATTATAATTATGTATTTAGGTAAATTTATTTGTGTATGTTAGTTAGTGTGTTTATTGTATTTTGATTTATATTTATTAATAGTTGTATGTTTTAAGTTAAGTTAGCTTAGTCTATTTTAAGTTTCCTTCTTTGTCTCTTTACACGCTGTGTCTATGTATCTTATCCCACTCTCCTGTCGCAGGTCTGCAGGAAGAAATTTCTTTTGAAATTAGGAGTACCTTTGTGCTCTTCTCACTGTTTAAGATTTTCGATTTTTTAAGTATATTGTGTGTACATAAATAAATAAATAAATACATCAACTAATGCAATATAAAGTCGACAAGAACAATAATTGTAAATATAAACGTGTAACAGAATAAACTACCAACACTAAAATCGCCATAAAATCGACTGCTCGCTTGCTGCATTTAATTGAACAGCAAGACAAATTAATTGATTCCATAACGTTTAATAACTTACTTAGCCAAGTCATTTGGGAACTTAGGTTACAGGGAACTTGAGAGCACTCCGACACGGATAGGTTAGGTTCGAATGAGATGGCGAGAGCTTATGTGAGCGAGCGAACTAAGCTTCTGTCATCATTCGTGTACGATTCCAGGGTTGCGGAATTGGTTCAAAAGAGTCACCGCGGCCCTGGAACACAAGGGGTATAGGAGGAACACGAATGGGTTTTAGTCAGTAAGAGTCTGACACTCCCTTCTGCTTTACCCAGAGCGGGAGGAGTCATTTGAAGATTTTCCATACTAAAAAAAAAGGGAAAGAAATTTCATACACGGCACCCATCAAATAAAACTTTTCCTTGAGGAAGGTCTCAATATAATTCTCAGCATAGTTGTGGAAGAACAGAGATATATTGGATTATTAAGTCAGCAATTTACTGGGAAATAACAAAACAGTTTTACACTTTTAAAAGGTGTAGGTAGCTTGTAGCCGCACGGGTCAATCGTCAAGGTTAAGCAATGTTTTCCCAGGTCGGTCTGTGGTTGGGTTACCATTTTCTCATGCAGCAAGTTAAGCTATCTTCTTCTTCTCATGTGGGCTGTAAGGTCTAACGATTCCACACAAGAGTGGAAGAGTTTTTAAAACGCCTCAAGAGCCTGTTAAGTTATTGGTTTTGGCTTTCATTGTAGATTTTTGGCAGGCGTTACGGATTGCCAGAAGCCAGAAAATCTGACACCAGTCTGAGTACTGTGTTACCCAGTTACTGGATTGGAGAGGCCAGCTATAGTTGCTCCACGTCAATTACAGGTATTCAGTTGAATCCGGATTGACTAGAAGCCTATCCCAAGACGGATGACGGTAGGTATGGTAGATGTGACGTCCCAGGCGTCGGGGGTCGCAGGGCGATTTCCGGCCACCGTAGGCGCGGGCCTGCGGACGGCGAGCTTTGGGTGGCTCGCCGTCCGATCAGAACCAGGCCCGGGTTGGCAGCGCGCTGTGTTCTACGCGCGCCTCAAGGAGCTGTCAGCTGTCCGCGTCCCTGGAACGCAAAGGGCACTGGGAGGAACACGGATGGGTTTTAGTCAGTAAGAGTCTGACACTCCCTTCCGCTCGGCCCAGAGCGGAAGGAGTCATTTGATGATTTCCCATGCTTAAAAAAAAAAAAAAAGGTTCGGTAGACGTCAGATTTTGATATAAAGTCATTATACATCATATCAGCCGATAGACGTCCACTGCTGGACATAGGCCTACCCCAAGTATCGCCACAACAACCGGTCCTGTGTATCTCGCATCCATCGGCTACCCGTGACTTTCACCAGGTCATCGGTCCACCTTGTGGGAGGCCTTCCAACGTTCCGTCTTCCGGTACGCGGTCGCCACTTCAGAATGTTTCGGTCCCATCGAGCATCTGTTCTGCGAGCAATGTGCCCTGCCCACTGCCACTGCTATAAAGTGATAATAATAAATGTTTATTTCATCTGCACACTCCCACTCCCTCTCATTTCTTGCGGTACGATTGTGGAACTCACTCCCATTTAAAATACGAGAATGTAAAAATATTTCTATTTTAAAAAAAGCCGTCAAATAGCACTATCTCGCTTCTATACTGTAATATATATTATAGGTACCTATGTATTATTTTATTATAATTATGTATTTAGGTAAATTGATTTGTGTATATTAGTTAGTGTGTTTATTGTATTTTGATTTATATTTATTAATAGTTGTATGTTTTAAGTTAAGTTAGCTTAGTCTATTTTAAGTTTCCTTCTTTGTCTCTTTACACGCTGAGTCTATGTATCTTATCCCACTCTCATGTCGCAGGTCTGCAGGAAGAAATTTCTTTTGAAATTAGGAGTACCTTTGTGCTCTTCTCACTGTTTAAAATTTTCGATTTTTTAAGTATATTGTGTGTACATAAATAAATAAATAAATACATCAACTAATGCAATATAAAGTCGACAAGAACAATAATTGTAAATATAGACGTGTAACAGAATAAACTACCAACACTAAAATCGCCATAAAATCGACTGCTCGCTTGCTGCATTTAATTGAACAGCAAGACAAATTAATTGATTCCATAACGTTTAATAACTTACTTAGCCAAGTCATTTGGGAACTTAGGTTACAGGGAACTTGAGAGCACTCCGACACGGATAGGTTAGGTTCGAATGAGATGGCGAGAGCTTATGTGAGCGAGCGAACTAAGCTTCTGTCATCATTCGTGTACGATTCCAGGGTTGCGGAATTGGTTCAAAAGAGTCACCGCGGCCCTGGAACACAAGGGCTATAGGAGGAACACGAATGGGTTTTAGTCAGTAAGAGTCTGACACTCCCTTCTGCTTTACCCAGAGCGGCAGGTGTCATTATTGATGATTGGCCATCCTTAAAAAAAACAACAAAAATGTTTGATTATTTTAAACCCTGTAGACAGAAACTGGAGCCCCCCGGTGAAAAAAACTAAATGGCGTGTCACCGTGTGAATAAGCAATTCGTTTTTTTTTTACAGGAAAGCGCTCTGACACTACCAACCCCTTGTGTTCGAGTGAAAAAACCTTTTTTTTTTATTTATTTGCTTATATCTCGAAAAATTTGCCACCCTTAAGAAACCCCTGCCGCGTAATCGTCTCAACACGTAGTAAGTAATCAAGTATGAAAAATTTTAAATTCCGCGCCCATGAACCTACTTTGCCATATCTATTTTTTTCCGGCATTCGGTAAAAAACACTCAACAATAAATAATAAAAAAGATGGTGGATCCATTCATGCGCGAGTCCAACTCGCACTTGACTCTGGTGTTAAGTCAGTGGTTTTCGTCAACTCGCATCCAACAACCTCTCTTAGCCATACATAAAAGTGGTTCTTCGAGCCGGATACTATGTTCAGCTGTTCGATCAGTCACACTGCCGGCGAGCGGCTCTTACTACTCGGCGACACTTGCTCGGTATTGTTCGTTTGGCGGTCAGAACTCACTAACCAGTGGTAATTTCAGATAATAATAATAACTACAGTGCGGGCCGGAGTAAGTATTGCGAGTAATCACCCGCAGCACAAAAGCACTCCCTTAAAGTCGAGCGTTATCTATCAAAAGCGAGACAAATGCTTTACTTAAAACTATTTCTTTAGAAATAAACAGTACCTCTGTTCTAATAATTATTATGCTGTATCTATACCATTTCTCTGTGTCTAAATAAATTGTAGTATAACTATGTTACCACACAATAAATATTTGAGTGACCTATTTGAAATTTTGAAGAAGCTCTCGAATATCTTTTATCATTTCTCCGGCGTAGGTAGTAGGGGATTTTACAACCTCTTTAAATAATTCATGCTTCTCAAGCATATGTTTTTTTTTAGTATAACCTTGATTTATATAAAATATTCATTTTAAAAGTTATTGCTCTTACATAATTTAGGTTTAAGAGACAGAAAAAGTTTTTTTCTTTTTATAAGGCGCGCTCTTCACACTAGATTTTTTCTTGGAGATCATTTCTTTTGAAAATATATTATATTAGGGTTTGGCGAGTGTGCCTTCACAGCTTGGTTTTTTTTTTCAAACTGAAACTCGATTCGAAATCGACTTTTCGTAGATTTTATTAAAATGAATTCTTGTAGATTTTAACTACATGGTTGGAATAAATATGGCATACTGACACTCTATACTCTCTATACTCTCTATTTGATTTTTCAATAGTTAGTACATACTCGTACGTCTGTGAAAGCGAAAAAAGAATAACAACTCAAGTAAAATGATATTCAAGTCGTTGCTAAGTCTCTTTTCGAGCAATCTGTTCCAATGAGGACTATCGCGTTTGGAATCACCACTAGAGGCGCTAGTGTAGCGTGAGGTCTTCAAAATGTTGGTTGGCTTTTGACGCAAGTTTTTTAATTTTTTGTTTTGATTATTGTGAATATATATAATTTACTAAAACAGCCTGACTATGGCAGATCAAGTTACGGTTCTACCAAACACTGCATTGAACTTTTTTTGCCGGAAACGTATAATATTTCCTTCTTCTTTTAAATTATAATGAGTCCACGTACCACTACGACATTATCTATGTTGTATTAAGTCGCACATTTACGGTATCAGAAATTATTTTCCTAATAACTTTGTTCACATGCACGTAATAACTACTTTAATGCTACGGACCTTACTCGATAGTGGCGCCAACTGGTGAGTACAAAAACGGTAGCCCTCATTGGCGGCATTTATTTTAGTACAATCACAGATTCAATACCAGCAACTTCTTTAAACTGCTTGAAAAGTAACTTGTTTGGGACTCTTTTGTCGTTTTATGAGGTCAGGTTTTCTGATACTTACAAGTATTTTTTTATGTTAAAGAAATTACTTGTTCAATGCTTGGAGTTTCCCTACGTGATCAAATCAGGAATGATGATATCCACAAGAGAACCAAGGTTACCAACATTGCAGGCAGGGCACATTGCTCGCAGAACAGATGGTCGATGGGGCCGGATAGTTACCGAACGCGTACCGAAAGACGCAACGTTGGCAGGCCTTGTAGGACAAGGTTGGACCGATGAACTGAGGGTCGCGGGTAGCCGATGGATGCGAGACGCACAGAACCAGTTCTTGTGGCGTCATTTGGGGGAGGCTATGTCCAGCAGTGGACGTCTTTCGGCTGATATGATGATGAAATTACTTGTATTATAATTCCGTTTACATTTTTGGAATCGTCTTCTTGAACCCAGATATTGCATAATTGCCTAAGACTGGAAAAATACGACTTCAAAATACCTACCTAACGGCGCGGCCCGTGGCGGTCGCTATTTTATTTCATTTCCGAATTCGAATGTAGCCTATGTCACTTCGGCACTCAAGACAAATCTAATGACGCTTATCCAGCCGTACGCCAACAAACATAGACTAGAGTCAAGAGCAAACCCATTACAAATAAAAAAAAACCTACATATTTACCTACACTCGAAAATACCCTCGCTCCCTTAGGGCAGTCGATTAATAACGAGCAAAATCCATTGTCACCCCCAATTATTGTCTTTAAACCTAAGTACTTACTTGTGCGTTCATTTCTTTATTTCTCCAAGGTCATATTTTACCGCAGAGTGCTGAAAAGGTCCATGTTAAGCACTGGACGTCTAAGGCCATATTCACGATCACGAGCGATGCGATTCAGCGTACAATTTACATGAAGCAAGCCCGCGCAACTTTAAGCCATGCTACGACTAGCCAGTGGCAACGGCTTTTTATAAAGTGTGTGATATATCGGATAGTCGCGGACCAGTTCGCACTGACGCATGGCAAGAAAGTCATATGTGATAGCACAGGCACCGCCGATTTGATCACATCGCGAATTTCACTTTGAATTTTTGAATGACAAAATAGCTTTGAATTTTAAGACCCACACAGACCGACACGCATCGAGGGAAGAGCCTGGTATGAAGTGCGTGGTTGTCCTTCTACGAAATGGGGATAAGAAGAGCTGCTGTGAATCTGCCAAACGGAGTTTGAAACAGCTAAGCCCTGCTACAGGCACGAATGACAAAGGTGGCTTCATGGAGGTGGAGAGGAAGAAGAGGAAGTAGCCTCCTAGTCGGTCCCAGTGCGGGACCATGCAGGCAGGACCCAGTATGCTGCGTCCGGCAATACCTTCGACGCAGCTTTTTGTGTGCCGGCTACATCACACCACTAAGGTTCAGGAGATCGTGAAGTATGATCGAGCGAAGACCAGCTGGACCTTAAGGATTGAGAAGTTGAAGTCGTGCCACAACACGAATTTCAAGTCATTCGTGATGCGAGTCCGACTCATCATATTGAGACCTTCCTCAAGGAAAAGTTTTATTCGAAGGGTGCCGTGTATGAAAGTCTGTAAAGAATATGTGTCGTGGGTCTTTGTTACCTGAAAAAAATTATATAATATTATTATTATTTCTATATTAATATCAAGCACCTTGATGATTGAGAATTCTTGCTCTACATTTCTTTCCCTTTTTTTTTAAGTATGGAAAATCTTCAAATGACTCCTCCTACTCAGGGCGGAGCAGAAGGGAATGTCAGACTCTTACTGACTAAAACCCATCCGTGACCCTCCTAGTACCCTTTGCGATCCAGTTGTTGACTATTTCGAACAAATTCCGCAAAGTCTCTTTCCGTCCTGCGAGAAGCGCCACTCTTGTCACTCCGCAAGATATATCGTGGTTACTCGTGGCTCGTTCTAAACTAATAACTTCATTTGTTTTCTCCCCAGTCGCCCTCATAAGACGCTCATCGCTTGAGCGTGTAGATTGTGGCCAAGTGGCAAAGCTTTTTTATAGTTCATCTATTATAGTGCCTATTCACACTATGTTGCTGATAGCGAGTCGTTTTACATATGGTTTCTTTTACCCTTTTGTTGAATACCAATTCTGATTTAGATACAAATGCTTGGAAAAATATATAAATGTCAGATTTTTTGGATATTTTGATCTTTGTTTTATGGGTTTTTTCCATTTCTCAATTTTCAGGTTTCTTTCTATAATATTTCCGTTCTCAAGATGTATTTGCATTTAAACGAAAAACATGTCTATCGCAGGTTTATCATCTGCCTAGCCTTTTCCAAACTATATTGTGGTTAGCTTTCTGTCAAACCGGTTTAAGCCTAATACCAGTGTTTTATGTGGAGCGACTGCCTATCTGACCTCTACAACTCAATAACTGGGTTGATGGCCAAGAAGTACCTACCATGTACCTTCTCGGCAAGATTGATTTCAGATTTTCTGGCTTCTGACAATCTGTAACGATTACCAAAGATCTACATATATGACAGCCGGTACCAACGGCTTTATGTACTTTCGACGAGTTTTGGTATGTTAAGACGATCATACATCCACAGACCGATCTCAACAAGCGTTGTTTAACCGTTGTCATAATTTAGCCACGAAAGCTTGTCGTACGAAGTCGTATCGAAGCCTCTTGCAAATATTATAATTGTACTTTTCAGAGGACATCTAAGAAACATCCCTTCCAACCCCCCCTCCCCTCTCCAACCCTACATATAAAGTATATCTACTGTTAACCCTCCACTTATTTCTGTTTACTTTAGTTTTCACACACATACAACCAACAGCACTTCAATGGTAACAGTTTAACCTTGACAACGCCTTAAAGACGTAGCAAGAAGGACGGTTTTCGCAGTTCAATGATGTGAGTTAGACCGTACTTTGCAGGTTCGGCCCAGTTTATGTACCTATGATTGTAATGCTACCCACGTTCGTAAAAAATACACCTTTTTAAGGTACAGTGTCACCTGTAGTTATTATTTTGTTTCAGGGCTTATTCTGGGGGTATCTTTTGAAAGGTTTATTGAAATAAAACGTGACAGTGTGAAAATGGTCAACAAATTATCTACGAATACCTATTCAATCTGCAACTTGAGTAGTTTAAGGGCGCCTACAAATTTTCTGCAAGGTGCCGCGCTGCGGCCGCGAGTCATTTCATTTCAGATGATGCGTACGTATAGTCCGGTCAATTTAGACATCCGAGGTTACACTAATTCGCACCCAGCTCAAAATTGGTAGGATTGTTCAAAACACTATCATAGATGAAATCTAAAAGGTCCGCATCGTTCCGATAGTATAATTAGTTGAGACAAAATTGTAGACCAGATAATTTTCTATAAAAATGTCTGGATAGTTTATCCTATGTGTCACCGTTTCTGAGATGTAACGATTCAAAAAGTTGAAACAGTTGTAATCGTCATAACATGCACACGTTTCCACGCCACCGTTTTCCAAGCATCTTTCAATTAAAATTATAAACTTTGTTCTAATAGAAAATAAATGTAATAACTTAATTTAATTTATGTACTTAATTATGTTAGCTAGAGTTTGTTTAACATTAAACATTTTGTCAAAAAGAGCGATTTACCTATTGTTCTAATATTTGTATGCCAGTGAATGGCCAAACATGTCAGATCTTCCTATTTTTAATAAAACCTAAAAAAAAGTACCATGTTTTTCTACAAAAAAATATTCTTATTCTTGATCCTAGCTAATGTTCGTGGTTAAATAATAACAGCAGGACGGGTTGATCTTCAAGGTTAAGGTGAAAGCGCCAGGGTAGCCCGCGAAATTCAAACATTTTTGTTTTTTGCAATTTTCCGGTCGGTATGAAGCTGTATGTTGAACAAAATACGATTTGCGGCCGTAACGCGTATTTGTCTAAAGAATTATAACCATTTTAATCATCAATATAACCCTATAAGTTCATTGCAGCCCTACTGAATGACTTTTTCATGAAATAACCATACAGTAGGGTTAAATGAACTTAGAACTTACTCTAAGTATAAATAATCATTAAGATTGGTTCATAAATAATGAAGTTATATCCAAATAGATAACTCAAAAAACATGGTTGACTTGTACACATCTACTTCTTCACAGCGTACCGGCGGCGTGATGTTGTGTTATGTACTGGTGCAAACAATTAACAGACATGCGATTTCAAAAATTCCGGGAAATTTGCTATCGTTAATTGAAGAGTTCCGTTGCTTATCTCTGAAGTTCTTAATCAAATCTTCATCAAATTTGTTGCATCCGGAAAAACACTCCTCCAAACAAAAAAAAATATTCACCCAAATCGATTGACAATTGGCGAAAATATTGCTGATCAAACATCCAAAAAAAACTATACAGTCCAATTGAGAACTTTCTCCTTTTTTGAAGTTGGTTGTAAACCAGGTAGATGTTTAACTTCGCACAGTTAGTAGTTCAGTAGTTACACCCATACCATAAAAATAACACCCATATCTTGTCAAGAAATGTACATCACAGGCGACTACTCCGAATTTTATTTCAAGCGTTCTCATTTTTGCGAAAAGAACTACTGTGATATTCTGGAAACATTAATGCTTGCAAACAAACCTAGATGAAGTAACCACAAAGTGAGCTGTCAATTAATAGTGGCCGATTTGTAAAAATCTCAGCGCGATATTTAAGGTCACCATCATCATATCAGCTGAAAGACATTCACTGCTTGATATAGGCCTCCCCTAAGTGTCGCCACAACAACCGGTCCTGTGCGTCTCGCATCCATCGGCTACCCGCAACCTAAATAAAATATTAACCATTCATGTCGGTCACAATGCCAATAACTCACTTGGTGCGGAGATTTTATGCAATTCCATTGGTTAAAAATTTGCCTTTTCTCCTCTCCCTTGCCTCGCTCCGCTATAACGGCCACCCTCAAGTATCGCCACAACAACGGGTCCTGAATGTCTCGCATCCATCGGCTACCCGCAACCCTCACGAGGTCTACCTTGTGGGAGGCCTTCCAACGCTGCTTCTTCCCGTACGCGATCATCGCCACTCCAGAATTTTTCAGCCCCATCGACCATCTGTTCTGCGAGCAATGTGGGCACATTGCTCGCAGCCCTGCCCACTGCCACTTCAATTTGGCGATCCTTCGGCTATGTTCGTAACCTGGGTTCTCTACTAATTAAAATAAATGTCGAGTGTGTATAATGTGAACTGTCAATCCATACAATCAATATGGAATGTCAGTTCACCTAAGTTTTTGCAGTGGTCATCATCATCATCTGCCTAGCCTTGTCCAAACTATATTGGGGTCGGCTTTCAGTCAAACCGGATTCAGCAGAATACCAGTGTTTTACGTGGAGCGGCTGCCTACAAGACCTCCACAACCCATTAACTGGGTAACACGGTACTTCTTGGCAAGACTAGAGTCAGATTTACTGGCTTCTGACAATCTATAACGACTGCCAAAGATCTACAAATGACAGCCGGGACCAACGCCTTAACGTGCTTTCCGAGGCACGGAGAAATCTCGGTATATTAAGATGGTCACCCATCCACAGACCAAACTTGGCAAGCGTAGCTTAACCTTAAAGATCGACCCGTGCGGCTGTTATTATTTAGCCACGAGCTTCTAAGTTTTTGCAGTGGTATGTTTACTAAAAAGACGCTAATATCAATGTAAATGACAGCTCATATCATACTTGTGTCTCCTAAATCACGGCGAGTTCGATCAACCGGCTGGTGGTTTGCATTCGAGGTAAATTACATTTAATTTTTAGAACTCCACGACCGTCCCACCGGCCCTTTTCTACCATTAGACATCTAGACGTACTACAAGTTACCACCTCTTTCATTTTACTATTCCACCAATTCGCACTAAGCGTTTCCAAACATCTCTTATTATGCGCACAGCAAAGGTGTGGAACTCTCTACCTGTGATTGTGTTCCCAAACGTATACAACCATAATTTCTTCAAAGTAACAGGCTTCTTCTGGGAAAGTTCACTCCATCGTCAACTTTGTCTTTGACAATTCTGACCTAGACTAAAGTGAAAAGCAAACCCATTTCAAATAAAATTAAATTAGACCTCAAGACCTCGCTTGAAACTTTGAAATTAATGGAACCTCTTCTCTCCTTTCTAGCCTTTGGGTATCGCAAACTAATGTTCGTTGCGTTACACAAGCTCGTTTGTTGGTGTTTAAATAGTACATATTCTTGAAGCAAATGGGTCCTGTCCATCTCACCAATATTTGACCAATTTAAAGGCTATTTCATAAACTGAATAAGAAGGATATAAACTGTGTTCCTGTGTTTTCCTTTTTCATAATACTTTTATCGTATAAGTACTAGAACCCTCAAAAAATGTTTAAAATTGTCCGATAAACCGCTGTCAACAGAGCCCAAATTTGTTCACTATCTTTGGCAACTATCAATGATAAAAGAAAAACATAAAAACACAGTATACCTTCTTCTTATTCAGGTTTTAAAATATCTATTAAATCGGTCCAATATTGAAGGAGGAAACAGACGAGAGCCAAACCTCGAAATATCACATCATCGCTTACCAACAGGTGAGATAGTGGTCAAACTCGTGCCCATCGATGGAAAAAAAAGAATATGGCTCTCCGCCCGCATTTACTCTTAAGTCACTTTTTATCAGGTTGGAAGTCCTCGTCCCTGTCCTCCACCCTGGGGACTGTCAGACTCATACTGACTATAACCACCCAGGTTTTCCCTTGCACTTGCGTCTGGGGCTGCGGGCACGCATGTGACTTCAGCGGCCCCAGACTAGCGCTGAACCGCTATTTGCAACGTTGTCCCGAAGTCCTTCTGCCATCTTGATCCTGATTGAAACAACATAGCGCTGGCAACCCTATGCCTTTTCAAAGTAGATTGGTTTTCCGCAGATTGGTATCTGCGTTGTAGGGAAAACCGCTTTTGCCGAGATGGAATATGAGCTCTTATCGGTAAGGCTTTTGTTTTATTTTGTAGTCTTTTGGTTACACTGCACTGTTATTTTGTGTTTGATGTGTTTCTGACATTATTTTGACAACCAACCATAGCCTCCCACAGTGCGCCCGCGCGTTCCGTCACTTGTCAATGATACTGGAGCACTGGGCCATTGGGGTTTGGTTAATTTTTAGATTATTTATTGTTTTTACGTATTCCACATTTTATTTTAATTTTTAATCAAACTTTCACACTCATTATTTTATTTGTTTTTATCTATTACTGGTATGTTTCGTATGTGTATCCGTGACATCACATCGGGCCCTGTCATAAGACCAGCGCTGTGACATTTATTTATTTTTTAAATATCGCAGCATTTATGCTGAGACAGGGACCTTTTTGGCCTCGCACATTTTAATTTTATGTTAACGTATTTTTTTTATGACTGTTTTACTTCATTTTATGTGTCTTGTGCGAGTCCCAAATAAACATTTTTCTTTCTTCTGTCTTTCTGTCTTCTACCTATAAATAAGACCATTTAAATTACGAGAATCCATGTAGGGATACAATGTAAGCGTGAATGTTAGAGTGGTAAGCAAGCAGAAATGCACGCGAGCGTTAAGTATGAACGGTGGGCCAGCTAGTGCGCACTAGTCCATGTGGAAGGTTGTCTCTATAAGTTTCGGGGAATAAACGTGATTACTCATAACCTACAAAACGTGACTTTTTCGTCATCCCAGTAACCTCCGCCGCCAGACGAGGCAGTGCTCAAATAAGGGGTATCCAAGTGCATTCCACCAGTCAGTAGTAGTCAGTAAAGACCCTAAATCCAGTATTAGCTTCAATATTCTAAGAGTGACCACCGGGAGTGGATGTACCATCGACCACTGTTAAAACAACTTTTTTTTTTAAGCAAAATATGTGCGGAACGCTGCGTGTGTTGGGGTTGACCCTTAACGTGAGTTTGGCGCATTCCTGGAGTAAGTTTTTTTTCTAATTACAATGTGCGAGGCCAAAAAGACATACTGTGATATTTAAAAAATAAATAACGCAACGTTGGTATTCGGATAGGGCCAGTCAGTAATTCGATCCATGCACTAACTTCTGGTGTTTTATAAATGCCCATGTAGGTTTATGTGATTCCTTTTTTTATTTATTTGGTTATCATTGGCCTCGGGGTTTGAGTGCACTTCGACTTTTTCTTGAAATTAGTAAACAGTTAGGTCACCGCTTCACGTGAACAGAGGGCTAGCTTTTACTTCAGCCAAAGAATCAGCATTGCTTTCAACGTGGCAATTCTGCCAGTCTTATGGACACTTTCCCGTTGCCAGCGATGTGGGCCAATTTCTTGAAGCCCTTTGAGTTCTTCCCCTCCCCTTTTTAACCAGCTTGTACATGTTATATTCTTAACAGTTTATTTTGTAAACTATGCTATATTGTTTTAGATTTGGCCGTATCTCATGGAGATCTACTTCAGTTTTATACCAAGGATGCCAAAACGAATACCGTACGTTTCAATTCCCGCAACCTCGGATCTTTGGTGTACGATGAACTGCACAACGTGATACTGTACGTCGACAAACAGAATGATGGTGATATTATATGTGGTTATGTCATATCTTCTATGGAAACCGTATGTTTCATTGAAAGTAATGGTAGAAACATTGAAATCGGGTTCTCCTCGTAAAAGTCTTGGAAATCTTCTAATGGATCAAGAGATCCCCACTGATACAGCGGTGGACATATGTAGAGGGTAAGTTAACTTTTATTTAATGCACAACTCAACAACACCGATTTTTATGGATAGAAAATAAAAGGCGTTGTTAACCAGTTTCTGGAGAAAGAGTCCTTATAGTCGGTTAAAAACAAAAGTCTCAGAAATTTGTATTTAAAAGATTTATCTTTTTCAGTTTCATTTACCAAGAGACGCAGAACATAACTGGATTGAGCCTGAGAATAATATCGTTTACAACGTTTACTATTCCGATTTGAATGGACACACAAAATATACTTCTCAAACCTGTATATGTTAAGTTATAAGTTTACAAATCCATCAATGAGTACGTTGGCCGTTTCAAAGTCAACAGTTTTCGAAACTTTGTGGTGCTCTGAATGCCCCATTAAAGTTGCAAAATTAGGAAAGTTAAGATGGTCAGGCGCTACATATCTTGAATTGCACACTATCAGTATCGTCGCTAATTCCAAAAATAAAAAACAGATTCAGGATTTAGACCGTTGCGTAGCTCTGTCGAATTTCAAACGAAAAAACTCAGATGGGCTGTTTTGTGTACATTATGTTAAAGTTTGCAAATGTCTATGTAGACGCACAGACGGTCAATGGAGCAGACATGTGTAAGAGTGGCTATAACAAGGTCTGCCATGGACAGCTCAATAAGATATGGGGAAACGGGAACATCACAAAAGCCACGAAAATTCGGTTAGTCAGAGCGCTAGTGTTTCCCATATTTCTGTACGCCGCTGAGACCTGGACATTGAGAGAGAGTGAGAAAAGGAAGATAGATGCTTTGGAAATGTGGTGTTGGAGGAGAATGCTCAAGGTATCTTGGACCCAGCATAGAACCAACATGTCCATTTTACAGGATCTAGGTATCAAGTAGCGCCTATCTTCTATCGTACAAGCTCGAATTCTCACTTTCTTCGGACACGTATCGAGTCGTGGAGAAGTCTCCATAGAGCGCCTTATGGTACAAGGAAACGTCGAGGGCAAAAAGAGCACGTGGTAGAGCGCCTATGCGCTGGACCGACCAAATTAATGCAGCATTAGACAATGGTCCCTTGTATGAGTGCACCAGAAAGGCAAAGGTGCGTGAAGACTAGCGACGGATTGTCAAACAAACTACACAATCGTAAAGACTATCACGACTACTCTGTCAAGAGTGAAACGACGAAGAAAAACGGTTACTGCCTGAACAACGGTGTTGCTCCTTGAACGAAGAAGATGAATCTTCCTACGAATGTGTCCGTGGATACCAGGGTACAAATTGTGAAGTTGTTCAAACTGTCACATCGACTCTCACAAACAATCCTTCATACTCGGCATAAACAAACCCAACTCTAACTGTTTTACAGGCAAATGTACGAGAAAATGTGTCTAAAATTTCTCCTTACTATGTATTTTATTTCACTTCAATTAAAGTACTAAGATATATATAGATAACAAATAAAATAAACTAAAGTAAATAATTCAGCTGGTATTGCTATTTTAAAACTTAAATATTGACCAACTGCAAAAACGCCCGCGGATCTTTAACTAATGGGTTATGTCGAAATAAACAATGTTTGGTTTATTAAATATAAATTAAAATATGTTTAGTGGGGTTACTACCAGCTACAAAATAATATGATGTAGCGCCCTCTATAATTTCACTCTGTTTAGTCTATGTAAAATAAAGTTTTTTAGTCCGAGCCGTAATTCTGTAATAACTACATACAAAAAACACAGCAATTTAAATTGAGGTCAATATTTACATTCTAAAACTAAACCATCCGGCAGTCCATATTCCAGTCACAGCTCAAATACGACAAAAGGTCAACTCCATACAACAATCGGAAACAGACGCACGTACACATCACCTAACAAGCCTTTTCCCAACTATGTTGAGGTTAGCTTCCAATGAACCGTATTCAGCTAAATACCAGTATTTTACCTAGAGCGGCTATCAGATTTACTGGCTTCTGACTATCCGCAACGACTGCCAAATATCTACAAATGACAGCCAGGAGCAACAGCTTTCGTGCTTTCCGACTCACGGAGGAGTCTCGGTATATTAAGACAGTCACCCATCTACAAACCAACTCTGGCAAGCGTTGCTTGACTTTGAAGATCGACCCGTGCGGCTATAATTATTATTTATCCACGAGTTCCACTGTAACGGACGCATGTAAACATAGACGCATACATTTACGTACGGTGATCTTAAACAAATGCCAGTCGCGAGTGCGTTTATTTCACCAAACTTATGGCTAGTTTAGCCATTGCATGCTGCTGACTAGACAGCTACTTGGAGCTAGCTCGGCTCACCTTAACTGTCTTCACGATAATAGTAGGGTAGTAGCCCCCGTCTCTTGCGACATGCAGTACACATAAAAAACAGTTTCGGCTCGCAACTGCTTGGCTGACCGTCTGATCTGCTGCTACCATGTGTAAGTTACTGCCAGACGAGGAGGCAAGTGAAAACAAAAATTGTAGAAGTAACTCGGATGCGAGCTACTACTCAACGCAAGTTGGAACGAGTCACGAGTTACTTCTACGTGCGAACGTAGCAGTAACTCGTAAGATCGAGAAGAAGAGACGTCCAAACGAAGCAAGTTATTGCACTGCTATTCGACAGGCTGACTCGCACGCTAGCTCGCTTTGTGTAAACCAGATTGTACTAACATTTAAAGCAAATAAAGTACCGATTCTGATTCTGAGATGTTGACAGACTAGACCCACAGAACGTCTTCGGCTGAAATGATGATGAGAATGAGTTCGCTTGCACTTGCTGTTCTTGAAGCATCTATATATATGTACGTGTGTTCTTGCTCGTAGAATGCAAGTAACCTTCTGTAGTATTTTGCCGTATGAGTGACCCCGCACTGGACATGTGCAGAATATGTTATGAGTGTGTGAATTATCCTACCATGTCTTACTACCCTGTTCAAACATGGACATTGAAGGGTTATACTTTGGAACAGGCTTTGACGAGGCTGTTTATTTATTTTGAGAATCAAAAAGGGGGTTTAATTGGAAGAAATTTAGCGCTCCTACTCACTAGCGGTCAGCCGCGGGGGCGGCCAACCGCGCCTCTCCAGATTAATATGGAACCACTTCTCATTTAATGGCGGTTAAGTGCGTAAAATCACTAGCGGGTACATATTAAAACTGGGAACGCGGCCCGCCGTGCGGTCAGTCGCCCCCGCGGCCAACGGCGTAGGAGCGCTTAAAGACAGAAGGTTTTTTGACCTTATCTAAAGAAGGCCTTTCAGCTTCGCCCAGATGAAAGTGAGATATTATCCCAAAAGAAGACCTATGAATGATTAAGTAACGAATAATATATTAATAGTAATATATATTAATAGCTTTTATGCCAATATCGCACCTGGAATTATTTGTTGCATCACCCAAAGGTTGACTTTTAGAAAACGACTAAGGCAATAAATCCACGTTCGTGTGTTTTAAATAAATAATGGAGTAACCTTGTTCACATAAATAGTTATTTTTTGTTTTTATATTCGTACTACAAAACCAACACACGCTAATCAGATTTAGATAAGGCCCTAAAAAGCTCAGCCAAAAAAGAAAAGGAAATCACCCCGAATCCTCCATACTAATGAAAAAAGCCGTTAATTTAAAATTCTTAGCGTCTTAAACGGGAGGGTAGTATGTACATAAAAATCGTTTTAAATCTCATCGAATACAGCTAGGAGTGTTAATTTGGTTCAAATTTATCGCGGGCCAATTGCAAATATATAAGGGTGGTTTGGGGGTAGAAAAGTGTTCCTGATTTATGTGTCGCGGTCGCTTTAAAACGATAGGCTGGGAGCCTGGAGCCATTTTGACATGTGTATAATCCAAACTCCTATCATTGTTTTCTTTTTTTTTTTGAGTCGACGGTTAGCTCCTTAGATTTTTTGGGCCCAGAAAGTGGTTACGTTAATTGCAGCATCGGTGGCATTCATTAAATCCCCCAAAATACAGGTGCATGGGCATTTGGGTACTCCAACGTGTGGTTCATGTTCTGAGCAGGCACCGCACTTACAATATGTATCCGACGTGTCTTTGAAACACCATTTCGCCAAGTTGTGTTTGCAGCGGCCTACCTGGGTGCGTAAACGATTCAGAGCTTTCCTAATAGGCCACTGGAATACACTACCTGACAGCGACTGCTCTTTGGGTTTCATGAAGTCGTGGATGTCTTCCCCAATTTGCTTATCTCTTTAGACAGCGGATAGGTTGGGGGACTCTCCACTGCTTCGTCATTGGATACGTTTGCATACTGAACTGTGAGCAGTGGATAGTTTCTCCTCGTCGTAATGAGTGTTGTGTCCTTAACTGCTTTTTATTTTTGTGTGTGGTTAGTTTTATATTGTTGTGAGCTAGCTGTTTTTTAGAGTGTGTGTGTATTATGTGTGTAATATGGACATTAGTGAGTATATGTGAATTAAATGCTTATTATTATTATTTTTAGCTGGCTTATTCTGGATCACCTCTGTGCATCGAAGGAAACTCTTGCGACTTTATAGTCTTCAAAAGGTTGACATGTGGTCGTGTAGGGGATATTAATTGAATAAATGTAAAAGTAACGTTTATCTGACTGTCTGTTTGTACCGCTATTCCGTTGAGCTGTTACGACGGTAACGGTTTAACGGATTCGGACGCAACTTGGAACACGAGAAGATCATAACTATCCTGGAGATAAGATACTTTTACCCTAGAAGTGGTTATGTTATGATGGTGTTCGTCTTCTACGCGCATTTAGTTTTTTGTTCCTATCTACTGTCTGTTTTGCGAGCAATGCGTATAAAAAGTACTTATGTAGCGTTAAAAAATCGTAGTATCAACTATATAAAAGCACCGCTCTATAAATGTTTTTTATTGTATGTCCTAGAAAAGATTTATGAGTAAAATAGTCTAGTATTTTTCTGGAACGCTTAACTTTTATAAACGAACGTTTAGAAGCTGTAAAAGATTTCTCAGAACTAATTTCCTTATATTTAACGGTCGTGTAGCTGACAAAGAGAACCTAGTTTATAAACTTTTGCAGTTCAAACAAGAACACACTTTCATCTTTCAAAATATTGGTCTTTTAACATTGTACTTTATCACAAACACGTGTATTTCGCTTTTCATATTTGTTTCCATTCTCTGTTGTTATTTGTAGAACTTTGAAAGTCAATAAAGGTAGTTAGAAGGGCTTCGGCAGGGCACATTGCTCGCAGAACAGATGGTCAATGTGGCCGAAAAGTTCTAGAGTGGCGATCGCGTATCGGAAGACGCAACGTTAGAAGGCCTCCCACAAGGTAGAACGATGACCTGGTGAAGGTCGCGGGTAGCCGATGGATGCGAGACGCGCTAGACCGGTCGTTGTGGCGACGCTTGGGGGAGGCCTATGTCCAGTAGTGGACGTTTTTCGGCTGATATGATAACGATGATGATGAGAAGGGCTTGGAAATATGAAACCAGTCTCATCATGGGGTATCAGGTTGCTAGGTTGGGGTTGTAGAGGTCAAATAATCAGTCACTACTTGTAAAATCGGCTACATCGGTTTGACATGAAATCGGCTCTAAATAGTTTGGGAGAGGTTTAGCAGAACAATCCACTAGCCGTACCCATACCTAGTCATTTCTTTAAAATGTTTGTTACGTAGGTGTTCCGATTCATAGTTTTTTCGAAATAAAGAAGATGCAAATACAGAATTTATGAGAACGTTGTTAATAAAATGATAAAAAAGTATAAATAAAATAAAGGCCATTGCAACGTTTTTATTTTAATTAATATCGATTTTAACAAAAATAATGAATTAAAGCAACAAAGTAAAATAACCGTCAGAATTTAGTGACGTCACTGCTATTATGACAACGAAAACGCAACCTCATGTCTTTGCGTTAGGACAGTTCATGACAAGTTAGAAATGTCAAACTGTCAGTTTAATACCGCAATTTTGAAAAGAAATTAAAGTACTTTATTTTTTTAATTTATATATGGTCTATTATACATAGAATTCTTTAATATGGAAGCAAGATGAAAATATTGCATGTTCCCTATTATGTTGGAAAACGTCTTATGATACATATTGTGTGCAGTTGTCACTGCAGTCTCGTCTGAATCTTCTCTCGACTGCTTTCGCACACTTTGTCAAATTACCACTCATATTTAAGTTCTTTATTCAGCCTTAAAATGAAATTTAGAACGTCTTATCCTAATATACTAGAAATGCGAACTGACAACAGCAATGTTTCCGTTTAATTTTGTCTGTTTCGTTCTGTTAATCGACGGACGTAAACGTTAAGACGGAAAATCGGTTGTACGTGATGTAACAAACTATGATAGACTTAGTACAAATAGTTACTGCTGCAAGAAAATACAACTTGGCGATTTAGAGATGTGAAGGAGCTTGTGGCTAAATAATAACAGCCGCACGGGTCGATCTTTAAGGTTAAGCAACGCTTGCAAAGGTTGGACTGTGTATGGGTGACTATCTTAACATACCGAGTTTCCTCCGTGCCTCGGAAACCACGTTAAGCCGTTGGTCCCGGCTGTCGTTTGTAGATCTTTGGCAGTCGTTACGGATTGTCAGAAGCCAGTAAATCTGACTCCAGTCTTGCCATGATGTACCGCGTTACCCAGTTAATGGGTTGTGGAGGTCTGGTAGGCAGCCGCTCCTCGTAAAACACTGGTATTCAGCTGAATCTGGTTTGACTGGAAGCCGACCCCAATGTAGTTGGGAAAAGGCTAGGTAGATGATGATGTAGAGATGAAGAAAACAACAAGCAATTATCACATAAAAGCAATTTTCATCACTTTATTAATGTTTGTTTTTGTAAATTGGTATTAATTTAACACGTAAACACACCAAAATAGACGCTTGGAAATAAATCCTTATAAAAATCAAACAGTATTTTTAAAACTAAATATCGCCTGTGTTTACTATTGCTCTGAGAAGAAATACTTAAAAAAACTCAGTCTTAGTATATTTTAAAGTTTCATACATTATCTTAGTAAGATCATTGTAACGAGGACCCTGTACTATGAAGATTAGTGGTCTTTTGAAGATAGAAACACACAGACTCGAGTGTACCTATCGGCAGTGTGATTCTGTAAACATTTCACTAATATTTTTTATTTTATTTTTAATTTCTTAGGTGAAGTGAATATGAAGTAAGCTGTCAAACCTTACAACAAGATGGAATGACAGTTTGCTTCATGCTCATTATCAAGAAAGAAAGAATAAAATTTATTTAGCATATAAATAAAACACGCACGGTACATAGAAATAACAAGTAAAAAGGGTATACCAGAAACTAGTTTGTGTCTCACGGCTGCACTAAAAAGGTCCATTCAGCGATATGTCAGATTGACTAAAATGCTGTCTGACCCTGGTTTTTTAAATAAAACTTTTAAAGGACGAGTAATGGATCATTCGTTACAATATTATATTATTGTCAAAGTCTAACATACAAAGTTAAAACATGGTATAATTTACATTAAAAAAAATGTTATGAAGATATTCTAGGAATGTGTCAGAATGTGTATTATTGTACTTGTGCGTGCTAAAAGTTCATAAATAATATCACTGATGGAAACGAAATAAAATTTTTGAGTATTGTTTTTACAAATATCGTTGATGTAACTAAAATGCAATGAAAATAATTACGTTCTGTTTCGAAATGGTGAAATTATTTTTTTAAAGTTCAAACGGGAATAGATGAGGGTAAGCGTCATTTAATCATTATATGTAGGATATATATTTACAGCAGGCTTTTTTTTTATTTCAGATTTGCAAAGATATTGCACTAAAGTTCACTAAACCTTAGTTTACGCAGTGATTTGATGAGAAAATAGACCGGTAGTTCAGTAAGTGAACTCTTCTAACTAAACGGCCTAAAATAGTTTCTCAGACCGTTCCACGCTCCCGGGCTATCAATCCGGTCGATTCAAGAGCCGGTTACGACTGGCTTTATCCGGCTTGTCGCTTCTTTGGCTCAAAATGGCGGCATAATTCAGTCTACTTTGTGGCCCAACGGTCGCCACAATTCGATTTTACTATTCCTAATGTAAAACTGTTTAACTTAGAATGAATGGTAAAGTTAATGCGTTTTGTGTGTCATTAAAAGAGTGTTGTAGGTCGTTAATCTTTTAAAACAAAAGGAAGAATTATAAAAGATATTGGCTGTACACCATGTGAGGGAATCATGCCTAAATAAAAATCTGACTAACTGAGTTACATAGGTCAGATAGAAAATCTCTTGCACGCGCTGACAGTTCTTTTTCTTTGTCCTCGCCTTGTCCCGTTACTCGGGGTCGGCTTTCCTGATCATTCGGCGCTATCTGTTTCTCTGGTAGGCATCTTGGTCTGTTAGGCCTAACCCTTTCATATCCCTGTGGACATTCGTCAGCCATGTGGTTTGGAGTCTTCCTCGCCCTCTCTTTCAGTCATGAAAAGGCATTTTAGCACGACGTGGTCCTTGCGACCGGTTGTTGTAGTGATACTTGGGGAGGCTTATGTCCAGCAGTGGACGTTTTTCGACTGATATGATGATGATGTGATCAAATCTTACGAAAAACTCTAAGTGATTTCTTTGACGTAGTTCAATGCGTTCAGATGTCTCTCTCGCTAAGTAACTTTTGGTGTCTGTATAGGTTTCACTACGTAAGTTTTTTGTGGCGGCAACGATGCCGCTACACCATCATCGCTTTCCATCAGGTGAGATGGTGTTCAAACGCGAGTAATGATAAAAACTGGTCAAGTGCGAGTCGGAATCGCACACGAATTGTTTGTACCTTAATTTTTATTTTTTTGTTGTTATAGCGGCAATAGAAATACACAATCTGTGAAAATTTCAACTGTCTACCTATTACGATTCTTGAGATACAGCCCGCTGACTGACAGACAGACAGACGGACGGACGGAACCATATTTGGTTCCGTTGGTTACCTATTGGGTACGGAACCCTAAAATGCCGCAATGTTTTCAATATTTCAACTCTTTATCCTTCACAGTGGAATAATGTTGCTTGCACTGTCCCCCTTAAAACCCCTAAATAGGTAGTGAAATGTACCGGACATCTAAAGTAACAGCGGTATTTTGAAACAAGCTTTTGATGCCAACTGAGATTGTTTTTAAAAACATTTAAATAAGTTTGTAAAACCGACAGACTCCTTTGTACATCAAACTAGGTGTAACTTTCAAAAGAATTCCACCGCCAAGGTCAGGGGTCTCGAGATGTCTTAACCAGAGAGTTTTTACTCAAAAATGTTCAAGTTTTTTATAAAGGCTACTTTTGTTAGAAGGAAAAGAAACTCAGTTTAATGTGGGATGAAATAAGTATTATTGTTAACGTATTTTATAGTTGGATGTTACGGCTTTTTAGGTGATGTTGTAATAAGGTTGTGGCTGACACAGTGAACTCTGGGATGATTCTCGAGTGTCACCAATGTCTCAACCAGGTTGGTAGACACAACAAAGTAACCATTCAATGGATCAAGGGACACAGTGAATCTCGAGGCAACGACGCTGCAGATGAACTCGCCCGAAGGGGGTCGAATATGTCAGCGATGGGACCTGAGCCCATCGTGCCGCTGCCTTTCGGGTACTTACGCAATCTGGTAAGGAAACGCACCGGAGATAAACATCACAAGCTATGGGTTGACCATAGTGAGTGTAGGCAGGCCAAAGAGGCACTTTCCTCTATAAATGGCCGTTTCACAAAACAAGCCCTAAGACTGACTAACAACAGTTGCGTTCAGTCACAGCCGTAACAACTGGCCACGGGTCTTTTAATAAACACCTCTATGCTATAGGAGTCACTAACAGCCCGCTATGCAGAGCCTGTATGGAGGAGAATGAGACAGCAGCACACCTGCTTCTAAGCTGCCCGGTAGTTGCGGATTACAGGGCAAAGTACTTCGGAAACCCAGGTACCCTCTGCGAGATAGTTAGTAACACCAAGGCGTTGCTGGCCTTCCTTGGGGAGCTGGGGTGGATCGAATGACGCATTTGTCCCACATGCACGCAAAATACGCGCTTAGTCGTGGAGTTGCGGAAACCAGCCCGATTTACATACATACAAGGTTTTGGCTGTCACTGAGAGTTATCTTCCTGAACTATTTAACAGGTTTTCAAAATCATGCTGAGTATATCTATCATACGGAAAGATCGAGTCGGTCACGCGCAAAAAGTATTACAAAACAATCATTTTTTTTTTTCATTATAAATCTTTTTTTTTAATTTATTATTTGTAAACTGATCTTATGAACTATATGCGCTTGAAATAAAATATAAAACTCCTAACAAAGTTAGGAGTTTTATATTTTATTTCAAGCGCATATAGTTTACAAATATTTTTGTCGTCCAAAAAATCGATTGCGATGCTAATTCATCACATTAGTTATTTCGTCGCTATCCCTACTACGTCTCTACTTCTCTTTTTTTCTACTAACACTAGTTATAAGATATTTTACTAAAAAAATGGGCTATATTGTTGTCTAAAATTGATATAAATAAAGAATATATTCTACTAACTCGTCTCATGTTTTATTTCAACTCATTCCCAACACGTCTGATGCTTATATTCAATGTAAACAGAGTTCGTGGCTTAAAAAAAAGCTGCATGGGTGTTTCTTCAAAGTTAACCAAAGCTTACCAAGGTAAGACTGTGGATGGGTGACCATTTTAACATACCGAGACTCCTCGGTTAAGCCGTCGCTACGCTAGTTTCGGCTGTCATTTGTAGATCTTTGGTAGTCGTTACGTATTCCCATGCAGAAAATCTGTCAGCAGTCTGGCCACGGGGGGCCAGTTACTGGAATGTGAAGGTCGGAAAGGCAGTTACTCCACGTGAATTACAGCTGAAATCAGTTTGACTGGAAGCCGAATCGAATATAGCTAGGAAAAGGATTGGCAGGTGATATATTTATTTATCCTTTATTTCAGGCAACTGGGACCTATAAAACAATATACATGAATAAGCATAAAAAACTATAAATAATCTAATACATATTCATTAAAAAAAAACTAAAAACCGGCCAAGTGCGAGTCGGACTCGCACGTGAAGGTTTCCATACCCTTAATGTTAATTTTTATTATTTGTTGTTGTAGCGGCAATAGCAATACACAATCTGTGAAAATTTCCACTGTCTATCTATAACGGTTCTTGAGATACAGCCCGCTGACAGACAGACGGACGGACGGATGGACGGACGGGCAGTGGAGGCTGGGTTAGTAATAGGGTTCCGTTGGTTTCCCTTTGGGCACGGAACCCTAAAAACTACTGCAAACGAAGTGACGGCGGTGGCGTCGTGTAGCGCTGCGAGTTGTCGCAGTCGCGGAAACGCCGATACAGCACACCTTTCGGCGAAAACTCTTCCT
Organism: Lacanobia oleracea; assembly: GCA_950371165.1. NCBI lineage: Eukaryota > Metazoa > Arthropoda > Insecta > Lepidoptera > Noctuidae > Lacanobia > Lacanobia oleracea. Next base: position 2,581,061 of record OX493412.1, on the reverse strand, counting down.
TGAAATGGTCACCAAATGATGACTTGGATCGCGCACCATGAACGACTTGAAATTCGTGTTAAGGCGCGCCTCTAACTTCTCCATCCTCACGGTCCAGTTGGTGTTCACATACGTTGTCTTAGTCTTCGTAGTATGGTGTAAACGGGACAGGTTTTTTTTTTCTGAGGATGGGAAATCATCAAATGACCCCTCCCGCTCTGGGTGAAGCAGGAGGGAGTGTCAGACTCTTACTGACTAAAACCCATCCGTGTTCCTCCTAGTGCCCTTTACGTTCCAGAACTACGGTGCCTCTTTCGAACGGATTCCGCACCAAACGGGAAAGATACAGCTGCGTCGTCGGTACTGCAGGTCGTAGCAGCATATAAGATAGCGCCTTTGCTGTCCCACACTGTTTGTGACAAGTAGGCTTCCTCTTCTTTTTCTCCACCTTGATGAAGCCGTCGTCATCGCATATACAGAATCATAACCATGTTTTATTTATCACTACCCGCTGACGTCCCCAAGACCTGTGCGTTGCGTCGGCAGGGAAGAGGCCAGCCACCGAGGGGCTTGGGACCTAGGAGCCAACCGGCCCCGAGCCGGGTCCCCGCTGTCCATGAATGTCGGTACGGCTGGCGCAGTGGTTGAGCGATTGGCTGCTGTGCTGCATTTCGCGAGTTCGATTCCCGCACGGAACAAATATTTGTACGGCCTACAGATAGTTGTTCCGGGCCTGGCTGGTGTATGTGAGTTTCTATTTATTTATTTATTATACGCTTTACAATGGGCGGTCTTATCGCATTCCGCGATCTCTTCCAGACAACCTGGGATGGAAAGTATTTGTCCGGACATGAAATGGGGCTGTCATTGGTGTAAACAAAAGAAAAACAAACTAAATTATAATATAATACATACATACATAAAACGCAATTTGAAATAGATACATAAATACATACATACTAAGCATACAGACAGTGAAAATAAATGACGACTAACGAAACTCACAGCGACAGGTAATGCTTTACAAGTCTTTTGAACGCAGGCAATGACTGAGCGCGTCTAACTAGGACTGGCAATGCATTCCACAGACGAGCAGCCTGTACAGTAAAGGATTTATCCAAGAAAGTTATGGAATGCATTGGCATTTTCAGTCGCAAGTTATCTGATGACCTCAGAAATTTAGTGTGGGAATCAAAGAGAAACTGGATTTCTATGCTTGTAAACGTACCAACTATACAGGAGATTTTTTAAGAATGGGGCAACGTATTTAAAAAGTAATGAAAACGTCATGCGCGCATACTAAGGGTCTACAGAGGGGGAAACTAACCTTACTGCGTACCGTATCAGAATGTTATCTCTGTTTCAAGACCTGGACCCTACTGTAAACCTCGAAAACTGGACCATACCTATGTTTTATTTACCTTTTGTATAATAAATAACAAACAGACTGACATTATAATTATTTCAACAGGTAATAACACAATAGCAACGGAGCAGAAAATGTAATTATTACTGTTTCGGTAGGTACAGTCGCAAATAAAACTGAGTTATGTTTTATTTGTTTTGTACACTGGAGTACAAAATTGCCATGAAGTACCGTGTTACCCAGTTAATGGGTTGTGGAGGTCTGGTAGGCAGCCGCTCCTCGTAAAATACTGGTATTCAGCTAAATCCGGTTTGACTGAAGCCGACCGCAATATAGTCGGGAAAAGGCTAGGCAGATGATGATTGGAATACGAAATTGTTTTTGTTTAGCAAAGCTCGAAGATTAGTCAAACTATTGTGGTAGTGTGCAGGGCGACAGTGGCGTAGCTAAGATGGGTGACACCTGGTGATTTAACATGGAAAGATAAATTTTATTTCTATAAGACTAGCCGCATTCATTCGGATTCCGATTAGGTATTTAAATTTGAGATTCCGTGAGGTTACCGTAGACATTAGATTTTTATTCTTCTGAATAAAACACACGGCTTGTTTTCGAAAGGCGTGTTTTCTTTTACTGCTTTTCTGAAAATAAATAAACGTACGCGCCTAGTTGAACAGTTCGTATGTAAAATAAGCATTCTAAATCTGACTTCTTTAGCAGGAAACTACGTTTGTGGCCGGCCTTAGTATCATATACTACATATCGCTTTGCTCCTCACTCCTTCCTCCCCCCCCCCCAAGCCACGCCTCTGCAGGGCAAATTGCTTCCAGAATAGATGACCAAGGGGATCAAAAGGTTCTGCAGCAATTGCTGCAGCAGTGAATAAGATGACGCAGTGTCGAAAAGTCTACCACTAAAGGTATCGACGACCTAAAAGTCCAAAAAAAATCTGCTAAAATAAAAGAAATCAGCTATAAAAAAGTGGGCAAATGTTTGCTATATCAAATATTTTTAGGTGTCCCTAAAGCTTTATCGTCGACACTGAAAAAAAAATATACTAGGTAAAAATTGCTTTTATATTTTTACACAAACAATTCACGTAACAAAATTCAAACAATTTTGCTATCGATAGTACTCGAATAAAACAATACGTAACAAACCTGTATTATTTTTGTCCAGCTGAAGATTGATTCGCTGGTTTTTGATTGATACCAATTTTTTAATATTTTATTTCAAAAATTGAAAATTTCGTTGTTATAAAATTTATTTTCGCCTGTACGTGTAATGGATTGTTGTACTTTCATAAAGCAAAAATAGAAGAAATTACTTTTTATGTTTTGTTAATTTGTTAAAACCGGTCGCTGTGTTAGTATGGAAACTTTATAAATGGTTAATCGATGGTTTTATTATTTTAGAGAGTGAAGTGAAGTTTGAACAGCCGGTCGATCCTGTAAACGTGTCAAAGTGAAGGCTGCCATTCCATTTTGATTACATGGATTGACAGCTCACTTCTTGGCGATCACTTCACCCAATCCTTTAATTCGACATGTTTACAGAATCGATCGGCTGAAATATACTGTAGAACCCGAATAGGGCGAAGTAAAAGGAGAGTTAGTTTTAGGGATCCGTAGGTAAAAGATAACCAACAGAACCCTATTACTAAGCCTTCACTGTCCGTCCGTTTGTCTGTGTCTCAAGAACCGAAATAAGTTGGCAGTTGAAATTTTCACAGAGTGTGTTTTTCTATTCCCGCTGTAACAACCAAATAATACAAATTAAATTAAAAATGAAAGAGGGCTCCAATACAAGAAACATTTTCTTTTAGGTTTATGGTGTACTCTCATACGAAGTGTTCCGTACTTCGTATGAGAGTCCAACTCGCACTTTGCCAGTTTTTTTTGTACCGATATGTATGTAGTATATTTGACTGGAAGCCGACCCCACATAAGGGAAGCCGACCTCGCACGCTGACGATGGCCGCTGCATGCTATCGTCAGCGTGCGAGGCAAAGCTCATATCTCCGTCTTGTACCGCGGCCCAGCTCAATTTCAGTGAGGAACAGCTCACACCTCCGCTTCGCGCCATACAAATATTCGCTCAGTGATATCCACTAAAGCTGAGTGGAGACGAGAAGTGTGAATAACGAAACTCTATTGGTTCTAAACACTTCTCCGCTCTGCTCGTCTCGTCTCTGCTTTGGTGGAATCCGGGCCTAAAAAACTATTTTAACACAGGCGTTAATTTGCAGAAGAGTATTAAAATAAATTACCAGTTTTGCTCAATGTTTTCTTGTTTTCAACTCATTGCAAGCAAAGCCAATGAACCGACAGTGCAGTGCAGTCTAGCGTGAGAAAGATAGGATACTATAATTATTTATTCTAGTTAATATCATCTGCCCCATTCTTACTGGATGCAGCTAAATACCAGTATTTTGCATAAAGCGACTGCCCATGTGCCTTCCACAACCTAGAGACTGGATACAACTTGGTAAGACTGGTTGACAGACTATCACGCCTCTGTGTACCCTGAACGATTGTCAAAGATCTAAAAATGATAGCTGGGACTCTATAAATACCAAAAGTTTTTTTTTTTAATTAGGTTATCGTCATTAGGGTGTCGTCGGGTAACGTCAGTTTAACATAAAAAAAGTCCCCCAAAACGATCACCCGTCACTTTTTTCTGTGTTTTTTCTGCGTAGCAAAAACTAACAGCTTGAAATACTTCTCGAGGGCCTTGATATGTAGATATGAATCATCACCCATGATATGAATCATCACCTCAACGTTGAAACTTAACCTTCTAAAGACGCGCACAGCAGTTATTACTATACTAGCTTCTGTCAGCGGCTTCGCCCGTGTGGTCCCTAGGGAACATATTCGAGGGATAAAAAGTAGCCTATGTCCTATCTCTGTACCTAATTTCATTTAAATCGGTTCTGTAGTTTTGGCGTGAAAGCGCGACAGACCGAAAGACAGACAGTCGTTACTTTCGCATTTATAAATTACTAGTTGACCCGCGCAAATTTGTCTGCGTCACAATTTACATTACTGCTCCGCTCCTATTGGCCTTAGCGTGATGATGTACGTTAACTATAGCCTTCCTCGATAAATGGGCTATCTAACACTGAAAGATAGCGCGTTCAAGTAAACCAACTAACAAACTCTTCAGCTTTATATATTAGTATAGATAGACTATATTTTAGTTAAAAACCAACCTCAAAACACAACACATTCCAACATTATCGAACGATGGAAAATCAAAAAGCAAGCTAACAAGATTCTCCCACTGAATAGACTCCAAAACTCCGCGAAAAACGGTTTCATCTCCAGTTATTCATCCAAGACATCTTACACGATATCTCGGCGGTAACTTGAAAGATACATTTCAACAAATTTCAAAGTGAAATTATAAAATTCACAGTCAAACTCTCGCTGGGACTGGGCGAGACCTCTCGTTCTAGTTTTACTGTAGTTTGCATCCCGACTCACGCGTGCTAAGGTTTATTTAAAAGTTTTTAATAGCGCCATCTTTTGGTGCGATTTGATTGTGTTTGAGTGACATCTAGTGTGAAAATATTTTTGTAAGATTGTTGTTTTGAAATTGGTTATTATTTTTTAGCAAACGCCGTAAAAGCTGTTGCCCTTTGCTTCGTTCGCAATTGATGATTTTCAAAAAAATCAGCCTTTTTAACAGTCTCTAGGAATCCATTCATCTCTGTACCAACATTCATGAATTAATTAATTCATTATACAACGTGTAACAGAACGTGTAGCGTTTATTTTGTTACAGGTCTCTATTCCGAAGTTCATCAAAATCAGTTGAGAGTTTTTTTTTATTTATTTATTTATTTATTTTATTCAGGTTAACCACCAACTGTTTACACCAGTACATAAACAGCTTATAATATAATAAGATACAATTTCGGGTGCAACAACTAATTACAGGTTAACACCGCTAGCACAGAAAACATTGGTAAAACATTAATGATCAAATTATGACAAATTCATAAAAATACAAGTGAATAAAAATTGGGAAATTAAATTGAAAAATTAGATTATAAATTAAAATAAAATAAATTGACTATTTATAAGATTAAAACAGATTTTTAATGTGGACAACACAATTTCTCCTGTATCGTGGGTGCATTTACATCTATACCAATATATAAAGCTTAAGAGTTTGTTTGTTTGTTTACTTGAACGCGATAATCTCAGGAACTACTGGTCCGATTTGAAAAGTTATTTAAGTGTTAGATAGCCCATTTATTGAGGAAGGCTATAGGATATATCGTCACGCTAAGACCAGCAAGAGCGGAGCAGTAGTGAAAATTGTGACGCAGACGAAGTTGCGCGGGTCAACTAGTACATAATAATCTCACGTACACAAACAGCCCAGACCCGGAACAAGTATCTGTAGGCTATACAAATATTTGTTCCGTGCGGGAATCGAATCCGTGACACGCAGCGCAGCAGTCAATCGCACAAACAAACTCACCTTGACATTTATAATATTAGTTAAGAATAAAATATCATTTTAATTTTGGTCGAATACATTGCAACACTGTTTCGTAGAACTAAACTAGGTAGTCTTAAACCGATGGACAAGTCAACTGGCGCCAACATCCACGACAAAGTGTAATGTCCTTAAAAACAGAGTGCATAAATAACCACCGATTAGAGGCCCACTTATTCTGGTATTGTGACGAGTACACTGTCCTACGGTCTTACTGAAGATAGTGGTATCTTTACTAAGACCGTAGGACAGTGTAACAATATCGATCGTTTATGCTTGGTGAGGAGCTCGTGGCTAAATAATAACAGCCGCACGGGTCGATCGTGAAGGTTAAGCAACGCTGGCCAAGGTTGGTCTGTGGATAACGATAACGAGTTTCCCAGTTAATGGGTTGTGGCGGTCTGGTAGGCAGCCGCTCCACTTAAAACACTGGTATTCAACTGAATCCGGTTTGACTGGAAGCCGACCCCAATTTAGTTGGGAAAAGGCTAGGCAGATGATGATTGGGCTGGTCGGCTCAATGTTTGTCATAAAAATCATAAACGATCTGCAAGCAAACAAACAAATGCACAAAAATACTAGTTAAAGTCAACACTGCATGACTACATTTAAACTGCACATATAAACGTTTGTGCCACGAACAGGGATCAAAAGCTCAACTAGAAACTATTTTACTTGCAAAATCTCACTGTTTCGTGTGAGACAGCCCCAACTAGCTTAGTTGAAATCAAAATTTTGCATATCTTATCCAATTTAAATTTTAAAATTCATACTTATTCATCTTCCTAACTTGTGGCGTCAAATGCTTGAGTTTTACGTTATGGGAATATTTAACTTTAACTTTGAACCTCAATTGTAAGAAATACCTGATAAAACACTGGCTGACCCGGATAAACCAGGACTGTGCTAAGAGTTTCGTTTCGCCATTGTTTCGGAATTGAAGAAATCCGGAAAATAATAGTTTACAAAATATCTTTTGTAATGCGTACGGTAAAAGTATTCAAAGATTCAATTAGAATTTTGGGAGAAGTCACATGTATAATGTCAAAGATGAAATTAAGCTTTGGTTCAGAAGTTACATATAGACTATGTTTTATTGAAATTTTGATTATTCTTGTAAAAAATAATGTCTAGTAGTTGTAGTTACCACTATTAAGTGCTTTAATAACGGTATACCTCACCTAATGCCATATGCGACCTAATTAAAATTGTATCACGCGTTTGAGAGTTGTATCATAATTCTGATTATCTCCGTAAAAAAATGATCACAACGATTCTACAAATCCCATGCTCTGTGGCTAACCATGATATTGAACGTCGATTTTCAAGGTTAAATAGTGCTTATCGACATTATCTATAGATACAGACATACCGAGGATCCCCCGTGCCTCGGAAAGCACATTAAACCGATGATCCCGAACTGTCATTTGTAGAACTTTGTCGGTCGTTATGGCCGCGTAGAAGCCAGAAAATCTGACACCAGTTTTGCCTAGAAATACCATTCAACTATTAATTTCTACTGATTTAACTGAAAACAGACAGAAAGAAAGCTAGGCAGAGTGTTGGGCGCCAATAATAGTCTCACTCAACTTATATAATATTCGACCTTATCAACATTCTTATCTTCACAAAACTTAAACTAATACGTCTCCCAAAGGTTATAAGTTAGTATAAGTACGTTTTATTACACAAGGTACTGGTCCCTTGTTGGGCGCCAGTATTCATTCAAACTAATAGAACAACATTCTTGAAAAGTCAGATTTAAAAATTCATTACCACTGAGATAAAATTGCGAGGTTTTGGTGCCCCTCAGCTTTGTTTTAAAGTTAGTAGGTATACATTTTTTATTTGAAGGAAAACAATGTTTTGCATTTTTACGTGAAAGTTGATGAAAGAGACTGAATTGTGAAATTTTGCTGAAATGTATGATTAATACTGTTTTATACACCATAAGTTTATTATATTATAAACGACTGTTTCAAACGAAAGATAAACCTATTACCTAGTATTTTTTTTAACAGTTATTTTGCGTACCTACAGAATACTTATTTAAAACCTGAAAAAAAAAATGAACTAATAGTTATGAACCATTTTCCATTACTAGATCACTACATGATGTAAATAATCACGATAAATGTCAATCCAGGACAACTTCTACAACAATAATTTTAATATCTATCATACCCACACACATACGAACACGTACCAATAACAAGAACACACAATTATGCACTTGTCTCCGATGGGATTGATTGAGGTGAAATCGGTCAGGAGGACTACAGAACAAATGTTATGTCCAGGCACTGCTTGTAAATGTATGAAATCATGAACGAAATAAAACCTTTTTTTTTTTTACTTTTTTTTTCTTTTTTTGGGGGTTTTGTCTATACAGATATGCCAGCCCCATCGTACCCTTTACCTCTAATCAAAACAATATTTTAGACACTGATATCGATAAAAGTCAATGATGAAGGACAGTTATCAATCTACATAACTTTTTGGCACCTTCTGAAGTAGGTTGAGACAGAATATTTTGGATTAATCCCACGTCAAGTTTGTTTAAGTCTAATTCCCTCAAAAATTACTTCCTCTTGCGCCTGTTCCGGACACAATCCATCAACAAATGTTGCACATCCTCAACAAGACCACATTCTCTGCAATTCGGCGAATCAGCTTTTTTCAAAAGGACTGCAAACTTCGCTGATGGATAGTGTCCAGAGCGAAGTCTTAAAATTAATTTAATATAACTTCTACTGACTTGATCAACATCGAACCAGGGCACTTGAAGAATAAATCCTTATTAAATAAAATTCATCCATTACTGACTGACTGAGTGACTGACAGTCAACGTACAGCCAAACGATTGGTCACGAAAAGCTGAAATTTGGCATGTAGCTTCCCTACACTCCGTAAGACAGGATTTCCTGAAAATCCTACGAAAACGGGAAAACAGGATATGCACGTACTAAGTCGAGGGTAAAAGTTGGGGGGGGGTGTTTAGTTGCATACAGTTACCAACCAACTGTGTGTTCCAAGTTTTTTTGAAAACTTTGTATAAAATAACCCTTCTTTCCTTCCCAAAAACAATACGACAATAATACCCAAAAGTTAAACTAACACAACATTCACTGGTACACTGAAATTGCACTACAGTGTAATTTCTAACATAATGACCCAGTTCTCAACTGCTTGAATTTACTTTATCTTCAAAATATCTGGACCGAAAATATGGAAATATGGGTTATGGGTACTTCTATCTGCATTTACAAGTATTGAGAAATAAACCGCATTTCGTTCGTTTCGTTTCGTTTTCGTTTTAGAGGTTTTCGGTTAAACTTGTCTGTTTCATCCCATAAGCTGTTGATAATAACGTAAACAAGTACAGTGACATAAAATAGACATGTCGTAGTCAATTAGCTAAATCAGCCGTTTGTTTAACAGATCAGCTGTTGAGTAATTTGTTCGAAAGAGTCAAAGGGTAAAGATATAAACTTTTAGCTTTTGTTAAATATATCTATACTTTTCTACTCTAAATTAGAAAGAAAGACAATGGTTTAATTAACAAAACAATATATCTGATTAATTTTTGTAGTCAGAACATTTCTATTGCTTGTTAATGCTAGCAAAAAATCCTTTATTTTAAAAGAATTACATTGCACTTACTTCAACCAAATTATATCTACAAATTAAGGACTACGGAACGACTGCATAAAAAATATCGACGCTAACATCACTACGAGTATAATTATAGATAGACGTATGCAGAACCTCTTAATTACTGTTTGAACATGGAACGGCGGAGTAACGGAACAGTGATCATTGTCACCGTGATGTTATACTCGTACTCGCAGGCAACAGTTACGAGTATTTTTGTTCGATGTAGTATTTATTCAAGCGTCACTCTATTGGAAATCAAATTAAAATTGTATGTTGAGTGGCTTGTGGTTTTTATTTTTCATGTTATCTACTCTTCTATTGCAATTGTTGATGTTGAAATTAAGATTGACTGTTGAATTTTCTCATAATAGCTGAATAATATAACCACGTGGATTTATCGTCAAGGTCAATCAACAATTGTTAAGGTCGGTCCATGGATGGGTGAACAATTGACCCCTCAAAATTCACGTTGACCCGTTGGTCCCAGATTTCCTATGCAAATCTTTAACAGTCTTATATATAGTCAGAAGCCTGAAAGTAGGGCAACCAGTCCTGCAAAGGGTTCATGTTGCCAAGGGACTGGGTTGTAGAGTTCAGACCAATAGTAGGTATACTATACCGTATTACGGATACTAGCCCTCAACCGCATCTAGGTGAACTGAAAACCAAGCTTACCAACATAATTGGGATAAGACTCTGCTGAAACATTATTTAAAATTTCAGCAATTTTTAAACCATTTTTTTATTGTTTCATCTGCGTCAGAATTCAATATTTTAATGGCGTTTTTGAAAACAAAACTTAAAATGATCAGAAGTTAATAATATATTCTTAGAAACACTACCAAATTGTGGTAGCAATTCTAGGTTACAAATCAAAGAATAAAAATAATCATATTTTCGGAGAAATCCTATGTTGGCTTAAATTTTGTTAATAATATGTTAAGTTTATTAATTTCGTATACTATAAACGCCTATTATTAAAATGGATCTACCTAAAACCCACATTTGAAAGTGAGAATAGCCTCACCTATATTTATTTATTGTTAAGGCACTTCAACGACTCACTACTCATTAAAAAATACACAAACACAAATCACATACAGTATTAGGTATAGTGAATTCGTCACTTACAGAAGTGTACAGTACTAACAAGGAACTTAATTATTAATCGACATATTGGATATCGTTTCTTGTATTTTTAAGAAAGTTATAGTTAAAATTATTAATGCGTTTAAGTTACATATTGTACAGAATGCCAAAAGAAAAACATACGGAAAATAATGGAAGTGTATACAATTTGATTACTAGGCTGATCGTGTCACAAAGAGGTCTTGAGACTCCGAGCTAGTGAAATGTCTCGTATGGAATATACGAAAAGAGTTAGAAAATATGTCGATGCTATCTAATATTTTAATATATTGATTTTTAAATAAATAAAAGATGCCTACTCGATAACAGAACACACAAAAACCGTATATAGTGTTTACTAGCTTTTTGCAGTGGGTTCGCCCGCGTTTCAGACGAAAATTATCCCATGGGGATAAAGGTTTTGCCTGTGTTACAAAATTTACAGAAATTTGTTCAGCGGTTGAGGCGTGATTGAATAAGACATAAACCGATTTACTAATATTTTGTAATATTAGTACGACTGTATCGTCAAAATTATTGGTATTATTTTATTTAGCCAGAAGTTATCCGTGTGTTTATTTATGCAAAAGTAAAAAACCGTATTGTAATATTATTTATGTATGCATACAAGTAACTTTAATATTAACTCACCATCTATTCTAAACCTAACGTACAAAATACACAAATAATAAAATATAATGGTCCAAATACTCTTTCACATCACTGTCATCCAGAAACGTGCTTAAAAGATTATCACCCTTTCCACCATCAAAAACGTCTTGCAGCAAATCTGCTAAAAATCACTGTTATTTCCTCATTGTTCCTAATAAATATCTGTTAAAATTAATAACAGTCAGATGCTTCCGTGATAGAGTGACGGACATTTGTGTAATCCGGCCTTAATCCGCGGAAATAAGTCGCCGCTTAACATAATGGTGCAGCCCGGCCTCAATTTGACATGGCGGCGGTAGGAGAGTTATTTTTATTGTTTTGAGGTTATTTTGGGAAACAATATGAGAATTTTAAAATGATAATATTTATTAGATGGTGGTGTTTCTTTTCTTTCAATCCTACTTCCTACTCATCATCATCATCTGCCTAGCTTTTTCCCAACTATATTGGGGTTGGCTTCCAGTCAAGCCAGATTTAGCTGAATACCAGTATTTTACGAGGAGCGGCTGCCTACCAGACCTCCACAACCCATTAACTGAACACGGTATTTCATGGCAAGACTGGATTCAGATTTACTGGCTTCTGACTATCCGTAACGACTGCCAAAGATCTACAAATGACAGCCGGGACCAACGGCTTAACGTGCTTTCCGAGGCACGGAGGAAACTCGGTATGTTAAGATGGTCACCCATCCACAGACCAACCTTGCCAAGCGTTGCTTAACCTTGAAGATCGACCCGTGCGGCTGTTATTGTCTAGCCACGAGCTCCTCATAAATCAATCCTACTTCCTACTAATATTATGAATTGATGATTGTATGTGAAGATGGATGGAATGCTGAAAGAATCTTCATGAAATTTGCCAGAGAGGTAGATTATAGTCTGGAATAATAAATAGGCTACTTTTATCCCGGGAGTATATTCCCTAGGGACCACGCGGGCTAAGCCGCTGGCAGAAGCTAGTAATAATCATAATAATGATTATTTGTTTCATAACTACGTAACTGTCTGGTATTTTGCTCGGCTTCCAATCAAACCAGATTCAACTGGATACCAAATTTATATGGAACAACTGCCAATCAGACCTCTACAATGTAACTGTATTTATTATACATAGTAACTGGGTAATACGGTGCCCCTGGGAAGACTGAAGTCAGATTTTCTGGCTTCTGACTTTCTATCAAATAAATATCTATAAATGACAGCTGAGACAAACGGTCTAAAGTGCTTTCTGAGTGAGCACGGATAATTACAACTCTAAAATAAAAATAAAATTATACAAGTTGAGAAAATTAGTCCTTTTTGTTACAAATCAGACAAGAACCCAAGCCCCCTCATCCTTCAAAACCAACATTAAACCGTAGTATTTAAAACCTAGTGCATATGTGAAAACGCCATAAGTTAAGCCTGTCATGATATTTTACAACCGTTGGGGGCCATTACTCAAACGTTATAAAACGGAACTGCACAAAAGCGGCAAGCCATACAACTGACAATGGTGCTCTGGAACACATTAATCATTATGACGGGATTGTGGGAAACTGGTATTTTTTACTGACTTACTACGGTGCGATTAAAAGTAGTGGAATCAATGTTAAAGTTATGTGAAACTGCAAAACTGTGGGTTCTACTAGCAATCAAAATCAATAGACATTTATTCAAACTAGGCTGAAAAACAACACTTTTTGAACGTCAAAATTTACAAAGTCGAAGTCAAAAAAATTATTTCAACTAGACCATTAAAGGCACTTCTGAACGTCAAGTGAAAATAAAATATTATAGTGACTCTAGTCGTCTGTTCGCAAAAGGTTGATTCTTATGGAGAAGAACGGACAGGAAACTCCATAGTTGTTACTCTTTTCAAAAATAAGCTTTACAATATATGTATACATTAATCAATTGATTATCTGTGAGGATGATGCTCCCTATAATATTATAATACTTATATACTACTAATAGATACTCGTACAATAACGAAATGCCAGCAAAGATAAAATTAATAAGTTTGCTAGTAAGGGGACATAGTACTCACATACTCGTACGTACAAATTTTGCAAGCATTGATTTATATTATTAACAACAATGGATCAGTGTGCGAGTTAAATTAAATATAAAAATCAGTAAATACACATGTATATATGTTAAATACATTAACACATGAAGACAGCCCCCCAAATCACCCAGCCCGTCACGACATAAACCTCAAATTGGCTTGAGGTTTGATTCCAGCATATTTTAGAAAATGCTAATACCACACCAGTAGGTACTCCTGCCGGGGTGCGGAATTTGTTCGAAAGAGTCACCGCGGCCCTGGAATGCAACGGGCATTAGAAGAAACACGGATCGGTTTAGTCAGTAAGAGTCTGACACTCCCTTCTGCTTCGCCCAGAGCGGGAGGAGTCATTTGATGATGTCTGAACCTTAAAAAAAAGTGTTGCTTAATGGTTCGAAAGAATTATCGCGACCCTGGAACGCAAAAGGCATTTGAATTTGAAGGAACATGAGTGGGTTTTAGTCAGTAAGAGTCACACAGACCCAGAGCGAGTGTAGTCATTTGATGATTTCGGAAAAAAAAAATACTAGTACCTTTCTTCAAGTTTAAAATTATATACTTACTAGCACTTCGACCACGCTGGAATTTTCTTAGGGATTCCTAATTGTTTTATAAACAATTACATACTAAAACCTTTCTCGAGAACCACTATTCATTGGTGAAAACAGCATGAAAATCGGTGTAGTAGTTTTTAGGTTTATCGCGAACAGACAGAAGCGGGAGAGGACTTTGTTTTATAATATGTAATGAATATTGTAAGGAGTTATATGAATAGAATGAAGTATTTTCAAGACGTAGCAGAAATTACAAAAAAATTGAAGTAAGATTATTTTACCGTAGGAACAACTTTTACATTGAACGACCAATCGTGAAATAACCAAATAGCTGATTTATTAATAATTTAATTTTCGTGGCGCCGAATTTATGAAAATCCTTTTTAATGGAAGGTGAGGAATTTCACACCGTGTTCCTCATGCATGTACAGGAACTAGTGACCCAATAGTCACCGCGGCCCTGGGTGCCGCTGGCACTCTATAAGCCCGAAGTCCGTAATCGCGGGCTTAGTTGCGGGTGTATTCTACTCTATTTTTTATTATTGACAGGCTCGCGCTTGACCACCATCTCACCTGATGGTAAGCGATGATGAGGTTGGAGTACGCTTGCCTAGAAGTAACCTATTCACTCTTGACTTAAAGACTCCCAAGTTCCGCTCAATGTGTTCCCAAAACGTTTCGTGCGTGTGGGTGGAATGTCCACCATGTACCGGTGGCGCATCGCCGTTCGTCTTGTAGCCCGATGCTGGAACGGGCTTGGCGGAATTAAATTATGCAATTCCGTCGCATATTCCCCAAAATGCAACCGGTAGAAAACCGACAGGCTAGCAAATCGTCGTCGATCCTCACTCCGATGTCCACTGCGATGTCTCGAACTAATTGTAACTTACGATTAGTTCCGAACCCGAACTAAGAATGTATGTCAACATGATTTCACAGTAACAGTCAAATCGTGTTGATATTAATTAATTCTTATTAGTTAGGCGATATGAAGTACAATACGCCCACCACTAAGTTCGAAACTACGGACTGCGGGCTGCGAGAGTAGCCCCCCCTGAAACGCAGAGGGCACCAGTAAACGGATGGGTTTTAGTCAGTAAAAGTCTGACACTCCCTTCTGCTTCGCCACTAACTATAACCACTACATATACAGGGTGGTATATGTCGGTCGTTGTGGCGACGCAATGGGGGAGGCCTATGTCCAGCAGTGGACGTCTTCTGTGATGATGATGATGATACAGGATGGAAATTTGTAATGCCACCTGAAGGGAAAGTACTCTTAATATTGTAGATAGAAAATTTTACTCTAAGTAAACATTCCTTTATTTTTGAAATTTTACCTTTGGTTTTTGTATGTTTTTTTAAATTATTATTGGACATTGTTGATTATTTTATTGTTTTATATGACATGTATTTTTTTTTTGACGGTTTGATGAATTATGTTTTGACATGAATGAATGTTTTAATTGGTTTTATGTAATGATTTTTGGCTCCTAATTAATTTAAATTGTAAATGGTTTTATTTCTTACTGTGTTGACATTTTCGATTATTTTCATTATTATTTTTTAATTTATTATGTCGTTTATTCAATTTTCACTCTTATCAATTACATTTTTAAATTTATCTTAAAAAAAAACATTTAAAAATAGTAGTCCATCGGTGTCCTGCTGGGGCTGCGGAATCTGTTCGAAAGAGGTACCGCAGCCCTGAAACGCAAAGGGCACTGGGAGGAACACGGATGGGTTTTAGTCAGTAAGAGTCTGACAGTCCCTCCTGCTTCACCCAGAGCGGAGGATGGGAAATCATCAAATGACTGCTGTCATTTGATGATTTTCCATCCATAAAAAAGAAAAAAAAAAACAAAAGTCGGTGTTGGGAGCAGGGTCTAAGCTACCGGTGGTTAGGGCTCCAGAGAAAGGAACCTCCTCACAATACGACCCGTATCGAGGAGTACTGCCTTCTGTATCAGGCCCTTTACCCAACCGCGTAACGCCAGCTTCGACAGATGGTCGTCGAAACTTTTGACCATCAGGCCATTGGCCGCAACGACTAATAATTTTAATTTTATTAGTGATTTATATTAATTTAATTGAGATGATGATTTTTTTCCAACATTTTTTTTTTAAATAATAATAATAACTCATAACTCATAATATTTATTTAAATAAACAGATTGTAGATTTACATATTTTTTTACTTAAATAAATAACACAAAATTGTAATCTACAATAAGGTGGATGAAGCTCTGTACTCCTAGCTAGGCTACAAAATAGCCTGTGTTTAGGAGACACAGTTTCTATCCCTCGGCACATATAGGTTTTGGTACGTGTTACATGTGCAGATTGGCAAAAATGGTAATTAACAGATGGCTATACAAAGAAAATCCACAATGAGTTAATAATAAAAAATAAAATAAAAACAACTGTAACATGCAATTATATGTGAGTGTGGACTGCGGGTGTGTTTCGTGTCTGTGTATGTGCGTGATGGTGTGTTTGTGTTGTGTGAGTGTGGTCGTGCGTATGTGTGCATCAGTGGGAGTAATTAACGAATGTTTTTACTCGTAAGATAATAATAATTAGGTAATCGATTTAATCTTTTTTTAATTGTTTACTTAACTGTTTTTCTGTTGTTTTTTTGTAACATGTTCAGACACGATTTTTATTGTTATTGAATTGAATAAATGAAATGAATGAAAACTGCATTCAAAGATTATCGAATATTTTTGATAATTATTGATTACTTGCATAAGGATAGAGATTGATATTTGAGTGTGAGGAGCTCGTGGCTAGATAATAACAGCCGCACGGGTCGATCTTCAAGGTTAAGCAACGCTTTCCAAGGTTGGTCTGTGAATGGGTGACCATCCTAACATATCGAGTTTGCTCCGCGCCTCGGAAAGCACACCGTTGGTCCCAGCTGTCATTTGTAGATCTTTGGCAGTCATTACGGATAGTCAGAAGCCAGTAAATCTGACTCCAGTCTTGCCATGAAGGTACCCAGTTGATGGGTTGTGGAGGTTTGGTATTCAGCTAAATCCGGTTTGAATGGAAGTCGACTCCAATATAGTTGGGAAAAGGCTAGGGAGATGACAGATTGATCTTTGAGTAAATAAAAGTGCTTTAACTTAACCCATTAAATTTATAAGTCCAGATTTTCTGGTTTTCCTTTCATTTAATTTATCAAGTTTGTTAGAAAACTTTCATCCTCTTTATTGACAGGGTGTAATTTTGAAAGATTATAGTCGGTTCGATTCCCGAGTATGGCAAGCGAATTTTCGAAAATCATTGAATGTACTTTTCCTTCTTTTTAAAAATAGGAAATGTTTTCTGTGAGTAAAATTTTCTATCTACAGTTTTAAGAGTACTTTCCCTTCAGGTGGCATTACAAAATCTCACCCTGTATATATTTTTTAATTGATCAAAATTATCATCAAATCAAATACCTACTTCCATTCAAGGCTGGTTTCCGCGAAACACGTCCGACGTAAACAAAACACTTATAAGTTGATCAAGTTATCAAGTCATCGATCAGCACTTCACTTGATTTTATAGCTTTCCAAGTTACCGGCTTTGGGAGAACGCTTTGGTTAATGTAAACATAGAACTTTAAGTCTCGGTTTTGGGACGAGGAAAATTTTCCAAATAAGTAAGTGCCTATGTTTTGTTTAACAGAATCTGTGCTGCTACATTTTCTGTCACAATCTCACCGTGATTATATGGCTTGTTTACACAGTGCTAGCTGCTGACTACGCAGTAGATAATTACTCGGATCGTCTACTCGTATGCCAGTAGCTCGGCTCGCCTTAGCTGTCTACACGGTGATAGTAGCTGCTCTGTCTCTAGCGAGGTGCAGCACCCAAAACATACAGACGGCGATCTGCTGCTTTGTGCGAGTTACTGTAAAGCGAGCAGGCAGTGAAAACGAAAACTGTTCAAGTAACTCGGATGCGAGCTACGATCCAACTCGCACGTGCCAGTAACTCGTAACATTCGTACACTACACCTAAAATTTCACGTTGGTGAGACGTTTACAGCATAGATCGGCTAGAATCAATTGGAAAGACAACTCACCGATCAGCCGTGAAGATCGTGTGACATATCAAATGAAAGGGCTTACTAGGAGGGTATATTATTTATATTTTATTCATAATTTTAAATTTAATGGTTTTGAATTTATTCAAGAAATTAGACGAAAAATGACCATTCCCTGAAACTAATTAGCCTAAAATGTTGAAAAAAAAAATGGAGATAATAGATCTTTACCTATAGATTACAGGAAAATCTATAACAATTCTATAGAGTTAAAATAACAATTATAAAAAAAAAGAAATTCGTTCGGAACCCTTTGTACGCGAGTCCGACTCGCACTTGGCCAGTTTTTTCACAGAGCGTTTTTTTCATCAGAATGTACCGGCAGATAGGCAATCGTTCTATGTGAAATACATGTATTCACCTGCGCCCTGCAAGACTGAAATCCTACCTAATAAGCAACACAGTCAAAAGTTAGGAAAGCCACAATAACAGTCATCATCATCATCATCACATCAGCCTGCAGATGTCCACTGCTGGACATAAGCCTCCCAAATGTCAGCACAACAACCGGTCCTCTGCGTCTCGCATCAAAAAACACTAGCTTTAATAATATTCTCCAATATTGTGTGACTCACAAACAAACAAGCGTGTAGTCAGTAGAGCGCAAAGCACAAGCGACGTCGCGGATGACTCGTGACATGTTGCGCGCTGTTTATTTGCCGACGCGAAGGTACTTTGTAGGGCTGCCAGTTTGTAGCATAAACAGTAGCTATGATAATATTGTCCGCAAGCCGCTGCCTCACGCTCGAGTGTGTAGTCAGTAGAGAGCACATCGCAGAGAACTCGTGACATATTGCCCGCTGTTTAGTTGCCGACGCGACGCAACCGTTCTTTGTTTGCAGGGCTGCTATTTTGTAGCACAAAACAGTAGCTATGATAATATTGTCCGCAAGCCGCTGCCTCACGCTCGAGTGTGTAGTCAGTAGAGAGCACATCGCAGAGAACTCGTGACATGTTGCCCGCTGTTTAGTTGCCGACGCGACGCAACCGTTCTTTGTTTGCAGGGCTGCTATTTTGTAGCACAAAACAGTAGCTATGATAATATTGTCCGCAAGGCGCTGCCTCACGCTCCAACGTGTAGTCAGTAGAGAGCATATTGCAGACAACTCGTGACATGTTGCCCGCTGTTTAGTTGCCGACGCGACGCAACCGTTCTTTGTTTGCAGGGCTGCTATTTTGTAGCACAAAACAGTAGCTATGATAATATTGTCCGCAAGCCGCTGCCTCACGCTCGGGTGTGTAGTCAGTAGAGAGCACATCGCAGACAACTCGTGACATGTTGCGCGCTGTTTAGTTGCCGACGCAAAGGTACTTTGTAGGTCTGCCAGTTTGTAGCATAAAACAGTAGCTATGATAATATTGTCGGCAAGCCGCTGCCTCATGCTCGAGTGTGTAGTCAGTAGAGAGCACATCGCAGACAACTCGTGACAAGTCGCGCGATGTTTAGTTACTGACGCGATGGTACTTTGTTTGTAGGGCTGCCAGTTTGTAGCATAAAACAGTAGCTACGATAATATTGTCCGCAAGCCGCTGCCTCACGCTCGAGTGTGTAGTCAGTAGAGAGCACATCGCAGACAACTCGTGACAAGTCGCGCGATGTTTAGTTACTGACGCGATGGTACTTTGTTTGTAGGGTTGCCAGTTTGTAGCATAAAACAGTAGCTATGATAATATTGTCGGCAAGCCGCTGCCTCACGCTCGTGTGTGTAGTCAGTAGAGAGCACATCGCAGACAACTCGTGACAAGTCGCGCGCTGTTTAGTTACTGACGCGATGGTACTTTGTTTGTAGGGCTGCCAGTTTGTAGCATAAAACAGTAGCTGTGATAATATTGTCGGCAAGCCGCTGCCTCACGCTCGAGTGTGTAGTCAGTAGAGAGCACATCGCAGACCACTCGTGACAAGTCGCGCGATGTTTATTTACTGACGCGATGGTACTTTGTTTGTAGGGCTGCCAGTTTGTAGCATAAAACAATAGCTGTGATAATATTGTCGGCAAGCCGCTGCCTCACGCTCGTGTGTGTAGTCAGTAGAGAGCACATCGCAGACAACTCGTGACAAGTCGCGCGCTGTTTAGTTACTGACGCGATGGTACTTTGTTTGTAGGGCTGCCAGTTTGTAGCATAAAACAATAGCTGTGATAATATTGTCGGCAAGCCGCTGCCTCACGCTCGAGTGTGTAGTCAGTAGAGAGCACATCGCAGACAACTCGTGATAAGTCGCGCGATGTTAATTTACTGACGCGATGGTACTTTGTTTGCAGGGCTGCCAGTTTGTAGCATAAAACAGTAGCTATGATAATATTGTCGGCAAGCCGCTGCCTCACGCTCGAGTGTAGAGTGCACAGCGCGAGCGACGCCAAACGTCGCGGATGACTCGTGACATGTTGCGCTCTGCTTAGTTGCCGACGCGACACGTCTATTGTAGGGCTGCCAGTTTCCTAGGCGATTAGTAAAATACATGACAATTGTATTACAATTGATTTTGCTACGTTTAAAGATTGAAAAATTGCTCACAACGCATTGTGGCTTGTCTAAAATTCCATAACGCGAATTTCGAGTCGTGGCAATGCACAAAATCTTTGACGCATTCTGAGCCCTGATTTATGAACCAAATCGCGAAATAATTAGTATAATTACTGTAAAATATAAATGTACATTTTTGCTTTGAAATACTCTGCCACCTTTTGAGGTGATCATCAATCAAACCAACTTTGATTAACTACGACAACGGAGACAGAATTTTTACCCGTAGCATGTAAAAGAACTTAACGTAAACGGTATGACGGGAGCTAAGTTGCAAATAAATAATTATGGCATTTTACATACAAAACAGTATATGCCTGAGGACGGGCGTCGTGGCAGGTCAAGCAACCGCTGATATGACAATTTGGACTCATTCCTGACAAACTCAAACTCAAAATATTTATTTCAAATAAACCATTTACAGACACTTTTGAATTGTCAAATAGATGAAGTTATTTGGACGCTAAGCGTAGATCTCTATGGAGAAGAATGTGCAAGAAACTCCACGGACACTCTTTTAAAAATAATAAATTTACACATGACAGATGGCTTGATGAGGCAAAATATGTTGGAACACTAAAGATACCTTTGTCCAGCAGTGAAATTTTTTTTCATCCTTTGAAAATCGTTTGAAATATTCTCAAGTCTACTTCTGCCAACCCTGTACTAGTTAGTTTAAAGTTTGTCAAAAATACCCGCGACTCATGCCGCCTGAATATCGAGAATTATTTGTATTTACTTGAGTTTGCGACCGTTTTGTTTTAAACCGTCGAGAGTCGAGACAGCTTGCGTTCGGAAATATTGTTATGTTTCCTAAAAGTTAGTTTGGAACGAAGTGGAGTGAAATTCGTTTGTTTTTTAGTGACAGATATTTTTTAAAGAGTGCAGAAGTTTACAAATACGTAGTTGGATTAATGAACTCGGATGAAAACAAAGTTTATTATTTCTGCGCTGGTGTTGACTTATTATATCTACCATCGTTAACTTCATTATCGCTTTTTATCGTGTGAAATAGGAGACGATCACGAAACTATGTATATCATCGCGATAAAGAAAATCAACTGCCCCATACATATGTGCACATAATTCGACAGACGGTTGTACTGAACAGCTGGTTTTTTTCTCGATTTGGTCATCATCTGCCTAGCCTTTTCCCAACTAAATTGGGGTCGGCTTCCAGTCAAACCGGATTCAGCTGAATATCAGTGTTTTACGTGGAGCGGCTGCCTACCAGACCTCCACAACCCATTAACTGGGTAACACGGCACATCTTGGCAAGACTGGAGTCAGATTTACTGGCTTCTGACAATCCGTAACGACTGCCAAAGATCTACAAATGACAGCCGGGACCAACGGCTTAACGTGCTTTCCGAGGCACGGAGGAAACTCGTTATGTTAAGATGGTCACCCATCCACAGACCAACCTTGGCAAGCCTTAACCTTCAAGATCGACCCGTGCGGCTGTTATTACCTATTTAGCCACGAGCTCCTCCAGGTTTCTTTCGGGTTGGTCCCAACATAGTCCATAATGATGAGTACAATGCCTCGTTTTCAGGTATTGCGATTATTCTATTACACCTTGTGTTGGCGCATCACTTACGCGCGTCATGGACCACCGCGGGGACTGCGCGGGGTCGGGTTACCGAACCCGGGACAGCGGCGACCATTGCGCGCTCGCCACACCGCTCAGCTCACAGACGCGCTCCGCTACGGGCATTTCTTTGTACCTTTTATCGATCAACGTAAATTATGGTATTATACCTATTTTGATACAGTCCACTCTTTTATTTATATATTTATTTCGACTGAGCCCAATCACCTTGTATAAAATGCAAAATCTTTGAACAAGAAAATGCAAACAACTCATCATTAATAGAGAACATGCAATATTTCCATTTTTGCTTTAATTTTAAAGAACTTCATCTATAACAGACCAACACATAAATAAAAAATGAAAACAATTTAATTTATTGCCAAAATTGTTTAAATTTTCGCGCGAAAACGGACGATGACGTCACTCTTGCCTGCCACTGGTCAAGAACTGTCCTAACTCAACGACACAAGGTTGCCTTTTCTTTGCCATAACAGCAGTGACTTCACTGAACGCTGATTGTTCTTTTAAATACGTTCCGTTTCACGTTACCTACTCTAATTCATTATTTTTGTTAAAAATCGATATTCACTAAAATAAAAACGTTGAAATGGAATTGAATTGAATTTTATACTTTATGATCATTTTATTTACAAACTTATCATAATATATTTCTTTAATTCTTTATTGTACACCAAAACAGCTTATTCAAAATACAGTAATGAAAGTTCATGTACAAAGGCGAGCAACTCAGAAATGAGTTTTCTCCCAGCAAACCTTTGAGTGATAGAGAAAGATGACAATGGAGGGTAGGATCCAGTGCACATAATTACATTTATTTAATTACTTTTTATTATATATATATAGATTAAAACATAAACCTACATACATAACTACACACACACACACATACACACACACACACACACATACATACACACACACACACACACACACACACACACACACACACACATACATATATACGTATATTATGTCAAAAGCGAAAGGAAATGCTCTTTAACTTTCCTCTTGAAGACATCAAGAGAAGGGTTGTCGCGTATGGAGTGTGGGAGCGAGTTCCAGAGACGTACTGCAGTAACAGAGAAAGAGCCACCATATCGACTAGAAGTGTGACGCGGGGTACGAAGGAGAAGAGAAGTGGCAGTTCGACATGATTTGCCCCTCGGGACGAGGTACTCAAAGCGTTCACGAAGGTATTGAGGAGAATTGGGATTGTGAAGGATAGTATAGAGAAGGGATAAGATATGGGTATCTCGCCGACGCCGAATCGGCAGCCACTTCAATCTGGTCCGAAACTCCGACACGTGGTCGTATTTCCGGAGACCAAAAATAAACCGAATGCACAAGTTCTGCAGTCGCTCGAGTTTGTTCAGGAGTACCTCTGTAGCATCTAGGAAACAGACATCCGCGTAGTCTATAATTGGTAAAAGAAGCGATTGAGCAAGACTGACCTTTGTGTGAAATGGTAAGAATTTTTGAAGACGTTTAAGAGACTGAAAAGTGTAGAATACCTTCTTACTAACATCAGCAATATGAACCTCCCAAGAGAGGTTAGTATCAATATGGACGCCTAGATTTTTAGCGCTTTTTGAGTATAAAATTGGCACTGAATCATACACTACTGGTGGCAGAGACTGGTGATCCAATAGGCTGAGCATGTATCTGCCACCCACAATAAGCGCTTGAGATTTAGTTGGGTTAAGCAAGAGTCCAAAAGATTTAGCCCACTTGTTGATATTTTCAAGGTCATCGTTGATGGCAGCCACAGCCGCAGCCAGTTCGCCTACTTTAAAATGTCGATAAAGCTGCAAGTCGTCTGCATAGAGATGAAAGTTAGAAGTAAGGACCTTAGTGATAGCGTTTATAAATACTGAGAAGAGAAGAGGAGAGAGGACGCCACCTTGAGGAACACCCGCAGCCAATTCACACCACTCAGAGGAATCCCCATCAGATCGAACAGACTGCGAGCGACCCCGAAGATAAGATTTAAACCACTCAATTACTGGTGCGGAGACATTGAGGGAGGAAAGGATACCCAAGAGAATGTCAAAGTCAACTGAGTTAAAAGCAGTGCTGAAGTCCAGTAGAACCAATACTGTTAGACATTTGTTCTCCATAGCCATCCTAATGTCATCAGTAATTTTGACTAAGGTTGTTACAGTGCTATGGCCAGGTCTGAAACCAGATTGGTAAGGACTTAGCAATGAATTAGATGACAGATAATAAGACAGTTGCTTCTGAACAATACTCTCGAGGACTTTGGAGAGGACTGGAAGGATGGATATTGGACGGAACTGGGATGGTGTGGTAGGATTAGCCACTTTAGGAAGCGGTAGAACGTGAGCTCTCTTCCAGGCTGAAGGAAAGGAACTAGTAAAGAGAGAAAAATTTACTATATGGGTTATGACAGGAAGTATTTCATTCAAAATAGGTACGAACATTTGGA
Organism: Lacanobia oleracea; assembly: GCA_950371165.1. Taxonomy (NCBI): domain Eukaryota; kingdom Metazoa; phylum Arthropoda; class Insecta; order Lepidoptera; family Noctuidae; genus Lacanobia; species Lacanobia oleracea. The sequence continues at coordinate 2,556,462 of OX493412.1, read as the reverse complement.
GCTGGAGACCATCGTCACCTACCGCCTTAGTAGAGATGGATAGGATACATTTCTTAATGTCAAGTTCAGTAATTGGGTGGAACGAGAACGAAGTATTTGTAGGCAAAGTAAAAATAGAAAGATCATGGAGAGAGGAAGATTTAGCAAGAGTATCGAGTGTAATAGGTGACTTAGAAAAGTGCGCATTAAGTGCATTGAGGTCCATTTTATCTGGGGAACTCTATATTTACTCTATATTTGCATTTCCGCCAAGCCCGTTCCATCATCGGACCACAAGACAAACGGCGATGCGCCACCGGTACATGGTGGACATCCCACCCACACGCACAAAATTTTTTGGGAACACATTGATAGTGGGTACAGCTAATGAGTGGAATTCGCTGCCGGAGTCTGTGTTTCCTGATAGCTACAACCTGGGATTCTTTAAGTCAAGAGTGAATAGGTTACTTTCAGGCAAGCGTGCTCCATCTTCGACCACATCATCGCTTACCAACAGGTAAGATAGCAGTCAAACGCGTGCCTATAAATAAAAAAAGCATAATCTTTGGACAAGAAACAACTTCATAATTAATTTAATTAAACCAGTTTTAAAATTGTTTGATCGTACTCACAATCGTACTTGGTGGTATAATAAGGGTATAATTTAGACGGTCACCAAAAATGGATCAATGGTCACCAAATGGTTGATGGATCAATGGTCACTAAATTCTATCCAACTCAACTGTGATTGCCATAAAATGTAGGCTTGGGGTTACAAACTGGATAAAATAGGTTAGGTTAGGTTAGAATTGTGACCAACCGCGCGCGAGCCGAGCGAGCGAAGCGAGCGGTGCCGCGGCAGCGGCCGGCGAGCGCTACTTCTCGAATATTATTTGGTGACCATTTATCCGTTTTGGTAACCGTTTAGAACTTTTTTGGTAGTAAAATAGGTACTTTTTTGGGCGGTGTTTAAACACAAGCCATATAATAATTACAATAGGGTATTTTACTAAAAAAAATAATCTGGCTTGGTAAATTTGGTACATTTTTACCAAGCCATATGACGTCACGCGTATCTTCAACTCGCTGTATCCTCTTTATTATTTGTTTACGTGAAAAAAGAAAAAATACGTGTCGAATATTTTTTGAAAATCTATCAGACGGACGAATTAGATTTTTTTTGTAAAATACCCCATTATACCATCAAATACGATCATAAGGCACTATTTCCCGCACAGTTAATAGTCATTCCCCGTGTCAACGACGTAAGCTTAGCTACAATACCTAAAGCGAGCCAATCCGCTCAGTATATTGGCGAGCTTCCCTAATCTCCGGTCGAACATAATTATCTAATAGTATTGGTATTATAACCTATAGGTACTAGTTTTGATTGGGCTGTTTACATTGTTCTAGTTGCTGGAAACAAGGGTAATGACGTAGTGTACTAGTAGTCCACAGTATTTAATTTTTAGGGTCTCATACCCAAAGGGTAACCAACAGCACCCTAATACCTATTAAGCCTCCGCTGTCTGTCCGTCCGTAAGTCCGTATGTTTGTCAGCTGGCTGTATCGCATGGACCGTAATAGAGAGACAGTTGAAATGTTTACAGAATGTGTATCTATATCTATTTCCGCTATGAAAACAAATAATAAAAATTAAAGGCAGTCCCAAAAAAAAAACGTGTTTTTTCGGTTCATGGTACGGAACCCTTTGTGTGAGAGTCCGACGGTCCGACCCTCACTTCCTCACTCACTGGTTTTTTAAAGCAGTTGAACTTTTAATGAATTGAATGGTTGAAATGAAGCTCGTGGCTAAATTGTATCAGTCAATCGTTAAGGTTAAGCAACACTTGCTGAGGTCAGTATGTACATGGGTGACCGTCTTAACATTCAGACATTCTTCCATGCCTCGGAAAGCTAACGTGCTTAACGCTAAAGCTGTTGTGCCGGTCATTTGTAGATCTTTGACTGTCGTTACGGTTTAAGGCAACATATGCATAGGCACCTTACATCGCACTTGTATTCCCGATGGGTTAGAGAGAGATGGTAGGTATCTAATAGTACACAAAAGTAAATTAAATCAGTTTATCTGTTCTGTCTTGTTCATGTTTAAGTTCCCTTGAAATAAGTGGCGATTCTTATCCCATCATCATTATCTGCCGAGCCTTTTCCCAACCATACTGGGGTCGGCTTCAAGTTATACCAAATTTAGCTTAATGTTCATAATTTACGATGCCTGAACAACGCAGTATCGCGATCCTTTATCTATTATTAATTTGATGTACTTACATTATTGTACCTGTTATTATTATTTTTTTTGTTATCTTAATTAAATTAAATTAAATTAAATTTTATTTATTTCGAGTAACGGAGACTCATATACTCAAACAATACATAAAACACTTAAAATACAACACAGAAAACATAAAACACATACACATAAAAGACAAACAGGAAGTTACAGACAGGACTAAGCAAAAACGAACATGAACATTCACACCGTAACAATATGCCTGCTACAGCATTGCCGGATATAGGGGCAATCCAGTCTGTTAGCGATCATTGCCAGGCCGGTGTTGGCGCTGCCCCGCACTCTGCGCACCAAAGACGCGCACCGCTTGCGCATCGTCGCATGAAAGCAGTCGGTGCGCGCCTCCGCGAACATGCCCGAGGCGCTGCAGTGCAAAATGCTCAAATATAAAAAAATACTGAATCAAATTTTAATGGGACCAAATGTCAAGTATACCGCATCGAACTAAAAAAGAATCACACAAATCAGATCATAAACCTCGGAGTAATCGGTGTACATACATAAAAAAAAATATCCGCCGAATCGAGAACCTCCTCCTTTTTGTAAGTCGGTTAAGAAGCCTAAATTCCGAAGCAAGTTTCTCATGAAATGGGCGACGGCACTTGTTCGATTTCGAGGATTGAACTACTGTACTAACCAAATTCAATAAACTGAATTTGATGACTGGTAGAGAATGCCTTGTTGCATTAAGTCCGCCTATGTACCACTATTGTACATGAAGTTTAAATAAATAAATAAAAATATTTTTATCACAATATTCCTTAGGTATATAGTAAACTAGCAACCCACCCCGGCTTCACACGGATGCAAATGTTTATTTAGCCCAAACTAACAAAGTGAACATCTAATTACCAGAGTCAATAATATTGTGGTTCAGCTGAAACATAAAGTGCAATAGACAGCCGTCAACGACGTCTGCTCTCAGGTGTCTACCAGTTCAGGACATCTCTATCTCTGTTGTAATTATTTGGTTGCGCGACTTATTTTAATTTTGAGATATCTCCTAAGATATTCATCCAAATTAAATGGCGTAAACGGCAACTTTGCGCTAAATTAAACACTCAAGATGACTAACATATTTAATAAGAAAAGGATTTGGACTATATTTGTGAATACACACCTGCAAATGAAGCAGTATTTAAAATCGAATTTGAATATCATAAAAATGGTTATTGTGAGTCAACCATAAAAGATAGTCATATGCTATCGCGGACTTTTTCGTAAAATTTATGTGTTATCTAAAACTGTAGTACATTGTTTTGTTCTATCATCAATAGCTTTCGCAGCGCACGCGATGTAAAGATTTTTTTACCCGACTGCGCGATGCAATGGAGCGGTAATGTGTTTATCAGCTTATGTATGTGTGTATGTATGTTTGTATGTTCCTTTGAAGCACTATACAGACCAAACAACTGAGCCGATTTTTATGATTCACACGTCAATCGATTTTTTTAGTCCTGCGAGTGTCATTAATGACATGACGTTAGTGAAAATTCAATATGGCGACAACTGGACGCCATATTGTGAAAATGAAAAGAAACTTTTTTTTCAAAACCTATCGAGTGGGGTATCAAAATAAAGGGCTCAAGGAGAAGATTCTAAAAAATTAACTCACTAAAATTGAATGAGACCTAGCAACTGTCCGCTGTCATGTACGTATTTAAATTAATACAATTATTTAATTAATCGAGTACGATACAGTACCCAATTTTTCGTAAAAGTGATAAAAAAAAATGCAACAAGTGTGTGAAAATCCATTAGCTACTATAATATATCTTTTAAATGTGGACTAAATATTTTGTCAAATTCAGTTTCGTGAGTGAACAAACAATAAACATTGCTTTATCATCATCTCCTTATCAACCGAAAGCCGTCCACTGGACATAAGCCTCCTCGAAGTGTAAAGTGCCGCCACAACAACTGGTCCTGTGCGTCTCACTTCCATCGGCTACCTGCGACCCTCACCAGGTCATCGGTCCTGGCAGCGGTTGCTGGCGCTACTCCTGCTTGGCACAACTCTTTAAGCCCCAGCGCGTTTAATAGTTTTGCCCCCTATCTATATTGTGTTTTATTTTTGTTCAGTTTATTTAAGTTACTTTTTAATTTCGTTTCAAGATAGTTTATTGAATTTTATTTTAATTTAGTTTTACTATAGTTTATGAATAGTAGCAGCAGCGATGTGGTGGGTGTTAATGTTAGTCAACCTTCAACATTGCTGACCACCCTGGAGAGATGCCCGCTTTGTACCCAGCCATGGTTTTTCAAAGGTAAGCGGTGTCTGAATGTGCATATTGGGAAGGTACACAAATCGCCAAATGCACCTTCAGACTTACATCCACACCTTCGACAACATCTTCTACAGATCCTTTTTGGGAAACCCTTTCAAAATTCAAAAACTCGATTCCAATTTTGAAGCGAGTTCCCCGCGGCGCTAGACCTCTTCTTGCACAAAACCTAGCTGGTTGCGTGCGCCTTGCTGCCTGGGAGAACTCACAAAGTGCCTGGGGACCACTGCTCACCTTCCCTTACAGAATTTTTCACATTCAAAATATTTTGGCATCAAAAAAGACTTGAAGTAATCAAAAAGACTTTTTGCACGAACAAAAGAAAATTGTAATGTTTCGGCTCAAGATTTAGATCTAAATTTTTCCACACAGAGATATACCTCTTCACGAGGTATATCCCATCTGGTGGAAACGAAGTTAGGGGAAGGTGATATAAGTGGAGCTACCAGGATTCTCTACAGCAATGATGTGGTGGCACCGTGTTTTCCAGAAACACTCGCAGCTCTGGAGTCTAAACACCCTGCCCCAGCTAATGATCTTTCTTTTCCCGACCCTTCTGATCCGAACATACACTCCCTCACCATTTCAGGTCGAGAGTTAGTCACAGCCGTTTGCTCATTCCGGAGCGGCTCCGCCGGCGGCCTTGGCGGCCTTAGTTCTCAGCATCTAAAGGACCTACTTTGTTCTGGCTTTGGGGAAGCTGGTGAGTTGGTCTTGAAGGAGCTCACGGCACTGATTAACCTTATGTTCTCCAGCAATGTGAACGAAGCCGTCATCGACATTCTGTATGGCGCAAATCTACGTGCACTGCGCAAAAAGAATGGTGGCATTCGTCCCATTGCCGTGGGTACCACTTACTATCGTATCGTGAGGCTGTTTCGGATAAATTAAGTGGGCCGCCTTCGCAAGACGACTAATAAACTAGTTGACCCGTGCAACTTCGTCTGCGTAACAATTTTCAATTTTGCTCCGCTCCTATTGGTCATAGCGTGATAATTTATAGCCTATAGCCTTCCTCAATAAATGGGCTATCTAACACTTATAGAATTTTTCAAATCGGATCAGTAGTCCTTGAGATTAGCGTGTTCAAGCAAACAAACAAACAAACTAGTCGTGGATTTAGACTTGCCATTGCCATTTTTGACTGCCTGCAGTCTGCAGCCTGTGACCACTAGACTAACCCTTATATTTATGCCGAAATAGTGTTTAATTAAAAAAGCCCATCCCCACCACTTTAAATGAAGCAATAACCACACATTCCAATCTATTGCTGGACACGGTCGCGTGGCGTCATCGCAATTATTGCCAATAAGCTTCGTGTAGAGTCATTTGTAAACGATATTGTATTAGTTTATTAAGGCTACGATACTGTATGAGCGGAGCGTAAGAGGTCGCGGAGTTCTTGGGCACACTCACCGAAGTATAATCTGTAGAAGACCGACAAGCAGGCAACCTTGCAGCGATGCGCAAGATCACGTGACATTTCGCCAGCGTCAATCCCATATCTGTTTGACGTTTTGACAATCACCTCCGCCACACTACCGCTAACAGATTGTCACTGGTCTAGAGCCTCAGGGCACCTATTATGCTATCTTAAAACCATCACGATAAAGGTGTGGGAGGGAGAAGGAATTATACAAGACGTATAACACTATCCCTTTTTCACAGCGTAATCATATGGCTGGGCTCCAGGTCAGGTAAATTTCCTTGGAATCAAACCCAGAAGATCGCGAAGCGTCTACTACATCAAAATTTTTCTTCTCTTCACATACTACCACGCCATCACCACCGCTCCGCATACAACATAGCACCACCCTTATTGTTTGCTTTGCCTTCATTAATGATGTGGTCTGCGAGGGAATTATGTTCAATGACCATTTGCGCAGGCGCGGTCATTAGACGTGCCAATTTGATTGTCATGGAGTAAATGGTGTTAATATAAAAATGTATGGACAATCATGCAAATTGCAAATACGGATCGTTATAATTTTTTTACATGTTATTTCTAAACAATTATTTTTTAAGTTTTCCTGTAATTTCTAGGTAAAGAACAATTTTTTGTTTTTCATTCTTTAGGATCTGTAATAACGGAGGTTAGACAAGGAGGGGTTCAATTTTATGTCAACTATTAATATTCATCATAATCATCATCATTTCAGCCGAAAGACGTCAACTGCTGGTCATAGGCCTCCCCCAAGTGTCGCCACAACGACCGGACCTGCGCGTTTCACATCAATCGGCTACCCGCAACCTTCACCAGGTCATCGTTCCACCTTGTGGGAGGCCTTCCAACTTTGCGTCTTCCGGTACGCGGTCGCCACTCTAGAACTTTTCGGCCCCATCGATCATCTGTTCTTTAAGCAATGTGCCCTGCTCACTGCCACTTTAGTTTGGCGATCCTTCGGGCTATGTCGGTAACCTTGGTTCTCTTGCGGTTATCATCATCACGCAAGGAAATTACAAGCAATGTCCTCTTCATTGCCCTTTGAGCCTTCTGATGAGGTCCATTGTGAGCGACCACGTTTCAGTTCATATGTCATCACTGGCAACACGCACTGATACTTTCGTCTTTAGTAATAACCAATTCCAGACATATACAGTCCTGCCAGACAACTACATCAACCTACTAATCACATGAAATCCTCCACACAAACTAGCGTTTGTTGGAGGCAAACGCTAGTCACACAAACGTTGGTACGTACAATACTAATAAAGTATCTTTCTGGTTTTCAAGCAAACTTGTGTAAGCGTTCGTCAACCTCGGGTAACTATTCTCGTAACTCGTAAACAGATTCCTGGTACTTCCCGTACGAACTAGCATTTGCCTCCAATCGCCGCCATCTTGGTCCTTTTGATCGAGTTCCAATTAGCTGCACTAGCAGCAACTCTGCTTACTCCCTTTCAGTGCATCGTCGATAATATTACGAGTTGAATGTGTCTGCGTGATACATTGACAATAGTGATGTACGATGGGATGGGGGTATTATGGAGGTAATTTGGTGTTGTGCAACTGTGGCGCAACTTTTTGTAAAGCTTCAACATTCTTAAGGTATTTGCTTATCACAAATCTACACGAAAGTCGTTTGAAAGATATTACAAAAATAATTCGAATTTATAATAATTTAAAATTAATAAATTCGGTGGAGCAGAGAAGTTACATTCTTTTAAAGTTATTCTTCACGCAAAATATCGTTGCACAGAATGGCGCCAATTCACTGTCATAAATTATAAAACGCGCAAAACTCCGTCATTTATTTTTGTACATTTACCTGGAAACCTAACACGTAATAACCCACCTCGTGGTTAGACTGTTTAGTTCCCAGCACATCGCGATAACGAGGTGTCACTCGCGCAGCGTGACACGTTCAATGTGCCTCTATTAACATTTCACGAAGCAATTTTGATAACCATCCCCTGACAAAAACTAGTACGTCAATGATCTGTGTTTAGCGAAGACAATGCCAAAGTGGCGAAACCAAATTAATCAACTAAAGGGTGGTTTATTTTGTGTCAATTCTTGTGCTACCTATTTATTATGTCTTAAAGTAAGTCTCTTATTTTTTAATATCGTTTAATTTATCACTATAACAAACACATATTAATCACTTTTATAAACCTCTGTATATGCCAATGCTCAGCTGCACTTCTCTAGTAAACGGAAAATAAATTTTTACTAACCGCTGTCCCACGCAGTGATTCAGCTATACTCTGGTAGACGAAAAAGTGTTGCTCGGCAACCCACGGCAACTATTCTCGTAATACTCCGCCTCGTGGTATAGACTGTGTAGTTCCTGGCATATCGCGATAACGAGGTGTCACGCTGGGAGAGTGACACGTTCAATGTGCCTTCTATTTGACGTGATGCATTGACTTTTAATTGACTGCAGTAGAATCGATCACGTTACGGAATTCAGTTTTTAATAATTTGACTACATTTTTGTTTTTGCTCAGGTTGCCAATTCTACTAATTTTTAAAAAAACATTTTCATGTCAGTCGCAATCTGTTAAAAATGGGAGGCTTTTTTGACAAATTGCGACTGACACGATAAGGGTTCCGTTTTTTGTTCGGCACTCTAAAAAAGAGAAGAATTCTTTTACATAACAACGATACAGTGAAATTGCGCTAAGCGTACCCATACAGAACAGCAAGGCTATTCTGTAAGTAACCATTTCGATATCGATCTTCACCTGAGTGAGATAGCTCACAAAGTGAACTTTATTGCACACAGCATAGAGGTCTTATGTTTATACTCACCTCGGATTCCGCTGTCGAGACACGTAAATGTTGTTACAGAATAGGGGTACAGGTATCATCTAAGCGTTCGCTAGTTGCTAGAGTCAACCCGTTCGACTTGTTCTTTGTAACTTCGTAATGTTATAATAAAAATTCCCTGTCACGATTTTGGGGACGAGTACCTACGAGTAACTACGGAATCCTACATTGTGCATGGCCCGACATGCACTTAGACAGAAAAAACAACCGGTTGTTTCGAATGAGAATGTTGTTTAAAAATTAGTAGAACTGGCACTTTGTTAACAACTCTGGCTTGTGTGTGTGTGTAGTTTTTGTGACTGTATTTGCTTTTTATCCTGGCATTTTCTCAAATCGCATTTCATTAATTGCTATTGCAGCTTTGATCAAAAAGACTCAGATTCAAAAGATCTGTAAAATAACATAGTCCAAGCTCATGCCTATCCATTCATCTGGCTAGCTTTTTCCCAACTATATTGGGATTGGCTTCCAGTCAAACCGGATTCAGCTGAATACCAGTATTTTACGTGAAGCGGCTGGCTACTAGACCTCTACAACTCATTAAACGGATAACACGGTATTTCTTGACAAGACTGGAGTCAGATTTACTGGCTGCTGACAATCAGTAACGACTGCCAAAGTTCTACAAATGACAGCCGGGCCAACAGCTTAACGTGCTTTCCGAGGCTAGGAGATAAGCTCATGCTTATTCATTCTCTTCTTGAAAAGCACACCCCGACTTACCAAACAACCGGTTAAAAACAACCGGTTGTTTTCTCTGTCTAAATGCATGTCGGGCCATGTACAATGTAGGATCCGTAGTTACTCGTACTCGTCCCCAAAATCGTGACAGGGAAATTTTATCATAACATTACGAAGTTTTAAATAATTTCTCATGGAGTTAATACGAAACGTTTCTTACAGTTATTTATTTAAATCTTTCTAGGACCAACAGTCTGAGTTAAACCGTAGAGGGACGGAAAGACGAACGGGTAGACTCTAGCAACTAGCGAACGCTTAGATGATACCTATTCTGTATGGGTACGCTTAGCGCAATTATACTGTATCGTTGTTATGTAAAAGTATTCTTCTTTTTTTTAGAGTGCCGAACAAAAAACGGACCCTTATAGGATCACTTGGGTGTCTGTCACAGCCAGTTTTCTCCGGATCCACCGGACCGATTTTGTTGAAATTTGGTATACATATGGGTTTCTGTGACCCAAGCACGGAAGCGTTACGTAAATTATTATATTTTTAATATGGGGGTCACTTTTGGGGGCCAAACTAGAAAATTTCTAAAAAAGTTTTTTTGACAATATTGTGTAACATATCAAATGAAAGCTTACTAGTTTTGAAGTAATTCAAGAAATTAGACGAAAAATTACCATTCCCCCCCCCCCCGACTTATCACCGAAACTAAAAAGCCTAAAATTTTGATAAAAATTGAGATAATAGATCTTTTACCTATAGATTATAGGGAAATCTATAAGAATTCTATAGTGTTTAAATAACATATAAAAAAAAAAAATCGTTCAAAACCCTTTGCACGCGAGTCCGACTCGCACTTGGCCAGTTTTTTACTATCTATTTTGTTATCGTTGTTATGTCGTTGTCGAATAAATGCTCTCTATTATTTTAGGGTTCTTAGTATTTGAACTACGGAACCCCAAAAATATGCAACACAACATAGAAACCCGTTCGACGCTACTTTCTCTGTGAAGCGTGACGCGTTATCAAGCCGTGTCACGCTCCCGTTCAACACTATTCCGAGGTGTTTGATTGATTCTAGTTTCGAATGCAGCGTGACAGTTATGGAGTGACATTCTGTTATCTGTGGCGTGAGTAGTGCTGTGTAGGTCGGTTGCATTGAATTTTTTTTTAGTATATGCATGTATAGAAGCACATGGCTAAATAATTACAGCCACTTCGATCGATCTTCAAAGTTAAGCAACGCTTGACAAGGTCAGTCTGTGGATGGATGACCGACTTAACATATAACGACAGAAAGCTATATACAGCTGGGAGAAGGTGAGGCAGATGATGACTCATTGCGATGGTGTTTAGAGAAGCATCAAAAGTAGGCGTAAATGTATTTAGCCCTCTAAAAACCAATCCATCTTCAGCATAAACATATAGTTACCTATTTAAATCCACCTTTACAAACTTGGCTTCTACTTTGGGCAGAGATTAAGCATTGCCATTCAACGTGGCAATGCCGTCTCTTGGGCACATTACCAGCCGACAGCGTTGAGGAGGAAATTATTTTTTTGCTATTTTTTTTTAATTTGAAATAGGTTTGCTCTTGACTCTAGTCTATGTCAGAGATAACAAAGACAAAGTCTACGATGGAGCGACCCTACCCAGAAGTAGCCTGTTCACTATATAACTATATTTTATTTTAGTGTATTTCCTTCACAAAATTTCAACCTTTAACATTTGCCTCTAATAGATAACATGAAAAGGCACTAACTACCTCTGTCTAAGCATCCCAGTAAACTTATAGACAGCCTAGAATCTGTAAGTAATTACTCTTAAACTTTGCTAAAGTACTTAGACGCACGTCAAACGCAAACGTAGGCGGGCTACACACGATCGAAGTGGGTTGAGGTAGTTTGATGCAACAAATTCCCAGGATATGCTGAGATGGTAAGCTCTGGCCCATTCTGTGTTATTGTTTCTTTTACTTTGTGTTTTGTTACTGATGTTTTGTATTTTTAGTGGAACTCTTATAGGACCACTCGGGTGTCTGTCTATCCGTTTTTCACAGCCAATTTCCTGAGGATCTACTAGACCGATTCTGTTGAAACACATATGAACTCGTGACCCAAACAAGGACAGGTTACGTAAATAATTAAATTTTGGAAGGAGTCACTTTTGTTGAGGGTGAAACTGTATTGTGTCATATTAAATGGAAGGGCTTACTGTGAAAATTTTAATTATATTTTTTCCACCATTTTAAATTAAATAAATGGTTTTGAAGTTATTCAATAAATTAGACTAAAAATGACGTTTATCTCTGAACCTAAAATTTTGAAAAAAAAAATGCCGATAATAGTTTTTTACCTACAGGAAAACTATAAGTTTAAGAAGTTTGAAGTATTAAATAACATGCAACAAAAATTAAATTGGTTCGGAACCCTTTGCACGCGAGTCCGACTCGTAGTTGGACAGTTTTTTTTTTTAAGATTATTTGGCCCACTGCTGGGCAACTATTAAAAATCACTATTTTCTGTTTATGACTTGGAGAGATTCTATATTATTTTTTACAGTTCCGTACCCAAAGGGTAACCAACGGAACCCCTTACGGCTTAGTAATAACTAAGCCTCCGATGTCCGTCCGTTAGTCTGTATGTCTGTAAGTGGGCTGTATCTCAAGAACCATAATAGGCAGACCTAGACAGTTGAAATTTTCACACCGTGTGAATTCCACTGCCGTTATAACTACAAGTAATAAAAATTAAATAAAACAACCAATAACCACCAATAAACCATACAATAAACATTTATTGTATGGGAAACCATACAATAAACGTTTATGGTATGGGAAACCGTACAATAAACGTGTTCTTCTGTTTTATTTTTACTATTGATAGGCTTACGTTTGACCACTATCTCACCTGATAGTAAGTGATGATGCGGTTCATGGGCCAATCGACTGTTGGTGAAACGTACCTAACAGTTTCCAGTCCACGCATACTTCGAGGACTGATCACTATGACTGACCACTTTACTTGACTGCATGTGGCCAGCCTTACCTAATATCTCGTCGAACGCCACATCTTACAAACTACAGTCTCCACTCGACACGCGTGTGTCGATAACTCGAGAGCCCTCGCTTCTACACTCACTTTACTTTCCCGATATACTTATATTTTTTTTGATGGGGTGACCATCATTTTATTTAGAAACTTGTAGGTATTATTTTTATTTGTGTAAAAATCTTTTCTTCCTATTTAAAAAGGCCTGCGTGCATAGCCTTTTCCCAACTACGTAGGTGTCGGCTTTTGGTCAAACCTGATGCAGCCGAATTCCAGTATTTTACATACAACGACTGCCTGTCACCATTTTGACTGTCGAATTGGTATGAGACATATCATCAGTTCTTAGGAAACAGTAGAATAGAATACGCTTTATTAATTACTAGTTTTTGCCGGCGACTTCGTACGCGCATATCCCGCTTTTCTCGTTCCTATAGGAATTTCGATAAATCTAATCTCTTGGTGCTCCCCCACACTCCCCAAGGAACCTACATGCCGAGTTTTAGCTTCTTACGACCAGTAGTATCGGTTGTGCGTTGTCTGTCAGTCACTTCTCAGTAACGGAAGAGTCAAAGTCAAAAACGTTTATTTCAATTAGGCCATTAAACGGCACTTTTGAACGTCATCATTACATTTAAAATAACATAGTGACTCTACTGTCCATTCGGAAGGGTAGATTCTTATGGAGAAGAACGGACAAGAAACTCCATAGTTACTCTTTTCAAATCAATGTTTTACATGTGCTGTGGTATACAAAACTTTTGTTAATATATGTGAGGACCATGAACCTAGAGTATGCAGAGGTAGACTTATTAATTTTGTACATGGTACTCACATATTTACAAATATTGGAACCATTAATTAGCAGAGTGTGAGTGAACAGAAAAATAAAGACCTATATATATTCTGTAACTTAAATAGTGTGCTTAGGAAGCACACTATTTAAGTTACAGAAATGATAGACGCAGAGATCATTACAGAGAGTGACACAATGGCTAAAAAAAGAATTTGAATGATTCGACAACAACATTTCCCATTCAAACTAAATCAAATCAAAAGGTTATTATTCAAACTAGGCTGAAAATCAGCACTTTTTGTACGTCAAAATTTACATGAAGACAGTTCCCCAAATCGCCCACGCGTCACCACTACATAGTGTTTTAGCTGGGAAGAAGAAGTGACCAACAAACTCCCCAGCAACACTAATATATCTCTTACGTGTTGTGGTCACGTTGACCAACACAAATCATACATGCAAAACCATAATCCTTCTTGTGAGGCATTTGGATAAAAACGCTAAAACCCACAACTGTTCTGGCTACTCATTTATTATCTCTGTGCCAATTTAGACTAAGAGACTTCTTCATTCCAGGGATGTCTTCATTTCTCTAATTAAACATTCTGCTGTGCCTCACAGGGTCTTGTATTAAATACTTGTTTTGGACATTATGGATTGCAATAAAGATTTGAGCTGCCGGCTGCCTGCGGCCTGTCTATTGACGCTGCGTGAAGCAGCGGAGCGGAGCTGAGTTGTGGACTGTACGGAGCTAGTCCAAGTATAAGAATAATTTGAGCGGGCGGAGGTTTTTCCGCTTCCCTGCTTCACTGCCTCGCTCCGCTTCCAGGTTATGTATGAATTTTAAACTAGTGCGCAAATGCCTGTCCACTGAAGCGGCGCGGATATTTTATGCAATTCCATTGGTTAATATTGGCACAGCTCCATTCTGCTTCTCTTTTCTCCACTCCAATGTACAGTCAGCCTAAAATAATGGCTATTCTTGCCATGGAACAATTCGAAATAAACCAGAATATTCCACTAGAAAAAACAATCCACCTGTTTTCCTATTTCTAGTCCACAATTCGTGGTCGCCCTACATAACATTTCCTGTGGAGGCATCAATCAATTCTTTAATGACGTCATAGTAGAAAAACACGGTTAGAGAGTAGGTTATATTTTTTATTACAACCTAACAAGTTTCACTATTTATGTTTGGAAATATTTTTTGTAGTAAATTTAGTTTATTATTAGTAGATTTGGGAGTACAGGGGTCACATCTTAGAGTTCCCCAAGTCCCCATACATCTATACTTTGGAGGATTTAATTAATGCCACCGATACTGAAATTACCGTAGTCACCTACTGCGCCTAAACAGTTTAAAGAATAACTACCGATTTTAGTAGTTTTAGTTCTTAGTAGTAGAAATAGTTTTTAACCCGACGGCAGAAGAAGGGTAATGGTTTTTAGGGTTCTGTACCCGAAGGGTAACCAACGGAACCCTATTACTAAGCCTCCGCTCTCCATCCACGCAGTCCATCCGTGCGTCCGTCCGTCTGTCTGTCAGCGGGCTGTACGTATCTCAAGAACCGTAATAGGTAGAGAGTTGAAATTTTTACAGATTGTGTATTTCTATTGCTGCTATAACAACAAATAATAAAAATTAAGGTTTATGGTACGGAACCCTTCGTGTGCGAGTCCGACTCGCACTTAGCCGGTTTTTTGTATAAAGATTTTTGCAAACAGACGTTTTCAGATTTCGAAAAACGTACTTACATTAAAAAAATGCACAATTTAATTCCGATCCGTCTTTGGACCACAAGACGTACGGCGATCCGCCACCGGTACATGGTGGTATACCACCCAAACACACAAAGCGTTTTTGGAACACATTCATTGTCCGTACAGCTAAGGATTGCAACTTCCTGACGCAGTTTTTTGTTTCCTGATAGCTTCAACCTGGGAGTCTTTAAGTCAAGAGTGAATAGGTTACTTCTAGGCAAGCGCTACATTGTCGACAGCAAATTCGCTTAGCATCAAGTGAGATTGTGGTAAAAGCAATGCTATACCAATAATAAATATTATTTATTATTATTATTATTTATTATTATTATTATTATTTACTATTATTATTTATTATTATTATTGGTATAGAATTGCTTTTTACCATAACTTTTTTGTTTTGCTGTTTTCATTTATCAGTAAGTTTTAATATATCAATAATAAAACTTACTGATAAATGTTAAAAGATTCTACACTCTCAATTGTCTCTTTAAAACCACTAATCCTGATGACATCTTTATTTATCCATCCCTTATTACAAACACACACTCACCCCACCTGCTCCAAGGCGCCCTAAAAAGAAAACTTTTCACAAGCCAATCTTTTCACGGGGAGGAAAGAAAACCAAGAAAATCCAGAGGAAAATTTTTGGGCAAAAACTTCCGAAGTCACCGGATGAAGAGACTGGATAACTTTTTTAATTTCACTAGTGAACATAATCTGTGGACATCATCAATCTGGGGGTGACGTGTAAGTGGCTTCGAGAATGTTTTTTTTTTGTTAAGTTTTTTTTTTATAGATTAAGTAGGTCGTGTTTTATTTTTTTGCGAAGTTTGAGTTGCGTATTTGTGCTTGTGGGGTGGGACAGAAACTTTAGTGATGCAAGTAATTTCTCTTTAGTAATAAGTGTTTTATAATGCAATGATGTTTGTTTGTAGTATATTATTTTTAGGCTTATCTAAGTTCGAATTAAAAATAATGGAGCCCTCACGGGATCAATCATGTGCTTGTCGAACATAGCCCAGTGTGACTGTCTCCCAATCTACTGGACCGTGTCCGTACACACATACATGGACGTATATATAATAGGGTTTTTTTTTATATATTAACCTTTTTTTAATTTTCCATTACCCACCATATCTCTGTAACAGAAAAATGCAGTAAGTAGTTCTTTACTAAACGATTACAGGATAACATAATAAGTCTGTAATTTATTATCAGTCCACTAAACCAGCCAAACCCATAGCGTTTCATCTTTTGTTTCCATATTCTGCAATCGGGGATTGTCCTTGGGTATACTTTCACAGTGCATACAGGGATAATCGTCGGTTGGTGTCCCATTCCATTTGAAATGTCTAAAGAGGCCTCTGCGAGTTGGCATCGGCCCCTCGTACGCCTACCAAAGGACCGGGTCTCTAGGGACCCGAGAAAGTGAAAAACATGAAGAAAAAGTCTGTAATTTAAAATGACATGTTCAAAAATCATGATTCGTTCGGAATTCCTTACAATTTTCTCTTTTTATTCCGGTTTATTCTATTACACTTTGTATAATCTCCAAGTTTTAATTTCAAAACTAATAAAACAAAACGGTACATTTAAATACGACACCAAAAGGAGCTATTCGATATAAACAGAGGTATTCCCATCTATTCCCGGTGCAAGTTATATCGTAGTAACTCGTAAGTACTAAGGGATTCCTATTTCACAGCCGTTTGCAATAAGGCTAGAATTTCTCTCCACTTAGTACTTGGTGCTTTTCCACCAGAGATGTGCCAAGCAGCTAGAACGTAAAAGTTAAGCTACGAAACTATGTAACCGTTTCCACTGATGCTAAGCTGTGTAGCTGTGCGAGGAAGATGCGCAGCTCGAAGTATGCGATGTATCGACAGTAGGGAAGTCACGCACTGTTCTGCTCATAGCTACACACCTCGTGACCATCCATAGCACGCATACATAGCTCGCATCCATAGTACGCATCCACAGCACGCATTTTACCATATAAAAACGTAGCTTAGTTGAATCGGTTTCCACCAGTGCTACGCTATGTGGACCGATGAATATGATTGGTGGATATCAAACGCAACGTAGCATAGCACATCTCTGGTGGAAAAACAGCCTTATGCCCCTAATGCCTTATTACTAACTTTGAGTACGACTTGTGCAGGGTGCTGCATAAAGGTTTTTGATAAGATTTCGTTTTAAGCTATGAGCTGTGAATTTAATTCTCGTACGGCGTAAGTTATGTTATGTCTTTATATATACGATTCTATTTGAGTAGTATTAAAACGGCAGCCCACATCATCTATTCAATGACTACTGACATTTTAAAAAATTGAGAAATGTAAATATATTTATTTATTACACACTTTATTGTATACCACAACTATAAACAAAAAGGAAACTTAAAACAATAACATCCATTCATACATCATTTTCGATCTTAAATAAACTGGACGTAGTTTGAAACATACAGGAGCAAGCGCAGTGTGTTCCATGGACGGTGTGGAATGGTACAGTAATATTTTTTTGATACGTAAATATTATTAACAGGGTGTTTCATAATTCTAATGCATTATTTAATTTAATTGTAAGTACCTATTATCTTAATTAATTATTATTAAAAAAAACGCGCCCTGATGTAGTTTATGTCGGGTAATTTAAGTGGGCCACCTTTGTAATAAAACCTCAACTTGTATATTATACACGTTGCGATTTTAGTCGTCTTACAAAGTATAATGTTTGATTTGCTGATATGCGGGCATGGAAACAATTTTTCTTTACATTTTGCCTTTTTGATTGCTTGCCAAACTGCAAACTAACCTATTCTAGAGCCGCAGAAGCTAGACAAGTGATATTGTGTCAGCGGTAGCGTGGCGAAGACGCTTTGTCAAATCGTCAAAAGTGAATTTGACAAACGCTGTCGAAATGACACGCTGTGAATCACTCTTACTTTGACATTTCAATTGTCTCTTGCTCACTGGCGCTTGCTGAAGCTGAGTGTCTGGGTTCGAATTCCGGGTCGGGTTTCAAAGGGTTTTTCAATATGGAATATCTCAGTAGCAGCTTGGAGCTATAATTTGTGCCCATATTTAATTCAATTGAACTATTTACAGGCACTTTTGAATTGTCAAGGTCGGTCGGTCAAAAAATATCAAGCTATTTGCACGTAAATCTCTATGGAGAAGATCGTGCAGGATACGCTCCACGGACACTCTTTTAAAAATAATAAATTGTTTCAAAGTTTTGTTTACATCATATTGAAATTATACATAATACGTGAGAACGATGTAAAAGACGAGCAGGATAAAAGCGTCCCGAAGAAAAGGAACAATTTAAAGAAATAATTAAAATAAACCATGGCAACTGAGACATGACCAGTCGCAACTAAGGGCGCCCGTTCACAAACATTACGTATGCTAGCGCCTTTCGGCTCAATCCTTTTGAAGGGTGCTAAATGATCCGACGCATACGCCACCATCAGCTAGACTTCTGGGTAAACATGACACTCCCAACCGCCAGGGTACATTTAAATCAAAACTAAGTGGTTTATGATGATTCCATTCAGGGTAAAGCGTCAACACATTTTTTTTTGTTTTTTCCTACTCCTCCGCTGTACTTTTCTGATTGATTTCGTTGCAGGAGACAAAGACAGTTGAATCGTTTCTCCGGGACTCGTCGATTTTCGTTGACTCGACGTTTTTTTGGTGGTCGCTACTGTTGATTCTTGCTTTCAGGAGTAGCACAGTGGGAATGTGAGGCGTGCTTGTCCCAAAAAAAATTGTTTGATAATGACTGTACTACTCTGTCAAGAAAGTACCGGGAAAAGATCAATAACACACAAAATGTCTGTTATTCATCCAAATTTATTTTATCACCTTCAAAGTATGCTCCTTTAGAAACGATACACTTGCGCCAACGAATAATCCATTCATCTAAACATTTTTTAAACGCTGCTTCCGGAATTGAGTTGAGTTCTCGCCGCGAATTCTCCTTTATGTCTTCTATCGATTGAAAACGGTTCAGTTGGAAGGCGCCACTCCGAAGCTTGTTGACTAGTTTGCATGTCAAACTCGTAAACCCACGTCTCGTCACCAGTAACAATGCGTTTCATGAATGTTGGGTCCGAACTGACTCGTTCTAGCATGTCCTCAGCGACTTTCATGCGATTGAGTTTTTGGAGAAAATTCAGATCTTTTGGGACTAGCCGAGCAGCAACATGTTTCATACCCAAATGATTAGTTAAAATGGTACGGATCGACTCGTGAGATACAGAAAGTTCGGCGGCTATCTCTCTCAGAGTTGAATGGGGATTTTCAGTCACTATTTCCTTCACTTTTGCGATGTTAACTTCAGTTGCAGACGTTGACGGCCTACCAGAGCGAGGCAAATCTTCCATCACATCTCGACCGCTTTTGAACGCTTTGAACCACTCATAAGCACGAGTTTTTGATAAAGTCGATACACCGAAAGCCTTCTGTAACATTTTCAGTGACTCCGAACACGAAATTCCATTGGCGATGCAAAATTTAAGACAAACTCTTTGTTCGATATTTTTGTCCATTATGAAATTCGCAATACACACTATATATGATATTACTAAAACCAGCACTGTATTTAATATAAATAACAGATGCAACTCAAACTCCGCGCCAAAATGGAAAACAGTTGTGCCAATCTAACAACTACAAAAAAACAAAAATTTGAATTTGGAATCATAAACAAATCATCCATTCCCGATACTTTTTTGACTGAATGTATAACGTCGTTAGTAGTGTATGTGCTCACTCCTAATTACTAAAGATTGAGATTATTTTCATATATGTATACTGTTGTTGGCCCTAATAAAAGAAAATAAAACTAATTAAAATCCACAGCCCGATTTTGTCCACTGTTGAGCATAGCTCTCTGTTGTCTTGTGCCAACCCAACAAAATATTTATTTATTTATTTATTTATTAAAACTTTATGCACAAGTGAAACACTGTACAAAAGCGGACTTAATGCCGTAGGCATTTTCTACCAGTCGACCTTAGGGTGGTGCAGAGACAGCATGGCAGGTGCAACATAAAGAAAAGACAAATAGAGAGAAGAAAAATAAATACAATCTATAATAAATACATAGATACATACATACTAATAAACAAAACTAACAACGTTATTAAGAAAACACGAAACCAACGAATTAGCGATGTAGTGATTCTTCCAACATCTTGTGAATATGCTCACGAGCCTTCACCTTAAACGACAACCGACTTTTTGCCGTCCTGATGTTCAGAGGGAGCGCATTCCAAAGGAAGATCGCCTGGACAAAGAAAGAGGAGTGGATAAACCCAGAGCGGTGTGAAGGGCATCGTAGAAGGAGATTATTGGTAGAACGAAGATTTTTAGTGTGGGCGGAGCAAAGGAATTGAATTTGAGAAGTTAGATAAGAGGGACAAGAAGGATTGTTAAGAAAAGAAAACAGACTAGTCAAGGCCCTCAGCGCTCTGCGCTGGCGAATGGGTAACCATTTTAATAGTGATCGATGCGCGGATATGTGATCATACTTACGAAGATTGAAGACGAATCGAATGCAGTTATTTAGAAGACGGTCAAGTTTATTGAGGAGATCTGCATTCAGGTCGTAGTAGCACACATCACCATAGTCAATTATTGGGAAAATTAGGGACTGTACAAGCATTGCCTTTATGTGAGCTGGGAGAAGATTTTTCAGTCGATACAGTGACCGCAACGTTCCGGTAACTTTTCGACTGACACTCGAGACTTGCTTACGCCAGTCAAGACCGGTGTCGACAAGCAAACCAAGATCTTTAACCTCGGAGCCAAACGGAATGACTGTATTGTCAAAGATTACGGGCGGTACAGTTAAGCCAGTCAGTTTTCTCAAGCTATGAGGACTCCCAACTATTATAGCCTGACATTTTAAAGGGTTAACTGCCACCCCGAATCGGTCTGACCAGTTCTTAATCACACCCAAATCCTGGTTGAGCTCCTCGATCGCATTCGATAAGTTGTCAACACCCACCTGGCAATATAGCTGTAAGTCGTCAGCATAGAGATGATACGCACACTGAAGCAGAGTAGTTATAAGATTAATAAAAATTGAGAACAAAAGAGGAGATAAAATACCGCCTTGAGGGACGCCAGCTGCAAGGTCACACCACCCAGACGAAGAGTCTCCAGCAAGAACTGACTGCTGACGCCCCCGAAGATAAGAGGAAAACCATTTCAGTACCTCGGGAGAGACCATTAGATATGTCAGGATAGATAAGAGGACTTCGTGACTGACGGTATTAAACGCGTTGGAGAAGTCAATCAACACTAAAACAGTAACTTTAGTGTCTTCCATTCCCCGCCTAATATCGTCAGTCACTTTAAGGAGAGCTGTCACGGTACTGTGCCCAGGCCTGAAACCAGATTGAAATGGGCTTATGAGGGAGTTACAGTAAATATGACTTGTAAACTGTTTATGAACACAGGCCTCGAGCACTTTGGACAGAAAGGGCAGGATGGAAATAGGACGAAAGTGATTGGGAAGAGTGGGATTGGGAATCTTAGGCAGGGGCCTGACATGAGCTTTACGCCACAGGGAAGGAAACGTAGCAGAGTAAAGAGAAAAGTTAACAATGTGAAAAATGGCAGGAAGAAGTTGATCCAAAGCCGAAACGATCATATGACGACTGATGTTATCGCACCCCACGGCTTTGGATTTAATGGATAGGATGATCCTTTTGATCTCTCCCGGATCAACTGGGGTGAAAACAAAGGGGGCAATATTGGGACGCGTCAGACCAGCAAGGTAGTCAATAGTTTGACCTTGGGTTAGACTATCCAACATAGGAACAGTGGAGAAATAGCGGTTTAGATCGTCCAAGCCAATTGTGTTAGGAAGGTCTGAAGTGTGCTTCGTGATAGTTATTATATAATTCTTCACAGAAATTTCATGTCGAGTTTTGGAAGGGAAGTCTATAACATTTTTAGTTAGGTAAACTTAAGATTTCAACATTTCACGTAAGTGCGTCCGTGGCATGACAGTTCATAGGCCCTATCATAAAACCAGCACTGTGTTATTTATTTTTTTAAATTTCACAGCATAAGCTGAGATAGGGAACTCTTTGGCCTCGCACAGACTAATTTAATATTAATTAAGTAATTGACTACTTTTAGCTTTAATGAATTTTACAATTGTCTGTTTTGTGAGGAGAGGGGCGGAGAGGTCGATCTTCAAGGTTAAGCAACGCTTTCCAAAATTGGTCTGTGGATGGGTGACCATCTTAACATACCTAGTTTCCTCCGTACCTCGGAAAGCACGTTAAGCTGTTGGTCCTGGCTGTCATTTGTAGAACTTTGGCAGTCGTTACGGATTGTCAGAAGCCAGTAAATCTGACTCCAGTCTTACCCAAGAAATACCATGTTACCCATTTAATGGGTTGTGGAGGTCTGGTAGGCAGCCGCTTCACGTAAAATACTGGTATTCAGCTGAATCCAGTTTGACTGGAAGCCGACCCCAATATAGTTGGGAAAAGGCTAAGCAGATGATGATGACATTTGTCTGTTTTGTGCGAATAAACATTTTTCTTTCTTTTCTTTCTTTCTATATTTATCATCATCATCTGATTGGCTTTTCCCTACTATATTGCGGTCGGTTTTCAGTCAAACTGTATTCATCTGAATTTCAGTATTTTACGTGAAGCGCCTATCTATCTGACCTCCACAACCCAGTACTGTTTTATACGGTACTTCTTTGGCAAGACTGTCTAGTCATTTCTAGGATGGTTGTATCAGTAATCTGCTGTTAAGGCTACTCTCTCGAAAAAAGATTGAAAACAGCAGCAGAAATTACATCTGAAAAAAATAGTTAGTAATCTACATGAAATTTGGTTTAGCTAAGATTTATCTATCTGTGTCACATAATAAGAAAAAAAACACCAAATCACCTCCAAATCGTTGAGATGAAACCATTTCACTCCTTCATTTTTTTATCAAAAGAGTATAAAAATATATTTACTGCTTTGCAATACAAACGGAAAGGATTTGGTTTTGTTATTTTTTTAAACATTATTTCATTATTATTTTTGTTATAAAAAAATAAAAATACTGGTAGCGGAGTGGCGTGCAGAAGGGTAGTTAGCTCCGTTCATATGCACAAGGTCATTGTCATGAATACAAGCCTTAATTCAAAGAAATTCTATTTTCCACAAACTCAGAAATTTTCTTCCACGGTCGACAAACCACGACTGGGGGGTACAGCCAGCAGCAATCGCTAGTGAAGGTATAAAATTAAAAGTGTTCGTTCAGAGTGGCACGTCTCATTACCTTGTTCAGACGAGAATTAAACCGTTCCTGAGTTAATGAATGGCGAGTGTCGCCTGTTGTGTATAAATGGATGCGGTAGTTTTAGGAATTAGATATTTTTTTACTTTTGGTAGGCACGCGTTAGCTCACTGTCTCACCTGATGGTAAGCGATGATGATGGAGCACGCTTGCCTAGTTGCTTGGTTTTGTTTCTTCAAACGAAATTATTTATTGGGACGGTAAGGTCGCGCGGCCATGGTTGGTCGGGCAATCAATTGGCCTTGCCAGCCATTGTTGGCAGAGTGCATGGAGTCCATGTAGGGCTGTTATGGTGACCTCATAAGTCGGTAGCAAGTCAAGGGTTTCATTTTTATTTGCTAAATAAAATGCTTATTAGGTCTAGCAAACAATTGTGAAAGAATTTTTAATATCATTATTAGTGATCAAGTTATAAAGTTGATACTTAGAAAGAGAAATCTAGCGTGGCCTCTGAAGTCAAAAGCAGTGACGCCCGTAACAGCGTTTCCGCGAAACGGACAGATGCATTCGCTCATAATTGTTAGATCTCGTAAGTACCTATATTTATTCTGATTTCCTTTTTTTAGTAATAATTTATATAATAAAATATTTTTTAATGTATTTTCCCTATTACATTATTCTGCGAATAGGTTATTAGTACCCTGCAGTCTTCCTATCGTGCTGGCAGTAAGGACTAACGACCCTACAGACCCTGAACGAGCCTGAAGTAAAATTAACGATTAGATACCATCTCCAAACAGGAAAAAAAGAACAAGAATGTGTTTTATTGTTCTCATAAACGCCATTTTTGGTTTTCCTTAGACAGGTTATGCGCCAATCTCGTTCCTGTCGTAAATATATATAGATTGGTTAGAAAATGAGCAACATATTTCTGAGTTCCTAATGACGGCGTCAGCTACTCAGTTGGACTGCCTGACAGATTGACAGATGACTCGGCAAATTAGAAGCAGAAATACACAGCTTACATTTAACCGGGATGGCCCAACTACTTTAATTTTTTTGTGATGGGTTTGCTCTTGTCTCTAGTCTAGGTCAGAGATGACAGAGACAAAGTCTACGATGGAGCGAGCTTACCCAGAAGGAGCCTGTTCACTCTAACTTTGAAGAGATTCGGGTTGTAAGCGTTTGGAAACACAGACGCAGGCAGCGAGTTCCACTCCTATGCTGTGCGCATTATAAAAGACGTTTGGAAACGCTTAGTACGAATTGGTGGAATAGCAACAAGGTAGGGATGGTAAGATGCAGTGCGTCTGGATGTCCGATGGTAGGAGAGGGCCGGTGGAATGAGGTCGTGGAGTTCTTGGACTACTTCTGAATATAACAGAACTATGATAAGAGGGCCAATTCTACTAATTTTCAAAGCTCCGCATTCGTATGTTAATCGCAATCTGTCTCAAATGTATGGAAATTGAGGCTTTTTTGATTGATTGTGACTGACATGCGAATACATACGTTACTTATAAGTAGTCCTCTTCTTATCGTGTGGGCAGTAAAGTCTAGCGACCCCACACACTCTAGTGTCAGAGTTTCTAAACCGCCTCAAGGGCTTCTGTCATGGTTTATTTGACGACCGCTATTTGGTGGCCGGGACCACCGGCCAATCATTTTTTTTGACAGACAATCAGGTGATTCAAGCCTGCATTGTCCTAGACAAACTGGAAACAACTTTACAAAGTATGCTTCCCGTGGGAATCGAACCCACGACCATTAGGTCACAAGACAAACGCCTAAACCATTCTACCACAGAGTCAGTTCGATCACGGAGGCAGTAATGTAGTAGAATTGGTACTCAGAAGGACAATTCTCGCACTTAAAAAGCAATATCATCTCAGCGACAATCAGTTTCATAAACTTGACAGGTCGACTGCGGTGCAAATGCAAACGCTTCTTAAAAATACAAGAACTTCCCCTTTGTTCTCGTGGTTATGTCATAGTAATATGAAAATACCTCAAAAAATCTTATTCAACGCAGATAAAATTACGATTCACGACCATGCCTCTTCAAAAACCATCTTTAAAATAACATAATATTCCACATCCACATGTCTTAAGAATAAAAATATAAATGGTTAGAACTCTAAAAACTTCGTCAAACATCTGCTGATCCCGTAAGTGATAAAAAGTATCGTTTTATGACGTCATAGAACAAACCGTGCGCCTGATTATAAACCATATCGATCTCATGGTCGTAGGCCATAAAACAAAGTCATAGGGGTGGGGTATGGATGAGACAAGGTAAAATGTCCGTTGGTCTAGAACAGCTCATACAAACAAGGCTAGGACTCTTGTATTTCAGTTCATCGAAAAATTGTCTGTTAGATATCGCTGTCCGCGAAAAGACCGCCATTGCATCCCTTTTTTTTTGGATGGGAAAAATCAAATGACACTTCCCGCTCTGGGTAAAGCAGGAGGGAGTGTCAGACTCTTACTGACTAAAACCCATCTGTGTTCCTCCTAGTGCCCTTTGCGTTCCAGGGTACGGTGCCTTTTTCGAACGAAGTCCGCTGCCCCAGCAGGCTTAAATTTGTGTAAAAGATTTATGTAACTACTTTAGGCGATTGACACACGGCACCGCGCCGCGGCGATGCGTAGCTGGTGAAGCGGATCTCATGTCGCTTTGGCCTCTAATAAATCTATTGATGCCTAACACATGTAAACCGCCTTACAGCGCGGGGCACCGCTACTAGATCCGTGCCGTGTGATAATCGCCTTAGTGTACAATAAAGTATATTCTATCTATTTATCGGCAATAGTGACACGAATAAAAAAAACAAATAGTTGAATATGCCAAATCGACTGCATGTTATTCAATTTTACTCAAACGACTATTGAATTATTTTTGAAAGAGTATTTTTCAATTTGATTAAATAATATTTTGGTAAAGAGCTGATAGCATCCTGAGGAACAAGGTCTATTTTTTATTTATTAAAGGTTCACCAACAGCTTCTATGTACAATCAATCTTAGGTTTTAAGTTATACGACATAGACTTACACAGTCGCTAATTACTGGTTAACCAGCATTTAAAAAAAAAATGATAACATATGCAGGTGATGGAATAGTCGAGCCCAAAAAATGCCTGTTACTCTTGCTTTGAAGGCTGACGGTTCATAGATGGTACGGAACACAGACAATGATGATATGAAGTAGCTGAATTGGGAAAGGAAATATGGGAAATATTTGCAAGGTTTAAAGAAACCAAAGATAAAAGTTTGTTCGCTTTGCTCGCTCGCTCTTGCTCCCGTCATCCCTTTCGAACCTGACCTATCCGTCTACCCTAAGTTCCTTCAAACCTGAGCTCAGCCACACCATGAAATGGCCAATTCTACGTTACGGCCAGAACGTATACACCTTGTCTAATTCATACACCCTGCTATAAAATAAAGGTCGTAGACTTTTTATGAAGAGTTCCTCGATAAACGTGGATTGAGTTCAGTGTTTCGATTGGAAAACATAAAGTTGGAATGATGAGGGGTCTCGTGTTATGTCGTATGTTTGCTATTGTTGGGGTGAGCAGAGACGTCGAGCAGGATCGATAGCAGATAAAGTTCTTGAAGGAAATTTTTGTTTGGAAGTTATTATCATTTTCCTGTATTATGGTTGACAAACAAATAGTAATTTTATTGTACGAGTATTTATGTTACTTGTATAGATTACACCGTGTTACAAAAAATAAGCGAGTTCATATTTCTCCGTTTCTTCGCTCCGCTGCCTCGCTCTACTGTAATGGACAAGCACCCTGACGGTTGAATTCAAAATATATAATTTGCTTATAATGTGCATCAACAGTGTCCGACACTTCAGTCTGACATTTGCGACACTCCACACATTTTGCTTGGTACATTTGATACTCCATTTTGCTACGAAACATTGCTACGCCATTTTGCTACGAAACATTGCTACGCCATTTTGCTACGAAACATTGCTACGCCATTTTGCTACGAAACATTGCTACGCCATTTTGCTACGAAACAGTGCTACGCCATTTTGCTACGAGACATTGCTACGCCATTTTGCTACAAAACGTTGCTACGACATTTTTCTACGAAACGTTATATACGAGTATATACTCTACTAGCTTCTGCCAGCAGCTTCGCCCGCGTGATCCCTAGAGAACATACTCCCAGGATAAAAGTAGCCTATGTCCTTTGTTAAGCTATAGACTATCTATGTACCAAATTTCACTTAAATCGGTTCAGTAGTTTTGGCGTTAAAGCACGACAGAGACAGACATAGTTACTTTCGCTTTAATCTTATTAGTAAGGAAAGGATAAAGTACGGATTATATTTCTTTAACTTTGCCTCCTCCATTCTTCGACTCTCTGTTAGCCTCATCAAGGGAATTCCATTGTATCACTTGTAATGGGCGCTCCGAAAGAAAAAATAGACATAATCAACGTCAGACCAGAATATACGAAAGCAACTTAATTATTGGATAAAATAATAAGATTTTAATTCTAACGTCCTTTCCTTTCGGGTTTTAGGAAGGTAGTCCTAATTGCTTTTTTGTATTCAAGGTTTTTAAGGGAAAGAGGATAAGCAGGGAGCTTAATTAATTTGTAATTAGAGTTGCAGTTTTAAGATTTTTTTATTATTATTTTTATTTAACAGTTAATGTACTTACATTAAACAGATAAGGTAAAAAAATAATAGGTACAAAGGTGATGCTTATTTCTAAAGAAATCTCTTCCAGCATACCTGCAAAAGGAAAGTCGAATTACAGAGATGTAGACACCGAGTGTAAAAGTTATATGTACTTAAAAATAAATATATATTACATAAATATTACTAAAATAAATATGACGCTACTACAAACTAAATAATATTTTAAGATAAATAATAATACACACTAGCAAGCTGCCTTGCATACGCAAGGCAGCGGAGCGAAGAAACCGATATAATTAACCAATCATTGTCAGTCAAAATGTCAGTGACTCACGTCGTTCGACGATCTTAAGCAATTCCATTGGTTAAAATTTCTCCGTTTCTCCGGTCCGCTGCTTCGATCCGCTGTAATGATTAGCATCCAAAAACACGCAGTTTACATGACACGTTCTTTATCTTGTAGCTTGTACTAGGAAAACTATAAGCTGCAAAAGGTTTTTATAAGTCGTAAAATGAATTTCATTTGATTTCGCTTCGGTAATACAAGTCGGTGTTTTTTATTGCAAAATATTAGGATACACACGTCGTATTAAATTGTGGGCTTTTAAACAAGCGTTTTTTTTTTTTTTTTGTGATGTGTTTGCTCTTGACTCTAAACTAGGTCGGAGATGACAGAGACAAAGCGTTTTACAAGTTGTAGGTATCCTACGTTCTAATTAGTTCAATCGTCTTACATTATTGAATGAAAATCAATCATTCGTTTCTAATACACCGAGGGCCTAGCACGAATATTGTTGACGTAATGTAACGTAACGTAAATTTTACTATAGCTACAATTCTCATTTCGCACATTATATTTATTTAACTTAGATACTATATTCATATTTTAACAGCCGCACGGGTCGAGCTTTAAGGTTAAGCTACGCTTGCCAAGGTTGGTCTATGGATGGGTGACCATCTTAATATTTCTCCGTGCCTCGGAAAGCACGTTAAGCCATTGATCCTGGCTGTCATTTGTAGATCTTTGGCAGTCGTTACGGATTGTCAGAAGCCATTAAATCTGACTCCAGTCTTGCCAAGAAGTTTAGTACCGTGTTACCCAGTTAATGGGTTGTGGAGGTCTGGTAGGCAGCCGTTCCACGTAAAACACTGGTATTCAGCTGAATCCGGTTTGACTGGAAGCCGACCCCAAGATAGTTGGGAAAAGGCTAGGCAGATGATGATGATAATGATGACTATATTCATATGATATAAATTGTGTATGTTATATCACTCAAATGATATAAATTGTGTATGTTCCATAAAATTAACCTGTGGTTACCCGGCCGCAAGTAGCCGTCACGACGCCACAACTAATAAGAATAGTTTTATTGTAAAAAAACCGGCGGCCGCCATGTTTTTAGGTCGGATCATCGGTCATAGGATATTAAACACTACATTTTTTTTTTAAAAGAAGTTTAAACTGTGTGATTTGATACGGCATGTGGGATGCCATTAAGCGTCCATTTCCGTTGACGCCCAATGGCACACACGTGTGCCCATGCCCACTACGACTGACAGGTTAAACCAAAATACTATGGGGTTGTAGTTTTTCACATTCAAAATTCACTTACGTTAACGTTACTACATGTCAAAATATTCGTGCTAGGACAACATCATTTCCAGGCAATTTTTTTAATTTTTTTTTTATTCTTTATTTATAAGCGGTTTTTATCCACACGGATACGTCAACCCCATTGTACCCTATACTTAATTTATACACAAAATTATTTAATTTACGCCACTATATCCTATGAACCAGGAAAGGGAATTATTGCCTAGACTTCTGCATTAACCCACAAATTATGCGTTTAGTCCTCTCTGATTTAGGGTATGCCAAAATATTTTGAATAAGTCTTCCAGGCAATTTGGAATTGCCAAGTTCCGTCAGTCAAAAATATGACGCTAATTCCACAATCTCTATGGAGATTATAATCCGATCAACCGTTGAGGTTTGTTTGGCAAGCACCGTAACAGTCGACAGCGATACGGAGGAATTATTTCACGTGCTATTTTATTTTTTAGTTTTACTTAAAGATAAGTGCATATGTCGTTCTCTATTATTCATCTTTGTATATACGGCGTCGCCTGTTTGCATACTGTCACCGTTATGTATGTCTTTTAAACCTAGGCAATAAAAAAAAAAAACAAAATCAAAATAATTTATTGTTTGTCACAGGTTTTAAAGCAGTTCTTATCAAAATAATATGTAGATTGCTGTAACATACCCATAGGGCGTACAATATATATATTTATATTTTTTTATTAATTAATATAACTCAAATTTATTTTATCATGCAAAAATACATTATAAATTAATAATTTCTATCTCTCATGTCAAAATACTTTAAAATTCGTCAATATTATACGCATGTCAAAATATTATTATTAAATAATTAAATAATACATAATAAAAATTAATTCAAATACATAATAACAGTCAATCCAAAAATAATTAAAACAATAAAATGAATAAAACTATCACATATTAAATTATCAAAATTTGTCATTTAAAAACTTCGCAATATTGTAGTACCCCTTACTAATTAGCAATTTTTAGTTAGATACTCTGGGTATCCATTCAAGGATTTTAATCTATTGAATAGAAGAATAGAATATAATAGAAAAACATTTATTCAGCACATACACAAAGGCACAGCGACAAAGAAAACAGAAGTAATAAGTAGCAGGTACACAAATTGCGCTGAGCGTGCCCATGCCGAAAGGGTAACCATCTCAGCATTTGTTGGACGTCAGACACCCAGCGCTGGTTTTCAGTTGGCACCCCGCAGTGACACACGGACGAAGGTAAATAAAATAAACATAATACTTAATTAAATATTCTAAAATAAAATAAATCGCAATTAAATACAGTTTAGAGGGAATGCGGAACAGAGAGTAATGTCCCGCACACCCCCATTGAAAAGCAGGATCCCGTGTGCCTGGCGGGCTACTGCCCGATAGTAAATATTCGGGCTGATGTATATGTTCAAATCGCACGGTAAACTCTGATTGCGCGATGCAGGATTTCGACGAAGTAGTTCGCTACTAGTTGGATAGATGGCGTCGCGGTTCTTTTTGTTGCGATGTAGATTTGCTCCGTTGGTTTTTCTTGTAGCGGTATTGATGCCGCTACATCAGTAATAAGTATACAAACTAATACAGTTAAAAATAATATTTAAATATCTTTGTAGTGTGCGACAACATAGTTTTAACATAACTTTGCCCCGTTCATTGTGCATTTCCAGTGCGCACATAGCGCCCCCTCTCCGCTCCCTCAATGGCCACACCCTTATTATCATTTAGCAAATGGTTATTGGCGTAAAAAGTACGTGTGAGAATAAAAAAAGGTTGTTTAGTCGGAATTACCCGTGAGTGCTCGCAACCATTTGCTTTCATGAATATAATTCTTTTCTTTTCTTTTTTTTATCGAATGAAACAAGTAACAAAACTTGTTTCATTCGATAACTGTACTGAAAAAAAGATAGGATATACAAGGATATAGGCCCGCTCGAAAGTCTTTGGTTTTGATTGCTAAGTAGGTTTATCGATTTTTTAAGTTTAGTTACAGTTCATTCCTTTCTTATCAGCCATACACTAAATCTAAAAATATACAAAAATATATTCCTAACAGTGAAAATAGAATCAAAATTACTTCAAAAACGAAGGAGATATAATCATTTTAAACAAATATATCTGTCCCTCTCACAAAAACGCTGTTTTCTATGTAAGCTGTATAGGCGTCATAGACGATGACATCAAAGTTTTCATCGGTCTTCTCTTTCTAATTACAATCTTTGAAGCTTTATAACTTCATCGCTGATGAAGGTATTTAAAAAATAACTTCATGATTGTTTACTAGACCTATAAGTATTTAATTTTGCAAATAAAAAATCACATGCTTATTCCCTAATCAGCGTCACACAGCTACTAGTTCTAAACTTATTTGGCGCAGGTGTTCTCTTTTTTTGTTCCTACAATATGAGAATATGTGTGTGCCCAATCCTATCTACGTTATTATTTTGGTCGATTTTCAGCCTAAACAGACGCAGCAAAATTCATTTACTTTCATTAACTGGGTGACATGGTAACCATCGGCAAAACTCGTGTCCGATTTTCTGTCTCCGGACTATGTTACGGAGATAGATAGACTGTCAAAGATTTACAAAATATGACAAATGAGACCAAATTTAACGTGCTCTCTGAGGCACGACGAAATCTCGGAAGGTCACCCATCCACAGGCCGACCTCATCAAGCGTAGCTTAACCTCGAAGATCGAACCGTACGCTATATAATTCAAAGTAAAACCTAGCCTTTCTACACTACTTCTAAGGTATGTAAAGTTGATCCCCACCCACTCATGAACCGACCTTCGAGAAGTTTAACCTTAAAATCAAACTTGCTGTTATTGTCGACCGCATTTGTGGTCACTAAATACATTATATTATTGCTTAACTTAACTTAGAAGTCACATATCTCTGTATTCCTCTCTACTTGCAAACCTACCCATTATTATCCACATCAGGCCCAAACCGCTACCCAAAAGAAAAAAAAAATATGCCCATCTACCAACCCACATTATAAACACATAACTGTACTATGCACAGTCGGGTAAAAGCCCCGAAAATCCTATTAAATACGCGAAAGCGCGGTACACCGTACTTGAGAGGGTCCGCGGTCCAAATTGCATCTAAGCTATGCAACTATTTATGTGGTGTAAGACATGAAATGTCGCGGGTTCTGGCTTTAAGGAATATTTATGAGTTCGTGTTGGTGGTCGGTGTAATTCAAAGTTGTGGAGTATGTTCGTTTTGAGGTGAGGCTATAGGACATGGAGGAAAGCGGTTGTGGAGAAAAAACAACCAAAAATCAACAAATACGCTAACGATATAAGAGAATTCCACACACAATTCCAATTGTTCTTTGCTTGACAGAGAGAAGAAGAAGCAAGAGATTCTACTATTTTAACTGTAAGTTTCACACCACTGTTGGCCTTTAGCATTAAGTCTTTCTGCGGGAGCTTTAATGCAAAAAAAATCGCTCTATTTAACTCGATAATATTGTTTAGAATTATTGTAATTGGTAAATCATGGAAAATATTTTCACACACCAAAAAAATGGGAAAAGACTCATTTAATGTTTTTCTTAAAACTTTGGATCAGACTTCTAGATAACGTGCATTTTGACATTTCATTTTACCCAAAAACCTGTATTCCCCGAAGGGTTGACTGAGGTGTACCTAAAGTACAACCACGCAATACATATCTTTGAGTCTCATTTAAGCCGTACGGGTCGATCTACAAGGTTAAGCAACGCTTGCCAAGGTTGGACTGTGAATGGGTGACCATCTTTACATACCGAGTTTCCTCCGTGCCTCGGAAAGCACGTTAAGCCGTTGGTCCCGGCTGTCATTTGGCAGTCGTTACGGATAGTCAGAAGCCAGTAAATCTGACTCCAATCTTGCCATAAAGTATCGCGTTACCCAGATAAAGGGTTGTGGAGGTCTGGTAGGCAGCCGCTCCACGTAAAATTTGTATTCAGCTAAATCCGGTTTGACTGGATCCGATCCCAATATAGTTGGGAAAAGGCTAGGCAGATGATGAAGGCTTCATCACCACAAACCTGGTACAAATCCCGACTCTGGGCGGTAGAACAGTACTCATGAAGGAACTTTTAATTAATCACAAAAATTTATCCCGCTCTCACCTGTAACTTGTACCAAAGCATTGTATAGGGCGAGTGGTGTAATTATCGGCCTCACTACACAAATTGAATTAAAATGTTATTTAGTTTTTATGTTCCGTGCACTAGCAAGGTGGAAAGTAATACGTGGAGCAATAACTTGGCTTAAGAATAAGCAACGAGGCGAGGAAATTGTAAAAGAAAATATCATAAGGATTTTAATAAAAACCTAGTTAGCAATGTTATATATGCGAAAGTAACTTTGTCAGTCTGTATGTTACACTTTCACATATTAACCGCTGAATGAATTTGGATGACACGTAGCACACGGGTAGACTATGTCCTATTCTATTCTATATTTTTATATGGCAAGTAAAGCCGATGTCGACTATTCTGCCAATGTCTAAAGTGGATTGACAAAGCAAGTGTGTTTGGAATAATGAACGGTAGGCAGACTATGTCCTGTTATAGGAGAAAGATAACACTTGTTTACAAAATTTTATTTTTGTCTGTTTTCGCGGATTTTGTACTTGAAAATGTTTTTTCAAAACTATCCTCAATAAAAATTGTGCAGCTCAAATTCTTTTATTTTTAATTTTATAATTTACAAGCCTTTGACCGCGATTTCGTACGGGCAAATCTATCCCGTTTTTTTCCCATACTGACTAGCTTGTGGCTAGATAATAATAGCCGCACGGGTCGATCTTCAAGGTTAAGCAACGCTTGCCAAGGTAGGTCTGCAGATGATGTGATGACTATCCGTAACGACTGCCAAAGATCTACAAATGACAGCCGGGACCAACGGCTTAACGTGCTTTCCGAGGCACGGAGGAAACTCGTTATGTTAAGATGGTCACCCATCCACAGACCAACCTTGGCAAGCGTTGCTTAATCTTAAAGATCGACCCATGCGGCTGTTATTATTTAGCCACGAGCTCCTCAGTCGTTACGGATAGTCAAAAGCCAGTAAATCTGACTCCAGTCTTGCCATGAAGTACCGTGTTTAACAATGTGTGCTATCTCATCAAAGCCATCTTTAACAGACAACCTTTGGATGGATTTAACTGAGAAGGAGCATTGATACGTACTCTTAGGTAGTCGGTGGTGTTCTATTTAATTTATTTATTTATTTATTTATTTTATTATTTATGTACACACAGAAAAATAGTGAAATTTAACATTATAATATTAGTACAAAGGTACTGCTTATTTCTAATGAAATTTCTTCCAGCAGACCTGCGACAGGAGAAATGAAAAAGAAATGTAGACAAAAGTGTGTAAAAACAAGACAAGAAGAGTGTGTAAAGCCTTAAAATTAAATTAACAGATAAAAATAAAATATACATAAAATATATACCTATACCGAACACAATATTATAAAATAAATATATACAAATATATATATATACATATATAACTATCATAGTTGAGAGGAAAGATAGTGCTCTTTAAGACGCTTCTTAAAAAGAGAAATAGACTTTAAATCTCTAATGCTAGGCGGAAGTGAGTTCCACAACCTAACTGCATGGACAGAGAAAGAGTAAGAATAGTAGCTGGATTTATGAGGATGGGTGTTAAGGATAGATCTGAGGTGTGATCTGCACGGAGCGTCACTAGGCCGAGCGTAAGAAATACGCTCACGCAGGTAAGAGGGATAAGAAGGGTTATGAAGGATGTTGAAAAGGAGACAAAGAATCCGAGTGTTCCTGCGAAGACGGATAGGGAGCCACTTGAGTTCCTTGCGAAGGTGAGAAACATGATCATACTTGCGTAGACCAAACACAAATCGAATACATAAATTTTGCAGTCGCTCAAGCTTGTTTAATAGCTCCTCAGTAGCATCCAGGTAGCAGGCGTCGGCATAATCTATAATCGGCTGAATTAGAGTTTGGGCCAAAGAGATTTTCGTCTTTAAAGGTAAGACAGACTGAAGGCATTTCAGCGAATGAAATGAAAAATACACCTTTCGGCTAACCTCATTGACCTGCGCACGCCAGGAAAGATTGGAGTCAATAATAACACCCAGATCTTTAGCAGTATCGGTGTAATCGATACGGACACCATCGAGATATAAGGGCGGAATCGATGAAACAACAGCAGCAGTGCGAACGTATCTGCTGCCTATGATCATGGCCTGAGATTTCGTTGGGTTGATCTGCAAGCCAAATGACTTGGCCCAACTGCCGATAGAAGACAAGTCATGATTCATAGCAGCAATGGCCGAATCCATGTCAGCTACAGTAAAGTGTCGGTAAAGCTGCAGGTCATCTGCATAAAGATGGAAACTGGAAGAGATAACTCTGGTAACGAAGTTAATGAAAATCGAAAAAAGAAGAGGAGAGAGAACGCTACCCTGAGGAACACCCTCAGTGAGGCTACACCAATCAGAGAAGGACTCATCAAGGCGGACACATTGAGAGCGATCCCGAAGATATGAATTGAACCAGGCTATAGCGGAAGAAGAGAGATTAATAGATTTGAGTAAACCCAGCAAGATGTCGAAATCCACTGAGTTGAAGGCGCTACTAAAGTCAAGCAATACAAGGACAGTCAGCGATTTATTCTCCATAGCCCAGCGGATATCGTCAGTTACTTTAATAAGTGCAGAAACTGTACTGTGACCCGCTCTAAAACCGGATTGAAAGGGGGATATTATTGAGTTTGACGTTAAGAAAAAGATAGCTGTCTATGAACCAAGTGTTCAAACACTTTAGAAAGAAATGGAAGAATAGAAATAGGTCTAAAATGAGTTAATAAAGATGGATTATTAGTTTTGGGTAAAGGTATAATGTGAGCCTGTTTCCAGACCGACGGAAAGGAGCAAGCGGTAAACGAGTGATTGAAAATGTGAGTGAGAACAGGAAGTAATGAAGGAAGGATAAGAAAAATCATTCTGGAGCATAATTTATCATTACCAACCGCAGAAGAAGTAATAGCAAGAATAGATTTCTTAACGTCATCCTCGGTAACATCGCTAAATTCAAAGTGAGGACATTGTGGCAATGGCAAACCAAAAATACTTTCCAGTGTCGCAGCTTTAACACAAGGATCAAGAGAAAAGGGAAGGTGAGAGAAATGCTTATTCAGCTCATTGAGGTTAACATCCTTACACTGGCTGATAGAAGATTTGCCTATGCCAACAGACTTCAGAAATTTCCATACATCGGAGGAACTGCGGTTGTCGAGTTGTTCATGAAAAAAGCGTCTTTTAGCATCTTGACACAGATGCCTGCAGCGATTACGTAGTGATTTAAAATAAAAGAGGTTCAGCTCTGAAGGTCTGCGCTTATATCTGCTCTTAGCTTTATCCCTACGAGCCATAAGCTCTCTTATTTGAGGCGTAATCCATGGTGCAGGGTTATGTTTTACTTTGATGCGTCGGATTGGGGCATGCTTGTCATACAAATCGAGGACAGTCGTGTTAAAGAACTTCACTTTTCCATCGATGTCCCCGATCTCAATCAGAGGGGTCCAGTCAAGATCGCCGGCATCACGCTGCAATGCCTCCAGGTCCATGCCCTTGTAATTACGGAGGTATAAAAGTTGGGGCTTACGCTTGGGAACACGGATACGATACGAAAGATAAATGAGGTCGTGGTAAGAAAAAGTAGCAGTAAGTTGACCATGGTTAAATACATTAGTGGGAGAGGAAACAATCATAAGATCCAATAAAGAGGGCGTACAATTAGGAGAAAAGTGAGTTGCAGAAAGAGGCAAGACTTGAAGATTGAAAGAAGACAGGAGTGAAAGGAGCTTTTGCGAGCGCGAGTCATTTTTAATCAAGCAAGTGTTAAAATCACCCATTAAAATAACGTGCT
Source organism: Lacanobia oleracea (assembly GCA_950371165.1). NCBI lineage: Eukaryota > Metazoa > Arthropoda > Insecta > Lepidoptera > Noctuidae > Lacanobia > Lacanobia oleracea. The sequence continues at coordinate 2,518,843 of OX493412.1, read as the reverse complement.
CATACATGGGGCAAAGATTGCTGAGAGTGCAGTCAAGGGAGTCGAAGTAGTCAATGCGAAGGTTAGGGCTGTAAAGCACTGCAAGCAAGACTTTAGTGTGATGAACAGAAATTTCGACAAACAAAAATTCAGCCGACTCAGAATATGAAGAGGGAGATGAGCTGACAACCTTATAGGGAAGATCAGCGCGTAGGTACATAGCTACACCTCCTCCACCCTTGCCGGTCCTATCGTTGCGAATTAAGACAAAGCCAGGGAGTGAATATTGAGTAGAGAGTAGAGAAGGCTTCAGAAAAGTTTCCGATATCAATAGGGCATCAAGGTGAGCACTGCTAAAGGATGCCAGAAGATCAGAATAGTGGCCAGGAACACTCTGGGCGTTTATGTGCGCTATATGCAGATTTTTAGGATTATTAGAGAAAAAAGAAGACATTTGTTCTTGTAAAGTGAGCAGAGCGGAAGGGTCACTGTCCGCACTAGCAAAACTATCAGAAGAAGAGCACGAGAAAAAACTGTCGTTAAGATCAGCTACATCGTTCATATTATAAATAAATATATATATAAAATAATAATACAAATAATATAAAATTAATGAATTATTATACAACCAGCTGTGTGCAACATCATCATAACAGCCGAAAGACGTCCACTGCTGGACATAGGCCTCCCCCAAAAGGGGGGGTTTGCCATAATTGCCACGCTTGGCAGGCGGGTTGGCGATCGCAGTGTATGGTGTTGCGTTTTACAGAGAACGCTGCTGCCCATTCTCTGGTGAGTCCCTTAGTCGCCTCTTACGACACCCACGGGAAGTGATGGGATGGTATTATTCTTTTACGGTACTATACGGCACCGGCCGACACCATACGGCAAAATTAGTCGTAGCCTGATGTTATAATAATCTAATGACTTCCTCGATAAATGGGCTATCCAGCACTAAAATAATCTTTGAATTCGATCCAGTCGTTCATGAGATTAACACGTTCAACCAAACAAACAAACTCTTCAGCTTTATTTATTGGGAAAGATACACAACTTTTAAATGTTGGGCGGGTTCGACCCAATAAAAAAAGATTTTTCAAAACACATTTTTATTTCTGTAACTCAAAAAAAACTATCGGCTTACGTTCCGCATAAAATAAAACAGTTTTTCTACTCGGAAACTACGAAAAATACACAAACAAACATAAAAGTAATAACTCGCTCTGTGTTGAGCAGAACAGGTTTTTTATTTGTTTTAAAATAACTAGGTTTACCCTCCAGCGACGCTTGAACACTATGTTCAATGTTTCATGGTAAATATAGAACTGTATCAAAATATTCGACAGCATACGACAAAAATCTGAGATACAAGTCGCTTTACAAGTTTAGTAGTCTGATATAGATAATAGCAATTATTGTAGTTCAGTCACAGATTTGATTTTTTAACCGACTTCTTCAAAAAGGAGGAGGTTCTATGTTCGGCTATGTATCTTTTTTTTTATGTATGTTCACCGATTTCTCCGCCAATTCTGGACCGATTTTAAGAATTCTTCTTTTATTCGAAAGCCTATAATCCTGAGGTGGTCCCATTGTCACCAAGTCAGAATATAATGATGGGATCCCATGAAAATCGACTAATCGAAGCACATACACTGTTTTTCATAAACTTTCTAACGAGATTCAGATATTTGTGCCTGGTAATCATCATCTCATGTTGCTGAGCTGATGATGGAAGGTATAAGTCAGGATCTGATGGTGGGATCCTATGAAAAATATTTGTTTAGCGATATTCTCGCCAATTCTTAACCAATTTGGATGATTCTTTTTTTGTTTGGTAGAGTTTTTCTCGGACTGGTTCCATTTAAATTTGGTGAAGATCTGATGAAGAACTTCGGAGGTAGGCAACGGAACTCTTCAATAAATGATAGCAAATGGATCGGGATTTCTGTAATCGCATGTCTGTTGATTGCTTACACCAGTTCATAACATAATAGCACAAAAAAAAAAACAAAAAAAAACCAACTTCCAAAAATAAAACACTAAAAAAATGTTCACGCTCAACGCGTCTAAAGAATTAATCATTACAAAGTAAAAAATAACTTTAATTTCGAAAGTCGGTGTTTTTGGTTATTTCGTTTTTGAACACCGACTTCCGAAATTAAAGTTATTTTTTACTTTGTAATGAAAAACTCTTTAGACGCGTTGAGCGTGAAAATTTTTTTAGGCGCGTTGACCAATTTAAAGTTCAACTCTTGGTCATAAACACTTTTTACAAACCAAAACTAATTCGAAATTAATAATAAATAGCTCGACGGTACAATTCACAAGTTACTTAGTATTCACTTCTATCGGCAGTCCCCGGACTGCCCAATTTTTTTCCTATATTTTTTTCAACTATATTTTCAGCATCCTGAGGAGCTCGTGGCTAGATAATAACAGCCGCACGGGTCGATCTTCAAGGTTAAGCAACGCTTGCCAAGGTTGGTCTGTGAATGGGTGACCATTTTAACATACCGAGTTTCCTCCGTGCCTTGGAAAGCACGTTAAGCCGTTGGTCCCAGCCGTCATTTGTAGATCTTTGGCAGTCGTTACGGATAGTCAGAAGCCAGTTAATCTGACTCCAGTCTTGCCATGAAGTACAGTGTTACCCAGTTAATGGGTTGTGGAGGTTTGGTAGGCAGCCGCTCCTCGTAAAATACTGGTATTCAGCTGAATCCGGTTTGACTGGAAGCCGACCCCAATATAGTTAGGAAAAGGCTAGGCAGATGATGTCATTTTTAGAATCGTCTCCGGGAGCCTTTTATTTTGATAATTATCTTACATGGCATTATTACGACGCGAAAAGATATTTCGTCACTTAACGACGCAACAGCCGCCATATTGTTCTTTTTTCAAATTTAAAATTATCATAACTGATGTTACTTCGCCACTTAAGAATTTAAAGGGGAATGCCCACCAGCCATATAGAAAAATGCCTGCAATGAACAACAGTTAAATGTGCGCCAAATTGTACTACAATATAGTTGGGAAAAGGCTAGGCAGATGATGATCAAGAAACTAGGAAATAATTAGCTACAACATTTTTTCTAAAATATAGGTTAAGTCTAGGTTAAGGATTCATTTATTCAATAATTAAACAACAAAAACATTTAAATATATTATTCATCATTAATCATAACTAAAATATCATCTAGAAACTGTGCAGGTGGATAGATATTGGATTGGTACCGGGCCCTTGCTAAGTACCATATTATTGACATAGTATGAGCACAGGTACCAACTGTTCGTCGTCCCACTAAGCAGTTACAATATCGATGTTGTATAGCCTTCCTTCCAGATAAAGAAATAATGACAATTATATAAACAAAATATACTTTTTGAGCAATATGTCTACTGAGAATTTAACACGGAAGAGCACACGGAACAATCTAATAAGAACACGGAAGAGCTAAATACTCACCCAACGCGTTATCCATTTTCCTGCATGCCTCAATCCTGTACATTCCATTAGCTCGTCTATGCTCGCCATAGTATGAACGAGCCTGTTTGATTTGGTAAGGTCCACATGCCAACAAAACCATTTCACCGTATGTCAGTTGTTGAAAATCAGAAACATTGTTTTCATTTACATTAATGTTTGGAACTGCGCTCTGCGACGATTCAAATGATTTCTAATCACATAATCAGCTAGTCTATTGTCCATACATGTTTTCATTAATTATTTGTAGTATATCAACAGCATCTGGCCTGGCAAAGGTCATGTGATTCATACAGCCTACGATACGTTTTCTAGTTTGAAAATAATTTTATTTTAATTCATATTGGCACGAATATATTGTTTTAATTAGACTTGTACTACACATAAATCGAATTATATTATACTAATAATAACTGTGCACTAATTCTATAAATAATTTGTTCAAAATTATTTGACGATTTCTGTTTGGCTGAATGTCATTGTCAATGTCAAATAAACACTGACCTTCAATATAGAAAATAAGATTGATTGAACGGACATCAAGTTAAATATTTTAAAGATCGCTATCTTTTTACCCTACCTGAACATCCTTGAAAATTATTTCATTAAACATGTTTTATTTCAAATAAAATTAAGGACTATTCGTAGTTTCTGTCTATTTTAAGCATTTTCTGGGCGTTCCCCTTTTTCCTAAATTCATAACACTGAGTTCTAATTCACTAGAGACGTCACAGTGAAAACTAGAACAATGAAATTAGATAAGTATTTCACTAATTACTAGAACACTATAGTATTCTTTGTAATTAGCTATGGTACTAATTGGTACGAGGTGGATAGAGCTTCGTAATTTTAATCATGCATTATTCTCTTTAATTATTGTGGTCCTGGTAGGGAAACGACTTTTTATGGAGAAAAAAAAGTGGAAGATCTGTGAGACCATTTCCTTTGCTTTTGCCAAAAAAGAGGTTGGCAGAGCTCTATGGCATGAGGTCGGCTCCCAGTCTGACCTGATGCAGTTTGATTTCCAGTATTTTATTTTACTGTTGCTATTGATTTATTGTTGCTGTAGTAATTGTTGTGTTTTAAGTTTTTTGTTACACTGTGTTTTTTTTTGCTGGATGTTATTTTATGCTGCTGTTGGTCTGCTATCTGATGACCCCCTTATTCGATACTCTTTGGCAAGACTGATGCCAGATTTTGTAGCGTCTGACTACTCGTAACGATTGTCAAAGATCTACAAATTACGGGGGTAATCTCGAGGGTGCGGAGGAATCTCGGTATGTTAAGATGGTTACTGGCTCACGCATCCACGATCCGACCTTGGCAAGCTTAACTTAACCTACAAAATCGAGCCTTGCAGCTGTTGTTATTTAGCCACGTCCTCATGTTTTGTGTGTGAGTTATGAGATCTCAAATATCAGAACACTAGTCGGCCCGCGCAACTTCGTCTGCTCCGCTCCTATTAGACTTAGCGTGATGATATATAGCCTTTCTCAATAAATGGGCTATCTAACTCTGAAGAATTTTTCAAATCGGACCAGTAGTTCCTGAGATTAGCGCGTTCCAGCGAACAAACAAACAAACTCTTCAGCCTTTAAATATTAGTATAGATAAATCATACAAGGAACAAGTGTATGTCAAATGCTGGTATCAAACGAGCATTAGTTTAAAGGGACGGTTTTAATAATAGGAGGAACGACGCAACACCTTTGCACGCGTCTTTAGTATGGACCGGATGTTATGGAGACCGCTTCTTAGGCATAATTTATGTTATGAGTTGCAAAAACCGTACGAGATCATCAATGAATTTGCTGTTTTTTTTTTTAATTAAATGTTAGGCAACCCGACATTTAATTTTAGGTTAGGTTAGTTGAGATTGTAACGCTTCTTTTAGACGGAACACAACTCTTCAATCTATTCATACAAAAACCGACCAAATTGCTAGTTGGACTCGCATACGAAGGATTCCGTACCATAAAACTTAATTTTTATTGTTTGTTGTTTGTAGCGCCAATAGAAATTAAAATATTAATTGTTTTTAATTTTAATTAACACTTAACACTTTACCATCCTTAATTACCCGTCGAAAAATTCAGCTTTTGTACTTTTGTGCACAAAGTCTAAATAAATCTGTAACAAACCTTGATTACCATATCCGTTAATCATTCTTTAGCCCTTTCTTACAATAATAACAGTAATAAAACTCGAACCCGTAAAACCAGCATTTAGCCCAAAACTGAACATTGAAACCTACGACATATCCACACGTGACTCCCAGCCCTGTCACAGGACCATCAAATAGAAACGTTCAATACGTTCATAGAATAAACCAACACACAAACAACGTATTTGCATACTGCATGTGGATTGTTGGTACACTGTCGACTGTGGTGCTGTTGGTACACTGTGGACTGTGGTGCTCGGGTATCATAGGCCAGTTATTCTGTACACTGAATGGATGGGGGATGTTTCGAGAGGACATTGACTGATAAGCTATTATTGCGGGTGTTTAGATAGCAAATGCTAATTGAAAATGAATTAATTAAATAACTGAAAGTTTTTGTCCATTCAAACGAGAAAAAGAAAAAACAGAGAAACAATAAGAAAACTTTTTAAGTAAAATATAGAAAATCGTGCGTTTTACAATATAAAGAAAGAAAAATGTTTATATGGGACTGGAGAATTTGTTTGTTTATTTGGTTGAACGCGCTAATTTCAGCGAGGCTAAAATGGACACTAGCAGAATCAGAAAGAAAATCACGCTAGCCGTCACTGTCAAATTGTCCTTGGACCTAATGCGTTAGATATAAAAATATGAAAATTTAACTTGACAGATTGCTGTGAGATTAGATGAGGAGTGGTGGCCCGGTGGTAATGGTTGCGACTTACGAGTACAGTCGTAGGTTCGAACCCAGGCAGGCGCTTTACTTCGTGTAAATTATTTCATCACGACTGCTCTCAAAACGGTGAAGGAAAACATCGTGAGGAAACCGGCATGTTCTAGAACCAAAAATTCGAAGACATGTGACATCTACCAACCCGTACTGGGCCCGCGTGGTGGGTTATGGCCCACTCCCTCTCACCAAGAGGAGGCCTGTGTCCCAGCAGTGGGCACATTATAGGCTGATTTCATAATCAGCTAATTTCATAATAATCAATTTGGTTTCACTATTGGTAAATCCACCGTCGACGCGGTGCTCTCTGTTCGTAAAATTATTAACTTATCGGAACATAAATATGTGGTTGGAATCTTTCTCGACATTTCTGGCGATTTTGATAACGCATGGTGGCCGATGCTACTACTTAAAATGAAAAACCGTGGTTGTTACAAAAACATCTATAATCTGATTCTTTCTTACTTTCTAAACGGCTCCGTGAAACTCAAACTAGGACATCATTCCATTACTAAGTCTCTAACCATGGGATGTCCTCAGGGCTCAGTTATCGGTCCATATGTTTGGAATATTGGCTACGATGATTTCCTCGCGCTTCCGCTCCCATGCGGCTGCTCATTAACCGGTTACGCGGACGATGGCTTGCTTCTCATTCAGGCAAGTACTCGGGCTGGCCTTGAGAATTTGGCTGACACATGCCTACGATTAATATCTCAGTGGGGCGATCGAAACCGTCTGACCTTTGCACCGCATAAAACCTATCAACTTATTTTAAAAGGATACCTTAAATCCTGGCCTAGTATTAAATTTAATAACGTACCCGTTAAAAGAAAAGAATCCGTGTGCTATCTCGGTATGCTATTAGACTTTTCAACTTTTCTTGATAACTTTTCATTTATTGATCATATAAAAACAGTAGGTGAGAAAGCAAAAAAGAACTTCTACGCCTTGACGAGAATATCCAAAGCTACTTGGGGTCTATATTTTCAAACCTTAAAAACTATTTATGGGGCTACCTACTTGGGTTGTATGTGCTACGGGGCACCTGTCTGGGCCGATAGGGCCACCATAGGTGCGGTACGACGTAAATTGCTTCAAAGCCAGCGTTTGGCTTTGATATTCTTATATATTAATATTCTCTTTGGTTAGTACTGAAGCCTTACCAGTGCTGGCGGGTGTTCTCCCAGTCGATCTAGAAGTGCAGCGGCGTGCTGCAATGTACTACTACGCTAGAAAGATTACGGACCCAGAGTTCTTACCGCAACGCGGCCGTGCTAAGATCTCTAGATTACTAAAACCCCAGACTGATGTCTGGGAGGAACTTTTATCCGAGTGGCAATGTAGGTGGGAAAATTCCATCAAAGGCCGTCACCTCCACCAATTTTTTCCATCTGTTCGTGAGCGGCTGGACAGGACATGGCTGGAGGTGGATCACTGTGTTGCCCAATTTCTCACAGGTCATGGCAATTTTAAGAGTAAATTATTTTCCTTTAAGTTTGTGGCCTCGCCTTTATGTCAATGTTCTACAGTTGACCATGAATACGAACAATCCGCACATCACATCTTATGGGAGTGTAGTCTTTGGCAAACTGAACGCAATATTATGTTAGATAGTAACGTTACGTTACATCTGGGGTAGTTTACTATACGGACCTTGTTGAAACCAGAACAAATTTCCGTGCGTTCAGATGATTTTGCCATACCTATTACTGGAATTAAAAGTAGCTCACAATTTAGGACCCATTAGTTTAAGTGGTAAGATATAATCCGTGGTGCTTGGCAACTAGGCTTAACCCAGTTGTATTTGTCCCTTGGTGCCTATTGGCCTAGTTCTATTCTGTCTCCTGCTTGATACGGAGGGAAGTGGAAATTATATATATATTTTTACCTACTCCTCCGCTGTACTTTTCTGATTAATTTCGTTGCAGGATCCAAGACAGTTGAATCGATTCTCCGGGACTCGTCGGGTTTCATTGGCTCGGCGTTTTTCTGGTGGTCGCCACTGTTGATTCTGGCTTTCAGGAGTTGCAGTGGTTGGGAATGTGTGGTGGGCTTGTCCCATAAAAAAAAAAAAAAATCAGCTAATTTTAATCACACATATATAGCATAATCATTTATGCTATATATCTGTGATTAAAATTATGATTCTCCTAAAATGGCCTTTTTAACCCCCCAGAAACTGCTGGTTCGAATTGAAAAAATATTTTAGTGTTATGTTATGTGTGATAGAACATTTATCGAGACGTGATCACGCTACGATCAATAGGAGCGGAGCATTAATGAAAAATGTGACGTAGACGAGAGACGGGTCTGCTCGTAAGTAAAATAAATTAAATACTAACAGTAATAATTATGATTAACTTAACAACGCGATCGCGTACCGGAAGACGCAACGTTGGAAGGCCTCCCACAACCGACCGATGTCCTGTGGCCTTAGTGCGATTGTATTGCAACTGGATAAGCGCCGTTTGGTGACAATAACGGTTAATTTTTTTTCTATACAATTTGACATAAGCGAACGTTTACGTTGACGCAATCGAGTGCGTTTAAAAACTTACACTAAGCCCTCTGGTGAGAGTCGCGGTAAGCTGATGGATGCGAGACGCATAGGACTGGTTGTTTTGGCGACGCTTGGGGGAGGCCATATGATGAAGATGATGAAACTTAATCACTTCATATTTTCATTCCGAGTGTATATTCTATTCGTATAATTTTCGACTTTTATGCCAACGAAACCGCTGACAGAGGATGACATCAATTATTTCTTTCGCAACAAAATCCGTCTCCACACTTCCACAGCCCACATTAGTTCCGCGATGGTGGTTGAAAAAAAAATTAAATTCTCCTTTGTTCCCGCTTGTAAGTGGCACTCCGTAATATCACTCGCTACTGATATACGTCACTGAATATGGGTTACTGAGTGTACCGGAGTGCTTTCTGTACTTATAGATCGGGTATAATATCTACTTGTGTTGTCGCTGTGAAAGGTAAAGGGCGTATTTATATTATTGTCCTGTTAAATTACTTGGTGAAATGAGAAATTAGCTGTTTACTTTATCCATTTTTAGGGTTCTGAACCCAAAGGGTAACCAACGGAACACTATTAGTAAGCCTCCGCTGTCCGTAGGTCCGTCCGTCTGTCTGTTAGCGGGCTGTATTTCAAAAAAACCGTGATAGGTAGCATAATCAGCCTATAATGTTCCCACTGCGTGACACAGGTCTCTTCTCGGTGAGAGGGAGTGGGCCGTAAACCACCACGTGGGCCCAGTGCAGGTTGTTAGATGTCACATGTTTTCGAATTTTTGGTTCTAAGACATGCCGGTTTCCTCACGAACTTTTCTTCACCGTTTTGGAAGCATGAAATAATTTACACAAAGTAAAGCGCCTGCCTGGGTTCGAACCTACGACCTACAACTCGTAAATCGCAGCGATTACCACTGGGCCACCACTGCTCTACACAATAAACGGGGTTTTTTTTTTTTCGGTTTATGGTGGGTACGAAACCCTTTGTGTGAGAGGCCGACTCGCGTTTAGCCGGTTTTTTTATTCTAAAAGTAGTCTTAAAAGTCTAAAAAATCTGGTAAGCAACGCTTGCCAAAGTTGGTCTGTGGTTGAGAGATCATCTTATAATACCAAGATAACTCTTTGCCTCGGAAAGCACGTTAAGCTGTTGGTCTTGGCTGTCATTTGTACACGTCTGACAGTCATTACGGGTAGTTAGAATCCAAGAAATCTAGCAGCACTCTTCTTCCTAAGGGATTTCAGGGTAAATGGATGGTGTAGTTCATATAAGAATGCGCTCCATTTGAAATACTGGTACTCAGCTCCATCCATTTTTAGGGTTCTGTACCCAAAGGGTAACCAACGGAACCCTAATTACTTAGCCTTCACTGTCTGTCCGTCCAATCCCCTGTCTGTCAGTGGGCTCATCTCAAGAACCGTAATAGGTAAACAGTTGATTTTTTCATAGATTGTGTATTTCTATTGCCAATATAACAATAAATAAGGTTTATTGTACGGAAACCTTCGTGTGCGAGTCCGACTCGCACTTGGCTGGTTTTATAAATTAGCTTACAAGAATAATTCAAAGCTATCACCAAAATATCCTACACACACATAACTTGACTTGAACTCCACCTGTTTGTTTTAGCTGTAAGTCTTCCATAATGCTTAAATAAATCTATAGGTAGGTACATATAATAAAATCGTAGACCAACCGTGTCTGTACATTGAATATTTTTGCACAAAAATTACATAGAAAAGTTAGGAAAAAGATACAAAATACAAATATGGGATTTTTGAAATTTTTGTCTGTTTATCTGTTTGTCTGTGCGCTTGAGGGAGCATCACGTATAAACTACAGATCGGGTTCCAAATCTAGGTACTTAAAAACATTAAGTGAGTAACATTTAGCGTTTATTTTATCAAAATCGACCCACAAAATCAAAAGATATTGAATTTTTAAGATTAGTAAGAAACTTCCTAATGTATTCTGTTCCTCATGTATTCTGATTACAGCGCCATCTATTGAAAAATATGAAATTCACGAAGGCATGTATGAAACACCAAAACAAATTGTAGAGTTATGTGTGAAACTTTTAATACCTACGTGGCAAAATAAAATTGAACATTTTTACACCTTATCGGTATTTATTCACAAAACCCACAAACCAAAAACCAACCAACCGATCTACAAATCAAAATATATTGAATTTTGAAGTTTAAAGTGTAGTAACTTCCTAATGTATTGTGATTAGGCAAAGCACCATCTATTGAGAAAAATAAAATGCATGATAACATGATATTACCCTAAAAGACATTGTTGAGTTATTTGTGAAACTTTTATACGTAGCAATATAAAAGTGAACATTTTAATACCTTAATGTTGTCATACGGGCTCCTTATTTAACGTCTTCTAATGCTAAACATTTTGTCAGTTTACTTACTTGGTCGATAGACGGCGTTGCACTGATGACGCGTTTTTCTGAATTGCGGTGTTAAGATTTTCTGCTGGAGAACCACCCTCACACGATTTTCGAACAGTGTAGGTGTTTGAAGTTCGGTCTCTATTCGGTCTTGAAAGTCTTTGTTAGGGTCCATATTACCAATATCGCTGTTCTCTGTATTGTCTTTTATTGGATTCGTTAATTGTCCGTAAAACCAGTATGTTTATATTATGATATAAAAGACTGGGCGTAGAGTTTCTTGCACGTTCTTTATCACAGTGATCTACTTACGTTTTAAAACTCGCAAATAGCTTAATGTTTTTGACAGACTGATCCTAACATTCGAAAGTAAATAAATGGTTTGAATCTTGAATATCTCCCAAAGGTACTCCCGAGATAAGAATGCTTATGTGGTATTCCAGACTATAATCTACCTCTGTACGAAATTTCATTCAGATCCGTTCAGCCATATTGTCGTAATTGAGTAAAAAACATCCAGCCAGCCAAACTTTCGCATTTATTAGTAAACAAAAATTAGAAGTAAGATAATAGGCTGGCATCGACCTAAGCGCACGCGAACGACGTCGCGGGCACAGCTAGTACATAAATAAATGACACTATGCAACATAACTCCATAAAATATACTATCTTCATAATACAAGCACCCCATACATAAAGAAACGTGTTGATACATAAACACATGCTAATAAACAGCGCATAATAAGGAAATGTACTCGCAAACACGACTTAACGACTCATCCTGGTCAAATGACCTGCTTATGTGAATAACAAAACGTTCATACGGTAAAAGCAAACAGATTTTGGTGTTTTGAAAGTTTGCAAATGGCGCTATTCTGTAAAAACCTCACCATAAAATATACGTGAAGTTACTACAAGCATACAAAGATACTCGTTTTAAAATAGTTTTAACCTCATAAATACCACAGAAAGTCTCACGAAAACGCTGGAAAAGGCCACCAGAGCCCACTATTTACCGTAAACCAACGTCACTTAATTGAATTCATTTAAAACCGACTGCAGCCGCGTACGAAGCGCGTCTGCGTATCTGTATAGACTGAGCAGTCTATGCAGATGCAGAATTTCCACTTTAAACAAAACAATCTGGTTCTATCAGAAGAATCGTGACAGTCAGTGGGCAGGGCACATTGTTTGCAGAGCAGATGGTCGATGGGGCCGACAGGTTCTGGAGTGGCGACCCTGTACCAAAAGACGCAGCATTGGAAGGCCTGGTGGACCGATGACTACGGAAATCCGCTGTATTCGAGACGCACAAAACTAGTCTAAATACTTGCAGATGGCTTATGTCCAGCAGTGGACGCCTATCGGCTGAAATGATGACGATCAGTAAGTTCTCGCCTTCTGCAAAAACCTACTTACTGCTCACAAAAAACCTGCAATACCTGGTCAATAGAATAAAGTCAGTACATGTAACCGATTGATCAGAGTACGTTCAAAAATGTATTGAGTCCATCGGTGTGGGCGGCGAGTCCGTTCAAAAGATTCGTGCGTTACCTTTTATTTTGATGAAAAGTACACGGAACACGAAACGCCACTCCTGTCTAGAAGCGCCATTCCTGAATATTAATGACGCGGAATGTGGGCACAAGTTTCGGTTTACAAAAACTATATTTAGAATTGTTACAGTTTTGAGATAGTCGAATAACGTATTTGACCTACATGGATTAAGATTATTATATGTATTTGAAAAATTCAACTTAAGTAATACGATTTGTGAAATAATAAACAAAATCTTTGAATAAATAATTGTTCTTCTTTGCTGGTCTTCTTTACTTTGCCAGAGAAATTACACACAATAGTGCTGTCTCTTTTTATCTTAGATTTTAAAATGCTCATATTGTTTAGCTTTTTTTTAGTGCGTCTTGTCTTTTCTCTATGTACCGAGAAATGTATTGAATTAATATCCAATCAAATACGCTATTGTAACGCCCCGTCAATATCTATGAGTTTACGGTGACATTCACTGACAGGTTTGTATTTACAATTTTAACGTTGGTCAGTGTACAATTTGACAGTGCCTTATCTGGCTGTGGCCGCCGTCTCGTTGGTCGGTGTACAATTTGACAGTGACTTATCTGGCTGTGGCCGCCGTCTCGTTCGTCAGTGTAAAATTTTGACAGTGCCGTATCTAGCAGTGGCCGACGTCTCGTTGGTCAGTGTAAAATTTTGACAGATTTGTATGACCGTATCTAGCAGTGACCGACGTCTCGTTGGTCAGTGTAAAATTTTGACAGATTTGTATGACCGTATCTAGCAGTGACCGACGTCTCGTTGGTCAGTGTAAAATTTTGACAGATTTGTATGACTGTATCTAGCAGTGACCGACGTCTCGTTGGTCAGTGTAAAATTTTGACAGTGCCGTATCTAGCAGAGACCGCCGGCCGCCGTCTCGTTGATCTGCGGAAAATTCTTTTCAAAAGTTTCGGAAGGGATTCACGATGTTTTTGTTTATTTTAATTGAAAAACGAAAGAGGTGCTAGGTAAATAAATGAGTTTGATTGATTAAAAGTAATCGATAGGCTTCGAAGACGGATTAAATAAACAGATTAGATCATTTGGAGGAAATGCCTTGGTGAACCCTTTTGGTTAAAAACATTTGTCTAATGTACATCTCAGTTTATCCTTTTTAAAGATTATCAGGGATCTGTGGTCAGTGAACCTTGTAAAGAATAAGAAAAAATAGTAATAGGTAATAGGTATAGGTAATAGTTTCTGCCAGAAAGTTGAAATTTGGCATGTAGCTTCCATAAACATTTATAGAATTTCTTAACATTTAATGTCATTCACTGCGGCAATGCTGACATTATTCTGGGTACTATTTAGGGTTCCGTACCTAAAGGCTAACCAACGGAACCCTATTACTAAGCCTCCGCTGTCCGTCTGTCCGTCCGTCTGCCTGTCAGCGGTGTCTCAAGAACCGTTATTGGTAGAAAGTTGAAATATTCACAGATTGTGTATTTCTATTGCTGCTATAAGAACAAATAAAAAATAAGGTTTGCGGTACGGAACCCTTCGTGTGCGAGTCCGACTCGCACTTGGCAGGTTTTTTCCTTTGACAGCGATTTTGATAAATTTTTCGATGCCCAGTTAATTAGATATATTTTTTCTTCTTTTTATACAATCTTGTACACCACTTTTCTCGAAAAAAATATCAGCTGTTTCATACAAAATGCAATATTTAGCCAATGAAAATGTATGAAACAGCTGATATTTTATTCGAGTTTTCGGGGTTGGTCTCAAAGTAAAAGTTATTTATAATCATGTATACTTTCACTGCCTAAGAGGTTGCTGGTATATATCACTGTATGCACATTAACCATTACTATAATAAATAAAACTAGTTCCCCACCTCTGTACAAAACGTTCCTACCAAGTTACCAACAGACACGCCTCACTAATAAAACTACAATGAAGGAATTATTTTCTGACAACTTTTCCGCCATTGAGTTACAGAGTTGCCATGTTGGAAAATTTTACCGGATTATAAGGAAAATGAGGTTAATTCACTTCCCGTTGTTGATTACGAACCGGAAGGCGCAGCGTTGGAAGGCCTCCCACAAGGTGAGCCGATAAATTGGTGAGGGTCCATGGTAGCCGATGGATGCGAGACTCACAGGACCAGTTGTTGTAGCGTACTACAGAGAGACATATGTCTAGCAGTGAACGTCTTTCGGCTGATATGATGATGAACTTTATAATAATTTTCGTTCGAGAAACTGGGCTCAAAACATCGTAAACTTGAAACTATGTGTCAAATGGCATGTTTTTTCTTATTTGTGTTCATTAATGTATTTAAATTCTTTATTTATCTATTGTTTAATTCCTAGGTTAACACCCGTAATCACTTCAGAGGGCGTAATGCCACTTTTCTAACGTCAATGCAGATGGACAGACGGTCGATGGAGCAGACATGTGTTAGAGTGGAGACCGCAGTGGTAAACGTAGTGAGGGACGCCCTGCGCCACGATGGATCGATGATCGATCTGTTACTGTGACTGCACGGCATGGAGTTGACATCCAGTCTCAACTTTGGCACCACCATCGAGTACAAAGCCCAAACTGCGGCCAAAAAGCTGGGCATCATAAATAGGGTGAAGCGATACTTCAGGCCTGGACAGCTCTTAACCCTTTAAAAAGCACAAGTCCGATCCTGCGTGGAGTATTGTAGCCACCTTTGGGATGGCTCAGCTAAATATCAGCCGCCCTTGACTCGATGGAACGCAGAGCTAAGAGGCTCATCGGTGACGTAAAACGTGGATGCCAAGCTACATAGCTTGGCTCATCGCCGTAAGGTTGCCTGCTTGTCGGTCTTCTACAGATTGTACTTCGATGAGTGCCCAAGAACTCCACGACCTCATCCCACTGGCCCCCTTTTACCATCGGACATCCAGACGCACTGCATTTTACTATCCATACCTTATTGCTTTTCCACCAATTCGCACTAAGCGTTTTCAAACGTATTTTATAATGCGCACAGCAAAAAACTGGAGCTCTCCGCCTGCGTCTGTGTTTCTAAACGCTTACAAACCTAATCTCTTCAAAGTTAGAGTGAGCAGGCTCCTTCTGGATAAGCTTGCTCCATCGTAGACTTTGTCTCTGTCATCTCTGACCTAGACAAGGCAAGAGTAAACCCATCACAAATAAACAAGATGATTTAAAGAAGGTGGCTGGCAGCGGATGAATGCGGTCCGCACAAGACTGGGATGGTTCTCGCTCTTCGCGGGAGGCTTACGTTCAGCAGTTGACGTATATTGGCTGAAATGATGATGATGATGAAACGTCAATTTATAGGTCTGGTAGGCAGCCCAACCACGTAAAATACTGATATGCAGCTGAATCCGGTGTGACTGGAAGACGACCGCAATTTTTTTTTTCTTATTTGTTAATCGGCAATCAGTGCTCTACATTAAGTAGATGGTTTGAGAGGTTTTCTCAGGTCAAGTGCATCCTCCAGCTAGGACAGCTACTCCTAATACTTATACATAGTAAAGTGAAATCTCACTACAGTATGTCTTTTCTCTTGAGACGTTTTTGATGGCTGCGCGTGAGTAGATTAGCCGCAAGTACATTCGGATGTTTTTTCAGCTTTATTTGTTGAGGCCTGAATTTCCTCTTTGACAGTGGTCATATTAAGATGTGTGTGGATTTCGGAATTAGTAACCAAACATGGAACATGTGATATTTTTCTTAATATTGCATTCTGCATTCTATGCAATATTGCTATGTTTGAATTGCTTGCACTGCCCCAAAGCTGGATGCCATAAGTTCAAGTTGGTTTCAGTATAGCCTTGTAAATTAGTATTAGACCGCAATATAGTTGGGAAAAGGTTAAAATGATAATTTATATTGAAACTGATAAAACCATCTGGTGACAATAATAACGGTAAACCTTTTTTTCTATATAATTTGAAATAAGCGAACGTTTACGATAACACGATCTAGCACGTTAAAAAAGTCGCCCTAAGCCATCAGTTAATGAACAGAAATAGCAATTTATTTAATACAAAATCCTATTCGACCACTGGCAACCCAGCTAACTCAGAGCCGGCTAACTACATAATCCAAGATGTTAGTTAGTTAGTTGTTTTAATTCGATGCGATCGGTCCATCGGTCCTCTGTGCTCGGGGATTACTATATGTTGCTCGTCTTATTATTTTGTTCCGTAGGTTTGTCATTTTAGGGGTCAGTCTACAGGTTAGTTTTTAAGGTTCCGTACCCAAAAGGGTTTTTTTTCAAGGATGGGAAGTCATCAAATGACTCCTCCGGCTCTGGGTGAAGCAGGAGGCAGTGTCAGACTCTGTGTCGTGGCCTTTGCGTTCCAGGACTACGGTGCCTCTTTCGAACGGATTCTGCACCCCGGCAGGTACTGGCCCTAGCGGGTCCCGTCTCCCATGCTGACAGCTCTTTGAGGCGCGCGTGGAACACAGCGCGCCTTCGACCCGGGCCTGGTTCTGATCGGACGGCGAGCCACCCAATGCTCCGCAGGCCCGCGCTTACGGTGGCCGGAAATCGACTTGCGACTTCCGATGCAATAACCAACGCAATAGCTCGTTCAACCAACTAACTTAACTTAATTTTGTGTAAATATGTATATTGTAGCTGTTTATTGTCCCAATAAATAAAATAAAATAAAAATAAAACTAAACAAACAACATTTTCAGATTAAAAAATATTTTATAGCTGATAAAGTATAGACGGTCCGTCGGTCTCGGTCGGTTCTCGGACTTCATCTTCTTATCGTGTGGGCAGTAAGGTCTAACGACCCCACACACCCTTGTGTCAGAGTTTCTAAACCGCCTCAAGGGCCTTTGACATGGTTTATTTGACAATCGCTATTTGGCGGCCGGGACCACCGACTTATACGTGCCTTCCGAAGCACGGAATCATCTTTTTATCAGACAATCAGGTGATTCAAGCCTGCAATGTCCTAACCAAACTGGAAACAATTTTACAAAGTATGCTTCCCGTGGGAATCGAACCCACGACAACCGGGTCATAAGGCAAACGCCTAAACCACTCAACCACGGAGGCAGTTTAAATGGACTATCCACCGCTAAGAAAAATTTCAATTCGAACCAGAAGTTCCAGTGATTAGCGCGTTCACTCAAGCAAACAAACTCTTCAGCTTTTCAGCTTTATTTTTTATTTGCTTTTTTAAATACTACTTTTTCTAATCCCAATTAAAACCACAAAATTCAAAATTGTACGAACTGCTGGAGGGTGGAGATCTGGTAACCAAAAACACAAGCTAAAGCACCAGTCTCCCACAGTAAACTAAACAAAGCATGTAACTTCATCATCTGCCTAGACTTTTCCCAACTATATTGGGGTCGGCTTCCAGTCAAGCCGAATTTAGCTGAATACCAGCATTTTACGTGGAGCGACCGCCTATCAGACCTCCACAACCCATTAACTGGGTAACACGGTACTTCATGGCAAGACGAGTCAGATTTACTGGCTTCTGACTACCCATAACGACTGCCAAAGATCTACAAATGACAGCCGGGACCAACGGCTTAACGTGCTTTCCGAGGCACGGAGGAAACTCAGTATGTTAAGATGTTCACCCATCCATAGACTAACCTTGGCAAGCGTTGCTTAACCTTGAAGATCAACCCGTGCGGCGGTTATCTAGCCACGAGCTCCTCGTAATGTTTTTTTTGTTGTGAGAAATAAATAAATAATTAATATTAGTCTAAAAGAGAGATTCCAAATCAAATTCCGCATTAAAAATACCAATCATCAAAATTAAACCACCACATTAAAATTGTAAACCCATAAACCACACTGATGTATAAAAATAAAGGAGAAATAAAAATTCATTTTGCGTACTAATGAACTTTCAAAGCCTTGCAATTAGCGACTGAGTTATTTTGCGGAAAAACGCAATTAAGGATGGGATGGAGGCCGAAGGCCGAATGCCACGAAATATGTAGTTGGGTACAGAAGGCTGGGTTCAAACAACGACTAAATTAGGCGCCAGCTGCCTAGCCTTTACCCCACTAAGTTATAGACGATACGGTTGGCGTTGGCGATGATTGAGCGACTGACTGCTGCGCTGCGTGTCGCGGGTTCGATATTTGTATGGTCTACAAATAATTGTTTCGGGTCTGGCTGTTCGTGTATGTTTGTAAACGAACTCACGATACAGAAGAAATTCCTAGTGTCGGGAAAGGTAAAAAAACAAATTGTGTCGACTTCCAGTCGAACCGGATTCAGCTAAATACCAATATTCTAAATTTAGCAACTTTTTTTGGCTAAATAATGAACCACACGGACAGAACGTTTTGTGAACACATTCGTAGTGCGTACGGCTAAGGAGTGCAATTCCTACGGCAGGGAATTGCACTCCTTAGCCGTACGCCGTCTGTGTTTCCTGATAGCTACAACCTGGAAGTCTTTAAGTCAAGAGTGATTAGGTAGCTTCTAGGCAAGCGTGCTCCATTTTCGACCGCATAATCGCTTACCATAAGGTGAGATAGTGGTCAAACGCGTGTTTATCAGTAGGCCCTTTGATAAGACTTGCTGTCAGAATTTCGATGTTTTTAACTACCCGCAGCAACTGCAAAATATGTACAAATTACAGATGTGAGCCATCACAACGAGTGTAAACAGGCGCGCACACACACAGATGCTTAGTTGAAGTGTGCCTGTGTATGCGTGCGGCAATCGCAAACAAATGTCGATCACGAGTGCGCTTGCACTCGCTGTACGTGAAGCGGGTCTATGTGTGCATGCAGCAATCTCAAACAAATGCCAATCGCGAGTGCGCTTGCACTCGCTGTACGTGAAGCATCTCTGTGTGCGTTCGTTCTCGCTCGCTGTATGGAGCCAACCTTCTGTGCTTACCTCCCCTGTGGTGGTAGCGAATGGTTTGTCCCCCTATCGTTTCCTCGTCTATTGTTCGACTTCTGAAAGGAACTAATCGAGTGCTAAGATAGCACGTGGATCTGGTTCCATTTTGTTCTGCTCTATGGTTTTCAGTATTGTTTGTGTTTGTGTGTGACCTGTTTTATGTAATTATAGGGAAAACGATAGAATAGGCACCTGATGGACTGTAGTCAAATGAATGTTTTTCTTTCGAATTTATTTGCGTTTGAGTATGAAAACATTCAGGATTCCGTCTCCCTTAAGAATTATAGCCTAAACTTTTTTTATCCCCTAGTGTGATTGATTTCTAAACTAAGTATTTAAGGTTCAATCCCAGTATTTTCTAAATATTTAAGGATCAACAAATAATTCAGGGTTTCAGTATCTTCCCTGATAGCTACATCCTGGAAATTTTGAAATCAATTGTGAAAAGGACACTTCTAGACAAGCGTGTCCCATTGTCGACCACATCATCGCTCTCCATCAGGTGAGATTGTGGTCAAACGTGAGCCTTTCAACAATAACGAAAAAATTGTAAAAATGTGTGTAAATGTGTGAGTAAAGGCTAGGCAGATGATATTGGAGTCGGCTTCCAGTCAAACTGGATTCAGCGTAATACCAGTATTTTACGTGGAGCCGCTGCGTACCAGACCTCCCCAGCCCATTAACTTGGTAACACGGACTTCTTGGCAGGACTGGAGTCAGATTTACTGACTTCTGACAATCCATAACGACTGCCAAAGATCTACAAATGACAGTCGGGACCAACGGCTTAACGTGCTTTCCGAGGCACGGAGGAAACTCGGTATGTTCACATGATCACCCATCCACAGACCAACTTTGGCAAACGTTGCTTAGCCTTAAAGATCAGCCCGTGCAGCTGTTATTATCGAGCCACGAGCTCCTCCTTCTCCTTATCTCTTCTTACAAATTAACTAAAAAGTTTGGCAAGCTAATGTATTATGGCCACATGTTGAACGTGGGCGTATCTCTGCCCATGTGATTTCATTAAAGGGCAAACTTCACGAACTCATTCATTGTGTAAAGGTCAATAGTAATTACACTATTAATAGACTTGTTTTATAACTGTGGTTTGTGATATTAATAGTTTGGCAAATAAACTGCTACTCTATGTTTCTGCCATTATCTGTAAACATAGATGAGAGTGATGACCATCATCATCACTGCCTAGCCTAATCCCAACCATACTGGGATCGGCTTACGCCCCGGGGCGCCAGTAACTGGTGGGCGCCGCGACATACAGGGTGCGTAAGTTGAGTACCCATCTATTTCTTTCGATATAAAAAGAACTCCGACATTGCTGGTGATTTGTTGTGCGATTAAATTTTAGGTCGGCAACACAATCTCTAAGACTCAGAATTCAAGGAACACCTATCGAAATCTTAAACTTTATTCAAAAACACAATCTTCTTTGATTTTATCCTTGGAATTCACTGCGTATTTTGCTAACAATACCAATGAATGTTGCAAGTGGCAAACGCAGTTTTTCTAAACTGAAATAATTATTGCTCACCAAACGAATTCAAAAACTGCCAAAGAGGAGAAATGATTTGTGTAGATATAAGCAAATTTAGGCAAAGTTGTAGGGAATGTGTTTTAATCAACATAGTAAAAGTACTGATGGTGAAACTACGGGGGAGTGAAATGGTTTTCCAAAATAAGTTACTTTCCCCGCCCTGGTTACGATTGACAAAGATCCACAAATGAACGGCGGGACCAAAGGCTTAACGTACGTTCCGAGGTGCAGAGGAGTCCCGTTATGTTAAGATGGTTAGGTACCGATCCACATACCGACCTCGGCATGCGTTGCTTGATCATGTAGATTGAGTCTTATGTTTGTTTTAATATAGCCACGAGTTTCTCTTGATGAGTGATGTAGTATGGGAATTTGTGTTTAAAAAAGCTTAAATAACCCGCTAAGTGCGAGTCGGACTCGCACAAGAAGGGTTCCGTACCATATACCTTAATGTTTTGTTATAGCGGCAATAGAAATAACTAATCTGTGAAAATTTCAACTCTCTACCTTCTCAAGATACAGCCCGCTGACAGACACCGCGGAGGCTTAGTAATAGGGTTCCGTTTGTTACCCATTGGTACGGAACCCTCAAAATCGTTATTTTGAAACCTTGAACACATATTATGCTTTTAGTGGCATACCCCAATAATGACAAACCTTCAAATTCAATCCCTCTATGTTTTCATTTTTAACAAGAACACCGACAAAAAATTACTAAAATGCCGAGGACGAAAGCCGAAAGTCGAACACTTCCCAACACTAGTGACCTTATTATTCTAGTGAACGGCGAACTCCCGCCTCCAGTTATTTATTTCTAAGTTCTTGACGTTTTTTGACAGAAATTATAAATATGGTGGACTTATTTTGATTATGAAATATATTTCCATGATTTTTGGTAGGAATATTTAATGGTTAGAGGATTATAATGATACTAGGATGCTGATTGGAGATTTGGTATAAAATTACATACTTTGTTTTCGTTATTTTCGAAGCCAAGAAATAGGTTTCGTAATTATTAGTCAGTCTTTTGTTTATTCTTTAAGGTCAGGTACTTGTATTTTTATATAAAAGTAAATACACATTTAAATCCGGGAACGACGTCCGACATGTAGGAATGGGCTCCTACATGTCGGACGTCGCTCCCGGATTTAAATCGGGCGCCTTAGTCAAATCGGTGTCAAACCAGTGTGAAGAGCTTTAAATATAATGCTCTGCCACTGCTACCAGTCGTATTTTTTTAATAATAATAAACTTCGGTGACATGGCGAGAACCTCGTGAAATCAGAAAAATATAAGCAAATCAAATATCTTGACTTGGAGGTCTGGTAAGCAGCCGCTCCTCGTAAAATACTGGTATTTAGCTAAATCCGGTTTGACTGGAAGCCGACCCCAATATAGTTGGGAAAAGGCTAGGATTATGAAATATCTTGACTTGGCTCGTGAGGTTGTCGACAATGAGACGTGACCACAGCAAAAAAATTGTACCGATAGTCGTATCAGCCAATAGCTTTATAGACGAGCCTCAAGCAACATCTTAGGAGGCTGCTGGATCAATAGCCTGATACAGAAGGCAGTACTCCTCGATACGGCTTTTATAGTGAGGTTTCTTTCTCTGGGGCCCTAACCACCGGTAGCTGGGACCCTGCTCCAGACACCGGTGAACTACCATTTTTTATATTTTTAATTCGTCAGGCCCGGCCGTCCCATATGTGGTGCGCAGACAATTGCCTTTCTATTTTCTTTTAATTTTGCGAGGCTTGACGGGTCACATATCCTTCTTTTTAATATTTTAAAATGTTATCGTTATGAAAATGAATCTTTCTTTTTAGTCCTCGCCTTGTCCCGTTACTCTGGGTCGGCTTTCCTGATCATTCGGCGCCTTCTATCTCTTTGGTAGGCATCTTGGTCTGTTAGGCCTAACCCTTTCATATCCCTATATGGACATTCCTAAGGCATTTTCGCACGACGTGGTCCCTGAAAATTAATAAAACCGGCCAAGTGCGATTCGGACTCGCACACGAAGGGTTCCGTACTATCAACCTTCATTTTTGTTGTTATAGTTGCAATAGAAATACGCAATCTGTGAAAATTTCAACTCTCTACCTATTACGGTACTGAGATACAGCCCGCTGACAGACAGACGGACGGACAGCGGAGGCTTAGTAATAGGGTTCCGTTGGTTACCTTTCGCGTATGGAACCATAATGAATTATATATAAACGGAATAACTAAAGCGACATATCCGTCCTCCCCTTATCCCACTAAGTATATGATTGGCGCAGCATGTCTTGTTTTTCCAAACACCTTTCTTCAAATACATGGATGATGTCAATGTCATCACAGTTGTCCCCTCCTCATCATCATCTGCCAACTATATTGGGTTCGGCTTCCAGTCAGAGCGGATTCATTTGAATGGAGCAGCTGTATGCCAGACGTGCACAACCCATTAACTGGGTAACACGGTACTCTTTGCCAAGACTGGTGCCAGATTTTCTGGCATCAGACCATAATCTACTATTATCCACCTCTATCTTACAATAATCTCATATCAACCATGTATCACTAAATCCATCTACAGTTTCAGAAAACCCAAAAGACATTTTTTTTTTAGGTATTGATAGGCACGCACAATTTCGACAAAAAGAAAACTCTCCAACTCACGACACTTAAATCTCAAAAACATGCAAATTCTCCCCATAAAATTAGTGGGATCATCGTTTCTTTTACAAACCGGCCTTGCGAAACCGTGATATACATACATAGGCCATAATTTATCAATATTTAAGCATATTCGATACATTATCTGCGTCCATAAAATTCGGGGGTCCTTTACGCATAGAAATTGTCCGTTTAATATAAAATTATTGGTGTACCGGGCGTCCCTTAATCAGTATTGTCGGGTAAGCAGGAGTTTAAGTTATGTGCTGGCCTTGCAAAAATATGAGAAGGAAAAGTTAAAATCGCAATGATTTGGGGTTCAGAACCTTTTCTTTTTTTTTCAACCGAATTTCAAAAAGGAGGAGGTTCTTAATTCAGTGGTATATTTTTTTTGTATGTACTCCGATTATACCGAAATTTCTTATCCGATTTTTGTTATTCTTTTTGGTTCGATGCGGTATTCTTACTTGCCATTTGGTCCCGTAAAAATTAATTCAGTTTGGCTCATTAGTTCTTATTTAATGAGCATTTTTGCTTACTTGGATAACTTAATTTAATATACCGTACATTTTTTACTTACTATTGACTTTCAGTTTTTGCAGCACTAATAAAGGAAAAAAAATATAGGTACAAAAAACCATTGGAAAAAAATTTGAACTCGGTTTAAAAAAAAAACTCGGTTAAAAAAGAAGAAACACCGAATTCTAAAATCAAAATTATTTTTTGGTAAACGGTTGTATTTTTTAAATAGATAGAACCAGATGGGGGATATGAATGCCAATTCTAGGTACTAACTGTAACGCCTAAAAGTATTGATTTAAAAAAATGTCTGACCAAGTTTTAATCCAAAAAATAACAGAAAAATGCTAAGCAGTTCAAAATCCTGTTTCGTAGTCCTTGTAAAAAATCTACGTAAATCATCGCCAAGTTGAAATATGGCGGAAATCAAGATAAAAAATCAAAGTATCTCATCAACATGAATTTAGATTCTCCGAACGACAAATGAGTTACCATAAAATTCTAAATCAGGAGCAAACTCCAGAAAATTTCTTCCCGATCCTGTTATAAAATAATTCAGTTACATGTCATCAAATAATTCAGGAAAATACAATTAATCACTCTGCTTGACTGGATGGAGCTAAGTCATCATCATCTACCCAGCTTTTTTCTGTCAATATTGGGATCAGGTTCCAGTCAAACCGGCTTCGGCTGAATACCAGTATTTCACGTGGAGCGGTTGCCTACCAGACCTCCACAAACCATTAACTGGGTAACACTTAGCAGGACTGGAGTCTAGTCCCATAGATAAAAGTTCGGACCTCTTTGTTTCGTTGGCAGTTTAGTCATCATCATCTGCTTAGCCTTTTCCCAACTATATTGGGGTCGGCTTCCAGTCAAACCGGATTCAGCTGAATACCAGTGTTTTACGTGGAGCCGTTGCCTACCAGACCTCCACAACCCATTAACTAGGTAACATGGTTGGTTTGGCAAGACTGGAGTCAGATTTACTGGCTTCTGACAATCCGTAACGACTACCAAAGATCTACAAATGGCAGCCGGGACCAACGGCTTAATGTGCTATCCGGAGGAAACTCGGTATGTTAAAATGGTCACCTATCCACAGACCAACTTTGGCAAGCATTGTTTAACCTTAAAAATTTACTCGTGCGGCTGTTTCTTTAGCCACGAGCTCCTCTGGATGGAGCTAAGTACCAGAATAAAATTATCCATGAAGTGACTACCTATCTATCAGACCTCTACAACCCAGTAACTGAGGTTACCCAGTAACTGAAGTTACCCAATCACTGAGGTTACCCAGTAACTGAGGTTACCTAGTATCTGAGGTTATCCAGTAACTTAAGTTACCCAGTAACTATGTTTACCCAGTTTTTCCAAACTGGGTAAACATAGTTACCAATTTATCCAAAATTAGATACTTATTACTGGGTAACCTCAGTTAGGTTACCCAGTAATTAGTATCTAATTTTCTGACCTCTGAATAACTGTAACGACAGTCTAAAGCTGACAAACGGATTAACGAGGGACCAGCTTATTATGATGGTGACCCATCCATGGATCGACCTCAGCATGCGTTGCTTAACCTGGTAGATCGACCTGAGCAACTGTTATTATTTACTCACGCGCTACTCCACAAAATTCAGGAAAACCACGTAAATTAAAAAAAAAATACCTTATAAGTATATCACTTATGCCACATAAATAAATGCCAGACATATTTACATCTCCTCTGAGGGATGAAAAAACTGAATTAGGAGAGCATGAGAACAATAATGTTATCAAAATAGCTGGCATCATGGACGCGTCAGCAAAAAAAAAGCAATTTTAATCTGCCTAATGTTGGGAGCCACTTTATATCATACGTGGTCTCTGGGTTTTTCATATACCTATCAGCTTTTTCTTTCTATAGCCTAATATCTTACAGGTTGGTTTTCATTGGATTCACTACATCAGGGATTCCCTTTTAGGTTCAACTTATTGATGAACCAACAAACTTTCATGAACAACGAGCTTTTGCCCGCGACGTCGTTAGCTTTTTCCTGTTCCTGTAGGAATTTCGGGAAATCTACCCCTTTTGCTATCTTACACTCCCCAAGAAACCTTTTTGCCAAATTTCAGCTTTCTACAACCAGTAGTTACTTCAAGAGAGGAGGAGAGGAGTCTGTATCTTACTTCAAGATCATATAGAATGCATCCAAAGAAACGACATAACGGACATGTCTATAGAATATGTGATAGAGGTATGTGCGACTGAATTGCCTAAAGAAAATGTACTAATCATAACCATTTATTGGAATAGAAGATAAGAAGAAGCATTCTACCAACAAATACAAAACATTTTAAGATATGTTTCGACTAAATACTCTACACTAAATGTTATTATAGGAGGCGATTTTAATATAAATATCCTATCTGATAACTTAAAATCTAACCAATTTCTAAATCTTATGCACGAATTTAAATTCACACAGCACATAAAATCCGCGACACGCATCACACCTACTACGAAAACATGTTTAGATCTCATATTCACAAACTTCGAACATAAAGATATGTACACAACGGTAGAAGACTTAGGTTTTTCCGATCACAGTAGTACAATTTTACATTTAAACCTACCCAAACAAACAAAAAAAACAATTTGGTACACAAAAGAAGACGATTCAACAATACGAATATGTTAAAATTCAAATCAAAATTACAAGAAATAAACTGGAATGATGTAATAACTACTGAAAAAAATATAAATGAAAACTATGAAGCTTTTAACGAAATTCTAATTGGCATCCTAAATCAATGTATTCCATTACAAAAATATAAACTAAAAACTAATTATAATAAATACTGGCTCTCAAAAGGTATTAAAAACTCCTGCAAAAATAAAAGACTGTTAAAGATACTAATTACCAAAACAAAAAATCCTATATTAACAAATTATTACAAGAAGTATGAAAAAACATTAAAGAAAACTGTCGTGACGGCAAAAAAACTACACTATAAGCTTAAAATGATAAAATCAAGCAATAAAGTTAAAACAATGTGGGGAATAATAAATGAACGGACAAACAAAAAGATAAGATGTGAAAAACAAAATATAACTCTACAAAAAAATAATAATAACATGACTTCAGAGCCCGTGGAAGTAGCTAATATCTTTAATAAGTTCTTTGCTTCGATTGGGAAAACTAGCGTGAGCCCATCAGGCAGTGCACCAAAAGGGACACCCATAATGTCTATAACAGAGAATTCGATCTTCCTGAATCCAGCAGATCCCTATGAGGTGAATGCATTATTAAGAAACTTAAAAAATAAATCGAGCTATGGCGTTGACGAACTTCCTCCTACGTTATTGAGAAAATGTGCAGATGAACTAACTCTCCCATTCTATAAACTGGTGAACCAATCTTTCGAGGAAGGCGCTTTCCCCAACCTCTTGAAAAAAGCTCTAATAAAGCCTATTCACAAGAAGAACGCAAAAACTGACCCTAACAACTACCGCCCCATCGCTCTCCTGCCAACTGCATCAAAAATATTTGAAAAAGCCATGTGCAACCGTGTCTACACCTTTTGTGAAAAATACAATATATTTAATGACTGTCAATATGGCTTCAGAAAAAACCGATCCACTATCCTGGCCGTCTATAAATACATTCAAAAAGCGCTCGACACCATAAACTCCAAAAAGTATGCAATAGGCTTACTGCTGGATATGACAAAAGCTTACGACAAAGTTCAATTCAACATATTACTAAATAAACTATATGGAATAGGGATCCGTGGTAAATGTCATGAATGGTTCGCATCATATTTACGGCATAGAGAGCAATTGGTGGAATTGGAATTTTTTAACCAAAAAACGAACGAAATAGAATCGATTCGTTCTGAAAACATCCCAATCACTGCTTCAATACCACAGGGCAGTGTAATAGGCTGTTTCCTATTCTTAGTTTACATAAACGACCTCCCAAAGCATATCAGCGAACCTTGTGTTTTGTTTGCGGATGATATATCCATTCTTGCCTCATGCGAAACTAATACCAACCTTAACGATAAACTCAATTCAATACTTGACACTACAACTCAATGGATGACGGAGCATAACCTAGAAATAAACTATAGTAAAACAAAAATAATGACATATCACCCACGACAAAAAAAACCTATTACACTTAACTTCAGTTTTAAAAATTATCAGTTAGAAGCAGTTAATAATTTCACCCTATTAGGCTTAGATATAGACACACACATAAATTGGAAGACGCACATTCAAAAATTAAAAGCAAAATTATCTAAATTTTCATACGCCTTTCGGGAAATTAAAAATACGACAGACCAAAATACTGCATTGGTAACATATTACGCATATGCTTATGCATGGCTAAAATACGGTGTCATATTATGGGGGAATAGTACAGACGCACCCACTCTATTCACCCTACAAAAGAAACTTATTAGAATTTTAGTCAACATCGAACAAACCGATAGCTGTAAACCACACTTTCAAGACTTGAAAATTTTAACCCTACCGTGCCTCTACATCTTTGAGCTCTGTAAATTTGTACGTAAATACCCGGAATTCTACACAAAAAGAGAAGATATACAAACCAAATTTACCTTAAGACATAAAAATAGATTAAATATACCCACATCCCGATTAAAAATTCACTCCTCAAGCTCCTACGTTATGTCGATAAAAATATATAATAAGTTACCAGAAGAAATTAGAAATATAAATAAGTATAATATTTTTATTAATAAATTAAAACTATTTCTTTTAAACAAGTGCTATTATGATACAAATGAATACTTAAATGATAAACTATAACTGATATAAATATATACATACATTCTTTAATATATAATTTATGTATTTTGTTTTTAATATTTCTTTAATATTTTAATTGTATAGATATATGTCAAGAAGATAATTTGACACTATAGAATAGGTACTATATGCTGAGTGTGTAATTACCTACCTCTAATTGTGATACACGAAAAAATGATCTCGTTAGTATAATTTATTTTGTATTTTTAAGTGAACAATACCTTTTGCTGTGCCCTAACAGGGTCTACAACGGTTCTTAGCTGTAAGCCTTTTATGACATCTTTTGTAAATACCTTGTAGAATGCAAATAAATGAATATGAATATGAATATGAATATAGTTTCGGCTGTGCGTTGCCTGTCAGTTACTCTCTCAGTCCCCCAGGGTGAAATAATGATCACGGCTCAGCACACCCTCGAGGTGTGCCCGGCTTGGTCTGAGCCGCGTCGCAGTCTAACTGCGGAGATCGGACAGGACCTCTCGCTTCCCGGCGTGGTGAACGCCATGCTGGAGAGTGAGGGGTCCTGGGCAGCTGTCGCCTCTTTTTGCGAGGATGTCATTTCGCAAAAGGAGGCGTCGGAGCGCGCGCGGGAGGACGACCCTCTCGCTGCGCCGCTCCGTAGGCGAAGAAGAGGTCGGAGAACACGCCGTCTTCTCCCTCCTCATGGTGGTGATGGGCGGCCGATAGGCGCGGGGGCGCCTCTGCCCGCATTGCACTCCACACCACCTTCGCCGGTCATTCCCAGCCCTCCCCCTGAACGGGGAGGACTTCAGGGCCCGCCGCTTTACGCGAGTTGTCGTCGGAGGAGGACTGGACGCTAAGGCTGCGCCGATCTCCCAGTCCTCTTCCACTCGGACGATGCGGGAATGCCGCTGGGTTATTTTAGTGGGTATACCGGGTCAGCCCGGGGAGTCCCACATACCCCTCCCGTTCCCCCGACGGGAGGGTATGCGTAATGCATTTTTTCCCAGCGCAAAAAAAAAAAAAAGGGTGAAATAATGATGAAAATTTTGACAATAATTCTAAAGTGGAACGCATAGCGGTGCGGTATGCGGTGTGAGGCACAAACTCTTATGAAAGCATCTAGAACGGTGCTTTTGTTCCGTCGCAGTATAATATGCGTCGACGGATGTCCGGCATCGCATACCGCAGCGTTGTGCGTTTCGGTCAACCGCCCAAACAGCGTTTCTTTACCGACGAGACTTTAGACTATCGGTGTCGTCTCGCAATCGTAGCGTGGTCGTTTCTTATAAACAGCCCATCCCATTCCTCATTCACGTCTGTCTTACCGCTACCCAATGAGCATAGGGTCTATTTGTATTGAAACAAAACTGCTGATTTTATACTTCTGACTTTCGACCCTCATAAGTCATGTCAACGGGAAATCAAGGAACTTCTGAGACATTGGTCTAGCAGATTTAAAGGATGAAGGTACAATTTTATTTTATTATGTAACTAGTTTTTCCTTACGAGTTCGTACGCGCATAAATATCCCGTTGTTTCTCGTTTCCGTAAGAATTTCGGGAAATCCTCTTAGCGCTCCCCTACAAGCCCTAAGGTACCAAACAGCTTCCTACGACCAATAATTTCGGCTGAGCGTTGTCTGTCAGTCACTCGATCACTCGGTAATGGAAGAATTTTATAAACATTGAGATTTGTAATCATCTAGCTCTTGATCTCGATCTCGACTGATGATAAGCGATGGACAAGGTGTCCTATGGAGCGAGCCTTAAAACCTGTCCATTCTTTCGTTAACGGAAAGGGCTATAGGAGTTACCTAGTGTGTTCGGTTTCCCTACCCAAAAGGTAACGGAACCCTATTATTAAGTCTCCGCTGTCCGTCCGTCCGATAAAAATTAAATTAAATTAAAAATGAAACGGTCTGACAAAAGAAACATGTTTTTTCGGTTTATGGTATGGAACGCTTCGTGTGAGAGTCCGACTTGCAATTGATTGGTTTTTCTTAGTAGCCAAAAAATCCTGTGTGCTACATAATTTCAAGTTTTCTGTAATTTGTTGTTAACACCAGAAACATTTAAAGGGAGGCTGTCTAAAAGGTGATTTTTAATTCAGTACGGTCCTTAAAATGGGATGTTCTGGACCTATTATGCAAGGATTTCGACTCCGGTAACTTGGGGTCAAAATTGAATCTTTTTCGAGTAATCGAAGTTTTGTTTATACAAACAATGATTAACCGATGACTTATGAACTGAAACCAAAAATTAATCCCAGTTCAGTTTGAGAACACACAGAGTTTACACTTCATTCCCAATCGTTCGTTAACACCAAAGATCGCGGCGACCGCCAAGCGGTCACATTAACGTCCATCAGAGTCCTCACTACCTGCACCTCTGATGACCCCGCGTCTAACTGTGGTGACTGGCGTGGATAGATGACGACCATTTGTACCTACTGCGGCGGATACCTGTGTAGGGAGGCGGTAATGTCGATAGATTATATATTTATTTATTAAAACTTTATGCACTAGTAAAAAACAATCTTATTAGTGACTAGCGACCCGCCCCAGCTTCTCTCGGGTGCAAATGTTTATTTAGCCCAAACTAACAAACTGAACATCTAAACCAGAGTCAATAATATTGTGATACTTTCATTTTGAGATATCTCCTAAGATATTCATCCAAATTCAATCGTGTGAACGGCAATTTTGCTCTAAATTAAACACTCAAGATGTCTAACATATGTATTCAGTAATAATCTTCATATATCAGCCAATTTACACAAAACCTTGACAAATTATACTAAAACCTTTCTCAAAAACCACTCTATCTATTTAAAAAACCCGCGTCAAAATCGGTAGCGCAGTTTTAAAGATCTAAGTGACTTTGTTTTATACTATGTAGTGATCAATAACAGTTGTTAAGAATTGGGCTAGCAAAATATAAGCAGAATTATTCAAATCCATCTTTTCGTTCCACAGATAAATATGTTAAAGCAAAAAAAGAACTTTTTACAGTACAAAAATAACCTTATGACGATTCTATGACGGATTAAACAGGCCAGCGAACTTTGCATTTCAATAAAATGCCCGACCAAGGATTGACTTTGAAACTTTGCTCAAAACCTAACTCAAATTCCGTCTGTTGACTTGAAATTCATCTCGAACAGTTTTGATGACTTAGCCCTGCATACTAGCCTTAATCTACATCAATATTATACATTAGGTTACAAACTTAACTTTCTCCACTTTATTTAGAAATGTAGGTATTTTCCAAGATAGAAAAATAATGAGGAATTCTATTAAGAAAGAAAGAGAGAAAATCGCGTTCATTGGGATTATAAAAACATAAACTCCTTAAAATTAAACTAAATAACCACTGATAATTGCACCTTTCGTCGAAATCCGTAAGTCCTTTTCTGGACAAGCCGATGCGATGCTTGCACGATTTAAACGTTATTTTCAGGCGTCTTGCGATTATTTTCACTTGGCCCAATAGGGGCTTAAGGGATAATGACAGGAAGATGATGATGAATAGGCTTGTCTACTGAAAAACCGTCAGTTAGTTTATCAAAAAATATTTGTCCCGTTTTTTTCTTTTGTAATGTTAACCAAAATTGATGAAGCTACAACACTTTTGAAATTCCCAATACGTCACGTCGTGCTATAATTTTTAGTGCGTTCTGATTTGCCGAGTTTTGATACATTTTATCTTTGTCAATATTTACTGATTTACAAAATCAAAACAGTAACTGATGGACTAAATAGATTAGCAATTTATTGATGATGAAAACTAGCCTAAATCCGATGTCGATTTTGGATCACCCACAGAATTCATTCAAGGATAGGGGTGGGATATACCTATCCCACCCCTATCCTTTTATCGACATCTCATCGCCTAATCATTCACATCCCTAAACTAGACAAAGAGCCAACGATTTGTTTCTCAAAATGTTTTTTTCTTGATTCCCCGTAGGAGAGGGTCTATACCTCTTATTGCAACGAGATTTATATTCTCCGACGCCATTTTATTGGACAATGAAGGGATCGGGAATTCTTGTAATATTACAGACAGGTGAAAGGGAATTCAGGAGCTCAGTTATTATCTAACTAATGGGCAGCTGGGTTCATTCAATAATCTTTGACAATTTAAGCGAGTAAAAGGTACTCGTATAAGGATATACAGTCTACAATGTCCCAGCTACTGGGACACAGTTGGCGGACACAGTGCGGGGTGATGAATGTCACATGTCTTCGAATTGCTAGTTCTAGGACATGCTTATTTTGTCAAGATATTTTTTTTTCTTCATCTTTTCGAGACCAGTGGTGGCGGAAATTTTTTCCCGTTACTGGTGATTGACTCAGTGAGCGACTGACAGCCAACGTACAACTGAAAGTACTAGTATTAGTTTAATGAACGCCCTGATTGCTCAGGAACCGGAGATTGATGTATTTACTTGGTCTCACAGTTCGATGATCAAAGCATGTATTCATTTTTTTTAGTTTATAAGATACATTTTATGTTGTTGGCTTACTATACGCTTTGGTGAAGACTGTAAGAATAGTAAGCACAGAAATATAAAAAACAGATAGTAAGCAATTGTTACAAAATAAATAAATAAATAAAACTACAATTAGGCATGTAGGTGCCTATGCCTTGTGGAGTGTAGATGCCTTGTAGAGTGTTGATGAGCGCTAAGAGGATTTCGCAAAATTCTTACAGGAACGGGAAAAATGGGATATGCGCTTACGGGGGATTAAGTAAAAGTTAGTAATTTATAAAAAGTAACACGGTAGATTCAAACTCCGTCAGCATAGCGGCATATTGACCGACCAGTGTCTTGCATCCAGCGGATACCTGCGACAGTTTATTCTAGACAAAATAAAAAACCAACCCCAATACCGTCATCTGCCTAGCCTTTTCCCAACTATATTGGGGTCGGCTTCCATTCAAACTGGATTTAGCTCAAGCCAAACCTCCACAACCCATTAACTGGGTAACACGGTACTTCTTGGCAAGACTGGAGTCAGATTTACTGGCTTCTGAAAATCCGTAACGACTGCCAAAGATCTACAAATGACAGCCGGGACCAATTACGGCTTAACGTGCTTTCCGAGGGACGGAAGAAACTCGGTCTGTTAAAATGGTCACCCATCCACAGACCAACCTTGGCAAGCGTTGCTTAACCTTGAACATCGACCCGTGCGGCTGTTATTATCTAGCCTCGACCTCCTTGCTAACCAAGCCACAAATAATAGTCTCACAGACAAACCGTCAATCAATTAATCTGGTTAGACTTTCCCCAACTATAAGTGTGACGCAGCTGAGTACCACTATTTTGCATGAAGCGACTGGATATCTGACCTTCACCACCTAGTAACTGGGTAAAGTGGTACCGCTTGGCGCTTGGCGCTTGGCTTGTCAGATGTTCTAGCTACTAACCCCGTAACGACTATAAAGTATCTGTAAACTTCAACCGAGACCAACGATTTAAGAGGCCTATAACAATTTGACTGTGTTTTTTGCGTAAAATGATCAACTTTGGCTTTCTTATTCTCAGAAACTGAAATATTTAGACAACTTTGGCTTATTGGGTAGTTGAGAATAGTTATTAGTATTGAACACAGTGGCTTTTTACACACACTTTGTAGTGGTATGCAAGTACCACTAAAAAGTGAAACCACAAACAGCGTGCCGGCGTGATGTTATGTTATGAACTGGTGTAAACAATCAACAGACATGCGATTTCAGAAATCCCGATCCTATTGCTATCATTTATTGAAGAGTTCCGTTGCCTGCCTCCGAAGTTCTTCATCAATTTCTTCACCAAATTTAAATGGGACTAGTCCGAAAAAATACTCTTCCAAACAAAAAAGAATCATTCAAATTGGTTAACAATTGGCGAAAATATCGCTGAATAAACATTTTTCATGGGATACCATCATCAGATCCTGACTTATACCTTCCAACATCAGCTCAGCAACATAAGATGATGATTACCAGGCACAAATATCTGTATTGCGTTAGAAAGTTTATGACAAACAGTGTATGTGCTTATAAAATTTGAGGGTATCCCTTGATTTTCATGGGATCCCATCATCAGATTCTAACTTGGTGACAACGAGACCACCTCAGGAGTATAGGCTTTCGTATTAAAAAATAATTTTTGAAATCGGTCCAGAATTGGCGGAGAAATCGGTGAACATAGATAAAAATAAAAAAATAAAATTATATCCGTAAAAAAAATCCCATTCAAATCCATAAAATCTGCTAAAAACGCTGAGAATTAACTGTTAATTTCTCCTTAATACGTTAAATTTATACCAAAATAAACCATAGTTCATAAGAAATGATTTATAAGATAAATTAATTATAAATCCTAAAGAACCTAAAATAAACGTAATTGCAACTGACTAATTTCTACATATTGCGATGACTCAGCAACAGTTTTGTGAGTGAAAACGCAATTATGTGATAGGGCTCTTAACGTTATTTCCAAGGCACAAATGAGTCTCGATATAAAATGAATGGTGGTCACCCATCCACGGAACGATCATAGCAAGAGCTGCTGAACCACGAATATGAAACTTTGAACTGTTATTATTTATCCACGAGCTTCCCATACTCTCCCCGTCAAACACCGATCAATTATTTAAAATGAAACTACCTACTATAAGGCAAACGGGACAAAAGTTCTGAAAGTACAAGCTATTTCACTTAGGGGGCGGTAGTGTGCCGACTCGAGTATAATTGAAATGGGTTCCGTACGAATATTGAAATAGTCTTGAATTATTTATTTCGTTGTAGTGGATAGGGAATGGACTAGTTCTGTGCTACGGGTCCGGGTGTTATTGTGGTCTGTTTGCAGGTAAGGGGCTCCGGAGAGTTTGTCATTGTGGTTTTCAGGAAATAGTGTCCGTTCTAGGAAAGTTAGACGTGAGGAGAGGTACGCTACAACTTAAAGGCGCACTGAGCTTCTGGCTGTAGGTATTTTATGTGTACGGTCCATGTATAGGTATGTAAGTGCAAGCGAAAGCCGTATGTGAGCGCAAGCAGCACAGAGTTGGGAGTCTGACGGCCGAAGCAGGGCTAAAACTCATAGGGGGGAATCGAGGCGGCTCTAGCTAGAATGGTTGGAACGCGCGCTTATTTTGTTCGTATTATTGCATATGTAATTACATATACGATGTAGAAAACGCATAGTTGTTTCAAAAACTTCCATGAAGTATTTAACGTTGTTCTAAGGATTTTATGAATTCGTCACGAAAAGAAGAAGATGAAGGGTTTAATTTGTTTTTATGAGATCACTTTGGAATTTCCGATGCTTCCTTTTGGGTACGAAATCCTAAAAAAGTCTCATTGAAATTCCACCACCA